>OX438950.1:17500-1267500 GCA_949316185.1 Pyrausta nigrata | reverse complement strand
AATCTCCACTCAGCATGAGTGAAAATAGTGTAGTTGTAGCGGAGCGGACATTAAAATTAATAATATTATCACGTAGCCTCGAGCCGGACAGAAAGGAGTCGACCAGGCTGTGGTGCCGAGCCTGTGGGCAATTGGCTAATCACAGTCCTCAAAATCTCCACTCCGTCCCGCTCCGCTTCAATAAAAATGTCACTTTTCACTGCTCTTCTCCGCTCCACTGCGCCCAGCTCTGCGTCTGTGGAAAAGCACCCTAACACACTTGTCAGTCATCCTAAACAGTCTTACGGCAGTCCACTGCTGGACATACCTCTCCCAAGAAAGTCTCTACCGTATCTTCGGCTATGCGCGTTTAGTTGCTGTGCTGCCAGCGGTGTCATTGAGCGCTCTAAGTGGGTGGTCACTTGAAAATCCAAACCGAACTGATTAAGAGTCATCAATGCAACTGCATATCAACTGATCAATCTATTGAGAATTAATTGATTCTCCTCGCATGTGGAATGCCCATTCTAGGCTACTTTGATTGTCTTGTCTTAAAATACTAAAGCCTGTTTTCGTTTGTGTCGTTTTTTCATTGAATGAAACCTGTTAAATATTTGAAATCCCATTCAAGTTTGACTTATCTGATCAGATTTAATTTAAAAGCTTCATGGATCTGCATCTCCGAAGTTCCGTACACTTTACTTCATGGTTCGAATTGGGCATCGGCAATTCGGCATGCTGGCTTCTATTCGCGTGGTCCCGGGTTCGAATCCCAGGTTGGGACGAAAGTCAATGTGTTTTTCTTTTTTAAATTACTCAAAAACAGCCCCGGAGTCAGAAAGTTTGTGTTAACACCCCGCGCATCGGTGCGCACGTTAAACCGTTAGTCCTGTGCCTGATCTCTCTCTACCATGTTGGATTGCCATCTCACTAAACTATGAGAGTGAAGGAATAGAGAGTGCACCTTTGTATTGTGCACACTCTCGTGCAAATGCGTACCTAAAAGCTGATTATGTAACTTTGAATGAAATTATTTCAATGAATGTTCTGTTGCTAAAGCTAGCCATTCATGGCTAGTTAAACTGATCAGCCGGACTGACGTACGTCTTAAATTTGCCATTTTCAATATCGGAAATCTTGGCCGTAGGCATAAGTACTAAAATATGTAGTAACTTAACGTTATCCTATTCTTTACCAGTTCTAAATCCTTAATATTGGCGGGCGTTGCCCACGTGCAACACTGTATAAAAGCCAGTTTTAAGATTGGTTGTAGTAAGCCAGTGAATGGGGTCATCATTTTAACTGACCGTGAGTGGCTAGCTTAACAGAGAAACTGAAACTTCAAGTGATCGATTTCAATCCAGAATTGTTAGCAACAGAGTTACGTAATCAGCCTCCTTGATCTCTGTTGGGATTGGTCACCATAGCAGAAAACATGGTAGAAGAATATTATTAATACAAAACCTATCGATAAACCGCTTAATTGAGTCCTCGCCTGCCGGGCATAGGTAGGACGTGAAAGGGTACTGGGAGAGATGCGGGAGGCAGGCGCAATTGTCAATTTATATCACGCTACAAGCGGCCGTCGCCAGCACCTCCCATGGTCACCATCTCTCTTACCCGCCCCTATTACCTGCTGGCAAGATCTCTGGGCGGTCTACCTACCTATAACCAGCATATTCTTTAGGCACAACATCGGGCGGCAAGAAGTCGGGCTCCGGTAACGGGGTGCTCACGTGCCCTAAGTGCGGGGACCCCTGCACCCACGTGGAAACATTCGTCAGCTCCACCCGATTCGTGAAGTGCGACAAATGTCACCACTTCTTCGTGGTGCTGAGCGAGGTGGACACTAAGAAGAGCATCAAAGACAACGCCGACACTAAGTCTGGATTCTACAGGTTAGTAGCTTTATAGATATGATTCAATATGATAGTTTATATAGAATTGCGTCATTCATCAGGGTTTTTTTTATTTGACCTGATGATAAGATGGTATGTCAACGACATAAGGGTGGGAACCCTGCCTACGTCTTGTGTTCCGATTGCAAAATGGGGCCGGTAGTGGAATCAATTCGTGCAATTCCTTCGGATACATATCGAAATGTAGCCTTTAGAACACTGAAATGCACGCCACCTTACGTCATTGTTATCTGCAGATTATTCTGCAGTCGTGCGGTTCTGACATTTAGAGTCAAACAATTTCACGCGCGACCCTACTGTCCTCCGCCAGTCGTGCAGGAAACCAGAAAGCGCTATTTGCACGCGATTGTCAAACTAAATACCCTCCACCCGTCCCCACTGATATATAGCTTGCCTCGCCCTACACGTCTTTCACTCGCCAGGAGGAAGGGTCGCGACCGAACTTGTCGGACACAATTGTTCAAGGTGTTAACACATATCTTACGTTACATTATCTGTCAATGATGATAAATTCACCAACGCCAAAGTCGTGAATGCCGACGAAGATCTCAGAGACATTAGGCACAGACGGCAGGGCATTGATCAGCTTCTTCAAGGCATCCGCTGAAAACCAGCTTCCTGGTATGCTCCCGAGCTGCTACGAATTATGCTGAGCGGATGCCTTTTCGGTGGATCATCTTTTTGCTTTTCATTTATTATTTGTTATGTAAGGGTTTTATTTTGATTGCCGAATAAACTATTTTTCTTTCTTTCTTTTCTTTCTTTCTTGATTACGGTCCATTCTTCGCGACTCTTCAAAATTAGGGAAGAAATATACTAGTCAAAACAAAATAAGGGCCACTTATTTATTTCGACGTCTGGAGCGATTTTAATAATTTCTAACTGATGTTAAGTACCTACCTTTTTTGTGGTGTTACCTTAAGTGTTAACGAACATCGTAAGAGTTTACAGCTTGCATAGTTTTTGAAGTGGGTGTTTTTTGTAACCACTTGAATTTATCCAACTTTTTAAACGAAGTTTTAGGTCAATCCAACTGTGAATTCGTGCGCGAGCAGTTAAATTTTGCTAAGTTTGAGTGTGAATAAACATTTTCAGAGAGCAATGCCGAGAAATTGTAGACATATGGACGTGCAAACCGCAACTAGAGCCATAACATTGATACAAGAAGGGCATTCGCAGCGTTCTGTAGCTCTGCAGCTGGGATTTTCACGAAGAGCCATCCAGAATGCTTTGAATCGATTCCACGAGACTAGAAGTGTAACCAAAAGACGGGGATCTGGAAGAATTCGAGCAACCACAACACAAGAAGATCGCTACATACGCTAAACTGCGCGCAGAGAGCGATTCGTCACCGCTCGCTCCATACAAAATCGCTTGCGCCAGGCGACGGGTACTCGTGTTAGCGACCAAACGATGAGGAATCGGTTACGCGGTTACCAACAATTCTCTAGGAGACGTGTAGTGCGAATTTCGTTGACAAGTGCGCATCGTGCGAACCGTATATCTTTCGCAAGACAACACCAGGACTGGGTCACAAATGATTGGAGCACAGTATTGTTCACTGATGAGTGCAAAGTAATTTTTTTTAGTGACGATCGTCGCATTAGAGTTTGGAGAGGGTGAGCGATTTTCGGATGCCTGCATCCATGAAAGTGACAGATTTGGTGTGGGGCGAAATTTCGATGTCCGGTCGAACCGAGCTCGCAGTTCTCAATGAAGGTACGGTAACGGCTCAACGATACATTGAACAGGTCATAAGACCCCATGTGGTGCCATTTGCTCAAAGAATTGGTGCAGGATTTAAATTATTGCACGACAATGCTCGCGCTCATACAGCAAGAGCCACCCGAGAAGCCCTAGAGGAAGCTGGTATACAGGTTTTACCGTGGCCCGCCAACAGTCCGGACCTTAACCCAATCGAGCACATGTGGGATTTATTAAAACGAAGTGTCTGGAACACAAACCAACCTGTGCATAACGAAAGACATCTCATTAATGTGCTGAAAACAAGCTGGGAACAAATTGCACAAGAAACAGTTTGCCACTTGGTAGAGAGTATGCCCTCTAGGCTTCGAGAATGCATTCACAAAAGAGGAAGGCATACACGGTACTAAAAAAGTAAAAAAAATGAGAAAAAATAAGATTGTTTTAAATTTTTTCATCTAGTGTATTTTTAGCCAAAATTCCTTTTTTTCACAAAAATTTTACATTTGAAAATTTTCAAATTTATCTTCGTTAATTTTAACAACATTAAAAATTAATCAATAAATTAAGTCGAATAATTTATCAACTCTTAAATATAATACATTTATTGGAAAACTAAAAAAACGTGGTGGCCCCTATTTTGTTTTGACTAGTATATTTACCTTGCCCATTAAAAGCTAGTATTTTTTTGGTAACAATCTTCCCCTCTCTTTGTGTGCAAGTGACAATGCATTAGATGAATTATCTTTTACAAATTCTTATCCAACACTTTCGTCCGTTTCCAAAGACTTTCCTGTGGCAAAAAACTAGTTTCTTACACTTTTTTCTGCAACAGTTTCTGGTCTTTGTCCATCAGACCGTTACAATAATTTGAATGGCGCTAAAGCGTGCAGTGCAAAGCCGAAAAGTGAATATTGCCCAAAATAGCGCTTACGTAAGAAGAAAGTGAACGTTCATAAGACGTAGAAACGGCGCATTATTTATAACGACATTTTGCGCTCTTATTTTTTACTAGCTGTTGCCCGCGACTTCGCCCGCGTAAAACTATTCTGAATCCTACAGGAACTGTGTTTTTTTTTTTCGGGATAAAAAGTAGCCTATATGTTATTCCAGATTATAATCTATCTCTGTGCCAAATTTCATCCATATCCGTTCAGTAGTTTTTGCGTGAACAAGTAACAAACATACACACTCACACACTCACAAACTTTCGCATTTATAATATTAGTGGGATTGGGGCTGATCATTTCTGAGCGAAGTAACTTTTATGACTATTGTGAAAGGATCATCTTATCGTTAACTAATATAACTGTTATCCTCGTCGTCATTTATTGAGAAAATCAAAAGCTCATACATTAATATTACTTACATTTAGTATATGTATTGAGTATGGCCAATAACAGATTTCCCTGTAAATAACCAGTACGTAAGTACAATAGTGGTAGCAAATCAATAAAAAAAAGGTTAAACGTTGTTTCCATTAAAAAGTATGATTTCATAGTTGTATATCATCCATATCATATTATCTTCAACCAGACAATCAAAATTGGATTGAAAACTGTAGTAAATTTTAACTTGCGTTCAGTTAGCACAATGATTCCTTCAGCGCTTCAATTATTGCAATCATCATAGCACAAGCTAACGATAATTTTTGGGACTAGGTACGAGGGTCAAACTGAAAGTTCTTAGAACTGGCCACTTATAAACAATATAATAAAAAAAATATTCTAAAATTTGAAAATAGAACTCTTATATTACTGAGTATATATTTCATTCATTTGTCATTTGTTTTACGACTTGGCGGCAAATTGAAAATTGTCTGTGTCACGTCAAAATGAATTTAACACGAGAAAATTTTCGTGCAATGATTTTTTATGACTTTCGATGTCATTTAAGTCAACAAGAAAGTTATGATAGACAACGATTGGCCTTTCACGATGAAGCCCCATCTCGTGCGACTGTTTACAACTGGTTTAATGAGTTTAAACGTGGTCGCACTAATCTCACTGATGATGTACGTGAGGGACGGCCTTCTACGGCGCCGACTGAAAATAACATCTGTGTTGTGCGGCGTATGATAGAGACTGACAAAAGAGTGACCTATCAGCAGATTCGGACAAGCTTAGGCATCGGTATGAGTCAAGTGCACAAAATCCTCCACGAACATTTAGCGGTCAGGAAGCTTTGCGCCCGGTGGATACCTCATAATTTGACTAAGGCTCAAAAACTCCATCGTGTGGATTGGTGCCGTAAAATGATTGAAAGATTTAACGGAGGTGACTCAAATGCTGTGTTCGACATACTAACAGGTGACGAAAGCTGGATTTACTGTTATGATCCTGAAACCAAAAGACAATCTGCTCAGTGGGTGTTTCCTTTCGAGGAACTAAAGTGAAGAGAGATCGAAGTGCGGGAAAAAAAATGGTGGCCTCGTTCTTTGGAAGGATAGGTCATTTCGCAACAATTGTGTTAGAGGATCAAAAAACAGTTTCTGCAGAATGGTACACTACCAATTGTTTGCCACTTGTCTTGGAAAAAGTTCGAGAGAAACGACCTCGCAGTAGGATCCTCCTTCACCACGACAACGCCTCGTCGCACACCGCCAAGCGAACGATCGACTATTTGGCGACATCAAACGTTGAATTACTGGGTCACCCGCCGTATAGCCCCGACCTCGCGCCTTGTGATTTTTATTTATTTCCAAAAATTAAAGAAAAACTTAAAGGAAAGCGGTTTATGAATGCTGAAGAAGCGGTGGCTGCGTATCGCGATGCCATTGAAGAGACCCCTAAGGACGAGTGGGCAAAGTGCTTTTCCCAGTGGTTCCATCGCATGCAGCGGTGTATTGACGTCAATGGACAATATTTTGAAAAGATATAATAAAACTAATAACTGGCTAATGTAATCAGTTTTTGATTTTCTAAGAACTTTCAGTTTGACCCTCGTAATTGTTGCGATCGTTAAAACAATTTATTCATATATTATTTATTTTACAACAAAATAACACGAACACGCTTAAGGCATTTGTTGTTCTGTCCCCACTTGATTGCTTCATGTTGGTTCTGAAATTAGTCCCAATTATGGGTTAAACGCTTTTGCTCATTTTTGACGCTTGGTCTCCTATAATTTAAACTCCTACACAAAAATGGTCATTGGTCATAGATGCATTTCCTTTCCAGATTCGGAACTTTCGACGAATTTAGTCACCGTTTATGTAATTAAAACCGAGTGCTTATAGTATAAACCATTTATTCACGGTCGTCTATGATATATTAATAATACAGCAAAGGAAACACATTTAAAAAGTAAAGTCAGCCTATATAAATTCCACTGCTGGAAAAAGGCCTCACCTCAACTAAAGAGGTACGAGCCATACTCCACCACGCGGGCTCAGTGCGGATTGGTGGAGGGGTGTCTGTAAGGCAAGTGACAAACCTTCCCGTCAGATGTTATCAAGCCGCCCTAGGGCCTCTGACTAGGCTTAACGACTAATACCAACAGATATTATCCGGGACCAACTGCTTAACGTGCCTTCCGAAGCTAGGAGATATTTGTCATAGACGTCACTTGAATGGTCGGAATGGTCACCCATCCAATCACGACCGCGCCACGGGTTGCTTAACTTAGGTATCACTACCAAAGCGCTGCCGCTACTGCGCCACAAGCACCACCCGAATTTTTAACACACATTTACTCGAATTAAAAACTTCTAAATGATGGTGAGATCTTCCAACATCATTAACAATTTTGAATTTTGATACAGATAGGAGCTGGCTCATTTTTCTAGGAGGCACTTAGAACTTATAAATGTTAACGTGAAGCTGGTTATCATGCATTATTAAAACCTGTGTACAGAACAAATTATCTTTTTCGCGGTTATTGTTTTATCTCCTTTGTGTGTAGTATGATTCAGTTCAGTAACATTATCAAGGTCTTGTACCTTGTTAAGTATATTTATAGCGTACACACAATTTTATTCTACACTAGTGGTTTCCCGCGACTACGCCCGCAAGAGTTGGATTTTCCATATAAATGTTCATCCTCCATTTCACCCCCTCAATATTTTTTTATATCGCGACAAAATTAAGCCGATGTCCTTTCCAGGATCTCGAACTGTCTCCATACTAAATTCCATCTCAATCGGTTCAGTTGTTTAAGCGTCAAGAGGTAACAGACAGACAGACACACTTTCGCATTTATAATATTAGTATGGATTATAATTGGTATCTCCAAAGTTAGTAACATTTATTTGCTTAGTAATTAATTAATAATATTTTTTTTTAACAAACGTGAGCTTGTGCTATGGTGACTAGGATACTGATAGACATACTTATACATTTATAAACATCATTGACTTAGGTACAAATGCTCGTGCTCATCACACAAACATTCCCCTTGCGAGATTCGAACCCGCAACCGCCTGGTTTAGAAGTCCGTGGCGCGATCCACTACACCAAAACGGCCGTCAATTTAATTAATTAATGATGAATATTTTTTAATTCAAAATTACCTTTATATTATGTGTAAGTAGTATGTACCTAAGTCTTTATCAAGACATCTAAATGACTTTGCCATATGTGACTTTTATGTGTGACATTTCCGATATGTGTTCAACAGTATTTAAGATTTGATTTTCTCAATGCTATGCAAATATTTTTCGGTTATGCTTAGTAGGTGGGTACTATTTGTGCTCAGTAAAAAAGTCCTTGGTCGGGGTCAGGCATAAGAATAACAAAAAACAAGTTAAATGCACTAGGCATTTAACTTGTTTTTTGTTATTCTTATCATTTATAAACTCTCATTTGGAGATTTGAGATAGAGCGTGACAAACAAATGATGATGAGATGAGGGGATATGGTCTAAGATTTGTTTGCCTAATAATAATGTCCTCCTAGCCGAATTTCGACTACGGCGGCCTATCTCAACAGAGATTAGCCAACTGCGCGGGACATATTATAGTACACAAGTGTGTGCGCAATACACAGGTGCACTCTCTATTCCTTCATTCTCATAATTCGGTGAGACGTCAGTCCGACATGACCGTAGACAGATAAGGCGCAGGACCAACGGCTTAACTTGCTTTCCGAGGCACGGGGGTGTTACCACCACCAACTTCCTGACTCCGGAGCTGTGTCTGAGTAATTTCAAAACCCAAACACTCTCGGCCCGACCCGGGTTTCGAACCCGGGACCTCGGGTATAGTACCCAGCGTGCTGACCACTAGACCAACGCGACAGGCATCGAGGCATTGAGTATTGATACATGAGAGTTTAATTTGAATTTGATCAGTAAACAGTCTGAGCTGCGGGGAAGCCCTAACTAATAACCCGCATTTAAATGGTTGCCTAACCGTTTGCATAATTCGATGTTGATAGTCAGGTAAAATTATGCGAAAATGTTTAACAAAACAAAAATTACAACTTGATTCTATAAATAAATAATTACATAATAGGGTCTAGAAATCTGAATAAAGTATTATTATTATATCTTTTCAAGCAGATTCTTGCCTTTCTTTGTTATGGTAAACAACCCCCGCTAATAACTACCATCGATTTTCTCGTGTGACTTAGTCCTCGAGATGTGAATTCTTGAATAACTGGTTATGGTACAGTAAACTTTACTTTTGGATGAATCGGGCTCGCGCACGAAGGGTTCCGTATTCCCTAGGGTGGCTACAATCACTTCAAAACGCTTTTACATTTAGGCGACTTTAGCAGCGCGACTTTGGCGTATACAGTCGCACTGTCGAAGCTTTTTAAAAGTGTCTCCAAAATGGTTATTATTGTCCTATAATAAAACAACACTAGCTCAACGCCATGATTGAATGCAGAGAGCGCATGCGAATGTCGCGCAGCTATACCGCGCCGATGTTGCGCTCCGTTTAAGTATGAAGTTATCAGCAAAGTCGTCTAAATTATTTTTAATGGATAACGATGCCCTAATTAATGAATTATGAAGTAGGTATGTATGTGACAATAACACTTATTACAAAGACAATAATTAATCTCTAAAAATGCTTTAACTTTGCCATTAAATAACTATTGTTGTTACATACAATTGGCGCCATCTCTCGGATACTTGTTATACTGCTATAAAAACTAACTACTGCGCTTCGCGCGATGCATATCGAATGCACATTTCTCATAGTTCTCGTTTCTCAAATTGAACCATAGCTCTTGATCTATGGTACATGAGAAACGTACAATAGATAGCGTAAAACAACAAAAAGAAGTACATGCGTTTTTCTTTCGCAATTGTTTAACGCACATTAAGTGTGCTAATTTCGTCACGGTACTTATGTATGTCTTGGCGCAGTGCGAAAGACGTTACTAAGAATGCTGAATTTTAGAAGACGAGCGTTCGAATCTTAATGGGTGATTTTTTTTGGATTTATTCAAGTTCATAGCTTTTTTTCTTTTAAATCCTACACACACAGACTAAAATTGCAAAAAAATGCAATCCGCTGACTAAAACTAAGGCCAATTTCGGATAAATTTGACGTGCAATGAATATAGGTATTCGATGTGGAAATCAAATTTATGTAGGTTCATTGATAAAACAACTTTTTAGCAGCTTTTTTTTTGAGAAAAAATTTATGCACATTTTCCAATTTATTGTTTACTAGCAGTTCCCCGCGACTTCGCCCGCGCCAAAAGTCGGATTTTCCATACAAATTTTCATCCCCCATTTCACCCCCCTGATGATTTTATATCGCGACAAAAAGTAGCCTATGTCCTTCCCAGTGTCTCAAACTATCTCTGTGCCAAATTTCATTTGATTCGGTCCAGTAGTTTCGGAGCCTATTCGATGCAAATAAACAAACAAACAAATCTTTCCTCTTTATAATATTAGTATAGATAGTACTAGTTAGTTTTGTTAATCAATATTTATATTTGCAGTGCAATAATTTATTTCAAGTAAAAATAGTAAAATTGAAATTTGATAGATGCTTTATGTCTTTGCTGTGCATTTAAATATACCTCGAAAAAAAAGCGTACATTTCGAAAATATCAGTATTATATCCCTGGGATCGATCCCAGATTCTTACGATCATACCCAAGATGTTAACCACTGGGCCAAGCGTGCTTATGGTTATCTAACGAAAAGTAATAAGAAGTACGTACTCCAAAAAAAACTCATTTTAGCGCAAACTTAAAAAACGAAAATTCCAAATGACACCATCTAGTGACGAATGTCAGAACTAACTTATATTAATATTCGTTTATTTGCATATACCGTGCGCCTAGTTGCACGAGAATTTCATAAAACTATTGGTAAATGATAAAATGTTTCTGTAAAACCATATCAATATTTAATAGGAATTAAGATGTTTTGTGGTCTATTTTTAAATCTACCTAAACATAATTATAGAACAGTATAATAAGCATCGCGCTCCATCTACTTATTTTTTTTGGACCAGCATTTTGTCCTCGCGATGACGATCGAAAAAGCTCTTTTTGTATTTGATTTAACAACAATTAACGATTTTCGGACTTTTTCCTAAACTTATGCTGTAAGACCTTCCTTCTTGCCAAATTTCATGGTTCTAGGTCTATGGGAAGTACCCTATTGGTTTTGATTCCCCTGTAAAATGGGGAAAATATTATAGAAAATTGGACAAAATTGCCCGTTTTTTTTTTCAGCGTTAACTTAAAAGCTTGATTTTTTCACATCATTAAGGGACCATAGACATAAGAATTTGATGTTAATTTTAACTTTATACCTCCACGCGTTCCTGAGTAAAAGGGTCTTGACAGACAGACAGACGGACAACAAAGTGATCCTATAAGGGTTCCTTTTTTCCTTTTAAGGTACGGAACCCTAAAAACAAATGAGAATGGCTCCTGGGAGAAAATTACCGTTATGTTCACTATGTCCAGTCAATCCGCTTTGTCTGTTTCCCTGAACGTCCACGTACCTGAAAGTCAGTGGCGTGCCTGGGGTATCGCGACAGGGCAAGCCAAGCTACAGCTTCGGCACAAGTTAATGGTCTTTTTTGATTCTTGAAAATGAGCACTGCTGTTGTTGAAATGAAATTACTTGATTCATACCTCCAATACATTCAGTTCTTTCGGCTTCTGGCGAGTTAATCAAAGCACACTGAAGGCATATTACTACCAGGCAGAATTGTGGAAACATACCAGCAATGACATACCTTCGGTGGCTTTGAAAAAAGCCTTTTGAAGTTCTTGAGCTAAGTATGAGGAAATAATATAATACACGAGAAAATATACGACATTACAAACAATGGTAAAAAAAAAACTGTGTCAGGACATTCTCGTCATCTTTTTTACAAAGATGTTTCAATACATTGTTTACCAAAACTGCAAAATGAAATAACAGCGTTTGTGTTTCTGAAAATTTTGATGCCTTTTTATAACATTTGATATGTTATTTAGGTCGTTATAACCAGTTGTATTCCGAACATGGTTTTCATTAGAAAACCATATGCAACACCAACAATATAATTTATAGGAATGCGAGCAGCCAGCTAACAAATGAGTTTTATAAACTGATCTGTTAAATTGTCTCTTGCGAGACTTACTTGTTTGCGAAATATTCAAATCCGGTGTCGGCTTTGGCGAAGCTATGAGTTGTTTTTTCTTAGCAAAATTTAAAGATTTTACCTTGCCCCCGCTTGTTAACACTTGCACACATTTCAAACCTTCACAAGGAACAATGTTATTATCACTAGCGGCACTCATTTTGTAATACAAACTTTCATACAATTTAGAAAAAACACAACGAAATTTCCTCAAACTCTCACTCGCTCGACTGACAATATACGTGAAGTTCGCCTCTTTCGGTCATAAACAAACCCTATTCATTCATTACTTCCGCCCACATTTAGTTCGCACTTGCACGAACTTCATTTGCAAGCACGGCTAAATTCTTTATACTGACCGACTATAGATACTTACCGGTAGTTATACGTCTTTTACATACTTTCCCATATGTGTGAAGAGTTCGTCCGGAGCCGTAAAGCAAGCCTCATAAGAAGCCCACTGGTGCGAGAGAGACGCTAGATAACGTTCTAAAATCGCGCGCAAAACGCGGGTTTGTTTGCTCGCACGCTAGATGGCGTTACGGGTCGCGTTTTCACTCAAGTTTCGATGAAGAATTAATGCACGCGCGAAACTTTAAGTGTAAATAAAATGTGTTCGATCTTTTTTATTTTTTTACACTAAGGCAAGCCGGGCTTTTTGGCTTATGGTGGTCCCGCCACTGCTGAAAGTACATTTACTTGACGACCGTCTTGGTGTAGTCGTTCGCGCACCGGACTTCTAAACCAGGCGATTGCGGGTTCGAATTCCGCAAGGGGCAAATGTTTGTGTGATGAGCACGGGCATTTGTACCTAAGTCATGGATGTTTATGTGTATTTAAATATTTCTATCTGTTATCCAAGTCACCATAGCACAAGCTCACGCATAGTTTGGGGCTAGGCAATTGGTGTGTTTGTTGAAACAATTTACTTCTTTACTTTACTTAAAGTTGACTTACTATCAATTTGCCAGTAGGACAAATAGTTTAAATTTGAAAGGAGAAGTATTACGAGGGTCAAACTGAAAGTTCTTAGAAAATCAAAAACTGATTACATTAGCCAGTTATTAGTTTTATTATATCTTTTCAAAATATTGTCCATTGACGTCAATACACCGCTGCATGCGATGGAACCACTGGGAAAAGCACTTTGCCCACTCGTCCTTAGGGGTCTCTTCAATGGCATCGCGATACGCAGCCACCGCTTCTTCAGCATTCATAAACCGCTTTCCTTTAAGTTTTTCTTTAATTTTTGGAAATAAATAAAAATCACAAGGCGCGAGGTCGGGGCTATACGGCGGGTGACCCAGTAATTCAACGTTTGATGTCGCCAAATAGTCGATCGTTCGCTTGGCGGTGTGCGACGAGGCGTTGTCGTGGTGAAGGAGGATCCTACTGCGAGGTCGTTTCTCTCGAACTTTTTCCAAGACAAGTGGCAAACAATTGGTAGTGTACCATTCTGCAGAAACTGTTTTTTGATCCTCTAACACAATTGTTGCGAAATGACCTATCCTTCCAAAGAACGAGGCCACCATTTTTTTTCCCGCACTTCGATCTCTCTTCACTTTAGTTGGCAACTCCTCGAAAGGAAACACCCACTGAGCAGATTGTCTTTTGGTTTCAGGATCATAACAGTAAATCCAGCTTTCGTCACCTGTTAGTATGTCGAACACAGCATTTGAGTCACCTCCGTTAAATCTTTCAATCATTTTACGGCACCAATCCACACGATGGAGTTTTTGAGCCTTAGTCAAATTATGAGGTATCCACCGGGCGCAAAGCTTCCTGACCGCTAAATGTTCGTGGAGGATTTTGTGCACTTGACTCATACCGATGCCTAAGCTTGTCCGAATCTGCTGATAGGTCACTCTTTTGTCAGTCTCTATCATACGCCGCACAACACAGATGTTATTTTCAGTCGTCGCCGTAGAAGGCCGTCCCTCACGTACATCATCAGTGAGATTAGTGCGACCACGTTTAAACTCATTAAACCAGTTGTAAACAGTCGCACGAGATGGGGCTTCATCGTGAAAGGCCAATCGTAGTCTATCATAACTTTCTTGTTGACTTAAATGACATCGAAAGTCATAAAAAATCATTGCACGAAAATTTTCTCGTGTTAAATTCATTTTGACGTGACACAGACAATTTTCAATTTGCCGCCAAGTCGTAAAACAAATGACAAATGAATGAAATATATACTCAGTAATATTGGCAAAGAGTTCTATTTTCAAATTTTAGAATATTTTTTTTATTATATTGTTTATAAGTGGCCAGTTCTAAGAACTTTCAGTTTGACCCTCGTACGATGCGTTCACTCTAAAAGCTAGTTGGGAGGCTGTATGAAACGTGTGGCTTCATGACAAATGGCTTATTTCGCGACATACCCAATTGTGAAACCAAAGTGCATCGCGCTAACATTTCGCCGAAAAGGACGGGTCATGCTCGTAAAACATCCACATTTGCAGACAAAGGGAAAATACGCAAGCTTTTGTGTTGCAAGCAATGTTTGTTAAGGCGAGATATGCTCGATGCCTTGAAAATGTATGAGAACCTCTGTCATGAAGAAGGGCGTTAAAAAGTTATATATATGATAATATTATAAACAGGAAAGATTTGTTTGTTTGTTTGTTTGCATCGAATAGGCTCCGAAACTACTGGACCGAATCAAATGAAATTTGGCACAGATATAGTTTGAGACTCTGGGAAGGACATAGTCGCGATATGAAATCATCAGGGGGTTGAAATGGGGGATGAAAATTTGTATGGAAAATCCGACTTTTGGCGCGGGCGAAGTCGCGGGGAACTGCTAGTATATGATAAAACGACGATCGCAAAAATTTCAAACTTACCAGAAACAAAATTTCAGAGGCATATTTTTATTTTTTGCTACAGAACACAAATACTAATCTATGGCAACTCATTTTTGTTTTATTTATTTTTGACAATGCCAAAAACCCAATTTTGGTTGGGCCTTAACTCGCAATAGCAAGTTCGCGCCTAATTTTCTCACTCCTGACTCACGTACGTGATACAGAATCGAGATAATCGCTAGGCCGCACGCGTAGATCGCTGTCTGTAAACTTGAGGACACACCATGATTCTCATTTGGATATTGTGAACGTGGTTACCATGAAGGTTTACTGCTCATAACTTCGATGAAACCCAGATGTTTATTAGAGTCCCGTCTAGACTATGCAAAGCCTTGTATGGTTTCCATCACGTTCTTTGATTTGCATTTCAAATTCTGAATCCTTGTCATCGTTACCTCACCTGTTCAGTGTTCAGCTCACTTGCTATCTACATATTTAGAAATGAAAACAGATTTACCCACGTACAGCCCAATCCGCTGGGTCTAAAGTCTCCAAATTAAGCATATAGGTATGAGGCCTAGGGGTGCACTAAGAAAGGATTTTGGGCTAAAAGGGGTGGGCAAGTTTGTATGAAACTCCATCAATTTTGGAGCTAAATCGATAAACACCGTTATTTAGCTATTTGGTTAAAAATCAAGAACGACTTTAAAATTTTTGAAAACTCAATTATGAAGGGAGTGAAAATGGGGGTACAAGTTTGTATTGGAAATTCGATATATGCGCGTGCGAAGTTGCGGGCATTGCATATAAAACTGTTATTTTTATAACAACCACCTTGCAATATTACCTACAAGACTTCTTTCAAGAACGCACAGTGTGAGATGTTGTGTTGATATATTCATGTACTGTAGGTTCTTAAAATTAAACCCATTAACGTCTCAAGGTACTGATATCAAAGTGATGTCACCGTTGATATAATACATTCCGTTCATGTTGTAATAATTACATTTTTAAAAACCTTACCAACCTTCACACCGATCATAGACTCTCAGAACTGATGGTAATGACTAAAAAAGTACATTAAATTCATTCCTCTCAAATAAAGCTGGTAATTTTTTTTGCGAAATTAACAAACAAAGCATTTGCAAATGAAATATTAATACACGTATTTCAACGGTGTATGCTAGAATGTGTATTTATGCAGAATACAGAAACAATAACATTAGCCTACATTTTTTCAGCCTGCTCAGGTAAGGCCCTGTGTCGTAATGTCAAGCTCACTCAGATTTATATTATCATTTTTTTATTAACTCTCGAACCCAAGAAAGGCCAAAATATACATATTCCTAGGCCTATAAATCGACTTATTTTATTATCTTCTTCTACTTTGTTTCTGGCGTCCGAACTTAATATTTAACTATTATAATATATTAAAATTCAAACAGATACATGATGACATGGAAGTTACATCAATCAACGTGGGGGTCGACAAACCTTTGACATTGGTGGCATAACATTGTGACGTGATCCCTGACGGACAAGAGACAATCGTAAACAAACTTGGTCTCTATTCTCATAATTTATTTCACTTATATCTCAATATCGTCGCAGATCGTTAACGTTCTGTCATTGGACTCAATTCCAATGTGCCCAATGTTAAATTAAATTTAACGTCAGTCTACAATAATTTTGAAACTTCACATTAAGGCTATTTCCTATGTGTTTTGATAAGTTTTTGAAATTTAAATTGTCTATGGATGCTCTTATTTACTTTGCAACTGACAGCTGTTTAGTCTGACGTTTATGAAATAATATTGTTAGTTATGGTGTGCAATAAAGAGTTATCTATCTATCTATTGGAATCGAGCCCTATGTCATTTGCTAACGCGAGAATAAGAGATGAAGCCTATTTTCTACATCTTTAACATACGCTACTATAGTTTGTCTGTTTTAAAAACAGAAATCAGGAGGCGGATTACGTAACTCTTGCTAAAAATTTCTAGATTGAAATCGTTAAATTTTCCATTTGACAGTTTCAGTTTTTCTGCTAAGCTTGCCATTCACAAACAGTTAAAATTATGACCCCTCTAATTAGGGCTCCAACCAATCTTAAGACTGACTTTTTGGACAAGGGCAAAAATGACGGGAAGATCATGGAACCAGTAAAATATGGGCAATTTTGGAAAAATATAATATCTTTAATCCGTAAGTCAGTTTAAATTTTCAACTGATGATTTCGCACTAGATTAAAATTTTGGACGTACGTCAGTCCGATTGATTAGTTTAACTGACCGTGAATAGACAAGTTTAGCAATAAAACACCGGTTGATTCAAAGTTACATAATCAGCTAGCAGGACCCTTGTTGTTTTGCGTGTGGAAAAGTATGTTGCACTAGTTATACAACAAATAAGTCATTATTATGCGAATATTGACCCTTACAGCAAAATAATGTTCTGAGTTGTACACTGCTGGCTTGTGTCCGGAAAATCTGCCAACACGTGGAGATATATGAATGAATGGAATTCCATCTCAAATCAGCTGTTGGATCTATTTTTGGCCACTATAAAAATAGACACGAAATAGAACATGACGTATTTAAATTTACACTGCATATAAACTGTGATATTCAGCAACCTTACCATCACAAACAATGCAACTGCTAAACCAGGGTAGTTCTATTAATTCGTACCATGATGCCGGAATTAACAGGCCTGAGAGATTATTTGAGGTCCTTTTATTTACTAAACTTTAAAGACATAATCCTAATATTTTTTTTAAAAATAAATTGCATTTTTTGGCTTAGTTTTGTAATAGGTTTGAAAAACTATTAAACTGTTTTACATTTTTAACAAGATTTATATAAAAAATGTTTTCCTCTATAAGGGTTCATTATTTTTAATTGATCTTTATTTTACTTGATAGGCCTTACACAATTTAGGTAAGTTATCAGTGCGCTCGTACTCCCACTCCACTCCAGGACTGATATAGCTTAAAAGAATCTTTAAAATGGTTCGGTAGTTAGAGATTACTTGCCACAAACATGATCGTAATGTCGCAAACTTATAAACTTTACCTCTTTATTATTAGTATAAATATAATTTGTATCTACTTTGTCCGATAACATCCAATAATCTCGCATCACGTTTACAAACAACAGAGCACGCCATTTCACAGGTCAATGCTATGATATCTTTCTAACTTCATATTACTTTAGTACGCAATCCGTACAGATCTTTGTTGTATTTGCTTATGCTTTTTTAACTAGCCGTTTCCCGCGACTTTGTCCGCGCAAATATATAATTCCTTTAATACACTTAAACCTCTTTCCTCACTTCGAGGTTGAATTTTCTAAAATCTTGAAATACGACATTCTTATTTTCTAACTGTTGTATATCGACTTTAGTAGTTGTTTAGATAAATGGTTTGCTTTTTGTGGGTACATACATGTTTACTTTGTTCTAAAATAAAGTCAAATAATGTAGGTAGGCAGATAACTTCACTTGACATCTGGCTACTTAGCCTAATAAACAGTTCTCACATATTTTGTGGTTTTCACTATAATCCGGACATAATACTAACTAAATAGCTAAATACCAATTTTTATCAATTTAGCTTCATAACTCATTCAAACTTCTAGCTCTTAACCTCAAAATTTAAAAATCCTACCTTAGTGCTCCTCACCTACACCCTTTTATTAATCTGTGCCTACACTATAAAAGGAAGCATGGTGCAAAATTTCATGTTTCTAATCCTATTAGTTTGGGCTGTGCGTTGATGTGTCAGTCAGTCAGTTATTAAGTCAATTTTCACTTTTATTATACTCATAACAAATTCTGGCATTGATAGCCTGTGAGAGATCATTAACCCGTTTTTTTTCTCACAATGTAACAAAGTTCAACCTGTATGTTAAGGTCTCACATAATGTTTAGCACCTGCCTGTTACCGAGAAGTTTGAATGAACCACAGGCTATAACATCCAGCCTATTGCCTCTTATTGAGTTTACTGCTGTCATTGTTGGTTGTTATGGTTCTCGGTTGCCTTACGGCGTATTGTGTGAAAACGCTACAAAATTGCCGCTTCTTGACGTGTCTTTGAGGAATACGTTGATTTGGTTGAATTTATGAGATCCCTCGGAAATAGTGGAAAATCAACTCTGTTATGACAGCCCTAGTAACGTCAGAAGATTGTCTTGTGACATAATCTTATGCCAACAACGCATTCTCATATATTTCAGCGACAAAATACGCAGAGGTGGTGATAACTTGGGAAAACTAAGTGTGGTTGGGAATATGCAAGGCGCTCACTGAAAATATGGACCGATCAAGTAACAGAAACGTCCTCCTACAAATTCTACGAGGTTGAAAAAAAACACGCTGAACAGAAACCGGTAGAGTTATCATCCACTTTAGATGTTACCCTGATGCTGACCACGATCCAAGCCAGCTAATCGAACATTGGCAGCGTCAATGTATTTACTCACTCTTGTCTACATGTTTATCTGGATATAGTTGCCATTCATAAAGCAAGATCAACTCAGATATTTTGCGCCGCCGCCGTCATCGAAGTAAAAAGTATTTCTTAAGGCCTGAAGCCGTAACTCGACTAAACCAAAAACAAACAACCCATTATAACTTATCATATTAGGGTTCCGTAGTCCGACAAGGAACCCTTATAAGATCGTTCAGTCCGTCCGTCCTAGTCTGTCACAGCAGAATATCTTCTACGTTTATGGACTGATACTTCACATATAGATCTCATTTTTAAAAATACAAAAGATTAAAATTACCCCTTTTTAAGGGTACCTCCCCATACATGTAAAGGGGAGGGTGAATTATTTTTTTGAGTGTACCCCCTTGTGTGGTATCCTTGAAAAGGACTATGGAAATGAGGTAGGGTTTCCATACAACACTTTTTTATCAGCTTTACCATTTGCGAGATATAGCCCGCCAAAGTCGTTTACACGGTGTCGTCCCCCCCCCCTGTAATTTCTAAAGTATTGGACCTGAAACAGGCGCGGAACAATTTTAAATAAGAGTTTATTTAAAATTGTTTCGGGTATCCTGTGATGAATACTTTTGAAATTATTAATAAACTAAAAATATATACTTTTTTTGCCTATACTGTCCCAATGTTTTAAGTTAATGGTACGCGCGAGTCCGACTCGCACTTGGCCGGTTTTTTAATGATCCAAACAATCAATATAATTATATTTAAACAACTCGTCTCCGTTTTGTAGAAATGTCGATCCAACTATTGTATTTTCTCTAACAGGCTTAGGTTTACTAGTCGGTGAATGTTAATCTCCATTCTAAGCCAGATATGTGTTACTCTTGAGATATTGCGTAACAATCTTGTGTTGTGGTTACACGATGAAACGGGCTTTTGTGTTAGTCATCGTATAGGCTCTGCTGTAAATTGGCCGCTGTTCGAAGTTTCTAAAGTACAGTCAGAGGTAGATAGATAGATCGGCTTGTCAGATATTCTCATTAAAATACAATCGACACATAACTCTGAAAAAAATGATTGGTTAACAGTAACCAAAATTTGGCTACTAGTAGCCCGTAATCTAGTGACTTGCAAACTTCTGGTTATCCGAAAATGGACTTCCCGACTACGAAACCTTCATCTAACAAAACTAGTTTGGTTGATCCTTTTTTTTTCAGTGAAAATAAAATGGAAATAAATCGTGACGTGAAGTAATCCGTAAAATTGTGTGAAAGTCCTTATATCAAAAGCTTAGCTTGAAGCTGTAATATGACGTTTTTAAATCGTATTTTTTAAATTATTAAATCCTGTGATGGCAACGTAAATACTTATGTTAATAACATAATAGCAACCCAACATAAATCTTGTATTTTACACATACCGGATATGTATGCAAGGAAAAATTATTTCCTTATTCTGTATAGATCTATAGTTTGGGCTATTGTATTTTCTCTGAAAGATGTCATGGGTTGTCATGACAACCATTATGTAATGGATGTGTTGATTGTGAATACATTTTATATGTATGACCTTTTTTAACTTGTTGACTATACGTATTGTTCCTAGGCTTTATTGCTTTCCGCCATAATTCTATTCTTTAATGAGTTCTTATTTGTTTTCGACTTTTGACTGTTTCGTTTATAAAACTTCGAAAAAAAACTTCATCACAGAAAAGTCCACAAAAAACCTCGGCTATGCTAACCCCGACTTTTTTTTATCAGGAAACCCCCTCCACCACCGAAGAAGATATTCGAATATCTGAACAAACACGTTGTGGGCCAGGAGTACGCCAAGAAGGTCCTGTCTGTGGCAGTATACAACCACTACAAGAGGATCTATAACAACGTCACAAGCGGCGCGCCCGCTGATGCGAACCATCCCTTACACCACACACACAGAGGTAAGGCCATGAAATCACATTACACACAGAGTCAGGGCTGAACAAAACACAATACAAACAGAGTTAAATTTATACAAACACATTACACGAGATATGACCACACATACACATTATACCAGTTATGTCTATACATACACATTACACTCACGAGTTAAAAGCCATACAACATTACATACAGAGAGTACCATGCCATGCACAGACTTCGAGCGATGAATCCACGTCGGATAGTAGTAATTTAACAAATCTGAACCTTATCACCTTATGTCTGACTACAAAACTAAATTTTACTGTATTATTTTTCAATGTAAAAATCTCAAGTTATGTTTGGCTTGAGAGAATAATTATTTGGATGCAGTTTTAATTACTTTTACTTTCACTCTTTTTGAGAGAGAAAAGTCCCCTGAATATCTCCGAGCCATTTAAAGTTACCAGTTGTCAAATAAGTCACATTAGATTGGTCTATAGAAATCACGGCATGATTGACACCTAAATATTTTAGCTTAGCCTAATGGCAAATAATTTTCTGCCTGAAATCATTGATTATTTTGTTAGTAACGTGACAAGGTCAAATGAGATAAGAGGCAAGGACATTATCTAGCAAGTTAAACCCTGACAACAACAACACCACAACAAGAAAATAAATCTATGTACGGATCAAACAATTATCTATATAAATTAAAAAGAAAGAAGTTAGTGTGAAGATCATAGCAGATAAATAAAATGATTAACTGGAAAATAACTCAACACTCTCATACAAATTGCAAGTTACACGCAATGTTTGTTTAACTAAAACATATTGACGACCGTCTTGGTGTAGTGGTGCGCGCTCTGGACGACTACACGAGCGGTTGCGGGTTCAAATACCGCAAGGTCTTATTTTTAGGGTTCCGTACCTCAAAAGGAAAACAGGAACTCTTATAGGATCACTTTGTTGTCCGTATATCCGTTTGTCTGTCAAGACTTTTTTTCTTAGGAACGCGGAGGTATTTAATTAGAAATTAACATAAAATAATTATGTCTGCGGTCACTTAAGCTGTAAAAAATCCTATAAGATACTTCCCAACATAAAGTCTCACAGCACAAATAAAGGAGAGAGTCCCAAAAATTGCAAATTTGTTGTTACAACCTAGAAAAAAATACCTTTGTACGGAATTCTTCCTTAGTGCATCTTTTTGCCATGTAAAAATGTCCTCCTAGCCGAATTTCGACTACGGCGGCCTATATTAACAGAGATTAGCCAACTGCCAGGGACATATCATAGTGCGCAATACACACTCTCTATTCCTTCACTCCCATAATTCACTGAGACGGCAGTTCGACATGACCGTAGACAGAAAAGGCGCAGGACCCAACGGCTTAACGTGCTTTCCGAGGCACGAGGGTGTTAACACCACCAATTTGCTGACTCCGGAGCTGTGTCTGAGTTAATTTAAGACAGAAAAAACCCTCGGCCCAACCCGGGATTCGAACCCGGGCCTCGTGGATAGTACCCAGCGTGCTGACCGCTAGACTAACGAGGCAGTCAATGTAACCCTGTATACAAAGTAACAGTGTCACAAAAATCGACTCGTACCTTGTACATTAACGCGAATGAAAGCGTGACCAACCGATCAGTGACAGGCTTCACCGATTTCAATTCGACCTTTCCAGCCGATTAGTTTAGGCTCTTTTTTAGAGTTCCGTACCCGAAAGGTGAAAACGGGCCCCTTTTACTAGAAGCTTAAAATATTCAAGGGATTATTAAGTATACAAGGTCTTATTGAAATAACGCAAAACCCCTTAGCGGCCGATACTGATGCTCAAATACAACAACTTTTTTTATGGGACCAACATCGAAATCGCAAGGAATAATTTTGCTTCCCCATACTAAATCGCAACCAGCTGACATCAGTTTGTATGGAGAAGTTATTTTTTTTGAGATTTCAATGTTGATCCTGTACTAAAATTTGTTTTATTTGAACAGCAGAGTATGTCTGTAAGAGGTTTTGCGTTATTTCAATAACACCTTGTATTTACTTTGAAAATAAATAGTTAAATTAATAAAATAATAATAATATTTGAGGGGGGCTCCCATACAAAAAACATGATTTTTTTCTTATTTTTTGCTTGGGAACACATAGGCTTAAATTATTCACAGAATAATATGTTGTATTTCACTTTAAAAATAAATAATTAGATTAAAATTTAAAAAAAATATTTAAGGGGGGCTTCCATACAAATGTGTTTTTTTTACTATGCTGTGTAATATTGTAAGATAATATACGAAACCCTTCGTGCGCGAGTCCGACTCGCACTTGGCCAGTTTTTTATAAAAGGATAATCCTACGGTACATCCACAATGTTGTAGTGTAACATTCTCTTGAAAAGATAAACAAAAACATCTCTTTTGACCCTCTAAGGATTATATCTGGGATAAAACCTATCCTTACCCGGTACAAAACAGTTTTTCTGTTCTGTATTTCCTAGGACTATAACTATCTCTATATCCATCTAAATCGATTTAGAGGTTGTGTGAAAACGTAACAGACAGACACACTTTTGCATTTGTGATATAAGTATGGACTGACTGCCTCGTTGTGATCAGCACGCTGGGTAGGTACTATCCAAGAGGTCCCGGGTTCGAATCCCGGTCAGGTCGAAAGTATCTAAGTTTTTCTGTCTTAAAATAATATTTACTCCGGATACAGGAAGTTGGTAATGGTAAGAACCGTTTGTCCTGCGCCTGATCTCTCTTCGAAACTATGAGTCTGAAGTAACCGAGAGTGCACCTGCGTATTGCGCACACACTTAATGCACAATAATATCTCCCGCGCAGTTGCCTAATCTCTGTGGAGATTTGCCGTTGCAGTCGAAATTCGGCAAAAAGGACATTGTTATTATAAGTATGGATTGTCCAAGGGATTTACCACTTATCCAACCGTCCAAAGAGATGAGCCACTACATCACCCACCGCTTCACAGATCTCCTCCACATCAGCCACGGGACCAGCACCGGCGGCGGCGCCGAAGTGCTAGAGCGGCAGCAGCACGAGCTCAGGTTGGACAAGAGCAACGTGCTGCTACTGGGACCCACTGGATGCGGTGAGTACATAGAATAAGTAGATAATGGTACAAGTGAAGGATCACCACGCAAAATTATTCAAATTAATAGCGACTTTGCTACGACAAAATAAAGTGCAAATTGAGATCGTGAATCGCCGATGCCTGAAATAAGAGTTCCTTCACATTAGAAGCAGAGGGATACGCCGCGGTTAGCATTAACATTGCGTATATTTTAGGGCTCTATCTCATAAGAATACCGTGGACAGGGACAATGAGACAGGGCCCTTAAAGGGTGCGTAAACTTTGGCACTTAAATATGCCTTGTGTCACACATAAGCCACCAGTAAATATTTTATTTTCATATTATGAACATGACTGCATTCACTCCCTGCCTATACGTGGACACTTTTTGTGTGTTTCCACTAGACACATACGCATCCATCAGTGTCCAGTGCTGGTAACCGAAAACAAAATCGTCAGTTGATAAGCAACATTAACATTGTTTTCATAAATATCGGATCAGATCATCGATATATTTTGTCCTAAAATTGTATTGCGGTTGTCATCGTACCGGACACAGCGACTATGTTTCCTGTGATATGATGGTGTGCCGTGTCGGCAACAATAAGTGACCACATTTGCACAGCTTTACTGTTGTAACCATCCCAGTAAAAGAGAAGACTCGACATGTAACGTTCAAAATGCAGTACCTACGTACTGTTTGACAACAACTGTGAGTACACCGTATTTAAGTTTGTCATAATACGACCGATAAACAAATTGTATTATGTTAATCTAGGTACTCAAGATATCTAATACAGGGGCACGATAAAGATATCAACCTTTCCAATGTCTGGACAGTTCGAAAAGGTCATTTACAAAATACATTTTAACTAGTGATTTAAAAGCAATATTTTGTCCAGAACAAAAACTCAGCGAGCAAAATCGTTTATTTTTAGGGTTCCGTACCCAAATGCTAAAAACGGGACCCTATTACTAAGCCTCTGCTCTCTGTCTGTCTGTCACCAGGCTGTATCTCATGAACCGTGATAACTAGACAGTTGAAAATTTCACAGATGATGTATGTATGTTGCCGCTATAATAAGAAATAGTAAAAACAGAATAAAATAAATATTTAAGGGGGCTCCCATACAACAAACGTGTTTTTTAAGCGTTTTTCTCTCGCTATCAATAACGGCATTAGATAGACGCTTGAAATATTCACACAATAGTATATTGTATATTCACTTTAAAAATAAATAATTAAATTAAAATGAAAAATAATGTTTAAGCGGGGCTCACATATAAACGTGTTTTTTCCCTATACTGTCTAACGTTGTAAGCTAATATATTATGTATAACCCTTCGTGCGCAAGTTCGGCTCGCACTTGGCCGGTTTTTTTCCTTAATCGGCGATTACGTATTCACTTGCGGCACGCGTACGAAAGTTGACATGAATGTAAACTCCTTAATTTTCGTTTCGATACACGGCAGGATTTCTTTATTAATTCACCAACATTACATTATTCAATCGAGGGAGTTCTAGATTACAAAATGTGACCCGACTGATTTAAAAATAGAATGTACATAACGATTGCTCATAGCAAAAATAAAAAGATAATAGTAAGTGATTTGACGAAAACAAGTACAATAAGAATAAGAGTAAATCATAAAAATATACGTAGAGAGGTACATTTATGTTACTAGTGGACTGCGCCCACAAGAGTTGAATTTTCCATATAAACTTTTATCCCCCATTTCCCCCCCTTAATGTTTTTATATCGCGACAAAATGTAGCCTATGTCCTTTCCAGGGTCTCGTACTGTCTCCATACCAAATTTCATCTCAATCGGTTCAGTGGTTTAAGCGTCAAGAAGTAACAGACAGACAGACAGACACACTTTCGCATTTATAATATTAATATGGATTAGGTTTATCATCATGTACTATTTGACCTTCTAAAATATTGAGCTCTGTTTTAATTAGGCCTTAAACTTTACACAGACGGATAGATACATATCAAAATACATATAGCATTATCGATTTTAAATATTACCCCTTAAATAAGTTTTTGCTATTTATAAGTGACATTCAGCATGGTATCATATAATAGTCCTCGTGCTACGAACGAAAGCCTTCAGTTCATTTATTCAGCATTAATTATTACACCACAATGACCCACTTTTCAAACACGTGTTTGTCTTTCTATTGACTATAAAATGCCCATAATCGCAATACATCTGTTTTCTATATTTGGTGATTCTTATTTAAATGAAACTACTAAGAATACCTATACCAGGTGCGATCGTTAGTGTGCACAGGTAATTATTCCTATTACAGATATGAACACACTTTAAAACTGATATCGAAAGTACCCAATGAATAAAATGACTTTTTAAAAATAAAACGACAAATATCCATATTTTGTCATTCCACCGTGTATATGCCCTTATGGACATATACGCTTATGCGTAAACTTAACAAAGAAACAATGAAATCTATAGGCCAAATAAAAGTAGATTTCACAACATTTTGGATAGGCTACGGAGACTCTAAGTATGGTAAGAGTATGGCTCGTTCCTCCTCATAGTTGAGGTGAGGCCTTTTCCCAGCAGTGGGATCTAATAGGCTGACTTTACGGAGCCTCTTAATCATCGTCTTTTTGGGATGTCGGATAAAAAAGAGTCAAGGTTTATTAATGAAGAGTCCAATTTGACTAAAACGTAGCCGGTTTTGCAACGCGCCCTTTTCTGGCGGTGCAAGATGATCTTCATATTGTTCTTATTGACATTTCATGTAAATTGGGTGCTTAAATTCTTAAATCAACACGCGATACCCATCAGCAATGATTCCACTTAAATGTCCTTTAAAGTAACCATTAAATGAGATAGTAATAAGAAGAAATAAACACGTATTGCGAAAGTGGGATTGCGATTTAATGATATGAATTTCGTTTGTTTTAAAAAATTCTTCAACGCGGAGTGGACACTACCAATTACATTGACATACGTAGGTAAAAACTCTTTAGAACCTGTAAATGATAATTCTTACATAGATATAGGGAACGTCGCTTCTCGTAAAATTTTCCATAGTTTTTGCATAAAAATAGGACATTCAAATGACGAGACATTTGTCTTCTTCGTTAATTTTAAGCAAATAATAATTAGGGTTCCGTACCAGAAGGGTGCCCAATGGGTGTGACATTATTGTTAGGCGTCTTCTGCTTGTCTGTATATCAGCAGGCTGTATCTCATGAGCCGTAACCTTAGATAAACTATACCTACTGTTGATATTGGATTCGCACACAGGTAGGATTTGAACCTACGACCTTTGGCTAACCGGGCCAACGCTCTTACCAACTGAGCTACTGTGCAGTTCATCCAACCGTGTGAAATACCTGGTCTCTTTTGTCTTACGTCTTACGTCATTGGCAGCGACATCTATCTGGGCTGCATTGCATTGATATTGGATTGTATAAAACTGAAAGCCGTAGGACAATTGAAGTCCCCCTTTGGCAACATTTGGGGGACTTTAAATCGAAATATGAGCATGTATTGTCGCTAAACTTTTTTTAGTATATAACGACTTATACTTACCTATTTTTTAGCGTAAAAATACAGTAAAAAATGTTAAAGGAGACATTGAAAAAAATACTAACTTATGGTCGAATAAAAGTTTTTTTATATATTTTTATTACCGCCACAACTTCGTTATTAATGCTAACCAAAGGATAACCAACTGCCACTGGAAGTCGCAGTTGAATTTTGTGCTTCGTTTGGGCTTCAGTTTTGCTTGGCGTAGTGAATATATTGATTCATCTTAGTCTAAGATGAATCAATATATTGATTCAGTATATTGGCGTAGTGAATATATTGATTCATCTTCGTTTAAAATGGATCTAAGATTCTTAGATCGTAAACCTGAACATTAACAAGTCCGCCTCGCGCTTGGCCTCTTTTTTTCCGTTGGCGCAGCTTTGATTTGTTTAAATGGTGTCACTAACCCTAAGCTGCAGTTTTCTAAACTACTATGTGTATCACCCTTCTTAAACTGGTCTAGTCGTGACTCAACCCTTCGGCCGCTTTCATTGAATAGTTCGCTTAAAGATTACGAGCAGGAGAGAGTAACGTGCACTTAGAACCAGTTATATCAGCGAGACTGATTGCCTGTATTTGTAATTAACGTTTATCAGTGTACTACTGTGAGCCTTATCACTACTCACGTAACGAACGCAACACCCACAAACATGTGTGACTATTGTCCTCAGTTGCTCAGTTGGAAGAGCATTCGCACGGATAGCGAAGGGTCATGGGTTCGAGTCGATGAATTTTTGTATGAGAGACGACAGGCTTGGTGTAGGTGGTAGCGCCCCGGAATAAAAAACCAGGTTGCGAGTTATATTCCCGCGAGGGGCAAATGTTTGTGTGATGAGCACGAGTTTGTACACACGGCGGCACGTCAGACTACCCCACTTTGACCTTGAGACCGCCTCTATTCCCTACGTTATAAAAGCTGATTTCGTAGTTCAAATGGGTAACTTTACGTTCTGCCGACTGTACCGAAGTCATGGATGTTTATAAATGTTTAAGGGGGTGCAGCGCGAAGCAAGTCGAGTAAGTCTAAACGATCTTCAAACAGAATCCAACTTATTAATATTAGTAATTAGATCCATTTGCTTTAAAGTTTTAGTCTTGATGATTTAATTAGGACAATAGTTTTATTCTGCGCAATGCGCAAAACCATTTGTGTTAAAAACTGAAAAGTGTTTATATTTTCTCATTTTTATTTTATTCGTGTATATTAAAAAGATGGGGACCTGCGGAATATCAATACAATTATTTTCATGTACAAATTATAGTTTCATACGTAAAATCACCAAGTTTTCGAAAAAAAATGCTCTTATATATCATTAGCTACAAGTCACGTTTATTATATCATGAAGAATTTGTTTCAAATTTCAATAAGACCAGGACCTTGTGCAATGATTAAGCTAACGTAAATAAGTTGTTTTAATGTATTTAACTAATTCAGCTCATCGTACAAGTAATTTAGAAATACGTTGATTTTCTCAATTTCGTGCAGGACCGCCTTAATATATCATTGTTCAATTGCCTGTCAAGTCACAGCACAATGGAAACGAGAAGACAAATGACTTGACCATATTCCAATTATGTATTTGCATTTGATACTATTTGTCTAATTGCCCAATTGGTTCTAAAATAGACATACACGAACTTGCACGTGTGGTGTGCGTCTGCGCATGCAAAATGTATAATTTGGCGTAATTAAGTAATCGCGTTCTGATGGCTGTGACATTGGGTGCATGCCAAATGGCCTGAGGCTTGACAGTAAGTGTTTGCTTAATCAAATTTTGAGGGACCACTTATCTTTAAGAAGACAGCAAATAAATTCGCATTGTTTAGCAAATAGATAACCTCATACTTAGTATTTTTGTCATCATCATTATTAGTTCCCATCCTCCCTTTTGCTCACCTTACTTTAATTATGAAATCACCTTTGTTTTGCGCCATTCTTTGCCATACATTTTTGCTCTATAATGATAATCAACAAAACGAACTGGATCTCTACTAGATGACATTGTTGTTTTTACCCGACTGAGGAAGGAGGGATTTTTTTTTCGAGAGTATGTATGTATAATTGTTTGGCACGCTCTACAGCCCAAACGGCTGGACAGTTTTTGACATATGAGGTGTCGTTGGATTCGTCAAAATTGTATTAGTGACATAGGCTAAATACATTTTAAAAATGACGTCTGCAAATGGAAGCAAAGATGGTAAGGGGGATTGTTTTTTTCTTTACCATAGCAATATGGGAATTGAAAAGAGTTTTTCAAAAATATTATATTTATTGCAGTCGGGCGTTTTGTTTTTTTAATAATTATTTTTGCTTGTTAATGATATGACTGCATAAATTGTTACAATAGTTTTTTAGTAAGTAGTAAGTATCTGACTGTAGACGAATGACAGACATTTTTTTTTTCAAGTTAGCATTTTATCAGACGATTCGCAAATCCCTTCAAGGGTGTTCTGATTTGGGGGTTCGAATCGAAAGCTCCGATGGCAGCAGGACACTTTCAGCCACCTCTTAGACCAGATGTCGATGCGTTCGATATTCCCGTCTGTAGCCGTCACTGTCACTCATAGCAGCAGTGCAAAAAGCATGATTGCTAGACTCTTAAATACATCGTCGGAATCCTTCAGTCAGACCTGAGAGCCAGGAGAAGTAGCATTGATTAGAAGGTTCTTCTTCCTTTTATCCATACTATAATATTATAAATGCGAAAGTGTGTCTGTCTGTTACCTCTTGACGCTTAAACCACTGAACCGATTGAGATGAAATTTGGTATAGAGACAGTTCCAGACCCTGGAAAGGTCATAGGCTACATTTTGTCGCGATATAAAAAACATTTAGGGGGTGAAATGGGGGATGAAATTTTATATGGAAAATCCAACTATTGCGGGCGTAGTCGCGGGGAACCACTAGTATTAAATAAACAACAAATAAAACTTTATACACACGGACGCACGTCAGCCTTTGACAGTGAGATTTGAGATCGCCTCTATTCCTTGCGGAATAAAAGCTGATTTCGTAGTTCACAGGGGTTACCTGACTTGCTTGACTGTACAAATTTAAACGCCTTCATCAAGATTTGTACCATGAATTTCTTTAACGGTTCTTTTATGGCCAACGTGAGAAGCCTTCGAATGCATTTCATTCTAACAAACAAAGCGGTTGAGTCCATATTGAAACATAAGACATTTGTCTTGTTAGGAAATAGTGGGCTTTTGTCATTTGTAAGTCAAAGCCATTTAAACTGTTGAAGAGTGCCGACAAGTAATGCCCATTCTCGAATCTGTAATTTATCTCTTTTATTTGCAATGGGCTCAATTCCAATGCGCCGTCTCTTTCTCTGCCAAACAAACGAAAAAAGACAGACTATATTATTTTAGAAACGTCAGACAATGGTTTGTAGACTGCTGCAATGTTTAAGGCGTAAGGTTTTTTTTTGGTAGCCAGTGCTGTCTCTTTTCGTCCCTGGGCTTGTCAATGCGTAAAGTCCAAGTTTACTGCTAAACAATTTCTTCTTAAAGGACTTGTCCTCTTTTTCTATGGAGGCTGGTTTTTATTCCAAGATATTACCAACCACCAATAACCTATATTTATATTAAAGCTACAAAAATTTGAAACACGTAACCATAGAAATTTAAACGCCTCCATTTTTGAGAAAAAATATGTTTTGTAACAGGCGTCATCCATTAATCACTTACTTGTATTTCCTGGCTGTATGGCTATGCATTACCTTTCCATTGGTAGATAAATACTACTAGTACTACCACAGATTATATAATAGGTACTACTGTCAGTGAAATGACAATTTTGCTGTCAATTTTTTTTTCATGCGTTAATTGATATAGGCGAAAATGCGGTTTTTATACAGACAAAGAGAAAAATGAATTTCAATTTTTCTCTAAATCGGAGGCCTTAAAAAAAATATTAATAATGTAGAAAGGCTAGTTTTTGTGAACTCTTTCATATAATATTTAGTTTATTCTGGTTAGAAATATTGAAGAATAAAAAACTGTTAATGGACAAGTCCTTTATAGAATTGCATCTCTTTAATCTTAAGGTACACACTCGCAGTCAACTCTGTTTTTTTTTCTCAAAATTGTATATGTAAATGCAAATTGAAAACAAATTATCGCACAAATATTTCTTGTCACGAAAGATTGCAATCAGAAAAATCACAAGACTAGTACATAGGTGTGACTGTGAGTGCCGTGCTCAGCATTATTCGTGGCAACCGAGCAGACGAAAACGAAAACTGATATTCAGCGGATGCCTTGATGCACTTATGCGGTTAACCTATGATTGTCTACATTTTAATTGCTTGTATAACTGAAGATCACAATTTATTTAATTCGTTTTATAATTGCAATTTTAACTGCATCCTTTTTACACAGTTGCAACACAAGTATTCGAAAGCTAAAGCCGTTCACAAGTTATGAAATATGATTACAGCCGAAATCATACATTTTACGAGTATGACCGATGGAGAATATCATTTTAATCGCAGTTTATTTTAATGTTGCATGGATGCGGGTAAATGCTAAGACGGCGAATGTCAATCCATGAGTTGAAATAGTTATTCAAATTTTTCTATTTTTAGATCCTAGACACAATTTAAATTTATGCCAATATTAATAAATAACATACTAATCTTTGTAGTATATTCTAATCCAACTGAATCATATTATGCATCTGAGGCATTTAAACAAACATTATGCTGAATTGAAAATACTGACTATTTAAATTAAATAATTTACTTTTAAATACTTTTGGAAAACAAAAAATTTAATAATGGGGATCCACACGCAAAGCTTGATGCAGATGGCGCTAGCATAGATACGCCTATGTCAAATATTTTGCTATTGTTTATGTCGGGCTTTTTCGTATCTAATTTACAGTTTGTCGTGACTATCTAATGTTATTTCATCATAATGTATTCAATGAAGTTATCTGAACTAAAAGACGATCTTCGGAAACGAGGATGAAAAGTATCTGGTAAAAAAGCCGATCTTATTGCGAGGTAAACATTTGGGTGTTTATACAGTTTTATTACTGTAAATGTTACATTTAATGCTTGTTGAAATTGTTTTTAATAAATATAACTAAAATAATAAAACACGTACATGTTTGTTTTTTTTAGGTTAGATTTCTACGATCGGTGCGATGATACCGGGAATTTTGGTGTCGTAGCTTCACAATCTAGTTATACGATGAATGTTCCCGATCCAGAAGCTTATCATGATGTAAATAGTTCCAGTAAACTACCTAAAATTAATTAAATGTAATCTTTTAAGCTTCTTATAGCTGTTTCGCACTTCTTTTTTAACTGGCTCTTTTGGAAATAAATGAATACCATTATTGTAACAACCTGGCACAGCACATAACGGCATTATGCTTTCGTAGATTGAAAACACAAAAAAAATACTCAAAAAAACACAACTTCTGTACTGGAATGACAGATAGCTTTGGGCGCATCGACAATGCGCCACCTACAGGGAGAATTTGGCAGTGTGGATCCCCACTTCATAAATCAATCTATTTTGGTAGGATGTAAGAAAATTAGATCAAATGGTCTCCAACCAAAAACCTTTCTGCCCCAACGGCCATCAGTTTTTCGCGTAATGTGCCCTGCCCATTGCCACTTAAGCTTACTGATCCGGAGGGCAATGTCCGTTATCTTAGTTCTTCCCAGTATCTCCTCATTCATTCGATTCGATTCCTGTCACTGACGTCCATAATACAAGTACGCTGGACTAAACATTCTCTGGGAAATGACAGATAATTTTTGTGCCGAATCAAAGCGCCCCCACCGAGTCTAGGGGTGATCTAGGAAACTAAAACAGAGTAACTTGCATATATTTATGTCAACTCTCATTAGTTCCGCGGACGGTCACCACACGCTCACTACAGCCGTCAGCGCCAAAATGGCGATTATCAAATGGCTTCATTTATAGGTTGACAGTATGCAGTCCAGCGTACTAGTATTAAAGAGGTCAGTGATTCCTATAAAGCTAATGACATTAAAATTCTGCGGTTGCTAAGCAACTTTGTTGGTCAGCATGCTTTATAGAATCTGGCTACAGTACAGTTATGGAATAAACCATATTTCTTGACATAAAAACCTACACACGTTAGCCAAAATACTTTGTAGATCGACTTTATTCTTTATTGCATGCATGCATAACATTATGTGCGTGACTGCTAATTATTACCGGTTGCGCGTGTAACCATTTTTGTAATTTGGTTAACCTCTCAAGGTAATGGGCATGTAAAGATCATTTTTTGTATTTCCATATTATGTATTATTAAAATTAAGTGAATGTTTTGAATATTTATTTCAAGCTGAATAAATATTTAAGTGTCTGGGTTATTGTCGTATTTCGATAAATACATATTTAAGTTTGTGGCTCGAGTCCTAAATGTGGATACATATTGTTTTGACATTTTATATGTAATGTTTTTTATCTCTTATAAAGGAATTGGTGATGTCGTTGCCCGGGGTTTACCACTAGGTGGCAGATCCTTAACCACCCCTACCAACACCTCTCTACAAGGACTTCGCTGCAGTTGGATAAGAATACCTGATTTGATATTGACAGATGAGTGCAATAAAAATCGTGAATTAATTTCGGGATAATTAATCGTCGGCTAGTACCAATGCATTTTGATTTTTAGTAAAACGGGCCTCCATCCTCCACGGGACATTCAAACAAATAGCTTGACGTGCTGCCGCGGCCGACTGTATCTTCAAAATTCCGTTTTTCTTTGCGTGTCAAACATTGTAAACAATCTTCTTATGACTTTAAACCACTTTAAACTAATACTGGTAAAAAAAAATACTAATAGCTCTAAAAAGCTGCAAATATTTAACGATAAACTACCATATTAGGATGTAATTTTTGTGTCTATTTTATTTTTAAATGAATAATCGTTTAAAAGGAATGTCAAGATTGTTTACAATGTTGGACACGCAATGAAAACCGTACTTTAAATGTCCGGGACTCTCCAAAGCCGAGATTGGAACAAGTAACGCCTATTTTTTTTTAAAACAAAGTACCCGACCGCAAAATGTTTCATATTTTTAAATGGTCTTTTTCATATGATACCCATATTGCTATGGTAAGGAAAAAATCAATCCCCCTTTCCCCCTGTACTTCTATTTTCGGGCGCAATTTTTAAAATGTATATAGCCTATGTCACTCTCACAATTTTGTCAAATTCAACGATTATGTCAAAAATATGTCCGGCCGTTTGGGCTGTAGGGCGTGCCAAACAATTATACATACATACTCTCGAAATAACATAACCCTCCTTCTGCAGTCGGGTAAAAAGAAAACAACGAACAACTTGTTTACTCAAACTAATTACTTTAAATTACTAACCATTATTGTGGTTGTAAACCATCAATTAGATTGTAAAACCGATGTTAATTGCTAAGATGGTATGTCAAAACAAGTTGGCACAAACTAATTGGAATTTCATGTAATGATAATTTAATAATAATGATACTTATTATTAACTTACTAAGCGAGGTAGCTCTTACAAGTTTATAATTAATAGAATCAGGCGTTACTTTGCGGAAATCCATTATTAGATGGGAAAAATAAAATATAATTGTTTTTTCCCATCTCTTACAAGTTTGTTTAATATTTGCGATTTATTTATTTAGGTATTTCGTTCAGGTTTTCGAGTTAAGAGGACCATAAGAGACCATAAAAGGATCATAATTTTAATAAGTACTACTTATTATTTTTATTTTATTGTTAGGTCACAAAACATTTTACAGTAAATGATTAGAGTAAGAGGTCAAAATGATTAAATCTAGACTATTAAACTAAACATAATAAGTCAGCCTATTAGATCCCACTGCTGGGAAAAGGCCTCACCTCAACTATGAGGAGGAACGAGCCACACTCCACCACGCGGGCTCAGTGCGGATTGGTGGAGGGGTGTATGTAAGGCAAGTGACAAACCTTACTGTCAGAAGTTATCAAGCCTCCCTAGGGCCTCTGACTAGGCTTAACGACTAATACCACAGATATTAGCCGGGACCAACTGCTTAACGTGCCTTCCGAAGCACGGAGATGCTTGTCATGGACGTCACTTAAATGGTCGGAATGGTCACCCATCCAATCACGACCGCGCCGTGGGTTGCTTAACTTTTGGTATCACTACCAAAGCGCTGCCGCCACTGCGCCACAAGCACCTCAATTAAACTAAACATGCGTACACAGTATAAAACAGATACAGAGTGGAAAAAGACACAAAAAATTGTGTTATTTGACCAAAAAATATATTTTATAGTGTTCAAAATGTCCTTTAGTATACTAAAATAACATTGTTAGTACCTACCTTTCTATATATATAACATGAGTTTTTGATAAAGATGATCACATACTGAACTAATAAGTATATTATCTGAGCCTCGGATGAATGAATTAAACATCCAGTCAAAAGCAAGGTCGCATATTTAATTGCAGTATTGATCTTGACACTCTTGGAATGTGTTAAAAATTAACATTTCTTAAAACAAAACTAAATGGTAATTTACTAACAAAGACCGGCGGCGTTGTCTGACCTCATACAATAAAATAAATAACCCTCCTTTAGCAGTCGGGTAAAAAATATCATCATCTTCATCATCTTCCTAGCGTTATCCCGGTTCTGCACTCGCGCGCGAGTGCCCAGGGTCCGCTGACCATGATCCAGTATGTAGCAGATCAGGTAATTACAGTGGAGCGACTGCCGTCTGACCTCCGTGACCCCGTTAACAGGGGAACCTGACCAGGTTTGGGGATCATGGTTACACATTCGAAAAAAGACGTCTAATAGAAAATTAAAATGTATTTATTTGGCACCAATTAGTATTACATGTATATACAATAATGGCGTCTAGGGCAGACACAAAACAATATAGGTAACGTAACGTAATATGGGTAATTTAATGAGTACCTATTATTAACATTAACATGTTATTGTTAACGTATAGCAGAAAGACTAGGCACATTATTTATGTTGTTTCTAGGCATTCGAAAGTACGATGCCCCTGATCCCCTGATGATACCTGCAAAAAAACAACGTCCGTTTTGAGTACCTATTTGAAGTTTAAATGTGTCGTTCGAACAATTTTTTGCATGTTTTTTTTGTGTTTGTATCTTCAAATAATGGATTTCCTACATATTGTATGTAGGTAATACCGAATACGCTGAATGTTTGATTTGTATACAATACAGTAGGTAAATATATTGTGAAGTGGTGATCATATTGAAAATACTTACGTCATATTTACAAGATGGCTGATGGAGCGATGTACACATAACATCCGAGTTTCTATTGCTATAAAAGTATTTATACTGCTTTTATTTCAGCCTCACAATGTATTGTGACCATTAACTGAACTGGCTTTATCTCGTGTCTGTAGCGGGCCTATTGCCACTTTCCCCTGGCGCCTATATGACATCATCACAGCATAACAAACTTAATATCAAACTTTCATACATGCACGGTAAAAACCTCATTCCCTACAAACGGCAGCTATTTTTTTTAATAACAACTTGCACATTTGGATACCTCAATGTATTACCATACACTTGTAGGATGTAGAGTTGCAAAATTCTTTATTAACAATTAGAGATTTTTAATATATATTTTTTTTCGATAAAATGAAGCGTAAAATTAGCTCCTAAAGTTTTTACATTGGCATTGAATGTTTTTTGAAATCTGTCCAGTAGTGTCTGAGTTAATTCGGTGCAGTCGCGCAAAACTACAAATCTTTTAATTTATTCATTTTTTAAATTATTTGTACCTTTGCTTTCTTTTATTGTGCAATAAAGAATATCTATCTATTGATCTTTCTTTCCTTACTATAATATGAATATGATTTGATAACGGAAGTTGTGAACAAACCAATCATAGTTGAGTTAACCTTTACTTTAAGATTCCCTTCTTCCTAAATGGTGCGTCATATAACTTGCGTGTTGTACCATTATTTTTACTATTATTATGACTGGTTTAAATACCTACTGGGTTCAATTTATAGTTTTCATTATAAAAACGAGGATATAATGAATCTTAAGTGGTAATTAAAGTAAAAGTAGGTAGTATAACAAATATAGTTCAGTCGATTTTTAAATGTTTTCCTCTTTTATCAGGATATTTCAGATTTTAATCGACCTGATTATCGGATAAGAAAGCACGTAAAGCCGTATATGTCCCGTAACTAGGGCGACTCTTAAATTCTGTCACCAGGTTTGTCAAAAATAGCCCACGCAAAAAAGAAAAAGAAACTAGTTGCTCACTATATCGAGCCATCAATCAAGACTTAAAAAATCATAAACTTATCCAATTAAGCCTGAACCAACAACACAGTTATCCGTATTGTGTAGTATTGGATAATATAACCGCACGTAACACTTCCTACGTCGAGGAAGTGAATGCGGCTCGATAATGTTGTGGTTTACGTAACTCGTCGATCGATTCGGATAAACAAATATTATTGCGAAGACCAATGTTGTAGGGTTCCCGAAATAAGGTGCGTGTGCGTGCAATCAAGTGTAAGATGACTCGGTTCAGTACTTGTACCGCCTAGAAAACTTATGTTTATACTATTTTCTTTTTTTACTGCGTTCTTCAAAATTTACCATCTGTTAAAAGCCGAACTTTTAAGCTTTTTTCAGTTTTGCGCTTAGAGACACATTTAAGCGATTCATTTTTATTTTTATAAATTAATAAAACTTTTATATGATCTTCTAATGAATAGAAAATGCATCGATAAGAATGGCTAGACGTTGTAATTAATTGTCGAGTAAGTAGTAATATTATCTAGAGCCTGTTTTACTTTTCAAAATGTATACAAATTGCTACTTTTAATCTGAATTAAAGAAATTGTTAACCCTAGAGAGCGAACAACCAATCCTTTATGTAACACACACAACAATAGTTCGATTAAGTTTTTATTGGGGCGAGAAATTATTGAAATTACCGTACTTATTATATGCAAACTTGTTCAAGAATTATCAACAAAATAAGGTGTTGTTTTACGCAAATAAATACTATTATATTCTATCCTCTGTGTGTGTAACAAAAAAAACATGATTAGTTGAAAGGAGAGTAACTACTCTCCTTTCTACTAATCATGTTTTTTTTGTAACTACACAACCAAGTCAAAGTCACGGCAGGCCTGTGTATCTCCCCGCGTAGGTAGCAAAAACGCACCTATGCGCGGCGACCCTTACTTAGGGGCTAAAACAAGTTGCGTGTCGCTACCTGCCAGCGACACGCTCGCGCGTTTTATTCACCGGCGGCCGCGCGGCTACGTTGCTGGCTGGACGAGAATGAATAAAGTACTAGAAAGAGGCGCTAGATCGCGTTAGAAGCTTCTCGTAGCAGTCAACCCTATCGCGTCGCGTGATATTACGTCACTGAATAGGTTTAGTGGTAGGATTTTTGTAGGTGTCTACACGAAAATGTGCTTGACTCTGAGGCGAACTAAATTACGCCATATTGTTGACGACATTGAGTAGACATTTCTTTGAATACAATTGACAACATTTCATTTTTACAAAGGTACTAAAATTCAAAAACCATTTCGAGATTTGGCGATGCTTAATACGTTTAAAATATTTTAATATTTTTTTACGCTATAAATTCAGAGATATTTGAAAAAAACTGATAGGTGCTATGATACCGGCATTATAAGGGGACGTGCCTTTGCTTGGTTATCTGGTCTGACTTAAAAAGTATTTTACCATACATGCAAGCTAGCTGTCATTTTGACATTGATATTTGACACTGACACTATGATGAGTGAGTGAGAGAAGAGATATCGTAGTGTTGTTCTATAGAAGCGAAGTCCATCTAGTTATCGATAGTTTTAGTATAGTACATTTAGGATTGCTAAAACTACACATGCATTTAAATGATTATCTAGTTTAGTGACGAAATCATAAAATATCTTTTAATCATTAGTGATGTTCTATTTGATTTTAGAAACCATAAAAATGTAAGTAAGGAAAATGACAACGTTAGCTAATAGTAGTTAGTAAAGTTGTGTCTGATTATTTAAAAGATTATTTATCTACTTATTTATTTGAACTTTTGTATTATGATATACGTGCTTAATAAGATTGTGTTTGGATAAACATACCCACTAAGATTATTTATCAACTTCTTCATTGAGACTTTGTGTATTTTGATATTACGTGCTTAGTAAAGTTGTGTTTGGATAAACATACTAAGATTATTTATCTACTTCTTCATTTAGGCGTATTGTATTTCGATATACGTGTCGATATCGATATCTTACTTCTACAACATACAACACTATAGACGTCAGTTGTTTTTTTAAACGGTTTTATTTAGCTCACCCCGTTTGTTTTATTTATTATTCTTGGGTCAAATTTAGTAATTCAAATTGCACCCTCTTTCTGTCAACCGATTAATCTGAAATTTTGTATACACTTTGGATTTTGGTGACAATACAATTATGTTTATTCATTATCATTATAAATTCAAGATGGCCGCCGCTACAAAATGGCGGATAATTTATGTTTTATTAATCCCATCAATATGGGTATCAAATGAAAGGGCTCAACAAGCAGAATACAATATACTATAAAAAATTGAAATCCAAGATGGCGGCCGCTACAAAATGGCAGATAACGTAGGTTTTATCGATCCCATCAATATGGGTATCAAATGAAAGTGCTCAACCAGTGTAATACAATGTACTATATAAAATTAAAATCCAAGATGGCGGCCTCTACAAAATGGCGGATAACTTAGGTTTTATCAATCCCATCAACATGGGTATCAAATGAAAGCTCTCAACAAGTAGAATACAATTTACTATGCAAAATTGAAATCTTAGATGGCCGCCGCTACAAAATGGCTGATAACAATTTTTTATCAATCCCACCAATATGGGTATCAAATAAAAGGGCTTGACAAGAAGAATACAGTGCACTATACAACCTTAATATTTAAGATGGGCGCAGCCACCAAATGGCGTATAATAATAAGATTTAAATTTAGAAATTGATCGAACTCAGATGTATGCAACAGATGTACTTTCCGTCCGAATTGATTTCGCAAGAGACGGAGTACATCTTATACACCCGAAAGCCATACAGTTTCCAGCTAAGTACAATTACGGGACGGCTGAAGAAGAAGGTTGCCTTTAATACTATCATGGGCTTCTACAATACATAAAATGCAGGGCAGCACTGTGGATCACGCAGTCGTATACTTAGGTGCGAAACTGTTTGAAGAAGGTCAAGCCTACGTGGCTCTTAGTAGAGTAAGATCTTTGCAGGGACTACGTATAGAGGAGTTGGACTGCAATAAACTAACGGGCAAGAAACCTTGCAATAATGAAGCACTAAATGAATTAAACAGAATGCGAAATAAAAACTAAAAACTAGAAAATAAAAATAGGTAAAAAAACTTTTTAAGTTAAACGGTTTTATGTATAACATCATTTTTTTTCTGTTTGCTTCAAATACTATGGGGATATTAATATTGAGCTAGCTTGTTTTATTTTGCTATTACGTCATATCGTCGAGTCGAGTTGAGAAAAAATGCACCAAGTTTTAGTCCTTATTTATTTCCGCTTTTGAAGTTTGAGTTTATTAGACGTGAGGTTTTCCTTATTAAATAACCTCGGTTTAAGTGTTCAAGCGAACGTTTATTTTAGAAGGAACATAAAAAACAACATAGTGCAATGATTGCGTTTGACATGGTTTTGTAGATTAAACAATGACCTTTTTTGTCATAAGCCTAAGAGTGCGAAAATGTTTAAAAAATATATTTAGCATGCAAAAACATTAAACAAAGAAGTATAGAATTATATTTCATGGGTGTTTTAGAAATGGCGACCCAGACATATTTTCGTCCTTTATGAACACTGTTATTTTTTGAGAGCCAATCCCTATATAGAATCTTGAATCAAAATCGTTGTACTTTTGAATATCAATAGACAAGGCCTTCATATAAACACAGTGATCCGTCATTACGATCTGTAATTTATTTGACATCCGTGGTGTATCATAGCAAGACCGTATGTTTTACCTTGTAGCGGATTATGTAACTTTGAATGAAATTATTTCAATCAAAGTTTTGTTGCTAAAGTTGGCCATTCACGGCCAGTTACACTAAATAGTCGGTCTGAGGTACAACCAAAATTTTACGTTTTCAATATCGGTAATAAAAATTTAGGCTATAGGCATAAGTACTTAAAAAGTAACTTAACGTTATTATTTTTTTCCACAATAGCCCATATTTTACCGGTTCTAAGACCTTCTCGCCCATTTTACCCACTAAATAAAAAAAACTAAAATTCCCCTCTGCGTGGGGAATTGCCCACATTCTAGCAGCACTGAATAAAAGTCAGTTTTCAGATTATTTTTAAGTTAGTGAGTGGAGTCATTTTTTGAACTGACCGTGAATGGCCAGCTTAACAGAGTAACTGAAGTTGTCAAATGTGTCATTTTCAAGCGATTTCAATCCTGAATTGTTAGCAACAGAGTTACGTAATTAGCCCCCTTGTGCCATTGATCGTCACAAATCGTTAAAGTACACTTCCGAGCAATGCGGCCAGCGCCTCGACCTCGGAGCCGCGCGACTATCATGGAACTATTGAAGTGTATGAAACCCTTTCCGAGCGTTTCTATAGAATCCTAAAGTTGCGTGATAGCCACGCGGCCACCAGAGCCGCATGCGGCTTAGTTGACGCAAGACGCATTGCTCCGAAGTCTACTTTTAACGACGCATCACCCCGTGTATGCATAGACGAACATCGTTTTTACTCATTTCCTTTTTTTTTTTCAGGCAAGACCCTACTAGCGCAGACAATAGCACAGTGCCTCGACGTGCCGTTCGCGATCTGTGACTGCACGACGCTCACGCAGGCGGGCTACGTCGGCGAAGACATTGAGAGCGTCATCGCGAAGCTGCTGCAGGATGCCAACTTCAAGTGAGTGGTTCTGAAGGTTGCACACATTATCGTGGAGAAGAATCGGCATCGTACTCAGGTCTGTGTAACTCCCCGCGTAGGTAGCAAAAACGGACCTACGCGCGGCGACCCACCGTAGTGGGCTAATCAACTTGGGTGTCGCGAGAGAGCAGCGACACGCTCGCGCGTTTTATTCACCGGCGGCACGCAGCACTACGTTGCTGGTTGGACGAGCATGAATAAAGTGCTAGGAAGGTGCGCTTGACGGATACGTAGATACGGTACGGAGATGCGGACGGATCGTCACAGCGCCTTTGGCGTCTCCGTCAAATACGCGTCAACCGAGTGAGCATCACTGAACCAAAGCGAATCGGCAACTCCGGTACGTCAACTTGGCTACGGCTTGGCGATTCCGTGCTTAATCAGGTATTACACTATGCTATTTGTGGCATCCTAAGTAGCTTAGCGAGATCCGATTGGTTCCTACCTTCTTAGTTAGGATGCTAGAAATAGAATGGTGTAATAAGTGCTTTACGGCTCGCCAACCGCAAGCTTGCCGCGAGGATTCCAATTATAGTTCGACAAGTTTGTGCGCGTCCTTCATGCGGTCGCCCGAGGTGCGAGGGACAAGGCATCCTGTGGCAGTCGCATGCGATTGTTTGCTACCTCGCCCCCCGCACGTATGGCTGGACGCCGGAGGGTCGCACATGAAGTTGCCGGACGCCAATTTTAAGTGGAAGAGTCACAGCAAGTGGGGCTTCCGTGGGAGCCATTTTTTTGTTTCACTCATTCTTGGCTTTTTTTCTTTGTCTTTCCTAACGCGAGAATGATAGATGAATATAATTTTATACATCTTTGACATTTAAGTAATTTATGATTTTGCTGTTTTGTTAGGAACGGGAATCAACGCGGCCTTGTCCTATAATGTTAGTTTTGCAAGTATCTATCTATATTCTGCTTACCGTGACTAACATCATGCTTTTTCTTTTGACAGTGTGGAGCGTGCACAGACCGGCATCGTGTTCCTAGACGAGGTGGACAAAATAGGCGCAGTGCCCGGGATACATCAGCTCAGAGACGTCGGGGGTAAGTGGCCAGCCCTAGTTCAGGCGCTAAGTACATTATATGCTCTTCCTATTGTGCTCACTAAATTCCATGTAATTTTTTGTCAATGGGACATGTTCTCTACCGCTCTACAACCCTGGATAATTATGATACAATAACTGTTCAGCGACTACTTTTATCGATAGACATTATTCGGAATATAACAAGTAACAGGGTTCGTACCAATAGGGTAAAAACGGGGTCCTATTACTAAGCCTCCGCTGTCTGTCTGTAAAATAAAAATATTTAAGGGGGGCTCCTATACAAATTGTTATTTTTTTTTATATTTCAAACTAAAAAAAATTCTACTGTTGTAATATCGATATTGTTACGGAACCCTTCGTGCGCGAGTTCGACTCGCACTGGCTGGGTTTTTCACTAGCTTTCATTTGATACCCATATTGCTATGACAAGAAAAAAACGTCAAGAAAAAAAAATCTATACATTTTATTTGAATCAAATTTCGTGTCCCGTTCCTAATTGTAGACCCTTAAAAAATCGTGTTCTCTCTTGAGTTAGTTTATAGAGCGTGGCCTCCTGACACAGGTATACCGTAATGCCCAATGGGAGACCACTGCAACTTCACGTATCATGTTTCCCGACACAATAGAAAATTAATTGTTATCAATCCGCCCGCGGGTCTTATCGGGTTTTGACAGGTTAAGAAAAACTGGTAACGTAAAAAAATATATTTATTATAATTGTTCTCTCTCCCAAGGCGAGGGTGTCCAGCAAGGCATGCTCAAGATGCTGGAGGGTGCGGTGGTGTCTGTCCCCGAGCGCAACTCGCGAAAACTCCGAGGCGACGCGGTGCAAGTCGACACCACTAATATACTGTTCGTGGCCAGCGGCGCTTACAACGGCCTCGACAGGTACGTTATTTTTAATAAAATTTGTTATTATCTGTAAATTATATAACTACTAGTGGTTCCCCGCGACTTCGCCCGCAAGAGTTGGATTTTCCACATAAACTTTCATCCCCCATTTCACCCCCTTAATGTTTTTATATCGCGACGAAATGTAGCCTATGTCCTTTCCAGGGTCTCGAACTGTCACCATACCAATTTCATATCAATCGGTTCAGTGGTTTAAGCGTCAAGAGGTAACAGACAGACAGACAGACACACTTTCGCATTTATAATATTAGTATGGATAGTCGTACGAAATTTCGCAAATAAGTAGATGAAAGCAATTTTTTAATGTTGACTAGAATAAGTAAGACCGAGTGATGATGGCATCTCTCTTTTATGTGTGATCATAATACTCAGGCAATTTTAATACTCACAAGTGCGTATTTAAATAAATAGTATCTGGGCGACCGAGCTTTGCTCGACAAAAAAAAGCTATAAACTTGAATAAATACAAAAAAAGGAGAAAAATGTTTCGTCACCGAGCGAGATTCGAATTCACGTCTTCTACATTTCTTCAAGCTGATTTCTTATGCACTTTGCTACGATGCACATGCTTAACCTTTACTAAGCACGTATATTAAAATACAAAAAGCCTAAATGAAGAAGTTGATAAATAATGTTAGTGAGTGTGTTTATTGTGTTTTACTAAGCACGTATGTATATCAAAATACAAAATCTAAATAAAGAAGTAGATAAATAATCTTTTAGTTAATCAAACACTACTTTACTAACAAAAGCTTACGTTGCCTTACTTAAATATTTATGATTTGTAAAATCAAATGAAACAGCAATAATATGATTAAAGGATTTTTTATAATTTCGTCACCAAACTAGATAATCATTTAAATGCATGTGTATTTTTAGCAATCCTAAATATACTACACTAAAACTATCGATAACTAGATGGATTTCGCTTCTATAGAACAACACTACGATTTTCTCTTCTCTCACTCACTCATCATAGTGTCAGTGTCAAATGTCAATGTCAAAATGACAGCTTGCTTGCATGTATGGTAAAATACTTTTTAAGTCAGACCAGATAACCAAGCAAGGCATTAGTTTTTTTTCAAATATCTCTGAATTTATAGCGTAAAAAATATTAAAATATTTTTAATGTGTTCAGCACCGCCAAATCTCGAAATGGTTTTTGAATTTTAGTAACTTTATAAAAATGAAATGTTGTCAATTGTGGGCTAGTGCTGAGAAGAAGCAGCAAAGAAACACAGTCACTATTGTCATAGCTTCAAAGTTTTATGGGAAATTCGACCGCAAATCAATATAAACTTGGTTACCGGCAGACTGGTGCAACGCCGCAACAACGAGAAGTACCTAGGCTTCGGCGCGTGGGACTCCCGGTCCGGCCGGCGCGCCGCCATACAGGCCGCCGCCGCTGACGCCTCGCCGCACGCCTCCGCCGCCGCAGAGAACGACGAGCGCGACGCGTGGCTCAGGAAGGTGCAGGCCAGGGACCTCATCGACTTCGGCATGATACCGGTCAGTCGCTGTGTCGTTAGTTCTAACTGTGGCATTTATTTTCAGCTACTACGGAACCTAGGGCATCGAGCTTCAAGGATCTCGTCGCTCTTTTCAGCCTCTTGTGGGAGTAACTAACGATCCGGCCGGCAAGTGACAGCCCTGCCAATCGTGTGTCCGTGTGTGTGATAGCCCTACTGACCAATTAGACCCGTGTATCTACTTGTAACTTCATACAAGCCTGGTTTTATTGCTTAATATCATACACTTCCAAGATTATTGTCTGTCTATCTCTCGCTCGTTCCACACTCTCCCACATTGTACTACCCTTCTTCCTTTCTTTCATTCTTCTTGTCTCTCCCACACTCTTATCTTTTGTCGTCTCTCTTTCCCCCTCCATTTTGCTTTCTCAGTCACAGATGATGTCGGTCATTTATCATGCCACTGCTAAACTTAAGACGGCGTCGTGGTTGTGTTTTATTTGTCTTTCTCTCTCTCTCTCTTTCTATTTTCGGCACTGAAGGTCTTTATCTCAACAATCATAAGTTCCATCATGTTGGCACACATCGCAGTTCAGATATGAAGCTACTTTGTGTGGCTTTTTATGGAAGCCATCTGAACCCACTCGCCTTATAGTGCAAGCTATTACGTATTCCGTGCGAGTGTATGAACTTGCGTCCAGTGTAAGCGACTAGCCCCGCGCGGCTCCCGGTCCGGTAGGCGAGCCGCCGCCGAGAACGACGAGCGCGACGCCTGGCTGAGGAAGGTGCAGACCCGGGACCTCATCGACTTCGGCATGATACCGGTCAGTGATACAGCCACGCGGACGCCTCCCTCCCTCTCTGTGTGTCTCTCTCTCTCTCTCTCTCTCGCCGCCGAGAACGACGAGCGCGACACGTGGCTGAGGAAGGTGCAGACCCGGGACCTCATCGACTTCGGCATGATACCGGTCAGTGATACAGCCACGCGGACGCCTCCCTCCCTCTCTGTGTGTCTCTCTCTCTCTCTCTCTCTCGCCGCCGAGAACGACGAGCGCGACACGTGGCTGAGGAAGGTGCAGACCCGGGACCTCATCGACTTCGGCATGATACCGGTCAGTGATACAGCCACGCGGACGCCTCCCTCCCTCTCTGTGTGTCTCTCTCTCTCTCTCTCTCTCGCCGCCGAGAACGACGAGCGCGACACGTGGCTGAGGAAGGTGCAGACCCGGGACCTCATCGACTTCGGCATGATACCGGTCAGTGATACAGCCACGCGGACGCCTCCCTCCCTCTCTGTGTGTCTCTCTCTCTCTCTCTCTCTCGCCGCCGAGAACGACGAGCGCGACACGTGGCTGAGGAAGGTGCAGACCCGGGACCTCATCGACTTCGGCATGATACCGGTCAGTGATACAGCCACGCGGACGCCTCCCTCCCTCTCTGTGTGTCTCTCTCTCTCTCTCTCGCCGCCGAGAACGACGAGCGCGACGCCTGGCTGAGGAAGGTGCAGACCCGGGACCTCATCGACTTCGGCATGATACCGGTCAGTGATACAGCCACGCGGACGCCTCCCTCCCTCTCTGTGTGTGTCTCTCTCTCTCTCTCGCCGCCGAGAACGACGAGCGCGACGCCTGGCTGAGGAAGGTGCAGGCGCGGGACCTTATCGACTTCGGCATGATACCGGTCAGTGATACAGCCACGCGGACGCCTCCCTCCCTCTCTGTGTGTCTCTCTCTCTCTCTCTCGCCGCCGAGAACGACGAGCGCGACGCCTGGCTGAGGAAGGTGCAAGCCCGGGACCTCATCGACTTCGGCATGATACCGGTCAGTCGCTGTGTCGTTAGTTCTAGCTGTGGTATTCTTTTCAGCCGCTATAGAACTAAAATATGCCTTCAAGCTTTAAGAATGTAGTGTGTCATTGGTTTTAGCCACTCCTAGGTCGACTTGTCGCTCACTTTTCCTCCTCTCGTGGGAGTATTTTACGATCCGGCCGGCGAGTGATAGCCCTGCCAATCGCGTGTGCGTGTGTGTGATAGCCCTACCGACCAATTAGACACGCGCGTCTACTTGTAGCTTCATACGTAAACTGCGGAGTGATCCAGGTCCGGTTATAAGCAAAGGAATCCACTGCCGAACATAAGACGCTTTCAAGGATCTCGTGTCGCTCTTTCCCGCTTCCCCTCCCCTGATCTCTTCTTTTGCCCTCTTCCTAGCTGTCCCTCTCATACTCTCTATCTCTTGTCGTCTCTTTTTCTCCTTCTATCTTCCTTAGTGTTTGGAGTTATCGGGTTCGATCCCACGTGCCGCCATGTGTCAATGACTTTCTGAGTTATTTACTTACTTTAGTTGTTTCACTAACCGATGCTCTTACAGTGAGAGAAAACATCGTGAGGACACCTGCACATTCAGGCGACTGAATGTGTAACCGTGATCTAAGCTGGTCAGGGTTACAGAGGGCAGATGGCAGTCGCTCCACTGTAATTACCTGATCTGCCATATCCAAAGCGGAACCTGGGCCCTTGCGGGCGAGTGCACAACCGGGATAACGCCACAATGATGATATTGTGTAGATCAAACAAGAAGAGGGTCGTTAACCTTTCTTTCCCCCTTTGCAGGAGTTCGTGGGCAGATTCCCGGTGCTAGTGCCTTTCCACAGCCTCAACCAGGACCTGCTCGTCAGGATACTTACGGAACCGAAAAACGCTATGGTGAGTTAAGTTACGTTTTGATTTCAAAGTGTTAACGACCACTGGACAAATAGTAACGCCGCCAATGGAAAATAAATTATAGCTAGGAAACTAGGAAAGAACCAAACTACACGTTAAATAATTTTTGACTCACCTTAGGGTAAATATCGTACAGCAAACTGAAATCATAAGCTGATGAGCTACCTAACTCTGTTGCTAAAATTCTGTATTGAAATCGTTTTAAAATGTACCATTTTACAGTTTGTTTCTCTGTTAAGCTGACATTCCCCTCAACTCCAAATTGAGGGTTATTTACCACTGTCAATTTTTAAACATACCTTTTTTTCTCTATTACATCGCCTTACAAATTAATATTTTTCCACAATAATTGTTAGTACCTTTAGATCCGTAAAAATTGTTATTTTTTTAAAAAGCCCGCCATTTTAGGAGAGAAGAGTAACACACCAACATGTTTTTTCTTTTTCGATAACATTTGATGAATTTGGCCTTTAAATTATCGCCGTGTGAAACCCGTCACGCTGTATATTATTTATTTATTATATAAGCCATGATATTAGTCGCCATAGCACAAGCTCTCGCTTGCGGCTCGGTAATTGGTGTGTTTGTTGAAACAATTTATTAATTAATTAGTGACTCGTATATCCCCTTTCCCCCCGCAGGTAGCGCAGTACAAGCTGTTGTTCGCAATGGACAAGTGCGAGCTGTCGTTCAGTTCGGACGCGTTACGCGCCGTTGCCGCTCTCGCCATGGAACGAAAGACCGGCGCTAGGGGACTGCGCGCTATTATGGTAAGCTTTACATTCGTACAGGATCAGGGACCCAATTCTCAAGCTGTCGATATTATTTCGCATATCATATTTATCAAAATTACGTGGCGGATGCAACAAAATGTGATAGATATCAGAATTCCGTGATATCCGACAATTTTTTTGTTTCGATAAATTTCGTATGTGACATATTATGTCACATACGAAATATGCCTATGATATTTCATAGGCGTGAGAATTGCGCCCACAATATGATGTAATTATTAAAGTTACGTGGCAAATATCGCAAATTATATTTTTCGTATTTTCGAGGTAACAAAATGTTGTATGAATCACAAAAACATAGAATATTATATAAAATGTAAATAAATCCGTAAAATTGTGTTTTAATCAAATTTTGATATTTTGTTTTATCCGCCATGTTTTTTTGATAAATATTGTATCGTATGTGCTGTCAAAACCTTCTGTCTCGCAAAAATTCGCTCTTCAAGATTTTCCCATTTGTCTTTCTAGTGTGATTTATAACGTGTTTTTTGGCTTTAAAAATAATTATATTTTACCATTTTTGACCATAGATTGTAGAATTCTCAATCTTATAATATTGCACGATAATACTCGTAATAGATCACTGATTATGTAAAAAAGCTTCTATTATTCGTTTTTCCTATAGCGAAATGTTTTCAGGCGAAGATCGCTCTTACCTAGTGTTGTAGATGTAATTTATTCTACGAAATGGTTAGGTAGTCTACCGGTAGACTATAGTAAGTAACGTAGGAATCAGTAGATTACTTTTCAAGAAAATCACTGTAAATTCCCAATAAAGAGGTAATAAATAAAGGGATTTAACAAAATATCCATCATAATATATTTGCACTAAAACAATAGATGGATTATGAACATAAAATATCATTTTTTTATATAAATTTTTTGTACACAATGTCAAAATCAATGAAAATTAACCTAATTGAAAAGGGGATTTAAACTTCTTGGTATATCGACCCCGCTGCTATTATTGTTTTTTTTTTCAAAATCGTGGCGTACGATGAAAGTGATACGTATGGATAGAGGATGCAAAAAATTTGCTAAATAATTGCTTACGTAATAAATATAATCAATAGTATAGTACTCTAAAGGGTCACTTTACGGAGATATTTGAAGGTAAAGGTCAACATACTTTATTCGAATCCTACGTTGTCTACCGTCTGAAAAGGTAGTTTACAGTAATCTACCGATAGGCTACCTAACGCCTCGGTATTTACAACTGTACTCTCACCTAATTTGTACATCTTTCTACGTAACCTGTCTTGCCGTTACTTGAACTATGTGCAATAAAGTGTCACCGGTCCATCTCCAGGAAAACCTGCTCCTCGAAGTGATGTTCGAGATCCCCGGCTCGGACATAACGTCGGTGCACATCCACGAGGGGTGCGTCAGCCGCAGCGAGGCGCCGCGCGTGCAGCGACGCGAGACCGACCAGCACGCCGCCGACCTCGACGACTGGCCCTCGGTGCGCGTACACAACTGTACGTAGCGTGTAGCTGTTAGTACTAGCTGGTACCAAATACCTTACTCTGTACGTCGAGATTGTAGCCAAGATCGTACTCATATGATGCGCTTACACTGTTGACTATTGTAGGTTGTATTTTACAACTGTACGTACCCTGTAGTCATTCGATCCAGATCGTAGCCAATAGCTAGAGAGCAAGCTAGAGAGCTGGTAGCTCATAACAAGTAGCCGGTAGCTCGTGCAACGACGCGATGCCGAACAACACGCCGCGGGTCTAGACGACTGACCCTCGGTGCGCGTACACAACTGTACGTAGCGTGTAGCTGTTAGTAGTAGCTGGTACCAAATAGCAGTCTAGTCAAGTCTGCAGGTCGAGATTGTAGCCAAGATCGTAGTCATATGATGCGCTTACACTGTTGACTATTGTAGGTTGTATTTTACAACTGTACGTAGCCTGTAGTTGTAAGTAGAAGTCAGTAGCCTGAATTCTAGGCCTAACGCACCTGTGGTTGGTAGTCCGTCCTAGCATGTAGCCCGAGAGATTGTAGCTTATAGGTTGCTTAAAGTAGTCATTAGTTAGTAGCCCGTATCAAGTAGCCAATACTGCCAATAGCTAGAGAGCAAGCTAGAGAGCTGGTAGCTCATAGCAAGTAGCCGGTAGCTCGTGCAACGACGCGATGCCGAACAACACGCCGCGGGTCTGGACGACTGGCCCTTGGTACGCGTACACAACTGTACGTAGCATGTTGTTGTTAGTAGTAGTCAGTAGACAGCAGCCAGTAGCTCGAAGTCTATAGGTCGAGATTGAAGCCAAGATCGTAGTCATATGATGCGCTTACACTGTTGACTGTTGTACGTTGTATTTTACAACTGTACGTACCCTAAAGTCATTCGATCCAGATCGTAGCCAATAGCTGGTAGCCCATAGCAATAGTCGGTAGCCCATAGCAAGAAGCCGGCAGCCCTTGACTGGTAGCAAGTAGCCCGTAGTCTTTATTTCGTAGCTGGTCAGCCCATATTAAGTTACCTTATTAGTTATTCTGTAGCTGTTGGCACATAGCAAGTAGCGGAAATATACTGCCGACCTTGACGACTGGCCCTCGGTGCGCGTACACAACTGTACGTAGCGTGTAGCTGTTAGTAGTAGCTGGTAGCAAATACCTTAAAGTCTGCAGGTCGAGATTGTAGCCAAGATCGTAGTCATGTACGTAGTCATATATATAGTCAGTAGCCTGAATTCTAGGCCTAACGCACCTGTGGTTGGTAGTCCGTCCTAGCATGTAGCCCGAGAGATTGTAGCTTATAGGTTGCTTAAAGTAGTCATTAGTTAGTAGCCCGTATCAAGTAGCCAATACTGCCAATAGCTAGAGAGCAAGCTAGAGAGCTGGTAGCTCATAGCAAGTAGCCGGTAGCTCTTGCAACGACGCGATGCCGAACAACACGCCGCGGGTCTAGACGACTGGCCCTCGGTGCGCGTACACAACTGTACGTAGCGTGTAGCTGTTAGTAGTAGCTGGTAGCAAATAGCTTAAAGTCTGCAGGTCGAGATTGTAGCCAAGATCGTAGTCATATGATGCGCTTACACTGTTGACTGTTGTACGTTGTATTTTACAACTGTACGTACCCTGTAGTCATTCGATCCAGATCGTAGCCAATAGCTGGTAGCCCATAGCAATAGTCGGTAGCCCATAGCAAGAAGCCGGCAGCCCTTGACTGGTAGCAAGTAGCCCGTAGTCTTTATTTCGTAGCTGGTCAGCCCATATTAAGTTACCTTATTAGTTATTCTGTAGCTGTTGGCACATAGCAAGTAGCGGAAATATACTGCCGACCTTGACGACTGGCCCTCGGTGCGCGTACACAACTGTACGTAGCATGTAGTTGTTAGTAGTAGCTAATACTCGTAGTGTGCGTATAGTCTGTGGCTGGTAGTCCGTCGTAGCATGTAGCCCGAGAGATTGTAGATTATAGGTTGAGATCATAGTCACACTGTACGTAGGCTGTCAGTAGCCTCTAACCGTTAGCCTATAGCAAGTTGCCCATAGAATAAACTCATGGCAAGTTGCCCATAGAATAAACTCATGGCAAGTGCCCCATAGCAATAAACTTACAGTACATAGGTCATAGCATGTGTACCATAGCAAGTAGTTCATAGCATATGGCCTATAGCAAGTAGCCCATAGCATGTGACCCATAGTATGTAACCCATAGCAAGTAACCCATAGCAATTAGCCCATAGCATGTGGCCCATAACAAGTAGTCGGTAGGTCGTACAAAGACGCGAGGCGGAACAGCACGCCGCGGACCTTGACGACTGGCCCTCGGTACGCGTACACAACTGTACGTAGCATGTTATTAGTAGTAGTCAGTGGCCTGAATTCTAGGCCTAACGCGCCTGTGGTTGGTAACGCGCCTATGGTCCGTCCTAGCATGTAGCCCGAGAGATTGTAGCTTATAGGTTGCTTAAAATAGTCATTAGTAAGTAGCCCGTATCAAGTAGCCAATACTGCCAATAGCTAGAGAGCAAGCTAGGGAGTTAGAAGCTCATAGAAAGTAGCTGGTAGCCCATAGCAAGTAGCCGTTAGCCTATCGCAAATAGCCTATAGCAATGGCCGATAGCAAGTTGCCCATAGCAATTGGCCTATGGCACGTGGCCCTCGACTGTATGTAGCCTGCAGTCAGTTGCTGGTAGCAAGTAACCATTAGCCTCTAGTTGATAGCACATAGCAAGTAACCAGTAGCCAATATTCGTAGCGTCCACAACTGTACGTAGCCTATAGTCTGTCATTATTAGCCTTTAGTGTGTAGCCCAGAGCAAGAGGCCTGTAGGAAGTGGCTGGTAGCCACTATAGTTGAGATCGTAGTCACACAAATGTACGAAGCCTGTAGTTATTAGCTGGTAGTCAGTAACCGGTAGCTCGTACTCTGCAGGTCAAGATTGTAGCCGAGATCGTAGTCATATGATGCGCGTTTACAACTTTATGTAGCCTGTAGTCATAAGATCCCGATCGTAACCAATAGTTGGTAGCCCATATCAAGTAGCCGGTAGCCCATAGGAAGTAGCCTGTATTCGTAACGTCTAACTTGTAGCCGGTAGCTCGTAGTATGTAGGTCGAGATCGTAGCCTGTATATAGCCCAAATTAATGTTCAAAGAACTGACATAATGGCTGACTAACTGGCATATCAACGCTCAGTTTGAACTACTTTGATTCGGAACTTAAAATTTTGCACCATTGAAAAATCATGTACTGCTAAACGATTTTTGGAATTTTCTACCTTATTGAGGTTAAAAAGAGGGGGAAGGGGATAATTTTGTATGAAACTCTAACAGCTAAAGCGATTAAAATTGGTTTATAGGTATAAGATTGTAAATTAAGTAGGTAGGTGTAACTATTTCAGTTTTTTTTAAATTGAACCTCTAAGGGGGTAAAAAGGGGTGTGAAAGTTAATATGGCAAACCCTACAATTGCGCGGACAATCGCGGGCCAACGTCTGTAACCTCTAAGCCTGTATTTCTCTTATTGGACCTATGGTTGACTGGTAGAGAATGCTCTTAGCGTTTAGTCCGCTATTTGTCCAATAAACTATGTGCAAAATTTTAAATATATAAATAAACCTCTAGTGAACCATATCCCTAAATCGATGGGAACTTATAACCTTATTCTTTCTAGTAGTGTAAATTCGACGTGAACAGACTATTCAAGAAATTTATTTTTATTATTTTGTCCAATTTCAGAGTGCTTGCGTTAGTGCTACGTTAGGGCCGAGGTCCCAAAATGGATAGAACTTACTCGTAAGATAATTTATTTCAACTTTTCCGTCGTAGCAATTTATTGACATTTACTAGCTCATATTTATTTTAAAATTCTCTGTCGTAGTTAGCTAACTAGCGAGCGATTTGATGTTACGGAAATCGCAGAAAGGCTAAAATATGTATTTTTCATATTATTATTTTTAGTGGTATTTTTTTCTAAGGTACAGTAGTACCCACTTGATAAGACGCGTCGTGAATCTTCGTTCACACAAGAAAGAAAGTATGGCTCGGAAGATTAACGAAAAAGCTAAAATTTACAATAAACCTTAGATCGAACTACTTTAAGGTTTATAGTACACTGCAGGTATTACTTCCATCTCACTCTCGCGACCGCTAACATGGCGACAGCTAATGACCAATAGCGGAACAGGAAAAAGACGCGCGAGCGTGCTGATTCGCCATAGCATTTCCCGCTCTTTTAAATTTGTCATATGCGCAGGTACACCGTCACAGAATAAGTACTAGTACTCCGTACAGAAGTATGACTTTGCAATGAAATTCAAAGAAATATCTACTTAATGTTGTCAACGATATGGCGTAATTCAGTTCGCCTCCGACTCAAGCACGCAACGCGATAGGGTTGACTGCCACAAGAAGCTACTTACGCCATCTAGTGCATCTTTCTAGGACTTTATTCATGCTCGTCAAGCCAGCAACCTAGTGTCGCGCACCGCCGGTGTATAAAACGCGCGAGCGTGTCGCTGGCCGGTAGCGACACCCAACTTGTTTAGCCCCTTACAACGGGTCGCCGCGCGTAGGTACGTTTTTGCTACCTACGCGGGGAGTTACACAGGCCTGACACCGGCAAGCCATATCAATTGGGTATTACTGTAGGCGTATTTTTTTTGATGGGTTGTCACATGTCATGCTGTTTGTAATGTCAATTCACCAAGGATCATGTCTATAGTCCGAAAAGTTCGTGCGCGGCCTTCCTGCGGTCACTAGAGGTGCGGGGGGCGAGGCATGCTTGACGTCAGCGGGGACGGGAGATGTAGCGGGGAAGGGGATATCCTATAAAATAACTTTTATTTCGGTCCATTTTGTTAGTAAGAATTTTCTTATAAACTATATTATAGTTTAGGGCACTATAATATAAATTGAATTGAAATAAGTAAAAATAAAGTATATTAATACTGATTCTAATAAACTAAGTAAATAAAAATAAATTGTAAAGATTAATTATTAAAAATGTATTACAATTTAATTAAATAGGGTCGTAAAATAAACACATCGATAATTTACGATAAAATAAAATAAAATATGTGAAAAAGTAAGCTCACCGATATGCACGTTTTGTGACGTGCAGCTCAGTGAACCTCTTTAAGACCACCAGTCCATTCTTCCAGCTCTTATCCTTAGAAATTAAATTTAGTGCTCCCACGGATATGCAACAACACAGAGGCAGTATTTCGCATGATGGTGAAAAATCATCAACAGCAATGTTAACAAACATACCCGAGCTACAATAACGCAGGAGCCTTAACAAGGCCCTATGTCGGTCGCATTCGATTTGTGCTACCTCGCCCCCCGCACATCTTGCAAGGATCGCGCAATTTGTCGGACTATAAGCGATCATAACATCACCAATACAAGTAGTGAACTGCATGCTGTCAACCTAAAAATGAAGCTATTTGACTATCGCCGTTTTGGCGCTGACGGCTGTAGTGAGCGTCCACGGAACTAATTAGGAGTTGACATAAACGTACGTAAGTTGCTCTATTTTAGTTCCCTGGGACACGATTATCGTGCAATCGAGTTTTTTCCGTGTGGTAATTCGCTTACGAAATTCACCGTTCTACTGAAAAGTTCGAGTGATACGCAAAACACATATTCTGGCGCACCTATCGAATTATTACCATACGTATTATGTAGTCGAACATAGATTAGACAATAATTCGCGTTCCGTTACGGCGTTTTTAAAGACGCCGTGGCAGCTATATATTAGTTACCATCTAAAAATAGTATTTTCGTGAAATTTTATTACGAACTCCACTTATATTTTCAATATCATATTATTTGTAATCTATTTTTAGAACTAATAGATATAATAAGGGTTTTATTTAAATGGTTGACATAGTATTAGTATTTTTGGAAGCAGAAAAATATTATCTGTCAGCAGAAATAGCTAATTGGTCAGCAACTCATGGCCAGCAAACAATTCAAAATCAATCCGCAATTTATGTAATTTTGGATGGCTGTAATTATTTTTGTACTGCATATTAATTATATAAGCAGCAATATGCTGTTTCTGTTTTATAAAATTTGGGTAAGCACTCAGAGAGTAAGCAAAATAATTAATTTTGTGCTGCTTATAAACGTAGCAGAAATACCTACTTTACTTGTCATGCGCAAAATGGACGCAATCCTTACAAATATTATATCATTTAATTACTCTCTAAGTGGATGTGTTTGTAATAGAAATGTAAACTAATTGTTTGAGAGTTTAGGCAGTGGATTACACGTGGAGGGCGACAATGATAGGTGGAAAATTAGTCAGGTCTGAGCACTTATAGCTAGGTACTTGCCGCATCAGCTTTCAGGGGTTCAGGTATCACTTCACAGGCCACAATCACTCGAAATGTCTGTAAGGAGCTTCACAGGATACACACGCGGCGAAAGCGCTCTGGTCGGTCTAGTACATGTGTCAACGTCTCGATGTCGACTCGATCTCCGGGGTTCTCACGGTACGTTTTAAACAAATAAAAATAAGGCAGGTATGCGTGTGAGTGTGCGCGGCGTAGTATCAATAGGATACACAAACAAATCAAAATATTGTAGTAAACACAAATAAAATATTTTATTATTCTTAAATTTTAATTGAGATGAATCAAAAATATGAAATAATCAAGAAGATACCTAAGTACTTAAGCTATAATTATTATTTTTATCGCCTACTCTTGCTCCGGCCTTTTTTAACGAGAATTGCCGAGTTTTCAACAAAAACGCAATCCAATTAGTTAGTTTGCTTACTATGTTTAAAATATGCATACCAATCAAATATAATGCATATAGATATGTTTTCTCTGCAGATCAATCATAAAATTTTGCTGGCCAAGTAGTTATTTTGCGGACCGAATGTTTATTATGCAAACTCATGGTATTGGTATGCTGCCTATTAATGATTTAATTTTTGACCATTATCAAAATTATTTGCGAAACAAAGATTGCCGCCTGATTTTTATTATTGTAGACAAAATCTTTGTATGCTGACTAAATCATTTAAATGCTGTTTTGGGTTGGCTCACCAAATTTTATGATTGCGTATCATTTAATTACTTCTCATATAATAATAGCACAACATAATTTATATAAGTTTAATTTTAAATATTTCACAAATAGCATTAACTGAAATGGAACCCGGTAAACTGTCATTCTTGTCGTCATTGTTAACAAAGAAGAGTTTTTGTTGGGAAGCGAGACGGGAAAGATAGACTTTGTTTCTTAATTTTCTAAATTAGTTTTTTGTGGTCATATTTGTGGTTGTGTGGTGGAATAATCTTAATAGGACATTATTAAGATTAATATGTGACCTCTGTTCAATAACTGGCTCAATCATTTCAATAATAATAACTCCGCATCGCTCAAATCGAATGGTTCGTGGTTTACGACTACTCTTCGTCGCGGTGGCCCTGCACTTGCTGCCTCTAACTTTTCCTTCAAATTGGCTTTTAAGTCCACAACAAATTCTTCCTCATATATTTTACCACACAACCTTTAAAACATTTACACCAAACAGACAGACTAATGGAAAACCTCAGTCAAAATAACCTCAAATCACACAGCTACATTTATAATTTTTACAGCTTTTCGTATACGAACTTCGACTTCGACCGGTCCTTACCACTCGTTGCGTTCGGGTGATGTACGATCGAACTATGTATTTCGATTGTGAAGTTCTGAGAATGCACAAACTGTGTTACGTTCGGAAAAATTTAGAATTTCAAACTTTAGAATAGTTATTTACGGGATTGCTACCATGTACCTTTTTATTTTACGGAATAACTTATTATTATTCCGTGATTATTCCGCGATCATGGCGCTTGCAACAGCGCTGAAATATCGGAAACTCGAAAATAAAAAGGTACATTGTAGCAATCCCGTAAATAACTATTCTAATGATAATGACCATGAAAGTTTAAAACAGTGTATTTCAAACTTTTTTACGAATGTGAACTTTTTTCTACTGCATGATAATCATCTCCCTGGACACTCGGTGGTCGGTTTTGATTAGGCACAAAAATTATCTGTCATTTCTTAGAGAACCTTTAGTCCAGCGTTCTTGTATAATAGTGGTCAGTGGACCAAAATCTATAATTTCTAGCTTTGAATTCACTTTATTCTTTTCCATCCGCAGAGCCCCCCGGCAGCAATGTCACAACCATCTGTCACTCAGTGTGCGCTGTGAGCGAGTACAAGTATGGTGGCCGCGACACGACAGGCGACGGGCGACTCACTTCTGTGCTCATTTTGATACTAAAATAAAGGTAGGATCGACCTACTTTTGACAATGCACTTGAATTGCACATCCTCCTGTTTTGAAGTCTGTTAGTAGACCAGCGTTTCTAATAATAGTTAAAATTGGTCTTTGAATTGTTGATTAGTCACAAAATATTTTGACTTTTGATTGCGTGTGGTAGCAGCAATGGTAATTTAGTTAGTGTATTAAATATATATAAAAAAATAAAAAACAATGTATTAGAACCAAAAGGAAAGCCTATGGTGCTATCTATGGAAACATGCCACGTGATCTAAAAATGTTGTTATATAAAAACATAATGTCAAATTGACAATAAACATTTGGGTGGCCATCCAAAAACTTTTCGATCAAGGTTTTTTTGTTTATTTACTTCAAATTGGTATCAAAACAAATATGAAAATATAGTCCTTTTAATTATTGCAAATCCGATCGAGGTTTTTTATGGCGATTAATTCAGATGCCATTCATTCGTGATAATTAAAAATTTTCAAGATCATGATAATTTTAAAACATAAATGTCAGCTTTTAGGCTACAGACGCATACTGACTACCATGTCAATAAAGTGTTCAGTTATATATTATAAACAATTTGTGAAGCTTCAAAATTAGCACGCTTTTGATTTTAATACTAATCAAAAAAATTATGCGTTCTAGAAATAAATCACTTGATAAGACAATATCAAATTGAGCACGAAATTCGAGCGTTTATTAAAACAAATGTACTGGTGTCCAAGTACAACATTTGCTATAGATAGACTGATCGTTTCTGCAGAGTATGTGATTCATGTGCATTGTTACTGATAACTGAATTTGACAATGACGTTGACATTAGAACTGTCAGCGAGTATCTATGGTCCACAATACCCGATCGGAGATCGAAAATTGAAGTCAATCTCGGCTGTTTACGTTCTCCTTTTTCTTTATGGCGGGCGAAATTAAGTTTGCCACCATGGGCTCACTATTCCGCCAATATCACGTGTGCAGCTTTTACACGGTCATAAAAAGGGAATATTTACGTTCCACTAGCACGTATTTTGACACTGGCAGCCCCGGCTACCGTGAACTGTTTGAAGGATACGCAAATAGCTGGGATTGATTTTAATCTTAGATTGGACGGATTGGTTTTTAATTTCGGGCATATGTCAGCAGCCAGGATGTGAGTAGCGAACATTATGAAGGTGTAGATAAACGTGCATTTTTAGTTGTTGTTAATGTTCATACAAAATCTCACGTTAATTATCTAAACACGTAAAAGAATCTACTATCTTTCCGGGGGACGACTACAAAATTAAGGAGCTAATTTCGCACTTCATTTTATTGACAGAATAAAACTAAAAAAATTAAAAGAAAAATGAAATAATGCCTACTTTTTATTAGATTACTAAGAAAAGCATGATAGTCAAAACTTTTTTTAATTATTAAAAATAGGAAACTATTTAAAAAAACTTCAAAATTTCATACAAGAACTATAATTTTTATTAAGAACCATTTAGCCATACACTTCTAAGTAAGACATTTAGGTATCCAAACCTACACCCTGTTATCAAGAAATAAAAATTGAAAATGGCTGCCGTTTCCAGGGCATTAGGTTTTGACCCTACATGTCTATAGTTTTATCGATAAAATAAAGTGTCCTATTAGCTCCTAAAGTATGTACAGTCGTCCCCCGGACAGATTGTATAATGGCTCCTTTTGAACTAAATATTAAATTCCTCCTACTCGTTATAGTTCTTACTGGTAGCATTTTATAAAAAAAAAGTACAGATGTTCTTGTTTACACTTGACATTTAGTGTCTGCAACTGTCAAGTGTTTGACACTGAATTTCAGTATAAAATATCTTATGTATTATTGTGTAGGAAAGTTTATTTCAGACTTGTGGTGATTTTACTCTTAGTTCCTTACGTTAGAATAATTGCAAAAAATATAAAAAAAACAATGTTGTATCGCTGTGACCACCATACAACATTACTCTTGTGATGTAAATTACTGTAAATAATAAATAGAAGAGATGTTTAATATTTAAGGTCTAAATAAATTAGGTTTCCTTGCTATGTCCAGCTAAGTTGTAAGTACGAAAAATTACACAAAAAAAGGAAGTCAGATTACTTTTTTAATAGCAGAATTTTATATTTCGGTCGGTCAACACTGAAATTGACGTTTTGACATTTGTTACAATTATTATATAATAATATTTTTTATTTATAAATGTAAAGTTGTGGTGTGATTAAACTTAGTGTAATTATGTGTCTGAATTAGAAAAGCATTTTGTGATATACGCATCCAGCTAAGTTACTCCCGTCATAATGGACTATTCTAGAGGCCAAGCTTATTCTATTGCGACAAATTATTTTGATAGACAAGGTACAACCTTTGGACGCATGTATTTGGTGATATATCGTAGGTATATCACGTAGAGATATAAGAGCTATGTCGCTGGATGTCGTAAAGCAGAATCAACAACCTATCTATAGTAGATGCGTTTGGATAATAGTGAGATAAATTGAGAGAATTTAAGTTATAATCACATTGCAGCTGGAGTTAAATAGTTTAAGCCTATTTTCAAATTAAAATATAACGAAAACCAAAATACATGTTGTTTTAATTGATTCCCATTACGATTTAAGTATATGTAACTTTTTTGACTATATACAGCGTGGAAAAAATCTATGTGGCCTGAAGAACTACCTCAAATCCTGTTAGCTTATTTTACTGAAAGGAAACATTTCTTTATTTTTTAAAAGAAACAAATCTGGGCCTCAATTCTGCTATTTTACTATAAATTTCTATGTCGCAGACATGCTATTGATATGCCAGCGCCATTGGTCTAAAAACGGTAACGGTTCTACTAATTTTAAAAAGAACGTCGTCAGCATGTCACTGGCCCATCGACAGCCTCGCACTGGCTAGGTTTTATACCATAGAGTATATTGTACTAGTGGTTATTTAATCTGTGTAAAAACATCAAACAGCCAAAATTGACCGAATTTTTTTGCTGGTTTAAAAAAAACACGCGGAATTTGACGTTTCTCATCTGTCATTGTCATCTTTTGAAACGTAAAGTTTGAAAATTGTTTGCGTACTTGTTGCGGTTAAAAAGATTTTAAGGATGTCTGCGGAAGCAGTTACGCTGGAGCAGCAGGAGGCTCTAATAGAGTTCATGGAGCGACACAAAGAGCTGGCGCTGGGCAGATTCAGCCGTACAAAAGAGGGGCGCAGTTTGTCGAAACGACTGCGGGTGAAATTGAAAGAGTTAGGAACTTGCCTTCGTCAAAACCGGAATGCCATCACGTCTTCGCTCTTCGGAAATAAATGGAGATACCATGGCGACAATATCCCTTACCACGTTTTTACTGAGGCGGAATATTTTGATAAATACTGTGTCCGGTAAAACAAACATAGGGTCGATATTTCGCCTCAGTAAGGCTCGCGCTCGACGGCGTGGTCGCCGCTTATCCCGACTCCGTTTCTCCCTGCTGGCCAATGCTAAGTACCTCCATCGCAGTATGTGATGAGGCATTGTTATTGTCGATTCGTTTCGTGTGTCCTTTTGTGTCTCTTCGTCGCACACGTGAATCGGCGGAGCGTAAAAGGCGGAAGAAAACGTATGGCTGCACAATTGCTTATCGTTGGCCAATTTTGACAGATGTCGACGATGCCAGCGCTATCGACCCAAACATCAAATAAGAGTAGAATACATATTTAAGTGGCCGTGCTGACGCTATTGTGACGCCATTGGTAAGTAGAATACCGAAATGTCTCAATAGCGGCTTGATAGCATCTATTCAACTTACTTTACAAGAGCAGAATACCATAAGTGTCATTTTATGCCATTGCCATGCTGGCGACGTGCAATTGAATTACATTACATTTAGCAGAATTGAGGCCCTGAACTGAAAGATTTCTGAAATTCGCTGTGTGGGAAAATAAGCTGGTTTAATTCCCGGGTAAGTAAGTAATATTTATAGAATACAGTAAGTAAGACAAGCGAATTTTAGAAATCTTTGGATGCAATTTTGTATCCCAGCCTGTATAACACTGACGTTTCCCGTATCCCGTATGCTGTTCAATAATTTTAGGTTACGTTACTATATTGTCACTGTCAGAGGTGCAGCATATCAATTTTACATAGTGTAGACAAAAATATGCCGAAAATTATTAGCCACTCGGGACTGTCAAATATACGCACCCCCACAAGTTTGTATACAGGGCCACTACACAGGCAAGCTAAACCATAGGTATTTGACACGGTTGCTATCAACTTTGTGATTGGTTGATGTAATGAGCTGTGTGTGATTGGCTGATACAAACAAACCGGTTAAGTTTATACCCGACAAGGCGTACCTACTTATACCTACTATAGCTTCTTTTTTGTTCGGGAATTTAATTTTTTAAATTTAATCTCAGGATACGAATAATTTTCAAGCATTTGATTGAAAAAAGAACTGGTAGTGATTTCTTGTTATATTTGTTTACATACACAGCGGTCTTATCCGTCTAATAATACCTTTTGTTGATTGAAACAATAGAAATATTTATTCTTATCTTAACATGGTTATTATTATGCTACTAAATATTTCTACATTACACAACTAAGTTTCTCTTACAACTAAATTCTTTGTAACTTTCACTCTTGACAATGTCTAATAAAATATCAACTACATTGTATACCTCGACGTAGCTCGTATACAGAGCGGTAGGAGTCAGCCGGATCACGTTAGGGTCTCGAAAATCGGGTACTACACCACGAGTCTTCAAAGCCAAACTGATTCTGTACCCCTCGTCATGCTCTAGACACACATGTCCACCTCTTTGACTATCCTCCTTACTATTCCCTATCGAAATCCCATACTGAACAAGCTTCTTTTCAACGAGATACATCATATAACCAGTTATGTGCAACGACTTACTCCGAATGTTACTCATGCCGGCCTCGTTGTATATTTTTAAAGAACCCTCCAAACTGGCCATTGATAATACTGAAGGAGTGCCTATTTGCCAACCGCAAGCATCTGGCTGGTGTTCAAACTCCTGCCGCAGAAGGAACTGGGTCTCGTGCCTATTCCCGTGCCATCCAGCTAGTCCTGGAACTTTCTCGAAATGCCGCCGGTTGACGTACAAAGCAGCTGTCGCCCCGGGACCTCCGTTGAGGTATTTGTACGTGCACCACACCGCGAAATCTGCATCCAATGTCTTCAGATCCACTTCGACAGCGCCTACAGCGTGGCTCAAGTCCCATCCGATAATTATACCTCGTACCTTCGCAACTGCTGTTATCTTCGTCATATCCACTACTTGTGCTGTCCGGTAGAAAACCGTCGGTAGCAAAACCAGAGCCACCTCATCAGTCATGGCCTCAATTATATCTTCCTCCTTCAAGAATTTTCCTCCAACACTCTTAACAACCTTCACAGCATCGTCGGGATCGTAGCCTTTCAGTTTGACTTGGCTATCAACTGCGTATCGGTCGGTTGGAAAGTTGATGTCATCTACCAATATTTTGTATTTATCTTTGGTTGGTTTGTAAAGAGTGCTGATAGCCTGGTGGATATTGGTTGTGGTGTTTCCAGCGAACGCAATTTCGTCTTTATCGGCTCCTACTAAAGGAGCCATTAGCTCGGCAAGGTATTTGGAGTACAGGTGGTATTTGCTGTTGTCAACGTTCCATATCTTCACGCCGTAGTCTTTCCATTTGTCCAGCGCAATTAGGACTGCTTCTTCGGCATCCTTCGAAGCCAGGCCTAAGGAGTTTCCGCACATGTATATGATACCCTTTGTCAAGTGGAACCTTTGCCTGAAGGGCCCAAGTTTGTCATTGTTGTCCAGTTCCTGGGCATAGTCCACGTCATCCTTGTATTGCTTTTCCATGGTAACCAATGTGATCTTATTAACCTTTGTGGCTGAGTGGGGTAATTTGCATGTTTTTCGCAGATATAAGTACTCGGAAGTTATCAGTACCAGTACCAAGTGTTATCTCTTAGTTTACCCGCTTGATCTTTTTGTAATAAAGCTAGTTCTATTAAATAACAAACGTTATCCTCTACCAATAAACCTGCAGTGTAGTGTGACCAACTTCGATGCTAATAAAAAATGAATGGACTTCGATAGTTCAATTTGTAGTTTGAACATAAATCCACATAATTACACGGACACATGGACGTATTGACAATTTCACATACGTGTAATATTTAAAAATGTATGTATTTAGTGTTAGCGATTTTCATAAACACCCATATTTTTAAGTTTAAATTTATTATTATTTAGAACCTATGGTGTCATCTCACTGCAAGGCTTTTTTAATTAACTAAACAAATTATTCGGTGGATCATCTTGTTTCTTTTTATTTATTATTATGGGAGGGTTTTATTTTGATTGCCGAATAAACTATTTTTCAAATTGTTAAAAGTATAACTATTAGTTGCTGGACCATGTGCATATGTAGTGATATTCATGTTAATAGATATATGTTCTACTATGTTTAGTGCAAAATAAATAAATAAAGGCAAAGCTTTTACCACTCTACACGGTATTAAATTACTGTTTCCCAGTCGTTTTATAGGCACCTAATTATCTGACTCGTCATGCCCACCGCCAAAATTATAAATAATATTTTGTTTTGTATTGATGTCCCAAGTTTTCACACAAACTCATAGTCTCCCTACATGGAATAAACATAAGTTAAAAATTCTATTACGCGGTAGTTTAATAAATAACAAGATAACAGAAGGGCCATAAAAGTGACAGGTTGATATGGTTTTCAATCAATTAGAAGACATAGGACTTGTAGCGGCTAGAGAACAGTGACCTGAGGAGCATATCAATCTACACATTTTCCTCGCATTATCGCCCTTATTGAAAATATACATTTGCGTTGTACAAGACGCCGCGGTGTTTACTTTGATGTTCTGTCGCGTCGTCCATTCCTTGCCATAGCAATATGGGTATCAAATGAAAGCTAGTAAAAAGACCATTTCCAGAATATAATATTTTTTGCAGTCGGGTGTTTTGTTTTTAAATAATAATATTTGCTTGTTTAAATGCCTTCTAAACTATATAAGTATTAAAGTTATTATACTGTAGCACTTACATAGCTTTTTCTTGACTTACCTATTTTATTCACTATCACTTTAATGCCATATACATATTTTAAATTGACGACGACATCCGTGGCATCCGTGGTGTAGCGCTGGGGTCCCAGGTTCGACCCCCGGACCGGTCAATCGTGACTTTTCATTTTTACCATGCTATATGGCGAAGGATAGGTCCTGCATCTTTGGAAGGAGGTAGGTATGTCGATTTTGCAGTAAATCTATACTAATATTATAAAGAGTAAAGATTTGTTTGTTTGTTTATTTGCATCGAATAGGCTCCGAAACTGATGGACCGAATCAAATGAAATTTGGCACAGAGATAGTTTGAGACACTGGGAAGGACATAGGGTACTTTTTGTAAAATTTGTATGGAAAATCCGACTTTTGGCGCGGGCGAAGTCGCGGGGAACTGCTAGTTAATATATATTTTTAATGAACTTAACATGCCTATTAAAACGGCACACAACTGGCGATTCTGAAGTCTTTTGTGAGCTTCATTTTACTCTTTCTACATAATATCGCCAACCTTAGATAAAACATAGCTCACTATGACGACGAGACACACCCTGTAACCTTACCATTTACTGCCATTTACCTACGTCATGCACGATCGACAAGTGACGAGATGAACAGTACCTAGTAAATCTTTTACAAATATTTGGGAAGAAAGAGCTATCACACAATGGTTTCATGTTGTAAAGATTAACCATTTTTGAGAATAGGTACGTTGTTTTTTTAGATTTTTGCGTTGTTGAAGATGTCATACCATGCGAAGTTTTGGTGTAAAGGTATTTATTCATATACATGAAATTGTGATAATAGAATTTACTGCCATTATTAATGTCCTGTATTCATATTCATTTTAGTATAACATCTTTAAGTCAGGAAGTTTAACGCAATATAATCACTGTCAAACTCACTGATAGTGCATGTCGTATGATGTCGTCCAACCACTATAATGTAGTATACTTAGCCCGACTTGCACAAACACGGGTTAATCCCTAACCCGAGAATAGTTCATACAAAAATGACAGGGTTAACGGGTTAAACCGGGGTTAACGACATTGCGCAAGTGGGCCTTAGGAAAGATGCACTAAGGGTCTACCCTCAGATGTAGTAAAACTAGTACTATAACCCTTCTAGGGTCTTCAGAGTTGCATTGGGCGAGGAAGCGAAATCCCTTCCTCGAGGAGGATCAGCGGATCCGCTGACATCAAGCGTGCCTCGCCCGCTGCAACTCTGGCGACAGGAGGGTCGCACACGAACTTGTCGAACAGTGCTTATCTACTTCTCACAGATCACAGACCTAAGGACTAAAACTATATGTATATTGAAATATATCACATGTATAAAAAGGTAAAATTAGTGGACATGTTTATTAAAACTATAATACCTATATTAGTTACCTCTGCGTAGACAAACTATTTTAAAAGTACCAACGCAACGTAGAGAACTCCATGGTGATTTCGTATAGTAATTGTACCTATACAAGTAACTTATTTTCTCTGTGTGAAACTGACATCCCTGTCATCTGTCAATCAGCACTGTCCGCTGTCAAATTGTCATTCAAACAATGCATAAAATAGCCGGTCCCGTTTCCAAAAGATTCCTCGCCCGGCGTTTCTCTGTGAGCAGACATGACCAGGCAGTGTGCTGGCCAAAGCCCGACTACGGACCGAGCGAGGTGATGAGGTCAGACCTCATGAATGGCACCAAGGTCGCGTCCTGGAAGCCTCTGGGTGCGCAGATTGGATCCTGCACTATTATGTACCAGGTATTCCAATAGTTTTGGCCCTATGGTACTGTACAGTCGCCATCGCGTCAGGTTATCCATATGATTTACGAAAACAGCTTTTATTACGTAGGGAATAGAGGCCGCCTCAAGGTCAAAGTAGGGTAGTCTGTTTTGCGGCCGTGTGTAGGTATACTACACACGGCTGCACGTCGGAGTCAGACTACCGCACTTTGACCTTAAACCGCCTCTATTCCCTACGTAATAAAAGCTGTTTTCGTAGATCATATGGATAACCTGACGTGCTGCCGACTGTACAGCTAGCTGATGCTTTAGAGGTATCTCAAGCCTAGTATTTTGTATAAGAATTTGATTATGATTACTGGTAGATGAGGTACTTGTGGCGCGGTGGCGGCAGCGCTTTGGTAGTGATACCAAAGTTAAGCAACCCACGGCACGGCGGAGATGGCGGCACCTTGAAAACCGGTGTGTCGTGAGTTAGCCACTGCCACGGAGGTCGTTAACCAAGTATTATATAGCCTACCGATTTCCTTTCCCCTCCTTATTTTAGGCAGGTTCTCGGTACGAGTGGAACGAACAGCTCGGAGTGAGCCACTTCCTCCGCGCAATGTCTTCGGGCTCCGGTTGCGCGTTCAGCGCCTTCATGAAGGCTCGCTTACTGCAGCAGCATGGATGCTCCCTCACATGCAACTCCGACCGCCAGTCCATAGCCTACACTCTTCGATGCCCCGTCTCCGAGTTTCCAGATATGAAGAACATCTTGCTGGATGCTGCTGTTAGGTCAGTTTAGTTGAAAGAATTTATTTATTTATATTACCTATTCTTAGTATTAGTTAGCAACGTCAGGCTAAGGTTTTTTATTCTTTGAAATAGGTTTGCTTGCTCTTTACTTTCGATTAAGCCAGGCGTGGCGTAGGCAGAGTCGACAGTGGATCGAGCTCACCTAAAAGGTTCTGGCACTCCCACTTACCGAGGAAATACAGCAAGCTCCTTGGCGCCGCGCCAGGCTCCGTTGGGAGGGTGGTAGCTACCAGGCGGCACCTAAGAAGCCTGCAACCGCTATTAGAATCGTTCAGCCGCCATCATGAACTCCAGTTTGTAATCACAAACACATGTCCCGTAAGTTAATAAATATTTTATACAAACAGTAACTTTTAAGGTTGCTAACAGTTTTGACAGTCTGTTGTTTTCTTGAGAATGGTAACATCAGCAGTTCTTCAATCTTGTCTCCATAGGTGCTGCTTCCACCAATGGGAGATCGACAACCGAAAGTCAATCATACGCGAGGACCTAGTGAGGCGGTCTCCGGAACCGTTGGTGATGGACCTCATCCAGCGCGCGTCCTTTGGAGGTCCTCTCGCCAACTCTGTCTTCTGCGAGGAAGACAGAATAAGCGGCATGAAGCAAGACACTCTAATTGGCTTCGCTCAGGAATACTTTAAGACAACGCGGTGTACCGTTGGCAGTGTGGGGGTACCGTTCGAGGAGACCCTTAAGATGGCTGAGAGGATTGAGCTGAATCGGGTAAGTATAATTTATGAGTTCACCAATCATTTCACCCTTGCATCTTTAGACCCTTTGCTGACAACATTTTATGAGCCGTAGTTTGTTCAGCTTCTTAATCAGTATGAAGAAACTCTAAGGTGCGCCCCTGCATAACTCTTTATACTGGATATGACGCCGACCAAACTATCAGCCGATGAAAAGTTTGTAGTCTGCGGGATGTCTTGGCCGTGTCCTCATAAGGCTAACAGTTAGCAACTGACTATTAGGCCTTGCGTCTGAGCTCGAGTGAGCAGCGATATCTCTCGCTCAATCCGCTCTTTGAATGATTCTGCAAGCGAAACGCCCTAAGTCACGCAAACTACTTACGTACAGTACGCGCTGTGTGGACACTTCATTTAGAATGAATAAATACCTCGGCAATGAAATCAGCCGCTAACTGTGAGCCCAATGGTCTTATGCGCATGACAAACTGCCCTCATAGCTTTACAGTCCAATACTGGCTGGCCTGGTACCTATCGCTCTACAGCATGTTCAGCCACCATCACATTCGAACATTTTTTCTTCAGTCCCCCCTATCTCTACTTAGTAAGATGCTTGACTTGCTTTCATCTGTGTGACCGCATGATCATAAATACCTAGTTAGATACTGAAAGTAACCACTTTACGTTAATACAGCTTTTAGACTGTCCTCTTCCCAAGGGTTAGGAAGGAAGAAAATGACTTTAGTTATAAAATTGCTTTGCACGACACTGCTTTTTTTTGTTAACGTAATATTATAGTGTTTGCTGTACAGAATATTTACCAATCGACCTTGCTAAGAGAGATGCCCCGCTACAATTCTTCAAATTTCTGCTCTTGTATCGCGACTGCTACGATTTTATTAAAGCTTTCGGTTATTCTTTGACTATAGGAAAGGCCTAAAGAGACATGCAGCCCACTGTCCTTTGCGAAGGGTGGCTACGAATACCATGATCTGGGTGCCGGTAGCGAGACCTGGATCGCCCTCGCTGTGCCAGGTTGCGGAAGCTGTGATATCTCGTAAGGAACCTCGTTGAATTTATCATACCTAATCATCATGCAGTGATCCCCAAAAAGAAAACTATGACCTTCATATCAATAAAGTTCAGGGCTCGTAACTAGAATGGGATATTTATTAAATTGTACCATTCTATCATGAAAGTACACGAGATCATCAACTGCATTAGATGTCGCATTGTTGAGCTTGATGAAGTTTCGTCCGTACCGACCCACCTCTGTACTATGGGTAGTCCGACAAGTTCATCCGCGACAAGTTCAAGAATATCTTAATGATGAAAATTTGTGGACGGTCCAGCCAGCCTGCACGAAACTGATGTACCTACCTGTTTATTTCATTTGTGGCAGCTAGTGGTGACTCAGTTTGTTCCAGCGTTTCTTCAGCACTTCCCAGATTGTCTGTGTCTTGTTTCGAAGCGCTAGTAGAGCCCAAAAGATAAGGATACATGTTCTGTCTCCTTATCTTTTGTAATATTTATTGACTTTCATAAGTGGCACTTTGTGCCCTAAATTGAATTTAAAAAATGACTTTGACCTACCTGCTGTCGCCAGAGGTACGGGGGCGAGGCACGCTAGACGACGGGTGACGGGAGATGTTGCGGGGAATGGATTTGCTTTGACAATCGTGCTTCTTGACGTCCCATGGAGGGTCGCGCAAAAACTTGTCGGGCTAAAGCTGTGCACTTGTTGTGTTCAACATCATCATTTACCATCCGCATGCATACTTCTGGGTGCACTATACTTTTCTCTTCCATACAACCCTATCACTCATCATTGAATCACAATTACAATTATATCCCTATGACCTCGCTTAATTAGATAACGCATCTAAATGAGACTAAGGAATCCATACTTCCATACTAATATTATAAATGCGAAAGTGTGTCTGTCTGTTAGCTCTTGACGCTTAAACCACTAAACCGATTGAGATGAAATTTGGTATGAAGACAGTTCGAGACCCTGGAAAGGAAAACATTAAGGGAGTGAAATGGGGGGTGAAAGTTTATAGGTATGAAAAATCCAACGTTTGCGGGCGAAGTCGCGGGGCACCAATAGTTATAAAATAAAATAAAAATTAGCGCAATAAATCCGCTAACACAGACCGTTGAGCATATTAATAAGGCCGAGTTCCCATGGCTCACAGTTACCTCTGAGCTGCGTATGCGGCACTAGATTGCTATTGCGCCTCCACTTGTGTATGTTTTTCCATATGTTTATGTTTTCAGCACTGTTCTGTTTAGGTTTTTGGTATACTCTAAGCTTTTTGGTATACTTTGGTATTATATAATAGTTGCTTCGTCATAGTCACTGCTATCCATTTAGTAGATAGAATTCTATCTACTCAATGCTGCTATCATGTCTCTTGCTTGTTTTTCTTTTTTTTTCTCTATTATTATTGTTTGTAATGTCATAATATGCTTTTTATGTTAATGTACTTAGAAATTTACCCCAGGCATCCGCTGAAAATCAGTGTTGTGGTTTGCCTACGGCTACCACGACTAATGCTGAGTCGGATGCCTTTTCGGTGGATCATATTTTTATAATTTGTAAATTGTTTCTTGTTCACTGATCTCCGAATAAATGCTTTTTCTTTCTTTCTTACATCGTTCACCTCAAAACTTGACAGAAACGTATTGAAGCACAACATAGTGGCGTCTGCATGCGGAACAGGCAACCTTCAGGTGGGCCAGCATGACATGGATCGGACCACGCAGCCGCCGCTCGGCCTCATGGCGGGCAACGACATCTACACCGACTACAGGGCTTTCAACATATCGTATTGTGATCTTGGGATTTTTGGTTAGACTCCTTCTTTAAATACTTAGGTCTGTAAGCTGATCATCCATCTATGAATGCCTCTACAAATGCACACGTGAGGACCTGTACAAACGAAAAAGAATTTGAAGGTGTTTCTGTGTGTCTGGTAACTCAAACCGCTAAACCGATTCAGATGTAGAGATAATTCGAGACCCTGGAAAAGACATAGACCACTTTTGGTCACAATGTAAAAATCTTAAGAGGATATGATCGTCGCTGGCACAGTCGCTGGGAATCGCTAGCCTAGAATAATATCATGGATTTACTGAAACATCATAAAGAAATCCTCATACTGTTTCAGAAATGTCTTGAGAGTCGTGGTAAAATTGTCCACTTAGAATATAAGAGGTGCTTGAAAGCTTTGTAACCTCGTTTGGTACAAAGGAGTTCATTACCCAGATCAGAGGATGCAGGAGCCGAAAGATTTATAATAGAAGTCACTCCTGAAAAATACGACAGTAGTAGTCGAGTTTTGGCTCGTTCGTTGTTTTGAGCACCTGAATTTAACTTTTTATTTTATTTAATGTTTTATGTTTATAGTACGACCGCGTATCTGAGACCTCGCCTGCGGGGTACAGAGTTGCGGGGGTAGACGAGACAGGTTAATTGGGTAATTTTAATTTGGAAAAGAAGGCGAATTTCGAATTTTAAAATTGTAATCAATTCACAAGCGCCCGCCGCCCGCACCACTGAGGACCTCCGTCAGGCAACTCTCACTCAATGTACTTGGGCGCGTTAATAGTCTACTCTCGAGCGCACCGACGGCGGTGCGTAAATCAGTAGGCTGCCAACAACGCGGGCGCGCGCGTACGCACTGTTGAATTATTTGTGTTACGGTCAATTCGTTTTTATGCAAACTAATTAAGTAATATGATTTAAAAATCTGTTATTTACTGTACAAATTAAACCAGAAACATAATATGTCCTGAATTAGTCTCAGATTTAAATAAAATTCTGGACATATCAGAGTCTCGAATGTTTGAACTTTTAAATTTTTATAGTAAGTTATAATTTTACGGCATACTGAAAGTTCCCACCATTGATTTATTAATGGTTCCCACAGATGCTTTTTATAACTTTGTATGAATACATTTTTGAAAACAATCTAGCACAGAACAACATCTTATATCTTGTTTTCCACATTACTACTTATTAAAACTGTTTGTACGAATCCGATTTGTTTTTCAGGACAACCAAAAATTTTGCACAGGTAAACATTTTGTAAAACACTTCAATCTTTCTAAAACATTTCAAACCAAGCTACAAATAAAATAGGCCTTGTATCTAAAGAGGCAACCCTGACTTTATTAGTTTTACTCCAAGGTCGCGTAGCTGCAGAGGAATAATAACGTGATGTTCGAAACTTAAAGCACATTTTCGGGCGCAGCGGTGTGCGACAAAAAATTGTAGGCTATTATAAGAGTAGGTATGGACGATTTTCCTTGGAGTGATTTATCTGTTACGTAATAACTATTATATAATCTGTGCCTCCGTTCTTGTCTATCCCCGCACCCCTCCCCAGTACCCCGCAGGCAAGATCTCAGATAAGCGGTCGAACCACAGACCACACAACCTAAAGACCACGCATTGCGGGGGACTTGCGTTCGCCTAGGTTATGCAGTATCACTGCATAACAGCCGGCCCCGCCCCCTTTCGTTCCTCATTTCGCTACCGAGACTCAAAGTAACAACATTGACCTTGCTCCCGAAAAAAAAAAAAAATAAGCGGTAATAATGCTGTATTGTTCAGTAAAATGGTATGGAAAGTGTAGTAAAACATCTAGTCTCACGAAAGATGGCATTACATTTCACCGGTAAGTAATTTTTCCTATCAAATTAATTTAAATACTCCAAATCAAAAATGAAATAAAATGTTTTATTTCGAAGAGCACGCGTTGATGTCTTTTTTTTGCTATCCCTTTCTCGCAAGTTAAATTCAAATGATGTTGTCTCAATTTGTCAATTGGCAAGGAGTAAAATAGTGTCGAGACACATTATAGTACACCTAAAATTCAAAATATCGACAAATCCTGAATAAAACAAGTGATATGTGGGTATCAAAATTTTAGTTATTTCATATTTATTTTAATAAAGTGACTTTACAAAAGAGGACTCACGATGAATCAAAATATGTGTAAAGTGCTTAAACAAATAAACTTCGCTAATTAAAAACCGGCCAAGTGCGAGTCGGATTCGAGCACGAAGGGTTCCGTACCATTAACTTACAATATTAGACAGTATAGGCAAAAAAAACTTTTTAAGTTTATACTGTTCTTTTGGAAAAAAAATTTTTTTTTTATTTTGTTTATAATTTCAAAAGTATTCATCACAGGATACCCGAAACAATTATAAATAAGAGTTTCCGCGCCTGTTTCTTTACGTGAGTGATTTGAAGTTTATAGGTCCAAGACATTAGAAATTACAGGGGGGGACACCGTGTAAACGACTTTGGCGGGCTATATCTCGCAAATGGTAAAGCTGATAAAGAAGTGTTGGAATGGAAACCCTACCTTATTTTCATAGTCCTTTTCAACGGTACCCCACACAATGGGGTGCACTCAAAAAATCATTTACCCCCCCCCCCCCCACCTTTACATGTATGGGGAGGTACCCTTAAAAGGGGGTAATTTTAATTTTTTGTATTTTTAAAAATGAAATCTATATGTGAAGTATCCTCGAACCAAATTACATGCAAATCAGTCCATAAACGTAGAAGATATTCTGCTGTGACAGACTAGGACGGACGGACTGAACGATCTTATAAGGGTTCCTTGTCGGATTACGGAACCCTAACAAACAACTTAACTAACCTTTTTTAAATAAATATATCAAACTTCACATTGCGTACCGATTGCCATTTTTTAAAGTTTTTGTACACTTAACAAAATGATGTTGAGTGAGATAGGTAACTTGTTTTACTGAAACCGCTAAATTATGAAAAGTAGCTAAATAACGTGAGATCTCCTGCGATTGACCTTTGCCCACTGCAGTTTTTTTAATTGCTATTTATCGGAAATCGGTTGTGCGTGTGTTTTTTAAATGAATTAATTTAAAGCTCCTTAATATTGTCTTACTTTTTTTTTATTTGGGTATCGATATCAAGAGATGTCTTGCCCATCACTAGTGAGCTATCACTGCCATTGTCAATTTTGACGTCTCCTTGTATGAGCCAATAAGAACTAGGAAACCTCTCCCCGCACCCCACCAACTTTTGGCGATTTTGTTTTCGTATTAGAGTTGATAAAAGCGTGGTCTTTAGGTTGTGTGGTCTGTGGGTCGAACAATAGCCGCTAATTTCAGTTATGACTTGTCACCAAAATCAGGAATCTTGGCCAGGACTAGAGCGCAAACGGCGAAGGACGTGGCCATGTGTGCTGCCAAGTTTATGATGAACCTCGGGGACTTGAATTTCAGACAGATTAACGTGGGGAAGAGGAGGCTCAGTGAGTACCAACTAATCTTAGATAAACTTATAGGTACATCATACAAAAACAAAAATCAAACGTGGCTTTCTACCGACACTTATCCATTTATTACAATTACTACGCGATATTCAGACAGTCATACTAAGACTCAGTGTAGTTTTTGGCGTAGTGTAATAAGAATAAGCAAGTAAGTATGTCTGTCCCATCTCACTCTTTCATCTTGTCTTATTTAGGCACCTAAGACTGTCTGAATATTTCGTAGTCTAATAAGCTCTATCTCTATCTATCTATATCAGCCTTTAGGTTCGTCTTCGAACATTGGCCTCCTCTTCAACCTTGCACAGACTTCTGTCCCTGGCCACCTGCATCTAGTTAATTATCAGTTCACAAGGGCAATGAAAAATACTTGTGTACAATTTATTATTCTGTTAATTTGGTTAATGTAAAAGCTAGCTGTGAATTATTTTGCAACAGCAATAATAAATAATAGGCAAAACATTTACCCAGTATTATGATGGATAAATAATTTATGATAGATAAAACTGGGTAAATGTTTTGATTTGCTTTGTTAGGTATTTCCGCAATTTATTCTGTAATACGCAAATCCATAAACAAAGTTAGCAAAGTTATTATAATATTATTTGATGTGGATGTGAGCGCTATGAGTGCCGCCGCCTAGTACGTATTTTTTTCGGGACGTGTGGGACCTGTAAATTGTCTTTGACATTATGTGATTCCTTTAAGCATAAACCAAAAAAATCTTCCTACCTTCCAAACTATGCAAAAGGGAAGATAAGTTGACAGTTCTTGTGACGGAACTACCCTTATCTATTTTTAAAGGATTTTTTTAAGCACTTATCACACTACCCTATTTGCGGCGGTTTCGGGTTCGAATCTCGCATGGGCAATTTGAGCAATGAACACGAGCAAATGTGCAAATACACCGTCAGGAAAATGCGGTGCATACCCCCCCGCCAGCGGGGATGGTAGAGGGGGTTATGTGGGGCTCCAACCCACTAAAAACCTGACGGTGTCCTCCGGTGCTGTTGTCGGTGCGAGTGCATGGGTTTCAGCCGACGCTATGCCACCACGCACTCGCTCCCAGCTGCGGCCCACGAATATGACAGGGTCCCGCCCGGCTTCGAGGAGGGGAGAGCAGCCCCCTCCTCGGTACAAGCAACGACGCGCGGGAACACACACGCGCCGCTGCGACCCCGTGTGGGCGTATCGGTACCCCCGCACCGAGTACACCCGGGGTCCTTCAGGGAGGCGGCAGGAGGAGAGCAAAGCGTCCCCATGTGCAAATACACCTAAGTCAAGCCAAAGTTTATTAATGTATATGAGTATGTCTATTTGTTATCCTTGTCAAGTCAACAATTTATTTATAATTCATCCAGAACTGAACTTGGCTCGCCTCGACGAAGACTGCGTGAAAGTGAGCGAGGGCTTAGCGCTGCAGCTCGCCAATAACCTACAGATGGACAGCGCCAAAGACTCCATGTGCTTGGTTGACCTCATGCCGGTAGAGGAGGTTTCCGCCACCGCGAAATACCTGTCTTCGCTGAGTAAGATTTTTATTTTTTTGTCGATATGTTTGTGAAAGCGTTGTTGTCAGGAGCGTCGGTGGCGCAGTGGCTAGCGGGTTGCCTATCATGCGGGAGGTACCGCTTCAATCCCACGTACCGCCATGTACCAATGACTTTATCTCGAGTTATGAATTTACATCAATTGTTTCACTTACCGATGCTCTTACGGTGAGGGAAAACATCGTGAGGAAACCTGCACATTCAGAACCTGAATCTTGCCTGGAAGAAATTGCTTGAAGCAATAATACACCTTTATGAACATTTTGAAAATGTCTACTGACTAACTGTGAGTAATGTGCGATAAATAAAGATAATAAGTACTTACCTATTTTGACTTGCCCCATGTTTGTACTTATATAAATATGTGAATGTGTACGTATGATTGATACAATTTAAGCAATATTCTCGTTATATTTCAGCTGGGTGTATGTCATTAGCAGTGGTGGGCGACATCGGTGCAGTTCCGGAAGGTAGAGAGTTGTTGCTGTGTTGAATGGGTTTTTAATTATTTTTATAAAAGTGTATTTTTCTAAAATAAACTATAATTCAATGTAAAAAAGGTCGAGTTTTATTTCGCGATTCAATAAAATATATATATTTTATAAAATAAATAACCAAATCAAAAATTAATTGACTGTCTTGAAATGAGTGTGTGGCCCACGAAGTAGGTACCTACTTGGAAGTGGAAATCGAAACTACGACATTTAATTACTTAATCGGACGAATGGTTAAGTAGATGGGAAAAATAAAATACAATTATTTTGCTTTAAATTTCCGCTAAGAGACGCTAGCGCAGGCAACAAAACCACACCAACCGCAACCGCGTTAAGTACCAGTTCAGGCAAATGCAGAATGCACCGCCCTCCCCCCCTCAATACGCATGCACTACAGCTAATGCAGTTGTTAGTTACCAACACCAACGTGCAAAAAACCTCCACGCGTTTCGCCACTCCACGCGGCATCCTCAGGAGATGTTGTCGCCTCGGCTGAGCACGGACGACTAAAATGAGTCGCTGGCGAACAGGCCTTTTATACTGTCCCCACTAATGAGCTGACGTAATCGTTACGTTAACGCGATCGTAACGTAAACGCAAACAAAAAGTTAAAGTTCAAAAATTAAAAAGTTAAACCGTTGGTGACTGATGGTTATTAATAACATTTTGTTGATTTGAAAATAGATTCAAAAGTGGGGAAGTGGTATAACTGACCTGTTCCTTCAACAATGTAAGCGTATTATCTTTATTATGTTTTATGATTTCTAATTGTTCCAGAACGGAACTGAACTTGAACTAGGTATTTATTTTTAAAGTTATCCATAAAAATATCTGCCATTAAAGGACTTAAAGGAGAGCCCATTGCTAAGCCCTCCTTTTGCCTGTAATATTGATTGTTGAACCGGAAATAATTTTGTTTCATGCATAAGGAAGTTAATAATATAAGGTCTTCTATCTCCCCCGGATGCAATCGTTGCTTTTCTAAGTGATTTTTAAGAATATTGACACTTTCTTGGTGTGGTACGTTGGTAAATAAGCTTTCTACATCTAATGATAATAACTTTGCATTCCGAGGGAGAGAAATAGGTTGAATTTTCTTAATAAAATCCAAGCTATTTTTTAAATAATGTTTAGGTTTGAATGACGATTTCAAGATATCCCGTATACACGTAATAATAAATTATTAGAAATGAATCCACGTAGTCCATGTTTATATGGGCTACCAAAAATTCATAAAGAAAATATGCCGATGCGTCCGGTAGTTTCTTACATCGGCGCACCGGCGTATAAATTAGCTAACCAACTTAATTCAATATTTAAGGAGAAATCGTCATTCAAACCTAAACATTCTTTAAAAAATAGCTTGGATTTAATTAAGAAAATTCAACCTATTTCTCTCCCTCGGAATGCAAAGTTATTATCATTAGATGTAGAAAGCTTATTTACCAACGTACCACACCAAGAAAGTGTCAATATTCTTAAAAATCACTTAGAAAAGCAACGATTGCATCCGGGGGAGATAGAAGATCTTATATTATTAACTTCCTTATGCATGAAACAAAATTATTTCCGGTTCAACAATCAATATTACAGGCAAAAGGAGGGCTTAGCAATGGGCTCTCCTTTAAGTCCTTTAATATCAGATATTTTAATGGATAACTTTGAAAATAAATACCTAGTTCAAGAAAGTAAAATTCTTTACTATTATAGATACGTTGATGACATTTTGATTTGTTGGACCGGAACTAATAGACAGTTAGACATTTTTCTTAATAAAATCAACAATGTTCACCCTAAAATTAAATTTAAATTAGAAGTAGAACAAAACGATAGTATTAATTTCTTAGATTTAACAATCACAAGGGTGCAGGGTCAACATCAATACCAAATTTATAGAAAACCAACACATACTGACACTGTCATTCATGCATCATTGTTTACTACAATATTTTGATTTGTTTGTGTACCCTATTGATACTACGCCGCGCACACTCACACGCATACCTGCCTTATTTTTATTTGTTTAAAACGTACGGTGAGAACCCCGAAGATCGAGTCAACATCGAGACGTTCCCTATGACACATGTACTAGACCGACCAGAGTGCTTTCGCCGCGTGTGTATCCTGTGAAGCTCCTTACAGACATTTCGAGTGATTGTGGCCTGTGAAGTGATACCTGAACCCTGAAAGCTGATGTGGCAAGTACCTAGCTATAAGTGCTCAGACCTGACTGATTTTTCACCTATCATTGTCGCCCTCCACGTGTAATCCACTGCCTAAACTCTCAAACATTTTTTTTATTAGGACCCCTTGTTAGTAACGTAATTTGTTTAATTGAGAGTTATTTATTTGCTACTTTCCTTTGTAATTAGAACAAAACGTCTCGTCATATACCTAACCTATTTACAGTAAATTCCTTAATAACATTCGAGTACAACCCCTTTTTCGATTAAATCGATTAGCGCGTTAATCACCTACCCTTTGAGTGCAAGTGAGGTGCGCGAGCGCTTTGTTTCCCTATTGATCACGCCATTACCGCGTGACCGCGTGCGAGTTGTTTACGAGTTACGTTTGATATACCCGGTGCATCTGCGCCGTCCCTTACTATTTGTTCCTTTACGCATTCTATTGGAATCATTTGTGAGTTTAATTTACCTACCTTGTTTCTTGCGATTTAAAGTAAATAAAATGTCGGATACCGAAACCGGCAACGAGACCGTAAGGGCCGTACTTTACACGGATACAGCTGAATACCGTAAAGCTATTGGTGAACTCCGTTATATTAGTGACTGGGTTGATGATTCCCACCGAGTTCTTGAGACCTTTTCCTCCAATCGTATGCGAGCGCGTCTTTCCGACCTGCCACTTATGTGCAATAAGTTTTCTGCCGCTTGTTCCAAGCTGTTAGGTAATCTCGATCCTGCGATTTATGAACAAGAATATGTATAAATAAGTTAAGAACGAGATGCGCGTGCAAGTTAAGAAGGGACAAAGTAGACGACTTAAAAATTAAGTTAGACGAAATACGACCTTACCAATTTGAGACGTCCCGTACTAGCACCCCCTTCAAGGAGAATAAATCCCTGGCTATTGATAACCCGGCTAGTAAATTGCCTGACCTACCTATACCTAAATTTGATGGCCGTCCCGATAGTTGGATCAGTTTTATAGACCAGTTTGATAGCGTGGTGGATAACCAGCCTAGCCTTACCCCGAATTTGAAGCTACACTATTTAGTGGGAGCCTTATCGGATGAACCTCGTCGATTGATACAACACCTCAAGATTGAGGCGGGCAATTACACCGTGGCCCGTGACCTCCTAAAACGTAGGTACCATAACCTTCGTGTTTTAGCGGATACCCACATAGCTCAAATAATGATGCTCCCTATTATAACGCCTAAACTTTCCGGGTTACGTGTGTCGTTCCTGAACCCCCTGCTTTCGACTTATCGATGCTTAGAGAGATTGGAACTTCCTGTTAAACATTGGTCGTATCTATTAGTTCACTTATGCCTTGCTAAACTGCCTTCAGAGTTAAAATCGAGATTTGAACGTCGTTATGGCGATAATCCTAATCACCTCCCTACTTTTGATCATCTTATTACCTTTCTTGAGGATGAATGTAGGCACCACGACAATGTAGGTAGTGCTTCTGTCGTTGACACTACTACCCCCCCTACTGTGAGCTCCCCTCGTTTGCCTAAACCTAACGCGCGTTCCCCACCTCCTGCGAGAGCCTTTGTTACCTTTGCGACGACATTTAAATGTCACCTTTGTAATAGTACTTCGCATTACTTACGCGAGTGTCCCGATTTTATTCGCCTTCCTACACGTCAACGTGTTACTTTTGTAAAAGAACCGACTGTGCTATCGATGCCTGGATAAACACTCCATATCCCAATGCACGCGAAATCATCGTTGTCGCACGTGCTGCCGTTCCAGTCATCACACGTCACTGTGTTATGATGACTCCTCTCCTGTGCATTACGACCGCGAGCGCTCATACCGAGACGTCGCGGCCTTAGCTTTTAACCAACCGCGGCAATCTCCACAAAGTCACTTAACGGACCGTGTGTCACCCCCACGTACTGAATGGCACCGTGTTCGCACCCCACCACCTCATGATTCCCGTAGAGTATCACCTCCCCGTTCGGGCGGGCAATCTCCCCTTGTACCAAGCGGTAACCGTATTTATAATGCCCCTCTAGGTCAAAGAACCCAGGCTGAACGTGCATTTCATCATAAGTACAATGAGGCCCCACAATTCTGACTAGATAGCCCCCCTTCCATACCCGCTTTTACATCTTTACCTCGCAGTTCTCTCGTTCTTTTACCTACGGCCTTGATTCATGTTAAAACCTCGTCTGGATATTATGTGGAAGCGCGTGCCTTATGTGACACTGGTGCTCAGGGCTGCCTTCTTACTACTGAGCTTGTTGTTGACCACATGAACTTACCTATCATTCCTTCTCCAGTTCCTGTTCGTGGAATAGGTAATGTTCAAGCGATTAATTCCCCGGGCATTGTATCCTTTTCATTTAAGCCAGTTAATTCTGTCTGTCCAGAAATCTCTACCAGTGCAATAGTTGTTGATGTGATTGCTGGTACCCTCCCAGAGGTAGACTTACCAAAAAGTGTAATTACCTGTACTAAGCACCTCCCTCTTGCTGACCCTTTATTTTACAAACCTGGTACTATAAGTGTACTTCTTGGAGCTGACGTCATTGGTCACCTTTTAAGGTCCGAGTTGTTTGTGTCCCCTGATGGCCTTACTGCTATCTCGACGATATTTGGTTATGTCCTGTGTGGTCCTGTTTATGGAGGATTTACTGATTTGGAACCCCCCATGACTAGAGTCTCGCTGTCCCAAATAGTTGAAAAATTCTAGAAAATCCAACCCAATCTCCAGTTGCGAACCCCTTGGATATAGAGTGTGAAACCTTTTTTAAAGCAACTACCACTCGTGAAAGCGATGGTCGATTTATGGTTAGACTCCCTTTTCTTCATGATCGTCCACCTCTCGGTGATTCTAAAACCAATGCCTTACGGCGATTCCATAATCTTGAGAAGCGTTTGCAAGCCAATCCTAATTTTCGAGAGAAATATATTTCCTTTATGCGCGAGTACCTTGACCTAAACCATATGTCCCTTTCTTCATATGACTCGACCCGGGAACATTATTTTATCCCTCATCATGGAATTTTAAGTCTGTTAGTGACAAAATACGTGTTGTGTTCGATGGTAGTAGTCCTACGTCCTCTAAAGTGTCCCTGAATCAATGTTTACATACAGGCCCTAAGCTTCAGCGAAATATTTCTCACATCCTCCTAAATTTCCGCAGGCACGAGGTAGTATTTGTAACAGATATTCGTATGATGTTTCGTGTGACTTGGGTACATCCTGATGATAGAAGGTACCAACTTGTGCTTTGGCGTGAGGATCCCTCTCAGCCACTTCTTGCCTATGAACTTAATACCAATACCTATGGTCTTCGTTCCAGTCCATTCATTGCAATTCGTGCCCTTCTTGAGCTCGCTGAACAAGAGAGACTTACCTTCCCTCGAGCTGCTGAAGTCCTTGAGAGATATATTTATGTCGACGATTGTCTTACTGGTGCTGATACTATTGCGTCTGCCCGGGCTTTGAAAACTGAGCTTATAGGAATAATGGCCTCTGGGGGTTATGAACTCCGTAAGTGGATTAGTAACAGGCCCGAGCTCCTAGATGATATGCTCCCGGATCATTTGCAACTTCCTCATTCATTCTCAGACCCAGATAATCCTCAGACTGTCGCTTTTTAGGTGTCCAATACAATCCTGTGAGTGACTCATTTACCTTCAATTATACCTGTGATACCCGTGATACAGTTATTACAAAACGCAAAGTTTTATCTTTGATTGCCCGTATGTATGACCCTTGTGGCTGGATATCTCCCGTCGTATTTAAGGCTAAGGAATTTATCCAACGCTTATGGATGTCAGGCTTACCCTGGGATAATCCTTTAAATGAACCCCTGTCCTTAGAGTGGACTGCATTTGTTCAGGACCTAGCGAAGGTTAGTGAAGTGGCCATTCCGCGACATATTCTTCCCAGAGGTTCCTCCTCCTTATCCCTACATGGGTTCTGTGATGCTTCTGAATTGGGATATGCTGCCGCTGTTTATTTACGTGCGGAACTTCCGTCTAGTGTTTGCTCCGTCCATCTTGTTATGGCTAAATCTAAAGTTGCCCCTGTTCGGACCCGTTTAACAATTCCTAAGTTGGAATTGTTGGGAGCTACCCTCCTCTCTAAATTACTTCATCACGTCGCTCTTTGTCCGCAAAGGTCGTCTGTGTTGACTTCAATCCATAGTTGGACGGATAGTAAAATCGTGTTGTATTGGTTAAAAACCACTCCTCACCTCCTTCAGACTTTTGAGGCTAATCGTGTCTCCCAGATTAATAATAGTCCTACATCTAGTGAATGGAGGCACGTCCCAGGCTACATGAACCCTAGTGACTGTGCATCGAGAGGTATGTCAGTCACCCGACTGATCGACCACTCCCTTTGGTTTTCACCTTTGTGGTTGACGCAGTCTCCTGACAACTGGCCCGGTATTTCGGAACCTAACCCAAGTAGTAATCTTCCTGGACTACGTTGTTTAGTAGTCTCTGCCGATGTTTCTACCCCGGATCCCTCATTCTTATTAGAGCGGTATAGTTCTATGAACAAGCTAATAAACGTGACTTGTTACCTAAGGCGGTTTTTATTTCCTAAATCTTACACGTCCTACCTAGGCCCTGAGGAACGGAGAGATTCCCTTTTGTTTTTGGTAAAAATCGTTCAATTTACCGCCTTTTCTGATGAACTTGATCGCTTACGGCGTGGCGATCCTATCACTAACTCCCTTAGAAAGTTGAATTTATTTCTAGATGACAGAGGCCTGATTCGAGTTGGAGGTCGATTACGAAACTCCGATCTATCCTTTGATGTGCGCCATCCCCTTCTTCTGCCTAAGAATGGTAATTTCGTGAACATCCTTATTTCACATTACCATCGCGAGAATGCACATGCAGGTGTTAATGCAATTCTTGCCATGTTAAATAGCGAGTTTTGGATCTTGTCGGCACGCAGAGCTATTCAGCATGTGATTTTTAAATGCCTTCCCTGTTATCGTCTCAAAGCGGCTGTATCTCAACCCTTCATGGGTGACCTACCTAAAGACCGCGTCACGGCTGCTAGACCGTTTGACGGTGTAGGTACCGATTTTGCAGGACCCTTTTTTACCAAAGTCCAGGCCTATAGGAACAAAAGGTTAGTGAAAAGTTACCTGTGTGTATTTGTCTGCCTTTCGACTAAAGCCTGAGGTTGTGTCAGACCTAACTACTGAAGCCTTCATTGTGGCCTTTTCCCGATTCGTGTCGCGTCGTGGTGTACCACGCCTAATCCGATCCGATTGCGGTCGAAATTACATCGGTGCCAACAATTACCTGAAAGAGTTAGAGTGTTTCCTGTCTCAAAACCAGGCGGCTATTGGTTCTGAGCTTTCAAAGCGGAACATATCCTGGGTTTTCGATCCTCCTGTTTGCCCTCATTGGGGAGGTCTTTTTGAAGCTGCGGTTAAATCGGCGAAATCGCACCTAAAACGAGTAGTAGGCGATACCCCCCTTACGTTTGAAGAGCTGACCACTGTTTTTGCTAAAATTGAAGCAGTTTTAAATTCACGCCCATTGTGCCCACTTTCTCCGGACCCTAATGATGTCGAAGTGTTAACTCCCGGCCATTTCTTAATTGGACAACCCTTAACTGCACTTCCGGAGTACCCTTATAAAGACGTAAAATTGCATCGCCTTACACGGTTTCAGCTAATCCAACAAATTACCCAGCACTTTTGGTCTCGCTGGCATTTAGAATACTTAAATACATTACAAATTAGAAATAAATGGACCTCTCCTTGTGATCCTCCTAAAGTGGGTGAGCTAGTACTCATAAAAGATGACAACCTTCTCCCTTTGCAGTGGCGTCGTGGACGCATTATTAATTTATACCCTGGCCAAGACCAAGTTGTTCGTGTGGTAGATGTTAAAACTTCTACCGGTAGCCTAAAGAGATCTTTGACGAAATTAGTTCGTCTTCCTGTCCAGTGAACTTCCTTTCCCTTGGCTTCCTAACCTTCTCGTAAACACTTGACGTGTTTAGGGCGGGCGATATGTTTACTACAATATTTTGATTTGTTTGTGTGGGTACCTATTGATACTACGCCGCGCACACTCACACGCATACCTGCCTTATTTTTATTTGTTTAAAACGTACGGTTTGAACCCCGAAGATCGAGTCGACATCGAGACGTTCCCTATGACACATGTACTAGACCGACCAGAGTGCTTTCGCCGCGTGTGTATCCTGTGAAGCTCCTTACAGACATTTCGAGTGATTGTGGTACCTGAGTGATACCTGAACCCTGAAAGCTGATGTGGCAAGAACCTAGCTATAAGTGCTCAGACCTGACTGATTTTCCACCTATCATTGTCGCCCTCCACGTGTAATCCACTGCCTAAACTCTCAAACAATCATCTTGCCATCCGTGGCAACATAAGATGGCCGCGTTCAATTCATATATTCATAGACTATTTACTGTACCACTTAGTAAAGACAATTACAGGAAGGAATTAAACATTTTGTATCAGATCGCCATATCAAACGGATACAAGAGATGCATTATTGACAGCTTAATAAAAAATAAAATTAAAAAAATAATAACTAGTTTATTATACTCTGTTCCTAATGAAAAGATTAACAGGCATTATTCTAGTTTAGTTTACTTAGGGACGGTGTCGGAACGTATTTCTAAAACCCTAAAACAACATAACATACGCGTAGCTTTTAATACTAATAACTCTTTAAGATTAATTTGTAACGGAAAGGATAAGCTTGATAAACACTAAAAGTCTGGTGTTTACAAGCTTAACTGTAGTGCATGCAACGCCACTTATATAGGACAGACCGGCCGTAGCTTTAACATTTTATAAAGAACATAGTTATAAAGAACATATTTCCGCGTATCGAAACAACCATCCTGAAAAGTCACACTTCGCCAAACATCTTTTAGATTCAGGACATAGTATTCCTAATAATCATACTTTTTCCATTTTACACACATGTGAAAAAAGTTTTAAATTGTCCGTTCTGGAACAATTAGAAATCATAAAACATAATAAAGATAATACGCTTACATTGTTGAAGGAACAGGTCAGTTATACCACTTCCCCACTTTTGAATCTATTTTCAAATCAACAAAATGTTATTAATAACCACGATCGCGTTAACGTAACGATTACGTCAGCTCATTAGTGGGGACAGTATAAAAGGCCTGTTCGCCAGCGACTCATTTTAGTCGTCCGTGCTCAGCCGAGGCGACAACATCTCCTGAGGATGCCGTGGTTTTTAGCACGTTGGTGTTGGTAACTAACAACTGTATTAGCTGTAGTGCATGCGTATTGAGGGAGGGAGGGCGGTGCATTCTGCATTTGCCTGAACTGGTACTCAACGCGGTTGCGGTTGGTGTGGTTTTGTTGCCTGCGCTAGCGCCTCTTAGCGGAAATTTAAAGCAAAATAATTGTATTTTATTTTTCTCATCTAATAATGGATTTCCGCAAAGTAACGCCTGATTCTATTAAGAAATTAAGTACCTAAAGCGCGCCTTTATAATTCGGATTGCTTCGGATTAGGACCCGCAATATTTTTTTAGCATTGATGACGAAGACATTCCGATTCGTACGGTACCTTCAATTATTTTTTTATAATGAAGAGCGAAAAAAATATATTTATTATAGGCGTATGTAAACTCGCTGCCTCTGAGACGCGTCGGTCAGGTGTTGGATTTGCGATTAAGAATAGGCTTGTCAACCAGCTACAAGAGCGTCCGGTTCATATTTCGGACCGCGTTACCACACTGCGCCTACACCTTGAAAATAACAACTTTCTTAATGTCATCAGTGTTTATGCCCCGACCATGGATAAGTCTGATGACATTAAGGATCAGTTTTATGAGGAGCTTTCAAGATGTATCGAAAGCGCAAGACCTAGAGAGCAGATTCTTCTGTTGGGTGATTTTAATGCCAGGGTAGGACGGGATTACGATGCATGGCCCAATGTTTTGGGCAGGCATGGAGTTGGATGCATGAACAGCAACGGCCAACTTTTACTCAGTTTATGTGCACAATTCCACCTTGCAATAACGAGTACCATGTTTAGGCTTCCCGCAAAATACAAGAATACATGGATGCACCCAAGGTCCAAACACTGGCATCTAATTGACTACGCAATTGTTCGGCAACGTGACGTCTCCCAAGTCCTCGTCACCCGCGTCATGCGTGGTGCGCACTGCTGGACTGACCATAAGCTTGTTGTTACTGAGTTGCGTCTTCGCCTCCATCGTCCTCGAAGATCTGGTAGATCAAAGGCCAATGCGTGTCTTAACGTAGATGGGCTTCAAGATTCTGAGATAAGGAAAGAATATGCTCGATCTTTGGTTTCTGGTTTGCCATCCATCAACAAAGAGGGCGGCCTTGTCGATTGCGACTGGAATGCTCTGTCTTCTCACATACTGGACTAAGCAACAACTACTTTGGATCGTAGAGTCCGTAAGAACGAGGACTGGTTTGATGAGAATGACGAAGTATTGACGGAAGCGATTGACAAGCACCGCCGTCTTCTCCGACAACACCGCAGAGCTGACCAAAACGTGAGCGTTGCGGAAATCAGAGAAAGTAACCTGCAGCTAAGGCGATTATCCCGGGAGGCCAAAGACAAGTGGTGGAGAGAGAAGGCTCAACAGATCCAGTGGCTCGCTGACACGAAACAGCTCGGGGAGTTTTACAGCGAGGTTCGGAAATTATTTGGCACAACCTCCACTGCCAAAATCCACTGTAAAAAAAAATACATATTTTTTACGAACTAAAGTACATATAATGTATTAAGAAAGTAGTTATTTTTTCACAAATCAAAAAGCCAGGTTTCAAGTTAACTCGGGCGGGCTGTAAAAACCTTATGCTAACAAGTGCTGATAAAGAGTTTGGTGTCTATATAAAATAACAGTACTCACCTGAAAAACGGCATGTTCTTGAATGTATACAGCGAATTCAGGACGCGTTCCTAACAGATTACTTGTCAAAACATGTTGTTGGTATCTTCGAGTATACAGAGCTCGCCGACACATCACACAGTTTCGACGTTGTCCTTCCATGTCAAGGTTCCACTTCGAAAATACTAGCACAGGACTCGATACCCGCTATTACGATTGACCTTAGGAGCGCAGAGGTCAGTAGGTATTGAAATGAGTTATGAAAGCACAAGTAACTAGAACAGCAGCGAAACGTCGTCACGAGCGAATAACGAACGAGCGATAGTTGGCGTTGCGCTAGCGCACGCGAACGACAAGGAGCATCCGTCCGGGCACCCCGCACCCCTCTGCACCGCCGCCCTTAGGTTGAGATGAGTTGAAAAAAGTGGAACTTAGCATTGGCGGTCGTTAAACTGTTTTGAAAATAAAAGCATGAAAAGAAATGCCGAAAATGTTACATCTGTACTCATTTTCGTACATAGATAAGTAGTAATATTGATTTATGTTTATCTCCAAACACAACCAGATCTGAGACTGGTGGCCATAGTAAATGTTGTTCGTCTCGGTAAAACCTTGTAAACGACAGTACAATCATAACTATTGGAGCCGGGTACCATTCTGCCCATCATCCTTTCAACTGTCTAGCTATTACGGTTTATGAGATACAGCCTGATGACAGACAGACAGCGGAGGCTTAGTAATAGGGTCCCGTTTTTACCCTTTGGGTACGAACCCTAAAAACCGAAACACTTTTTCGGTCTGACCCGGGATGCGCACCCGGGACCTCGAGGATAGTCCATGATAGTACCCAGCGTGCTGACCACTAGACCAACGAGGCAGCTTCTACCTGATTACCTACTTTGTATACCCTGAAAGGAGTAAATAAAGAGAAGAGAAGGATGGGTTTCGTTTATTAATTTTCTAAATTATTTTTTTGCTGTGATTGCGTGGTGGAATTATCCTAATAATGTGCAGCGGAGGAGAACTAATGAAGTAAAAGTGAGAACCTAAGTAAGGCGCTCTTATTTGATTCGGATCGTTGTTCCCGCTCAAAACTTCCTTGAGAGCATTAAATTTTCATAAGTTAAGTTATGTTATTTAGGCCCACTTGCGCAAGTCTGGATTAGCTAATCCGGAAGGTGGGTACCTACCTTCCGGATTAGCTAATCCAGACTATGGCCCCAGTCCGGCAAAGTCTAATGATCTGAGTTAAAAGTTAATTTGCGCAAGTCCAGATAAAATAACTAGGGACGTGGCTGTATAGATTTAAGCCTTAGAGCTCAGTCAGAACAATAAAAGAACATCAGCAACGCTAAATGTTGCTGTCACTTATGTATGTTTGATTGAAAGCTTCACGTGCGCTCACCTTCGTCTATGTGACGAAAAACTTGTATGGAATTTGTTCAGCGCCCCTAGCGTCACGTTAGCAAAACCTGTTTTGTCTATCATTTAATAATATAATGGAGGAAGCATGTGCCAAAATCCCAGTTCAGAAAATTTCGCCACTTTTGGCGGAGGACGAGGAAGCACACGTATAGCACACTACATTTTTTTTTACATTTATCCCTACTTCCATTTTCTGCTAAGGACGGGATATGGCTGACTAATTCGTTAGCTCACTACTAATATTATGGCTGTATAAACGAAACATTTTGAAGAAGATCGAGAATAGACGTGGAAATATGATAGCACACCTTGGCAGTTTTTTAAACAACACAATAGAGGGGACAGTTGAAGAAAAAAGAAAAAAACTAAGTTTAACTTTGTTGTTAATAAACTTATGTAAATAAGAAAGAACATTATAAGTGTTCAAAATAATAAAACTATTTAACTTTGTTGATTTATAGAGCTTTAATTGCCTAAATGTTCTTTATTACGATAATACGAATAGGTGCCAATCACTAGTACGTTTGCCACGTACGTTGTACGTGCCATTGTACTTTGGATGTTTTTAGAAGTTTCCTTTTTTATTTCAACAAAACGTCTCTTTATCATACATAATGTGTTTTTACTTTAATTAAATCTAGCGGTCCCCCGCGACTTCGTCCGCGTAAATTTTGGATTTCCTGCGAGCAATATTTTAACGCGGAGTTTTGATTACAACTCATACCTTTATATGATAGCTATGTCAGGTTTAGCAATTTAGCTATTTGGGAAAAATAGAGTTTTACCGCGAGTTAAAAAGGTTACATAATATAAAAAAAAGAGTTATAGTGACGTATCTGTTATAGTTAGACATATAGTATTGCGGACTTTATTGTAGATAATGATGTCCTCTACAAAACCGTAGTACATTATTTTGCTCTATTATCAATAGTTTTCGCAGCGTTCGCAATTTAATGATTTTCCTTTCACACCTGCGGTTACATAATCGAAGTTTTCATACGGATCCCTTTCTTTTTTGATAATTTAATATAGCCTATGTCCATCGCAGATAAAGCAGGATTCTTATGGTGAAAGAATTTTTCAAATCGGTCCAGTAGTTTCGGAGCCTATTCGATGCAAATAAACAAACAAACAAATCTTTCCTCTTTATAATATTAGTATAGATAGGTACATCAAAAATTCATGTTAAGTCCTAAATTCACCATTTTAAATCCTCTTTATGGAGATGATTTAAATATAAATACTGATGTAGTCAAATCTAGTGTTTATTTTTATAAATAGGTAGGTACTTCAGTAAAGTAGTGTCTAGAATGTTGTTTGTGTATTTAGCACAATACTACTGCTTATTTATTGAAAAGTATATTAAAGATGTGTAATTTACAACTCTAATCTGTACTTTTATACTAATATTATAAAGAGGAAAGATTTGTTTTTTTTTTGTTTATTTGCATCGAATAGGCTCCAAAACTGCTGGACCGAATCAAATGAAATTTGGCAAAGAGATAGTTTGAGACACTGGGAAGGATACTGGCTACTTTCGCGATATAAAATCATCAGGAAGGTGAAATGGAGGATGAAAATTTGTATGGAAAATCCGACTTTTGGCGCGGGCGAAGTCGCGGGGAACTGCTAGTCTGAATATAAGAGATTGATCATGGTGATGTTACGGGAAAGGTCTTGTTTAGTTATTATGTATTGGACTATATTTTTTTCGATCTTAATATCCTATTCCAGACGAAGGCAAATTAGAAAACACAAAACTCATAATAATTGTTCCAACCGTTCTTGTGTTAAATGTGGTGTAATGTAACTAACACGACTTACTTACATAATTATATAGATATAAGAATATAAGATATAATCTATTTTTGAAGAGATTATACAACTTAATATTCTGCGAGTACTTTAAGCGTCTACCTGTTGCCGTTCTTATTATCGAGCATAAAACTCAAGTCTAGCCATCACGGTTTTTGAAAAACAGTCTGAATAAGTTCCGTTTTTACCCGTAAGAAACCCTAAAAACTACACACTTGGCTGAGAAGTTTCAAAGTACCTAGGCAGTGCTGCTGCTGCACGAACAAAATTATTTTTCCGTCCGAACATTCTTGGAAACATTTTGACTCAAAGTGTGCTGAATAAATCACACTTGTGTGAGAAGAAAGCCAGTATTTTTTAACCACAAACCATTCTTCATTCCTTTCTCCTTTCACCTCTAAGGGATCTATCGGAAATTAAAAAAAAAACTTACTTTTATCATCCTACATGTCTATGGTATGTTTAAATATTTAGATAACATACACTTTATTATTGTGGCGATAAGCTAACTAACTAATTACTCACTAAGTTAGTTACCGTTGTTGTCCCCACACTATGAAGCTACTAGCCTCTCTACTATGAAGAAAACCACAACGTATGTATCGCTAACTTGTCGAGATAACCTCCAAGTAATTAGAACGATGATTTTCGAAATACTGTTATAATTAAAAGTATTTGTACTCAAAATGGTAAGTCACGCCATGATACCGATATTTACTAATGATGAGCGGTTTTTGGGTCCGAAAACGGCACCATTTACCATTTTAAATCCTCTACACGGAGATGTTTGTTGCGACAATTCGCGATAGATTCTGTCAAACGGTCACGACCAAGTAGTTTTATATAAGCACTCAAACTATATGGCCAACATTTTTGGCTAGAGGGAAAGGCCGTCTATGCTCTCTCCATTATAATTTCTCAATGTATCTACTCAATGTTGTCTTGTCTATAGACATTTTTGTCGTGCGGTCGATGGTGACCGCGTGAAACTGTCAAATGAAAACTCGTAGTAAGCTGTCATCCCTTTCTGTCACTTTGATTTGACAAAGTGTTATGTTTCATGATTGCGATTGCGGCCGACTGACTGCTGATTTTGTACTTTTCTTTTAAATTTTCTTAGGAAAATCAAAATAATTTTCGGTATTAGTTTATAATGGAATGATTTGTGATTTATAAACGACATTGATCATGATGAACTCCATTAACAACACAGTCAAATGTAAGTTGTAAATGTTTAAGGTTATGCGAGACTCAATTTTATAATTTTTGTAATAAAAACATCTTTTCCTGTAATTGTTTCTAGATCTACGGCTGATAAACCTAAAAACAGCTTTGAATGCTGTGAAAGAATGTCAGCCGAAGCGTCTCCCAGTGGAGAAATCTTGCATTATATCGAAAGCAAAGACGCTGTCTTTTGCGCCTCGGTCTATCGGTGTGGAGATTAGTGAAAGAGGCATTCAAGATAAGACAAAGCAAGACCCTATTCCTTATATACCCATAATTAACCCACGGTCAATTTTACCGCTGATTGACTCTGAATGGAAGAAGGATGAGGTTGGTTTGCCAGCTCTGAGAAACGAGGAGATACAGGCGGCAAGGTTGATTGTTATTAGGAGGAAGAAGATGAAGAAGCACCAGCGTAGGAAGCTGTGGAAGAGGATGAGGCACCGTTGGGCTAGGGTAAGACAACCTTTGACTCTATCACAATTTAGAATAGAATAAAAATGAATTTATAAGCAATAAAATCAGGCAGTGGTCCTATAACTATGTTGGACATGTATTATAAATGTCCCCTGTTGGTGTACATGCATAAATAAATAACTTGAAATTAAATAATACATACAAAATTAACACAAAAAAACTGAAGATGTGCCAACAAGTTCCCACCTCAGCATAAATCATGACAGAAGGTGATTGTATTCAATTCTTTCACTTAACTATTACAGGTAAAGCAGCGCAGGCGTCAAGTCAAAGAAAAGATTTTTCAGAACCAACTCTTGGCCATGATAAAGGAGGCTAACGAGTTCTCCGCTGAGAAGTATGTTGCTGACAAACTGGAGAAGGCTAACCATAAACCGCTGCCCACCAGATGGCGACACAAGCGCCTGCCCGATTTCATCATCAGACAGCTGCTGGGCATCGACAAGAAAATCAATTATAAACACACAGATACTTATAAGGCTTAATTTGTTTATAATTATGTTACCAAAGTTACTGATAAAGTTCTTGTGTGACAATCGGAAAAATGGTTTGGGCTCTGTCCTGGTGACTTCTTCGGATCAGTTGTCCTACCAATTAATTTCACAAGTTTAAAAATTACTTTCAAACTAATGTCTTATTGTTTGATTGACATCAGTTGTTGTGACAAACAAAGGTACTTTATGTAGAAGATAATTATTGTCTCTTTTGGAGTCGATTTTACCATTGTCAGATAAGACTTATCTGACGGAATAAGTATAAAATGACCAATTTTAAAATGACATTTACCTAAATGATTGCTGACAAATAGGTGATGTTTTCAAATTAGGCGTTTTGTATTCTATTAGACATATATTCCTCATCTGACATTGGTAAAATGACTTTTAGTTGTAGATAAATTTGCTTAGGTTATACTTCGGAATAATGCTGGTTTAGCCTAAAACACAGTGTCCAAACAACTGATGTGAAATATGAATTAAATGATGAGGTGTTTAACCAATGATCCCTGTCTTGGCCATAAACCAACCATCGAAGACGAAGACATAAGTTTCGACATTTTTAAAGGCATCAAGTTAGGTAGTAGGCCTGCAGATTTTGCTTTAGGGCATCGGCTTATCATAATTCTATTAGTAAAATTAAAATCTGGTTAATACAACATTGATGTAACAGTAGGCAAATAGAAAAAAGATAGCAAAAAAGCAAGACTCTTGAACTTGGGTAACTTGTCTTCTTGTGTAGGCCAAGATCCACTTTGGGTCTAGTCTAGCTATTGCTACTATTTTATCTGGAATGATTGCGGGCTCGACCATAACCAGGTAAAATAAATTAAAATTACACCGTGTAATAATTATAATAAGTCAAAATAACTTCTTTAGTTCACTGGAGTTCTATTTCCTAATTTTGTAATAATAATACTTACTTATATTTAAATAAGTTGTTTAATTATATTGTGTGGGCTCTGATACGGTTTTCATGTGATTTACATTATTCGTGTGTCAGGGCAGTTTGTGTTATATTAATGGCACATTATCAGTAACTTTTGTTATTATGTGAATTGGAATGTAGTAGAAGAAATAGAGAGTTAGAGTTACTAAATGAAGTTGTTTTATTCATTTTATTGTTTTATTATTTTTATTATTCTATGCGGCAATTATTGTTGATGAAGATTGTCTCAAGCTTATGTATTTTAAAAGAACTGTATCATCAGTTGATTTAAAGTTAATTTATCAGAGCATCTTCGAACTTAGTATTTTAGTCACTTAACTTAAAAGAAAAAATGGCAACCATCCCTGCTAGCTAAGTTGGCTTTTTAGTAGTTAACAGTTAACCAATGAAGTGTGACTGTAAAGTCTGCTCCTTAAATTACCAGAACGAAATTTCCCTAACTGAAAAGGCATGGCAATACAGTTACAGACAGCCATTTATCCCCATTGTTTTATGGTTTTCCTCAATTTCAAGTCGAGATTAAGATCCTGCAGCAGGGCATTGGCCGACGTTCAAGTACCTAAGCATTACATTAAAAAATTAATTTCGCCGCATTCATCATGGGCAGAAGTGCTCAAATTAAAATAACATTAAGGAGGTTGCGGCTTGACCGAAAGCGGGCAGTTTTGTTCATAAAACTTCCTATTTGAAATTAAGTATTATAGGTTTAAGAAGTAGAGTAACTATTATATAATCTGTGGTAGAAGCACCTACGTTGGTACCTGAGTATTTCAATTAACGCAACGTCTTGGTAATACATACTGTCATGCGGAATTCTCAACGTATACCTATCTATCTATAATTCACACCTTCAATGAAATCATGTTATTTGACTTTGACAATTATTTAAGGGGGTGCAGCGCGAAGCAAGTCGAGTAAATCTAAACGATCTTCAAACAGAATCGAACTTATTAATATTATTAATTAGATCCATTTGCTTTAAAGTTTTAGACTTGATGACTTAATTAGGACTAGAACAATAGTTTTATTCTGCGCAATGCGCTAAGCCATCAGACATTTGTGTTAAAAACTGAAAAATATTCATATTTTCTTATTTATAATTTATTCGTGTATACTAAAAAGATGGGGACCTGCGGAATATCAATACAATAATTTTCATGTCCAAGTTATTGTTTCATGCGCAAAAATCACCAAGTTTAAAAAAAAATGCTCTTAGATATTATTAGCTACAAAAGTCATGTTTATTGTATGATAAAGAATTTGTTTCAAATTTCAACAAGACCAGGACCTTGTGCAATGATTAGGCTAACGTAAATAAGTTGTTTTAATGTATTTAACTAATTCAGCTTATCGTAAGTACAAGAGATTTAGAAATACGTTAATTTTCTCAATTTCGTGCAGGACCGCCTTAACATGATGATGAGGCTAGGTTTTGGACGTAGTTTGGACGCTCTCAGTGCTACAGGAGACAAAAGCAAAGAAAACAAAATCAGTAAAGCTTTAATGCCCAGAAATCGCTGCTCGCTACTAGTCAAGCCGTAGCCCAACACGTTATTTAGGTCGTGCGCTACCGACTTCAAATTTTTTGCTTTATGATAAATTTCTTAATTACGGATTCGACGTCCTGTAGACTTAGATTAATAGCGCTGTCTTGCATCTCTCTTGTAAGCTAAACCTCCTATCCGCATCATTTAACATCTAGTTTTGAAAAAAAATGGCAAAACCAGTCTGAAGCTGAACGCAGCAGCAATGGAAATGACAAAATTTGAAATAGGCTTAGGTACAAAGCTGTTAAATTTTTTGTGTTCATTTTATTACGTTACGTAATCTATCTTACACCCAATCGATAGGTTCATACAGGTATCTAGGTGTAAGTAGGCACATAAAACTTATTTAAAAAATAACTAATTATAGGAAACAACAAAGAAAGGAATTAGAAAAAATAAGAACCTCTTAAGATTAAGAGGCGAATTCGATTAGAATAAAACCTAGCAGTTAACACATTTTTTTGTATTTAAATTACCTATACCTACTTCCAAGATTGTGTTCACTACATTTAGGTACGTAGGTATGTACTAAGCATTTTATTAAAAATACCCAACCAAGCCAACTAGATAAATGACAAACGACTTTAGACGAATACGACGAAAATCCTTAAACACTATGATTTGGATTCCTTTAAAAAAAAGTGAATGTCTGTCTAGAAGCAGCCTGCTTCTAGACAGATTGTCAAATGTCTGCCTATTAAATAAAATAAATAAATGCCGATGGAAATCAATAAGCAATAGTGTTAAAATAAACTTAGGCATTTTGTTTAAATTGTGACAATAAGGTAGGTACTTTTTCTAGTTGGCTTGGTCGTGTAGTAGGAAGGCTTGTCCTAAAGACGTCAAGATGGGTCTTATGTTCAATTTTTCATACAAGTAGGTACTTTCTTAATAACGATATGATTAGAATGTCCTTCGTATTGTTTATTTGCTTCCAATAAATCATAAAAGGCCGCATTTCCCCAAAGGAATTGACCCTTCTTATTTACATTATGACATACAACAAAGGACAGAATGGAGTAAAAACCTTGTTACGAAGCAGGTTTATTGGGAACCTGGCGGAGTCAGTGGTTCAGTGAGCGATCAAAGAAATGAAATGGTTACTTAAACAATTAATTATACAAAATGTTGGTATAATGGTATCTATTCCTTGTAATGTTCTCTTGTAAATGTGTGAACAGTCAGTTGAGTTCTTTAAATGAAAATCGGCCAAGTGCGAGTTGGACTCGCGCACGAAGGGTTCCGTACCATTAAAATACGAAAACAATATTGTATGGTAGTAATACGTAATGTTGTATGAAATTTCATTACGCCCCTAGGAAGGCAAAGTGATTTGAATTTCGAATAAGAGTTCGTAGGCATAATCACACTAGCCCGTCCCGCACCAAAGAGAACATATTTGAAATTTGAACCTGGCAGCCAAGAATTTTAGCACGAATGGAATGAAAAAAAAAAGCGCGCGCTTCAAGAAAAGAAATAAATAAAGAAAAAAAACCTATGTATTTTAAAATAAGGTACAGTGGGGTAATATGGTCACCTTAAGCTTTGAGTTTATACTTCTTAAAAACTAAGAGGACGAATGAGACAAAAACATACAGTCATAAAGTACGTTTAATATATTATTCGAAACAAGGTACATAATCTTTGAAAAAAATTAACAACTTTGGTAAAAATCAACTTTCAAAAAAAAGAGAAAATGACCATATTTCCGGCACGTGCAGAAAATATGGTCACGAAGTGTCCATATTGACAGCATGGGTTTTTAATATAATTAATATTCACAATTTGGACACAAATATAATTCTTTATCTGATGCCGTGAGACCTACACACTCTTCATGTACATAGGAACTGTAAGAAGTACAAAGCCTCATGTCAGCTACTCTGTCTTCCTTACAAATAAAGCAATACCAATTCTCAGAATTTTTTGGAGCCTGAAACAAGATAAAATCATTAGGTAAAATGAAAAACATAATCAACATTTTCCATACTACAAATATGGTCACTTCATGACCATATTCTACAAGTAGGTACTTGTCGACAAATTTGAAAACGGAAAAAAAGTTTTTGCTGAGATATGTTACGGACATACTACCTCTTGAAAATATAATAAATGTCCTTTGTACTTACTCAGACTACAAATCACAACATTTGAATTTGTATTTATAACAATTTTTCACTTTTTAACAAAAATAATAAGCAAACTTGAAATCGCTGCCGGTGCAAACTTTTTTAGCTGTCAAAATGGCGTCGGTAAAACAGCACGGACGGAACTTGTCATGTTGCTAGGCCTACTCATAGACTATCAGCTAGTAATGCCATCTATTGCATATCCCTTGTACTTTCTGAGATATCAGAAAGTGACCATATTAACCGACTGACCATATTACCCCCAGGTACCTTATTAAAAACAATGTTTTCGTAAAACTGTTGAGTGACGAAGTTTATGACACCGGAGTCCATTAGATGTAAAGCTGCTGGTATTGTTAATAATAATAATTTACTGCCAGAAAAGGATATAAGTATGTACTTTATAGATAAAATAAGGTTTTTGTAGTACATTTTTTATTGCCTCGTATAGGAAGTGTGAAAAGCAGAGTATTCTCCTCGGGGATAAAGATGTCTTCGTCTTAGGCGAGCTTAAATCTCTCGCTCCACTCAGGATTCTACTTTTAACTCCCTCGCTATGCTCGGGAGTAAACACTAAACTCCCTCGCTGCGCTCGGGAGTTAACTCTCGAATCCTTCGTTACGCTTGAGATTCAAGATGACGCCCGTGACGTAAGACATCACTTTATCACCTTGGTGAATAATCTACTATTAAATATTTATTTTTAAAGTAAATATACATTCTATTATTCATGTGAACATTTCAAACGTCTACCTGTTGCCATTATTATATTGAGCAAAAAACGGCAAAAAAACCATGTTTGTTGTATGGGAGCCCCTCTTAAATACTTATTAAGTTTTTTCTGTTTTTAGTATTTGTTGTTATAGCGGCGACAGGAATACATCATCTGTAAAAATTTCAACTGTCTAGCTATCACGGTTCATGAGATACAGCCTGGTGACAGACAGACAGACAGCGGAGGCTTAGAATATGTTCCCGTTTATACCCTTTTGGGTACGGAACCCTAAAATAAGCCAAGTACGAGTTAGACTCGAACACGAAGGGTTCCGTACTATTTTCTATACTTACAACACTAGACACTAGACAAAACAATTTTGAACAACATTAGACACAAGTTTTTAAAATGGACACTAGTTAATAAAACACTGTGTGGTAGCCCCACACAATTTTTATTTTATTGTGTTTTTAGTATTTGTTGTTAAAGCGGCAACAGAAATTCATCATCTGTGAAAACTGTCTAGCTATCACGATTCAAGAGATGCAACCTGGCGACGGACATTCAGACAGATTGACAGCGAAGTATTAGTAAAAGGGTCCCGTCTTAAGACTTAAATCAATTGTTTCAACAAAGACACCTATTACCTACCTAGCCTCAAACTAAGCTTGGGCTCATGCTATGGCGACTAGGATTACGGATAGACATATACGTTTATAAACATCCATGACATAGGTACAAATGCTTGTGCTTATCACACATACTTGCCCCTTGCGGGATTCGAACCCGCAACTTCTGGTTAGTCCGGAGCGCGAACCACTACACTAAGAGGTCCTCAAAATTTAAGGTACGGAAAAAAATACCAGTGATAATAAATGCCAAGTTGGGCGCCAACGTCTTTTACGAATATTTAGTTAGATCCTAGCTCCAAGCACCTTGATTATACTATTAAGTTGATATGATATGCGGGTACATTCCCCAAGTATTGATGAAATCGAACGCCGGCTCACTGGCGTAGCAAGCACTTGCAAAAATTCGTCGACTGACTAACGTCCTCCGTAGCTTAGTTGGTAAGAGCATTCGCCCGGATAGCGAAAGGACGTGGGTTCGAGTTCCACCGGATGACACAGTCGATTAGTTTTTGTAAGCGAAATTCAATTTGATTTATTAAGTTGATGTCAAACTTCTCGTTTCCTCTGCATTAAAACCAGGTATAAGACCCATGCAGTCACCCATTGCCATTCCTCAAGCAACTTAGGACATTATCGCGAACTCTGCCGCGTCACTTCGCGAATTGTTCCCGTTTCTTTGTCATTATTTAATAATGCAGAACTATAGTGCATCGTTAATTTTGTCCTCGTGTTACTGAACTTTCAGTTTATGGTGCCTCTGTAGTTATTTGTCTTTAGTCAGGAGTAGGTCAGGTTTTGCTTGCGGACAAAGCTTAAATAAGTAGCGAAATTAGAAATAGGTAGGTATGGATGCCTATTACAGGTTGGTAGTACCTATATATTTTTAAATGGAATATTAATATTAGTTTTATGTTTATTACCATCCCAGAACTAGAAAAAGAAATATGGTATTTTTGGTTAATGAAACGAAATTTATTTTTGTTTCAAAAGAAAATACATGATTCCGTGCCATGCAATACGTATAAAAGCTACGAATGAAATTACTAAATAAAAGAAACAACCATGGTTTTTAATTTAACAATTACATTTTCAAAAATTAAATTAAAAATAAGGCATTGCGTTGAAAATTGCTTTTATGTTGGTAGTAGGTTATAGCCTGACTAGGAATATATAAGACCTCGCCATATTGCGGAAAACAACTGGAACTAATTTCTTTTACTAGCAACAGAAACCACAAATCGTCATTGTCATGTCATCAATTGTCATAATGATTAGTGTCAAAGTGGACGCGTAATCTAATTTTCGACCAACTGCAATTTTTATGTGATAAAAATACCGAGAACTATTCGGTTTCGTAATAGAAAAGTGGTTTAACATGTGTTGTAGTATTTTTCGACTAGAAAGTCTATGTGATCACCGCGGTTTCTTTAAATTACTAACTGATATAGTTGTCATCACGAAATTTTCGGTACGTCATATAGTGCGAATAGTGAAAATTGGCTACTGATGGCTACGGAGAATATTATAATAACAATTTTGAAAAATTATTATAAAAAATACTTGTACGTTTAATTTTCTTCATTTCAACCCTACTTGGATATTATAACTAAAATAGTTCGTAGAGTTTTCCAAGATTTCCTATTACATTATATAAAATGTATATGGTAATATCATTTAGAAAAACAATGGATTAATGTTGCTTTTACCCGTTAGTGGTTTTGCTAAAATAATTATGTTATAGTCCAAAATTCAAGACCAATATTACAAAGAGTTACTGAATTTAATAAGTACTCAATTTGCGAGTGTTCTGCCGTGTCATTTTATCGTAGAATCTGTTATCATTAGGCAGCCGGCTTAAAAAATTAACATGAATGTAAACATATCAAAAATGTTTTTTTTAATGTTCAGTTGCCAATCTATGCTGGTATGATTATACCAAGTGTTGTCATATAAAGTGGATTTGAAGCGCTCTTAATTCAGGTCCCATATATTTCTGGTCAGGCTATACATACTTTCAAACATGCAACGCCACTGAAAATAAACTTCACACCAAATTATTTACAAGGTAAGATAGGTAAGTGAAATAAGCAGGCTATTTTAGATCCACAATGTGATAGGTAACGAAGTTTTATTATTCTAGGAACGTCGAAACGTAGGTATGTAAAAGCGAACTTCCAACATTCATTTTAGTGTGTAGGTGGAAGGTTATTCAAGTGCTTTTGTGAATTGGGCATTGGGCTGTATAATATTGTGCCTTTGCTTTATTTTTTTAAAAGCGCTATTGCATATTTTGTCGAGTCTACCTACCTACCTCATTCTTTACAGAGTGAAAAAGTTTCTTTACCCTATTCTCTTTTTACCTAACCTAACGTAATTAATTAGCTTAAAAAAAGTATCGTTGTCGCGTTATTAGTAAAAGTAGTTTATCTGAGATAGATTTAGCAAGCTTAATCTGCGCTGTTCCAAGCTTCATCTGAGCTTCTCCGGGCTTGATTTGAGCTTGATCTGAGCTTAAACTTCATCCAGGGCAGGTGCAAAGGTAGGTGGGCATGTTTGCTATCATTTTTTTATATCTACAGGTATTTAATTTTATTTTTATATATTTACTAGTGGTTCCCCGCAACTTCGCCCGCAAGAGTTGGATTATCTATATAAACTTTCATCCCCCATTTCACCCCCTAAAGGTTTTATATCGCGACTAAATGTAGCCTATGTCCTTTCCAGGGTCTCGAACTGTCTCCACACCAAATTTCATCTCAATCGGTTCAGTGGTTTAAGCGTCAAGAGGTCACAGACAGACAGACAGACAGACACACTCTCGCATTTATAATATTAGTATGAATAGTACGGATTAGTATGGATTGAATAGCTATCCCTTTCTATTTACGCAATGCTTGTAAACGTGCTCTTTTTGAATGTTTTTTGGGTAACTAGGTAACCACTAAATGTAACCTAATTAGGTTAGATACATCGAGGACATTAGGTACTTCCCTAGTTTAATTCACTTAAACAATATTATTATCTAAAGAAAGTATTGGAAAAGAAAAAAATATTAGAAAATGCATGCGTGCAGTTTGGCATTCTAGTTTTTCATTTATTTGTATCTACCAAAGCTGGACGTAGGTATTATAAAACCGATTTTAGGAAAATATGAATAGGTGAACTACCTAACTCTTTCACAAAGGTAGGTAGGTATATACAGGGTGTGGCGTAAATAGTGGTCCAAAGCAAAGGTGTGGATACACTGTACACTGAAGCACCACATACCAGTATTTAAAAAAAAATTATGTACAAGGTTTTCAAAAAAAAAAATTTTTTTTAATTTTTTTAGAAATCGTTACCTTGCCTTACAAATTTGGTTATAATTTCCAAAAATGACGGTTTTTTTTTATCCATTTTTTTTATTATTATTGCTGATCACTTGTACTTAGTACTCCATTCGTTTTTTTTTTTTTTACAAACTGAATTTAATAAAAAAAATTAAGTTTCTTTCAAAATTCAATACTCACTGCTAGCAAATCGTTTGACTTTCAATGCTTTTGGTGCAAAAAAAATGTACCACACTGTCAGTGCCCATTGTTTAAAAAAAATGCCCATCTTTTGCAGATTCTAAAATGGTGCAACAATAAGTGTTACGACTTACAGGAAAAAAGTTATTGCTTTTCGAAACAAAAAGGAGCCCAATTCAGAAAAACAATTTATTTGAAGTTCAAGGGTTTACAAGGGTTGTAATTTTTTTCTAACCAATCATTTAGTTTTTCTTTAATTTTGGTTATTCAAACGGCGTTTAAAATTTTTAGAACGTGGATCCATAAAAATGTTCTAAGCATTTTCAAAATTACCACGACGACTTGTGTCAGGTTATGAAATTTTTGTGGTAATTTGTCGTCGCGTGATAATTTTTCCTTTCATTTAAAGTAAAAGGAATGCGACGGGACCTTACAGTTCAATTCAAGGTCGAGTTTAAAAAGGAAAGAGACAGCAACTCAAACAATAAAAGCAGTACCGTCGTCTCAGTCGGGTTAGGGTTATAAATTCATAGCGAGTGTTTCTGTCTCGCTTCCGCTTATTGCTCTTGTTCCGTGAGTCTTCACATTGATGAGTCATGTTGATAGAAAACGACTGCTGACATGCGAGCGCGTGAAGCAGTTATTTTACTATCCGAGTGTACCACCGGATGATTGATTGGTGCGCCGGCGCTGCTTACACCCCGAATTGAACTGTAAGGTCCCGTCGCATTCCTTTTACTTTAAATGAAAGGAAAAATTACCACGCGACGACAAATTACCACAAAAATTTCATAACCTGACACAAGTCGTCGTGGTAATTTTGAAAATGCTTAGAACATTTTTATGGATCCACGTTCTAAAAATTTTAAACGCCGTTTGAATAACCAAAATTAAAGAAAAACTAAATGATTGGTTAGAAAAAAATTACAACCCTTGTAAACCCTTGAACTTCAAATAAATTGTTTTTCTGAATTGGGCTCCTTTTTGTTTCGAAAAGCAATAACTTTTTTCCTGTAAGTCGTAACACTTATTGTTGCACCATTTTAGAATCTGCAAAAGATGGGCATTTTTTTTAAACAATGGGCACTGACAGTGTGGTACATTTTTTTTGCACCAAAAGCATTGAAAGTCAAACGATTTGCTAGCAGTGAGTATTGAATTTTGAAAGAAACTTAAGTTTTTTTATTAAATTCAGTTTGTAAAAAAAAAAACGAATGGAGTACTAAGTACAAGTGATCAGCAATAATAATAAAAAAAATGGATAAAAAAAAACCGTCATTTTTGGAAATTATAACCAAATTTGTAAGGCAAGGTAACGATTTCTAAAAAAATTAAAAAAAAAATTTTTTTTTGAAAACCCTGTACATATTTTTTTTTAAATACTGGTATGTGGTGCTTCAGTGTACAGTGTATCCACACATTTGCTTTGGACCACTATTTACGCCACACCCTGTATATGTATAAATACCTACTTAAGTATAATAAAACCTAACAGCACTAATTGACCTAAAAACCCAGACAGGCATAGTGCCTCGCGATTGAGCTCGCCTGAAAGCCATATTATTCTAAAAACATCTCCGCTAAAACTCGTGTTTCTACGAAAACTGATAAAATGTGGTATCAGGCGAGTTTTATAAGTATATTTTATTTTAAATAACTACTATTTATAGATATACAGCCTCTCCTAAATCTCTATCCTTACTGGCTAGTATGATTTTAGTACTTACTTCTGTCATTACGCGATCAATCTACTAACTGTCATTCTTGTTGAACCGCCTAATGGCCATGTTACGACCAAGAGTTTAAAAATATAGACCCAATAAAATCCTTAAGTGAGAGACTTAACAAGACTATAGGTCTAAGTACAGCTTGTAACCCTCAGATAATACAAACAAGAGATGCGTAATAATAACTCGGTAATCCTTTACGAACTTGGGCTTGGCCTTAGACAAGATGCCATCTTTTCTAAAGCGAAGTTTGCTATCGCTAACAAAATGTATGGAACTGACATAAGCCATCGAAACATCACGTGACTTTTGCTTACATTACATATTTTGACATTTCGTTGGTGATGGCGAAGTTTGCTATAGAAAGTTGGCATCTTGTCTAAGGGCCCTGTGTCGCCAAATTAATTGCACTACAACTATTAAAAATGTGTTTAAATCTCTGTGTTTGACCTATGGTTGACTGGTAGAGAATGCTTTTGGCATTAAGTCCGCCATTTGTATTTTTTTTATTTGTGCAGAAATCTATACTAATATAAAGATATAAGATTTGTTTGTTTATTTGCAACGAATAGGCTCCGAAACTACTGAGCCGATTTGAAAAATTCTTTCACCATTAGAATTCTGCATTATCTGCGATGGACATAGGCTATATTACATTATCAAAAAAGTTAGGGTTCCGTATGAAAACTTCGATTATGTAACCAAAGGTGTAAAAGGAAAATCATTAAATTGCGAACGCTGCGAAAACTATTGACAATAGAGCAAAGTAATGTTCTACAGTTTTGTAGAAGACATCATTATCTACAATAAAGTCGGACTTACCATTAAAAAATTATCACGAGTAATATAATATTGTATCGAAGTTAGGACAACAGCAAAGTTGGCCTTTTGCTATATCGTCAATAGATTTATTTTTTTATTTAAAAACTTTATTGCACTTAGAACAGTGTACAAAAGGTGGACTCAATGCTAAAAGTATTCTCCCCCAGTCATACCTATAAGTCATGCAGAAAAATTGTAATGGGTGCAGGATAATGTAGTCGAATAGAAATTAAAATACGCAACAAAATATTATTATGTAGATATAGGTGGCGCTGTACGTATTTAACTCGCGGGTCAGCTTGAGTTTTTCCCAATCTATACATATAATAAAACTGTAAAACCGATGCGTCTGTACATTGAGTATTTTAGAGCGCCTTAAGAAACATTTTTCAGCGTGATCAGCACTTTCTATTGACATACACAAATTGAAAGTCTGGAGCAATTGATATAGAACCCTAGTAGCTCGGCTCAACTATAAGAGATATAAATAGAGCGCTTTAGGAAACATTGTTCAGCGTGATGAGCATTTTCTATTGACGTACACAAATTAAAGGTCTGAGGCAACTGATATAGAACCCTAGCAGCTCAGCTCAACTATTAGAGATATGAATAGAGCGCCGTAGGGAACATTGTTCAGCGTGATGAGCATTTTCTATTGACTTACACAAATTGAAAGTCTGGAGCAATTGATATGCTAAATTACTTTAGACTGATTTTCAAACTCCCAAGGTAATCCTACTGTCTCCAAGGTACGATCTGGTGACGGAAACCTGGAGAAATCGAGAGAGTCCTTCAGATTTTATAGGCATGTATACCATATATGCTACAGCATTAATTTAGGTATTTAAGCGTTTACATTCAGGAGTCATAATTTCATGGTGCTGACCTTAACGCTAAGTAGTTCGTGGATACTTTCACCACAGGCCGTTTGTCGAAATTTTGTTGAATTACTGTATGATTAATGAAAGATCAAAGTCAATTGGCACTATTTTTTATACTACTTATCACTAAGGAAAGGGTAGGGAGGCCTTTGCCCTGCAGTGGGACACGACAGGCTCCACAATAATAACTTTACGAGAGTAGTAACTTACAAACCGACCTTTGAGTAGGCTAGGGACACAATAAATAAATGCTAAACCGCATTCATCTATTGCGGTAGGGAGGTTTGAGTCTGACTTTTTTCTGAACACTAAAACTAAAGTTACCTATATTTTTTTTTACAAATGAATAAAACTGCCTTCAATAAAGTAAACTAAAAGGTAAAAAAAACCCTTTACACTTTTACTAAGAAAGATATGTAAGACAAAATTTAGTTTTGTAGTCGGTGTCACTGCCATGCGAAATTTTCTTACCAGAGGAGGATGGCCAGGTAATAGTAACTTATCTAAAAAAGAGTGCCTATGGACCTCGATTTTTTATTCCTCTCTTCTCCTTACGATATGGTAGACTAAGAGATCATAATAGCTGGATGGCGACAAAAGTATAAAATATTTTGTATCATCGAGTCCACGCGTACGAAGTCGCGGGCAACAGCTAGTTATAAATAAATAAATAAAACACTTAGTAAGCATACGGAACACGGTAATTGAATTTACAGCGCTCACAACACATATGAGTGTAAGATGTGACTAGGCTTGCCGAATGTCCCGATTTAATCGGGATGTCCCGATTTAGGTCCCTGTGATCCCGGGTCCCGACCCGGTTGTCCCGTTTTTTGAGATCCTTTTTTTATATTATTAATCCCGCCATTTTCGCTATTGTTGTTGGCAAAAGTCCCGATTAAATTTTGCCCTTCCCGATTTTTTTCCAATAAATCCTGAAAAATCTGAGAGTTGGCAACCTAAGATGTGACCAATCTGCAGCGGAGTTCGATAGTTCATTCCGGCCATGTCGTATTCGCGCGGGTCACGTCATTTCATATCTCTTCTTTCTACGATCCGAGTTGCAACCGCGCACTGGCCACTAAAAGAGGCTCTCTTATGGAGGGCGGTCGCTCTTCCAATTTATTACGACACATTTTACAAGATTCATTGCCCTCTCTTATTGCAAACACTTCAATAAGATAGCAATCGTGTGTTCAGATAAATTTAACGTTGAATGACCAAAATAGAATATAGTATAATTACAGGGTGTACATTTTACAAAATACACTCTGAGTGGACCAGAAAGTTTTCTGCTGATTTTTTTTATATTTACTATAAGATATTAACTGTTATATTCACTAACCATTACAATTAATGAATTTGCAACTGCTATAGCACTTGTATGAGACACCTAGCTTGGAATTAATGACTTAGGTGTGAAATGACATAGTGAAGATAAACATTTCAAAAGTCGTTTTATATTTATTCAAGGGACATAACAATTTCATAATCATTAATAGTAAGGGGTTAAGTAGTTAGCTTTAGGATTTTTTAACACTTACAGTGTAATTTTTTATAAGTTTTTAAAAAAGAAACTAACTTCGCTCACGGGTAGGATTTAAACCCAAGTTTGAAGAGCGTTGGCTCGGTTAGCTAAAGGTCGTGAGTTCAAATCCTGCCAGTGTGCGAATTTTTGGTTTTTAATTTAAGTAGATAGGTAACCTATTTTTGTCTATATATAATTTAAGAGCTACGCTCTTGACGGTGGAGTAACCCATTTAATTAATTACTCAATCATTGCATACAAACAGTACCTGATTTCGATTCGATTGAGGTCAGGAGTACCGTTTTATCATCGAGTTCAGATTTTGTCTAGATCGAGTCAAGATCGAACGACGAATTAAAATCAAATTCAAGAGTAAGCCTGCTGGTCTATAAACTCGGTGCCTTAGAATCTTGTGAATTTTTCCGTTTCATAACTCGCAATGCTTTTAATTATTTGCTACCATTCACAGAAGTCTCATTATTTAGAGGCGTGTTTAGAACACTATTGAAAATTCGCTTTGTACAGAATAATTCCATATACAACCTCCACTTGTGGGAATATCCTGAAAGCCGGACGAAAATGCGATATGAATTTAGCGGTGACATAAAACGTCTGGGTGGCGTGTAGCGGCGGAACTAATAAAATAGGAATGACGAGCGTTGGCTAAGTCTGCTTATCCTTAAATCTTGTCGCTGACTCATGAATACCTTTTCCACTTGCAGAATTCTTCATTTTTTATCACAGTTTTTGTGACACTTCGTATTAGTAGGTTTTTGAAAGTAGGATCTTTGGGGAAAATTGCTTACTGCTGTACTCAGAGGCGTCATCAACTAAATTACAAGTCGCATGCAGGCCTTTTCTATTTCATTGACAAAGATAGTGACAGAACTGGACTTAATGAAAGATTAAATTTAATTGACAACTCTGAGTGCGGCAGTTAGAGGAATAGTTAAGCAGGTTATGCTTATGATAGGAGTAACCGCTCTCTCTTAGTCCATAGAATAAATTTTTAATTACAGGAAATTTCTTAATTGCAAGAAAGCAAACAAATAAAAATAAACTAATCAGTCTACGTGCTTTTAAGAGTGTGCTGCTAATGCAGAGTTACATCGCGCGTGTGTGTGTGTGTGTGTGTGTGTGTGTGTGTGTGTGTGTGTGTGTGTGTGTGTGTGTGTGTGTGCGCGCGCGCGCGCGTGTGTGTGTGTGTGTGTGTGTGTGACTATGTATGTATGTATATTGGTAGCATACCTACATATTGATAGTTAGCACTAATCTTTCTACATAATCATAACTTTTGTCCACAAGCCAATAGATCAGTGTTCTTTTACGATTGAAAAGTGTCATTGGATAAACCTAAATAAATTAAAAAAAAAAACTCTTTATTTCGACCAATCACAGATCATAGTACAAAAATTGTTGTTAGTAAGAGAAAATTGAGATTACTTATTACTAAAGCACTTGTATGAGACGCCTAGCTTGGAATTAATGACTTAGGTGTGAAATGACATAGTTATATAAAGACAAACATTTAAAAGTCGTTTTATATTTATTTAAGGGACAAAACAATTTCAAAATCATTAAAGTAAGGGGTTAAGTAGTTAGATTTAAGATTTTTTAACACTTACAGTGTTATTTTTTATTTTAATAAGTTTTTAATTATGAAACCAAAATTCGCACACTGGCAGGATTAGAACCCACGTTCAAATCCTGCCAGTGTGCGAATTTTTGGTTTCTGATTTAAGTAGATAGGTAACCTATTTCTATCTATTTGTAATTTAATCTTATTAATCTTTATAGTTTATAATTTAATTTATTCTTTGGTACTATGGTATACCATAGTAATGTACTTTTTCTCTACAAATAACCTACCTCTTAAGAGATGACATAGAGTTTGATAGAGCGGCAGATGTATTACTCTTTATTGTTTACCATAGAAAAACAATATTGTAATACACAGAGAGAAGACTGCCAACTAGACGGTCTTTGTGCAAAGAGAGCTCTCTTCTAGACACCCGTTGGTTAAAGGGAGTTGTTAATCACAGCAAGGAATTTGTGCGAAAGTAACTGTGTACAAATTTGTAAGCAAAATCATAAATAATACGAAACAAATGATTTTTTAATTTTTACAAATATGTACATAATACATAGGCACCTAGTTATAATAATGATGAGACTAATGACTAATTAAAATTTGTACTACCACAGTACTACTGTTATTTATTCTAGTTGTATAATTTAAAAGAAGTCAATTACGATGAAAAGAGACACAAAAGGGTCAAAGTTGCTTTTGATTGGATTTGATTGTTTCAATGTTATTCCATGTTGCGTAAACCATAAAAAAATACTGACTATTTCTGAAATTAATAGGTTTACTAAGTGCTTACTATGTTAGCTTTACTGCAAATAAGCTGGGTTAGAACCTGCTTGGAAGTTCCTGTAGCAAAATCGACAGAGAAGAGATTGTGATATCTACTGTAAGTAGGCTATATGTCTGAAGATAATCGGTTATACACACGGCTACATAAAAGTAAAAGTCATTTATCTATGTATGTAGGCCCACAGGGGGCACTTATACACGTCCCAACATATTATTTTTTAAGCCCTACCACTGCTTCGGGACAAATTGTGGGCTAGTGCTGAGAAGAAGCAGCGCAAGAAACTAAGTCACTATTGTCAAAGCCTTTTTTTAAAAATAATGTTTAAATACAGAAATTGTACTAGTGCGAGCTGGTCCACACGTTTACATCATTTAAATAATCGTCTACTTTATAATAACCTTTTGTCATTAGGGTATCCTTAATAAATGATTTAAATTTGTTAATAGGTAATTCTACAATATTTTTCGGTAATTTGTTAAAGAAATTGACACATTTTCCCATGAAAGAATGACCAACTTTTTTAAGCCTGAATTGTGGAATAGCAAGTTTATTTTTATTTCAACACAATTCAGACTATACAGTCATGTTGATCTTGAGTTCGCCTCTATACCCTGAAAAATTCATAAAATTCATTCATTTCTCGCAAGAAGCACTTATACACGTCCCAATATAAAATAGGACCCTACCACTACCCTACGTAATAAAAGCTGTTTTTAACCGACTTCAAAAAAGGAGGAGGTTATCAATTCGACTGTATGTTTTTTTTTGTGGCTATGCTACCGCATATCTCAGTCAGTTGTGGACCGATTTGAAAAAAAAAATGTTTACCTAGAGTCTATACCTTCTAGTTGGTCCCATTTTGGCCATGTCGAGATCTGATGATGGGATCTTGGTGTGATCGAGGGAAACCCTCAAATTTTGAAGGCACGTATAGTGTTTTCGTACTAGTATCTTAATGTTGTTACGTTGATAGGTAGTCATTATGTGGAGCTGAGCTGATGGTGGAACCCCTTAAAAATTAGGAGTTTAGTAATTAAAACACCAGATGTTTTGTCAGGTACTGTATAGGATTCTAACAAAACAAAGTCAAAGGCGCAGCTCCCTCCTCTCTAGGTTTTTGTTTTTTTATAGCAATTAAACTGTATACCTTGAAGTGTTTCTGACTGTACCTACCTATGTAGTTTTATATCAGTCATAACGAGAAACGTCGACGGCCGTCGTGGAGTAGTGGTCCGCGCTTCGGATGACAAAACCAGAGGTTGCGGTTTCAAATCCCGCAAGGGGCAAAATGTCTATCCGTTATCCTAGTCGCCATTGTACAAACTCTCTCTTAGACTGGGGCTATGTAATTGGTATGTTTGTTGAAACAACTCATTTATCGCTAGCTGTTGCCCGCGACTTCGCCCGCGTAAACTACTATTTTTGTATCCTACAGGAACTTATGTTATTCCAGACTATAATCTATCTCTGTGCCAAATTTCATCCATATCCGTTCAGTAGTTTTTGCGTGAAGAAGTAACAAACATACACACTCACACACTCACAAACTTTCGCATTTATAATATTAGTGGGATCTCCGTTCATGGATTTCGATGTAAGCTAAGCGCCCAAAGGTCCATATCGCACGCAGCGGACGGATCGCATCGCGGATTATTTTTTCTTAATGCGTCCATTGTAAAGGTTTTATCTTAACTCTATTAATCTATCCTATTTTCCTAATAACAAATACTAGTAAAGAGTAAGATTTTGGCGTCATCATTGATTAGGTGTAACAACATGTAATGCAAAAATTCCCGACTGCAAAATTTATTATTCTTAATAGGATCAACTTTGAAATCCCAAATTATTTTTTCACTTCCCCACGCTGTTTAGTAAATTGGCTAGGTACAGTTGTATGGAAAGGTCTCATTTTTTGGTCTGTTTTCGAGGTTCGTGTAATAGAGAAAAATGTTGCAGGGGAACTCATCTATCACCTCTTTAAGGCTCCGACATCGGTGACGGTACACACTGTATACATGAGCTCCAAGAACATTACCCCCATCTGTCGCAGTCGGGTAAACATATCTCGTTCCCGTAAATAAAGTGGCCATAGTTTCCCCGATACAGTCTAGTCTCAAAGCAATATTTCCCCGTTATGACTACACCCGACCATAAGTCGTATATCGAACTACGATACAAACTCCGCGAAACTCTTTAATGAGATTTCGGATTTATCTAAGGGCGCTTTGCGAAATCACTTAGGGTATATATCTCCATACAACGACATCCTCCGATTACATCGTGCAAATAAGCTCTGGGAGCTTATATACACTCAAAGACAGGTTTAAAGGAACGCTTAAAGTAGCACTTGTTTTTTTTAATAATGGGCTAACTTTTGGATGGATCTTCAACTAAGCCTGAGAGCAAAGATAAGGTCTACCATGGAGCGAGCTTGCCCAGGAGAAGTCTATTTACACGCAACTTAAAGAGTTTCGGGTTATACGCACACGGAAAAACAGATGCAGGCAGGGCATTTCTTTCCTTGGCTGGGTGCATTAAAAATTATGATGAAAAGCGCTTGGTGAAAAGTGATGGGAATATCATTATTATCATGAATGTCGTGGTTATCCACTATAGCTGCTGTTCAGTTTGAAAATTTGCTGGAGGTTTTATTAGGTGAAAGTTTATTTGTTTTTTAATTACGTAAGTATCTTAAAATAAATTATTAATCGCGCGTGTTGGTCTCTTACTATTTTGGTTTTAAATCATTTAAGAATGTATTTCATTAAAGGAAATGACAATAATATAATTTTCTTAGCCGTGCTTTTAAGCCAGACGTGGCGTAGACGGAGTCACTGGTGAAGCGAGCTCATCCAGAAGAACCCTGTTCACTCTGACTTTGAAGGATTTTTAAATTGTAATCTGTTGGAAACATGTTAAAACCAATAAGGTTGGAAGATATTTGCCGAAAATAAATGTAGCAGTTTTTTTATTTTTTATTTTTATTTATTCAGTTATATATCTTAACACTAAGTTACATGTTTTTTGAACGATATGAACATAAGCTTTACAGCTTTACCGCATACCGGCGCCGTTATATCTACTTAACAATAATTACAATCTAGGAAAGGCAAGATTAAGTTTCGTACAATACAAGTAAACAAACATTATGCTATCACGCCTCCTAAGCATGCGTCTCGCGTCGCCCACTGCTACCACTACTCGGACGCGCGACCGGTTTCGCCGAGCGCGCATACAGGATGTTTAATTAAGTATTTCTTTAGTTTATTTTTTATATTATTTGGTGTAATTTGCGTTCTTATATATGTAGGGATTTGGTTTATTAAGTATGGAATCATGTATTGTGTATAATCATGTATAACCAGTGTACGCTTACCGTAAAAGTTGTAGTCATCCTTTTAACGTTGTTCCTTTAAACTTGTTTTTAGGTGTATTTTATGTTTTCAGGACTTGGGCGTTCCGCCCTCGGTGAGACCATTCAGTGTAAAAGAACTTTTCAATGGGATCCTCAATTAGATTAGGGTTTTAAGTGGATTGAGCGATATTTTCACCGATACGCCTTGAGTTGAATAATAAAATCCGTTAGAAAACGTGCGTATTTGCCTGCCCTACATGTTAAGGAATCTCGGTTCGAAATCTAAATTGATAAACTGAAAATATTATGTAGATACAAAGAGGTTAACCCTAGAGATGGGCACTGGCATGATAAAAAACCTACAAGTGTTGAATTCGTTAATATTATAAGGTAAATTGATTTGATAAAACAGGTGATTGCCTGCATTTTGACAGGGTAAATACATTTTTCTTTGCTCGATAAAAGGTTTTTATTCTTTACATTGCAGGCAGTTCATTTTGCTCTTTCTAAGTATTTGTCAGCCTATCCTCCTAACCCTGTGACCTATATACAAGGTGGTCCAAAAGGTGAAGCCCAAACATTTTTTTGGAATCCTTACTCCCAGGGCTATCAAAACATACCCTATGTATGTTCCCTAATTTTAAGTATTTTTCGAGATAATATTTTTATATTTTAAAAAATATTGGTCTAAATAATAATTTTAAATTGTCTAAGGATACATAAATAGTTCGTTTTTCTACACCATATTGTTTCCATGGAAAAAGTTGTGAGTAGGAAAACAATAATGTCTTAACTTAGATATCAGAACACGGTATAGAACCTACGATTTTAATTCCTTTAAGAAAAGAGTGAATAGGCTGCTTCTAGACAGACATGTCACCTCCTCGACCGCATCTTCGCTTATCATAAGCTGTGATTGCGGTCAAATGTCTGCCTATTAAATAATATAAAAAACCCGGTGAATCGGCGACAAGTGGCGTTACGTCACCTCACAGCATTTCGCAGACCCCATTGCTCTTGTAACTTTATGGTCTACCTACATTGTGCTCATCGAAATAGCTCGTAAAAGGTAGCGCCCCGCCCTGGTTTAATTTCCGATCGAGTTGAGAATGTGCCACGTACAAAACGTGTCTTTTGACATTGTTGTTTCGGTTTTCACAAAGTTTTTTTTACCCGACTGCAGAAGGAGGGTTATGTTTTTTCGAGAGTATGTATAATCATTTAAATTATAAAACGGCTGGACAGTTTTTAACATATGAGGTGTCGTTGAATTTGACAAAATATGATAGTGACATAGGCTTTATACATTTAAAAAATGGCACCCGCAAATGGTATTAAAGTGAGGAGGGGGGATTGATTTTATCTTAACATAGATATGGGTATCAAATGAATGCCAGTGAAAAGACCATTTCAAATATAATAATTTTTGCAGTCGGGTGTTTTGTCTTTTCAATAATTATGTTTGCTTGTTTCTGCTACGATTTTTAAATGATAGAGAACTAAATACCACCACTACCACAATTATACACCTTATAGGCATCCAAGTTCTGTTTAGTTGTTATCTACCTATTAATTACTTAGTTTAGGTTAGTAAAACGCAAAAATATAGTTTTTGAAATGTTTAAAAAACTTATTCCAACAATAAGATCATCAGATATCTGGTTCACTAGACAAGATATCTGTTGATCTTATTGTTGGACTTTTAATAATTAGCAAAAAATATTTTTTCTTCTCATAGCCGAATGAAACAAAATTTTCGCTATAGCTATTTATTCAGGAACTGATTGATTTGCGGCGGAAACTGGATGAATAGCCGAAATAAAACTACAAAGTGAATGCATAATACATAAATGTAACCTACCCGTAGCAGCGCTCTGTTACCTCCCATACTAGTGTTGTCCGTTATTCATATGTTTTGATATCGATACGTCGCTATGATTTGATGGAAATCGATGAGAACAATATTTTTTATTTTTCTTTGTATATAAATCACTATCTCATTTCATTAAATGGTCTTTCCAAAGCTTCTAGACATGTAATTACTCCAAAGAAATCTATGTTTTAGATCGAGTGAGGTTTTTGTTTCAGGTTGTCTATGGGTGATTTTATTGTCTCCGATATTCCACGGTCCCGATGTTAGAAGTGAATTTGGTACGAGTAAAACATTTTCTAAAGACGTCATTTTACTCTAAGCATACGGTTTTAGCCAGTGAGTGAGTGTGTAAGAAATATTTGTCATAAACTTTACTCTAACGGCATTAGAAATTATAATACATATATTAGCTAAAGCTCAGGTGAACTATTACTGACAGGTAATTTTCAGTTTAGCAGACTGCCTTTTAATGTAGGTAATTTAATTTTTATGTATTTTAACATACATACCTTTGTTGTTCCTTTTGTAATGGACTAACTGTATAAATAATAAAAAAAGTTTTGTTTATATTGCTGAAATAAAATGAAAAAACATTGACTTCTAAATGCAAATAGGCAAATAAAATTATATGTATATTAGCAGATTTTATGTAAAGATAGATAGATAACTCTTTATTGCACACAATAAAAGCAACGTTACAATTTACACAGAAAGATTACAATACAAATTAAAAGCTATCTTATCGCTAAGAGGATCGCTCTTCCAGAAAACCTTTTGGTATAGGTAATACTTAATTACAAGCAGGGAAGCTCAGATGAAATGTGAAGGAACAGAAAAATCTTCCAGCTTCTGACATGACGCTAAGAATATCGATACTCACGCATCACTAGAACACGATTTATGACATGTATCTTCGGATGTAATTCAGCGTTCGGCGATGATGTACGTGAAAAGTTTTTATAACGCCCTCCCTTCCGGAAGGGTGAGGGTGTGACGTCGATTGCAATATTAAATAAAAGGCAAGTTTACACAATCCCATTTTGAGACAGATATAGGTCTATACAATTCGATGAATGGCTTACAAGTAAAGGTGTGCACTGTGCAGTATTTCTGAATATTAGTATATAATGCTGATATTAGTTTAGGGTTGTATTTCAGTGGTGATTAGATTTAAAAACAAAACAAAAACACAATTGTTGTAAAAACAAAACATCCGGCTGCAAAAATATAATATTTTTTGAAATGGTCTCTTTACTAGCTTTTATTTGATACCCATATTGCTATGATATGGAAAGAACCAACCCCCCCTCCTCCGCTTTTTGTTTCCATTTGCGGGCGCCATTTTTTAAATGTTAGCCTATCTAAGTATAATAAATATCACTACTACAATTCTGACAAATTCAATGACACCTCAAACTCTTATGTCAAAAACTGTCTAGCCGTTTGGGATATAGGGCGTGCCAAATAATTGCATTTATAATCGCTTCGCTAATATAGACACACTTTCGCATTTATAATATTACTTCCATACTAATATTATAAATGCGAAAGTGTGTCTGTCTGTCTGTAAGCTCTTGACGCTTATACCACTGAACCGATTGACGTGAAATTTGGTGTGGAGACAGTTCGAGACCCTGGAAAGGACATAGGCTACATTTTGTCGCGATATAAAAACATTGGGGGGTGTGATTGGGGGTGAAAGTTGATATAGAAAATCCAACTCTTGCGGGCGAAGTCGCGGGGAACCACTAGTACATACATACGAGGGTCAAACTGAAAGTTCTTAGAAAATCAAAAACTGATTACATTAGCCAGTTATTAGTTTTATTATATCTTTTCAAAATATTGTCCATTGACGTCAATACACCGCTGCATGCGATGGAACCACTGGGAAAAGCACTTTGCCCACTCGTCCTTAGGGGTCTCTTCAATGGCATCGCGATACGCAGCCACCGCTTCTTCAGCATTCATAAACCGCTTTCCTTTAAGTTTTTCTTTAATTTTTGGAAAAAAATAAAAATCACAAGGCGCGAGGTCGGGGCTATACGGCGGGTGACCCAGTAATTCAACGTTTGATGTCGCCAAATAGTCGATCGTTCGCTTGGCGGTGTGCGACGAGGCGTTGTCGTGGTGAAGGAGGATCCTACTGCGAGGTCGTTTCTCTCGAACTTTTTCCAAGACAAGTGGCAAACAATTGGTAGTGTACCATTCTGCAGAAACTGTTTTTTGATCCTCTAACACAATTGTTGCGAAATGACCTATCCTTCCAAAGAACGAGGCCACCATTTTTTTTCCCGCACTTCGATCTCTCTTCACTTTAGTTGGCAACTCCTCGAAAGGAAACACCCACTGAGCAGATTGTCTTTTGGTTTCAGGATCATAACAGTAAATCCAGCTTTCGTCACCTGTTAGTATGTCGAACACAGCATTTGAGTCACCTCCGTTAAATCTTTCAATCATTTTACGGCACCAATCCACACGATGGAGTTTTTGAGCCTTAGTCAAATTATGAGGTATCCACCGGGCGCAAAGCTTCCTGACCGCTAAATGTTCGTGGAGGATTTTGTGCACTTGACTCATACCGATGCCTAAGCTTGTCCGAATCTGCTGATAGGTCACTCTTTTGTCAGTCTCTATCATACGCCGCACAACACAGATGTTATTTTCAGTCGTCGCCGTAGAAGGCCGTCCCTCACGTACATCATCAGTGAGATTAGTGCGACCACGTTTAAACTCATTAAACCAGTTGTAAACAGTCGCACGAGATGGGGCTTCATCGTGAAAGGCCAATCGTAGTCTATCATAACTTTCTTGTTGACTTAAATGACATCGAAAGTCATAAAAAATCATTGCACGAAAATTTTCTCGTGTTAAATTCATTTTGACGTGACACAGACAATTTTCAATTTGCCGCCAAGTCGTAAAACAAATGACAAATGAATGAAATATATACTCAGTAATATTGGCAAAGAGTTCTATTTTCAAATTTTAGAATATTTTTTTTTTATATTGTTTATAAGTGGCCAGTTCTAAGAACTTTCAGTTTGACCCTCGTATATACTCTCGAAAAACCCTCTTTCCGCAGTCGGGTAAAAAACTTGTATATAAAGAATACACTAATTATAATACTTAATACTAAGCTATTCACATCGTAACATAAGCCAGCTGTTTTCCATACGCTGAGCTGAATATATTCAGTCGACCTTCAGTATTCCAAATTTTCATCTAAGTATATGTATATATACTTGGACAACTTAGATCTACCTCGAAATGACCTTGTATTATCTACCTGGGCTACAGGGTCGTACCTTTGGATAGCTACTTCGCAAATCCTTTTCCTCTCGTCTCCTGTTTAAAACATTCAGGTTACACGGTTAATCGCGGCGGATTAAATCAGCGGGGTCAAGCGCGAGCTGCCATTTTTACGGCCCCGCGCCCACATTGACTTTCATGAGGCCCTACGGTTGGGCCACTAAACACAAGTTAGCTAGATACGAAACAGTACTTTTAAATCTATACATATAATAAAACTGTAAAACCGATGCGTCTGTACATTGAGTATTAAAACTAATTAAGGGTGATATTAAAATAGTAACAGAATAGGAATCTACAATTTTTAATTTTTTTGTCTGTTTGTCTGTTTATATGTTTGTCTGTTTGTACACGCTAATCTCCGGAACTACTGAACGGATGTGAATGAAACTTTTTTTATTGTGTAGCTATTGAGTCTGGGCAAATACTAGGCTATAACTTATTTTGAAGATCGGAGTACCTGACGTGGAACCTTAGCAGAACATTTAAACTAAGCGAGATATGACAGCAGCGCCTTAAGAAAAGTTATTTAGCGTGATAAGCATTTTTAATGGCGTACACAAATTTAAGGTCTGGAGCAACTAATATGGAACCCTAGCAGCTCAACTTAACTATATGAGATATGAATAAAACGCCTTAGGGAACATTGTTCAGCTTGAGGAGCACTCTCTATTGACGTACACAAATTGAAGGTCTGGAGTAACTAATATAGAACCCAAGCAGTTCAGCTTAACTATGAGAGATATAAATAGAGCGCCTGATGGAACATTGTTCAGTGTGATCAGCATTTTCTATTGACGTACACAAATTGAAGGTCTGGAGCAACTGATATATAACACTAGCAGCTCGGCTCAACTATAAGAGATATAAATAGAACGCCTTAGGGAACATTGTTCAGCGTGATGAGCATTTTCTATTGATGTACACAAATTGAAGGCTTAATTACTTTAGACTGATTTTCAAAATCCCAAGGTAATCCTACTGTCTCCAAGTTACGATCTGGTGACTGAAACCTAGAGAAATCGAGAGAATCCTTCAGATTTTATAAGCATGTATACCATATATGCTACAGCATTCATTTAGGTATTTAAGCGTTTACATTCAGGAGTCCAAATTTGATAGTGCTGACCTTAACGCTAAGTAGTTCGTGGATACTTGCACCACAGATAGTTTGTCAAAGTTTTGTTGAATTACTGTATTATTAATGAAAGATCAAAGTAAATTGGCAGTATTTTTTATACTACTTATCACTAACGGAAATTGAACTACGAGTATAAGAATAGTCTTACTAACTTTACGTTTTGGGAGAAAGGGTAGGAGGGCCTTTGCCCTGCAGTGGGACACGACAGGCTCCTAATAATAATAATAACTTTACGATAGTAGTAACTTACAAACTGACCTTTGAGTAGGCTAGGGACACAATAAATAAATGCTAAACCGCATTCATCAATTGGTTTGAGTCTTACTTTTTTTAACACTAAAACTAAAGTTACCTACTTATAATTTTTTACAAACTATTAAAACTGCCTTAAACATAGTAAACTTAAAAGTAAAAAAAAAACCTTTACACTTTTACTACGACCGATATACGACAAAATTTAGTTTTAGAGTCGGTGTCACTGCCATGCGAAATTTTCTTACCAGAGGAGGACGGCGAGGTGATATTAACCTATTTAAAAAAGAGTGCCTATTGACATTGATTTTTCATTCCTCTCTTCTCCTTATGACGTGGTAGACTAAGAGAACATAATAGCTAGATGGCGTTGGGAGTATAAAATATTTTAAATCATCGAGTCCACGCGTACGAAGTCGCGGACAACAGCTAGTAAATAAAATAAAAAAATATCGTCGACAGTGATTGTAGTAGGTAGATTGATTGGATATACTTCGATAGTGCTAGTATAATATAGATACTTATGCCTTTTTTTGAAAAACCGTTAACACAAAATTCCAGTTTCTACAACAATATCTTACTCATTTTTTTTAAATAACTTGGTTTGGCAATTTACATAACTTTCTATTTTTTATTTTTCACGACTAGAATACAATTTAAGTCCTAATACTTTTCGAGATTCGAAATACCGGAGACATGTCCATATTAATAGCAATGTTTTCGGTTTTCGACCTTAAATCAATCTACTTACTCCAATCTCTGGTCATCGGACAACCTATGTTCCATAAATTGTTAGTAAACTTATGTCTTTTTGTGTTAGGACTTATATCCAACGAGTGACAACGCTATTTTGATGAGATTGCCAACGAACGGTCAGTCTCCACTGTCGGCTATTGCCCTTAGAACACTATTTCTGCTGCCTCGCATTCAGCGCTACTGCGCCTCACTTCTGTGACTCCAAAACTATCCACTTATACAATATAAGTAGCTAAATTTAATGACATTATCACTTACAAGCGGGTTCCTGTAAATTATTTGCGTAGATGCCAGATTGTCCATTAAAATTCTCTTCCTTACTACCAACTACCATTAAAAACTACCATTTTAAAGGAAACGTGACTAAATGAATAATCTTAATGTATTTCCGAACGCTTGAATGTGAAAATTACAGATATAGTCGCTTTTATATTTTTAAAATAATTATAAGGTGCTCGCACTATTCCCATTTTTGCTTTTAAACTAAATGTTTAAAGGCTGATTGCCGAAAGCGGCAGAAATGCTACCATATGTTTTTACTAAATAACTACATCATTGAATTTCACTCACAAAAATTAATCGACTGTGTCATCCGGTGGGACTCGAACCCACGTCCTTTCGCTATCCGGGCGAGTGCTTTTACCAACTGAGCTACGAAGGACGTTAGTCAGCCGACGAATTTTTGTAAGTGTAGACACAGTCGATTAATTTTTGTGAGCGAAATTAAATTTGATTTCGTAAAAACTTGCAAAATAATTGCTAAAGTTATAAAAATAATTATAAACTACATCATTGTGTTCGCGGTGTAAAGCCATTGAAAAAATCATTTGGTTTACTTAAAACAAACCTCATGTTGCACACACATCCAACTAAAGTTTCTAATCAAGTAGACAAACAAACTGTACAGTCGGCAGCTCGTATGGTTACCCATTTGAACTATGAAAATAGCTTTTCATACTTAGGGAATAGACGAGGTCTTGAGGTCAACATGTTGTAGTCTAACGTACAGCCGTGTGTACATCCATATAATTAAGCAGATAATAGGCACGCTCTTTTAGTGGCCCCATACAATCATTACACTGGACTGATTACTACATTCTGTCTTCGAAGCTTTATGTCGGGATGTTAGTTTTTGCGGAGTCTCCGCCGGCGGTGTGGGCTGTTTTGTTGCCTCTTTTAAATGCTAATCTCTCTATCTCTCTGCCCTTGGTTACTGTGCCCTGCTTAGCTCGTCTAGAATATACAATAGGTTGGGATGTATAATACAATAGAGGGTTGGGTATTTGAGAAAGGGACAAGCAAAGATAGTTATTGAAAAAAACAAAACACCAGTCTGCAAAAAATATTATATTTTAAAATGGTCTTTTACTGGCTTTCATTTGATACCCATATTGCTATGGTAAGAAAAAAATCAATCCTCTCCCTCCCCCCTTCACTTCCATTTGTGGGCGCTATTCTTAAAATATATGTATGTATACTTATGTCACTCGCACAATTTTGACAAATTCAACTACACCGCATATGTCAAAATTTGTCCAGCCGTTTGCCGTGTCAAACAATTATACATACATACTTTCTCCCGAAAAACATAACCCTCCTTCCGCACTCGGGTAAAAATTAGTTTCTGATAAGAAAAAAAAGTACAGACTTACAAAATCGGAACTCTTAAATACATAAAAGGTCCAGTTTACGCAAGATCTGCAAAACAGTAGTTACAACTTGATGTCCCCCCATTATTCATTTTGTCAAAACAATTTGTACTTAATAAGATAATGACCACCAATTAGTTTTGTTTCAAAACAAGAACACGATACATGCATCATCTTCTAATTGTATGACAATAACATCCCTGAAGGTCAGGAGGAAGCAATTTACGTTATGTTTGCTTGTTTGTTTATTAATGTAATTGTACTAAATGATTCCCGTAATATCACGTCAAACTCTACCAAAAGCATTATTGGGAAACATGATATTAACAAATAGGTATAAGTCGATAGAGACACATTTTGGCGCTACCTAAATCAGGCCTGTGTGTAACTCCCCGCGTAGGTAGCAAAAACGTACCTACGCGCGGCGACCCGTTGTAAGGGGCTAAACAAGTTGGGTATCGCTAGCCGGCAGCGACACGCTCGCACGTTTTTAATTCACCGGCGGTGCGCGGCACTAGGTTGCTGGTTGGACAAGCGTGAATAAAGTCCTAGAGATAATAATAATAAAAGAAAGATGCGCTAGATGGCGTAAGTAGCTTCTTGTGGCAGTCAACCCTATCGCGTTGCGTGATAGTACGTCACTGAATAGGTTTAGTGTATTATGAATCATATTCCAAAGTTATAAGAATGAAATTATCTTGAAATGTATTTCTGTAGGTGTCTACACGAAAATGAGCTTGAGTCTAAGGCGAACAGAATTACACCATATCATTGAAAACATTGATTAGATATTTCTTTGAATTTCAATGTAAAGTCATACTTCTGTACGATGTACTAGTACTTTTTCTGTGCCTAAATATAACTTTTTCTATACCAAAACTTGAACAAATCTCATCGAATAGTATCATGTGATTAGTCAAATTTCACTTACAAAAATTAATCGACTGTGTCATCCGGTGTCATCCGGAATGTATCCGCATGTATCGAATGGAAATATTTTTACAAATATTTAACCATCAGTTAAGATGAAATCAGCTTAACTTATTATATTTTTATAACTTAAGTGATTATTTTGCAAGTTTTTACGAAATTAAATCAAATTTTACTTACAAAAATTAATCGACTGTGTCATCCGGTGGGACTCGAACCCACGTCCTTTCGCTATCCGGGCGAGTGCTCTTACCAACTAAGCTACGGAGGACATTAGTCAGTCGACGAATTTTTGCAAGTGCTTGCTACGCCAGTGAGCCGGCGTTTGATTTCATCAATACTTGGGGAATGTACCCGCATGTATCCAATGGAAATATTTTTACAAATATTTAACCATCAGTTAAGATGAAATCAGCTTAACTTATTATATTTTCATAACTTAAGCAATTATTTTGCAAGTTTTTTCGAAATTAAATCAAATTTCACTTATAAAAATTAATCGACTGTGTCTTTGTGTGACTGTGTGTGGTGAGTCCCACCGGATGACACAGTCGATTAATTTTTGTAAGTGAAATTTGATTTAATTTCGTAAAAACTTGCAAAATAATTGCTTAAGTTATAAAAATATAATAATGTGATTAGTCGTCTTGTTATCGCTGTGATTAATTCGTCAAATAAAACGAAAATGTGTGCAATACACTTTACTGCACTTGCCTATTACATCATAGCTCCCGAGGCAAAAAATCGACATAAATTTCTTCTCCGGGCATGTAGAACATGGCTCGTTTCTCCACTTCGATGTCACGCGGTCTCTTCGCGTTGGGTTTCGGTTTGATCTTGTATTTGAGTAACAATGACGAAAGCGCGAACCGAATTGATCTGTAGCCGAATCGTACTCCTAGAAAAAATATAAACAGTAAGTCTAAACGATCTTCAAACATAATCTAACTTATTAATATTAGTAATTAGATCCATTTGCTTTAAAGTTTTAGACTTGATGATTGAATTAGAACAATAGTTTTACTCTGCGCAATGCGCAAAGCCCTCAGACATTTGTGTTAAAAACTGAAAAGTGTTCATATTTTTTTATTTATATTATATTCGTGTATATTAAAAAGATGGGGACCTGCGGAATATCAATACATTCATTTTCATGCACACATTATTATTTCATGCGTAAAGATCACCAAGTTTTCGAAAAAAATATATCTTAAATATCATTAGCTACAAGTCATGTTTATTATATCATAAAGAATGTGTTTCAAATTTTAACAAGACCAGGACCTTGTACAATGATAAGGCTAACGTAAATAAGTTGTTTTAATGTATTTAACTAATTCAGTTCATAGTACAAGTGACTTAGAAATACGTTAATTTTCTCAATTTCGTGCAGGACCGCCTTAAGAATTAAGAAACTGCTTTGAATGGCCAATAGTCTGTCTTTCATTAGCTAGACAGACTTTTTTTAAACAAGAGTCTAAGTGGTTTTATTTGACTCGTGGAGCTATCGGTATACTACCACGAGTAAAACAGTGTGCTTATTTTAAGGTTTTAAAGTTGTTTTGAAAAGGTTACATGTTTTAAGTATATCTTTATTTATTGAATTCTTTCAGATTCTGAATAATGTGTGATAAAAGGGAACGAGTTCAGTGTTTGTACTTTTGTTACAACGTCTAGAAGGTGGAAGGGGTTGATATTTAATAAACTAAATGCTGTTACATAATTGTGTCGGATTTGAGCAAATCGGGGACAGTCTTCTACGAGATGTTTAAAGCTTTGTACTGTGGTGTTGTTTAAAGCGCTATTGGCATTAGCCTAGGCGCCTATAGTCTGACAAGTTTATGCGCAAACCTTCTGCGCCCGCGCAAGACGTGCGGGGGTGAGGTAGCGCCAATCACAAGCTAACTGTCATAGGAAGGTGGGAGGGTAGTAACCAGGCGGCACCTGACGGAGCCTACCACCATCATCCTTCAAGGTTTCTCCCGGTTTGTGCACTCGCACGCGAGGGCCCAGGATCCGCTGACCATGATCCAGGATGTGGCAGATCAGGTAATTACAGTGGAGCGACTGCCATCTGACCTCCCTGACACTGTTACCAAGGGAACCTGACCAGTTTTGGATCATGGTTACACATGCAGTCGCCCGAATGTGCAGGTTTCCGCACGATGTTTTCCCTCACCGTAAGAGCATCGGTTAGTGAAACAACTAATGTACATAGCTCAGAAAAAGTCATTGGTACATGGCAACATGTGGGATCGAACCGGCACCTCCCGCATGAGAAGCAACCCGCTAGCCACTGCGCCACCGACGCTCTAACCTAACGACCTAACGGAGCCTACCACCACAGAATAAAAATACACAGTACAAGTAAAGAAGGACCACTCCGCAAAGTTCTTTAAGTAAATAGCGACCATTAGTACGACACAATATAGTGCAAATTGAGATCGCGGCACGCCAATAGTCTACCACTATAAGCATCTAGATATTTGTCCTCTTTCTCTCGTGTAACCTCATCTCACCTGATAGCGTAGGGTCGACCGACGCGACGCCAAACGCGCGCGTGAGTCGTAGATCCGGCTTGTGACATTCATTACGACCAAACGGCCACCGATCGATCCGCGCATGTACTTGTAGCTTTAAGCTAATTCTGCGGAGTGAACCAGGCCTGCTACATCCACTGATAGGATCGTTCAGCCGCCATCTCAAACTTTTTATGTAGTCTTTGCTCGGGGTGGACCACTAGGACCTAAATCCTTCACCACCCCAAACTGTACTAAATATGACTGTAACTAGCTGTGAACAATTCTGAAAAATTCACTTACCAATGCAATTTCTAGGGCCTTCCCCAAAAGGCATATAAGTGAAAGGCTTAATATTCTGTTCGTTCTCGGGCAAGAATCTATCGGGGTCGAATACGTCAGGGTTCGGGAAGTATTCGGGGTCATAATGCATGCCCAAAGCGTTAACATAAACGGGAGTTCCGGCAGTAATAGTCAGCTTATCGTCAACTTGGTAGTCCTTTTCGGCAATCCGGTCCATCCAACCCATTGCTGGATATTTTCTGAGTGTTTCTGCAAAGCAAACGAAAATTTTTTAGTAGGCCAGGATCTGTTTAGGTATTGAGACTTTAAAATTTTAAGTAGGATGCTCTTCAGAGCAATGCAGCTTGCGGCCTGTATCACGCAATATTCCTTTAGTCGTGACACGTGACGCTAGACGAAAGACGCATTCCTCCAAGTGGCATCAGTTTTTGTTTAAGAAGCGATATTTTGGTCAGTACACCAATAAATATATTACAAGACAAAGCAACGTAATACCTTTTATGACACAGTTCATGTATGTGAGTTCAGCGAGTACCGCTCCATCTAGATCTTTGTCACCATACCTCTGTTTGGCCTCCAATAATTCCTTGTATAATTTCTCCTACAAAAACACAATGATACAACAAATAATATAAATGACACAATCTTTTTGTTAAATGAAAAGTCAGACATTTGACCGCAATCTTATCTTGTAATGATGGGTCATTTCATGTCTTACTAGTAACAGCCTATCATTATAAGGATGAATATGGTACCTGTATTTCTGGGTGAAATGCCAACTCATAACAAATGAATGTAAGAGAAACAGCTGAAGTATCGAAGCCTCCTTGGAGGAAAATAACCGCTTGCGATATTATTAAATCTTCGTCCATATCTGAAAAATACGTAGACAAATTAAATGTGCGTGTTAGAACAATAGCCGTCAATAATCTGGAATTACTATTTGTGGTTTGGCTCAATAATGATCAGCTTTAGGTTGAACTCAATATGATCAACATTGATTAAGGTGAAAGTTAACGAATATTAGACAGATAAATGCTGGTTTCCACTAGACGGGCCGGATTGGGCCATTAAAGCGCAGAAATACGCCTGCCTGTGTTTTGTATGATTTTGAAACATCGTAGAAATGCGATGTGGAACTTGCGGCGGTCTAGTTGACACCAGTTTTTAGGGCAATTGTGTCTTTAGGGCAAACCAATCAGTAACTGCTAACGCTAGCCAGACAGTGCCTTTGTGTGTCTGTGATGTCCAAATCAAGGGGACCTCACTCAGCATAAGCGAGGCCCTCAGAAGGCGTCACACACAAGACAGCACACTTCATTCAGTTACCCACCTTCTCCGTTCAAGTCAGCTTCGTGCTTTATCTTCAGAAGAGCGTCTAGCAAGTCGTTGTGTTCGCGCTTGCCTGAGTACCCGCCACGCTGCGCCAATATGCTTCGCCATGCATTTCGGAAGTAGTCTGTTGTTTCTTTTGGAAAGAACGTGAATCTGGAAGTAACAAAGTTTTTAGTCATCATCCCAGAGAAATCAGTAAGTGAACATACTGGCAGAATAGGATTATATTATCCTGCGAAATTCCAGCTATGGCAGTCCCTACGGTACGTGGTAGATTTTACAGTGCACTAGTGTGTCACAGGTGCACTCTCTGATACGACAATCCGACATGACCGGAGAGAGACTGATCTCTTTCACACACACAAGCAGACCAACAGTTTAACGTGTTTTCTGAGGCACGAGGGTGCTAACACCACCAACTTCCTTACTCTGGGACTGTTTCTGCGTTAAATATTTTAAGACAGAAAACCCCAGAAAAATATATCGGCCTGGCCCAAATTATAGATTAATTCTCCTGATTGCAAGCGATACTTTATATTAAAATTTTTGCTATGCATTTTGTTCGTCCATTTTTTGGAGCTGTTGGTTCAACTGATGTTGTTCAGTTCTTGTGTTTGCCTAGTTGGTCGTGCACTGTGCTCACTCCAATTCTATTGCCCGACAAGTTCGTGCGCGACCTTCCTGCGATCGCCAGGCATGATAGATGTCAGCGTTGAGTCTTGAGCTCTACTGTGGGCATGGTGTATATATTCGTTCATATGGGCCATTTTGCCAAGGGATCTTAGCAGACTTGGGCTTCAGCCTTTAATCTGGTAAAATATAAATAAATTAATAAATAAATTGTTTCAACAAATACACCAATTACCTAGCCCCAAAATAAGCTTGAAAGCTTGTGCTATGGTGACTAGGATAACGGATAGACATACTTATATACATTTATAAACATCCATGACTTAGGTACAAACGCTCGTGCTCATCACACAAACATTTGCCCCTTGCGGGATTCAAACCCGCAACCGCCTGGTATAGAAGTCCGGGGCGCGAACCACTACACCAAGACGGTCGTCATCACATCACACTGATCACGAACTACAAATGTACCTGAAGTATTTCACCAGTTCAGGACAGAAGAAGATACTGCACCAGCTCAAGCCTCTTATGAAGTCGTACTTCATGAACTCTTTGGTGATGGTCCTCATAGGGCTCTCTCCGGTGAGGGTCGCCTCGCTGCCCACGCCGAAGGCAGCTATGCCTATCAGGTCGGTCGTGTAGTCTGCGAAGAGAGACTGTCGGAACGGTCTATTAAAGTTTAATCGCATTTATCCATACCGTACAACCCGTTGGAATCGCCGGAGTCTGTATATAGATTTATGAAATGCGACGACTTCGGCGCGTACGGCGAGTGCAGCGCTTATGAATGAATGAATGAATTTATTTTTACGTATAAATGCGTGGTCACCTTTGTAGTCCAAAAAGTTCGTGTGTGTAACCACTAAAGACGTGTGGGGAAGAGGCATACCTACTAGATGTCAGTGGGGACAGGAAAATTTAAAGTAGCATTGTATTCGGAAATTAAATGATGGCTGTTCTGCAATATTTACCGCCCGCACTGACAGTGTATTTGTTTAAAAAAGAGTTAGACCTATCATCTAGTACTGCGCGGCGATTCGAATTCGATGCTCCGAGGACAAGTTCTCTTATGTGTGAAATGTTATATTTGAATGCAAAATTGGGCAAATTACACAATTTGAGGCAATCAATTTCCGCGCGCTAATGCCCCATCAACCTCTTTTTAAATGCACTATCATTGGCCTGGGCTCTTTTGGACGACTGAAACCAATAAGATTTTTCTAGTGCACGAAGCTCATTGTGCAAGTATTTACCCTTAATTCAATGGCTTTCTTTTGCGCCAAATCGTTGTTGATTCTTTGCACCAACTCTTGGGATTTGGTGGTCTTCAGATTATCCATGGCTCTTAGCTTGGCGGAAGTAAACACAGGCGTCAGGCGGCGTCTCAACGATGACCAGATTGGGTCCTGTTTAAAGAACAAAACCATATAATTGTCTAAGCTTCATGAAAATAATATATTTTTGGGAATTAAAATCGGTAATCGTAAGTGATACGAGTAACTGCTTGTATTTATACACTTATCATAACTAATTCAAAGTCAAGTTCAATAAATATTATTATAATAAAACACAAAGATTTTTGTGATGGACCAATCAATTTATAGCATTCGTATTTTTCCGTTTATACTTGTGCCTACTTATTTTTACTTGTGCTAAGACGTTATTGCCAAGTTTCACGATTTTGGAAAGGACCTACCTACTATAAGTTTTGATTGAAAAGAAAGGCTTAAATTACCGTATTTTTTTATTGCGTTGACTTAGAAGCTTGATTTTTTTACCGCTTTAAGGGACCGCAGATATACTCGTAGTAGGTACATAATTTATGTTAATTTCAAATTCACTGAAAAAAAGGATCAATCAAACTAGTTTTGCTAGTTAAAGGTTTCGTTGTAGGGAAATAAATATAAACAATCTTTTGGCTATCAGTAACAAGACTTGTTTGTTAGTACTGATAATACAGAAGTTCGCAAGTTACTGGATTTGGCTACTAGTAAGCCAAATTTTGGTTACTGTTAACCAATAATTTTTTTCAGTGTTGATACCTCCACGAAATTTTACACACACTGTGAACACGTCCCACGTCCCTTCGCTATCCGGGCGAGTGCTCTTACCGGATAGCGAAGGGACGTGGGTTCGAGTCCCACCGGATGACACAGTCGATTAATTTTTGTAAGTGAAATTCGATTTAATTTCGTAAAAACTTGCAAAATAATTGCTTAAGTTATAAAAATATAATAAATAAAGCGACTCTTTATGGACCACTTTGTTGTTTGTGGTATATCTATCTACACACGCAAGCGCTTTGTGGCAATGAGGGATCCTAGTGTCAAAACTCATTACTTCAAAATTCGCTATATTCGCTTATTTAAGAAAAAAACTGTTTTTTGCGTTTATTATGTTATAATGTTTATGTGTCGCATGTTTTTGATTTACGTGTACTAACAAGTCGTTTTTTAAAAATTTCGTGATCATCAAGACGTTTTTTCCATAAAATTTTATTTTTAAATGCATTCATAGGTAAAAAAGCGGCTTTACTAGTGCTCCGAATACGGGGCAGCAGTAGCCATTTTATGTGGGCGGACTGGTTCGTTTGCTGGCAAATTTATTAAAGAAAAAGAAACAATCAGTTGTGAAAAATAAATTAGTCAAAAAACTATAAGTTTACTCACAATTAATGGTTCCTTTGGTTGTCTAAAACAAAACTTTTATTGTTTCTGTTTGTTTTTTTTCCTAGAGCCCTAAAATAATAATAAAAAAAATACTTACGTTGACTGTGAATAAGTTGAGACCACCAATGGGGTCTACATTCGCTATCCCCGACCCCAGGGCCCTATTCCTAAAGACTTCAAAGTCTTTGACCAGCACTCTCCGTGCGATTTCTGGAGAATTGATGACCAGGGCTGGTCTCCAGAACAGCCAGATACCTGTGTACGGGGTTTTCCGCCATTCGTACAGCTTTCGCAGCCATAAAGCCTGGAATACACACACTATTAGGGCCGTATTCGACCATCACATATTAGAAAAGCATTAAAATATTTCTTTTTTAATTCGTGACTACTTAGTCAAACGATTTTGAAAAAATGAAATTACCAGTCTGTAGCTACAAAAGTCATAAAAGTCATTTATGTATGTATGTAGGCCTACAGGGGGCACTTATATACGTCGCAATATATAATTTTTTAAGCCCTACCACTGCTTCGGGACACACACACTACATTATTTCTGAGTGCTAATTTATATTTATTATATAATTTGTTCATTGCGAGGCCTGGACGGGTCGGTATGTTGATAAAAATATCTTCTGACCCTGGTGTCACCATTATAATTAAATAAACTATTATCACCGTATTATTATCTAATACCGTATCCGTTAATAACTAGTAAATGGAAGAAAATGCCCATTTTACAAAGACGTACATAAATTCTCTTATACAGGGTGGTCTAGACCAGACGTATATATATTCAAGGTATATATACAACTTATTAATAAAAATTAAGATAAATTACTTAATACAACACAAAAACAAAAATTATAAAAATGCTGTAATGCTGCCAGCATCCTAGGAACCTTACCACAAGGACCCTTTTTATAATTTTTGTTTTTGTATTCAAGGTTACATTTACCGATATTTTAACATATTTTATCAAAATCTTTATTGACTGATTTTGTCAGATAAAATCAGTCAATAAGGATTTCGACCGACGCCCTTAGTCAATAACCTTATTGACTAATTTTACCGGTCAATAAGGTTATTGACTGGTTAAGGGTTTTGACTGTAACATATATATTTATTTATATTAAATATTTTTATTTCTAATTGAAGTTTTAAAATCCTTAGACCAACTTACTTTTCGAGAACCAAATTAAAATTAAACGCACTTAACTAAATTTGACACACGGCTGGTCATTGCCTTTGGAGTTTGGACACGTTTTGAAATATTTTTATTTCCATATCTCACTTATGAAGAAATCCATAAATTACCGGGTTTTCCTTTGTCAAGAAACTGAGGCTGCCATACACAGGGTGCATGGGGGTATGCGGCACCCCCCTGTCGGCCCAATACTTCTTGATCCTGGCAAAACGCGTGTACGCCCAAATAAGCGCAAACGCAACTATGATGCCTAAGTACTGCCACATATTGAAGGGAAACTGTGCTGAAAAAATAAAGACAGATAAACAGATTAATTTTTTTATTGCACAAAGAACAGGCCAATGGCAATTAATGCTAAAATAACAAAATGATATTTATACAAAATTTTAAAAAATTGTCTCTACGAAGTAAGCACAAGTTTGTCGAAGTTGCAAAGGATTCACATTACTCTAAATGGTCATTTTGTCATATTGTTTACAATATGTACCAAAATTACTTACTTAATAAATTGCGATATATAAGCACGATTCAGGCATTAAAAGTCATAAAAGTCATTTATTTATGTATGTAGGCTCACAGGGGGCAGTTATACACGTCCCAACATATTATTTTTTAAGCCCTACCACTGCTTCGGGACAAATTGTGGGCTAGTGCTGAGAAGAAGCAGCGCAAGAAACTCAGTCACTATTGTCAAAGCCTCTTTTAAAAATAATGTTTAAAAATACAGAAATTGTTCTAGTGCGAGCTGGTCCACACGTTTACATCATTCAAATAATCGTCTACTTTATAATAACCATTGTCTCTAGGAGAAACCATTTTGCTATACTAAAATGTTTATTTGTAAAGTTATGTTTTACTCGTATTCTAGAAGTAACAAGTTAGTTATAAATATCATCTACAATGGGGAAAAAGAATACCTTACAGTGTACCCCACTTGTTTATGATACCCACTTACTAACCACAATTAAATATTTCGTTTAAGAAGTTACAAACTTACGCTTACAATTATGAATGAATATCATAAACTATATTTAATTAATCAGTTTATATATTTTTGGCTGCCTCGTTGGTCTAGTGGTCAGCACGCCGGGTACCATGCACGAGGTCCCGGGTTCGAGACCCGGGTCGGGCCGAGAGTTTTGGGTTTTCCTATCTTGTAAAAACTCAGACACAGCTTCGGAGTCAGGAAGTTGGTGGTGTTAACACCCCCGTGCCTCGGAAAGCACGTTAAACCAGTGGTCCTGCGCCTGATCTCTCTACGGTCATGTCGGACTGCCGTCTCACCGAATTATGAGAGTAAAGGAAGAGAGTGCACATGTGTATTGCGCACACACTTGTGCACTATAATATGTCCCGCGCAGTTGGCTAATCTCTGTTGAGATAGGCCGCCGTAGTCGAAATTCGGCTAGGAGGACATTATTGTTATTATATATTTTAAGAAATTATAATAACAAAACATGCTTAAACTTACCCTTAAATTGATGTATAATAGTATTTATTTATACTCAAGTTAAACTTTTTAACTAAACTTAAAACAAGTATCTGTTTATTTATTTGAAATTTTGGATGAAACCAAGTGGCCACTTAAAATAGCACTATTCACTAGTAGGTGACGTGATGAATTGATGATGACTGAAAAATAATACAACAAAACTACGAGTTCAAAGTAACATTGTTATTTCGTTTCTCATACTTGAATGATAATTATTTTGTAAACTAACTCTTATTGCCTTGCTGTTTGATTTCGTTATCGAATACAGCTCGTTAAACATGGGCTTACTATTTTAAATTACAATTTAGTGCGAGATAAGGCTTAAGAAACAGGTAATATACCAACTCAACATTCGACTACAATTATACACGATGTATTATGATGTGTGTATTCATTAATACAGGGTGTACAACTATGAAAGATAATCTTGAAACTGCGAACAGGTCACGGCATGATCTATTATATACCAAAAATTTTTTTTAAAGTAAAAGTGTTGTTAATTTCGAGATATCATTTTTTTTTATTCAAACTACTGACTTTCTTAGCCCGTGGTGTAAAAAAAACTACTAAGTGGATCGGAAAATAAAGGTTTATTTACTCACCTATGTTTTTGAATACCTATCTAAATTATAGACAAAAACTCAATTATTTAAAAAAAATACTATTAGTATTTCGGCTTGTTTTGGCTAAAGTCCGAGTCTTGATAAAGTTAATAGTATAATTATTTACTAATACCTTAGATGAATTACTCAAACTAATACATATACAGCATTCAAAATTTTCTCCGTATTCGTAACAAACAGTTCCACTCAGCATTTTTGTAATTTTCTAGCAGTACCAAAACAAAATCCTAAAATGTACAAAACACCTGCCATAAAAATGAACTGCGATATTTTTTTGTTACTTCGCCATTCTTAGGTTTTCAAACAAGAATAACTTTTTCAATTTTAATTAAGGTATTTTAATAGAGAAATCTTGAAAATTGTATTATTAATTCATTTTTTAACATAGCAAAATAGCGTCTTATTTCTTTTTGTTACACTGTTCACAGCGCAGTCTCGAAGTCAGTCGCTGTTGTTAAAATTTTAGTGTTAATGTAAAATCGTAATGTCGATTTTCAGAAGAAAAATAATCAGGTTGCAAAAGTACCATTATTCTCTGCTTTCCGCCCTTCTTTAGACCTCCTAATACGACCCGACATTTATTCTTGGTCTTCCGCACTTCCTTTTTCCTTCTTTTCTTTCTTCTATTATCGTTTTAATAGAAAGCAGAGGAATGGAAAAAAAATCCACCGACAAGAGCCAGGCTCTTAAATTGAATGATTATGAGCAAAAGTACCATGACTGACAGACAGACCGACAGCGTAGAGATCCTATAAATGTTTCCTTTTTCCCTTTTGAGGAACCCTTAAAAGAATCGGCGGAACACACGTTCTGTACGAATTTCTTTAGGAGCTTTTCTCGTCAAGTTGAAAAAACGTTTAGGGAAGTGTAATGATCGAATAATTTGTCACGGCTGAAAAGTATTTCAGTTCTGCAGACTTCCCCTTAACATGAAAGAAATCGTGATTACGATCGCAATGCCAAAGCGATGACATATGAATTGACATTTTGGAATTAGTTTGATTTGCTTTCCTAACGTTAGTTTAATACCTATATATTGCTTTCTAAAAGCTGCAACTAATGTATTTTGAAAGCAATCAAGTTTGGCCTGTGGGCCCTGATTAATACCTAATAACATTATAATGTTACCTGCTATATTGCTTCAAGTTGAAACATATCACTTTATATTTTTGTTGTTAAGTAGTAAGTTTTTACACGAGTGCTAAAAAAAAGGAGTTAATGTATTTAAGTACGTTTTTTATTTTACCATAACCATAAGTTCAGACACAGCGGGAACCGCGCGATTTCAGAATCGCATGGAAATCGCGCGGGTCTTATTTGTATGAGTTATTAAGTAATCGTTCAGACGTACCCGCGTGGTTAATCGAGCCGCGCGGTTCCCGCAACCCAACCGCCAGAAAATAGAATCGCGCTACTCCCGCGCGTTTCTATTAATATGGAGTCTTTTACTTCGCGTTCAGTTGCATTGCGGCTACCGCGCGGTTAGCACGTCCACAGCTCGTGAGTTCGCCATGGATCGTTTCGACACTAAACTATTTATTGATGAGGTGGAGAAGAGACCTGCATTAAGAGATACGCACGCAGTGTGATGATTATTCAAAATAAATAATCAAGAACCGAGCATGTACTAATCGGTCACTTAATATTGGATGCACCCAATACCGCCTTTTTCTTTTCTTTATTTTAAGGAGCAACCACAGTAAAACACATTTCTTCGTTGACCTCCATTTTGAAACTTTTGAAACTGACGTTATACGCACGAAAATCGCATACTAACCGCGCGTGTCTGAATAGCATCACAATTTTGCGGTTTCAAACCGCGCGATTCGTAAACGCTCGATTCCCGCATGTATGAACGAACGCTTAGGTGTGTGTAGTATCGTTAGATTCCTTTTACTATTCCGGGTGACATAAGATACCTAAACTGTTAAAATTGAAAAAATAACAAGGTAATAATTATATCTAAAATAAACAATTTACTTACTACAATATTATATTAGGTATCATTTGAAAAGTCTTAATGCGGCTATCTCAAAAATATACAAATACAGTTTTATTAATTAGCGAGTTTACATGCAAAACGTGATTAATTAACTTTTTAGTGAAATTTTGTTTTAATGGCAGTCGTGTTTTTAAATTTTTAAATTATTTTATTTGTTTTAACCTAAAATGGGATTACTCTATACTAATAAATAAAAATAATACTAAATTGTTTCAACAAACACACCAATTACCTAGTCTCATACTAAGCGTGAGCTTGTGCTATGGTGACTAGGATAACGGATAGAAATACTTAAATACATATAAACATCCATGACTTAAGTACAAATGCTCGTGCTCATCACACAAACATTTGCCCCTTTGATTCGAACCCGCAACCGCCTGGTTTAGTAGTCCGGTGCGCGTACGACTACACCAAGACGGTCGTCAAACTAAAGAACGCCAGTAAAAATACTAGCCAGTGAAGCCTGACGTGGCGTAGACAGAGTCGTGGCTAAAGAGGTTCTTCGATTTGTTTTTACAAACATTATAACAACAATTCACTCCTTGAGTTGTTAAATGTTCAGTGAATTGTCTGACCCTTTGTCTTGTTCTCGTGATGGATTTATTTTTATAATAAGTCAGCCTATTAGATCCCACTGCTGGGAAAAGGCCTCACCTCAACTATGAGGAGGAACGAGCCATACTTCACCACGCGGGCTCAGTGCGGATTGGTGGAGGGGTGTATGTAAGGCAAGTGACAAACCTTACTGTCAGAAGTTATCAAGCCGCCCTAGGGCCTCTGACTAGGCTTAACGACTAATACCACAGATATTAGCCGGGACCAACTGCTTAACGTGCCTTCCGAAGCACGGAGATGCTTGTCATGGACGTCACTTAAATGGTCGGAATGGTCACCCATCCAATCACGACCGCGCCGTGGGTTGCTTAACTTTTGGTATCACTACCAAAGCGCTGCCGCCACTGCGCCACAAGCATGTTAATATAATTATATTGATTTTTAAATTATGTAGTATCGATGTGAAAGGCTGCATTAACACAAACCTTAGTGGTTTAATAATGCTGTTTTATTGCTTTTCGTGTATGTATTGTTTAAAATGTTAATAAAAAAAAATAAAAAAAAATTAGGTATGATAATTACTATGTACGTACAGTGACCAGCACATCGGGCTATACATATGGTCAGCTTAGATCACTTCACGTGCTGTCGTCCGTACATTATTTTGACAAATCAAAACAGGACACGAGCGAGGGGCTATATCGCCAAAATTACGAGCACTCCCCAAGAAATCTCGCCGATATAAAAGTCCATAATAAAATTTACGGCCACAAAGGAACAGCCTAGATTGTGCATGGATCTAGAACATCTGGCGAATCTCGTTTCCACTTATATCTCACGGCTCATCGGTCCCGGCGAGCGATTTTCTTTTACTGCCAGCCTCGTATATAATCCGGACAATGGAGGCGGCTAAATAAAGTCTCTATTTACCTATTTTACGGTCTCGCTAACTCGAAAGCCGCGTCGGAAGGAAGGCAGCGCTTGGAGCGATTTATCTTCGAGCAGACGCCGCGCGCGACGTAGGGGATGCGTTCTATGCGATACACTGACTTATTGCAGCTAGATGGTGCACGGTTGCTTATTTTTTCGGTTCATAAAATGGACCGATTGGTCCAATTGGTGGTTCGCGATTGCGAATTGGACCAACGATAATTTGGACTATCGCGGATTGGATCAACCATAAATTGGACTAACTGTGAACTGGATCAACCACGAGTCGGACTAACCACGAATTGGACTAACTAAGAACTGGACTAAGCAAGAATTGGACTAACCACAAATTGGACTCACTGCGAATTTGACTAACAACGAAATGAACTAAACGTGATTCAGACCAACAACGAATTAGACTAATCGCGATTGGACTAACCGTAAATTAGGTAGATTGGACCAAACGCAAATGGGATCAAACGCGCCTAAAAGCTATTAACGTATCGCCACAGGCGTGTCATTTGTTATTACAATGTAAATTTATACCCAATATAGGGGTGGTGAAAGATCTACCTCCTAGTGGTCTACCCCGGGCAACGACATCATAAATTTTAGTTTGTGATGGCGGCTGAACGATCCTAACAGCGGTGGTAAGGCTCCGTCTGGTAGCTACCATCATCCCACTAAGCTTGCTGTGTTCCGTCAGTGAGTGGGAGTGCCAGAACCTTCTAGATGAGTTTGCTTCACCGTCAACTCTGTCTACGCCACGTCTGGCTTAGTCTAGTCAAGAGCAAACCCATTACGAATAAAAAAAATAGCTCGTGTCCAATTTTTTTATTTATTTCGATTCATAGTAGTTCTCTCCTTCTCATTATCTTTATCTTCAGACCGAACCAGGTTTGGGGATTCAAACCCGGAATTCAACATTCTCCTATGCGGAGCGAACAAAGAAATTCACGCGCCACGCTGCGTGGTGCGGGGCAGTGTGTGAACCACCTAAATAAATAGTTACGCACCTGACAATACCTCGGCAATGATAACATCACCGTGACAATACGAACCAGCCCTTCCCCACATCTATCGCCGTGTGTCCACGGGACAGAACAAGCGAACGCTTTGTAGCGCAAAAAGATTAATGGCGCCAAATAGAAATGTTTTCCAGTGGGCCAAAGGCTTCGCTCCATCAGTACCACCGGCTTTTTGCACCTACTGGCAAAAGCTGGATTTTGAAATTGATAGTTTTAGTATTATCTTTTGTACTTTGGCTCTTGGCCTGTGTTGTATTGCTTACACATACATATTTAACTCGTAAGGTCTTACCGGATACAACCCAGAATTTAAAGGGTCGCATGGTTACGAAAATACATTATGTAATGAACCGGCTGCAATGGTTTGACACACTATGTGATTTTAACGTTAAAAGACCGCCTGAAGTCCTATGCCTCCAGGAGTAGGAAAGCGAACCCCGGGCTTCGAAAGGACGCAACCGAGACCATGCACGGATGATGATGATGAGTGATTTCAACGTTTGTTATTATCTGTGTTTTGTATACTAGCCTAACACTAGCACCTCATCATCCTCCTAGCACCTAGCACTAGTCAATCACAAATGTTGACTTTAATGTAACATGAAATGACAATGAAACACGCGTAGTTTAGTTAGCAACTAATTTATATTTTTTATTCAGAAGGTAAGTGTTAAAACATTATTTACAGATACCCTCAATAATACTAAGCAATTAATAGACTTAATGCAGCTGAACACGAAACAAACAACTAAAAATATAACCTATTTCAGTATCAGCGCAAACATCGTTTCCTTATATCTGCAATACTTAGGCCGGCAGCGAAGGAAGATATATCACTTTATTTTCACCTACCGATGTCCTAGATACAAAAGCGTCTTTGCCTCCCATAAAAGTCCACTCGATCCACAACATTTGTCCGGGGAGAAATATCTAAACGCGTAACGTGATTAAGGGCGGCGACGAACGGCGCCACTTTTCACTGAGATATCGCCGGATCGTATCTGGTGATCGTGCCATATCGTAGCGGCGGCTGTGATGTGGAAAGGCGAGAAAGAAACGAGATAACAAAGTTTTTATTTTAAAAAGATTCCAAAAGAAAGATTACGACCTGGGTCTCTTTAAGGTCCTGCCTTAAAGAGACCCAAGGTGAATAGGTTTTTAGCAGATATTAACCACCCTAGACCGTGTCTACACCTCGCACCAATCATGTGTGAATATTAGTGTGACTACGTAGCTACGGTATACCTGCTTACGGTCATGTCGGACTGCGGTCTCACCGAATTATGAGAGCAAAGGAACAGAGAGTGCACCTGTGTATTGCGCACACACTTGTGCACTATAATATCTCCCGCGTAGTTGGCTAAATCTCGGTTGAGATTGGCCGCTGTAGACGAAATTCAGCTAGAAGGACATTATTATTATTATACCTGTTAAAAAATCTAACCGAATAAACTAATTGCACTATAGCTCAGGGGAGAAAACGCCACGACTCTATCATGAGGTTGTGACTTCGAACCTTGAACTGTACCACTGATTTTGTACAAAATCTACAACTTGCTTAGTCAAATGTCACTGCCTATCGCGTGCACAATATTGCTCTAGGTTTTTATAATCGCCATAGCACAAGCTCACGGTTAGTTTGAGGCTGGGAATAAATAAATACACAAAATATTTATTTATTTATTGAAATTAATTAGGCAATGGCAAATCACTCAACAAAAAATTGCTGTGAAAGTGTTCTTACTCTCATTCCATATAATCATTAAGACCATCAATATTCCATACGAAAATCAAGAATACTGTGTTATATTTTTTGCATGTGGTAGTATAAAGTCCATCAGTCTTTTGTAGATACCTAACAGTTGCTCCTAGTTGCTTTTGCTTCTTTTGGGGTTGGATAAACTACCTTTTCATTCCTCCTCAATATCGTTTTAAAACATCTTAATCCCACATTGTTCTATTCTCGTCACTCAAACTAGACCTTTAAGGGTGCCTGCGTATCAGTCAGGGGCTCGCCCGGACGCGTATAGATGCCCGGCCCGGGACTAGCGTGCAGGCGGCCTTATTTGTGGCATCCAGCCCCGGCCTTCTTAGGGGCTTTGCTAAATGAATCGCCGTCTTATATGACTCGTAAGTTTGGGAGAGTTTTGTGTCGAAGATTCGCTTGAAAATACGAGAGATTTCTCTATTGAACTTTGTTTTCGGACGGAATAGAAAGGTATTATTGTCGTAGCTTAGTAATATTAAGTACAATCTTAGAAAATTGAGTGCAGAAGTGGTTCATGTATGTACTTTTGTTCAGTTTTATAGCAAAGGATTATTCACACTGCTGAACCAAAAAAACTTCAATCATCTATCTTACAAGGCCCTTACAAGGCCCTTTATTGGCATGGCGAAAAATAATTTACAAGTTTACATTCAGTACTGTATGTATACTTGTGATCTTCTTATTCTTTAGAGTGAATACGAGGGTCAAACTGAAAGTTCTTAGAACTGGCCACTTATAAACAATATAATAAAAAAAATATTCTAAAATTTGAAAATAGAACTCTTTGCCAATATTACTGAGTATATATTTCATTCATTTGTCATTTGTTTTACGACTTGGCGGCAAATTGAAAATTGTCTGTGTCACGTCAAAATGAATTTAACACGAGAAAATTTTCGTGCAATGATTTTTTATGACTTTCGATGTCATTTAAGTCAACAAGAAAGTTATGATAGACTACGATTGGCCTTTCACGATGAAGCCCCATCTCGTGCGACTGTTTACAACTGGTTTAATGAGTTTAAACGTGGTCGCACTAATCTCACTGATGATGTACGTGAGGGACGGCCTTCTACGGCGACGACTGAAAATAACATCTGTGTTGTGCGGCGTATGATAGAGACTGACAAAAGAGTGACCTATCAGCAGATTCGGACAAGCTTAGGCATCGGTATGAGTCAAGTGCACAAAATCCTCCACGAACATTTAGCGGTCAGGAAGCTTTGCGCCCGGTGGATACCTCATAATTTGACTAAGGCTCAAAAACTCCATCGTGTGGATTGGTGCCGTAAAATGATTGAAAGATTTAACGGAGGTGACTCAAATGCTGTGTTCGACATACTAACAGGTGACGAAAGCTGGATTTACTGTTATGATCCTGAAACCAAAAGACAATCTGCTCAGTGGGTGTTTCCTTTCGAGGAGTTGCCAACTAAAGTGAAGAGAGATCGAAGTGCGGGAAAAAAAATGGTGGCCTCGTTCTTTGGAAGGATAGGTCATTTCGCAACAATTGTGTTAGAGGATCAAAAAACAGTTTCTGCAGAATGGTACACTACCAATTGTTTGCCACTTGTCTTGGAAAAAGTTCGAGAGAAACGACCTCGCAGTAGGATCCTCCTTCACCACGACAACGCCTCGTCGCACACCGCCAAGCGAACGATCGACTATTTGGCGACATCAAACGTTGAATTACTGGGTCACCCGCCGTATAGCCCCGACCTCACGCCTTGTGATTTTTATTTATTTCCAAAAATTAAAGAAAAACTTAAAGGAAAGCGGTTTATGAATGCTGAAGAAGCGGTGGCTGCGTATCGCGATGCCATTGAAGAGACCCCTAAGGACGAGTGGGCAAAGTGCTTTTCCCAGTGGTTCCATCGCATGCAGCGGTGTATTGACGTCAATGGACAATATTTTGAAAAGATATAATAAAACTAATAACTGGCTAATGTAATCAGTTTTTGATTTTCTAAGAACTTTCAGTTTGACCCTCGTATCAGTAGTGGAGACACCATCGAAATCGTAAAAATAAAACTTGGCTCTCCATACATTGTCATCGTAGTAGCGGAATTATTTGCATAAAAACAGATTTTATTTTTTGATTTCAATCATGACCCCATAGTAAAACTTGTAGGTTTTAAGGTTAATTTTACCAACTTAAAGTATAAGACTGTTTATAATTAAACCCTGCATAAGTACAGTAATATAGCAATGTGAAAAACTACTGAAAAAAATAACTAGTGAAAAAAGGCATTTCAGGTGTCACTGAATTGCTTGAATTTATATGACATCTTATAACTGCAATCAAAATCGTAATAGCTTACAAATTAGGTAACTATTGCTTTTTAAAAGCAGAGTTAGGCAGTAAGCTATCAGGCTTATTGTGGTAGTGAAAATTAGCAGTACGATTGGACTGATTTTTCTGATTAGTAATTTTTATGAGTGGACATTAAATTTATGATTGGACATTTTAGTCCGGTTCCCATTTTTATAATTGGACATTAGTCATGCAAAGGCAACAAATATAAAGTTATTGCCGACTATATGGAAGGCAGTTGTTTCCTTTATCCAAAGCTGGATGAAAAGCCGTAGCATTTTCAGCAACGCACAAACATCTATCTTTCCGTTATCTCAATATACAAAAGCAGTCCGCCATTTGTTTGTGTGTAATATAGAGTGGAATAAATGCAGTGGCCCGAAGAGTTTGTGATTAATTACAGTTATCCCTTACACCGGCCTTCTTTTATAATATTACCTCGAACGTTGGGCCACAAGAGATGCGTGTATCTAAAAAAATCGCTGTTTTGTGTCATAAGAACCGCATTTACATATCCATATCCATACTAATATTATAAATGTGAAAGTGTGTCTGTCTATCTGTTACCTCTTGACGCTTAAACCACTGAACCGATTGAGATGCAATTTGGTATGGAGACAGTTCGAGACCCTGGAAAGGACATAGGGTACATTTTGTCGCGATATAAAAATATTAAGGGAGTGAAATAGGGGAAGAAAGTTTATACGGAAAATCCAACTCTTGCGGGCGAAGTCGCGGGGAACCACTAGTATTAAATATTTAGCAGTTCAAGTATACATGGTATCCCGTTAATGAAGGATAATATCATAAAGGTTATATCATGCTCTTCTACCTATATGCCATTTTTTTTTTCTAGTAAACGTGTTACCATTCGTGTGTTATGTGTTCGGGTATTATGAAGATACGTATTACCCTCACGTGCAGCCTTTGCCCGCGCACGTTTACTAGTAAGATTGGATATTGTAGCCATCAAAGGGCACATGTGAGAGCTGATGATCCTAGCTCTTCCACAAATAATTAATCGGTAGCAGTCACCGTAGCCGAAATCGGCTGGGTAGTAAATATATATGTATATTATGAAGATGATCGCTTTCGGCCATGGTGACCACTTCGACTTCAGGTCGGATTGGTGGCGCTGATGGGCCCGAAGATGTTTGTAGCCGAACTTGGCGTGACTGAACTAGAGCACACCGCCTACATAATTACTCCTCAGATATAAAGATATTCAGAAACGTCACAAGAAAAGATGCAATAAAGAACTATCTCAATAGGAAAGTTTGACAGCATGACGTTCTGAAATGCTTCGTAAGGTCTTCTTGGTTTGGACGTCACCAACACACACTGCGGCACGCACTGCTTGGCTGACATTAAACTGTGTAATAGACATATTCATTTCATTTTTTATTTTTGTTTTCTCTCTTTTTATTTTGTGTTATTTTTTGTAATCTATGTGTGATTCTGTGTTTTTATAGTGTGAGCGCGTGCGTGTGTTTGTGATGCTCAAATCGATTAATGCTTTTTCCTTTCTTATTGGGATTCTATATAAAAATTGTATTTATATAGCTTCTAGAGAATTTAAAAGCCATTAATAAAGTACGTGCCAATCGCTGTTTCTATAGCCTAATCTTAATAAATAGTTCACGTAGAGCTTTCTTCTCTTAATTCCCTCTAGATTGAATACCGTAAGATTTCTCACGTGTCTGGCGTATATAAGTGTTATTTTCCACGTTTGTTGAATATCTAACGGCACACAATCAACATTACAAATCAATCTTAACTTTCAACTCTATAACTACTAAAATAAAATCTTGTTTCAACCTATCGACGTGTAGACCTTGTGTAGGCGCACTTTTTGAGGTTTTCTTTGCATTCTTCGTAGCTGAGATTATTACTTATTCTGTGGCTAAGAGAAAGAAACGTTAATAGTAGATTATTCACCAAGGGGGTAAAGTGATGTCTTACGTCACGGGCGTCATCTTGGATCTCGAGAGTAACGAAGGATTCGAGAGTGAACTCCCGAGTGCAGCGAGGGTGTTTAGTGTGTACCTCCGAGCATAGCGAGGGAGTTAAAAGTCGAATCCTGAGTGGAGCGAGAGATTTAAGCTCGCCCAAGACGAAGACATCTTTATCCCCGAGGAGAATACTCTGCTTTTCACACTTTCTACGAGGCAATAAAAAAATGTACTACAAAAAACTTTTTTTATCTATAAGTATGTTTATCCCTTTTTTTTCTTTATTTGTTTCTTTTTTAGAAGCGCGAGCTTTTTTTCATTCCATTCGTACTAAAATTCTTGGCTGCCAGGTTCAAATTTCAAATATGTTCTCTTTGGTGCGGGTCGGGCTAGTGTGATCATGCTTATGAACTCTTATTCGAAATTCAAATCACTTTGCCTCCCTAGCCTCCCTAGGGCGTAATGAAATTTCATACAACATTACGTCTCTAGGGATGCAATGACTCACTTTGAGTCAGGTTTACTTGATGTGTAATTGAACATTGCCAACTAGGTAGTGTGAAAAAATTATAACATATTTTTTCCATAATAAACGATCAGGCTCCAACTTGTCTCCCTGTGACCACGAACGTTGCAAAGTGTTCGAAACGTCAGGTTTTAAATAAAATGTAAATAAATCGCGAAGTAATCCGTAAAATTGTGTTTTAATGAGTTCAACAATTCGCGTAAACGTAAGAAACAAATATTAGTGTAGATGTAGATACAATTTGAAGGGGATACAATTCTGGTTAACCTCTAGCTGTTCAGCTTAGTTTAACGCCATGGATTCATGGCAAACGTTATCTGTTTGGACATGCTATCTCCTACTGTGCCCCATAACCTAGTCACTGCATTACACTGATATGGCTCACAAACAGATTGCCCATGGCCATATTCTCCAATAATGGGTGTTAATAATTTGTTATTGAATTGGTGCCTGGCGACTGGCCAGTTGGCTTCGGTTGTGTATACTCGCCTATGTTGCTCACTTTATTGAAAACATTTGCATACAATCACTATGTAAACGCACTTATCAATTGTCTGGGAGTAAACAAAACGTATCGTATGTGATCAAAACTGCTTTCGTAAAATATTGTTCTAACATTCTGAGAATTTTTAATCAGCCGGTTTAGCATTATTTGATATATTTTGTATGGGAACTCTGTCAAATTAACTGTCAATGAAGGTATAACGGCTGTATAAAAATTGGTGAACTCGGGTCTTATTCTGATTTCAAATTCAAAACCTCGATTGACGGTTTGACAGAATTTCCATATAAAATATGTCAAATATTGCTGAACGGGCTGATTAAAAATTAAACCTACGTGTTGGTGAACGCCAGGCTTAATGGTGCATTATTTGCTGTGCTCAAATAGTGCAATACAATAGTATTTTAGCGATGTAGCTTTAGCAACTGATCATCCGTTCTCATGCTTCCTAATTTCGACGCCATTTTACCAAACCGGGACCAAATTTAATTCCCAAACTGTGTTTTAAAAAGTTATTTGATGTCTCAAGCCACGCTCTGCTCGTTAAATTGCCGTAAAATATACTTTTAAAGGTTACTTTAGATTCACAAAAAACCTTAGAATATTAGACCTCACTTGACTCTTAATTACTAAACAAGTGTAAAATCGAGACTTCGAGTCGAGTTTAATTTTTAAAAAACCCTTTCGCAAAAATTTAATCAAGTTTTTTTGTCGAGCCAAAGCTCCTTTAGTATTATATTAGAATTTCATAAATATTCAATATTTTGGAGCTCAAAAGGATTTTTGTGGAAATTGTTTCATCCTTTGATGACGTAATGGCGTAACGAGCAGACAGGAGTTGTTTTGATACCGCTTGGCTTTGTTATACTCAACTCTGAAATTGGTTTAATTTGTTGGTAAAATTAATAGGTTAGGTGTTTTGTTTAAAATAAAATATTAGCAATAATTGGCCTGATTCTAGGCAGCCCTTACTAAGACCAAATTAAAGTTGTAGCGACATCTTACCACTGTCGCCCACATTAGCAAGCAACTTCCAGACGCGACGCCCTGACTCGGCTCCTACAGGCTAGATGGCGCTGTTAGCCCGCTCCATACAACACAAACCGCGATATGTAAGATTTAGCACGAGCTTGACTACATATAGCTAAACCAAGACGGTGACCATTGGACCTTGGTCCCCGACCATAACAACCGGTCGGTAGGAAGCGCTTCCCTTTGCCTTCCTAACCCAGTTGCGCCAAAAAGTTGTCGCTGTCTTTTTGTATGCTAATAATAATAAAAAAACATTCTGCAATAACTTAGAAACGTCAGACTAAGCTGTCAAGAAAATAGAAGAATCTATAGATGATTAAGTCCCGATTTCACCAACTTTTTAACAGCCCGTTAACATCATTTGACGGTTATATTGACAGAATTCCCATACAAAATATATATATACTAATGCTAAACCGACTCATTAAAAAAATATGTTAAATTATTTATTGAGTCGGTTTCATCAACATGTGTTGGTGACCTCAAGGCTAAGTTGAGTTCAGATATCGATGGATCACGACTAAAGTAGAAAATGCCAAAGCTTGGGAAAAAGCAATAAAAATGGCAATACTAATTTGATGTTTCTAAGTTATTCTTCACCAGATAAAGTGGCAGATACTCAAATAAAATATCAGCTCTTAATATTTTTTATTGTAGATGAACTCAATGAATATATCCAAGATGAACTACATCCTCAAAGCATGAACATTTCGGGCATAAGTCTTTCAAAGCAGAATATCTACTTCCAGAACTGAGTGTTTTGTTCCTCTCGCCTAATTTAACATAATGTTGGCACAAAGTGGCGAAATCAAATGGAAACCCAGAGATTCCGGCGCTCGCCATTTTCTTTGTGAAGGCGAAACAGGTATTTAACCCGAATACTTTGTGCGTTCGGCCGAATAAAATATTTGAACCATAATTATTCAAGTTGAGCCTCTTTGGGAAATTTGCTACCATCTTACTGGGGCGTACTAATGGTCCTTGGACTCGGTTCGAAATAATAAAAAAAACTATTAAAATTGTGAATTGAATTTTTTTGAAAATACGTTTTCTGCTCAGCACATGTATGGATGGTAAATTACCACTGCCTAGAGCCAAGGCGACCTTTTACACGAACTTTCTACCTTTAGTAGAACTAATAAATAAATATTTATATCGTGGCTGACTGTTTTATGGATCTTGGCCTTTTCCAATTGTAAACACTAATACCCGTTGTCTTAACTTTAGGCAGCACCGTCTCAATGTTTAGTACTTAAGTATTTACCGATAGAAGGCTAACGAGGTTCGAACACATAACCTCACGGATACAAAAACGCGTATTCTCCCTAGCCTACAGCCTAGGCTATCGCGTGAATTCAACATGTAATAAAAATAAAACTACAGAAGTCGAAATACATCAATAAAAAAAATTAATGCCTCAGACCTTAGTTTAGATCAGAGGAATACAAAAATGTTAAGGTATTAAATATTTTGCTGTATATCTTTTTAGTAAACGTGTCAAGTTTATTTTATTTTTTTGTAATTTTACGGGCGGTTTTATTCTTTTAGGTATTATCGAGTCTATGCGAACGAAGCTGCGGGCATCCTCATCATCCAGTTATACTTTTGACTGGTTAATTTTAAGTTATGTGCTCCATCGCCATCAGGCTAATGGTAGGGCCTATGACGTCTGCGGGGTGGGGAAAGGGCGGTAATTTCACTCGTTAATTACTATTTATTACCCAGAGGAAGTTCGCGTACTTTAAGTTTGATGGCCGACTCTTAGTTGGTGATTGCTAGCTTTTGAACTTGGAGTGTAAGATAATTTTGATATCAACGCATCTGGTTTTTTTTTTTTTTGTAAACAAAAGCAAACGTTAATTTTAATGTGCGAATACAATTTGCAGCGCGTAAGCAAACTTATTTAAAAAACATAACACAAAAAACGTTTTCAAACGATGTATTTTTTTAAATTAATTTAATTTCATTAAAACTTTAAAACAAATTGCTTTTTTATAAAAAATATTATAAAATAATGCATATAAAAACAATCAACCATCCGTGGATGAACCATCTTCAGCGGCGGTCTTTAGGTAGGATTCTTTTCGTTGGTGGTGTCGGTAGGTAGAGTGACTAACGTCCTTGGTAGCTCAGTTAGGAAAGCATTCGTCCCAAAAGCTAAGGGTCGTGGGTTCGAATCCCATCTGAAGACGGTTGCTGAATATTTGTGTGCAATATTGAGAATAAAGAAAATGCTTAAATTAAATTAAATATTATCAAAACGTCTTATATTTTATTTATTGTAAAAGCAGCACATAAATAAACTTAATTTGTCTGCCTTTCCACACACTAAGTGCCTATTTCACCACCTAGAGTAGCTTACTTGATGAATTGTTTGATATATTTTATATGGAAAATATGTCAATTTAGTTTTCGAGTAAGCTACTCAGAACTTATTCAGAGGTGGTGAAATAGGCCCTAAGTCTATCAGTCAGTGGCCTCAGAAAACTTCTCTATAAATGTGAGAAAAACGCATTTACCCATGGCCTCAAGTACAGTCGGCAGCACTTCAGATTACCCATTTATACTACCAAATAATAACAATGTCCTCCTAGCCGAATTTCGACTACAGTGGTCAATTTCAACAGAGATTAGCCGACTGCGCGGGATATATTATAGTGCACAAGTGTGTGCGAAATATACACAAATGCACTCTCTGTTCCTTCACTCTCATAAAACGGTGAAAGGGCAATCCAAAATGAACGTACAGAGATCAGGCGCCGGACCAACAGCTCAACGTGCTTTCCGAGGCACGAGGGTGTTAACACCACCAACATCCTGACTCCGGTACTGTGTCTGGGTTATTTCAAGACAGAAAAACCCAAACACAATTCGAACCCGGAACTTTGTGGATAGTACCGAGCGTGCTGACCTCTAGACCAATGAGGCAGTCAACTAGGAACTACCCAAATAGTTTTTATTACGTAGGGAATAGAGGCGGTCTTAAAGAGAAAGTGGGTAGTCGCACGTGCAGTCGTGTGTACAGGCAGCTTCAACAGTCTCACGGCAGCGATAGGGGATCGCTATTGCTGTCCTATACTAAGGCATTGAAGTCTCTGTATTTACTTATCTACCATATGGAATCCTTTCCAAATGTAACAGAAGGTAGGTCAGGGAAGCCAAATCACACTACGAAGAACTTCATAAGTATTTGTTCGAGCAGAGCTTTGCCATACACAACTCTCAACGTGAAAATAACAGAAGGAATCAACGGACATCTTGCTTTTATATCAAATTCTACGCACAACTAAGACAGTCGAAATAGTAACTTCTAACCATTACAAGTTGAAATATAATAAATATAATAAGTCAGCCTATTAGATCCCACTGCTGGGAAAAGGCCTCACCTCAACTATGAGGAGGAACGAGCCATACTTCACCACGCGGGCTCAGTGCGGATTGGTGGAGGGGTGTATGTAAGGCAAGTGACAAACCTTACTGTCAGAAGTTATCAAGCCGCCCTAGGGCCTCTGACTAGGCTTAACGACTAATACCAAGTTGAAATAAAATAAATAAATTAAAAAGGTGGCGCTGGTGTCCAGTGAAGTTTCCGGATGTAACACAAAATAAATTATTATGATTTGTGTAAAACTTGGTATCGCAAAATGGGATAAAACGAGGTGTGTGATTTTGTGAAAACAATCAACCGTTATCCAGCACGTTTTGTAAAGAACTGAGTTTGAGTTGCAAAGTGATTAATACGTTTCGGGGTTTGAAACGGGTTCGATCCGGTGCGATCCGGTTCACTCTGGTGATTCCCAGATTCAAGCGGCTAGTGATGGGCTAAAACACGATAGGACATTTCGGGGCTGTTACGGTTATCTGTTTCGTTCGTCGGTGGCGCAGTGGCTAGCCGGTTGCCTCTCAAGCGGGAGGGGCCGAGTTTGATTTCACTTGCCGCCACTTACCCATGACTTTTTTTGAGTTATGAACAGTTGTTTCTCTAACCGATGCTCTTACGGTGAGGGAACACATCGTGAGGAAACCTGCGTATTCAAGGAACTGAATGTGTAACCATGATCCAAAACTGGTCAGGTTCCCCTTAACATGGTCACGGAGGTCTGACGGCTGTCGCTCCATTGTAATTACCTGGTCTGCCATATCCTGGATCATGGTCACCGGACCCTGGGCCCTCGCGTGCGAGTGCACAACCGAGATTACGCTACGATGATGATGATGACGGTTAGATAATGGTGAAACAGATGTTTTACCTTTCCATTCTTATAGGAAGTACTTGCATCATAGCTCAATGTCCAAGTGATAAGGATCCTTTAGGACTTTAGACTGTATTTTCCTACTCACTCTATACGCACGAGTTTGAGCGAGAAAGATGCCTAGGAGGAAGGTAGGTAAACTCTACAAAGTAGGTTTTTTTATGCTTATGAGTTATAATTGATATGGTAAAAAGTATAGATAAAGTATTCCTCTTATAAAGCATATACTAACAGCATACGCCCTTCAAGAGGAAAAATAAGCAAAATTATTTATTGCTGACAGACTTCGTTAAACTATCTTCTTTTGTGTTTTTTTAAATAAATTTTCAGTGTAGCCTTTTGTCATTTACTTTTTACGTCAGATTCAAATGATTTATTTAATCAATGATAAAAAAAAAATATAATTCTGACGTACAGTGTAAAATGTTTAGTTGAAGACTAAATTTTATTAAGTGGTTCATGTAGGTAACGTAATTTTTAGTAAAACTAGAATTTTAATACTCATTCAAAACAAAATATCCATAGTAAATAGATTCGATGTTCAAATCGACTACACCCAACCTTTTACTACAACTGTCAAATTGAACCTATTAAATTGTTTAGACTATTAGTATGAGCCGTGCCTCAAAAGTTTAAAATCCCATCACTACGCAGCTCGGAAACATGGCGGCTGCGCATCGGTCTAATAACGCAGTACGAATTTTAATCTCATTAGGATCGCGCCTCGAACAGTTATAATTGGAAGCTTTTAGGAATTTTCACACAGGGCCTTCATTCTTACTATCACCACTTCTGCAAGAATACACGAAGATAGAGAATAAGAAAACTGCTCATCACAAATAATTAAATAAATTCGTTTAACAAACCTACCCCAAACTAATTGACGACCGTCTTGGTGTAGTCGTTCGCGCACCGGACTTCTAAACCAGGCGGTTGCGGGTTCGAATCCCGTAAGGGGCAAATGTTTGTGTGATGAGCACGAGAATTTGTATCTAAGTCATGGATGTTTATATGTATTTAAGTATTTATATCCGTTATCCTAGTCACCATAGCACAAGCTCACGCTTAGTTTGGGGCTAGGTAGTTGGTGTGTTTGTGGAAACATTTTTTTTTTATTAATTATCTAGCCCCAAATTAAGCCTGAGCTTGTGCTATGGCGACTAGAATAACGGATAGACATACTTATATACCTATGTTTATAGACATCCATATATGCGTGACTAAGGCTACAAATGCTCGAGCTTATCACATAAACATTTGCCCCTTGCAGGATTTGAATCCGCAACCTCAGGTTTTGTAATCCGGAGTGCGAACTACTCCATCAAGACGGTCATCGTGAAGACAAACAAACGCGTTGGTGTGCGATCAAAGTACCTAGATTACTAACAAATCTATTATAGCGTGCAATTGTATTATGAACTACATTTTATTTGCTTGGTTTGCTCTATAAAAATCTTTTAAATATTGCAATTATTGCTTAGTTTAGTTAACAAATCAAAAATCAAGAAATATACTTCTAGACTACAGGCCCATGCCCAAAATGGATGGGTCATATGAACCACCGGGTGACGTATATAGGACGATATAAGAGCATAAAATAATATGATTCAGCACTATGCCGTCACTTGTAAGCTGTCCAACTGAGTGCTGGTGAGAATTCAAAAGTGCTGGAGAAGAGTTAGTATATTTTTAAGGCATTTTTGCCATCAATAGATCCATGAAAAATAATGAGAAAGCGCGCAGTGCCGTGAAAAAATGGTGCGCCTCACAGTCGGTTATTTTATTTGAGAAAATCAAAATTTACCGTCGTCTAATAATAATATTATATAATAATAAATCGTCGTCTTATAATACCGTCCTATATACGTTACCTGGTGGTTCATATGACCCATCAATTTTGGGCATGGGCCTGTAGTCTATTCTATGATTGGAGTCCTCTACAACATTACAGCTGCCATCCATCCATCGGCGGACGTATTTTTATATGCGTAGACGGAGTTGTATGCAAGTCCCTTTAGCGTATTTTTTGTATTATAGCATGATAAAACCACAATGATTAACTAAAACTATAACTTAAATGTCACGCGGGGTAATGAAGTTAAATGAAGACAGTAACGTACATCAACCGTTACATTAGTCAGGCAGGTCTATTTCGTGTGCCGCCGCATAGCCGATTTAACTTACGAATACGGATTACTTCATTAAATACTCCCATCGACCTGACGCAGCTAAATGAGAACAGCTTATGTCAGGTGTAAAAAAAACTTTCTTTTGCCGAACTTTTGGCTATGCTCGAGATCAAACAGGTACCACGCTGGATAGGATTTTTCTTTATTATTAAATGTGTGCGCAATACACAGGTACACATACAAAACTCATACATAAACTCAGGTTCTATTTTCTTATTTAATTTCACTCAATTCTTCTTCTTATTTTTGGAGGTGGCGAGCGAACATGAATTTTTGTTCTGCCAATGTCACGTGCGGCAGCATTTACAAGGCAAGTAGGTATGTATTAAAGAAACTAATCGTTACGAAACTAATCGTTCGTGAATTCGAAGTTCTGTCTCTGTCAACATTTTCTTCTTCTTTTTTGTGGGCTGTCAAAATTGGCTGTCGCAAGAATGATGTATTCAGCATTTGACACTGTTATTATTTGTCAGTGTTTTTTTTTATGAGAATAAATAAAAAATACGAAAAATAAATCTGCATTTATTTCTGTATAAATCGCATTCGAAAGGTATCGTTGAATTCCTCTAGTTAAACTAGTTACATGTTACTTTAACCGAACAAGCTGATGAAACTGTTTTTGTCGTGCTACGCCAAAGAGCACACGAAGTTGTGGTTGCACTCACTCCGAAGTTATTGTAACTCGGCGAAGTTGGGTAGTAAGTTACTCAGAAAGATCAATTGCCATCGGGAAGAATAGGATTGAAGTGTTTTCTGTGATTTCGAAGTGGGCTGCATACTTTTCGTTGTTAGTAAGTCATTTTTAGCTAGCACAAGCAAAATCAAGACAACTGATATTTTTTAACTTTTTTGTGTTGCTATCTTTTCGTTGAGTAACGACTGACAATTGTAGGTACTTACGGATAAATTATTTTTGTCAAGTTGGCTAATAGTTTCTGATTTAAACATGTTTATTATAGAGCTTGTCATATTTCTGGCCTAGAATTTATCAGAAGAAAGTAGAACAAATCTGGGATACCAACTAACAATGCATGAAAATACACCTGAATCAGATTGATTGAATGGACTGATTGAATTTTAAATGGATTTTTTTATACCTTTACCACTTGTATTTCAGAATAAGTGCTTACAAATCTTATAAAGAATTAGTATAGTTATTTACGAGATTTCTATCATGTACCTTTTTATTTTTGAGTGTCCTATATTTCGTGATTTTCAGTTATTCCATGATCATGGCGCTTGCAACAGCGCCGGAATATTGGACACTCAAAAATAAAAAGGTACCAGTTCCGAAAATAACTATTCTAATCATGGTGACCATGAAAGTTTAAAACAGCATACTATAAAGAATTGCTAAAAAATTAAATCTTTTTAATTTCATATGGAATGGAATACCAAAGTCGACGTGACCAAGCAGTCAGATTGGTCTTTTTAATTATACCTTCGAATCTGTCGATAGCTTTAAAAGCAGCTTTGAGCCGGTACGTAGGGAATACTCTCACGTCTTTGAATACCAATAAATGGGAAAAGATTTACGTGAAATTTAAATGTTCCGGGAAAATTGGGTTTTACAAGCCCTTTAAAACCCGATTGATATTTTAATCTATCTGAAAGTACAGTTGCACCCAAATACAATGTATCGTTTGCACGTATCTAGGTTCTACACACTTTCGAAGTAAATGTTTGATTCCACATACGTATTCACGGTAACAAGTCATTCATAAAACACAGGCTTCTCATTGATTTTAAGTACCTACCAGATATGGTGCTTCGATGTTTTTATGTAAATCCAGAGGTTATTTTTTCGTTGTTAGAAATTTTAAGATCAAGTTTTAGCATCGTGAGGAAACCTGCACATTCAGGCGACTGCATGTGTAACCATGATCCAAAACTGGTCAGGTTCCTTTGATAACAGGGTCACGGAGGTCAGATGGCAGTCGCTCCACTGTAATTACCTGATCTGCCACATCCTGGATCATGGTCAGCAGACCCTGGGCCCTCGTGTGCGAGTGCACAAACCGGGATAACGCTAGGAGGAAGATGATGAAATCGATGTAAAGTTTGATGACATTTTACACGCAAACAGTTTTGATAAACGTAAATGAATAGTCAACAGATAAGCGCACATTTAAACATTCTGATTTTGTTTATTACTATGCCGATAATCACCTGGCACGGTAATCAGATAAATTAAATTATCCCTTATTAACCGGACAGTAAGTAACAAATATCAATTTTGGGCGGGATTTATCAGAGTATTAAATTCCTGGTAACGCCCGGGCGCAAGACTTATTGTCGCATAAATTCGCAGAATTGCGTAGTAATGCACAATATTTGGGCGGAGTAATTGTGTATGCGCAATGCACTTGCACTGTCCAACGGATTTTGTCATTATGCGGTTGGATCTGGGTATATTACGCATAATATTGACGACATTTAGATGGCAGATAAGTTCGATGAATCATGCAATTTCGAGTAATTTATTCTTGTTTATAGTTCTATACCTTAGGCTCCGCGAAGATGGGCCACCGACCACCGCCACCGGTGCCTATTAGACACGCGCAAAATCGTTCACTGACGTGAAATGAGTGATATAATTCAGTGGGAGCTAAAGATATGTATCACTCATCTAGTTCAATTAGTTTATTTAGTTCAGCAGATCTACTATCAAAATCTCACTCACTACTTTATTCAGTTTAAATGTATCGTGTACTACAGAGAATTATAATGACTAAAAAATAACATTTATAATATTTAGGCAGTCTAGAATTACGAATTAAAAACATTTTCATTAATTTCGAAGATATTGTTACACGCATTAACAATAGATGTAGTGTTATTTATGTACGTACGTTACGTATTAATTAATACCGAAAATATTACATAGAAAACTGCAGTGCAGTAGCAGAATACTGCAGTCTCGTTCTTGCAGTATTAACAAACATATCCGTACGTTTTACTCTTACATCACTGAACTTAATTGAACTGCTTTGGACTATAGTGAGTGAGTGATGCATATGAACTAGATAGGTGAAGTAGTTCAATTGTATCATTCATTCAGGAACTACACATCGCACCTTCAGAATTATTGAGACCTAATTTAAAATTTTAGGATTTCGACTTTTATACTTAGAATGACTTAAAACGAACACGTGTATCGACTTTTAATACAATATAGGCATTTTTCCACGTGAACTGAGCTACGCGTATGTTTCGGTCTCTTTCACGCCGCGGCGCCGCGTGTGTTCGGTTTAAGAGTGACGTAAGCAGTGTTGCGCCGCAAGTGTTTCGAGCAGGTCGTTGCGTATTTGTAAATATGGAGACCTAATCCGAATTTTGACGGAACAATACTAAACAAAGGTAAGGAAGTGTATTTTTTTTCAATAAAGTAAAGACCTATTAGGTATCGAGTCTATTTTAAAGCAAAAAGTATCGAATAAACTTTTACGTATTTGTATTTGAGTCGCTCTCATCCGGAAAAAATAGCACAAGTAGAAGACCTAAGGGCTATTAGGTCTGTGTTGTATTATAAGTAATGTTTATAATAGATTTTATTCATTAATTTGTCTCTTTTGTATTAAATTTGAATGCTAGACCGTTTTAGAAATGAGTCTAACATGATTTAAAAATGTTTTGTGGTCTTGGTAACTTGTCACATAATTTACATACAAATATTACATGGTTTTAAGGTTTTAGGTAAATTATTGTATTGTTAAATAAAAAAAAGTTTGTAGTGGTTATTATATTTATTTAACCCAGAAAATTATTAATATTATTAATAAAATACAATTATGCAACGGTACTTAAAGGTAATGTACGTAATGGTACTTATAGGTAAGTAAATTAAAGAGTAAGGGCCTAGCTCGGGGTAGAGCGCTGGCAAAATATTTGGGTTTACCGCTCGTTGGAGAATGGTCACGCACAACAAAATGGAGCAGTAAGGTAGATTAAAGTAAATTGTAAGAAAAAGGTAGGGCGCCAGACACTATTTTAAGGGCGTGCCTCCCAAAACAAGTAAATTAACTAATATTACAAAGATAGAACTTTGCTCTGCGGGTAATGTGATGCAACACCGAGGGTAGGACGAGTAGCCGGTGGCACACGTGGCTCTGCGCAAGCCGAGGGCCAAACGCAGACTTCAGTACGGAGGTAAAAAAAAAACCCTGGAATGTGACAAATAACCTACTTTGAAAATTGTTCACACCCATTACTAAAATGGTTACCCGAGACGGTACCAAATTACTTTAAATTATTAAAAAACTGTTGTAAGGATACTTGGACGGAAGGTTGAATGCTAAATCCTAGTAAAACACTTGAAAACAATCGAATTTAGTTGCTAATAAGTAAGAATTAAGTACATTTTACAACTCAAATCTACCCTCATAAAAAATAAAAAGTATAAAAATTACCTGTAAGGGGTTTTTCGAGAGTATGTAAGGGCAGAAGGGCAACCTGTCGGTGCTGATCCTACGCCACACAAGGGTATAAAAGGTAGTTCTACGCCTCCAGATCCTAGGAATAGAAAGCAACTATGAACACATAACCTATCAGGGGTCATTGAGACACCAAAATGATCACAAAGTAAACCCAAAACGGGGAAGAAAATAATACTCACGATAATAACTTGAGAACAACTTGCGGATAAATGTGTGATGGCCTAAGCAGGAAACTTAGTACAAGGGCTTCACACTTTTCACACAGGTTAGTCAGCGATGCTCGGATGACTTGGAGATGAACTTAGTCTTCTGAAGGCGACAGAAGGAAAAGAGCCTTGAAGACAGTTTCGCCCTATTTATATGGTCAGCTCAACTACCCCAGATTTTGGAAGTTTTGTTCTCGGATGTTCGAGAATAAGGAAGAAACGTCATAGTTCCGGCAAGTTAAAAACAAAATTACTTTTTATAGGTAAATAGCACAGGACCTCAGTCCATACAGCCAAGTCAGTTCACAAGACGAAACAAAACCCAATTTGGAAATTTCGAAATAATGTATTATGATAAACCATGGTAATGAGTATGACAAAATCAAATTTTAACAGATAAAACCAATAAACATCAACACAGATTGTTGATAAAATAACTGAGCTATAAGAAAAGGACTAACTATAAAATTGACACAAAGTCCCGTGAGCTTGACAGCGACGTAACAAACTAAAAAAAATAGATAATCTATGTGAATCTGTCACTGTCAAAGCATAAGGTTATTTGTTTTGGTCAATTACTGTTTATGTTTAGTTAATTAGTGCAGTTAATTACTGATAAATGATCAAAAATGGAATTGTATGTGTATAATTTATATATGTAACAGTATAAACAAATATTAATTCATAACCGCTATACTTGAAATATTTTCAGAATAACTCTAATAAAAAAATACTATCTCACTGTTACGAATGTACCGATGAAATAGATTTTTTCAACCCAATGTACCAAATTCTTTGTGAAGTAAGTAATTCACACTGTTACTTATTGTTATCAAAATTATTTAATCCTGTAAGTAAATAATATTTTTTTTACTTAATTAACTATGATGTTTCAAAGTACGCCTAGAAGAGGACTAGACAAATAGTATCACATAGTTCTTCTAATAGAAAATTCTCCGAGATTCTGCATAAACAGAGTGTGGTGAGTTATGATATATTTTTTGAAGTTTTTGTTTATCTCTGTTCACGATTGTTAACCTTAAATCTAGACCAGAACTAACAATCGTGCGCGCAGATAATGTCGCATTTACTGTCGGACGAATCCACCAACAAACGCGTAAAATCAGATCAAACAAATAAAACTCTTGAAGAAAACCAGCGACTTACTACGTAAACACGGTGACAGTTTAAGTCTAGATGTCCAACAATTAGTACCTACGTGTGCAAAACGACCGAAATTGTATAGGTTGCCAAAAATCATAAGACTAATACCCTGCTACGTCCCATTGTTAGTCAAATTGATAGCCCAACCTACAAATTAGCTCAGCATTGAGCTAGAAAACTATCAAAGCTACGGGGAGGAACAACGGGATCAGCGGGAACCTTTGGGCACAGTGTGTAAACACAAAATAAAAATAATAAACAAGCAATTAAAATTAAATTCAAATTAATACAAACACTGAACACACACAAAATAATAATAACAATAATAATACATACGAATTCCAATCATTAAATTGTAATAATAAATTTTGAAGGCACTGTACTCAGGCCGTAATCACTTGTATATAATAAAAAAAAAAAACACTGATTGACGTTTATTGTTTGTGTCTTTCCGTTTCCGTCAAGCTGGGTCAACCATCAAGCCGTCAACGTCATGCCATCCGTGATACCTACCTACGACCCACCCGAAATCAAAAAAATATATTTTATTTCCAAGAAAGAAACGATATGTGCCACGTGGGGTGGTGCCACGCCCGATTTTCAAAAATAAAAATCCGTTTCGGCAGTTTGAGGGTGTAAGAATCCGTAAGGACTTGAAGTCGTCGTGGGACATGAGAGTGACTCAGCCGCCCGTATGCTTTGTGGATCTCGCCGTGCCCCCACGCACGTCGCGCATCCCTTTTTGGTTAGTGTGGTTGGCTTCATCTTTTTGGCATAAGAGAAGGCTATCTCTGAGATGTGATTTAAATTTGGTTTTTGGTTTGTTTTTACGTGTGTGGCGACTCCATACAAAACGTATTAAAAATAATGTAAACAGCTTGTCTCTAGCCACCGGTGGTTTTGGTCGGTGCCCATCTGCGCGGGGCCTTATGACTGATGGAGTATTGGATCATTAGGTGGAGCTGCTTTATTTCACTTAAACGTCTGGCAATTTTAAAGGAGTGTTGTGTTATAGCCTTTTCCATTACACACTTTAATAAACATCCGCTAGGGCAAACTAGGGATCAAATTTCTTATTTTATTTCACTTAATTTACAATTCGTCAAAATTTAGGGGACTTTAAATCGGATTATGTGTCTACATTCTCATCTGTTATTTACCAGTAATGGATAACTATCACTTGAACTGTCAGTTGAATGTCGTATACCATATTTTGGTTTAGATTTTCTTAGGCGTAATATCCTACTATAATTCATCTAAGAAGTAAATTAAAAGACAATAACAATAAGAAAGAAGCGCGGCACTACAGGGTTAAGAAGCACTGAAAAATGTGACAGGCTTTTCCAATTCCTGGGTGGCTGAGTTAGGCAATTGCCCGGTATTCAAGGAACGCAGGTTCAATTCCCGTTCATCAATCAGTTTCATATAAAATATTTAATTTTTAGATTGCAAATTGAATGTTTATGGCTAAAAACAATAATTTACTAAAAACAACCCTTTTTAAGGTTCCGGACCTCAAAAAAAAAAAAAAAACTTTTGAAACATACGGCCATATTAGCAGTTTTCTAACATATTGAAGAGGAATCAAAACCTATAGGGTACTTCCCACAGACCTAGAATCTTAAAATTTTGCTAGAAAGAAGGTAAAGGAAAAAGTCCGAAAACTGCAATTTGTTTCATCGTAGAAAAAAAAACCTTTGTTTGAATGGAACCCTCAATGCGCGAGTCCCACTCGCACTTTGCCGGTTTAATAGTAACAACGTGCAGATGCCCTAATAATGTCACAAAACAGTTCGTAACTGCTCCGTTTGTAAAAAAAGACATCTACGTTTGACGTGTTAATGCAACAGGGAATAAAAAGTTTCCGCTGGTTTCGCTGTAAAAAAGTTGGGACTGGCAAAAGTTGGCTGAACTGAATTTCATGCATTCGTACGCTTCCTGTATTGTGGGGTAGTGATGTGAGTCTATGATGTAAAAGGGTTTTATCGAGAATCCAAATAAATTTAAATGCTTGATTGTTGTGCTAAAGAATTCACGTTTTTTATTCTACGAGTATATCAACTTTGTTCATCACAAAAATCTAACCGGTAATTAGGTTTATGATATACATTATTTATTAACCACCTTATAACAAGAAGTTTATTTAGGTTTAAACTAGGACTATTAATATTAGCAGACAAATTAGAAATGAGAATTGAGAAAAGCTTTTCTGATTGGTCAGGTAATATTTAGCCCTGGTTTAAACCTGGTACAAAGTTTTTGTAATAAGGTGGTTAGTTAATTTGTAAACGCTTATTCGAAATTTATCGAATTAAAATATCTGTGTTAAAATCTGATCAAATTATCCGCTTATTATTATAATAGTTAGACCCGAGTTCAACCTTTTCAAACAGCCGCTGAACATAGATTAACTGTTAATTTGACAGAATTCCCATACAAATTATCTATACTAATATTATAAAGAGAAAAGGTTTGTTTGTTTATTTGCATCGAATAGGCTCCGAAACTACTTGACCGAATCAAATGAAATTTGGCACTGAGATAGTTTGAGACACTGGAAAGGACATAGGCATTACTTTTTGTCGCGATATAAAATCATAAGGGGGGTGAAATGGGGGATGAAAATTTGTATGGAAAATCCGACTTTTGGCGCAGGCGAAGTCGCGGGGAACTGCTAGTGTCAAATTATTCTAAAACGGTTGATTATAAATTAAACATTGGTTGGCTTAAACGTCCTAGGTTTTCGTAGACACACTCGGTCAAAAAGTACCAGGTTTCGTAGCACGTAGCTTTAGTTATTTCGTAGCTTCGTAGCACTGCAGCGGGATCGTAGCAACGCGGGGCATAAGAAGGGTCGCACAGAAGGATTGTCAGACATAACAAACGTCATTGATTTTCGCAATCATCCAATTTATCTAATAAAATTGTCATAAAAAGCACCGACTTTCGTTGCACGAAGCTGTAGTTATTTCGTAGCTTTGTAGCACTGTGATGGGTTCGTAGCATGTCAGTTGTAGCCGAGTTACTTCGTAGAATATACGCAGCGGAAGCGTTTGAGAGCAAGCGAGAGAGGAATTTCATAAAGATCAATTCGTATTTATTGCGGATTAATAATTTCAGTTAAGCCACTTATGAATTAACTAGCGATTGCCCGCGACCGCGTCCGCACTGATTTCCTAAAGTACGTCTCTCTTAATTTCAAACCTATACTTTATTTCAAATCAGCCTATTGCAGTCCACTGCTGGACATAGGCCTCTCCAAGACGGCGCCAACTTTCACGGTCCTCCGCTTCTCACATCCAGCCACCACCGGCCACCTTCCTCAGGTCATCAGTCTATCTAGCAGGGGGGCGTCCAACACTACGTTTCCCGAGACGTGGTCTCCATTCGAGAACCTTCCTACTCCAACGCCCGTCGGTTCTGCGACAGACATGACTAGCCCACTGCCACTTCAGCTTACTGCATCTCTCAGCGATATCTATGACCTTCGTCTTTTGGCAGATGATCTCGTTTCGGATTCTATCCCTTAGCGAGATCCCTAGCATAGACCGTTCTATAGCTCGCTGAGCGACATGCAGTCGGTGGGCCAGTTTGACTGTCAAGTTCCACGTCACGGCCCCGTAGGTCATGGCAGGTAGGACGCACTGGTTATATACCCTGCTCTTCAGGCATTGCGTTAGTGACGACGAGAAGATGTGACGCAACTTTCCAAATGCTACCCAACCTAGCTGCACCCTTCTGGCGATTTTGCGGTCGAAGTTTTCTTTACCCAGTTGCAACACTTGCCCGAGGTAGACGTATTCCTGGACAACTTCGAGCGTCTCGCTACTGACTGCTATCGGTTCCGGGACAATATGTTCGTTTAACATGACCTTAGTCTTGTCCAAGTTCATCCGGAGACCAACGCATCGCTCTACTTATATACTCTATACACTATAATTATTTTTTTAGTCACTAAACTATTTAAGTTTCATACAAACTTACCCCGCCCCCCCCACACACAAACCCTTTAATACCCCTTACCCTTTAATATAATAATTAAGGCTTGAATTTCCAAAAATATTTTTTTAGTAAAAAAAACATTTACACCATGGAAGGAAGTTAAAGGAAGCATGGTATAAAATTTCAACATCCTGAATCCCATTAGTTTGGGCTATATGTTGACATATCAGTCAGTAATCAGTCAAAGTCAGTTTACATTGTTATGTATTTAGATATATTGTCTAATAAATGTAAGCATAAAATTGACATAATTTCCAAAATACTACTTCAGTCAATGATAGTGCATTTAAAAAGAGGTAAATGAGGCATAAGCGCGCGAAAATTGATTGCCTCTAATTGTGAAATTTGCCTATTTTTTTATTCAAATATGACAGTTGACACGTAAAAAAACGTGTGTTCGAAGCATTCAATTCGAATCGCCGCGCAGTATGAGATGACTAGTCTACCTCTCATTGAAATAAATACTTTCTACACTAATATTACTATATAAAGAGAAAAGATTTGATTATTTGTTTGTTTGTATTGAAAAAGTTCCGAAACTATTGGACCGTTTCAAATGAAATTTGGTAAATAAATAGTTTGAGACCCTCGAAAAGACTTAGGCTACTTTTTGTCGAGATATAAAACCATCAGGGGGGTGAAATGGGGGATGAAAACCGACTTTTGGCGCGGGCTAAGTCACGGGGAACTGCTAGTCTAATGTATTATGTAAGCATAATACTAACATACTTTCCAAAATATCACTTCAGTCTCTAAAACCTCGTTAACGAAATTCCCGTTACAAGCCCATCCCTACCTCGCAGTGCGTTCTCGCTGCGACTAGCGACCAAATGGGAAATATTTTTCAAAATTTACATAGACAAAACACCCTGGGGCGCGCGAGTTTCGACGGCCGCCGCCATAATCTCGTTCCGAACTAGCGGTGGAGCGACACGCTGTTTTATAGCGAAGCGCGAAGGGATTATAAACGGAAATTTCACTCGGATTACCTTTCTTTTGCAGACCAAATAGTAAAAAAACATACATGCGGTCGAATATAGAACCTCCTCTTTTGAAGACGGTTAAAAAAAGTTGTGAATATTATGCAGTACACTGGCCAACCCATCAGACTACAAATGTTTTCGCAAAATCACCCTTATTACAACTGCACGAGATGTTACAGTGTTTAACCTCACGTGTTGTCCTCCGTAACTAAACTGAGCTCTTACACCACTATATAGCGGTGTAAGAGTGAACCAGGCAAGTGCGAGTCAGCCTTTCGCATCGAAGTTTCGTCAGCCTACGGTCTTCTATAAACGCCGTAGGCGTGCATCCGCATATGCAGATATAGCGTCATGCTGTCACAATAGTTAATATGGAGATGTACAGTGGGCCCCACAACAACCTAACCTGATCTGTCGAATTTCCACTACCATATATCAACCTTATGTTGATTTCCATAATATTTGAGATATTTTGATAGATTTGGGTAAGATAATGCGAGGCCCACTGTACTGTTGTGGTCTCTTTTACACGCTGACGTCGGATGCCACGCTGCGTATGATCGCAACGTTGACGATGACAACGGACGCCACATATAGCCAAAATAGGAGACCATTGCCTTATAAACCCGGATTTTTCAGACGGACTTAGGTTATCTTTCTTACGTGTGCTCGAAAATAGATTACTATTTTCATGAGTCTATCGACTAAAAACAGTATTTACATACAATACGCTTACAAATTTCTTCTAACATGTTTGTTCAAATGGGCCAATATTGTAGGCATAACCGATAAAAAAATGATAATCTGGCCAAAATAAATTATGTAAGTAGTAGATAAAAGAAATAATTGTATATGCAAGTAGAGTTTCAAGTTTTTAGAGATCTTTTCACAGTATGCCATTAATATTACTATTACACAATCGTGTTTTTCTTATAGTTCATTAAAAACTAGATTCCATTGTTCATAATTAGAGCAATGATTATAATTATGATTGTTGAAACTGTTTATACATTTATTTAATTTGCAATGCCCAGATATCAAATTAATATTATAAATGCGAAAGTTTGTGAGTGTGTGAGTGTGTATGTTTGTTACTTCTTCACGCAAAAACTACTGAACGGATATGGATGAAATTTAGCACAGAGATAGATTATAGTCTGGAATAACATATAGGCTACTTTTTATCCCGAAAAAACCCAGTTCCTGTAGGATACAGAAATAGTAGTTTTCGCGGGCGAAGTCGCGGGCAACAGCTAGTACACAATAAAGTCGACTTTTAAGAGCTCGTCCACTACCATCCTTTAGCTCAATATTAGCACTATATTTGTAACATAAGCTTGCGGAATAATAAGTCTAGCCAATTTGCTGTGACACATTTCTGTATTAAATAAATGCCGTAGTGGGTAATTGCTTTGAAGCAGCAAGTCACAGCATCCATCAAAGATGTCCTCACATTCCTCACGACAATGCCGTGGGTTGGACGCAAAATGGCCGATATTATGGGAAAGAAACAAGGTAGGTGCCCTGATTCATGTTACGAATACAGCGTGACATTTATTTTTAGCGGCTTAGTAAGAAATTGTGGCAAATACTATTGCGTAATAAGTTATGCATTCCGAAATATAGGGGGAGCCAAAGATGAGCGAATTTGAAAATAATAACCGGCAAAGTGCGAGTCGGACTCGCGCGTAAAGGGTTCCGTACTATTAAATAAAGTTTATACGAAAGTAAATTTGTTTTAGAGCAATATACGAGATGTTGTCCAATATTTATTTATTTATTATTTTTACTTACTACTTGTCACGGCTCGATATCAATGAACTAATATGAATGAACCAATCCTTTTGGATATAGTTGCAGAGAAAGATACATTTCATAACGTTAGAAACACATGATCTGAATTATTAATGGAGCATATTATTTTAAAATATTAAATCTACTGTTTGCATAAATGTAATCCTTGGTAAATCGTGACGTAATCAGCTTTGGTGTTCGAGCACTTTGTGTATTTAAAGCTGTTCTACTATGAAATTTGCAGGATCAGTCATTTTTTAACGAGATACAGGGACGCAAAACAATAAAAGACGAAAAACCGTGGAAAAGACTAAAGTTTTTTTCATGAAAAAAAAACTCGGTTTACAATTCGATTTTTGCCTAATTTCTGACTTCATCCTTCTAAAAGCTCTCTTTTTGAAAATTGCTCTATTTAACTCTGTATATTATCAAGTAACATTTTGCAGATTTTCAATCAGTGCATTATTTTTCGTACCGAACGCGAGTCGCGTACTAAAATATAGTACGCCGTAATCCGGCGGGGGGTCGATTCCTGAGATTGTGTATTCAATTTCCTTGCGGCACTGAAGCGCAGACATATATTTGTATTTGGCCGTTGACGTAGGAAGCCATTATGATGCTTTCAGCTTAAAACCTTGTAAGTTGTAAAGTTAGCCTATAAAGATCGCACTGCTGGGCAAAGGCCTCACCTCAACTATGAGGAGGTACAAGCCGTATTCTACCACGCGGGCTCAGTGCGGATTGGTGGAGGGGTGCCGCCCTAGGGTCTCTGACTAGGCTTAACGACGAATATCAACAGATAATAACTGGAGCGTAAGTTGTAGGTAAACTTATTTTAGTTCTGTGCCGCAATAATGCACTTTCCGCCACTTATTTTTTATATGATGATGATGAAGTCATATATAATTTTACTTCTTATAAAAAAGATCTGAATTAAGAAACTGTTATGATATTTTTCCTTTAAAGCTTTTTTAAAAATAATTATTTAATTTGCAAAGGTTGGGGTGTTACAATAGGCTACTAGCCAGACATAATCCATTCTCAGTGGCATCGTTGCTTAACATTTGGGCTTGCGGTCGAATGTCTGCCTATTAATAAAAAAAACAAATGCAAACAATTTCGACCAGTAGAATTAGCATCAAACACGAAAGCAAGCGCGATTACAGTTGCATTTCCAAAGCAATTACCTATAAAGTGTAATTTTGTTATTCTTTCGAAGATACCATTCCCTTCTTGACTTTCGATTGAAAGATAGAACTATTAGCAATTGAGTTAGGCGGTAGTAAATGGTCAATAGAAAGTCATTAAGGTAGTGAAAATACATAGGGACTATTGAACTTGGTGATAGAAAATATAAATAAATTACCCCAGGCATCCGCTGAAAATCAGTGTCGTGGTTTGCCCTCGGCTATCACGACTAATGCTGAGCCTTTTCGGTAGATCATTTTCATAATTTGCAAATTGTTCCATTTCTTTCTTTCTTTCTTTATAAATATTTAAAGCGAAAAAATTGCTCTCATACCTCTACACCACATTCCCTACTACGTCAACGCTCCCAAGCGGAGCGGCGGGGATTTGAGTCGGCTGTTTGTTGAAAACGCCCCTTTTGCAATAAATTCGCAATATATCGGCCGACAAGCGGTTTAATTACGCTTCGTCCTGTTTGACTCTGGCTTCTTCTCGCCAAACAACCCGGGGCTACGAGTGTCTTCGCATATTAACAATTACAAAAAGACTAAGGCAATTAATGCGAATCTTACATCTTAATGTCTGATTTAAATAACATTGATGTATGTGTATCTTGTTAACAGGGTCGTGGAGGTCAGATTGCAGTCGCTTCACTGTAATTTCCTGCTCTGCCATATCAACATATTCAGCTTAATAATATAAGTATAGTTAGATACTTCGATGTGGGTCTCAAGGGGTACAACACAATAATGTTATAAAAATAATAAATTGTTTCAACAAATATACCAATTAACCTAGCCCCAAACTGAGCGTAATATTGTGTTATGGCGACTAGGATAATGGATAGACATACTTAGATACGTTTACACATCCATGAAAATCTTTGATTTGACGATCGAACCAGTGTGCTAGCCACTCGGCTAGTGGTTTTCAAGGTGCACTCTCTGAGGTCCCGGGTTCGAAAACTTTAAATTCCCTCGATTACTCCAGGATTCCATCATCAGATCCTTATTTCGTGACAGTAATACTCTTTCAATTAAACAAGCAAACATAATTATTGAAATAAAATAACACCCGACTGCAAAAATTACAATATTTTCAAAATGGTCTTTTCACTGGCTATCATTTGATACCCATATTGCTAGTGTGAGGAAAAAAATCAACCCCTCCACCCTTTTGTTTTTATTTACGGGCGCCATTTTGAAAATGTATATAGCCTACGTCATTACTACGATTCTGACGAATTCAACAACACCTCATATGTCAAAAACTGCCCAGCCGTCTATACAAACAGTTATACATACTCTCGAAAAACATAACCCTCCTGATGCAGTCGCGCAAACATTTTTGTAATCGGTCTACATTGACGGAGAAATCAGTCGGAATCTGAATAAAAAAAATCTGTCGAACATAGAACGTCCACCTTTCGTAAAGTCGTTTAAAAATCAGAATAGTTTGTTTTCTCGAAAATTCCATACGCATTTTGTTTGTACTCGCAGAATGTATGTGTAGTCTGGCAGAGTATATGACCTAACTGGGTCAAGAATAATTCCCAGAATTGCAGTGGAAAAGTTCCCGTCCCGTGCACCGAGATGTCCCGAATTGTTGCTTTTCCTGCCCGGCGGCGTGGGACGCCTCTTGAATTTCAATGAACGCCGAATTCTTGGTGTAAAACTGAAAATAATTATAGAAAACGGAATTCGGGTGTGCGAATCAAAGTCGATGAGATCACGTGACGTGGCGTAAAAATGTTTAGCAGTAATGATCAATATGATATTGCGTCAAATTTCTGGGTGAATTCAGTTTTATACTTTCTTCTCCTTTTGTATTTTCTTGGTATAAATATTTAGTTTCTAAATACAATATACTTTTTATTTGCCTTACATTTAATTTAATTTGACTGCCTCGTTGGTCTAGTAGTCAGAACGCTGGGTACTATCCACGAGGTCCCGGGTTCGAATCCCGGATCGGGCCGAGAATGAGGAAGTCAGGAAGTTGGTGGTGTTAACACTCCCGTACCTCGGAAAACACGTTAAGCCGTTGGTCCTGCGCCTTATCTGTCTACGGTCATGTCGGACTGACGTCTCACCGAATTATGAGAGTGAAGGAATAGAGAGTGCACCTGTGTATTGCGCACACACTTGTGCACTATAATATGTCCCGCGCAGTTGGCTAATCGCTGTTGAGATAGGCCGCCGTAGTCGAAATTCGGCTAGGAGGACATTATTATTACATTAAGTTTGATTGACAGGCCACATTGCCATCTTATTTTGCACCTGCTTATCTAAGATAGAAAATAATAATATAATAATAAGTCAGCCTATTAGATCCCACTGCTGGGAAAAGGCCTCACCTCAACTATGAGGAGGAACGAGCCATACTTCACCACGCGGGCTCAGTGCGGATTGGTGGAGGGGTGTATGTAAGGCAAGTGACAAACCTTACTGTCAGAAGTTATCAAGCCGCACTAGGGCCTCTGACTAGGCTTAACGACTAATACCACAGATATTAGCCGGGACCAACTGCTTAACGTGCCTTCCAAAGCACGGAGATGCTTGTCATGGACGTCACTTAAATGGTCGGAATGGTCACCCATCCAATCACGACCGCGCCGTGGGTTGTTTAACTTTTGGTATCACTACCAAAGCGCTGCCGCCACTGCGCCACAGGCACCTCGCCAGAAAATAATAATAACATGACAAATTTGATTTAATTTCGTAAAAACTTGCAAAATAATTGCTTAAGTTATAAAAATATTATAAGTTAAGCTGATTTCATCTTAACTGATGGTTAAATATTTGTAAAAATATTTCCATCGGATACATGCGGGTACATTCCCCAAGTATTGATGAAATCAAACGCCGGCTCACTGGCGTAGCAAGCACTTACAAAAATTCGTCGTCTGACTAACGTCCTCCGTAGCTTAGTGGTAAGAGCACTCGCCCGGGTAGCGAAGGGACGTGGGTTCGAGTCCCACCGGATGACACAGTCGATTAATTTTTGTGAGCGAAATTTGATTTAACATGACAAATATCTACTTATTTATGTAATTTAATTTTTGGTGTCGATTTGGTATATTACTTTAATTTAAATATGATATTTTAATTTGAATCACATATGGTCGCAAGCCTGTAAATCGGAGTCGAAATCCACTGTGATTCACCACATTACTTATTTGCTAGATAAGTTCTAACGTTGCACAAAAGAACAGGTGTGGACATAATGGCCTCATATTATAACGGATACCATTGTCACTTGTCTAATACTCAGGTCATAATGATGTTGTTTATTCAGATATTCTTTAATTCCAAATTGTAGTTATCTATGTTTTGAAAATATCACGTCAACTCAGGTCGCGTCATCATATACCCCAGTGGTTTAAGTATGCTTTTTTTTGTACAATTTTGTGCAATGCTTGGTGTAAAAAAAACTACGTCCTACAGTCTCACTGTGCCATTGCCTAAGCAAATACATTTTCTTATTGAGTCGTACATCAAATATCACATCAAACTAAGTGTTGCGGAATCTCGAGCAGCCGTAATATGAGTTATTATACAAGATTTTTTAAAGTCTGTGTCGGCGACTGGACAAGCCAGTGACAGGTATGTACGACCCGAATAGTTTCTTTGACTAGCGGACTGACGACAGAGAGATTTGAATTCGCCCTGGGCGAATCGGACGCAACGAGAATTCAAACGTGAATGTCCAACTAGAAAGGCTATGAAAGGTACAAAATTGTGCAGTCGCCGGCACATTAATCTATATATTTTTGTTCCAAAATCATCTTTATTACAACTGCATAAGATACTACAGTGTTTATTTTGACTCGCTGTTGTCCGTACGAAGTATTAATAAGAGACTGAGTTTGTGACTTAAATAATAATTACTTTTTTCTTAGTATATTAGTTTAAGTCATGATGTCTGCAACAAGCCTACCTTTTTTTATTCATTTTCTTAGCTTATACTGACCGTCGTTAGTTTAAGATACTCAGTGTGTTGAAAAAAAAAGATTTATATATTTAGCTCATATTAATAGGTACCACGATTTTAACGAGTTCAACGAAACCTTGAATGTCAAAAACCGTCCAGTCGTTTGGCCTATATTCGCTCGAAAGTATTACCCTCCTTCTAACGCAGTCAGGTAAAAATAGCACTACAAAGTAATACAAAAATAAAGCAACACTAGGTAACCGCCAGCAAGGCTTTGTGTCTCTATGTTGTCCAAATCAAGAGGAATAAACTCAGCATAAGCCAGGCCCTCTTAAGGCCCTGACGCGTGGTGCTGGTTTTCAGTTTCAATTGCTACATTACCAGTGCTAAAGTTGTTTAGAACTCGAACAGAAGCTGTGCGTTCAATAACATTTCGAACTCGAATGACATGCTTTTAGTTTTCCAGACACAAGTTAGTAACTCGCGGCACGCGGACTGGAACATATACCGGCAGGTGGATTTAAAAATAATAACCGGCTGCTTGAAATTCTTGACACAACTGCTTGAACTAACCCAACTTCAGTTCGGCTCAGACAAGGCACCTTTCTACAATCGTTTACGTCATAAAGACTACAATAGTCTACCAGGCCTATCGCCTGATTTGAAAGATATTGCGATTACGATGGTAATTACACCCACAAACAGAAACAAAAGTGAAATAAGAATTTATTGGTAATATTTGTAGGTAACCATTTACCGGCACACAACTCAAATAATTTAGAGCTTAAACGCTTTAAACTACAATAAGGACATGGTTGGCCAGATTCATAAGTTATGAGAACTTCAACGTAAACTTCTACTTTGGGAACATTTAACTCCAAGCAACAACATGGTACACTCGCGTGTAAAATTTGTTAATATAAATAACCTAGTTACTAGTCTAACATTATTTAGGTAGAAGCTAATGATAGCCGGGTATACTTACTTACAAAATTAAAAAAATAATACAACAGTTTGCGATTTCTCCTGCGCAAATGTCAAATTCCATACAAACTTAAATCATCGCTCTCTTTTTGTTCAGGTGATGCGTAACAGATATATAGAATTGAGTACTTTCGAATTAAAAAGAAATGCAACTTTTATCTTCGCCACTAGTACAACTTCTTGTTCCTCATCTCTTCTAATTACACGTGATCATTTGGCACCATTTTCCTTTCTTAGAAAGGGTCGTCATGCAAGGTCAAGTTTGTCCTTCCACGATATTTGTCATCCAGGTAGTTAGCGGTCTGCCTCGCCCAACTTTTTTTATTGTAACGACGAAGACATTTTTTCGCAATCTAATCGATCATCGGGTCTGCGCATAGCATGTCCCAAGTCCAGACTCTTATAAACTTCTCAGTAATATTGTCACAAGCACAACAACACGAATTTTTTTTTTTATTTAAAAATAAAAGTATTTTTCTACAATAGGTTACTTCAAAATATCCGAAAATAAAGTAAATAGACAGACAACCGCAACTTTCTTGCACCATAATGACTTATTGTATTAATAATAATAAATATTTTTATTTTAGGATACGTGAGCCAGTACAAAAGTGGTCGTAAAATTAAAATTTAAAATAAACATTGAATATCAAAATATAAAAAATATACTTCAAAATTAAAATTGATGTATTGTGATTTTCAGTTAAAACCTTACGCAGAGAGATGAAAATGCGCATGCACGATGCATGCGCATTTTTCTATACGAATAAATCCACGCGTACGAATTTTTAACACACAATGTGTTTTATTTTTTCAAATTTGGCACTGACTAACAAGTAACCTTGTACACATTAACAATTTAGTGCAGGTCGACTTTTCCCCTCGACTGTACCTCAACTCGGCAACTGTTTTAAAGTCAATCAACGTGGTTAATTGTACAAGTACTCACTCTTGGACATTTTTGCATAAGTGCCGTTTCCTCGGGAGACATAATTTCGCATTGAAAATGTAAATGCCACTTCCAAGTTTGGAGGGCCTAACAGTTTTTATTTGGCGTATAATTTTGCATATTTTCGCCGAAAATCTGGGACGGTTCGGGATAGCTGTGAGTGACGAGCGGTGTTAAGAAATCTCAGGATTATCGCGGAGAAGTTACGACGTTAAGATATTGCGCAACGCACCTGTTCTCTTTTTATTAATGTCAACTTATTACACGAGATTCACTTACCTGTTGTTTGTTGTAACTCAGCAAAAGATTTGATAAAACAGGCTCTGCGTATTTGAGATTTTCTAAGCCTAAACAAGTCGACACGGTTAAATAAAATGGGATACAGATAATTCTTCATCAGCTTTGTATATTTTGTAGTACCATATTTTAGAAATGAAACACAATTTCTCTTTCTCGGTCTAAATTCACTGTAAATATACAAGGTATCCCGTTATTGAAGGATATACCTTTAGATACAGATTAGTTACATCATACCCTATTATATAGCATTTTTTTTAAAAGTAATAGTGTTACCAATTTCGAGATATAAATATTTAATTGTTGTATGGCCACTTCTACAATTGATGACTTTTTAAAAGTCTGCTTCTCTTTTAATACTGTTGAATATTCCAAAAACCCAAATTAATAAAAACTTTTTTTTAAATAGTAAGGCTCCCAAAAATAATAAAAACTCTAAACCAAAATCTCAAAAATGGCAACATATTACTTGAAAAAAATGTTTTTAGTGTCGCACAACTTGAAGTTGTGCGACACTAAAAACATAGTTATATTTTATTAAATCTTTTCAAACTCCACCAGCCTCTATACAAAGATTCATGCGTCTGAACCAGTTTTCAAAACACTTTTCCAGTCCGCCTCAGATACTTCGTTTTCAGCCTGCTCGAACGCAACCAGCGTATCTTTCGGCGACGAAATTTTTTTATTATTTGAAATAAAAAAAGTTACACGGTGCTAGATCAGGGCTGTAAGGAGGGTGACCCAGGAGTTTGACTGGCGTGCTGTCTAGAAAGTTCCTCGTTTTGAGCGCGGTGTGTGCAGGCGCATTGTCGTGGTGGAGCAGTAGTCCGCGGAGCCCAGTGTTTGGTCGCTTGTTGCTCACAACAGAGAAAACTTTTGGTAAACATTTGGTAGTATACTATTCGGCGTTGATGCTTCTTTGATCTCGTTAGGAAATCGACACCAAGTGGCCAGTCAAATTAAAAAGGCTGGCGATTAAAATCTTCCCCCCGCTCGATTCACTTTGTTAGGCGTTGGTTCATTTTGAAACACCCAAACTGTCGACATGCGCTTGTTTTCTGGATCGTATTGATAAATCCAGGACTCAACACCTGTAACAATGTCGTAAACACGCCGAGACGAGCCTGCTTCAAAATTGTTCAGCATATCACGGCACCATTCCACCCGGGCCTGCTTCTGAGCGTCGGTGAGGTAGTGCGGCACCCAGTGTGATACTATCCTCCTCACGCGAAGATGCCCGTGTAGAATCTCGTGAACGCTTCCCGATCCAATTTTCAATATGTGCTGAATCTCCTGATATGTAATTCGCCTATTATCTTCGATTAAATTTTCACTGCTAACACGGTTTCTTCCGTAATAGCCGTCAATGGGCGACTGCTTCGTTCTTCATCCCCAAAGTTTGGTCGACCGCGCTTGTATTCGTTATACCAAAGATATACGGTGGCTTTGGGGAGGTCTTTATCCATAAATGCCATTTGAAGTCCATCGAACGATTCTTCCGGTTTCAGGCGACACTTGAAATCGTAAAAAATCATAGCTCAAAAATGTTCCCGGCGCTGATTCATTTTTCAGTCAGACACGGTACCTTGAATTGGCTCGCAAAAAATGTGGAGGGAAATTTTGAAAATGGAACACACATAAATAATCATATTTTCGAAAAACATTCTAACCGGCTAGTCTCCCAAATATAAAAACTTTTTTTCGCAATACTTTCTGAATGAAACTAATCTGTACCTAAAGGATTATCCTTCATGAACGGGACACCCTGTATAATTTAAATAAATAAATTGACGACTTACGACAGACGAAATAGCTTGACGGCCGTCTTGTGGTTCGCGGTTTGGACTACAAAACCAGCAGTTGCGGATTCAAATCCCACAAGTGGCAAATGTTTGTGTGACAAGCACGAGCATTTGTACCTAAGTCATGGATGTTTATGAATACATTATGTGTTTCGATCCGTTATCCTAGTTGCCATAGCACAAGCTCACGCTTAGTTTGGGGCTAGGTAATTGGTGTGTTTGTTGAGACAATTAATAATTTGTTTACCATCGATTTATAAATATATTTTTAATTATTTTTATAACTTAAGCAATTATTTTGCAAGTTTTTACAAAATCAAATTGAATTTCGCTCACAAAAATTAATCGACTCTGTCATCGGGTGGGACTCGAACCCACGTTTGTTCGCTATCCGGGCGAGTGCTCTTACCAACTGAGCTACGGAGGACATTAGTCAGCCGACGAATTTTTGTAAGTGCTTGCTACGCCAGTGAGACGGCGTTCGATTTCATCAATACTTGGGGAAAAAATAAATATATTTTTGTAGGTACATAATATCCACTTATTATGTAGATGACACAAAGCAACAAAGTTCGAAGACTGGTTAGCAAAAATATCAATAGATAATAGAAACGAAAATACATTTCTAGGAAAAATAAGCGGGAAGCTTTAAAAATAAATATCTTCCATATGTTTCGCAGATCCTGATCCATCCTATCCGCTCTCGGAGGAAAATCCTCCATATTGAGGATCGGAGTATTTTTGATTCTATTCGTTTAAAACAAGGAAAACGCTGGCAAATCCTAATACGCTATTTACGAGAACAATATTTCGATAATGACGTGTGTTAGTACTTGGGTTTGTGTGTTGACTCAGTGTGACTGTTGATGTGTAATAGTCTATATTTTCCCAAAATAATGAAAGATGACTTAGTAAAAAGAAAACTTATTTTTTTACTTGTAGCAGAAGTTGGTGACTTAGTTTGTACCATAGATATCTATGTGTTCTTATTAAGTTAGACTCGTTTTATTTCATTATGGTGAGAAATAAAAATCTAATCTTAATCCTTGAAGTACCTATCGTGTTTCTCGAAGTGTGAGACTCGAGGCGTTAAACAAGTAAACATATTGTTCGAAAAAAAAACACAACACCCGACTGCAAAAAATTTTATATTTCTGAAATGGACTTTTTACTGGCTTTTATTCGATACCCATATTGCTACGGTGTAAGGAAAAAAATCAATCCCCCTCCCCCCTTTATTTCCTATATATATTTATATAGCCCATATCACTCTCACAATTTTGACAAATTCAACGACACCTCATATGTCAAAAACTGTCCAGCCGTTTGGGCTGTAGGGCGTGCCAAACAATTATACATACAAACATACTCTCGAACAACATAACCCTCCTTCCGCAGTCGGGTAAAAAATCACAGTGTTGACATCCAATATATTTAACGGCACCTTCGTGCCGACACGGCCATACTGACAATCGCCCGTCCCTGGGCGCATAGGGACTCCTGTAACCGAAAACCGCACTAAAACAATCGACACCGCTCGCCCAACCTGACTACTAGAAGTATTTTTGACCGTCTTACTTGATACCATCAAGACTCTGGACGTAGCCAAGGAATTCAATCAAACTACAATTTATTTTGCCACTCGTTCCGCCATGTTCTCATAATATGGTACGAGTATATGCTTCTGGACCGGACGAATGCGTCCCTTCGACCAACCACAACAAGGGCTTGGACCGGACAGTACCGTCCATACGAACAGACTCTCAATTCATAACTCTGGACCGGACAAATGCGTCCCTCCGATCAGACCGGAAAGGTCATGGCCTGGACAACACCTTCCCTTCGACCAGGCCCACCACTTATGTTTCTGGACTGGACAAATGCGTCCCTCCGACCAGACCGGATAGTCATGGCCCGGACAACACCGTCCCTTTGACCAGGCTCACCACTTCTGTTTCTGGCCCAGACAAATGCGTCCTTTCGACCTGCTCATAAGAGCAAAGACCGGACAACACCGTTTCTCCGACCAGGCTCACGTCTTCCAATTTTGGACCGGACAAATGCGTCCCTTCGACCAGACCACAAAGGTCATGGACCGGACAACATCGTCCTTTCGACCAGTCAAACAACGTATACCAATCTATCATCTGCCACCTTTCTTACATCTTGTGTCATTCGCTATGTACCTCAATATTATCCAATCTCATGATATTGTTCTGGACCGTACTAAAAATCTGAGATGTCCACTGTACTTCCTCTTTTCCTATATCCTTCAAATACACGAGGTTAGACCATTTTATGCCCGGAAAGTTTAATTTCACCAATGAGCAATTTAACCCATTATCGAAAAGAAATGGAATTCGCTCACCCGATCATGTCTCCAACCAAGGTCCCGCGACCTTGTAACGCTTAAATACGAGTTGATTTCTTTCGCTATTCTGCATTCAATTTTCATATCTGGGTACGTCGCACGGGAGGCTGAGATAATTATGGGAACGGCGAGAAGAAGCCTTAAGTCCGTACATCCTGATTTCAGCCCACTGTGCGTCGTCGCGATATGGCTTTCCACAGACAATACATCACACTAGACTTCATCTCAGGAGCTCGCACTGATGATGCAGGTATGCTTGCACAAACAGGATCTTCACGACGTCGATGACAATCTGCTTGCACTAGAAAAACTTCTGCCAGCTACCAGTATTCCGGACGGCAGTCTCCATGTTGCATAACAAACTACTCGCATTGCCCTTATCAGGTGGTATTCTCTCTTCATTCGATTGCCCTTTCGATCCCACTTCTGATAACGGCAAGTCTATGCCGTCATCAGTCGGGTCCATATTGCGTGGGTATGAGGGCGGTTGGTTGATCTTATAACTAAGCAAAGAATATCAATCTACACTGACTCTTTAAATTAGGATTACTAATTAACGTTCATCAACTGTAATATCGGGTGGGATTACTTTAGATTTTAAGTAGAAACATCGGCGATCCGTCTATAACGCGCAGCTCCCGTCACGCACGTTCTAAAAGTGCGCGCGCAACCAGATGACTGCTCGTTTGAAGTTCCGCCAGTTTGACCGCCATCACTCTCGTTTAAAAAGGTGGCACTACCTTCGTGCCGACATATTCTTTACGTGAATGTCAACCATGTGTCATTTGTTTCAAATTGGCCATTTTATATATAGACGCTAGTTCAACGCTTGCTTTTGTTTTGTAACAACTCCGAAAATCTCTACATCTTCTGCTAATAATAACCTTTACAGTTACCTCTAATACTAGTCAACAAAAAAACAATTTTTGCATGTAACATGAAAACTTTTGTCTAGTCATGTTTAGGACAAGGATAAGGATACTAGAAATAAAATTAAAATGCTTTAAATACGAATAGTTTTATTGTAATACCATTTTATAACATTTCAGAAATTTTGAATTTGTATGAACAATAAGAAGTTATTTCGATTTATTGCTACATTAATATGAATTTACTTTTATGATTTACGTCTGTATTTTGCTTCAGGAACATCTCGTTTTAATGTCCAACAGTAATCCGCTAACATACGTGGGCTCCACTTGCCCTGATATCGTTTTTCTATGGTAGAAATGTCTTGATGTAATCTTTCACCGTGTTCATCGCTGACGCGCCCAAATTTTCAGGAAAGAAGTCTAAATGTGAATGGAGAAAATGTATTTTCAATGACATATTACAGCCCATAGCCTTATAAGTAGATAAAAACTCCACGATAATACATTTATAGTCACTTGATCGGTGATTTCCTAGAAAATTGGAAGTTACTTTCATGAAAGATTCCCAAGCAAAATTTTCTAAATTACTAAGCTTTTCTTTGAATATATCATCTTTCATCAATTGCTTGATTTGGGGGCCAACAAATAGACTTACTTTTGAGCCATCAATAAATAAACGCCACTCTTCTGCTTTATATTCTATAACCAAGACAGCCATTACACCAAAGACATTATTACAAAATACAAGCTGATCATCTTGTAAAAAAAACTTTTTAGCTCTCCATCTCGATTGCGAAAGTAACATACTTTTGTTTTAGGTTGTAATAAATTCCATCCCTTTAATCGAGAGCCAAAAAGTTCTGCCTGTTGTTTGGACAAATTTAAATCACGTACCAAGTCATTGAGATCTCCTTGTGATAGAAGATGTGGCTCATTAGATGTGGATGAGGAAGCTTCTTGAAAGTCAGGATCCAATGTCTCTTTTTCGACTTCTGGCGTAAGGGACAGATCGCTAATTTAAGGTGGTTCTGGTACCGGTAATTCTTCACTATGAGAAATCGGTATTTTAGCTGATGGCAGGTCAGGATACTTGATTTTACTTTTTGTTTTAATTGTAATACCTTTTGTATCAGTAAGACAAAAATAACAATCAGATGAGTGGTTCGTTGGTTCCGTCCAAATCATAGGGATTGCAAAAGGCATAGATCGAGATCTTTTCGCCCATCCAGTGAGAAGACCCCCACATGTAACACAACAGATGTGTGGAACCCACGCTTTGTCTTGTTGTCCGATGGCAAAACCAAAATACTGTTCATATAACTTAGTTACTAATGGTGTCAAATTCCTTCGCTGAGTTTTGAAAGTAAAGTCACCACAAATGTAAAAGAACTTGTTAGGATCATTTTTACACTTTCTTGACATTATTCAAGAATCACTTCACTCTAAAAACAGAACAAACCACTGCGATCTTCAAATAAACAAATTTTCTAAATGCGAAAGTAGAACAAAAACGGTTAATTTTTAATTTAGTGGTAAATATGGTAATAAAAAAAGGGTATGTGGGTAATTTAAAATTAGCCAGCACCTTTATTGTTATTAAATCTACATAAAAGTAAAAAATATCATTTACTTTTATGTAGATGAATACTAGCGGTTGCCCGCGACTTCCGCGCAAATGTCGAATAAAGTCTGCCTATATAGATCTCACTGTTGGGAAAAGGCCTCACCCCAACTATGAGGAGGTACGAGCCATACTCCACCACGCGAGCTCAGTGCGGATTGGTGGAGGTGTGTCTGTAAGGCAAGTGACAAACCTTACTGTCAGATGTTATCAAGCCGCCCTAAGGCCTCTGACTAGGCTTAACGACTGATAACAACAGATATTAGCCGGGACCAACTGCTTAACGTGCCTTCCGAAACACGGAGATGCTTGTCATGGACGTCACTTAAATGGTCGGAATGGTTACCCATCCCGACCGTGCCGTAAGTTGCTTAACTTTGGTATCACTACCAAAGCGCTGCCGCCACTGCGCCACAAGCACCTTATTAAATGTCGAATTTTCCATTCAATATTTCACACCATTTTTTACCCCTTAGAGGTTGAATTTTTAATAATCCTAATGTCAATAAAAGATACAATAAAATTCCGACTGAAATTAAAAACATATCTAAAGAGGCAGAATTTAATACTAAATTTAAAGATTACCTACTTAATAAATGTTTTTATTCATTAAATGAATACTTCGATAATTAAATTATAATTTGATAATATTAATAATAAATCTAAATAATAAATATATGATCTCAGTATTATTCTAAGATCTCAGTTAGTTTAAGTCTATCACTGATTGTTAATTAGCTATTAAGTTATCACAATTACATGTATACCTTATAATACGAGTACCTAGTCTAGGTACCTACATACTATAATTTGTAATTTGCAATGCTCTTACAGAGCCATGTTTACGGGTCTTTCCTAATGTATGTGATCTATATATGTACCAACATGAAGCAAATAAACGTATGACTATGGCTATGACTATTTCATCATTCCTAATTTCAAACTAAATACATTGCTAAATACCAATTGATATAGCTTTAGTTTCACAACTAATACAGTTTCGTATAAACTTACCCCCCATTTTATACCAGGTAATTTCTAATAATCCTTTCTTAGTGCACTACACTAGAAAAGGAAACACGGTGCAAACTTCCAAGATTCTAATCATAGTACTTAGTTAGGGCTGTGCGTTGACATGTCAGTCAGTCGGTCATTATGAGGGTTTTCATTTTATTTATTTAGGAAGGATATAATTTACTATTTAACAAACCTTTTTCAAATCAGTTCGCGTCACGGCACCCGCGCTTCCAATCTGTTTCGAAATAAAACACAGCCAAACTCGCTGTAACGGAATTCCAAATTCACAATCGGCCAGTTTTAAATTCTATTCGATGGATTGAATTATTTATCGCCGGCCGCTTTGACGGACTCGCCTATTAGAGTGATTTGTGAGCCGACACTAAAAAAAAACAAGTATTGTGACGTGCTTCTATTTAGATTTGTTTGACTGTCTCGTTGGTCTAGTGGTCAGCACGCGGGGTACTATCCACTGTTACTACCACTACCACTACACGGGGTAGGTACAGTCCCGCGTTCGAAATCCGGGTCGGGCCGAGAGTGTTGAATTTTTTCTGTCTTGAAACAACTCAGAAGTGGTGTTAACTGCTTCTGAAGGCACGTTAAGCCGTTGGTCCTACGGTCCGTATCTCTACGGTCATGTCGGACTGCCGTCTCACTGAATCATGAGATGACTGAATCAATGTGTTCTGTGTATTACTATTATGTATGTGTATCATATGTATGTTTATGTATTAATATGTATATCATCCATTTTATTTATGCACGTAGTATGTCTATTGCTATGTTCATTTTTCTTAATTGCTATGCTTAAGAGTATTTTGCAGTGGTTTTCTCGGTTTCATCTTTTTCCTAATTTACGATATCTTGCACCGCCTGTATTTCTCTGTTTGGACCTATGGTTGACTGGTAGAGAATGCTTTTAGCGTTAAGTCCGCCATTTGTACAATAAACTGTGTGCAAAAAGTTGAAATAAATAAATAAATGAGAGTGAAGGAATAAAAGAGAGTGCACCTGTGAATTGCGCACACACTTGTGCACTATAATATCTCCCGCGCAGTTGGGTAATCTCTGTTGAGATAGGCCACTGTAGTCGAAATTCGGCTAGCAGGACATTATTATTATATATATATATATATATATGTATATATATTTAGGTAGAATGTGATATTGACCAAAAGATTCGTTTATCGTACCATAAAACGATACAATGAAGACTCGTGTAGATGAAAGGTCAAGAAGTGGTCGCTCTCGCTCTGTTAGGACTCCAGCAGTGATAAAAGCTGTGAAGGCGCGAATTCAAAGAAATCCCATACGTAAGCAGAAACTTTTGGCCCTTCAGATGGGGTTAAGCAGGACCACGGTGAAAAGGGCGTTAAATGAAGACTTAGGGCTTAGGGCATATCGAAGAAAAACATGACATCGTTTGGACGCTCGTTTAATGGACCTGAGACTGAAGAGATGCCGCGCTTTGTTGAAGCGGTACGCGGGAAAAAAGCATCGGGAAATTCATTTTTCGGATGAAAAAAATTTCACCGTGGAAGAGAGCTGCAACAAATAAAATGATAAGGTGTATGCACACAGCAGTGAAGAAGCGAGCAACTGTATTCCACGTGTCCATCGAGGTCATTTTCTATCCTCGCTCATGGTTTGGTTGGGAGTCTCTTATTGGGCTTAACTGAGGTACATTTTTGTGAGAAGGTCGTAAAAACTAATGCAGTTGTGTACCAAATTACAGTCTTCAAGAACCTTGTGGGACCTGTTTCTTATACCAAGTTTAATAAAAGGTACTGGGTATTCCAACAAGATTCTGCGCCAGCTCATATAGCAAAAAACACACAAGACTGGCCGGCGGCGCGTAAAATAGACTTCATCCGGCACGAAGACTGGCCCATGACTGGATAAGTTCATTTTGCTAAATAAATGGTTACATAAATAATAAACATGTCTAAATTATTTTGACAGAACTTTAACATGTGACAGAACTTATGACCTGACTAGGAATATATAAGTATATATTCCTAGTCAGGTCATAAAGTTACTAACATATTTAGTTAGTGAGCAATAAAAAGAATTAGGTACAGTTCGTGATCTTAATAATATTTTCACATAAAGTAACTTTTACTTTATAGATAAACCATAAAAAATAAATCTAATATCTCAGTTCGTGGCTGGAAACCTTTAAGTAGACCTTTACATTGCGCATTAAAAAATAGTAACACGCTAATAGCGTCGCATATGAAGGTGCAGGAAATCGGTTTCAGCTTATTGGGACGTGCGCAGAGGTCCCGCGTCGCATTCCCCTTTCTTGTATGTAATTATTAGTGCAGTCAAGAGCACATCAAGCTTGACACTTTAGACTTAAATATAAATCAGAGCTTAACTAGTATGACTGACATGCTTTTGGCTGTAAAAATGAGTTAATAGTTACCTATATTATTTAAGCACTTTTATTATTACTCAATGATTTTCAGTTTGAGAACCAAGTATTTTTTTTATATAGAATTGTCCTTGTTTCATGTTTATCACGTCGGGGTCACCACTGTGAAAGGGTGCTTCGTAGTAAGTATGTGGCGAAGATAGGTAAGTTAAAGAGGTCCAAAACAGTAATGAATGAATTTATTAAGAAATGACCTACTTATATACAAAACTATGCCCTAGTTTTGTATATAAGTAGGTCATTTCTTTGCTAAAACGAGACAGGCTATCTTGCTATTACACACAACATGAAAACAAATAATTAAAACTTACGTTACCTACATACGAATTAATTTAGAAAGAGTACGATCACATAATATATCTATCTCACTCGACATGATGATACAAGAAATTGTCGGTAGACGAATATAAACACTTAACCGATTACCTACTAAAAGGCAAAAATGTAAACGGCCGTAGTGGATCGGAACACTCCTACAGTCCGACGCTGATGCTGGTTTGATGCAGACGTATGTGATGTCGCCACAATGTGAAATATGCATATTTGTTTGTGAAAAATATTTACCGAAAAGTTTTTTTTATTATAAATAAACCCAACTAAAACTACTAAAGCTACTAAAACAGGTTCTTTATCCTTTTTTGGGTCGCAATGAACAAATTGACACGTGTCCCATGACTGTTGTAGGGTGAGGACGGGGTCCATACAAAATCCCCCACGGTCCTTTGGTTCGAACCGTAAAATGCAACATGCCAATCACGAAATTTCAAAGTTGGCCTCGTAACAGCGTAGTAAAATTCGTTCAGATTTTATTCAAAATGTTGCTCTTGACTTTTACGTATTACCTCTGAGTGGATACCTCCCCGGACGGCGGTTACGTTTAAATACCTACTAAAACTAAAGAGTTCAAGAAACCACCTCTCTGGAGGCAAATGAAACATAAATGGCTCCTTAGTGCTTTGAGTGAAATGAAAATGTTTTCCCACTACCCCACTTTGACCTTGAGACCGCCTATATTCCCTATGCGTGATGAGCATTTTCTATTGACGTACACGAATTAAAGGTCTGGAGCAACTGATATAGAACCCTAGCAGCTCACCCCTACAATAAGAGATATGAATAGAGCGTCGTAGGCAGCTATTTCTTTTGGCATTTTCTATTGACTTACACAAATTGAAGGTCTGGAGCAATTGATATGCTAAATTACTTTAGACTGATTTTCAAACTCCCAAGGTAATCCTACTGTCTCCAAGTTACAATCTGGTGACGGAAACCTGGATAAATCGAAAGAATCCTTCAGCTGATTTTATAGGCATGTATACCATATATGCTACAGCATTAATTTACATATTTAAGCGTTTACATTCAGGAGTCATAATTTTGATGGTGCTGCCTTAACGCTAAGTAGTTCGTGGATACTTTCACCACTGACAGTTTGTCGAAAATGTGTTGTGTTATTAATGAAAGATCAAAGTCAATTGGCAATATTGTCACTACTTATCACTAAGAAAAGGGTAGGGAGGCACTTATAATGACAGGCTCCTAATAACAATAATAACTTTACAAGAGTAGTAACTTTCAAACCGACCTTTGAGTAGGCTAGGGACACAATAAATAAATGCTAAACCGCATTCATCTATTGCGGAAGGGAGGTTTGAGTCTGACTTTTTTCTGAACACTAAAACTAAAGTTACCCATATTTTTTTTACAAACGAATAAAACTGCCTTCAATAAAGTAAACTAAAAGGTTAAAAAAATCCTTTACACTTTTACTAAGAAAGATATATACGACAAAATTTAGTTTTGTAGTCGGTGTCACTGCCATGCGAAATTTTCTTACCAGAGGAGGATGGCCATGTAATAGTAACCCATCTAAAAAAGAGTGCCTTTGGACCTTGATTTTTCATTCCTCTCTTCTCCTTACGACATGGTAGACTAAGAGATCATAATAGCTGGATGGCGACGAAAGTATATAATATTTTGTATCATCGAGTCCACGCGTACAAAGTCGCGGGCAACAGCTAGTTAAATAATAAATAACGTCTCGTAATAAGTGTCCTAGAAGGAAAGATCCTTGCCTATTCTCGAGGGTGTGCAGTATGTGTTTCTTCTCGCCAGCAATCTTCAAAGCCTCCTTTGTTGTCTTTTCAATCTAACTAATCCCCTCCATCCTGCGTCAACACCACATTTTAAAGGTCTCTGTTTTTTCCCTGTCGCGCTGGGTCATCGTCAGGCGCTTGGTATCATACCAGAAATTCAAGGACAGAGCACGGAATAGACAGGAATGGAGTAGACGTTACCGGCAAAAACCGGCCAAGTGCGAGTCGGACTCGAGCATGAAGGGTTCCGTATCATTAACTTACAACATTAGACAGTATAGGCTAAAAATCTTTTTAAGTTTATACTGTTCTTTTGGAAAAAAGTATATATATTTATTTTATTTATAATTTAAAAAGTATTCATTACAGGATACCCGAAATAATTTTAAATAAGAGTTTCCGCGCCGGTTTCTTTACGTGAGTGATTTGAAGTTTATAGGTCCAAGACTTTAGAAATTACACCGTGTAAACGACTTTGGCGAGTTATATCTCGCAAATGGTAAAGCTGATAAAAAAGTGTTGTATGGAAACCCTACCTTATTTTCATAGTTCTTTTCAACGATACCCCACACAAGGGGGTGCACTCAAAAAATAATTCACCCCTACCCTTTATATGTATGGGGAGGTACCCTTAAAAAGGGGTAATTTTAATTTTTGGACTACGGAACCCTAAAAACGTGGCCCTTTAATTATACTCGTAGATCGATAGAAATAAATAGACTTTACAGTACAAATAGTAAACAATAGTGGGTAGAAATGGGTAATGGCGGTCACTTAAGGAAAAACAATAATATTTCGGAAAATATCATTTCTTTCTTTATGGAGTTTATAACAAATTAAACTTAAATCAGTCCTCTAACATTATGGCACTAATAGCGATCAGTATTCATTAAACATTTGGCATAATCAACATTTTAAAAAACAATGACGTTGACCGGTATTCAACATACGTATTGTTAATTGCGGTCAGTACGTGTCTAACACCGGTCAAGCATCGTTAATGCATATATCACACTTAAAGTCTCATAGAGAATCGAATCCTGAACATTCTTCATGAGCCCATAGCCTACAAATGACACACCTATACCATAACTCATTGTCAATGGTATGCCAGTTTCCCGCGCAGCTTTTCTAATTGTCATTCCATTTTCCACTAGTTGAAACGCCAATTCCAATTATCTTTGGTTCCACTTCACCTTTACGCGTTCTTTGTCTCTTCTTCTTGACTTTCTAAAATAAGAATACAGCAATTAAAATTATGAAAGAACATGCAGTCGTTGTGATGTATGTAAAAGTATGGTGTTGGTTATACCGGTCACTCCGACCGGCATTACCCGCATGTATGATATTTTGAAAAGAACTATTATTCTAAAATACCATTGTACGTAATTGAAAAAAAAATATAGGTATACACAGATAGTTTGTTAACACAATTCTATCAAAGCAATGTACAGATTATTACAAAAACATGCACTAACTTCTTATTTTCGTAAGATGAAAAATTACATCAATTTGGCGGGAAAGCAACTGACATGCGCCTCTCCTCAACGAACGTTTAGAACTGAACGAGGATTGAAGTGGATGTGCGGGGCCGTGTCACGCCACCTGTTATGTATGTGTGCGTGCTCGTATTATGATTAGTTTTCGAGGCAATGTGTTGACCGGTATTGCCGACTGACCGGTATTACCCATTCTTACCCTATATCGTTACGCACACATTTGTTCATTATAATGCCTTTTGTATACCAACTTGTCTCTGTTGAGATTGGCCGTAAAAATTCGTAAGAAATACATTATTTTTATATGTGAACTAAGCCTACAGACCACTTATTATACGGCTGGAGGGTTCTGTCTCAACCAATGCAGATTTCATTTGGAGGAGTCTTGGTACGAGGCCAAATTGTTCCCAAGAATATCTTTTTCACTTAGCATTTTAATTTTTGAGACAGCTGAATGTTTTCGGTCCGTATGAAAGGAAACAGTAATGGAAAGTCTTGGATGAGAATAATATTGTTTCGGTTCTTTGTTATCTTTCTTTTTAAATTGTAGGATGGTTACCTGTTACGTGTTACGACACTTTTAAGATTGTAGCTGTTGCAAATGTAAATGTTTTGTTGAATTTTTTAGTAGTACATTATAGTCCGGCAAGTTCTTGCACGACCCTCCTTGTATCCGCAACATCACCCGTCACCTGACGTCTAGCGTGCCTCGCCCCTGCACCCCTTGGCCAGAGATGAAAGGACTCGAGTATTTTAAGTCCTTTAAGTTAGGACTAGACTCGATTTTCAAGACTCGACTCCAAAAATACGACTCATGTTTTTATTAATCTTAGGGGACTTCAGACATTTTAATACGACTCGGAAATAAAACGACTCTGAGTTCTTTATTACAAGACTCACCACATAGTCGCGAGTTTTTTTATAAAGAACTCGAGTCGTTTAGCATACGGTGAGCTGTTTAAAATTAAATCATACAATATTTATCAAATATAAGATAATAAAACTTTAGTATACCTAATTAATAAATAAAATAATTGTATTGTAATTCTAAACAGTACAGCGTATGCGCGCGCCTTATGACTTAGGACTCCAACGAGTCGAGTCTTTTTAAAATATTGGAGTCCGTTTGTCACGACTAAGTTGTTTAAACAGTCTTTTTAAATTGACTCAGTCTAAAAATAAAACTCGAGTCATAGTCGAGGACTCCTAAAAGGCTCAGGACTCAGGGCTCAAAGACTTTATCGAGTTGTGAGCTGTCATAAGTCGTCGTAACGAGTCGAGTTTATTTTAAAAGACTTTAAAGACACGAGTTCTTTCATCTCTACCCTTGGCTACTTGAAATTTGCCGGACTATAGATGTATCAAACATTTTAACTAGATTGGATGTTGGCTAGAATATGAAAGGCAGAAGGCAATGACAAACCACTCCATTACAATAGCCATAAAAGTCGTTGTGTGTATCTTAATATTTCACATGATGATCACGACCCCTCAGTCGTGAGGTATACGACTATGAAGAGACAGGTCGACATAGGAATATGAAATGATTGTAAAATCTATGCATTACTCATAAAAATATTTATAGCAGCTTGTTTAAAATGTTGTTAACCGTTATATAACCTATGTCTAACTCAAAATACTGAATTTCAGTGACTCTAAAACGCTTGATTTTCCATTCACAAGTGTTCAAAAGGCCCGGGTAAACTAATTCCGGGCCCCAGAGTACATTCCGAGACCTGAAGACTCTGGAACATGTTTCGCTAACGAATTCCGACTTTGACTTGAAAGAAATATTTAAGCAAGTGTGCCAGTGATGTACCGCCGTTATAACATTAGTTGCCTGGGGCCCCTAGACAAGATGCTATCTATTCTAAAGCAAACTTCGCTATTGCCAACTAAATGTCAAAATATGGCATATATGGAAGGCATGCTAAATTCGCATGATGTCTCTATGGGGTATGTCAGTTTCATACAGTTTATTGGCGATAGCAAACTTTTCTGTAGAATAGATTGCACCTTCTCTAGGGGCCCAAGACCAAAGAAAATAACGAAGATACCAATTTAAAATGCTTTTGCTTCCCTAGAAGGTAAAATTCGTAAAATATTTGTCATATTCCAATTTGTCTAAAATTCTATCAACCTATGATCTGTATTTTTTAAAGGTTTTATGATCCTTTGCCATTAAATTACCCAACGTTCTGAAACATAATGCAAATATGTCTATTGTATGTACCTTCATTACTGTTAAAAAAAAATACATACATTACATTACTGTTTATTTTTAAATAATAAGATACGCTTCGCAAAAATCATGCAAGAAACTTACACGAACAGTCTACTATATATTGTACCAGGATTTGTTTATACCTACGAATCGCATCACAGAAAATGGTTACCCTCCACATCACTAGCCTCAAAGCCTTCAATACAAAGTTGCGAACTAGGCAATTTATATGCACCGCGGAGCAGTATCAATACGGTAACGCCGGCCACTAGATGAGCTAACTTTTAAATGAATAACCGAAACGACGGCACCGGAAGGGTTAATCAAGTTCCTTACCGTGGGCGATCTACTGGGCTTGAGGGATGCCACAGAGTTGCGGCTGGGAATTGCGTTGTGTAAACGAGTGGCATAAATAAAAAACGCACAATAGCTTAAGCACACAGATTTAATCGCCGAATCACACACTTACAAAGAATATTGATTATAGTTACTCAAACTAGCAGAGTTTCAGCTTACTCAGTGGCTGCTGTGTACAAGGCTGCTAGACTGAGCTGTCCGTAGCTTATAAAGGCTTTCCCCCTTCATTATAGATACATTGGCGGTGGGGAAAGGTGGCAAGCGGTGGCTTGGTGTTGGTTGGCTGTGCGGTGGCTATGGCTGGCTTTGACTGGGCTGGCTTTGGCTGGCTTGGGTGGCTTGGCTGGGTTAAGCTGACTTTGACTATGATTGGCTGAGGCTTGGCGGCTTTTTTATGTCTTCATTGAAAATATACGTATAATAAAGAGCTACGAGTATTTTGGGTTCAATAGCTAAGCCATCACCTAAGAAGTATTTTTTGTTAAAAGGTTTGAAGTAGTATCCTGTTGTAAAACAAACTATTAGAATCAAGGTATTTTTTGTTGTAAATCAGGTCACAAGTAACAAGCATCATAACTGAACCTAATCATTTAAAATATATCATATACAAATTACAATACAATTAATTACACATAATATTCTCTATTCGCCTTCAATCCACATTTAAAAAGTTTCCATATTTCATTTAACAGGCGAAACAATTGAGAATAATGATCTAAAATATATTTTAATACATTATGACTTTGCATATTTTCAATCCATATTAATTCGTGAGTTGACACCATATTTTCTTCGAGTCAAATATTTTTTTTATTATTTATTTTATATTTTTTTATTTTTTCATATATCTAATAATTGACCGCAATCTCACCACACGATAAACGACGATGCGTCCGAGGATGGGTCATGTCTGACTATTAATAGACAATTCACTCTTTTCTTAACGGAAATAATAATATTTCTGTCTGCTAGTCTGTGGCAACCTATCCAGTGTTTACGAGCAACTATTATTTTATAACAAGCAAAAAGTTTCGAGCCGCCCCTCGGGAATGTGGGTGAAGTTCTTGGCTTTAAATTAAGCTAATGCTATCCTTCACTTCAGTGGGACCCCAAATTTTAGGTCTATTTTTAGTGCAAGTCATGGTTGACTTGGAGATTTAATAACATCTTTATAACAAATAGGTTTTAACCTAATAATAGCTATATAATTTTAGGGTTTCTAGTAATTACTTTTTCCTCGATACCCGCTGAACCTCAAAATCATATTGCTACTTTTTGTAGAGAAAATTAAACTATAGGGGTATGAGCGGGGGATGGGAAGTATCGGAAGTCCAATATTTGTACAGACAGCTATTACGGACGATAGCAAGAAACTGTGCCTTATATTCTATCTTTTTTTAAAGCTATAATTTAGATAAATGCTTTTTAGCGTCGGTGGTGCAGTGGCTAGCGGATTTCTCATGCAGGAAGTACCAGTTCGATTCCACGTGCCTCTATGAACCAATGACTTTTTCTGAGTTACGTTAGTTGTTTCACTAACCGATGCTCTTACGGTGAGGGAAAACATCGTGAGGAAACCTGCACATTCAGGCGACTGCATGTGTAACCATGATCCAAACTGGTCGGTTCCCCTGTTAACAGAGTTACGGAGGACAGATGGCAGTCGCTTCACACCTGATCTGCCGCATCCTGGATCATGGTCCAAAGCGGACCCTGGGACCTCGCGTGCGTGTGCACAACCGGGGTATCGCTAGGAGGATGTTGAAGTAATAATAATAATAAATGTTTATTAGCCATAAAGTTACATTAGTTTAGTTTACGCCCTGGCCCCCACACTAGGGTTCTCTGTGTTATAGGAAAAGTTAGATATGCTTTTTAACCGGTGCCCCACAATTAAACACTTGTCTTAAATATCTGTATTTTTCTCTTATGTAAGTGTCTGTTTGCTATCGGTAACAGCCGTTACCTTTAGCAGTCATCGAGCATGCGCTCCGGGATTTGTGATACGAACGCCGAATCCGTAACGCAAACGCGTTCAGCTAAGAGGATTAAACGTACTTTCCTTTTCGTTGAAAAATGCCGATTGATTTCTATGTTTGTACACAAATCTTCATGCACCTTGTACACGTATACACACACGTGTGTCTTTACCTTACTTAGACAAGCGGTTGCCCGCGACTACGTCCAACAAATTAATTTTTCACACAAACTTTTATCCCCAAGTATTTTTTTTGTAAATCCTGAAAAACTGAATTTCTAACCAAATGGCTTTTTTATCGACTTCAAAACTGCTGAAGTTTCATACAAACTACGGGGAGTACCCCTTTGCCTCTTTGAAGACTCACCTTTCCTGTTCCAGCGCTTTAAATTATCAAATATTATAATTTATTTTTGGTTTTTACGTGCATTTATAAAAGCGTGTTTTATTAGTCTTTTTTAACATCAAAATAACGTGGTTAACGTATATGTAAACTTTTTGCACATGTGTACTGCGCACACACTTGTGCTCTATAATATGTCCCGCGCAGTTGACTAATCTCTGTTGAGATTGGCCGCCGTAGTCGAAATCGGCTAGGAGGACATTATTAAAACTTTTACACATCCCGCTTCGTAGCATATCCGCAGGCATAGCGCCTAGCTTTATTGCTTTTAAATCGGAATAGTCATCGCTTTCGGAAAATCAATAATAGCTTTTAAACTAACGTCCGGCAGGACGACCGCCTTACTCGACAGGCGGCAGGCCTGGGCCCGTAGACAAATGTATCTAATCATCAAAGCGAATTTCGCTATCTCAAACAGAATGTACGTTGACGACCCCCTGCTAGATGGACCGATGACCTGAGGAAGGTGGCCGGTGGTGGCTGGATGCGTGAAGCGGAGGACCGTCCGTGAAATTTGGCGCCGTCTTGGAGAGACATAAACCATCAAAAGATCACATTACTTTTGCATACATATTTTTGACATTTCGTTGGCTATAACGAAGTTCGCTATAGAATACGTTGCATCTTGTCAAACGGCGCAGGACCCTAGAAAAATGTGTATGCAAAAGTCACGTGATCTTTTGCTGACTTATGTCAGTTTCATTTATTTTCATAGCGATAGAGAACTCGCTTTAGAATAGTTTGCATCTTGTCACAGACCCCGCTAATGGTTACCAACAAACGAATGAAGAAATGCCAATTCAAACGTGGCCCCCGCAACTGGTTCAGACCCACTCGTACCTTTTGCCAAAGTGCGGGTTACTTCCCCGTTCCTTATCCTCTATCAAGCCGTCAATCATGGCAATTGCCGTAACCCCGAACGGTGCAAATAACCCGTGTTCGAACACTCGGCCAGGACATAGGCCGTACTCCGGTTGATGTCCGTATTTTCGAATGTAGCCGTCCCTTTCGCTCCACGACAGAATGACAAGAACAAGCGTGATGGCTAGACTGAAAATATGGAGATCGTCAACAAGAGTAAGGCATCAGATCCGCGCGTAAATAAAGCTCTCAGCCAACTTAGCTCAGGTGAGGAGGCACGTGACGCCCGCCGGATTACTGTAGCGCGGAGAAAACTAGTCGCAAGAGGGGCTGGTGCGAGGCATGAGAGGTCTTCTGATGAGTGTCAACGTCCCACTCCATGTCGCTACTAGTATTTATGTTGTCTGGTTAACTCCTTTAGGATCATACGAGGGTCAAACTGAAAGTTCTTAGAACTGGCCACTTATAAACAATATAATAAAAAAAAATTCTAAAATTTGAAAATAGAACTCTTTGCCAATATTACTGAGTATATATTTCATTCATTTGTCATTTGTTTTACGACTTGGCGGCAAATTGAAAATTGTCTGTGTCACGTCAAAATGAATTTAACACGAGAAAATTTTCGTGCAATGATTTTTTATGACTTTCGATGTCATTTAAGTCAACAAGAAAGTTATGATAGACTACGATTGGCCTTTCACGATGAAGCCCCATCTCGTGCGACTGTTTACAACTGGTTTAATGAGTTTAAACGTGGTCGCACTAATCTCACTGATGATGTACGTGAGGGACGGCCTTCTACGGCGACGACTGAAAATAACATCTGTGTTGTGCGGCGTATGATAGAGACTGACAAAAGAGTGACCTATCAGCAGATTTGGACAAGCTTAGGCATCGGTATGAGTCAAGTGCACAAAATCCTCCACGAACATTTAGCGGTCAGGAAGCTTTGCGCCCGGTGGATACCTCATAATTTGACTAAGGCTCAAAAACTCCATCGTGTGGATTGGTGCCGTAAAATGATTGAAAGATTTAACGGAGGTGACTCAAATGCTGTGTTCGACATACTAACAGGTGACGAAAGCTGGATTTACTGTTATGATCCTGAAACCAAAAGACAATCTGCTCAGTGGGTGTTTCCTTTCGAGGAGTTGCCAACTAAAGTGAAGAGAGATCGAAGTGCGGGAAAAAAAATGGTGGCCTCGTTCTTTGGAAGAATAGGTCATTTCGCAACAATTGTGTTAGAGGATCAAAAAACAGTTTCTGCAGAATGGTACACTACCAATTGTTTGCCACTTGTCTTGGAAAAAGTTCGAGAGAAACGACCTCGCAGTAGGATCCTCCTTCACCACGACAACGCCTCGTCGCACACCGCCAAGCGAACGATCGACTATTTGGCGACATCAAACGTTGAATTACTGGGTCACCCGCCGTATAGCCCCGACCTCGCGCCTTGTGATTTTTATTTATTTCCAAAAATTAAAGAAAAACTTAAAGGAAAGCGGTTTATGAATGCTGAAGAAGCGGTGGCTGCGTATCGCGATGCCATTGAAGAGACCCCTAAGGACGAGTGGGCAAAGTGCTTTTCCCAGTGGTTCCATCGCATGCAGCGGTGTATTGACGTCAATGGACAATATTTTGAAAAGATATAATAAAACTAATAACTGGCTAATGTAATCAGTTTTTGATTTTCTAAGAACTTTCAGTTTGACCCTCGTAAGACCGCCGGCGGTCGCATAACAAAAGATTTTCTATTGTGTCTGGAAACTTGATATCTGCAATGGTTAAGGAGTTGGACTTGTTGGCGGTATGGTCAGCTAGTTAGTAGTCCCGGGTTGGGCAGAAAGTTGTTGCTGGGTTTTTCTGCCTTGAAGTAAGTCAGAAACCGCTCCAGAGTCATGGAGTTGGTGATGTTAACACCACCATGCGTCGGGAAGCACGTTCTCGAATAATAATAATAATCAAAATCTTTATTCAAGTGACCAAGACTCAATTTGTTAGTAACAATAATTAAACCTAAACAACTAAGGTTAGTAAGTAAAATATTTTAATATATTATATACGAGAATCACCGCTGCTTTACTCCATAAGCAGTGGCACAGCAACGATTCACGTACACACAATCCAGTCGGCTCGCAATCATGGTCAGGATGCCGATGTCACTGCCCCTGACTCTGTGCACTAGTGAAGCGCATTTTTTGCGCATTGTGGCAAAAAAGCAGTTGACATGTGCCTCTGCAAACATGCCTGAGGCACTACAGAAGCGAGGCAGTCTCAACAGCACCCTGAACGCATTATTGAATGTCTAAAGAGATTGACCTGTAGCGTAGAAATTCTTGTAGGAGGATATTATTTATAATAGCCTTTTTGACACACGTTCATGTTGATCAACATTCGAACGTTAGTTGATTCGGAATGTAGATGTGTGTGACCAAAAGTATAAAATTTTTTTTGAAAGGAATTAATAAGTTGTTAAATATAAGCATAATATGTTGTGCTTGCTTTACTTCAATTTGTTTATATTACTAGTATATTCTTTTTTTTACTCTCCTCAGTTAATGTGGGATTTTCTGACAGCTCAAAATGTTAGTTTAATTTTATGTTGATAGATAGCATTATTCATCTTAGTTATATAATAATGCATCTTAGTTATATAAACTGTTTTTTATTATTATTGTTTTCTCAATATCTTGATTATTTGTTGAGTATGTAATACAGTTTTAGTATCCGTTGCCCACGGCATCCGCTGAAAACCAGCTTCGTGGCATGCCGCTTGCTCGGTTGCCACGAATAATGCTGAGCGGATGCCTTTTCGGCATTCACACCTTCGCAGTAATAGCCTTGTGTTTTCCGTAATTGTAACTTTCGTGTATGTACGTGTGTTTTGCTGAATAAATTTATTTTCTTTCTTTCTTTCTTCCATTCAAGTGTCTTTTACTAAAAAGAGGAATTTATCAACAGCACTGGATAAGCATACCAACCTGATACTGAAGAAAAGAATATTACTACTTGCATCTTTTGACTGATGCAACACTTCTCCACAAGACGCTTCTGCATACGTTTTTGACTTGCTCCACTCAAAAACCGCCGTACAGGATTACTAACGCGACACCCCAGCACATATGTAGCGTCCTGAAAGAGACAAAATGCTCATTGAATTTCATAAGGCCGGGATTGCGAGTGCCTCCGAGAGGGATCCTCCGGACGTGACGTTTCAACTTTACACTCTTCGCCGAAGTGTTTGTGTTTGGAAATTGACATGCAGCCTCTGAGAGTTCATATCCTGCTAAAAGCGTAGTCGTTTAAAATTCACTGCTTATAGGACTGTATTAACAATGTTGAGGAATACTGTTTGGTTTGTACCTTGATCTTGCTATGAATTGAAATTAACTAAATAGAGAATCTTTTTATACATCTTTTTTCTCAGCATATTTACGTCACAACCGTATATAGTAGTACGTATATACTATAGTTTATAGAATAGGTTAGCAGCACGAACCTATATTCATGGTTTGCATTGGTTCATATGGCATTAATTCAAGAATCCATACTTATATTATAAACTAGCAGTTCCCCGCAACTTTACCCGCGCATAGGCGCGATGAAGATTGTATGGAAAATCCATAGGGATTTTCCATACAATCTTCATCCCCATTTCACCCCCTGATGATTTTATATCGCAACAAAAAGTAGCCTCTGTCCTTTCCAGGGTCTTAAACTATCTCTGTACTGAATTTTATTTGAATCGGTCAAGTAGTTTCGGAGCCTATTTAATACAAACAATCAAATCTTTCCTCTTTATAATATTAGTTTAGATGTAAAAGTGTGTCTGTCTGTGTATCTGTTACCTCTTAAGGCTTAAACAACTGAACCGATTTAAATTAAATTTCTTATATGAGAGGGATATCCTAAGACCTTGGAGTGGAAAGGACATAGGCTAATTTATCGTAATATAAAAATATAAGGGGTGAAATGTCGGATGAAAGTTTATATAGAAAATATGACGATTGGCGCGGGCAAACTCACGGGGTAAAAATCAATAATATAAAATATGGAGCTACACCCGGCTGTGATTTTAAAAAAATGAGACCTTTCTCGTTTATGCTAAAGGAATATTATGACCGTGTTATAGCACGATTGGGAAATTTGGTTATCTGTTCATTCATTGTTACAATCTGACATATAAAAGTTTTTCTCATCTTAGCTATTGCTAGCCACCTATGCTCATATAAGCCTCGTATATTGCTTTCATAACCTGACCTGATTTGAGACCTTATCTCCCTGATATATGGAGGTCTCTGCTCCTATTTTTCAGGTTGACTATACTGAAATCGCAGGTTATCCACTCAGGTCTGCACGAGTGGAATTTTATTGGAAATAAATTGGTTTTGAATTGAAAATTGAATTCTCAATGACGGCCGCCCAGAGCTGCGAGGCGGCGCTGCATACCGGCTGAATAATTTTGGGCTGTAATAATGTCGATGTTTTTGACATAACATGCAGTCGAATAATGCCAATTTTATAATGCACATGTGTTGCGTTAATAACTGTGTAGTCAACTCTTCTCTTTATATTTTTTACAACTTAAGCAATTTGTTTGCAAGTTTTTACGAAATTAAATTAAATATCGCTCAAACTTTGATCGACTGTGTCATCCGGTGGGACTCGAACCCACGAACTCACTTGGTAAGAGCATTCGCCCGGATAGCACTAGCACTAGCACACAATTGTCCCGAAGCCGTAGTATGGTTAAGATAGAGACGTTTGGAAGTGCCCCTAGTTGGTCAATATGCGGAAATAAATGAATTTTATTTTTTAATTTTATTTAGCGAAGAGTTGTGTGTTCGAGTCCCACCAGATGACACAGTCGATCAATGTTAGTGAGCGAAATTTAATTTAACTTTTCTCTAACTTTATTCAACAACACAAACAATGCCGTTCTATTGCCATGAATATACTGACATAGCTGCTACTTATTATTATCCAATCGATAGTAAGGTCATTAGCGTTCTGCAGGCGATGATTAGGCTAAAAGTGATTGCCCTCCTCACGAAGGAGAAACAAGGAGATTAGGATTAGGTAGGAACATTTTGTTTTCTTTGGCAAATAAATGGGTTCACTTAGGCATAATGACTAAACTCTCTTTAGAACTTGCCTATCTGTCTGTTCAATGACAACAGTAACACGTACTTACATTTAAAGGTTTCTAAAATTTCGCGCTGTGAACGATTTCGTTGAAGAGACCGGCATCGTCGCTCATCATCTGGTGAGATTGCGGTCAAATGTCTGCCTATCAAATATATTAAAATAAAATAAAGTGTTAGGGGTCGAAATTGATGTCGTTTAATGAATGGTTAAGCTTTTTCTAATTGCTAATCTTACAAAAACGTGAAAATTTACCGAAAGTTCGACCCTAGCCTAATCGCGAGTAATCAACGATGTTAATATTTTCCTATATTTTTTTTAATGATTACCAATTAGTGGGTCATCAGTCTTGAGTCAGGGGAGAAGAAAGCGAATGAGGGGGGTGGGGGGACAGTGACAAATGGCGGGTATATTTCAAACGGCGCCGAGCCAGAGGGCCTACTCTTGTTGACCATTTTCGTATTTTTCAGTCTAGCCATCACGTTTGTTCGCGTTGTCATTCTCTCGTGAGTAAAAGGGACGGCTACATTCGAAAATACGAATGTCGTCAAACGGAGTAAGGCCTCTGGATCTGGACTCGGGACCCCGGCCACTTCGCAACTGCCATCTTTTAAACTCAACCTAATTACCACTTTGATAGTTTTGCCTTTTCTATTTTCGTCTTTGCTATTTTTGTGCTTCGTTTTTTGGTTCCGGTCCCCCAAAGGAAAAAAGGACATTTATAGGATCACTTTGTTGTCCGTCTGTCTGTCAAGATCAAGCTTAAAAAAAAACGAAAACTACGATTTTTTATTGTATCGTAATCCGTATTCAGTTCGAGATTCAGACTCGCGCTTGCCCGGTTATTTTTTAGAGAAATGAATGATGATCTTCCCACAAAAACAAAACATGGACTGACTAAAGTTCAGATCTTCTGTATCTTGTTTCATAAGTTAAAATCAAAGTTTGTATATTTGAAACTATCCCCGTTATTACAAAAACTTACCGGGTTTAAGACAGGACTAAGCTATTAGCTAGCCAATTAGAAAAGCGTTTCTCTATTAGGTTATGTCACGAATGTGTCATTCATTCCTCTGGTGTCGGCTAATATTCAGACCTATTTTAAACCTGGTCTATTTTTTTGTAATAACACAGTACAAGTTAAAACTTTGGGCGTGTTTATAGGGCAAGAGTTTCTCACCAAAACAAATCATACGCGGCATTACAACGCATGCCGTATACATTACAGCTAGTAATATGTTATAAATTTTGTAGTGCTTTCTAGTAAACTAAATATCAACTAGCGAAACATATAAGAAATTAAAAACCACCCCTTGGGTTTTAAAATTGAATTAAAAAGTAGGTAAATTTATCACGTTTTACAGGTATACCCGCTTAGTACTACTATATTTGTATTTATTTAAGATGTCCACATTAAGTCCTTTCAAATGATACCTATATTCTAGTTATTGGAATACTTTTTTTCTTTTGACATAAATTATTTTGCCATTCAATTTTAAAAGTTCAGATATCTTATGTCACTTACCCGGGACACAATAGACAGATTTGTTTTGTTTTCTTACGTCTATATACCGTGCCCGGGATGGTAAAAGGAATCTAACAATACCATATACATCTAAACCGGCTTAGGCGTTTTAAAGTTATACTGAAATAAAGAATAGTACATACATAAACCCTGAAAACACACTTAAGTCCGTTTTTCATTGCTTGTCCAACATTGTAAACAATCTTGACATTCCTTTTTAACGAAATTATTCATTTAAAAATAAGATAGACACAAAAATGACACCCTAATATGGTAGTTTATCGTTTAATATCAATAATAATAAGCCTTTCAATGAATTACTGTGTTAAATCTTAATATGTTTCTATTATTCTAATACTTGGGCCCTGCTCCTCAGTTGTAAGTCCAGTGGCCCTTCGGCAAAGGCCTCCCCGAGCCTTTTCCTCTCAAGTATCTCTTGCTACTCTGGTCTACATATTTCCGGCGACTTGACTTATGTCATCAGTTCACCTTTTCCTTGGTCTGCCTTTTTTCCTTTGGTCCTCTCTTGGGTACCATTCAGTGACTAATTGGCACCACTTTTTTGCCTCTTATGGTGTGGCCTGCCCATTTCCACTTTGTTCGTCTGATCTTCTGTGCTATGTCGAGTGCTTTAGTCTTTTGTCTGATAGCTGAACTTCTCACTCTGTCTGACTTTCTTAACTTAGCATGCCCTTTTCCATCTTTCTTTCTTTTCTGATGATGATGATGTCCTCCTAGCCGATTTTGACTACGGCGGCCTATCTCAACAGAGATTAGCCAACTGCGCAGGACATATTAAAGTTTTCTTTTCTAACATTATTCTAAATACAGTAAGTAAGTACTATTTAGATGTTTCTGTATTGATTTATCTACATGGCCGAAAGTATATTATTCATTACTCTATCCGTTCCTGTTTTCGCTGGTATTTTAATGCTGCTCCTGGATATTTGTACTGAAACACATGAATTTGCGCTCCAACTGTTGACTACTTTTTAACTATGGACATTGACACTCAGTTTTACTTGGAATTTAATATAAAACTATAGACAAGCCATAACTCACGAGCGGCGCATCTGTGACACCCAACTTTGCACTGGCGTATTTTTAAGCTGAAAATTTAAAATTAGTTCAGTCAAATTTTAAATAAAAAATTATAAAGCAGCGAGCTCGTATCCTGGCAAAATGTTTTTTTTTGTTAAAAAATTACGGAGACGAATTATGTTTTGACCTGAATACAAAAAATGTAAGTAAAACTGTATTATAAAGTTCAAAAAGTTATTTTTATGAAAGGAATGTCCAATCAAATAAAATAGACGTTGTTCGAATAGTTGTAAACCAATATAAGTTAGTTCAATCTTTGGTTTGAATTAGCAAAAAATATTTTTAAACATTGACTCTGATTCTTTGTACACCGCGTTAAAATTATATATATTTTCATTGGCTAATTTGTCATTTATTACAAATTAGCCAGTGAAAATAATATCTGTCTAGTGCTTTGTCACGTACAAAGTGGTCGTGTACATAATCTGAATAATATTTTATTTTAAATATTTTAAACTGAACTAGCATAGAACTTTCGCCATTCTCAGTTATCATAGAAGAGCAGAAATAGCTTAATAAGCGCATAAATTCAATATATGAAACAACGCGCCTCGCCGCGACCAGTTCCCTTGGCAGCGCTCCAGTGCTTGGGCGAGTGCCTGCCCAACTGTGGTCTTGGTAAAAAAAGGTTTTGTAGACAGAGGGTAAAGTCACTAAGATTGAAAGTAAAGTTAGCAAGTATTGTGTGTTTTATATCCAATAGTCCAATAGCTTTAAGATTTTTTAACACTCACAGTGGTATTTTATGTTAATAAGTTCAAATAAGAAACCAAAAATTCGTTCACGAGAAGGATTTGAACCCACGACCTTTGGCTAACCAGGCCGTCCAATGATCCACCCGCTAAGACTTACTATCCTAATGATATCAGAGTATGAAACGAGAATGCTCACAAATAATCAGCAATAGGTTTGTAAAGCCGTCATGGTTGTCTTGACGTGACGTTTCTCGCGTCACGTTCATCTGGTGAGACATGTTCTGCTGATGCAGCTTCTCTTGGTCTAGAAGCCCATATTATGTTAGTATAAGTAGTACAATAAACTAAGGTCCACTTTTTCGTCCACTGTTTCGCGCAAATGGGCTTTCAACTCAGATATAGGCCTTGCGCCACTTCGGAGTAGTTAATCCAAACTGGCGCAAATAAACTTTCTAGATAAGTTAATCCATACTTGCGCATGTAGGCTTTCAATTCAGATATAGGCTTCTAGTCTGGATTAGCTAATCCAGGTGGATAAGTTAATCCAGACTTTAAAAGTGGGCCTTAGTGTACTTCATATCAGCCTATTGCAGTCCACTGCTGGACATAGGCCTCTCCAAGACGGCGCCAACTTTCACGGTCCTCCGCTTCTCGCATCCAGCCACCACCGGCAACCTTCTTCTGTTTATCGGTCCACCTAGCAGGGGGGCGTCCAATACTACGTTTCCCGAGACATGGTCTCCATTCGAGAACCTTCCTACTCCTTAGTGTACTTACAGTAAACAATTAGTAATATTGAGAACCTCTGTAAGTTGTATTCCTCTTATAATTATTTTTATAACTTAAGCAATTATTTTGCAAGTTTTTACGAAATCAAATTGAATTTTTATAAGTGCTTGCTACGCCAGAGAGCCGGCGTTCGATTTCATCAATACTTGGGGAATACGAGTATACCTGCATGTATCCGATGGATATATGGATGGTTTGTATTCCTCTTGTTGAGGTTATATGTCACATTTTGCCTCGCATTCTAATAAACTTTGCTTGGTAGCAACGCAATATTATCGCTTTTGGATTTTGAAAATTATTTTTTTTACAAAAAGCCTCAAGTCTACAGCAAAGTGGTCGCACACAAAAGCACTAGTCATAGACTAAAATCTTACTCTCCCTTATCTGTGCTCAGCCGCATGAGTCCCTCGGATCAATTTGTTGTTTTATTCCGCGGCCGATGCCAATATATCAGCCAAATTGAATATCGGCTCAAAGGAATATAGGCCAAATGCTCCATGAGACTGTAAGAACAATATACTTAGACGGCGCATTCGAAATACGCTTGGGTTTCTTTGAGAAATGACGGGTTTGGCAAAAGTTGAGCGTAAGATGTGTTGCGGTTTGCGGGCGTCGTATATTTTGAATCGTATTCGTATTATAGCTTGTGTTAAGTGTAAAGCATCTGCTATTTATTTATTTATGCTTTCTGCACAGCATAAGCAGTTTTAAAAATGTATATATGTATAGGTCTAATAAAGCTATATTTTAAAACCTGTAATTTGGCTAAAGTATGAGATCCTAGCAACTGCATCTTTGTGCGGTCCACTGCACAGTGTTTCTTCTTTTCTAAAAGTAGGTACAGTCACGAACATCAATATTTATACATCTGCATTCGATTTGAGACCTTATAACAATGGCATAAAAACTTATTTGTATACATTTCATATCTTGAGATTGTACTTGTGGTTGCCCGCGTCTCCACGCAAATGTCTAATTAATAGAGGTTAAATTTTAAAAAATCCTGATATAAGTCATTCTTCATTTTTAAATAAATAACTAAATACATTTTATCGATTTAAGCTAAATGAAAAACTGTCGAAGTTTTAAACAAACTAACCCCCTATGTTATCCCCTAATACAACTAAAAAAAACTCACCCCGAGTTTAAAAAAAACTTCTTAGTGCTCACCTAGGTACACTATAAAAAGAGCATGCTGCAAAATTTCGAGTTTCTCACCCCAGTAGTTTGGGCTATGCGTTAGTAAGTGACAACTTAGTTTAGTCAGTCAATCATAGTCAGATTTTACCCGACTGCGGAAGGAGGTTCTTTTTTTCGAGAGTATGTATGTATGTATGTATAATTGTTTGGCACGCCCTACAGCCCAAACGGCTGGACAGTTCTTAACATATGAGGTGTCGTTGAATTTGTCAAAATTGTGAGAGTGACATAAGTTATTTACATTTAAAAATGGCGCCTGCAAATGAAAATAAAGTGGGGAGGGGGATTGATTTTTCCTTACCATAGCAATATGGGTATCAAATGAAAGCCAGTAAAAAGACCATTTTGAATATATAACATTTTTTACAGGCCGGTGTTTTGTTTTATTTAAATTATGTTTGTTTTATTATGATTGCAGGCTTACATCCATACTAATATTATAAAAAGTGTGTCTGCCTGTCTGTCTGTCATCTCTTGACGCTTAAACCACTGAACCGATTGAGATGAAATTTAGTATGGAGACAGTTCAAGACCCTAGAAAGGACATGCTACATTTTGTCGCGATATAAAGACATTAAGGGGGTAAAATGGGGGATAAAAGTTTATATGGAAAATCCAACTCTTGCGGGCGAAGTCGCGGGGAACCACTAGTAATTTATAATTCTTACATAATTCTGCGCTAAATAATTCTTACAAGCTTTTTAGAACTGACTATGGACGTATAAGTTTAAACAAGAAACTAAAACTATTGACTATTGACGATTGGCACAACAAGCCAATATCAAATCATCATTGATTTGATTGATAGTTTTCATATGCCTGCTTGCATGAGCAAGCAGGCATATATAAAACTATTGGGTGAGAAGGGTGTACGGCCGAGGGACAGTGCCGAAACGCGTTGACCCGGAAATCTGCCCAGCGATAGCTCGTGAAATCGATAGCGACAGAACGAACCTACGTCCTTTTGATATATGCGCGTCCGTGCACTCGTTAAGCCGTATGCACAATGGAAAACTTTTGTAGCAAGGCAACCACGATGACTGCTATATTTAATCAGGAAGTCACGGCTACGTCGCCAGTTACGCATTTCAAACAATTCATAGTCAATTGTAATGCTCTCGGCGACGGCTAATCAACTTTACATTTTCATACTAGCCGGCGATATTACGTTCCGGTAAGGTTAAGCTGTAATTCTTCATGGTTCGAGAGTTTTTCCACCACTGCCTCTCATGCTTAGCCAAGGTCTACAGTTTCTTATTTAGCAGATAAGGAACCCAAACATTCCTCTTACAATTTAAGAGCTAAGCTCTTATTAGAGTCTTTTCTATCCTTATCTACTTTTCACCCATCCCTTAACTTTACATACCAAAATAATAAAAAAAATAGAACATGTATAATAGACTCAAATCGCGCTTCTCTGCCTACGAAACAGCCAGAGGTCTCTGTGCGTTTGACATTGACACGAGCTGGCGAGATGAGTGGAGTGAAATAACAAACGGAACAACACTGCAGGCCATAGATCCCACGACCAGGCCAGATGGTTTCGACCCACCACGTGGACTCTGGTGCCGCCTAAACAGACTGAGAACAGGACACGGACGCTGCAACCATTTCCGAAATAGGTGCGGTTGGCGCAATTCAGCGCTCTGTGAGTGTGGCGAGGAAGACCAAACTATAGACCATATTATACAGCGCTGCCCTCTGCACTCATACTCGGGCCCCCCGGAAGATCTTTTTAGGCTTACACAGGACGCGGTCTCGTGGCTCGGGACCCTGAATGCGGATTTATAAGTATAAGTACTGTTAAGAAGTGGAATTGTTTAAAATTATTGTAACGCCATACGATTTAATAAATAAATCATCATGGTACTTTTTCTACAGCTCCAATTACCCCGGATCTAAACTAGTTAACCCACATACTTGTAAACCTGCTTACTACTATAGGAGAAAACAATGCCTTACAAAACTCAACTTTATTTGACTTTATTCAATGGTCACTTTGATACAAGAAAACATAATTTCTAAAAAAAAAACATGAAAACACCCGACTGCAAAGATTCTTATATTTTTAAAATGGTCTTTTTATTGGCTTTCATGTGATACCCATATTGCTATGTAAGGAAGAAATCAATCCGGCGCCCGAAAATGGAAATAATGGGAGTAGGGGCCCTTTATTTCCATTTTCGGGCGCCATTTTTGTCACTCTCACAATTGTGACAAATTCAACGACACCTCATATGCCAAAAACTGTCCAGCCGTTTGGGCTGTAGGGCGTGCTAAACAATTATACATACATACATACTTCCGCAGTCGGGAAAAAAACCATAACCCTCCTTCCGCAGTCGGGTAAAAGGTACAGCAACAAGGCCTTATGTTGCAAATATACATCGACAATAGCCACTTTCGATCAGGTGGACATTTTGACTCGCCGTCTTTGTGTAATAAAAAGAATAAATAACGAATCCACAGTCTTTGCAAAGTCACAAGCAATCTGAAATCTGGAGGTGCTGGCCTAAAGCTCAAATCTCTCCATCAATGGTAACGGAACACACGAGCCTTATGAAATATGCAGCGCGCTCGTCCTACATACATTGAAGTTACGCGTCCACTACCTCGATTGGTAAAAAGTCAACGCAACGGATTTTTTAAATTCTGTATGTTTTATACTTTAATATATTATAAGCTGCTTAGATTGCTCTCATTTAAGTGACTTGGCGACTGCTCACAACATTCTTATGGAATCTTTTCTGGTCAGTAGATTTCGTTTTTCGTAATTTCGTAAATGGAGCAATGAATATATATTTTTTTAATTTTAAATGACCTACTCAACGATACCCTACACAATTGAGTACACAAAAAAAATATTTTCCAAACTTTTATTCTACCACTTTGTCGGCGTGATTGGTAAACATACAGGTACAAAATTACGGCTTTCTGGTACGAACGTTCTCAAAGCAAAGCATTAAACATGTAATATATTATATTACATCATCATTATAGTAGTAGAAGTCATCAAACATGTAATACATAACGAGTAGTAGGTACTTCAAAAAACCTTTAAAAGCAAAATTTAGACAAATGTTTAAGATAACTATGAGTACACTTCTTCAGAGCTACCCTAAAAAAAACCGGCCAAGTGCGAGTCGGACTCGCGCGCGAAGGGTTCCGTACCATTAGCTTACAACATTAGACAGTACCTTTATAGGCAAAGAAAGTATATATTTTTATTTTATTTATAATTTCAAAAGTAATCACATACCTTCATCACATACCCAAAACAATGTTAAATAAGAGTTACCGCGCCTGTTTCTTTACGTGACTGATTTGAAGTTTATAGGTCCAAGACTAGAAATTACAGGGGGGGTGGGACACCGTGTAAAAAAAGTGTTGTATGGAAACCCTACTTTATTTTCATAGTCCTTTTCAACGATACCCCACACAAGGGGGTGCTTTCAAAAAAATAATTTCCCCCCCCCCCCCCCCTTACATGTACCCTAAAAAGGGGTAATTTTATTTTTTTGTATTTTAAAAATGAGATCTATATCTGAAGTATCCTCGAAGCAAGTTACATGCAAACCGGTCCATAAACGTAGAAGATATTTTACTGTGACAGACTAGAAGGGACGGACTGAACGATGTTATAAGGGTTCCTTGTCGGACTATGGAACCCTAAAAAGGGAAATCCTTTTTTCACAACTGAGTTTATGATTACTAGGTTAAGTCTAGATTCGAGTTTAACTATATTATATTCCTGTTTACATGTTGTGCGTGGGATGCATTGCGCACAAGTGGACGTGCACCTAAAACCGGACCCTCACTGCGGTTTTCAGCGAATGACTTTTTAAATTAACACAAGCAAATACAGACTTGCAGTGAAAACGACTCAGTCATGTAAGTAATGTTTTATTTACACTTGCTGCGTTTTCAGACTGAAATAGCCATTTGAAAATATATCTTTCAACTAAATTACGTGCGAGTAACGGAAGGAATAAAACAAAACGATAACATTATTTTTGTTAAAATACAAACTTTGTTATTGAAACATTTTATTTCATCCAAAACAAGTTCGTTCAACCGTTGTTTTTCCAATGGTAATTGGAAAAACAACGGTTTTAACGATACAGGTATTAGGTATCCAATATTTTCGTGTTGCATTGTTTGAAAAAAAAAAAGAATAAATATTGAACTGCTTTTTTCGACGCTAACTTATTTATTTTTATTTGCTACAAATAAGCTTTACTTATTTGAATTGATGTTATAAAATTATAGATAGCTTGTACGTGCAGGGTGCCAGAATGGGTGAATCAACAGCTAAGGGAGGAAAAATATGAAAAATAAATAAAGTTATTTTATTTAAAAAAAGATACACTTCTACTTACAATCAGATTACACAATTACATACTTACAATTAATATTGGGAACAAAAACGTCCAAACAGAAAGTACAACAATTCGAACCAGAATAAAATTCAGTTTTAAGTAAAATTAGATCCTTTTTCGAATCTTTTATTATTTTTTACAGCCATGTGCGCTTTTTTATGAACCGTATTGTTTAAGGGATGGAACACTAGTTAAAAATCTGGGACACCCTATGTAATAATAATAGTGATGGTGGTAGAGCATTTTTATCGATAAGTTAAAGATCAAATTTTCTCGATACTTTTAGTTTTGTTTTTTTTATTTCTAAAACGGCAATCACTTCAACTTCGCGTTAATACTAAAATTTTACCTCCCCGTCAAATGTATGCTAGAAAAGAAACAAGATAGTTTATTATTTTCTATTTTCCGCACAAGTTTTAACATCTGGAGTGGAAGCTTTATTACATCCAGAGGTTTGGAAAATGCATCTTGCGGTGTGAGCGATGCTCAAATTTCAATCTGAAAGACAGGTTCAATATGAAAATCAATATGAATACAAAATCGATGAGGTATCATATCGTCAGATTTTATGTGGCAGGGAAAAATCTGTAAGAGAATCTGAAGAGTCTTGCACTCAGCAGTTATTAGATGAACTAGGAAGTTATCTGGGCTTTACGTAAATTGTTTTGATTTTGCAACTTGTTTTAAATGAAGTGTTGTGTTGTTTTTAACGTGCATGTTATTTAGACAGTGTTTGTTTTGACCAGTGGGGCTCTGATATTATCAATAGAGTGTGTAAACAAGTAATTTGTTTAAACATATAAAAACAAACAATGCAATTCATAACTTAAGATTTAAAGATCGGGGCGCTAATACCGTGCCATGGTATCTGTACCAAGACGAGCTAACACTATCGACATTTTGACACTATATTCCTTCATTTTCTCAAAGCGCTTCGTAGTTTTTTTACATCGATTTCGTCACTAACTCACCGATGATCATTAAAACTCTTACGGTGTTATTACAAAAAAAATACACCAGGTTTAAAACAGGTCTATATAAGCCGACTGAATGACACATTCGTGACATAACCGAATAAAGAAGCGCTTTTCTAATTCGCTAGCTAATAGGTTAGTCCTGACTTAAACCCGGTACTAAGTTTTTTGTATAACGGGGTAAGGGTTCTTTCTAAAGTTCAAGAAAGCTGAAATTTGGTATACTTAACTTGTATCAGTACACAAACAGAAAAAACTTGAAAACGTTATATGAAACTTCAACAAATTTTGAAACTAAAGTCTGATGCTGAGTAATCAAGTCGAAACATCTGGGACGGAAATTTGGTAGCAAACAAGCAAAAGAGTGATACTTGACCTCTATATTATGCGAAAGTTACTGCGACATTGACATCTGAGGATGAACCTTCATATTTTGGCCAAAATATTCAAATCCAGTCGCCAGATCCTTACAAATCCAGTTACACGAATTCGTTACTTAGCCTCGACATAGTTAGCCAGGGTGGCCGCAAACGACTAGACCTAGCAGTTGCCAGCTGTGACCTGGCTTCGACCGAACTAAATCACACCTAAAACTTATACCACTTCAGTCCACAATGCTTCAGCCAAAATAATCCGGCGGTAATATGGCCTGGCAGTAAATACGCAGTGGGCATGTAATAATAGATGAAAGGGCAGTCCGTTATAAAGTATAATTGTTAAGGGTTGATATTATTTTTACGGCATACCCTTCCAATTTTCGGGTTATGAATTCGTATGGAGACAATCACGAGAATTGGTATTGTGATTTGAAATTGGATTTCCAGTTAATTGTTTTAGGGATTAAAATAATATTTGTTCGGTAATTAACCCTGATACAGGAAAGGGATCGGTGGAGAAGTTTGGGGGATGCCTTTGGCCACCGATAGGATGATTCGGGCTATAAAAAAATATGGCCCAAGAAATGAGCGTTCGTTTGAAAAGAGTTGAAATAATATATTTCAAAAATTATATATAATGGGTTTGGAAACCGACCCGACAAACTTCAAGGGCTTTTTTAACAGTGAATTTCAATCATAAAATGTCCTTGTATATGTGGGGTAAAACTCAACCCTTTCGGAATGGCGGCATTTTAATTATTTGGTCATCGTGTAGGAAAATACTGTCGGATAACCTAAAACGATTAGCAATGCAATAAAATCATTTAAGTATCGAAAGCAATATCTAAAATTGTTAAAAAAATACAGACAATAAATAAATAAATTGTTTCAACAAACACACCAATTACCTAGCCCCAAACTAAGCGTCAGCTTGTGCTATGGTGACTAGAATAACGGATAGAAATACTTAAATACATATAAACACCCATGACTTAGATACAAATGCTCGTGCAAAATACAATATTAAAGTTTCTCCAATTCCTTGCAAAAATATTAAGTTGATTTCTCAACCTACATGTATCGGTCATTTTTTGAATAAAATGAACTGTAGAAGGCCCCTTAAAGTTTGTCGAGTCGATTACATAACTTATTGTGAGTATAGCGTACACAATTATGTCTAAAACTATATTCCTTGTTGTGAACAAAAATACTCTACCCTCCCGCAGGGCAGGAATACCGCCCTATCCGATTGGCAAACTGACTTCAGTTTGAAAGCCATTTTGAAACCTATGCGGTGTTATTACAAAAAAAATAGGACAGGTTTAATTAGGTCTAAATATTAGCCGACAACAGAGGAATGAATGACACATTCGTGACATAACCTAATAGAGAAACGCTTTTCAAATTGGCTAGCCAAAAGCTTAGTCCTGGCTTAAACCCAGTACTAAGTTTTTGTGATTTTTGAACACGCGCGGAATTGAGATACATTAACCTGTGATGCGTAGCACCCACAAAGAACCATTTTGAATATTTCATTATGTGTATTTATTGTTAAATAAGTGTTGCAAGCAGCATAAAATGTAATATAATTATTATTTTTAATAACGACAACACTGATTGTTTTGTTATGTTTCCGGTGAAGTTGTCCTACGTTTCTCTTTGATGTTGCTTCAACGTGACTGTGTCAAGAGTGTAAAATAAACTGTAAAAAAAGTGCCATTAATAATAAAACTGGACGTTTTCGTTCACTTCGATGCTCTGCCAGACATCAGCCCACTCACACGCAGTCTCCAACAGTAAGTTTGTATGTAATGTGTGTACCTAATAAGGTAGTTTATAGGAAACTTTGTCAGTTTTGAAGCTAAATTGATCAAAATTGGTATTTAATTGAAAATCAAGAATGAAACCTTTCAGTATTTTTGAAAATTCAGCCTCTAAGGGATTCAAAAGAGGGGTTGAAGTTTTTATGGAAAATACAACTAAATTCACAGTCATCTACTAGTCCTTCTCTCTCATCATCTCGAACAGTGCGGCCTGCAGATGCCGTCTGCAGTCGCTATCAAACTTGTACAGTCACAAGCAATGAAATGTATACAAAATAAGTTTTTATGCCATTGTAATAAGGTATCAAATCGAATGCGGATGTATACATATTGATGCTTATGTATCTGTACCTTTAGAGACAGGGACAGCTAGAGTTGCCTGTTCATCGTTTTCAAAGAACCTGACAAATACACATCTCTGCACTCGACGTTACATTCATCAACGAAACTTTGCGCTCATTGCGAGCAAGTTGTGCAGGAGTACTCGTATATGGCGGAGGCCTGTATTTATAGGCCAAGTTCGACCGTAAATCCGTGGGGCAGCCCCTGTGACTGAACGCGAGGTACGAACGATGGAACATCACGCCTAACACTGCGATCTTAGGCGATTTTCATAGGTGCTATATTGCAACTGAAATATAGTTTGGCGAATGTACCAGCTCACTGGGCAATGCTAATTGGGAGCGATGGTCTTTGAGGCGGTTTTTTAAAGGATTGATGCAGTTGAGGCACATAAGTACACTTGTCACACTGAAGAGCAAGACTCTATGACACAGACATTGAAAAGCTTAATGAGATTCTCAAATTGTGTGATACTTTACATCGATACTTTTATGTCAATATTCTTATCGACTGAACTATCGATTTTTCAGCACACATCGTTGTGTCACCGTGAGTTAGAAACAAATACTTTTATTTTTGTTCAAGTACATTACTTAGATAACTACTATTTAGATCCAAATCTGTCAAGCGAGACATGCATAATTTTCTTTTACTGCCTTTAATATAATATTACCGGCTAAATTGCCGTATGTCTGTGTGTTTGTATCGTGATACTCTCTATAACTACAGAATGGATGTTCAAATTTAATGTATACAGTGGATTCGATGTTTACAATACATGAACATCATATACATATTTTATGTATACAATTTAACTAAACGAAGATTCTGTATTATTAATGTATTCTTCAGATACTTAGTACAATTTGATACTGACGCTTACAATAACGACTAAATTAATCTATTGACCAGCATAAACCTACGGATCCTTATTTTATACCACAACCTTTCACGACGATGATTCTCAGTCGAATGCCCATCCATCGCACTTCCAGCCCGCTCCACAAGTTAAAAATGCGATAGGGTGGGGTAGCTTAGGGTTGCCATTACAAAAATAACGATACAGTTACTGTGTTAAGCAATTATAGATTAAAATAACAATTAACGTTATAAAGAATTGCTTTAGAATTATTGACAAATACTGATACTGGGTTAAGTAAAACTTAAATACAAAAATATTAATTAAAGCAACACACAAATAATGCTAATATTAATTCATTTTAATGTTTCAAATGAAGAATCACAACACTAGTTATGAACCAAAATCACAATTATTTGTAAGGTCTCGGTGTGAAGGTAGAAGCAGATGATGATGCGAGGTGCCTGGTCGCAAGCACCTTGCGTCGTCATATGTTGTCGCACAAGTTGTGGCGTAGTGGCGGTAGCGCTTTGGTAGTGATACCAAGTTAAGCAACCCACGCCGCGGTCGTGTTCGAATGGGTGACCATCTAAACCATTTAAGTGACGTCTATCTTAAGCATCTCCGTGCTTTGGAAGGCACGTCAAGCAGTTGGTCCCGGTTAATATCGATTGATACTAGTCGTTAAGCCTTGTCAGAGGCCCTAGGCGGCTTGATAACATCAAGACAGTAAGGTTGGTCACTTGCCTTACAGACACTCCTCCACTAATCCGCACTGAGCCCGCGTGGAGAAGTACGGCTCACACCTCCACATAGTTGAGGTCTTTGCACAGCAGTGGGATCTAATAGGCTAACTTTACTTTACTTTTTAACAAAATTTATAACACAAAACATCTTAAAAGCCACAGGCACGCGCAATTTGACCTTGCAATCATTTCTCTAGCGGCAAACAAGAAAAATTTTAATAATCCATCAAAAACAGAATCAGGAGAGTCGTTATCTCTACATTGTTCGTGACTGAAGTGTATTTTGATAACGAACGGGAGCCCTTCCAATTGACTTTCAATACTGCCAGATAAAAAAAATCTAGAGAGAAAAATCTAATCACATTCACCCAATTCCATTTTGGTACTCGTGTACGAAGAATTAAGCCAGCGGAATTGAAGAGAGCAGAAAAAATTTAAAGAAAAACGTTTCTACTGGGGCCGGAAAAGGAAATGGTTCCGATGCAACCCATTCTTGGGAGCATACGGGACTATATTTTAGGCGCATCAGCTGTGTAAATAAAATTTGATTCAAGGCAAAAACTTAATAAATAAAATGATTTTATACACTGTCAAATGAACTGTAAAAATGTAATTACAAAGATCACTAATTGTACGTAAGATAGTACCGTACCGATCGATCTTTTAGAGTTGATGATTTTGGTTAATAATAAGAAGCTGCGAAGTTAAAATTATCTGTCATAGGGTCACCTAGTAGTAGACAAACGGATGGTTTCCTATTTAATTGAGACAGTAGAAATAAAACGAGTTAAGTAAGTGTTTTTACGGTCGGTGCAAGTGGTACGTTAACTAAATTACTACCGAGGATTCTAATTTTGAAATCATTTGAGGCCTGCGAAGCAAATCTCTCTGCAAAGTGGTAAGGCTCAACTACATAGTACATTCAAGAGTTTATTGAATCGCTATCGCAGTGAACTGTGCTTAATTTCACTACGATTGCGATTCAATCAGTGTTAACCTCTCGTATGTACCCACCCGCCGCTGCTCGCGACATTTCCAATAATATTTCGATCGGCGATATGAAAACAGCGGTGATTGAATTGTGATCGGGCTGAACAATCCACGCGGTTCTTTACAATGATTTCCCATTGAATTTTCCATTCGGCTGATGACGGGCCCCTTGGGTTAAGGTCTTGCGGGTAATGAGCTTTTGACCTTTTGGATTAATAATCTGTGGAGCAGTTTAAGCGTTGTTTAGACGAAATAAGTCGGATGCAAATATTGTGGTGACGGTTTTACGGGAGCAGGCTTTGATCCTGGCTGAATAGTACCTAGTATCGTATATATTACTACTAATTTAAGTTCTTTTAGAGACGACTTACTCGTAAAATTATCAATCATGGGGCTCGATTCCAATGAGTCCTGTCTAAGACTTATTTTGAGTTCAGTCTCGTTCTTTCTGTGCTAATGAAACAAAAAGAGACAGACTACAATAATTTGAAATTAAGCGATGCGAACTTTACGTATTTGAACAAGTTTTTGCGTGTTGTCATCTAACTTTGTAGTTGTCATTAAATGACATCTCCATTAAATTGTTTATGGATTTTGTAATTTCCTTAGCACTTCTAAGCGTGAAGATCACCAACACATGTTAAAATTTTTATCAGTCGGTTTAGAATGATTTGACATATTTTGTATGGGAATTCTGTCAAATTAACTGTCACTAGATCTTTACCGACTGTTTTAAAATTGGTGAACTTTGGTCTAAGTAATATAAGCGTCGAGTTCACCAACACGTGTTTATGTTTTAATCATCCGGTTTAGCTTATTTGACATAATTTTTATGGAAAACCTGTCAAATTAACTGTCAACATACGTTTTATGGCTGTTTAAAAGTGAACTCCGGCCTTAGTCGGTCTTTTTTCGTCTAAGGACAGAACACACTGGAATCGAGCCCATGGCCTTGTCAAGGTGCTTATCCTAAGAAGTAGTAATCTATATTATTAAGTAGTGGTTCATTTTCGGTGAAACTCGTCCTTTGACTAAAAACTAGTACGAAATTAGAGAAACAAGATACACGGGAGTAGAAATGTATATGGATAGAAAGACAGGAAAAAAGTGACATAAAAACAATAATAATACAGTGTCATATAAATTTAAACTAAACATAAAGAAAATATTTACAGCCAACAAGTGATTTGAGTATAATAAGGTTTCAACACTTTGAAACTCTACTAGAGTTCCTCAGAAGTTCCTCTGGGCGCTTCCTTTATGTGTACGAGTATGTGTACTTTAAGTCTTCCTGTAAATAAGTGCTCCTATCTTGAACAAATAAAACAAATAGCTAATGGTGGATCTAACAATGTTTGAACAAATCTGAGATATCTTAATGTAAATAAAACGATTGTTTGTACCTTTTAACTGTGGTACCACTGCAACTCATTTATAATACTAAGTTCTCGATTTTGAAATAAACGAGAAGACATATTTAATGTGATTCACTTGGTAACTAACTTCATTTTGTGAAATACGTATCAAGTTAGTAGTTATGATGCATGATAGAGTATAAAAGGAACAGTAAAATGATATATCAATCAGCACGTCACCAGGCCTGTGTATCTTCCCGCGTAGGTAGCAAAAACGTACCTACGCGCGGCGACCCCTTGGTAAGGGTCTAAACAAGTTGGGTGTTGCTAGCCGGCAGCGACACGCTCGCGCGTTTTATTCACCGGCGGTGCGCGACACTAGGTTGCTGGTTGGACGAGCATGAATAAAGTCCTAGAAAGATGCGCTAGATGGCGTTAGTAGCTTCTTGTGGCAGTCAACCCTATCGCGTTGCGTGATAGTACGTCACTGAATAGGTTTAGTGTATTATAAATCATATCCCATAGTTATAAGAATGAAATTATCTTGCAATGTATTTCTGTAGGTGTCTACACGAAAATGTGCTTGAGTCTGAGGCGAACTGAATTACACCATATCGTTGACAACATTGAGTAGATATTTCTTTGAATTTCATTGCAAAGTCATACTTCTGTACGGAGTACTAGTACTTATTCTGTGACGTCACACAGTTTCAGGAAATGTAAATATTTAATAGCAGTCTATTTATTTACTCTAGTAACTACTTTTTTTTGTTGTCTGCGACATTTTGTACGTGTTCTGAAACTTTGTGATACTAGCTACTACAGTAGTAGCAGTAAAAGGTGCACAAGTTAGTTTGTTATGATAGCTAGTTCTCATTTTTTGTCAGATAAGCGACTTAGACATGTGTTCTGTGGCATAACTCTACAAAAAAACTTAAGCTGAACAGACTAAAAAGTAGTAGCACTGTTCCTTCAGGCCCGAGGGCCGGGTAATAAAATTTTATAGTGCCGTATGCTAGGACAATAAAAATCTGCCGCTCCAAAAACTACCGTTCGCCGCTGCCCGCGCCAGGGCGGCCCGCGCCCGAACTCTCGTTACTCAAACTTGGACGCGTATTTATGAAGTTACCCTATTTTAAGAAAACCTATTTCGTCCGGGTTTAGAACGTCATTCAGACTTGGGAAGAAAAGCATGCTTCTACTCGGTTGTCTCCTTTTTGCAGGGGGCCAAGATGGAATGATCCAAAAAGGGAACTGTAAGAACACCTATGCGTATTTCGCAAAGTTTTAGAAAGTCGATGGAAGCTTCAGATTTCTGAATCTTACAGCGAAAAATCTATTGTGCAACAAGTTTCCTCTATTTTAGAGAACGACATTTTGCAGCGCTTTCACTTTGATTTATAGAAACAATTTACAAATTGTAGAGATTATGTAAATTAATATCAATTTACAATATCTAAAGCAAAGCTATCAGTAACAATATGTATGAAAATGACATAAGCCATCGAAATATCACATGACTTTTGTATATACAAAAGTCATGTGATATTTCGATGGCTTTTTGTCATTAAGCGATAGCAAAGTTAGGAGTAAAGACTAGATTGCATCTTGTCTAAGGGCCCTGTACCCCGATCGATTTCAAAGTCTACCGCGAGGAAACTCAAAAGCCCGCCTCGAACTCCCCTAATTTACATTTAAATAAACTTTAATTGCCTTCACACACAGTTCCACAAACTGGAACCTGGAAATAAATTTGTAAAAGAAAAGAAACATCTTCGTCCTCGAGTTTAAACGTTGTTCGGAATCATTTGCTTCGTCTTGGGAAATTAAAATTAAGCTTTCCATTCGTTCTTTCATTTTACTTACGCCTGTGGTAGGTATTGGTAATTTTTTGATATGATTTCCATAATTTTGAACGAAATATAGTTAGAGTAGTTTATGATTTTGGGTCATATCATGTTAAATTAATCGGTGTCTCAGATTTTAACAACGAATTGACTAATTACTATTTTACTACTTAATAAAGTCAATCATCTTACTATTGGAAAATATATGAACATCAAACCGCTTGGGTGATGCTACCTACTCACAATCAACCTATCTATCGATTCGTCTGATTTACTGACATATTAAGCCATCGAAACATATGACTTTTTAACCCCCGCCGCAAAAATAAGTTTGACATTTTTGTTTCTGGATCTAAGAGTTTATGCTTATTAGATGTGCTGTATTAAAAATATTAACACATACAGACCAATTTGTAAATCAGGTCGTCAGTCAGCCCTGTCATCAGATCATCGGTCTGGACTGAGGCATCGATTTCGTCAACCGCACGCCAGCGGACTTTATTTCGTGTTTATCACCGTTACAATCTGTTTTAGGTCCAGCCTCTATTGATAGGCGGAGCGACTGTCATAACAAGCCGTTGAAAAGTGTCGTAAATATTAAAACTTGTTTTGCTTCCTTGCACTTTCTCCGCCAGACGCGCGGAATGCGAGGAAAAACCATTCTCCGCAACATCACCCGTCACCCGCTGACGTCTAGCGTCCCTTCATCGCCCCCCACATCTAGCTACCGCAGACAAAAACTTATCGGACTATAGCAGTAGCCCCTCAACTAATCGTAATAATAATTAGTGATGAAATTGATGAGCATGCATGAGTTTTAGTGGGTTTCTCGCAGGTTTCAAATTATTGATTGCATAATCAAACATATTAAGAACCCCACGACCTTCCCCCACCCACTGATTACAGAATTAACGAGTTTTGTTTCTCTGGAACTTGTGATTAGCTGTTGACAAAGCGATTTTCCTAGTGTCAAAAATAAGTACTTAAAAATCCGCTAGATGGCGTTGAACATCATAGATAAGACAGGTAGATTTTTATTTAAGAAAACGTTTAATCATAATATAATGTTTATGTTTAGCATTTTTTAGATTCATGCGTACTAACTGGTAATTATTTATCTATTTAGTGATCGTTAGTATTTTTAACCATAAAATTTTATTTGTACTGCAATTTGAAGGTAGCAATTTTTTACGTTAGTAATTCTACGCGTGTCTGTCCACATAATATTTCAAAATGTTCTTTTTGCTTTAGCCTTGATGATTACGTCGCAATAGTCATTAATTTAGATAAACAACGCCATCTATCAACATGAAATAGAACTAAAATTTGAGCTGTCACAAATCCCTCACTGCCGCCGAACCTATCACAGTAGTTGGTTAAAAGTTCATGTCAATTCATTATACTTCCGCTTTTCGTTCGTCACTCAATTTCATTGGTCACCGAGGGTTGGTAATTGCCCGTGATTGGCTCGCGGCGCGCTGATCACTTGGGACGTCACCGCCGAAACGACAGATTTACGATGTTTGCTTCATCTGTGCACTGAACGGAATGCAGTTGAAATATTCTGTTGGTATTCATGTTTAAAATGAAGCGAGTATCATTTAATAAATTTCAATGAAATGTTAAAAAATATAATAAAATCTATGGCAGCGTGTAAAATTGAAGTCTTCATCATTTATTAGCCGCAGAACGTCCACTGCTGAACATTTCAAAGTGATCTGTTGCAAACTGGAGTCAACTACCTATTTATATTATTATTTGACGACCGTCTATGTGTAGTGGTTCGCGTTTCGGACTACAAAACCAGCAATTGCGGGTTTAAATCCGGCAAGGGGCAAATGTTTGTGTGATGAGCACTAGCATTTGTACCTAAGTCGTAAGTTTATAAAAGTATTATAAGTATCTCTATCCGTAATCCTAGTCACTATAGCACAAGCTCACGCTTAGTTTGGTGCTAGGTGATTGGTGTGATTGTTGAAACAATTTATTTATTTTAATATTATTATGAGCCCGTCCCACTGCAGGGCAAAGGCCTCCCTACCCTTTTCCAGTCTCCACGATCTTAGGCAGCTGTTTCCTAGTCGTCCAGTCAAGCTGAGCTGGATGCTCATTATCATCACACAACCGCCTTCTGGGACTACCGTGTGGCCGTTTTCTAATTAAAGGGACCCAATAGTTTTTATTAGTTTTTAACACTCACAGTGATTTTTTTTCTAATAGTCCATAATCTCTGTTTTTTTTTAAATTAACTTTATATTCTAATTTGTTTTTGTTTTAGTCTGTCTTCTTAAGATACCGGAAATTATTTTAAGCTTTTTTAATTTCCCAAAAAATATTCTCTTTTTAAATTGGATTTTTTTGATAAATTAATTAGTTATTTCTCCGAAAACGTCTCGGCGTCCTACGAAAGGGAAACTTGGTGAGGGCGAGCTCAATAACCGCGGAGGCCCGCTTAAGCCGGGAATTATTTCAAAACGCAGTAACGACGGACCCCGGGTTAAGGCGACGTGCGTCTTGAATATTTCATGCATATTTTTTACTATAAGTACACGTTTATATACTGTATGACAAAATTTCTAAAAATTGAAACTTAATTGAAAAATTGTAAAGAAAACACATTTATTAAAAATACAATCACTCGAAAGTTTACAATCACAAGACTATTAGTACAAAGGTGTCAGGTGGCTCAGCATTCTTCTTTCTTCTTCTCTTCTTAGTCGCTCCCTCTTAAAGTAAGTCTTAGCAGTTCCCCGCGACTTTGCTCGCGCCAGAATTCGGATTTTCCATATCCTCTATTTCAAGCCCCCCCCCCCCCCCCCCCCCCCACCCCCGATGATGCGACAAAAAGTCTCATCTTTATAATATTGTTTCCATAATGAAATCTACTGTCATAAAAAACGCTGCCCTTCACACTCTACATGTAGGTGTAATGCTAACTCTTAACGTTTCGTTGCACGGGACTAGATTTGACTGATTTCCCCAGTCACCTTGCGCTGATGGATCGTCCCAGTCAAGTTGGTGTTGTTTCCAGTTTTATTATGACACGAACTCTTTATTGAGATGCAAAGTTTTATGCCTTTGAGCTGTTAAGTTGCTGGCAGAAGTGTTGATGCAAAGACTTCGTCACGCTTGAGGTACTTTAGCTTTTCGGGATTTTAATGCTATTGAAAGGCCATAAAACTTTTTATATGTCGTAAACCCTTTTATAACATTTTTATTTTGGACAGGATATTGTAAAATGGTAATACTCTCGTGTCTTTTCAAGAATTTATGCAAAATAACTTTCAATTTTAGGTTTTTAAGCAGAGAATTTCATAATTTTTCTATACCAAAGCAATATGGTTAAAATGAAAGCTAGAAAGAGACCATTTAAAAAATATATTATTTTTTGCAGCCTGGTGTTTTGTTTCTTCAATATTTTTTTTGCTTGTTTTTGCAAGTAATATTGTCCTCCTAGCCAATTTCGACTACGGCTGCCTATCTCAACAGATATTAGCCAACTGCGCAGGACATGTTATAGTGCACAAGTGTGTGCGCAATACACAGGTGCACTCTCTGTTCCTTCACTCTCATAATTCGATGAGACGACAGTCCGACATGACCGTAGAGAGATCAGGCGCAGGACCAACGGCTTAACGTGCTTTCCGAGGCACGGGGGTGTTAACACCACCAACTTCCTGACTCCGGAGCAAGTACCTCACAGACGTCGCCTTAAGTTACATAACGACAGTGAAATAATTTCATCGAAGCGTAGCAAACGGAGCAAGGTCGTATTTAGCGAGTAGCGAGAGACGCCGCCGGCCTAATGCCCGAGTCGCTAAAGGCCCATCCACACGCCCGATGGGGTGGATCGACGCGGGCCTTTATAACCGTACTTATAAACCCCAATGCCAACTCTTGAGAAAGTTTAGTTTTTAGCTGCTATTTATAAAGAATGTTTTTTTGTCCATGTCAATGATAAAAACAAAAAAATCGAAATAGCATTCGCTATTCAAAATAGCACTTTAGAGTTTAATATTTCATAAATAAAGCTATAAATCGAAAAATTGTGTTGGGAGCCCCTAATTCATTTTAAAATACCTACTCAACGATACCCTACATGATAGGATAGACAGCGAAAAAAAAAACGGTAATTTAAAAAACTAAAAAACCCGACTGCGTTTCTGTGTAATTGGATATTAAAAAACCCTAAAACAAGGAAGAGGTCATACCTGGGTTAAATTGGTACCCATATTAAAAATTGTATAGCAGTCGGGACCCATTCTAAAATTGGAGGCTTAGTGAATTTAGAGCATATACCTGCCTCTATATTACATTGCAGATTACTCCAATCTACTGACGAGACGGTTAACTTTCTAACATGGGTCCCGACTGCTACAATTTTTAATATGGGTACCAATTTAACCCGGGTATGACCTCTTCCTTGTTTTAGAGTTTTTTAATATCCAATTACACAGAAACGCAGTCGGGTTTTTTAGTTTTTTAAATTACCGTTTTTTATTTCATTATTTTTAGTTTTATTATTCAAAACAAAACACCAGACTGCAAAAATATTATATTTTTGAAATGGTCTCTTTACTGGCTTTCATTTGATACCCATATTGCTATGCTAAGGAAAAAATCTACCCCCCCCCCCCCCCCCGCCCCCCTTATTTCCATTGAAAACGTGAAAGTTGGCGCCGTCTTGGAGAGGCCTATGTCCAGCAGTGGACTGCAATAGGCTGAAATGATATGATGATAAAATTGTTACAAAAATAACTTATTACATTTATCACTACTTGGGTTAAATTATTAATAAAAACCGACAAATGTGATTAATTTATCACTTTAACCTCGACTTTCGGTAATTATTAATAATAATAGATAATTATTAATAATCTTCAATTATTCACTCTTACCCCTACAAAATTATAGCTTTCTAGTACTAAATGTCTCTTGGCAAAACCTCGGACGGACAGACAGACAGAAGGACATGACGAAACTATATGGGTTTCTTGTCAAGACTTCGGAACCCTAAAAAGCAGATACAATGATTTCTGCAATGATGAAAATGTGTGGAGAACCATTTTTTTTTCACGATATCGGTGATGTCTCCATAGTAAAAGTTGTCTCTGTAGTACGAGGGTCAAACTGAAAGTTCTTAGAACTGGCCACTTATAAACAATATAATAAAAAAAATATTCTAAAATTTGAAAATAGAACTCTTTGCCAATATTACTGAGTATATATTTCATTCATTTGTCATTTGTTTTACGACTTGGCGGCAAATTGAAAATTGTCTGTGTCACGTCAAAATGAATTTAACACGAGAAAATTTTCGTGCAATGATTTTTTATGACTTTCGATGTCATTTAAGTCAACAAGAAAGTTATGATAGACTACGATTGGCCTTTCACGATGAAGCCCCATCTCGTGCGACTGTTTACAACTGGTTTAATGAGTTTAAACGTGGTCGCACTAATCTCACTGATGATGTACGTGAGGGACGGCCTTCTACGGCGACGACTGAAAATAACATCTGTGTTGTGCGGCGTATGATAGAGACTGACAAAAGAGTGACCTATCAGCAGATTCGGACAAGCTTAGGCATCGGTATGAGTCAAGTGCACAAAATCCTCCACGAACATTTAGCGGTCAGGAAGCTTTGCGCCCGGTGGATACCTCATAATTTGACTAAGGCTCAAAAACTCCATCGTGAGGATTGGTGCCGTAAAATGATTGAAAGATTTAACGGAGGTGACTCAAATGCTGTGTTCGACATACTAACAGGTGACGAAAGCTGGATTTACTGTTATGATCCTGAAACCAAAAGACAATCTGCTCAGTGGGTGTTTCCTTTCGAGGAGTTGCCAACTAAAGTGAAGAGAGATCGAAGTGCGGGAAAAAAAATGGTGGCCTCGTTCTTTGGAAGGATAGGTCATTTCGCAACAATTGTGTTAGAGGATCAAAAAACAGTTTCTGCAGAATGGTACACTACCAATTGTTTGCCACTTGTCTTGGAAAAAGTTCGAGAGAAACGACCTCGCAGTAGGATCCTCCTTCACCACGACAACGCCTCGTCGCACACCGCCAAGCGAACGATCGACTATTTGGCGACATCAAACGTTGAATTACTGGGTCACCCGCCGTATAGCCCCGACCTCGCGCCTTGTGATTTTTATTTATTTCCAAAAAATTAAGGAAAAACTTAAAGGAAAGCGGTTTATGAATGCTGAAGAAGCGGTGGCTGCGTATCGCGATGCCATTGAAGAGACCCCTAAGGACGAGTGGGCAAAGTGCTTTTCCCAGTGGTTCCATCGCATGCAGCGGTGTATTGACGTCAATGGACAATATTTTGAAAAGATATAATAAAACTAATAACTGGCTAATGTAATCAGTTTTTGATTTTCTAAGAACTTTCAGTTTGACCCTCGTAGTAGTTTTCTAAGGTCCACTTGCAGCAATCGCTTAATCTCGATTTAATGTCATGCTGTCTCTGACATTGCCGAACATATGATAGAGACAGAATGACGCTAATTCGAGATTAAGCGTTTGCTGCAAGTGGCTCTAAGTATTCGCATTGAATAACGAGTATGTGCCATCCTACTAAAATCATATTAAATATGCAGAAATTGTAATGCACAACTTTCTATATAGCTTTCCCTATTATTTATCTTCATACAACTCTGCTGCTAATATCTGTCTAAAGTTTGTTGAAGGGTTTTTCTTCGGTGATTAAAAAGGCAACAATACCGGGTTGCCAACATTTTTTTAGCAGATTAATTATTGTTTTCAAAGTTATTTAATTTTAACGGCGTGATTACGGACTAGGGCCGAAGGAAAAATATTTTAATTCTTTGAAGTATTCGTTAGCGGGTCATTAAAATATTTTAATTCTTTGAAGTATTCGTTAGCGGGTCATTAAAAACTGACTGAGGTTTCCACGTGTACTGAAGTGGCTGGATGTATTTCAGCTTTAAAGGTAAAAGGTTTTATTAAATGATATTTTTACATTTTCAAACAAGTTGTTCAATATTTCAGTGGACTAGCAAGCTACGGAAAATATTATCTTCAATTAAGTAATTTTGGAAGCTTCCGTAATCCGCAACAGTAAGTTTTTTTCCACCCATAAAAAATTTAAGAAAAAATGTTCAAATTTAAAGTGATTTTACCAAAGATTTGGCGATGCACTTAAAAAAAACCGCCGCCTTAGGCAGTCATTTCGGAACTCGCTCCGAACTTCAAATTGAACCCGCGTTGCTCGCAAACCGGTCGATTGCCTAGCCACTGGTTACTCGCTCACAAAAATTGATAGACTGTGTCACCCGGTGGGACTCGAACCCACGACTCTTCGCTATCCGGGCGAATGCTCTTACCAACTAAGCTACGGACGACGTTAGTCAGTCGACGATTTTTTGTAAGTGCTTGCTACGCCAATGAGCTGGCGTTCGATCAATTCCTGTAAGCGAAATTTAATTTAATTTCGTAAAAAAACTTGCAATCAAATTGCTTAAGTTATAAAAATAATTATAGATTCTAAGATCTAAAGACGTGTAGAGACGGTCCCATAAAACGTTTAGTATTTATTCAAAGCGATAATTGGCGCAGATTTTAAATTAGCTGTAAGTACAATATCACCGTAGCACCGAACCTAAAAAAAAACATGTCGGAAAATTATTAGCCGAAAGAATCCCAGTATAAATCATTAGTGATTATCATAAATAAATATTCAGGGCGGCATTAAAGTTCAGCCTCTGGCGGGCGGCCAGTTACCGGGCCCTCGTCGATATCGGATAGAAAATTCTGGATGTGACATCTATTAATTGTTATGAAAAAAAATGCTGGTCCCCTATATTCTGCTTGTCTAGTGTCAGTGGAATGGTAGTTCAATACCTCTAATAATAAGGCTTTCCGCGCGTCTTAGCTCTATTAGCTGTTTTTATTAAAACTAGAGAGTTTTACTATTGTTCTATAGAGCAACCATGGGATAAAACGCATTTACGGGAAACCAGTCAAGAGCGATTATGACTCGCACGCTAGAGAATCAACAGAAAAGAAAGCATTTTATGTTTTGACATCCATAAGTAGCATTTTCCCTAATCTTAATAAAATAACTTTTAATTTGATGAGTTGTTTTGGTCGAAAAAGAATGTACACTTAGCAAAAATTGAAAAACAGCCCAAGAAGAGACAGTCGAACAGACAGTAGTAACCTAACTTTAGCAGTAGAGATCTCTCTTAGCGATAAGACTACTTTGTACCTAAATCTTGTTTAATGCAAATTACATTGTAGTTTCTTTTATAGTGTGCAATACAGGGTGTTAGCGTAAGCAGTCTTATCCTTTAAGGGACTGAATATACCTACAACTTTTACCTTGGGACCATGTTCGAAATCTTTAAAAATAAACTGATGCTCCATACAAATAATTCTGCTACCTCGGTGGCAATGTATGGAGAGCAAAATTTTTTTTCACGATTTTAGTGTTGACTTCATAGTAAAAGTTGTAGCTATTGATGGCCATATTCACCCTTCATAAAGGATAAGACTGTTCACACGACTACCCTAAATAAATATCAGTATCATTGTCACATCTTGAGTATGTATATCTACGCATCTGACTATGCAAAATTTGTTCCAATGTTTTCTATACGCCACCGCTGTACTATCCATTTTCTATCCATTAAGGATCCTTGATTCCTTCGATTGTCTGCGGAGTTGGCGCGGCCCCGCTTTTTAAATGGGACTTTTTGTTGTGGACCCCGGTTTGGTTCCGGGTCGACCACTTCTCGATTGTTTTCGATGTGGCTTGTTGAATTTGTAAACTTTGACCCCATTGTTAGAGGTAGTTTCGATACTGTACATTTCGCTTTTTACAGGTGTACGAGTGTGTTAACGCATTTCGATTGGCTTAGTCACTTTATGCTCTCAAAACATGGCTAATCGTTTTATTTTTTTAGTGTTCAAAATCGTTTATAGATGGGAAAAATAAAATACAATTATTTTGCTTTAAATTTCCACTAAGAGACGCTAGCGCAGGCAACAAAACCACACCAACCGCAACCGCTTTGAATACCAGTTCAGGCAAATGCAGAATGCACCGCCCTCCCTCCCTCAATACGCATGCACTACAGCTAATGCAGTTGTTAGATACCAACACCAACGTGCAAAAAACCTCGACGCGTTTCGCCACTCCACGCGGCATCCTCAGGAGATGTTGTCGCCTCGGCTGAGCACGGACGACTAAAATCGTTTATTCCTGATGTTGTTTTACTAGTGATTTTTTGATGGATTTTAAATTAATTTTAGGAGCAAAATTGCAGGTTTGCCGTTTTTCATATTTTTCCATTTTCTGATATTATAGTCTGTATCAATTAGGCAATCACCACCCTATCATCATTCACTCTTTTATCTCTTAATCCAATCATTCGTAACTTAAGAGCTGCGCTCTTGTCGGTGGAGCAATCTCCAAGCTTCTCTGGACTCTGCCAGCATCTTTAACTCCCTATACCTCATAACATCAGCTTTTGCTTTCTGTGTGTATGTTCTTCTTGGCCTCTTCCTCCTCCAGTTTTGTTTTAGAAGTGTGGAAAACGATCGAGGGAGTGATGGAAATGGTCAAGGAAAAGAGATGCTTAATACACATTAATGAGAACAGGGAGGGAAAATGGTGGGACACCTTACACGTCATGACACACTTATTTCTTGACCCATTCGCTGAGAAATTCGAGTCACAATAGAAAATCAACTGTTATCTAGCACCGGTGCGTGCTGTGGCATGGACCACAGAATAAGTACTAGTACTCCGTACAGAAGTTTGACTTTGCAATGAAATTCAAAGAAATATCTACTCAATGTTGTCAACGATATGGTGTAATTCAGTTATTAGTTATTCAGAAATACATTGCAAGATAATTTTATTTTTATAACTCTGGAATATGATTCAAAATACACTAAACCTATTCAGTGACGTACTATTACGCAACGCGATAGGGCTGACTGCCACAAGAAGCTACTTCCGCCATCTAGCGCATCTTTCTAGGACTTTATTCATGCTCATCCAGCCAGCAACCTAGTGCCGGTGAATAAAACGCGCGAGCGTGTCGCTGCCGGCTAGCAACAACCAACTTGTTTAGCCCCTTACTAAGGGTCGCCGCGCGTAGGTACGTTTTTGCTACCTACGCGGGAAGATACACAGGTCTGCATGGACCCAGTTAATACGATTACGATTTTGTTTACCATTCCGTATTTTTAAACTTGAAAACATTTATTTCTTTTGGTTTCGGTAACCCACTCAACTACCGAATAGTAACTAAGCTATTCTTTCTCCAAAACGTTAAGATAATGCGATTCGACTACATTAAAATAGTATTCACATAACTGCGGGTTAGCCCGCTTGTACAGTCACGAGCATCAATATGTATACATCTGCATTCGATTTCAGACCTTATTACGATGGCATAAAGCATTTTTTGTATGCATTTCATTGCTTGTGACTGTACAGCACAACTGCGCGAACCGAGCAAGTCTGAACAGTGCGATGCACAGATTGTATAATTTGGCAACTATTTGCCGGCCGTTAGTTTTTATAGTACAATAATACTCTCCACACTCAAATGCAATGTCATATACACTTTTGTGAAGATAATTAGTGCATACAACGGTTGTTTTAACTCTTTATCTTATTTAGGGCAAATTTTAGCATCCAAATACTACTAAGTAGGTGGTTTAACTTAGAAGTATCACTTGAAAGACTATCTTAATGACGAGAATGTATGGACAGTCCAGCCTGCACCAAACTGATGTACCTACCTGTTTATTTCGATTTATTTCATTTTTGTGGCAGCTAGTGGTAACTGATTTGTTCCGGCGTTTCTTCTCAGCACTTGCCAGATTGTCTGTGTCTTGTCTCGAAGCGCTAGTAGGGCCCAAAAGATAAGGATACATTCAAAAACACAATTTTACGGATTACTTCGCGATTTATTTACATACAACCTGACGTTTCGAACACTTTACAGCGTTCGTGGTCACAGGGAGACGAACGAACGCTGTAAAGTGTTCGAAACGTCAGATTGAGTCAGTGTTTTAATGAGTTCAACAATTCGCGTGAACGTAAGAAACAATAATAAGTAGACATGTTCTGCCCCATATGGGCCATAATTGATTGATATTAATTTTGACGTTCATAAGTGGCATTTTGAGTTCTATCAGGAAAGACGCTAAATATGTCATAAATATAAGCAAGCAAGATAAAATATCGTCTACTTAATTTATTGTGTGGTAATTCTTTAGGTACTAAATTGGGGTCAAATATATATGCAAAATATCTTTTTAAGGAATCCGTTCTAATAACCAATAACTTTGATATAACCTTAAATTTGTTTCTGGAGCTATAGAATTTGTTATTACTTAAAGCGTGACTTTGCTGAGCGGATATTTTTTTATAAAATAATATGTTTACTTAAGTTAGAGCTCGCAATGCCCCTGAAACATATTTAAAATATCTAATTACTTTAGCCTGCGTTCAGTGCTTCATCATCAAGCATCCTCTACCCAAATGATTTGTAACATAAAATTATACAGAGACGTAACTCGTTCTAATTGTTGAATTAGGGGTCCTACTTTGTAAGACGTCTGTATTTTTGGACAGCTAGGATAGCTCATGTTTTTTTTATTTTGGTATCGTCCAGTTCTAATACCAGGCCACCCAGAAAGTATTGCGAAAAAAAGTTTTTATATATGGGATACTAGTCGGTTAGAATCTTTTTCTAAAATATTGTACGAGCTGCTTACTGCACATCTTTAGAAATTGATAGAAATGATAATTTGCTTGATATAATGAAATTGATTTATTAATTGATAATTTTATGATACGAGTACATGCTGTGGCATTTGAATACGTACTGAATTGATGGCGTGAAAATTGACACAACGGAGTAAAATGCTGATGGGACGAAATTTGCGGTCAAGACCGTACAAATATGATTATTTATAAGTAAAAATAGGTGTTCCATTTTCGAAATTTCCCTCCACATTTTTGCGAGCCAATTCAAAGTATCGTGTCTGACCGAAAAATGAATCTGCGCCAGGAACATTTTAGAGCTATGATTTTTTACGATTTCAATTGTCGCCTGTAACCGGAAGAATCGTTCGATAGACTTCAAATGGCATTTATGGAGGTAGGTAAAACTTGCGGTTGGCACATATTAATCCCTTGTTTTGTCATTGATATTCACGTAATTTTGCGTGTTCATTAGTTGTTGTTAGTTAGTTAGATTTTTTGGCATTTTTCGCACTTGAGCACGTGTTGTGGCGTTTCTTCGGCCTCCATGCAACCTCTGCATAGGCGGCTGTCTGTTACACCTATGGTAGATAGATGCTTCTTTAGGTGGCAGTGACTAGTTATATTTCCTATAACTTATGTTTAATAGTATTTATAATGCAACGCAAAAGATGAAACTAATAATGGTATTACAGAGTTGGTCTCCAGGCCCTTCGAGCCCCAACAGGGCCGTATAGCGCTAACAATACGCGTGACAAAGCGGGGACACCTGTGCGCTGATTTACACGCTAAGGCGGGACATTAACTACACTGGCTCAGAGACAGCCTGTATTACGAGAGATCATCTGCCAAATAATTTTCATTCAAAACACAGCAATACGTACACAGTTTTTTATTTATTTTATGAAACGGATGGGTTTGTTTTTTTCTGGTTATTTAAAGATGTCATTGAAGGATTTTGGGGTGTTAAAGGATCTACCTCCTAGTGGTCCACCCCGGGCAACGACAGTTTGTGATGGCGTCTGAATGATCCTCCCACCGGAGCCCGGCGCCAAGCAGCTTGCTGTGTTCTGTCGGTGAGTGGGAATGCCAGAACCATCTGGGCGAGCTTGCTCCACCGTCGACTCTCTCTACGCCGCGTCTGGCTTAGTCTTGAGTCAGGAGTAAACCCCGGTTACCAATCTTGAATCCGCAATTTTCTAGTGCAAATTTCATTTTATCGAAATCGTTAATCGTTTTTTATATTTACCATATTTTTATTTGACCGAAAACACGATTGAAATTCTTTTCAAGGTCCGAGTTTCCTTCCCAAACAAACATGCAGAATGCAAGCAAGCATGCACTGTGCAAGAGAGCTCGTAGCATCCAAGCAAGCATGCAGCATGCAAGTAGGCATGAACTGTACAAGCAAGCCCGTAGCATCCAAGCAGGCATGCAGTATGCAGGAAGACGTGCAGCATGCATATGATCAGCTCTCCTCCGGCGCTGCGGAAAGTGCAGTCCTCGCCCCCTTTAGCAAAGATCGGGCACCCGTGCAAGCTGGAGCGGCCAAGACTGGTCGCCGAAGGCGTTTTACATGGCGTATCATTGCTTAAAGTTCATCCGTGCTTTCCAGACGTCATTTTGACCATCGAGTTAGGCGGTAAGCTTACCGGCCGGGCGGCTGTATAGTCTCTTTGTCGATGACATTTAAAAAGTGTTATTTTCGCTACAAAATAACCTCAAATCTGAACTTTTCTACAAACACGAAACCAGTACCAAAATCACCCAAACCACGAACGTTAATCATCACTCCTGCGTCATATTTCGGAACGTTAAAAAGTTTTCCCCCGTAATGGCTGGTCAAACACTAGCCCAGACAGCCGTAACCGAACCGGATATTAAACGGGCACGTTGGGCGTCCAATAAAACAGGGTTATCGGATATTCTTCCTCGATATCCGCTATTACGGTAACCCTGGTTTATTGCGGTGCCCGCCAATGACGCTCGCGATTTTATATTTCCATTGGAATAGGACAGCGCTAAATACCTATATTTTATTTAGAATGGCCAAGCAGTGTAGCCAAGTATTGGTGAAAGCGCTTTGCTCAGTTTAAACAGGTACTTTCAGCTTTAAGTCGATGACCACATTCAGAATTTAAAAATCACTATTGTTTTAGGGTTACGTACCCGATGGGTAAAAACGGGACCCTATTACTAAGCCTCCGCTATCTGTCACCAGGCTGTAGGTATCTCATGAACCCTTATAGCTAGATAGATAGTCGAATTTTAACAGATTATGTATTTCTGTTGCCGCTATAACAACAAATACTTAAAACAGAGTGAAGTAAATATTTCAAGGGGGCTCCTATACAATTTTTTTTTTTTTTAACCTTTTTTTTGCTATTAATAACGGCAACAAGTGGACGCCTGATATATTCATAAATTATTATTTGTGAATATTATATATTGTATAATTACTTTAAAAATAAATAATTAAACAAGTATTTTATACAAAATTAAGGAAGCCCCTTACAAACGTGTTTTTTGCCTATACTATCTAATGTTGTAAATTAATGGTACGGAACCCTTCGTGCGCGAGTCTGACTCGAACCTGGGCGGTTTTTTTTCTATCACTCTCACTTTGTCATTATTTTCTTGTCTTGCTTGATGGTGTGTAGAGAGATAATAGTTTTGGGTATTAAAACTGTCATTTGCATATTAATATGAAATTATTAAGTAACTAAAGTCATTCTAAGAAATACTTTGAAATGCTGGTTTACATACTCATAATATTATAAAGAGGAAAGATTTGTTTGTTTGTTTATTTGCATCGAATAGGCTCCGAAACTACTAGAGCGAATCAATTGAAATTTGGCACAGAGATAGTTTGAGACACTGGGAAGGACATAGGCTACTTTTTGTCACGACATAAAATCATCAGGGGGGTGAAGTGGAGGATGAAAATTTGTATGGAAAACCCGACTTTTGGCGCGGGCGCAGTCGCGGGGAACAACTAGTGTTTTACTATAGTGAAATCAAATAGCCTTTCAAAAGTAAATATTTCAGGTAACCTTTTGTATGCCGGATTATTGTCTATTGTCCTCCTATGTGTACAGAAAATTGCGGCATACGAGCGGTTATCTTCTTTTTCATCAGAAATCTGAGTTCACCAAATTTGGAACAGCCGGTAAACATAGATTGACGGTCTGCCCTCGGACGGATCACGGTTACATATTCAGTTGTCCTCCACGTTGGTCTAGTGGTCAGCATGCTGGGTACTATCCACGAGGTCCTGGGTTCGAATCCCAGGTCGGGCTGAGTGTGTTTGGGTTTTTCTGTCTTGAAATAACTCAGACACAGCTCCGGAGTAGTCAGGAAGTTAATGGTGTTAACACCTCCGTGCCTCGGAAAGCACGTTAAGCCGTTGGTCCTGCGCCTGATCTCTCTAAGGTCATGCCGGACTGCCGTCTCACCGAATTATGAGAGCGAAGGAACAGAGAGTGCACCTGTGTATTGCGCACACACTTGTGCACTAATAATATCTCCAGCGCAGTTGGCTAATCTCTTTTGAGACAAGCCGCTGTAGCCGAAATTCGGCTAGGAGGACATTACTTACTATCCTCACGATGTTTCCCTCTCCGTAAAAGCATCGGTTAGTAAAACATCTAATGTACGTCATCATCATCATCTAACTAAGAGCTTGGCTCTTGTTGATGGAGTTTTTTCCATTCCTCTCTGCTTTCGGCACTTCCCTTGACACTAGATACGATGTACATAACTAAGAATTTTTTTTTGATTCATGGCGGCACATGAGATCGAACTCGGTGACTCCTGCATAAGAAGCAACCTACCATTACGCCTCCGACGCTCCAATCTGTACTATGTATTTTAAATACATCATTTAAAAACTTAACCACACACACAGTACTTTCTAAGTGTTAAACAGGCCAAAGTCCCCGATAAACTGGCAACCGTACCCCGCGACTATTACCGTGAATCACTCAAGTTCGGCACTAATGCGAGCGCTTCGGCAGGCGATTTGCGGCTGCAGTTTATAGTTTGGTATCGTCTTGCGCTAGGATATTTGGGATCGGTTACGGACACGTGTATAGGTCTACCTTCGATGAATAGATATAAGTACTAGGTTATAACTTATAGTACACCTCACAGTGTCAATCCTCAAGTTTTTTTTTTATAATGGACTTATTTTTTGATCTTCATCTTAGGCCGAGGGCAAAGATAAGGTCTACGATGGAGCGAGCTTGCCCAGGAGAAACCTATGTACACGCACACGTTTTGGGTTATACGCAATCGGAGAAACAGACACAGGCAGGACATTCCACTTCACGAGAGATGGGAATATTATGGTTAATATTCCCAAAAAGATGGAAATCTGCAGTACGTCTGGTGTTCCAATAGAAGAATGGAGATGGTATTATAAGATTGTGGACCTAGATGCGCACACTTTCCGAAGAACAGTCAAAGTACAGAAGTATGAAGCCCATTTTCCACCAGCCTTTGTATCCCCGATTAGCATGACATGGCACAATTTTGGAACTTATATTTTAAGTTATAGTTTTCCATTACAAAATCTTATTTATTCTGTGTAACTGGATATATTTTAATTAATTCACAACTAAAGAGCTGCGCTCTTGTCGGTGGAGCAACTTCCACACCTCTCTGGACTCCGACCTGCCAGTACCTTCAACTCCATATACGTCATGACATCAGCTTTTTCCTTCAACTGCTGTGTATATGCTCCCTTCCTTTTTATCATTTTACCAAATTCTGGTTACCTACAGATGATAATTTATTATATTAGTTAAGTCAGCCTATTAGATCCCACTGCTGGGAAAAGGCCTCACCTCAACTATGAGGAGGAACGAGCCATACTCCACCACGCGGGCTCAGTGCGGATTGGTAGAGGGGTGTCTGTAAGGCAAGTGACAAACCTTACTGTCAGATGTTATCAAGCCGCCCTAGGGCCTCTGACTAGGCTTAACGACTAATACCAAGAGATATTAGCCGGGACCAACTGCTAAACGTGCCTTCCGAAGCACGGAGATGCTTGTCATGGTCGTCACTTTAATGGTCGGAATGGTCACCCATCCAATCACGACCGCGCCGTGGGTTGCTTAACTTTTGGTATCACTACCAAAGCGCTGCCGCCACTGCGCCACAAGCACCTCATTTATTATATTAAAAAACTATAAAATTAAATATATAATTGGATTTAAAGTTATGAAATGAGACATAACCTCATGCATTATTTGATTATTTTTTTTTTATAATAACATTGTAGTTTTTCCTAAACCCAAAGAGATCGCTCTTAGTAAGACCGCCTAATTTGTACATCTTTCTGTGTTAATTGTCTGGCTGTTACTTTTATGGTGTGCAAAAAAGAGTTATCTATCCATTTATTATTTACTTTTGCAGCAAAGATCCGTCTTCCCGTGAATGAGAATGTTGTATAATCCCAATGGATGTCTGGACACAGAATAAATCATCTCTTTTAGCGATGCGTCTGCCTACATTGTGCATCTTCTATTGTTTTAACAATGAAGAGATCTATCACATCACAAATCTTTAACACCTAGACCCCATTTCCAATTCACGCTACCTATTCACGGACGTTTCTTACAAACGTAGATATCGAACAATGTTAGTGGTCCCTTTTGTCGTGTCACACCTAGTGTTGTTAATCTACCGAAGTCTACCAAATGGCTAGGCAGTCTACCGGTAGACTACGATAAGATACTTAGAAATCAGTAGATTACTCATTTACAAGAAAATCACTATAAATTCGTAGTAAAGAGAAAATAAATAAATGGATTTAACAAAATAATCATTATTATTTATTTACACTAAAACAATAGGTTTAGAATGAATATAAAAGTAATATTTTTATTTAAATTTTCTGATACACAACGTCAAAATGTGGCTTATCGATGCTGACGCCATTTTTTTCTAAATCGCGACGCACGTTAAAAGTAATGTATATAAATAGAGGATGCATAGAGGAACAAAAAATGACAAGTAACATGGTACCTACCCTTGACGGCCTCCGTAGCGGAGTGGCTCGAACACCGGTTTTCAAGGTGTCGCCATCTCTGAGGTCTCTGGTTTGATCCCCGCTTGTCTCGGGTCTGGGTGTTGTGATACCACCGTTGTTTCAGATTTCCATAACACAAGTACTTAAGCTACTTACTTTGGGTTCTGAGCAATGTATGTGGTGTTGTCCAATATTTATTTTATTATTTACCCTAAAGGGCCACTATACCGAGATTTTTGAAGGTAAAGATCGACATATTTTGTTTTAAAACCTACGTTATCTACCGCATGAAACGGTAATCAACCATATTCTACCGTAGCCTACCGGCTACCTAACGCCTTGGTAGGCTACGGTCGACTTAAAACTCTAGTCTCACCTTATACCTACAGCTTTACCCACTTTATTACGGCAAGTTAATTATAATGAGTCGTACTTTAATCGCTGTGACGCTTTGTCTGAACTGACAGAACAATGTGGGCCCCATTCACGGGCAGTCTTTGTGAGATGCGGCTAATTTACGAGGTTCGTGCGCCTCATGGGAGGTTTTATGCTTTGTGCTAGTTCGTGATGTATGAGGGAAATGTTCAGGTGGAGTTGCACCTTAGGTTTGTGTTTTATGGACGGGTTTTCGAGTGAAATTATGGGTGGGAAGTTAAGGTAGCACGCCAGGTTACCCACTGGTCTTACGAAAACTGTTTTTATTGCGTAGGGAATAGAGACGTACTCAAGGTCAAAGTGGGGTAGTTTGACGTGCGACCGCGGCGTGTGTACAACAATCGCTTCTGCTTAAATTATGTTTGAAGAAAACTCTAATTAACTTACGAGTGTGTTTGTCGTGGTAGGTAACTTATATTCGTTTAGGAAGATGTATCATAAGTCCCTTCGGTGGGAAGAGAATACAGTCGTAGGTAACATATGATTTTCAAAGTTCTAAATTCTATTGAACTGATTCAAAAATAGGTATCGACAGTTATACAAATGAAATAAAATTTAGTTACAGAGTTTTTTCCTATACCAGCAGGCTCTGCCTAAGAAAAGCTTTCGTGTAGATATGTGAAAATATTTTTAGGAAAGCGATAACAGTTTTCAAAGTAACGTCAGAAAAGCAGTGATAGCTTTTAGAATATAAAATAAAATAAAATTCATCTTTCGTTGCATTTAAAAGGCACTCGTTATCGCGAGAGCTTTGAAGTTCGGCGGTAGACATAAATGACAATAATAATGACAGTAAATCTTAATACTGTTTTAACGTAGCCCTAAACTAATTTGGAGGACCAACTTCTACTTTAAATCTTGGCAGCTCTGTAAACTTAAATATTACCCCCTTACTTATAATGATTTGAGATTTGCTATAATAAGACGGCTTATTTGTAATGTTTGTCTTCACTATGTCGTGTCACCTATCTGTCATTAATTCCAAATTGGCCGTCTAATTTAAACAAGTGCTTATAGCAGTGAAAAATTCATTATTGGTAAGGGGGTTGCAATTTAACCCGAAAACCAAAAGGGCCAATGATTTCAGGAAATCCTTGTCAAACTTTATTAATCGAACACAAAATCGAAGTGTCCAAACTTCCGGCAGAATTCCTCGGAAGCGCATCCGGTTCACGTCAGTGTCAGTCGAACAATGCCGCCGGAGTGAATTTCCTGAAAAACCCCAACACGAAGCCTTTTGGCGAGAAAACACTAGCTGCCTTTTAATAACTTTGCCTAGAAACTTACATAACAGTTTTGAACCGCATGAAAAAGGACACAGAGGTTTTATACACCGTTAAGAAGAGTAAGCTGGAGTATCTTGGACACTTTATGCGCAACCTGAAATATGAACTTCTGCAATTGATCATACAGGGAAAGATTCAAGGCAAGAGAAGTGTCGGACGTAGGAAGGTATCCTGGCTGAAGAACCCACGCCAATGGTTTGGAAGGAGTACCCGATGATTGTTTAGAGCCGCAGTATTAAGAATGCAAGTTGCTATGATGGTCGCCGAACTTCGATAGAAGATGGCATCTTAAGAAGAAGAGAAACCTAAGGAATAATAAATAAGCTAAACCGGGACTTCGCTTTTTAACCGGGACCGGGACGAGTGAAACAAAAACGATGAATTAGGTACAGTCGAGTTTATAAGAAGTATCGATTTCGTATCGAAAAAGAAGCGCCGTCAAAGTTATCGATAAAATTTACTTATGTTTTAAAATATAAGAAGGGAGTCTTCTTGTTTCACGCTTTAGCCAGCCACTTTGTCATTTATCGGTTGATAGTTAGAAACGACTCTTATTAAAAAGAGACAGATTATTTATTTATACCTTCTGCACAAATTAAAAGTTGTACAAATGGTGGATTTAATGTCAAAAGAATTCTCTACCAGTCAACCATAGGTCAAACACGGATAAGATTAGGCGGTGAAATGATAAAAAACTACTTTTTGATATCGTATTCTGAAAGTAACTTTGTAACCGTTTCACGCTGGTGTAGAGATGCATTCAAAGTGTTATTTAGCCCTGCTTTGACGCAATAATGCTTGGGGCTGAAAAAGGAAATTAAAAGTATAAGAAATCCAATACTGCGCGGACAGAACAGTTTGCTTCTATAAATTATGTTACGTATATCTTTGTCTTGACTTGTTGTATATTTAATGTTCAAAAAGAAAAATAAAGTAAAAAAAACTTTGCGCAGAATAAGCGATATAGCGATAAAGCGTGGAATCTATTTATTTATAACTAGTTTTATTATACACGTTTGCATCGGATAATTAACTTTGTAATTAAGTCAAAATGTGTTTCGCAAAGACATTCGCCGTCTTGGCTGCCGCGATATTTCATAAGACTACAGCCAGATCTCATTTGTTGCTCTCCGACTGGCTGATTGCAGACAATGATATACAGGGTGGTTAAGTTTTTTGTTTTACTGAATTACTGAAATTAACATTATAAAATTCTAGGTTCTCTCAATTTAAAACTCATAACATGAGATTATTTTTTTAATTTTAACATCAAAAATAAATAGGCATTCTTAAATGTGTGTTATATATTCTGTGAATGTTTCAAGCATCTACCTACTGCCATTAAAAATATCCATCAAAAAACGGCACGAAATTGCGTTTGTTGTATGGGAGCCCCCCTCAAATATTTATTTTATTTTATCATCTGTGAAAATTTCAAATTTCTAGATATCACAGTTCATGAGACACAGCCTGATGACAGACAGATAGCGATATCTTAGTAATAGGATCCCGATTTTTCCCGTGTAAAAGTTAGCCTATAAAGATCCCATTGCTGGGCAAAGGCCTCACCTCAACTATGAGGCAGTACGGGCCATACTCCACCACGCGGGCTCAGTGCGGATTGGTGGAGGGGTGTCTGTAAGGCAAGTGACCAACCTTACTGTTTTTATCAAGCCGCCTTAGGACCTCTTACTAGGGCCTCCGACTAATATTAACTGATATTAGCCTCCCTGCTAGGTGGACCGATGACCTGAGGAAGGTGGCCGGTGGTGGCTGGCTGCGAGAAGCGGAGGACCGTGAAAGAAGTCGCAGTCTTGAAGAGGCCTATGTCCAGCAGTAGACTGCAATATGCTGATATAATTAGCCTTTAGGTACAGAACCCTAAAAACAACGCTTTCCAAATCCCGCAAATATTAATTCCTTTTTTCCAGACAGCTCACGCTGTATACACTCGTGGCGCAGGCACCTGGCGTGCAGTTTGATTCAATCAGCGCGGCGCCTCATTAGCCGCGGCCGCAACGCCTCGCCTCGACTGTTGCACTGCGCTCTGCAGCTGCAAGGGCGTAACGGACACTGTATATGCTGGGCTTGGGAATTAAAATGAACAATTGAATATAAGGGAGTTACGTAATAGAGAATTAAGTTATATCGCTTTTAAAATTCATAAAAAAGGAAAACTGATATAATTACTGTCTGACAACTCAACGCAAAGCCCAAACTGGGATTAGAAACTTGAAATTTTGCACCATGCTTCCTTAATATGGTGTTGATAACTCCCAACGGAACCCTCTTTCTTCCATTTCCATCTTTGTTGTTTGACTGTTTGTCCGTCTGCTTGCAAGATTATTTTTCTTTGAAAACTGATATATACTCGTAACTATACATTATTGTTTTAAGTGCTAAGCATTCATTCATTTTGAAATCTAAATATATTATTGCACTTAATAAGTGACCACCAAATAATGATATATAACTGATCTGATGAGCTCGTAGCTGTGAAAAAAATCTAAGTCAACGCAATCCAAAGAAAGATACGGCCATATTTTTAGCCTTATGTTCTAACATTTCACAGGCGAAACAAAACCTATAGGGTACTTCGCACAAACAAAGAATCATGAAAGGCAAGAAGTAAGGAATTACAAGCTCAAGAAAGTGAAAAATCCGAAAACCGCATACAAAAGAAAACATTATTTATGTACGGAACCCACACCTCGCTAGGTTTTTTCTTTTACCTAATGTAATTTACGAAAGAGCCTTGCCGTGCATAGCTTAACTTTACCTAAGCTGGGCGCCCTATTAACTTATTTAGGTATATCATGTGTGCGACATACCGTCAAACTCCGTCGCAGTTTACAACTCCTGTCCTTGGAAGTTCGCCTTAAGCCCGGATTAGTGAGCTCCTTAACTCGAAGCTTTTAAACTCGATGCATATTTAATCGCCGAACACGTGTCTAACGACAACTTTGGCTTATAAGCCGGTTCAATTATGCTCGGCACCGCCCTCCACTTGTCTTTTGATCTGCTTTTGTTTTGTTAGATGAATCGGTGGGTATACAAGGTTTTACGAAATAGTCCGTTATGACTGAAGGGTGGGTTTTTTTTTTTTTACAACAAACACACCAATTACCTTGCCCCAAGCTAAGCGTGAGCTTGTGCTATAGTGACTAGGATAACGGATAGAAATAATTAAATACATATAAACATCCATGACTTAGGTACAAATGCTCGTGCTCATCACACAAACATTTGCCCCTTGCGGGATTCGAACCCGCAACCGCCTGGTTTAGAAGTCCGATACGCGAACGACTACACCAAGACGGTCGTCGACTTATATATTATATTTTAAGGATACCAATAAAATACAACAATAAATAAATTAGTTCATATGAAGTGATCAAGTGCTACCTAATGCACTACACTATACAGGGTGTCCGGGTTTCGACTAGCGATAATTTAAGGTCATAATGTAGGTACTGTAAATTGACGATAAACTATTATTATTATCATCTATTAATTTTTCACAACTGTAGAAATAAATTTAAATTTCAAGTCGAATATAATAAAAAAGTAAATAAATAAAAAAATACACCTTGTAGGTATAATGGATGGTACAAATAATAAAAAAACGCTCTGAAAATCATTTAATTAAACTTAATTAAACAACGTTCTGCAAAATTCTTAGCATTAGCTTTTTTAATACGAATTACATAATACAAGTTCGTTAACGTAATTATCGAAAGAAGGTAAACATCTTGTCAGACGTATTTCTTGGTATTCGTTCCCTTTGATTATTCAATCAGCGCGTTTAGGATACGTTCTTTAATAGCCCACAACAAAATGGCTGAACTCAGCATGTTCGTATGAACTTGAGCTATGATGATGTAGTTACGAAGGTTTAAAATATCACTACATTACTAAAACGCCTTTTTCAGGCGTTCTGACAAACGTTCTACACCTGCAGCCTGTGGTGTAGCTACTCGCAAAAGACATATAACGCTTTCCACGTGCAATATAATAACGCCTTCAGGATGTTGATGGGGCTCCCCAGATTCTGAAGTGCATCAACAATGTTCGCGCGAGCGGGTGTTGATGAGTTTTATGCCATCATTCGGAAGCGCACGGCTTCAATGCTTGACAGGGTCCGGCGGAGCGTCAACATCCTGGTGGCTGTTAAAGATAGGCACTCATGTTCCTTGTTCAGGCACTGGATACAGCTGCATGTGCAAGGAGCTAGAAACCAATTTTTTAAACAAATATAACCCATTTTTATTTAATTTACTAACATAGGTATTTAAGTTTTAATTTAATTGTTACTAACAAAATTGTATGGATTCAAATCTGAAATAATTATTAAAAGTACGCAAGCACTTTTGGAAAATCCTTAAAGGCAGTTTTACTTACTTTTATTAAAATAAAAATGATTTCATTTATCAAAATATTATTTCTACAATATTTGTAAGTACTTCCATTGTGCCGCATAGCGGGACACCCTGTGTAATCTTTATAAAATCATATCATATAATATATGTAATATATAATAATCATAAGTACTTTTAATCACAGAATCTTTTATCAAGTTACTTACGTTTACGAAAATATTTGAACTCAGTAAAACTCAATTTTATGGATAACTTCTTGACTTATTTACATTCAATAATTATTGAATTAGAATTCGTACTTATTTTTATTTTTCAAAACTTTGTAATGACAAATAACCCTTTAGTATCCCTGTCAGGTTTTAAATAAATAGGTAATGTAAATAAATCTCGAAGTAATCCGTAAAAATGTGTTTTAGCAAAAAGTTGTAGTAATAGTGATCTAACTGTATTGACTTCTGTTGCGAGTCCACCTTTAACGCTAAAAGATGAAAAAAGTGCTTTCAAGTTCCGACAAGATTGAATTAATTTGTTACAGGAGGTCCTTTGATGGTTCCATTGGAGATGCTGCCCTGATTTTTTTTATTCAGAGTATATTAATTACGCGTGTTACGCGGCTAATGAATCAGTTTTTTTCTAAAAATGTAACAAGAAAATTACTAACAAGATTATTGAAAAAACAAAATACCCGACTACAAAATTATTATATTTTTTAAATGGTCTTTTCTATGGCTTTCATTTGATACCCATATTACTATGGTAAGGGTAAAAATAAACCCTCCCCCCTTTGTTTCCATTTGCGAGCGCAATTTTTTAAATGTATATAGCCTATGTCACTACCACAATTTTGATAAATTCAATGATACCTAACATATCAAAAACAGTCCAGCCGTTTGCTGCTGCGGTTGTAGGGCGTGTCAAACAATTATACATACATACATACTCTCGAAAAGCATAATCCTCCTTCCGCAGTCGGGTAAAAAGACAGGTAAAATTCAGATTCTCCTGGATGTGTCTGATATCCTTAAACCTACAGTAAGCACCTCCAATTCTAGAAAAAAGGAATAAGATATGAAAGCGTGACCCGACAACGCAACATGGGCTAAAGGAACTGACTAACTACGCAACGGATAGGTCACATTTCAAAGCCATTTGTGTGCGTGCACAGCGCGCCGGCGTCGAGAATTGAATTACTGGATGAATATTGATAAAGAGTATACCTATGCTTACAAGAGTCTTCTAGTAGTTGTAACGCACACATAAATAATATTGGCTACACAGCTTCGCGATGGATGCCTAACAAGTACTTAATTACATATCTCTTTTTTCTATGATTTGAGGTTAAACACCAACGTTTTATATCAACAGTCGGAAGTTAAACTCCATAGCAAGCCTACTGTCTTTTTTGAAAGTTATCGAGATTACGATTGCAACGCTATCAATAACATATTAATCGACATGTTCTTATTATTTAAAAAAATATATGCTTAATTTTTAGTCGTTTGAAAACTTATTTTTATTGATAACGATACGCAAAATTACAGTGGATTTCAATTTGTTGTGTGCACTCACCTGGTTACTTACACACATATTTAAATAGCTATACTCGTATAATATTGGTAACAAGTATGAATCTCGTGGTGGGTGGTTGTTGGAAATAACAAAATTTTGATGTACCTATTTTACTTCAAATAGGTACCGAATCAGCTAGCACCGAATCAATGACATAGTTCAAAGTTAATATATATTTTTTTGCGACTTTTTTGGCGACTCCTTTTAGGCGTTCAGTTGCCTGTGTTAGGAGATAATGCTCTGCATAACTAATTTATAACTATACGAGAATTATACGAATCTATCTTAACAACATAGCTTAAATACAACACAACAGACAACAGCCTAGTTTTGTGCAGTTAGTTTAAGGTATTTGAAGAAATTGTATTATAATTTTAGGAATGTACGAAAAAGGATTTAAAAAATATATGTACATTGTGTTTAGTATTTTCTGTCGTTTTAAAACTAAGCAGATAAGCAATTGGCCAGACGGTCTGATCGACATTGAAAGCACATAACAGAGGGTAGGAATGTAATAACGTGCAATCTGGGGCGCCCAATCAAACCAGAGGCCCTACTACTGTTGTTGTCCGTATTTCCGTACGATGTCCGTATTTTTCGAGTCTAGCCATTACGCTCATTCGCGTTGTCATACTGACGTGAGTGAAAAGGACGACAACATTCGAAAATACGGTCGTCATCAACCGGAGTAGGGCCTCTGTTAAGCTTTAGCTGGAACCGCTATCATACCGCTATCAAGAGGAATATAGGCCAAGGAATAGGATCCGCAAATCTCTTACTATAATTACAGTGACATACGTTACTGTGTCAGTTTCGTGGTAAAAACCTGCGCCTAGATTGAAAACAAAATACAGGGTGGCTTTTGTATCCAAATCTTTGCGCAACGCAAAAGACAAAACACGTATTTTTTATTTTGGTGGACATGGCTCAGCCTCGGCCGTAGCTGTATATTTTCCCTATACAAACTTCCACTCCTCTTTTCATCACCTTAAAGGTTAATTTCTGAGTGAAAACTATTTTATGTCTTCTCCCGGGATAAACCTAAAAGCGTAAAAAGGTAACAGTTAGACAGAACGACACACTTTCGCATGTATAATATTAGTATCGTCATACGACCTATTGGCAGCAAAAAAAACATATGAAACCAATCTAACACAACACCCAATGTCCATTGAAAACAACACTGCTTCCCATCTCAACTTACTAACCCTCGATATCTGCATTCCAATTTTAAACGATGGAATAACCGACTCGCCGCTATTTTGTATTCGGACGCCATTTCGTGAAGCATTCAGCCGGCATTACGCGTCGTCGCGGCATTAGTACAAACCCCCCTGCATTCTCAAGCCCGTCCATTGCAGATTTCAATGAATACAATTACCTAGACCAGTATTCATTATCATACGGAATGACCGCACCGACCGTCTTACGTTGCCCACCTTTGCAATTCCGCCGTTCGACGGTTAAGAGATTACAGCTATTACCCTACAAACTGTTGTATGTAAATACTGAAATGCTATCTCTGCGGCCCCAGGATATAGCGTGACAAAAAGTAAGTAAAACCTCAAACAAAATAAGCAGAAGAGAACTAAATCGTTCGCTTTAAATTTCAAATCGGCCGTGTAATATAAGACTGTAATACTGGATTTCGAAGTTCAAAATTGCGATTAACTGTAGCCCTAAAGTACAGAAACGCGACTCAGGTTAATGCGAAAGTGTGCCACATCGATACACATCATTTCGAATGTTTCCCACCGCGATGCACGTTAGTGCGAAAGTGCGCTAGGCCGATACACATGATTTCGAATGCTTACCACCGCGATGCACGTTAGTATATTTGTGGTAATAAAAAATAAAATAGGTAACTGTTATTAAAGTTACCACCTAACTAACCGTTAGCTTGTCCCCGCTTGCATTACCTTTTCGAACATTTTGATTATGGGGCAAGTTGTTAAATATTTATGAAAAATACTTGAACAAGTTGTATTTTGCATTTGTTATTATTTTATAAGGCAGAAGGGTTTCTTTTTTAATTATATGAAGTGTCGTACGTGGAACAATAAAAAATGAAACTTATTACATGTTACATGAGTTAATTTATTAAATAAGTAGGTAACAAAAAGCTACAACAGCAAAACAATATTTTAATATTTATCAAAGAAAAAGAAACAATTGGCCCTTGTAGCATAAACCAACAAAAATCGATTATGATTTATCAATTAAGTAACAAAAAGCTACAACAGCAAAACAATATTTTTGTATTAACAAAGAAAAAGAAACAATGGCCCTTGTAATGAGTATAAACTAACATAAATAAATCTTATAAAATTAAACCTTCATGTAAGCTAGATGTGCTAGACCGCTTAGATAGTCTTTGAAATCCATAGATTCTTTTTGTGACATGTGCTCTCTTATTTTTTTTGTGTGGTTAGAGATACTTCTTTTAGTTTTCTTTATATTGGCATATATCCTTGCTACTTCAAATGTCGTGTTTTTCTGCTCTTTAATTAATTAATTCAATGTTTTGTGAATATTAACTTTTTTTCTATTCAAGAGGCTATTCCAGCGAGTGTGCCAGTTTTCAATAGCATTCTGAGTTGTCGGAATGTTTGCATTAACGCAATCGAAAACTGACCATACTCGCGGCGAAAATCTAGGAGGCGACCTTTTTAACTGCAATTTTTGCGTACATTTTTTTGACTTCATTGGCACTCGTGTGTATGTTCCACCAATGTAAAATTTGAAAAACCAATCTGTTACTTTACTTGCTGCTTGAGGAATGATTCGGTCACGAACAATTTCAAACGCTTCTGGTATTTCCAACGGATTCAAAAAAGCCAACGCTGCCAGGTGTCGCATTTTATGCGCAAATTCACTATCGCTAGTGTACTTTTTTGCCAATCCGTTATTTTAAATGTGCTTCCATATAATTTGCGTTAAGTGCAGCATTTATGTTGTGCATTAGGGATGACTTTTTCACAGGCTTTTATAGCTGCTAATTCAAAATCGGTAATTATGAATTCAGGCTGCAGATCAATTTTTAATTGATGGAGTGTGTATCTCAGAACGATTTCCAAAAAAACTACGTACAGCCGTTCGCTTTTGTTTGAAAATAATCCGTACACAAGCGGTAGTATTTGATTTGTGTCATCATTTTGGCCTACAAGACCATGTGTTGAATAAAGTTGGTAAAACAATTCTGAAAAGCACTGGAATGTTCCATCCATTATTCAAAACTTCGATAGATGTAAAAGATGTAAATTTTGTTTGGTACTAAAAACCATAACGATACCAACATCTGCATCATTGAAATGACCGATTAAAAATTGTTCCCCTTCAATCTCAGCGAACTGGTCCGGTATAGTAAAATCTTTTAAACTTTTAGGAAGTTTTGGTTCATTTCGAACACGTTCTCTGTGTATAACCATTCGCATGGCGGCTTTGGAAGGCATAAAAGGAGCCGATGTTGACGGTACGTCCTGTATGGCGTTTTGTATTATTTGTCCAGGTCGATCTAAACTATGTCTGCTCTTCTTTTCAATGAAGCTCGCAATACATGTGCCCGCGCAGAATCATAAAATGATGATCACCAACCTTTTTTGTGATTATCGCAGAAGAACAACTCGTAGATTTCTTCCTGACACAACACCAGTAAAATGTATCATTGCACTGTTTGTTTAACATATATAGAAAACCGTCTACTAGCAAGAGATCTTTATTTTTATGCGATTTGACAAACTCACAAGGTGCATCCATTTTTAGGTAATGATAACAATATTGAATTGGGGAAGCAATATTGTACGTATTCTATCTACCCACATTTGTCAATAATAAATTACGAACTAACTATTGTAGCTGTTTATTAATTATTACAACCCGTTAGTGCGGATGTGTCGCCTCTACAATGATGTATCCCAAGACCATCCAAGTGTTGATATTCTAGGTTCAAGTCCAAATGTCTTCAAAAGATTTATTCATGATATTTTAAAATAAAATAATTTCGTCTCACATGTGTGAGACTTCACGTAGGGTGTATTGTGGTCTTTACTAGTTTAGTTGTGAACCCTGTAACTTGTAACTCTCCTCTTGTATGATGCCCTATGGGGGATTGCAAAACCACTTCTAATGTAGCTCTTTACATTATTCTACTACTCAAACACATGTTTTGGCTTACAGTTTAGTAGGTACAAGTAGGTACTTGTGTTTAAAAACAAAAATTTGTTCACCGCAACTGTAAACTGTTTTGTGTTATTATTAAAATAAATAAAATTATTACCTTGTTCGTAATCCAACGTTTACATAATAGTTATATATAAACAATAGTACCTACATTACAGTATAATATTTATTTCTCGCGAAATAGGAATAAGTAATAAATAGGCAATATACAAATAATCACTATACAAAACAGCGCCGCGAAAAAAAATATGCTTGTAATGCATCAGGTGCCATTATATTATTTTATATTTATTGGTAGGTTTCGAGTTAACAGAGAATATTTGGGTCTAGAGAAACTGTCTGTCTATGTGGCAAGCCTTCGCATTAACTGGACTTTCGCACTAAGCATCGCGGTGGTAAGCATTTGAAATCATGTGTATCGGCCTAGCGCACTTTCGCACTAACGTGCATCGCGGTGGGAAACATTCGAAATGATGTGTATCGATGTGGCACACTTTCGCATTAACCTGAGTCGCGTTTCTGTACTTTAGGGCTACAGTTAATCGCAATTTTGAACTTCGAAATCCAGTATTACAGTCGAATGTTCCATGGACTTTTAAAAAGCTACCTAACTTTCTGTAGTTTTTATTTCCTGCAGCGTTTTTGTACTAGGTATTAGTTTATTTATTTATAAAAGATATACAAACGGGTTACAGGCTATACGTTACTAAATTAAATAAATACAGAGAAATTAAGCTAGACCGCAATCCTTAAATAGTATACACAGCATGATTTATAACTACGCTATTAGGACGTTAAAAGAGTTTTAACATTAAAATTAAAGTATTTAAAATAAGATATTGAGTGCAACATACATCAACAGCAACAGCATCCTCGCCTCCTTGCCTCAAGGACACGGGTTTATTTTTGATTAAGTAGGTTTTAAGTTTATTTATTTTTATTTCATGCATGTCTTTGTGCTTATTTTCTTTTATTAAATAAAGTAGTTCCAAGTGTACAGCAAGATGAAGCTATCTCAGCCTTAAAGGTATCGGAAATGGCTTTTTTGTTGTTTCACTAACCGATGCTCTTACGGTGAGGGAAAACATCGTGAGGAAACCTGCACATTCAGGCGACTGCATGTGTAACCATGATCCAAAACTACTCAGGTTCCCCTGGTAACAGGGTCACGGAGGTCAGATGGCAGTCGCTCCACTGTAATTACCTGATCTGCCACATCCTGGATCATGGTCAGCGGACCCTGGGCTCTCGCGTGCGAGTGCACAACCGGGATAACGCTAGGAGAATGATGATATGGCTTTTTTGTATTTTTCAAAATTACAAATGAATATGTCGACATCGATGTCAAGCGAGTCAACTTATTGTAAGTACGACACATTCTTACAAGGGGACTGTAATAGGACGTGTTGTTTTATACTTGAGTTGAGATATTAATGTCATTTTGACTAACAATACTTATTATTTAAGATACAAGAATGGTAAATATTAAAAAGGTTTCATGCATCTTTTGATGAATCATTTTAATAATGACTTAAAATTTCAGTAATTTATTTAAGAATATGAACCCACTGGTGGCACTCATAATCATCCCAATTTCAACCAAACTACTGCTTTGGAATCAATTGTGGGCTAGCCGAGAAGAAGTTAGTAAGTAAGATTAATACTGCTAAAATAAGACAGTTTATCATTTTTAAACTTCCCATACTTCCCTTGACTACCAAAATCTTTCAACAACTTTAACGTCACAAGATATATTTCCATGTACATCCCGCACAGACTCTTTTCAACCCAAATCTGTTATCAGTGACCCAAATTCTATTCATACTCGTACCTTAGTTATTTCACGCCAAATATTTCGTACTTTTATATTTCACAAAATTCAGTGAAACGAGATCTTTTGAAGCCCCTCATTGTAGAAGGGCTTTACGATAAAATGCTTTCTGTAATCAAATATTCTTTTTGGAAAACGGATAATGTAGTAACGGTGAGGCTGGGGACGGAATATGGTTTCCTCAAAATTCATTGGGTTGGCTGGAGAGTTGTTACAGTGACATAAACCTTTTTAAAATAATACACGAGCAAAAATATCTTGAACATTTTAAACGTCTAAAAACATTTTATTTTACAGTTTATTAGGCTCAATTGAAGAGAAAAGCTCGCATTGAAAGTCGCGCAGAGCTGTATAAAATATAAAAATATTTATTTTGAGGCAACAAAATTAAACGATTTTGACAAAGTTTGGGACGAAAACGCAAGTGAATTGATTTCGCTTTGATTTCACAAAAACATTATTTATGTATTTTTAAGCTCATTATTGGCCGTAATATGGAAGATGCCACAGTCCACGAGTAATTCCAATAACCGATTTTTAGAAATGAGCAGTATATTTCAGATATAGGTTCATTGATAATTTTCAATCATTAAAATGATTTATCAAAAGATGCATAAAAAAAAGGGGGTGACTTCGCTGGATTTTTAATTTATTTCATTTAATATCATTATCTGATTAATGTGGCGCTTTTGACTTTTCTTTTGTAAATTAAAGTGCAGATTGCCACTCTCCGCATGTGCGCAGCCTTCGGAGCTTACTGCGACATCAAATTCAATTTTATTTAATATCAGCTGATTGTTGCCTGTCAACGTCATTTTTACTTCGTTTACGTTCAAAACCCAAGCGCATTTCGTGTATCCTGCCAGATCCCGAGGAGGAAGAAAATACCGACACCGAGATAAACACCATTCCTGAAAAACAGATACTTCTATCGGAATTTCGTCGCGAAATTCGGGAGATAATTCGACAAGAACTTCAAAGTACCCTCAGCTTTTACTCCGAAAAAATCGACGAGTATGAAGAAAAGATAAAAATCTACGAAGATTCGATGAAGGACATAGAAAATCAACAGAAAGAGCTAAAAAACACTTGTAAAAATTTGTCCCTAAGAAATGATGTATTAGAACAAAAATTAAACGCTATGGAACAAAATCTTATAACCAACTGTTTGGAAATTACCGGCATTATGCAGGAAGAAAACGAAAATTTACAAACTATCGCGGACAGTGTTTGTGAAAAAATAGGACAGAATAAAAATGACATTATGAATATATACAGAAAAAAGAAAAATCAATCGGGCGACAAAAAATCTAATAAAATTCCAGGAATTGTTGTCACTCTGAGAAATGGCTGTCGTGACCGATGGCTAGAGGCTGCCAAAAATGTCAACATAACAACTAAGGACCTAGGCTTCCAAGAAGATTCGAAGATTTATATACACGAGTCCTTAACCCCTGCCACGGCATTCTTGTTATGGAAGGCGAAAACAGAGCTCAAAAATACAAACATATGTAGCTTTGTTTGGTGCAAACGGGGTGTTATTATGGCTAGGAAGAACTCAAACGATAAGCCGCACGTAATAAGGTCCGCTAACGACATTGAAAGATTGGTGGAACGTCTCAAAAATGATAACTAGGTAAAAACATGACATATAACCTGGCAAAATCTTAACTTAACTTATGGATTACGATAACTCGTCTATTACAGAAAGTAATCATAAGAACTGGAATGAATCATGGATACAATACCCCGATGCAGTAATAATTTAATATGTTTACATGTGAATATTCGTTCCATGATAAAAAACTTCTCTCAATTGGAATTAATCGTCAATAACAGTTCCCGCTTAATACATATAATTGTGATAACAGAAGCTAATCTGCCCTATACCTGCAAAAGCCTATTCGAGTTGCCGGACTATGAAATGCACACGGAGTTACGGAACCATTCTAAAGGAGGCGGAATCATCATTTATGCGCATAAAAGTGTTCAATTTAATCGGATAAAAGTGTCTACATGTTCATTTGAGTGTATGTTTGGTGAAGTGCAAAGTGATCACGATTACAAAACAGGTGTTTGTGCGATTTACAGGCCACCAAACTTATGCAAAGCACACTTCATACAGGAGTTATCGCGATTATTTACGCAGCATGTAAGTAATAACAACCTTCTTTTAGTCGGAGATATGAATATAAATATTAAACAGCAAAATAACATCGTTTCCCAGTACTTAAATCTTATGTATGAAGCGGGTTTTGTATGTGGTATAACTCAGTTCACGCGTATTGAGACGAAATTAGATAAACGATCAAAAACTAATATCATAACAAAGAGTTGTATAGATCATGTATTTGTTCGCGATGTCGGGTCGCGCAGTTCTACTCGAATGCTACGATCAGCTGTAATTGATGTCACACCCGCAGATCATATGATAACCGGTTTCGCTGCAGTCGACGACTCGCAAACAAATACAAACACGCGCCACAAATATGTAACTAGATTAGATTATAACAAACTAAGGAAAGAACTTTGTAATATTGATTGGAATCCCGTTTACAATATGGTTAATCCCAACGATATTTTAAATTTTATAACTATGAAATTTGAAACCGTTTACTCGGATTGTAAAAAAACTGTAAAAATTAAACCAGGCAGAAGACAAAATTGTGAATGGATTAGTGACAAAATTATTTCTATGAGTAAGAAAAAGGAAGAACTATACGAAATTTGGAAAAAAGATGAAAGTAACTCTTCAAATCGTTTGTTATATAATATATATAGAAATAAAACTTATAAGCATATAAATATAGTTAAAAATAACTTTATTAAAAAGCAAATAATTAAAAATTTTAAAGATTCAAAACAAATATGGAAAATTGTAAATAGGCTATGCGGTAAAATAATAAATTCTGTTGATGATATAATACTTAAATACTTCAACAATGATACACATATAATCGCAAACAAATTTGCAAACGATTTTCGAAATAATGTGAGAAATATATTAAATGACTGTGATACGCCCATGCTTAGTAAAAAAACTTACAGTAATTATTCTAACTTTAGCATGAGATTGAAAACAGCTACAAATAAGGTAATATATACTATAATTAATAAATTAAATTCAAATAAAAGTCCCGGCTACGACGGAATACGTGTGTCTGACTTGCAATACATAAATAAAGGGATTACACCAGTTATCACACACTTAATTAATGCATGTATTATTAAACAACTGTTTCCCGATAACTTAAAAATTGGATTAATTAGACCAATTTACAAGAAAGGTGCACATAACGATACAAATAACTATAGACCAATCACAATTTTGTCAGCTATCGACAAAATTATTGAAAGATATTTTGGTACAGAAATAAACAAATTTTTATCATCTAACAAGGTAATAAATAACAAACAATTTGGTTTCCAAAAAAATAAAAATACTTCCCAGCTATTGTCTCAATTTACTAATGAAGTAAACTGTCATCTAAATGGAAAAAAACACGTACTTGTTGTATTTATTGATTTCAGTAAAGCATTCGATTCCCTTAGATATAACATATTATTTAAGAAACTTGAAGACGCTGGAATTCGTGGGCCATTATTAGAATGGTTTAAAAATTACCACACTAATAGGAAAACAGCTGTTAAAATTGACGGCAAGTTAAGTGACATGATACCTACAAATGAAGGCACAGCTCAAGGATCGATAATTGGGCCTATTGAGTACCTTTTATATGTAAATGACATGTGTAATATAATTAAAGAAGGTTCAATATATCAGTTCGCTGACGATACCTGCCTTGTAGTTGCTCACAGACACTTGCAGACCGCGCAACATATCATGCAAAGAAACTTTGATCTTTTATGCCAATGGGCGCATGATGCCGGTTTAATAATAAATGCTCAAAAAACTAAATTATTACATATTCACACACCTTATTTGAAATCGCCCATAGAACCAACAATAATTGCCCACGAACACAAATGCCTACATTCATCCAAAAATCAGTGTAAATGTAAAGACATAGAATTAGTAAATGAGCATACCTATCTGGGACTTACAATTGATACTAACTTTTGCTGGAAACCCCACATAAATAACTTATGTAATAAACTTAGAGCAGTTTTATCTAAGCTATCAATATTAAAATATAAGTTACCCTATCATACTTTACGCATGTTGTATATGTCATTGGCTGATAGTTTAATCGACTATGGTATAAGTAGTTATGGCAGGACATACAAAACATATATTGAAAATATTTACAAATTACAACTAAGCTTACTCAAAACTATTACACCGAATAAAATAAAAAATAAATATATACTAAATGATGTGGACCTATATAAATATTGTAAAGTAATAAACATATATGATAAAGTAAAAATTCAAATTGTGTGTGAAAACCTAGATCAAATTAAACAATTACAAGTAAAAACTAGAAGCATCAGATTGCGTAACTTATTGTACCTACCCAGATATATAATACCTTCATGCAACAATGTTCATGGTAAAAGAATGTGGGAGTATTTCCTGCCATCTACTTTAAATGAATATCCTAGCAATATTATTGAACAAATAAGTAATTTAGAAAATAGTGCTAAATGTATAAAAATACTTAAGAACTACATATTGTCTTAAATTGTAACGAGTAGTGTATTGGCTCTCATTACCACGTATAAATCTAAATAGGTTTTTGTTGGTATTGAAATATGTTTCTTTAATGTAAATTGTTTAACATAAATAAATAAATAAAGAAGAAAGAAAGAAGACTAAGAAGCCGCCGTTGCCAAGGAAGCCCTTTCAAGCCCCCGCCGTTGCCAGGAGTTACTTCAATTTGACCAATATGCGCTTTACACAAAACTTCTTCCTCCATTGGAATAGCTTCTATCAGAATGAAAATGGTCTGTCTTGCGTGTGTCAGCGCAACATCAAGTAGTTTTGTGTCTGAACAATTTTTTGTCATTTTGTGTATTTTGGTTTATTAGAAACGAAATTAAGTTAGTAGATAAGATTGTAAATAACGTAAGGTACGAGTAATTCACACGCTATTGTTTTGGCAAGTTTTTAGTCTACAAAATTTCATAGTTTGTTTACCTAGGTTTAAATTTAATTTTATGAGTGTTTTTATAACTCCCGGTTCCCACTCACAGCCGGAGTTTTATCGCTGTCACATCTGTAACTCAAACAAAACCTTTAAAGGTAAAAGGGGCTATATCAAGATGTCACAGCAATCCCAGGTTACAGACATCTCTTCCTCTACCCTCTCTTCCAAATTCTCCATCTACATCCAACCCTTCTTTTGAATCGCATATCTCTCACCTCCACCAATCAATTCCACTGGTCAAAAGAATTCCTAGGGGAGCGAGAATACTTATTGCTAAATCTCTTTCATCGTCCATCGAAAAATGTCTTCTGAACACTGAATCAAATTGGCAAAATCTTTTTACTTTTTCCTATACCTACCTTCATGTCAGTACTTCATCTAAGTCTCTAACTCGTGCTCTTATCGACAACACTATTCAAAATTCAACCTCTCCCACTTTAAATCCTCGTTATAATAACAAATCCTACAACTTATTCCGCACAGTAGAAAATAAAGTGATGGACGGTGATCTGAAGAATGCGGCTCGTATCCTTTTCTCTGATGATACACTCGCTCCTCGTAATCAGGAAACTCTCGACAGCCTTCAAAATAAGCACCCCTCACGTCCAGACTTTCCTACCTTTCCTATTCCACCACCTGACAACATTCATCCGTTATAGGTTTTTGATGACAGCGATACGCTTGCTGCGATTATGTCTTTTCCGTCTGGTTCTGCCGGGGGCATCGACGGCATCACTCGTCAACATCTTAAGGATTTGGTTAGTGCATCCGCCGCTGACGCCGGCAGAACCTTACTTTCCAACATCACGAAGCTTTGCAACCTCCTCGTGTCAGGTAAAGTCCTTGATAGCTTTCTTCCACTATTATATGGCGCAAGACTTTGTGCTTTTGTAAAAAAAGATGGCGGTGTCCGCCCAATCGCAATTGGCTCTACGTTTCGACGCCTAGCGGCGAAATTAGCTTGCCGTAATATTTTTTCTCCGCTCAAGGACATTTTGCAGCCCATACAACTTGGCTTTGGCAGTAGAGGAGGCTGCGAAGCTGCAGTTCATGCAGCCCGAAATTTTCTCGCCTGTAACGAATCGGAGGTATTTCTGAAAGTTGACGTGAGGAATGCTTTTAACTCTATTGATAGATCCGCCTTGCTGAATGAAGTTCATACCTATACCTCCAAAATTTATCATTTTGTGTTCCAATGCTACAATTGCCCATCCAAATTATTATATCTAGACCATTGCATTGATTCTGCCGTCGGCGTTCAGCAAGGTGACCCATTAGGTCCTGCACTTTTTAGTTTAGGCATTCACCCCATCATTTCGTCTTTAAATTCAAAATTTAACGTGTGGTATCTTGATGATGGGTCTCTCGAAGGCAAAGCTGATATTGCGTATCAAGACCTCGTTCGGATAATTCAAGAATCTAAAAAAATAGGTTTGGAGCTCAATCTTTCAAAGTGCGAACTATATATTAATGACCATGTTTCTGCGGAATCCCGTCAAAATATAATTGAAAGATTCAACGTCCTTGCTCCTAACATCAAAATTCTAAATTCTGAATCACTTTGCCTTTTAGGAGCTCCTCTTCTAGATGCCAGCATCCAACCTTTTCTCGACAAAAAATTGAATCATTTCACCCTGTTAGCCCCCAGATTGGAACATCTTAACTCTCATATTGCCTACACCATTCTAAAATCCTGCCTTTCGTTCCAAAGTTTACATATTACCTTCGCGCAAGTCCAATCTGGAAAAAACTACATCTTGTAGAACTTATTGATACCACTCTTAGAACATATCTTGAAAAAATTCTGAATTTGCAGCTAAAAAACGACTCTTCCTACAAGTTACAAGCAACGCTTCCTATTCGATTTGGTGGTATCGGCGTTCGCAAAATTTCTAGTATTGCCCTCCCCGCCTTTCTCTCCTCTCTTCATAGCACTGCTGGTCTTGTAGACAAAATCTTTAAACACCCTCGCCAGCTAACTGAGTTGAGTGAGGCGGAGGAATGTTGGCAAAGTCTCTGTACTAGTGAAGACATCTCAAAGGAAACACACAACCAAAAACTCTGGGATGTCCCTCTAGCAAGAGAGACTTTCAATACCCTGCTTCAAAATTCAGTCAGTGATTGTCATCGTGCAAGGCTCTTGGCAGTTTCCTGTAAGGAATCAGGCCACTGGCTTCACGCCCTCTCATCCAAAAATAAAGGTACACTTTTTAACAGCGAGACATTCCGGGTGTGTGTGGGTTTGCAAATCGGGGCCCCGGTTTGTGAACTATTTACGTGTCCCTGTGGCAAGGAGGTCGACAAATTAGGTCTTCATAGTCTTTGTTGCCAGCAAAGTGCGGGGCGTCTCGCCCGCCACGCAGCACTTAATGACGCCATCAGAAGAGCTCTTGCCAGCATTAACGTTCCGTCCACATTAGAACCTCGTGGGTTGGTCCGTGATGATGGCAAGAGACCTGATGGCCTCACGCTCATTCCCTGGGAGCGGAGACGGGCCTTGGTATGGGACGCAACTTGTGTTGATACTTTAGCCCCTTCTCATCTCAGGGAATCAGCTTTTAAAGCTGGGTCTGCCGCTGAGTCGGCAGAAAACGCCAAGCGGCGCAAATACGAGTCTCCTGCAGGTGATTATGTGTTTGCACCGTTTGGCGTTGAAACTTTTGGACCGTGGGGACCTAACGCCAAATTACTTTTCAGAAAAATAGCCCCTAAATTAAATACAATTCTGGAAAACAAAAAAGCTGGCTCGTTTCTCGCTCAGAGGCTAAGTATGGCTATCCAACGCGGAAACGCAGCCAGCATTCTCGCTTCCTTGCCTCATGGACACGGTTACATTTTTGAAGAAGTAGATTTTTAAGTTTTTTTTAAGTGTATATATTTAGTTAACAGATTATTTTTATGTGATTTAATAAAAGTGTACTAGCTAGACAGTTTAAATTTGATAGATAGGAAATGTTCTTAATTAAAGCAAAAATCATCTGTACCTCATATTGTTGTTTTAACGCTAAAACCTTAGTACCTGAGTTGAGCCCAGAAAAGCGTGACGTCAGAGTTGTGTGATCTCACACAACTGTGACGTAACGCTTTTCTGGGCTCAACTGACTCAGGTACAGTTGTGTGTTCTCATACAACTGTGACGTCACGCTTTGCAAAATATGAAGAAAATGCTTTTTGATAGTCCTTAAAAAGTACGTCAGCGATTGTTAGTGGCATGTTTTTTTTTATTGCTTATTAAGGCGAAATAATACTAAAATGTAACACGCCCAGCAGTGGGATCTATGTAGGCAAACTTTTTTTTAAGATGTGGGTATTATGGAGGCCACAACGAACCTGAAACCACAGCGATTATTGATTCGCGGTTTGGATTATTAACTCCTGGTTTACACTTACTTATATGGTACTTATTATATTTTCAATTATAGAATACATACACAAAATCTAAAGATTAAATGTTAACTTTTTTAAGAAATCCAAATATGTAAAAAAAAAAAAAAATGTCCTAAAGATTTTAACATATCGAATGCAGATCGCACAAATACCAATACAACACATTTGGCTACATTCCTAAACCAAAAATACAGGTAAGATTGATTCGTAACATCGCGGAGCAACATTGACGAAGTATTGTGTCTCTCAAAGGACGTCAATTCGCAGATTATTATTGGAATTGACGCAATTTTATTACATTTTCCGTGGCGGGGAATTCGCGAAACATGTTATGTGAACATTTTTTGCTCGAATTACGAAGGAAAAATGTGATATGGTGAGTTTAGTGTCAAGTTCACCAACATATATAACATTTTTGACGACCACCTCGGCGTAGTGGTTCGTGCCCCGAACTTCTAAACCAGGCGGTTGCGGGTGCGAATCCCGCAAGGGGCAAATGTTGGTGTGATGAGCACGAGCATTTGTACCTAAGTCATGGATGTTTATAAATATATATATAGGTATGTCTATCCGTTATCCTAGTCACCATAGCACAAGCTCACGCCTAGTTTGGGGCTAGGTAATTGGTGTGTTTGTTGGAACAATTTATTTATGTAATATATATATATCTTTAATTTTTAAACAGCCGTTATAATAATTATTTGACATATTTTGTATAGGAATTGTGTCAAATATATCGTGGATCTTATTAAATGTAATCGAGATTTGATGTATTGACGTTCAATTTGTGTTGATCTACACACAAACGGCATAGGCACTTGTAGTAACCTAAAAAAATCCTTGGAGGCTTGGAGCTGGACTTAAGATGATATTATAGAGAATTCAGGTTAAATAAATTATTGGTATTTTAACTACCCCTACATCAGTATATAATATAGTATCCGAAGTTTGCGTTGTCGGTCTGTCTATAACTTTTTCACAGCTGAACTACTGAACCTGTAAAAATAAATGGTTGTGCAGAAAATATAAGAGCATAGATGTAGGAATGAGAGAGAAATCACCACACTGTGGTGAAAATAAAACATGTAACTTAGTTGGTAAAATGGGAGATTACCTATGGCTTTTTTTTTAACAATCAGACATTAGTGGACGTAGCGAGAAACCGGTAGTTTATTTAGGGCTATTACTTTTCTTTCGAATAGCGTTTTATGTTATCTGTGGCAGGACTGAACGGTAAATCAAAGAATCATGTAATCAAATTAAATTCGTCTGGATTTCCCCTAACTACTTATATTTTAAGGATATTATAACTAAGTTTGATTGTACGTGTCAAATGCAATGCTCAGCTCGATCAGCTGACAAAACCTTTTGACGCCATTTTGAGTAAGGTTATCTGCAGAGTAAGACCCTCCAAAATTGGTGGTACCTACGAGGACTACTCTTGCTTAACGTTTGGGGAAATAAAAATTTGGTTATATCAGTGTAAGTAAGGACTTAAAAGTATCCGAAATTGGGCTTACAAAACAAAATTAGATCGAAACATGTTTTCGCAAAGTTTATGACACAAAACCATCAACGCGTCCCAAGTCTTAAGACCCGCGATCGGCGCTGATGGTGCGGGGCGGGACAATAAAGTCGTCCCATTAAAACGACAGAAACGGCACTCGCTAATAAAACCGCAGATAAATATGCTGGGAGAGGACGGGCGGTGGTGCACTGAGAGCATGATGTTCCGTACCTTAAAAGAAAAATAGGAACCTTTATAGGATCACTTTGTTGACCGTCTCTCCGTCTGTCTGTCAAGAATCTTTTTCTTAGGAACGCGTGGAGGCATAAAGTTGAAATTAACATTAAACACTTATGTCTATGGTCCCTTGAAGCTGTACAAAAATCAAGTTTTTAACTTAACGCAATCGGCCATTTTTGCCCTATTTTCTATTTTTTTTTCAGGGGAATCAAAACCTATGGGGTGATTCCCATGAACATAGAATCATGAAATTTGACAAAAAGGAAGGTCTAACAGTACAAGTAGAAGAAAAGGTCCGAAAACCGCGAATTTGTCATTACAGGAAAAAAAAACCTTTGTTTGTATGGAACCCTCAGTGCGCGAGTCTGACTCGCACTTGCTCGGTTTTTTTTTATTCGAAATGGTTTTGCTCTTGACTTTTCACTAAGCCAGACCAATCTAATCTCCGTTGAGATTGGCCACTGTAGTCGAAATTTGGCTAGGAGGACATTATTATTATTATGTCAACGATATAAGGGTGGAGACCCCCCGCCTACGTATCATCATCCTCCTAGCGTTATCCCGGTTGTGCACTCGCACGCGAGGGCCCAGGGTCCGCTGACCATGATCCAAGATGTGGCAGATCAGGTAATTACAGTGGAGCGACTGCCATCTGACCTCCGTGACCCTGTTACCAGGGGAACCAGACCAGTTTTAGATCATGGTTACACATGCAGTCGCCTGAATGTGCAGGTTTCCTTACGATGTTTTCCCTCACGGTAAGAGCATTGGTTAGTGAAACAACTAATGTACATAACACAGAAAAAGTCATTGGTACATGGCGGCATGTGGGATCAAGCCTCTTGCATGAGAGGCAACCCGCTAGCCACTGCGCTACCGACGCTCTCCCTCGCCTAAGTATCCCGATAGTAAAAAGGGTCCGGTGGAATAGATTCGTGCAATTCCTTCGCACACTTCCCGAAATGTACGAAAAAATATATATGTTCCCAGGGGCTATGAACATTAAACATCGCCCACTCACTGTACCCCGGTAGAAGACTCCCATACGCAACCCACAAAGCGGTTGAATCGCGAAGTATGCGCCAAGTTGCTTTATACCTCGGAAATTGCTCAAGAACGGGAAATTGCGCGCAATACACGTCATTATCCCGCTTGATTACACTCGAGACGCTGTTTCATATTTTATTTGGCCACGGCAAGTTTGCTGGCGGTTGCGTGACAGATTTAATATGCTTCAACTTTTGCTTAAGGCTGTTACTTTGGAGATGTGAGGGCCCGCTACATTCAGACGTGGTCTTAATCCGACATGTAATGGATTGAATAACTTTCTGAGTATGGGTGCTTTTCCTAGTCAACAAAGTATTGTATCTGGATCGTTACGAGTACAAAAGACAGAACATTAAACAACGCTAAAAGTTTTTGACGAACATATCCACAACTTGAAGTTATCTACCAATTTGTTGTTAAGCCCATAATGTGGTGTTTTACTTGCAATCGAAGAGTTGATATAATCATCTAAGCGCTATCCCGGTTGTGTACTTGCACGCAAAGGCTCAGGGTCCACTTTGAACCTTGAACAATGATATGGCAGATCAGGTAATTATCGTTGAGTTATCTGTGTTCCTGAAAAGTGACCGTGACCCTGTTAACAAGGAAATCTTACCAGTTTGGATCATGGTAACACATCCAGTCGCCTGAATGTACAGGTTTCCTCGTGATGTTTTTCGTCACGTAAGAGGATCGATTAGTGAAACAACTAATGTACTGAAATTCAAAAAACAGGATTATTACATGGTGGCATCTAGGATTGAACTGGTACCTCCCGCATGAGAGGCAACCTGCTAGCCTTTACCCCAATATTCATTTTAATTAACCCTCAAACTAAGTAACTTGTCCCGAACTAATAAGATTGAATCTTGCTGCAGATTCTGCCTAAATTTATTTTCTACTTTTAAGTTACATAAAGTTGGATCGAAGCTAAATGAACCAAATTGCCCACAAGCGCATAACCATAATTGTTATCTTTTTCACATTTTATCAAATAAAATTTCATACGTTCCGCCTTCGGATGACATAGTGCCCAATATTTTAGCATTACCATCCACTTGCACGTATGCAGCAAAAGTGTAAGTATTCATTATAACTGGGCCATAAAGGCGAAGTTTGCTCATTACTCCCTATTAATGCGGTTGATAGTCTATCGGGAGTTGGCGAGGCGCCAGCGCGCGCGCCGGTATATCCGAATAATGTCACCCATGATTCATCGCGCGTGAACTCTGCTGCATCTTGATGTGTGATGCCCTCCTAGCCGAGTTTCGACTACAGCGGTCAATCTCCACAGAGATTATCCAACTGCGCGGGAGATATTGTAGTGCACAAGTGTGTGCGCAATACACAGGTGCACTCTCTGTTCCTTCGCTCCCATATCGGTGAGACGGCAGACCGACATGACCGTAGAGAGATCAGACGCAGGACCAACGGCCTAACGTGCTTTCCGAGGCACGGAAATGTTAACGCCACCAATTTCCTGACTCCGGAGCTGTGTGAGGTATTTCAAGACAGATAAACCAAGAAACTTTTGGCCCGACCCAGGATTAGAATCCGGGACCTCGTGGATAGTACCCGTGCTGACCACTATACCAATGAGGTTTGATGTGTACATGGATAACATGACATAAGCTCTCCAACGTGGTGGTGTGTACAAAAATACATTATCCAGAAAGAAGAGAAAGTTTGATTGCTCGCCATTATATTGTGTCTTTACATAGTTCAAATAAGTTACTGATTCTTAACAATTTGTTTTTTTAAATTGTTTTAACAAACACACCAATTACCTAGCCCCAAACTAAGCGTGAGCTTGTGCTATGGTGACTAGGATATCGGATATATAAATTTATAAACATCCATGACTTAGGTATAAATGCTCGTGCTCATCACACAAACATTTACCCCTTGCAGGATTCGAACCCGCAACCGCCTGGTCAGAAGTCCGTGGCGCGAACCACTACACCAAGACGGTCGTCGAATATCTGGTAAGTCATCATCCTCATCTTAAATATACTTATGGAATAAGTAGCCACTAAAACATAAAATATTTTGTAATGATTAACAATGTTTTGAATCGATCGTAAGTCGATTTGATGTCTAAATCGATTATTCTACCTACCGATTCGTAAACACCCGACCACTATCAAATTGAACCTATAAAATTATTTAGACTATAGCACAGAATAAGTACTAGTACTCCGTACAGAAGTATGACTTTGCAATAAAATTCAAAGCAATGTCTACTCAATGTTGTTAACGATATGGTGTAATTCAGTTCGCCTCTGACTCACCGCCGGTAAATAACACGCGGGAGCGTGTCGCTGCCGGCTAGCGACACCCAACTTGTTTAGGCCCTTACCAAGGGGTCGCCGCGCGTAGGTACGTTTTTACTACTTACGCGGGAAGATACACAGGCCTGACTATAGTAAAGGGGCTAGGCTGCGGGGCACTGAATGAACGGCTAATTAGGCTAGTTGGCTGCGACATATCTACCAATCTCTAATCATAGTCTTATACCTCATGACATGACGAAGGGTGAACAGGTTGTTTCTAGTAAGACATACCCATCCAACAACAACAGATACATGTTGATGTCAGTCTCCTGCTTGTAGCCCGTCAGACCCACACGTGTTGGCTACAGACAACAACAACAACAACAACAACAACAACACGTACATCCAGGCTGTCCTCGTTGAGTATGAGCAGCGGCATGGAGGCGTTGATGAGGCGCGCGGAGTGGGCGATGTTGATGGCGGTCTCCTGCTTGTCGCCCGTCAGACCCACCCGTGTTGGCTAAAGACAACAACAACAACAACAACACGTACATCCAGGCTGTCCTCGTTGAGTATGAGCAGCGGCATGCAGGCGTTGATAATGTTGATGGCGGTCTGCTTGTCGCCCGTCAGACCCACACGTGTGGCTACAGACAACAACAACAACAACAACACGTACATCCAGGCTGTCCTCGTTGAGTTTCGTTATCCGGGTGATTTCTCATGGTGTTTTCTCTCACCGTAAGAGCATCGATTACTGAATTAACAACTAATATACATAATTTAGCAAACGTCCCATTGGTACATGGCGGCACGTAGGATCGAAACCGGTACCTCCCGCATGAGAGGCAACTCGCTAGCAATACAGCACCGACGCTTTCGCTAACATATTATATCTAAATAGGTAAATATGAACCTATATTTCGCCTCGCTGAAGAATATAGGTACTTCGATCCAATTAAGTTTCACGATAACACAATTTAAGTAAAAGCATTTAAAAATAGGTTGAATAAAAAAAACTCTTACTAAGCCCTGGCTTTTAAATAATAATTTTCATTCAAAGCAGCGATAAAATTTTAAGGTGCGAGTATTTCAAACTAAAATTGAGTTAAAACAGGAGTTTGTTGCAAGACACTCGGACAAAAAGGCCACGTACAAATCCGTCAGCACCGAAACCGGCAAGGCGAGGAGGCCATACATAATTCACTAGCCGAACGCCCCTAAAAACCCCCTGAATTTTCCCCTCCCTAAAACGGTGCGCTTACTTTAAAATTCAAATTCGGCGTCTAACACGACGGCTAGCCGATTTAAGTGCAAATACTGAAGACCAGTGCTGGACATTCGGGATGGAAATTAGTGGGACTCGATGGTAATTGTATTCATGGTACATAATGCTCGCCAGTAAAGAATGCAAACTAAGCTCGCTACACCGAAATGTTTTTAATAGAGAGTCCTTGCCCTTTTCTGCGGGAACTCGTTCATGTAAAGATATTATAAATATGCATGCAGTACTATAATAACATTGGTTTTACAATAAAGGCTTTTTTAATATTAGTTCACTTTCTGTTAATGCAGAAATGATATGAAACGTTTGAAGTAAAGTTTTAGAAATCCAAGCTGCTGTTTCCAATAGTTCGTTCGTTCGTGACAATTACTCATAAAAACACACTTCGTCACACACACAATCTTTTTTTTATTGTCCCCGATATAATTAACCTTCCTCCATTAATTCTTTTTCCTCCATTAATTTTAAATTCTGGTGTCCTTTAATTGTGAATTGTCTACCAGTTAGTCAGGGAGTCTATACTATGTGCAGTTAGTATAACTCCTAAGGTCTTTGACCTTGTGTTAAATGTGTAATTTGTAAAAATAAGCATTTGCAATATCTCTCTTTCTCCCGGGCATTATTTATCCCATCTGATGGTGGGGTCTGCCTTCTCATTTTTTCTTTTCCACTTTGCCCTATCGGACGCAAGCACTTGCAATATAATTGCTTAAATTATAAAACAATATACTAAGACCTAAGTTCACCAATCCTTAAACAGCCTGTAAACTTCAATTGTCGGTTAATTTGACGGAATCCCTAAACAAAATATGTCAAATAAATCTAAACCGGCTGATTGACGAACGTCTTAGTGTAGTGGTCCACGCTCCGAACTATAAAACCAGAGGTTGCGGGTTTGAATCCCGCCAGGGGCAAATTTTAGTGTGATGAGCACGAGCATTTTTACCTAAGTCATGGATGTATATCTAAACGTATATAAGTATGACTATCCGTTATCCTAGTCGCCATAGCACAAGCTCACGTTTAGTTTGGGGCTAGGTAATTGGTGTGTTTGTCGAAACAATTTATTTATTTATTATTAAAAAATAAACCCCAGGGTAAGTATAACACATAACTTGCCTATTCGTGCGAACGGGAACCCCGTTCATATTTATAGTCCAACAAATTATAACGGCAGTAGATAGTAAAGTTGTCTAAACCGAATGAAACTTTACTTCTCTAGTCGGGAGCTGAATCTTAACGGTTCTTGTCCGTGACGGGAATATTTGCCTACGAATGGGTTACACAAAAATATTTTTGCACATTTTTATTTCCGAGTTAATAATTTTGAAGGAAGCTTTCGCAGGTTGTTTTAAAAGGCTTGTGTGTTGCCCTTGCACCTATCATCGCCAAACTAATTATTTATTTTAAAGACAACCAACAAAGTGTACACTCTTTATTCACATTCATAAAAAAATAACAACTTAGTATTGCCTTAATTATAACCTGTCACGACATGCGAATAAAAATTGTACTATCATACTAAAATAACTAGTAAAAAAACACTTAAAAAAACAATTTAGGGACAATCGATTTGAGTTTACGCAATGAGTATGACATGTCAATATCAGTGCTAAATATGTGCTAATGTGCTGTTAAACAATATTAATGTAGATTTAGAAAAATGATACATAAGTCAGAAATAACCACAATACTTAAATATTCAAAGTTTTCTCTACGTGTGAAATAATACAAAACTAAAATTTATTTTTCTGTACTTACCCATTACGAGTACTAATAATGTACATTTTCTTAACTTTACTTGCATTCATCATTATTAGCAACGTGTAGTCAAGAAACCTATTTATTTTTACAAAAGTTGGCATTCCCATAAGGGCAGTGGTAGTCAGGGCATAAAAACTGGGGCAGCGTTGGATATAATATGTACAGTATACTCAGGCAAATAGCTACATGATCTATGCCGATAAGGGCCACAGACACAAAGGCACTACGGATGTATACAGGGTGTACGGGTTTCGACAAGCGATAATTTAAGGGCCTTTTATTTATCAAATTTTAGACACAAAATTCTAATAAAAAAAATGACAAAAACGTTTTTTAGACTCCCAACATGGGGATAACATTTGATGATCTAATAGCCCATTAATTTACGCCATTTGAAACCCGGACACACTGCAAAAGTATATAAAGTAATAACAAAAATCAAAAGGAGTCATTGGCTTATACAATTATCAAGTACATGAACGGGGAAGTGAAATATTTTTAAGAAATATCAATGTCGATTAAGCAAACCCAGTCCGACAGACAACAGATTTCAAAACCGCCTTATTACATAAAACACAAAACGTAACACAATGTTATCCCTCTAGGATCATGAATAATTCGTGATTCTTAAACACACATCTATGAAAAATACAACAGCTTTCTCAAAATCAGCGGGTTTGAATCTTATAGTGCTAACATTTCGTAGAATAAGACTTATCGCCTTTTAGAATAGAATAGAATATAATTTATTTGCGTAAAAGTTTTAGTGTAGAAATAACAAACACTTGGCATTAATAACTAAGTAGTTACTGACGTTCACAAGTTGACATGGGGTGGCCTCTATTCCCTACGTAATAAAAGCTGTTTAAGTTGTTCAAATGTATACCTTGACGTACTGCAGACTTTATACGTGGCTACTTCCTATGTGGTATTTTTTTTTATGAAATCACAGTACGATTTGGCGATTTCAATGACAAGCTTTATTAAGAGGGTGCAGCGCGAAGCAAGTCAAGTAAATCTAAACGATCTTCAAACAGAATCGAACTTATTAATATTAGATATCATTAGCTACAAGTCATGTGTATTATATCATAAAGAAATTGTTTCAAATTTCAACAAGACCAAGACCTTGTGCAATGTATTAACTAATTCAGCTCATCGTACAAGTGATTTTGAAATACGTCATTTTCTCAATTCCGTGCCGGACCGCCTTAATTCTTTAATTTTTTTGGAATGAAATTATTATTTTTTAACACGAGATCATCTCATCAAGCTTTTAAAAAACCTATATTTAGCACTGACTGTGCCGTACAAAAATAATAATAGTAACATAGGTTGCCAAATGGGATTAAATGTATGAAGTGTTAGCAAACGCAACTTTTTGGTAGGTATAATTTGAGGTTTACCAAATGGGAAGTTTACCACATGGGAAATAGCCAAATCAATATCCTAATTGCTTTCAAATACTTTTAGATGACCGTCTTCATAATTTGTGACATTTATTACCTTATTCTATTTTAAACTTACCTTCTGAATCCGATTTTAATTTAAACCTCCCAAAGCATCCCAAAATCCGAAAGACAATAGGATTACTGACCTCTAGTCCATTATGGCACAGGAAGCCTGTTCTGTAGTCGAGCTCCGTATTTTCCACTCTATCCATCACGCTCTTTTATTTGGTAATGCTGCTAGTATGAGCGACAAGGACAGCTAAACTCGAAAGCAAGGGCACATTTATACAGAGTAGGTCCCTTTCACGGCATCGCACGGCCATATTTCATGCCCTATCGATGAGCGGTTAAAATGAAATATGTGCCCCGTACGTTTGAATATAATTTATGTCCTCGGGCCGTGCGTGGGGGATTTAGGCGTTGTCGTTGACATTGTTAACCTTTTCGGAATAGTCGTCTTGAAAATAGAAAATGCAAAATATCTACCATTACCCTAGTACAAGTTTAAGTAACATTAGATAAAATATTCATGCAACACCTGAAAGTAACATAATATTACGAATTTTCTTGCAACATCTATTGGAGATTCTAGTAACGTAGTAACTATTACATAATCTGTGCTAGTACAGCGTTAGTAATGTTGAAGTAGTAGTAGGTAATAATACATATTATGTATTAACTAACATGCCTGTAAGGCATGATACTATATTTGTATTAATTTGAGATGTTGACGTTAAGATTTCAAGGTCAATACATAAATGTTTTATAAGTTTTTTTTTTTTATTCGAAATGGGTTTGCTCTTGACTCTAGACTAAGCCAGACGTAGGACAGACAGAGTCGATGATGGAGCGAGCTCACCCAGAAGAAGCCTATTCACTCTGAGTTTGAAGGTCTTTGGATTGTAATCCGTTGGAAACACTGAAGCGGGTAGTGAGTTCCACAACTTAGCTGTGCGCATTATAAATATTGATAAGAAGCGCTTAGTTCGTATTGTTATTGATTAAATGATTGATATACTCTAACAGGGCTTTGAAGTTTGATCTGCTAGTTTGTAAGTTTATATAAGCTCTGTTAAATGTTGTAATAAATAAATTGAATTCAAATGATACCTAGGTATATTGTTATTATTAGAAGTAGTTTATTTTCCTTTTGAAAGAAAGAAAAAAAAGCATTTATTAGGAGATCGGTTGAACCAAAAAGAATAATTTTAACTTAAGCAATTATTTTGCAAGAATTTACGAAATTGAATTTAAATTTCGCTCACAAAAATTAATCGACTGTGTCATCCGGTGGGACTTGAACCCACGTCCCTTCGCTATCCGGGTTATCAGTTATCAGTTAGTAAGAGCATTCGCCCGGATATCGAAGGGACGTGGGTTCGAGTTAAACTTACATATATACCTATATAAACATACTTATATTACATATAAAGATAAATACATAAATATATTATAAATAGATAACAACTGTAAATGTAATACCGATGTTAACAGACAGGTTAAAAGCGTCCAAGTGAAAGAAAGTGTGCCTTCACTCTAGCCTTAAACACGGAAAGTGACTGGGATTGCCGGATATGGAGAGGAAGAGAGTTCCACAGTCCAATGGATTGGATAGTGAAAGACTGTGAGTAGTACTGCGAGGAGTGGCGAGGAAAGAAAAGGTGTAGTCTACGGCAAGTACGCATACGCTAACAATTCAGGATTGAAATCGCTTGAAAATGTCACATTAGACAACTTCAGTTACTCTGTTAAGCTGGCCATTCACGGTCAGTTCAAAAAATGACTCCACTCACTAACATAAAAATAATCTGAAAACTGACTTTCATTCAGTGCTGCTAGAACGTGGAAAATTCCCCACGCAAAGGGGACTTTTAGTTTTTTTTTATTTAGTGGGTAAAATGGGCGAGAAGGTCTTAGAACCGGTAAAATATGGGCAATTGTGGAAAAAAATAATAACGTTAAGTTACTTTTTTAGTACTTATGCCTATAGCCTAGATTTTTATTACCAATATTGAAAACGTAAAATTTTGGTCGTACCTCAGACCGACTAATTAGTGTAACTGACCGTGAATGGCCAACTTTAGCAATAAATCTTTGATTGAAATAATTTCATTCAAAGTTACATAATCCACTACCTGACCACTGTCTGATCCTGACCTGTATTACAGTTTATAGAAACATGGACTATCGAAACTTTTGAACTGCAATAGTTATACCTTTCAGGAAAGCAATATAGGTAACCGTCTCATCATTTTCAGTGAACTTTACAAGGTTTTTACAGAATTTAATTTCCATTGTTATTATTAAACTTATCCAAAATATTTTAAGAAACGGGGCGATGTTATAACTCGTCAAAAAATGGAAAAGTTTAAGAACTTACTGTATCAACCTCCTAGACATGAGGATATTTACAAGAAAAATATATTTAATATGTCAATAGAAATTTATAATAAATTACCCGAAGAATTAAAAATGTTGGATGGAATTCTATTAAAAAAAAATAACTGGTTACTGACTTACTGTTTTTGTAGTCTTAAGGAATATTATAATTGAAATCAGAATGTATAATAATATGAAAGAAAGAAAGAAAGAAAAAGCATTTATTCGGAGATCGGTGAAAAAGAAACAATTTACAAATTATAAAAATGTGATCTGCCGAAAAGGCATCCGACTCAGCATTACTCGTGGTAGCCGTAGGCAAACCACGAGTAATGCTGAGTCGGATGCCTTTTACGTTCCTATTTACGCAGAAAGAGCTAACCGTGTCTTGAGATCTTGCAGTGCTAGGTGTTGCTTTGGTTTTTGCTAGAATAGGATCCCATGCCGGTGGAACTTTCCTACCATCTTCTCCACCTATCTTCCAAGCATTCGAGGAATAAAACGCCGTTCTTTTGCAAGTATTTTAGGTTGGTCAAAACTAATGAAGTGGTTGGGTTTGTCTAAGGCATGTTCACACACTGCAGATTTCGTGTTCCGTCTATGTTTTACGTCAGCTATGTGTTCTTTTATCCGCAAGCCTATACTTCGCTTTGTTTGCCCGATGTAGGAGAGGCCACAGTCACACTCCAGTCACACTCCAGCTTGTACATCCCTGCATCTTGAAGAGGTATGTTGCACTTGATAGGTGGTAGGAATTGGTTAATCTTCTTTTGCGGTTTGAAGTAAGTTTTGATTGAAGCACGCTTCAAGATATTCCCAATCTTGTCAGTGACTCCCTTCATGTATGGTAGTACTGCAGGTTGGCGTTCAACTGTCGTAGGCTTGGCACGGGGTCTGCAACGACGTGGTACTGGAAGCTGGTTGTCCCGTAGTACCTTCCTTACATGCTGAAGCTCCTGTGACCACGATCGCTGTAAAGTGTTCGAAACGCCAGGTTTAAAATAAAATGTAAATAAATCGCGAAGTGATCCGTAAAATTGTGTTTTAATGTATTATATACTCTGTTTACCTCTTGAAATATTTTTAATAAGTCCATTAAATCTGGAATTTTCCCGACCTTCTGGAAAGTTGCACACATCATCCCTATTTTTAAATCAGGAGATAAGTCTGACTGTAGCAATTATAGGCCAATAAGTATACTGTCTTGTTTGGCTAAACTATTTGAACGCGTGGTATATGATATTCTCTATGCTCATGTAAAACCCTTTTTGTGCCCACAAAAACACGGATTTGTATCTGGCAGGTCCACTACATCTAATCTTCTCGAATATAAAAACTACCTATGTAGTGGTTTTGCTAAGAGATTGCAGGTTGACTCCATTTATACTGATTTCGCCAAAGCTTTTGATAAGGTGAATCACACAATACTTTCTAGAAAACTGGCTAATTTCGGTGTACATGGCTCACTTCTCCGCTGGTTCCAATCTTATTTAAGTCGTAGAAGTCAACTTGTCGCATTAAAAGGTCATATTTCTGAACCAATCGTGGTCACATCCGGTGTGCCCCAGGGCAGCCATTTAGGACCTTTACTGTTTGTTGTTTTCATAAACGACTTGATTGACGCCCTGTCTTGTCCATGCCTTCTTTCCGCGGATGACCTCAAAGTATTCACCACAGTAAGCAGTAGTACAGATGCCTCCAGGTTACAATCGGATTTAAACATCCTATCCGACTGGTGTGACCGAATCCTTATGCAACTCAACATTAGTAAATGCTTCGTTATAACTTTCACCACTAAAACACAAAAGCTTTTATTCGACTATACCCTTAGAGGCGAGGTCCTTGCCTGAAATAACGTTGCAAAAGATTTGGGTGTCATTTTTGATGACAAACTGACCTTCAAAGATCACTACAATTACATCGTCAAGCGAAGCAATCGCCTACTAGGCTTCATTGCCAGGTCTACCAAACGATTTTGTCGATGTAAGAGCTTTATTTATCTATATTGCGCGCTTGTTCGTAGTGTTGTTGAATATAATGCTGCCATATGGTCTCCCTTTTACAAAGTCCATAATAATCGTATAAAGGGGATTCAGAGGCGTTGCCTGAAAATCCTTAGCTATAGATGCGGCATGGGGCGAAAACTAACATCTTACAACGAACGCCTAAGCTATTTTAACATGAATCCGCTATCCCTGCGTCGGCAAATGAATGACCTCATCCTGCTCTATAAAATACTGCACTATCAAATAGATTCCCCTAATCTTCTCTCTCTACTTAATTTTAACACTAGATTTAGATCCCGCAACCGCAATTATAACATTTTCTCTCTTCAAATATTTTTGAACAACACTTCATACTACAACCCTATAGTGCGAATGTGCCGCCAATATAATGAAATTCTCGCCGGAAACAGAAAAATAGATATATTTCACCAAACACTGCAACAGTTCCGGAGGCAATTAAACACACATTTTAATGATACTGGTTTCCTGTAATAAATATATTTTATCATTTTAAATTCTTTATATAGTTTGTTTCCTTTGCTAACTATAAATTTTTGAAAAATGTAATGGTTATAATTACTAAACTCACTTTTGTATTTTTTTTTCTCTCTCTTCAGTTTGCACCTGTAGCGTTCTTTAGAATATAAATTGTATTGATAATTTTTAAGCTTTTAGGCATATATATTTTTGGATTGTGATCTAGTTCTGTACAATGTGTAATACGTTTTAATGCTTGTATCGATTGTAGTCTGTTTTGTGTGCTATGAATAAATAAATAAATAGATATATAATCTGTGGTTAGAGCGTACAAACAGAACAGTGCAGAAAACATAAACAAATGGAAAAAAATACACAAATGGAAAAATAAATGGAAGCGCCACTGTCAATATTTCTTTATACTGACATTTATGACTTTTAAAAATGTAACACTATTTTTGTAATTAATTCTAAATATATTTTTAAATGTTTGCATGCCTGAATGCAGGCGGAATACACGAACTACCATAATTTTAAGAACTGCTTTGTATGTTGTATTCTCAGCAAATAAACTTTTGATTTGATTTGATAAAGTAGACTCATTTTTCAGTATCGCTAAATGATCTACCAAACGCTTATTATTACAAAAAAGGAAAATTCCTTATTTCTGGCAGAATTTGTCTTCATGGGAGCACAATAACGGTATTGTAATTCAATTATATCCTGGGTTCGCGTCCCGGCCAATTATTGGGGACACCGGTGATGGAGGATGTGGCTTTTCTAAAAAGCTATTCTTGCATAATTACTTTAGTGGTTTCGCTTATTTTAGTTATGTAAGGGTAAAAAACCGGCCAAGTGCGAGTCGGACTCGCGCGCGAAGAGTTCCGTAAGCTTACAACATTAGACAGTATAGGGAAAAAAAGTATATATTTTTATTTTATTTATAATTTCAAAAGTATTCATCACAGGATACCCGAAATAATTTTAAATAAGAGAGAGAGAGTGATTTGAAGTTTATAGGTACAAGACTTTACAAATTACAGGGGACTTTAGAAATTACATTCGTTTACACGGTCCCCCCCCCCCCCCCCCCACTGTGTAAACGACTTTGGCGGGCAATATCTTGCAAATGGTAAATCTGATAAAAAAGTGTTGTATCGAAACCCTACGTTATTTTCATAGTTCTTTTCAACGATACCCCACACAAGGGGGTGCACTCAAAAAATAACCCTTAAAAAGGGGTAAAATTATTTTTTTGTATTTTAAAAATGAGATCTATATGTGAAGTATCCTCGAACCAAGTTACATGCAAATCAGTCCATAAATGTAGAAGATATTCTGCTGTGACAGACTAGGACGGACGGACTGAACGATCTTATAAGGGTTCCTTGTCGGACAACGGAACCCTAATAGGAAGTTTTTGGCAATGTTGCAAAACTTAACCCTGATTTCACCATTTTTATTCGCCGTGGTTAAAACCAGTTTAAGATTATTTCGCTCTCGTGAAATCGCTATGCATGAACGAGAAGTCAAAGTCTTGTCAAAGAATATAATAATATTGTTTTGGGTTCACTTGTGACTACAATGGAAAATACAGCTTTGCAAATTTTTGGCATTCAGAATTGTTACTCTTTATTATAGAAATATAATTTATGCCATTGAAATATTTGTAACGATGTCCTCCTAGTAACAATGCCCTCATCATAACATTGTAACTCAATCAACGTCTGAGGTTTATTCCCGGGTCAGACACTTGGGACTACGGGCCCAGGTGGGGTCAAATCGTGAGGTCGAATCAAAATTTTGTCAGCCAATTGATCCTGGTTGAAGATTTCTAAAACCGTGACAGCTGTTCGGGGCTCCTTTAAATCTGCTAAGATAGGGCTGCTGATATTTTATAAATAAAGAGACCACTTAGGATCGATTTTTCAATGAGCGATTTTTCTAGTGTCAAAAATCAGTACTACTCAAAAAACCGCTAGATTGCGTTAAACAACGTAAGTCAGGTAGATTTTTAGGAAGAAAAAGGCTGGTTTTAGCGTTGATCATATGATAATATTTATGTTTAGCATATTAGCATGCAGGATGCACCCAGACAGATGGGCCCAAGTCGTCACGCGTTGGATACCATCAGACGGATTCCGACGAAGAGGTAGACCCAAAAAGAGGTGGTGTGACGACATGGACAGCTTTGCGACTGATTGGGTGTCATTGGCAGCTGATAGGGATGAATGGAAGGTGTTGGGGGAGACCTTTGCCCAGCAGTTGGATGATGTAGGTTAATAAAAAAAAGCATGTTATAGATTCACGCGTACTGATAGGTATTTTTTTGACAAATTAGTGATTATCAAGTTTTTTTTTTTTAAGATATTTTTTCCATTTACTTTTGTTTTTGACTGCATTTTTAAAACTCGCTAACTCTTAACGCAAGAACTTCTACTATACGTATGTACATATTTAAGCTTAATGATTTCGACGCAATATTTAAACAACTTAGACGAATAGCGGTCTAAAAATCCCTAATTGACAGAAAAAGGGTGCACAATGCAAAGTTATGAAATGCTCGTACAGTTGTGATCGCGATTTACCAACATTAGGTAATCACGCTTAAATGAAAATACTTGCATATATAGGCAATTGGTAATAAATAAATTGTTTGAACAAACACACCAGTTACCTAGCCCCAAACTAAGCGTGAGCTTGTGCTATGGTGACTAGGATAACGGATAGAAATACTTAAATACATATAAACATCCCTGACTTACTAGGTACAAATGCTCGTGCTCATCACACAAACATTTGCCCCTTGCGGGATTCGAACACGCAACCGCCTGGTTTAGAAGTCCGGTACGCGAACGACTTCACCAAGACGGTTGTCAATAAATTTATTTTAAAGAAACATGTTCTAATGGTAACTCTTCGGAACTCTCCAACCGTGAATTTTGACTTGTGTAAGTCAGCTGACGGCTACTTATCCCTTAAGCGGTGATTTAGCGAAATTCGGCGAATTTGCAAAACTTCGGCCGTGTTTCAGTGGGAACACCTTTATTTTTTCAAGTTACCGAGAATTTTCAGTAATTAACCGCGGAAGAAATTGCGTGTGGGACAAGACAGAAGCGGCGATAACTGAAGGTTGGTATTTTGGGATGGTGAACGATCTACCTCCTAGCGGTCCACCCCAGGCAACGACATCACAAACTCGGCGGCTGAACAGTGCTATCGACGGTGGCTCCGTTAGGTGCCGCCTGGTAGGAGGGTGGTAGCTGCCCTCTGACCGGAGCCCGGCGCTTAGCAGCTTGCTGTGTTCCCTCGGTGAGTAGGAGTGCCAGAACGAGCTAGCTCCATAGTCTACTCTATCTACGCCACGTTTGGCTTAGTCTAGAGTCAAGAGCTAATCCATTTTAATAATAAGAAAACAAACTAATATTTCCATGCAGTCATTGCTCGAAAAGGCACATATCCCATAGTCTTTTATTATACCTACTATGGTTTTATTTAGGTAAGTAGGTCCTCCTAGCCGAATTTCGACTACGGCGGCTTATCTCAACAGAGTAAGCCAATTGTGCGGGACATATTATAGTCCACAAGTGTGTGCGCAATACACAGGTGCACTCTCTGTTCCTTCACTCTCATAATTTGGTGAGACGGCAGTCCGACATGACCGTAGAGGGATCAGGCGCAGGACCAACGGCTTAACGTGCTTTCCGAGGCACGGGAGTGTTAACACCGCTACTTCCTGACTCCGTAGCTGTGTCTGAGTAATTTCAAGACAGAAGAACCCAAACACTCTCGGCCTGATCCGGGATTCGAACCCGGGACTTCGTGGATAGTACCCAGTGTGCTGACAACTGGAACAACGAGGCAGGCAGGTAAGTAGGTACCTATTATTTCAACCGCGTTTAATTTGCTTCATTTGTAAAAAAAGTAGATATATAGATACTCTTTATTGCACATAACTAACAGTAGACCTTTACAAAATAAAGAGTAGTAACATATAAGGCAGTCTTATTGCTAAAATAACTTTCTTTCAAACAACCTTTGGGTAGAGGAGATGTTTGGACGGGTGGAACCTAATTTAGTAAAAATGAGTGAATTTTTTTAATGTATTGATACATGTATACTTTTACAAACATAATAACTATTACTTAGAATTAATAAATTGTACCTACGTTAAATTAAAAGACATTTTTACCCGACTGCGGAAGCAAGGTTATGTTATTCGAGAGTATGTATGTATGTATAATTGTTTGGCACGCCCTACAGCCCGTCGTTGAATTTGTCAAAATTTGTGAGAGTGACATAGGCTATATACATTTAAAAAATAAAGGGGGAAGGGGGAATTGATTTTCTACTCACCATAGCAATATAGGTATCAAATGAAAGCCAGTAAAAAAACCATTTCAATTTGAATTTAATTAAAACTCAGTAGCTTCATTTGTGTCAAACCTCAACTAGATATAAAAGATTCTCTAAGGCATAAGAAACATCTGGCCTTAAGATCCTATTAAAAATATTACGACCTTAGTCGCTACACTTAACCTCTTGCGTCCAGACTTTGGAATCTCGGGAAAACTGTTATTGCTTATAATTATGGGATTAGGTTTGAACTTCGTAAGAACATTTTAACTTGGGGCTATTTTGGGCGATTAAAAAAACTTAAAAAATTATGAAGCCTTTTACTTTGTAGATGAACGATTACGTACAAACTAAAACTTTAATATTAAAAAGTACAAACAATTTTTAAAGCATAATGACTTTTATAGATAATGTGATTTTTTATTTGGAATGGGTTTTCTCTCGCTAGACTCTAGACTAACCCAGACGTGGCATCGCCAGAGTCGACGGAGGAGCGAGCTCACCTGGAAGGTTTCCACCCAGAATACAGGAAGCGGCTAGGTGCTGGGCTCCGGTGGATGGGTGTTAGCTACCAGGTGGCACTTAAGGGGAAAGACTAGGCGCCATTTCTCCATACAAACGTAGTCCCCTGTTTTCTCCCTGAATAATGGCTAAAGGTAAAACTTTTTTTACTATAAAATCTACATTTTCCATCGTTATGATCCTATTTTTCGTTTTTTTTCAAAGGAAATGTGAGCCTTCAAAAACTAATAAAATTGCTGCTTTTCAACCTCAACTTTCTTGCCAAAAAAAATTCCGCAAATTAACACTAAAACTAAAATATAGAAGCATAGTCCAAACCTTTAATATTTTTTTTCAGAAATGTTTTTTTTAATTTTCAAATTTTGGTTTTGGTCAAATGTAAGAAGCGTGTTATCGTCCGAGCTCATTTGTTTTGTTTGTCCTTTCTTGCTTAGGCGGCAGCCAGAGATTTCATCGAGACAGAAACACTTTGTTCAAATATCAATTTTTCAAATGCCACATGACCGCGTTTCATCTTAACGGAGCCCACTACCGCTATTAGGATCGTTCAGCCGCCTTCACTAATTTGAGTTTGTGATGTTGTAGCCCGGGGTGGACCACTAGGAGGGAGATCCTTCACCAACCTCTGTAATGCAATGTATTCCTCACTAGGTATCCAAGATAAGACTAGGATACCTATCTTAGTATTCTTTATAGTAGGATACACAACAAGCACATCATTGGCCCAATCAAGCGATTAAATTCAGAAAAAGTCCTAACTACGAGCAGTATAATTATACTGCTAGTAGTTAACTGCTATTCCCTTGCAGAGTACATTATGCGTTAAACTTAGTTTTTTACTACAAAATACCACCAGACCAAGGCGACTGATCTTAGACAAGATTCCCCAACTAAGTATATGCCTATGTGCATAAGATATGCACCTTTAAATGGAAAACGGCCACGCAGTAGACCTAGAAGGCGGTGGCGTGACGAGCTGGACTCATATCGAGAAGACTGGGAGGCAGTGGCTCAAAATCGAGAATGGGTAGGGAGGCCTTTGCCCTGCAGTGGGACATGACAGGCTCCTAATAATAATAATAACAGGTACACTTTATTCATCAAAGTTCCATATTCCATTATCGAAGTTCCATAAAAAGGCAGGCCGACATGAACGGAAAGAGATCATCAAGCACAGAACCAACGCAACGGTTAGGCCGTTGGTTCTGTGCGTTTAGCTAAAGCGCCAATCGCATGCGACTGTCATATAAACAAAAATAATATGTTCCAACACAACACACCAATTACCTAGCCCTAAACTAAGCGTGAGCTTGTGCTATGGTGACTAGGATAACGGATAGACATACTTATATACGTTTATAAGCATCCATGACTCAGATTCAAATGCTCGTGCTCATCACACAAACATTTGCCTTCTGGGGGATTTGAACCCGCTGCTGCTGGTTTTGTAGTCCGGGGCGCGAACCACTAGGCACATCAAGACGGTCGTCGAATGAAATTCCCTTCCCCGCAACATAACCCGTCCCTGCTAACATCTAGCAAACCTCGCCTCCCGCACGTTTTTCGCTGCAGGAAGGTCGCGCACGAACTTATCAGACTATCCATACAGTGTCCAGTTTTATATCTCTCTTCTGATCGAGACACCTCCTTACCTATGTTAGGCCAAAGTTGGCAAGTTACTTATTTTAACATATTATCTACTACTAATACTCCGTAATATCAAAAACTTTTAGACAAGCCCGAAGTTTTGGTCTATACCGACGGGTTTCAGGTTACCCAAAACTTTTGATTATTAATATTGTTACTTTTGGAAACACAAACACACTGAAATATTTGGAATTCCAGCTCAACTATAATTCTGTCTGGCGTAATCGAAAACTTCTTAATTCAGTTCAGTGTTTGTGTATTTCTCCCTTATTACTATTACTCCTATAATCATAGTTAGTATAGTGAAAAACCTATCTACAAGAAAAGACTCAACACTGTTTTTTATTTCAGATTAAGTCACCTGACTTATATGAGATAGTCAAGAAACGCCTCCTAGATAGTAGTTTTATGTTTCATTAGAAAAAAACATCACATTCTTTGCTTTGAAAAATAAAGTTTTCAAATTATACTTACAAAACAAAAATAGTTACGAGACCCCACTAAATACGGTTAAATTCTTACATTCATTTGTTTGTTTGACGTAGGGTGAAACAAAAAAATGAATATAAGAACTTCTAAACCAGGCGTTTGCGGGTTCGAATCCCGCAAGGGGCAAATGTTTGTGTGATCAGGACGAAATTAAATCAAATTTCACTTACAAAAATTAATCGACTGTGTCATCTGATCAGGACGAGCATTTGTACTTAAGTCATGGATGTTTATATGTATATTAAATGTCTACTGTGTGTAGTGTGTAATGAAGCGCATTTATCTATCTGACATTATATCTCCCCTGTAATAGATTAACAACACCGTTATTAAGTCCATCTATCATTATGGGCCATTCTGTTGATGTCTCTTTCACTCCACTCAATTCACATTAGATAGTGTTGTGTGTCAAGATACTGCTGAATAACGTTAACGTTTTGTCGTTATTTTATTAATGAGGATGATCCATTAAGTAGTAAAATCACGGAATACCTATTTACATAAGAACGTTATAACTAATCATTACACTATCGAGGACAAGTGTGCCTTACCAGTATTAAAGCCAAAATTGTTTGCACATCGCATCGGAGTTTTAGCAAACAGCAATTCTAGCGACGCAACGGAAAATTTCAAAATCGAACTCAGTTACACTGAAATCAAATTTATCGAAGCACATTGACCGGTTATTCGATTTAAAAATCGTTTGTGGCCTGCCAAGAGATTTTTTTTGCAAAGTGGTAAGTCCCAATTGACCCGATAGTACCTATCTGTAGATAAGTTCAAAATTAAGAAATTGAATAATAATAATACTTTTATAAATTGGTATTTTTTATGTTGTCGCCTAGCTTCCTCTTAAATGGACAAGCACTTTTGTAGCCATCTTTACGTAAAATTTTGGGAAAGTTCATAATTCCGTATAGTCGGCAAGGGGTGTGCAATAAACGTTATCGGTTAATCATAGTAGCGGTAAAAATAACTGTTATCGTCGGCTGTCAACGCACAAGCCCTGATGCGCCATTACCGTTTAATCGACTGATAAAGAAAGGTTCTGTTTTTACGAGCCTTCTTTGTGATTGTGATAATGATATTTCTACGTAATAAGGGATTTTCCTAGTAGCGTCGGTGGCGCAGTGGCTAGCGGGTTGCCTCTCATGCGGGAGTTGCCGGTTCGATCTCACGTGCCGCCATGTACCAATGACTTTTCCTGAGTTATGTACATTAGTTGTTTCACTAACCGATGCTCTTAAGGTGAGGGAAAACATCGTGAGGAAACCTGCACATTCAGGCGACTGAATGTGTAACCATGATTCAAAACTGGTCAGGTTCCCCTGGTAATAGGGTCAAGGAGGTCAGATGGCAGTCGTTCCATTGTAATTCCCTTATCTGCCACAACCTGGATCATGGTCAGCGGACCCTGGACCCTCTTATAAGAGAGCACAACCGGAATAACGCTAGGAGGATGATGATGAGGGATTTTCCTAGTATCAAATATCAGTATTTAAAAATCCGCTAGATGGTGTTGAACAACCTAAGTCAGGTAGATTGTTATTTAAGAAAATGGCAGATTTTAGCGTTTATTGTGTAATAATGTTAATGTTTAGCATGTTTTAGATTCACGCGTACTAACAGGTAATTTTTTAACAATTTATTAATCATCAAGACATTTTTTCCATTAAATTGTATTTTTGACTGTATTTGAAATTCGCTAATGTTTAACTTAAGTACTTCCACTATATGTCTTTACACATAATATTACAATCATTTGTTTTAGTTTTATGTTCAATATTTATGTAACTTATATATATAGCGCCATCTATCATCATAAAATAAAACTAAAATTTTGAGCTGTCAGAAAATCTCTCATTAAATATCCTTGTGATTACTACGTAGAATACGTCGGATTGGATTGATGATTATATATTATTGCACTTGAAAAAATGCCCACCAGAGGCTGAATTTTGAACCCGCATTCCTCGCATACCAGGCGATTGCCTAACTATTCGGCCACCCTGGCGTTGGCAGAGCCTGTATTTTTTTCTTCATTCGTTGCTTTCATCAATGTTATTCGGATTACACCCTCAACACTCAAAATTATTGCAAGTATTTAAAAATCGACAGATGAATCTTGCAAATACGATAAATTATTGTTTTAAGTAGCATTCACTTAACAATCCAGGATTAGATATTATTACACTTAAAAAAGGTGTTTGTGGCGCAGTGGCGGCAGCGCTTTGGTAGTGATACCAAAAGTTAAGCAACCCACGGCGCGGTCGTGATTGGATGGGTGATCATTCCGACCATTTAAGTGACGTCCATGACAAGCATCTCCGTGCTTCGGAAGGCACGTTAAGCAGTTGGTCCCGGCTAATATCTGTGGTATTAGTCGTTAAGCCTAGTCAGAGGCCCTAGGGCGGCTTGATAACTTCTGACAGTAAGGTTTGTCACTTGCCTTACATACACCCCTCCACCAATCCGCACTGAGCCCGCGTGGTGAAGTATGGCTCGTTCCTCCTCATAGTTGAGGTGAGGCCTTTTCCCAGCAGTGGGATCTAATAGGCTGACTTATTACACTTAAAAAATACATTTACCATATATAAAATAAAAAAACTATAAATATCTTATCTTTAGATTGCAGTGATTGCTTATAAGTTTAAATTTGATACTAAAAGTTAGCACATAGACCGCATTTGAACCTTATTTGAAAAGCTTAAAAGCTTAACAATAATTTATTCGATAATTCCATTTTTCTTCATCCAAGTATCACATTTCCAAACACTAGGCAGTGAATTGTTATTAGGACGCGGTGTCCTTATGAAGCTCGAGGTGTCAAAACTATTAAAGTTTTAGTATCTCGATAATTATTATTATATTTTTGGACTCCTAAGGTTAATGAAACTTGAAATTTTCTCACGAGAAAATTCATATTTGCTAAGTCCTAAAAACTTAGCGACTGCTATTTAATATTCACCCCGTACAAACAAAAACGAAAAGCTTTCCAAATAGAAATAGGTATACATCATAATTTCATTTTAAAACATGCAAAGCGCCTCATTTCTAAGTCTCCCAGAAATTGTCCTCAAATTAACGGCGGCCTTGCAAAATTCTTTGTCTTGCTGCAGAATATTCAGATTTGTTATTATTCCCCTAACAACCGTGAGCCGTCCCGGGAAATTCCGTCCTGGAGTTCCGTAATCCGACGCTTGCGAGACACCGCTCGTCCCGTGTCGCGTTGGGACTTGGGACATTCTCATATTCGCCGAAAAAGCGAAAGGGGAAAATGGGTCAAGTTGTTACACCTTTGAAATATTATCGACATCGCGCGAATGTCGAATGAATCCCATACAAGGTTCCAAACCACTTAGTCCTTATTTCTAATCAATTTTATCGATTTAGCTTTAAAACCGACGGAGTTTTCTACAATAGTTTGTAATCCTTATCACATCATCCTCCTAGCGTTGTCCCGATTGTGCACTCGCACGCGAGGGCCCAGGGTCCACTGACCATGATCCAGGATGTGGCAGATCAGGTAATCACAGTGGAACGACTGCCATCTGACCTCTGTGAGACTGTTACCAGGCGAACACACATGCAGTCGCCTGAATGGCAGGTTTCTTCACGTAAGAGCATCGGTTAGTGAAACAACTAAAGGTAAAGATATTTATTTGTATAAACATGGTACATTTTTGGTTCTTATTTTTAGGTATCGTGCATACATGTAATAATGTACATAACTCAGAAAAAGTCTTTGGTACATACGAGTAGCGGCACGTGGGATCGAACCGGTACCTCCCGCATGAGAGGCAACCCGCTAGCCACTGTGCCACCGATGCTCCATCCTTATCACATATTTCCAAAGTCCCTAATGGTTCTTTACATAATATTATGAAGGGGAAACTTCAGCAACATAGATTTAAGGGTTTGGGCTGGGCGTTCATGAGACAATCTGTCAACTTCTTTTATGTTACGGAGTATTTTTGAGGAGTTGTCTGTTAATCGAATAGATTAACAGCATATTTTTGATAAATTTATTGCCATGCATAAAAAAGTAAAAATATTAATTAACTTTAAGAAATCTACATTTAAATTTATAAATGAAAATGAAGTAGCACCCGGCGGAGTTATAATAAAACAAATGGAAATTCCGTATTCCGGTAATCCGACATGCGCTGGTCATCTCTCGTCCCGTCGCGTTGGGATATTCTCAGACGCCAAAATTTTACACTTTTCCCAAGTTTATGCATGTGCTTACTATGTCTTTGTTTATCCAGCTTTAAAATATGGAAACGAATTAGGGACGTAAGATGGAATAATTTGAAAACACTCATTCGAACGATTCATGCTCATGAGTAGAAGAATTTAAATAATAACAAGCGAAATAAATAATATAGTATTAAAAAACACATGCGATTAAAAAAATACTAAAAAGTAAATTCATTACGTTTCGGGTTTTGGAAATTTATTTTCTCATAAAGAATTACAATACACGTTTTACAGGTAAACCCGATTATTATTGGTAATATATTTATTATATATTTAAGATGGCCACATTAAGACCTTTCAAATGATACCTATATTATAATAATTAGACGCCTTTTTTGAGCTAAATAAAAAAATGGTAAGTTAACATTCTAATGCAATGAAACTGAAGTAAAATTCTTGTGTCTGCTTTACAGTAAAAACACTTAATTTAAATTATACATTTTTGCTGTGCAATAAAACAACTACATTAGAATTAAAACATTAACATTATTTTAGTATTTGGATTTTGGCATAACATGTAATTTTCAGAAATAGCATAAGTCAGGGTTCCGTGGCTAACAAAGGGTTACTTGTTGACTTCGAAATCCTGACTGATAGCTTCGCAATTTACGTCAATCTGTCTGTCCGTCTGTAATAGAGAGTTTGCCAAAAAAATGTTTATTAATAACACCAAAAACTAAACATTATCCATAAAGGGAAATGAAATAATCCGGTTATTAAAATAATACTTTCCTAAGCTTACTCGGGTTTTAAATTTATAGAATACACAAACAAACTAGCACTTTCGGAACACAATAATAAACAGAGTTTTACAGTACTCATGCGGCTAAGCAAATGAATCCAAGTGGAGTAACCGTCTAGGTTATTATTTTAGCAGGTTAACTACGCTTTGGCACTGAAATTGCATTATTTGGCTTAAAAAAGGAACAAGCAAACTAAATGGCTTATGTTAATGCTACTGTTTTATCTTCGCTATTGCGCTTTGCAACCTGCTCGTACAATTGCTATTTCAAAGCATTATTATAATAATTATAATAAATAATTTATGTGGAAACGGGGTTTGAAATTATGCAAGTCGAAGACGTTTTAATTTTTCTTTATTTCCTTCTTCTTAATCAAAACATCTTAAAACATCCTTACTACTTAACATCTTTTTTACGACTCCCGCCATCTTGACCGAACCCATAACAACCACTCTATCCTTCATTCTTCTGTACACTCATCCCAATCATACAGCCTTCAATCACTCACTCTCTATCCAGCTATCCCATATTTATTTATCAACCAACTTAGATATATAGGTACATTGGTTTGGTTGGATTTTTTTTATTATATTGAAAGCTGTCATTGGTTTCCTGACTTAAGGTTAGAAGCTATTATTTTTGGCAGGCCTAGCGGTTAACTTAATACTATATTTATAGCTAGCAGCAAAGCAATGATAGCCTTCAAAATATTAATATTTTGTTATTAATATATTATTATTATTATTATATTAAGTTATTGCGATAGCTGTCGCTTTGGTGTTTGCTATACCTTTTAAGTGCAGCGATAGCCCTGCTGAAAGTTGTAACAGTGCCATGGTTTCACCTGTCCCTCATGATCACTTATCTTATATTCATTTTGGAAAATGGTGTAAAAAATAAAGATAAGAAATCAAATTGAATTTGCTTAAAAAAATTAATCGACTGTGTCATCCGGTGGGACACGAACCCACGTCCCTTCGCTATCCGGGCGAGTGCTTTTACCAACTGAGCTACGGAGGACGTTAGTCAGCCGACGAATTTTTGTAAGTGCTTGCTACGCCAGAGCTTGTCCCACCGGATGACACAGTCGATTAATTTTTGTGAGCGAAATTTAATTTGATTTCTAAAAAAACTTGCAAAATAATTGCTTAAGTTATAAAAATAATTATAAAGATAAGAACTACGCATAGCTCAAGCCGTTGTATAAAGTAGTCACTTGTAAAAGCTAGTCTTCTCTATTTAGACTCTCGCTCAGCAATAAATAGCTTCTAACTAGGCGACGGCATTAGCCGTTTAGTTACTGCTAAGACCAAAGATAGCATACTCGGCCCAGGACTGGCTTACATCTGGGTTTGTAAGCCTCTGCGCACAGTCTCGCGACAGATCGCTCTGCTAATACTGATTAATTGTTCAGCCAGATCCACGAACATATTTCGTCTGTTTTGTCTGCGGCGTGGGATTTGCGAGATAATTCAATGTTGCCAGATAAAAGACAAATTGGAGCAGTAGTGTTGATTTTAGCACGGCAGAGTTAGGAAGCAGGAGTAAGATAATATTGGCGGAGCTGCTCTGGTTGCGTAGTTTAGAAAACGAGGCTAAACTACAATAGACAGTGGGAAAAGCCAATGGGTAACCAAGCAAAATTTAATTCTATCTAATATAAAACACACACTACCAAATAGTGAATATGCCACTGCTCTGACTCTCTGCTTGACGACCGTCTTGGTGTAGTGGTTCGCGCTCCGGACAACAAAACCAGTGGTTGCGAGTTCTAATTCCGCTAGGCGCAAAAGTTTGTCTGATGAAGCGTTTGTAAGTCATGGATGTTTATAATAGTACATTATGAAACAAGTGAGTAAAGTTGCTCATTATACACGAGGCTATGGGTTGCAGCCCGAGCCGTAGGCGAGGGCGTAAATCAGCCGAGTGTCTATTGAGCAAGTTCCTTACGAGTTTCATACGAACTTTTTCAATACACTTGCGAGGAAAAAGCAATCAAGTATTGCATAAAGCGTTTAAATATTAAAACACTTGGTGAGTGTACAATTTTCAAAACGATATTGGGTTGTTGGTTTTCACTAGATTAGGCTTTCGTTTGCATATTGTGCTGCTTTCAGCATTTCTGACGGGGTTAAAAATCAAATAATTGTTCATCTTCTGTGCTTAAACTTGTCATTTGTACAATTATATACCACACAACAACAAATGAGATAACAAACAAAATATGAAAATCATGGTAAATGGCGCCCAAGTTTTTTTTAACGTACCAAATGTATGGTGGTTGATTACATATAGCCATACAGCCTACTTCAAAATTATAATTTTAGTGATAAAATGCAAATATTTTGTAACGAATTAATGCGAATTGTAAATAATTTAACAACAAAAAATGATTTATCTTAATTGGGGACACAATTAATTGTTCCAAAAATGTAAATGGATTTTCGGCGGCATAAAACCGGTAAAAATTGTATTACCCGGATAAATTGAGAAAGTTCTGTTTACTCACATATAATTTGCAATTAGGTACTAACTTAACTTTATAGGGATAGTTCTATTACGCACTAGTGCGTAATATTATTATGCACGCGTGGGTTATAGCTGGGTTTATTTATTTATTTATTTAAAGTTACAAGTGAGCTTACAGAAAATTCTAAAGTGCTCAGATTGCTAATTTTGATACATAAATGTTACAATGTTAGTAGGTAGACTTAAAATTAACATTAGTTAGTAGACAAAAACAATCTTAATCTATTTACAAAAACACTTAGTGAATTTGAAAAAAAGTCGACGTCTTGGACAGTTTGAGTTAGGTTATTTAGTAGAGATAGATCCCTGGGAGTTGGGGTGTAGTTCGCATGCTGAGTGCGCAGCCCCGCCGGAGCGCCGAATAGCCGGTGCATGCGACGACCCGTGCGCGTGTACTTTTGGGGTACAAAAAGGATAACACTTTGTAAGACTGCTGGATTATCAATCTTGCCGCTCAATAGTTGGTAATAGTGAATTCCTAATAACAGTTGCCGTCTTAGATTAAGAGTGTCGAGACCGACCATGCCAGATACAAACAACGAAGGAAACAGGTATGGATATTAGCCGAATGTCCGCTTATACAAATACCTAGCGAATTTCCTTTGGAGTCGCTCAATCATATCCGCATATTTTTTCTCGCGAGGGGACCAGATTAACGCCCCATACTCCAATTTGCTACGGACATATGCATAATAGAGCATAACGGCCACCCCAATGTCTTGAAATTGCGAGGCAGTCCGCATTATAAAACCGAGCATTTTGTTGGCACTCAAACAAGTAGCAAGTATGTGCTCGTGGAAGTTTAAATTGGTGTCGATAATTAGCCCTAAGTCCCTAATTTGTGCTACTCTTTCGAGTGCCCTGCCTCCCAAAATATACGTGTGAAGCCTCGTATCCTGAAGCCTAGAGAACGTGATCACTTTGCTTTTCGAAATGTTTAAGGGCAATTTGTTCTCAAGACTCCATTCAACTACCGCGTCGACATCCTGTTGCAGTAATTCGCAATCCCTTTCCTCTCCAATTGCCAAATACAGCTTAAGGTCGTCTGCAAACATCAAGCAATTTGCATGCGTCAGCCTTAAGGGAAGATCGTTGATCATTACCAGAAACAAGGTAGGACCCAGCGTACTGCCTTGGCTCACTCCTGATCGTGTGTAGTATTCCTTAGATTTCAGACTATTTAACTGAACATATTGCCTACGGTCCTTGAGGTAATCAGCGAAAAAACGCAAGAGTATCGGAGCAAAACCAATTTCTGAAAGCTTAGCCAGAAGAATTTCGTTATTAACCACATCAAACGCCTTTTTAAAATCGAAATATGCTGCGTCAACTTGTTGATGTTGGTCTAATTTTGGTACAACATATTCGACGAAGACAATGTGGTTTGTAGTTGTAGATCGCGCTTCCCTAAATCCATGCTGAGTCTCACTAATTTGACCCTTTAACTGCTGAACTATGTGCCTATTTAGTATGGATTCAAATATTTTGGCGAAAGTTGATAGAACAGCTATGGGTCTATAACCAGTAATGTCACCAGTAACCAGTAACCAGTAATGTGGGAGGCAGAAGGAGAATGAAGGACTACCGAGGAGCGAGAGTCTACCAGAACGCTGCAGTAGGAGATGGGACTGTAAAAGCGGCGATAGTCGTCTTTGACGGTGAACTCGACGTTATACAGTGCCCGAAACTCACCAACGACAATATAGTCGTGGTGAGGATCCGAACCAGCGCCTGGGAAATCGCGGCGGTGTCCTTCTACTTCGAGCCGGATCAACCCATAGGGCTATACCTGGACCGGCTAAGGGAGGTCGTAGAGGAGCTGGGCCCTAGATCACTGCTCATAGGAGGTGACAGCAACGCCAAGAGCACCTGGTGGGGCAGCACAATTGAGGACCACAGGGGGGCTGATATGTCCGGAACCCTGGAAGAGTCCGGCCTGCAAGTGCTGAACAGAGGCCATATACCCACCTTTGACACAGTGAGAGGCAACAGAATCTATACAAGCCACGTCGACGTAACCGCATGCTCTGAGGATATGCTGGAGCTCATCGATAGCTGGAAGGTGGTTCAAGGCATGATCAGCTCAGACCACAATGCCATCACCTTTAATGTAAACCTTTGCAGTGGGAAGGGATTGAAGGTGATGAGAACCACCCGAAAGTATAATACGAAGAAGGCAGACTGGGGTCTCTTCAACACTACTTTGGCTGAAGCGAAGGCATTGAGGGATGTAAGTACTGAAGGCATCAACCGCATCGAGGACGAACATCAACTAGAGGAGACGGTAGTAAAGTACACCGAGGCCATAACCGATGCGTGTAAGGCGAGCATGCCAGTAAAAAAGAGTACGGAGATCCTTAAAATCCCTTGGTGGAGCGAAGAACTCACCAAACTGAAGAAGACTATGGTCACATACCGGCGAAAGATCCGAAACGCAGCATTACATCACAGAGACACAGCAGTTGCCGAGTACCTAAAGAAAAAGGAGGAGTATGAACATCAAGCCAAGCTAGCCCAGGTATCCAGTTGGAAAGATTTTTGTACTAAGCAGGATCGTGAGGGCCTCTGGGAGGGTATCTACAGGGTGATCAAAAGGACCGCCAATAGAGAAGAGGACTTAACCCTGACTAAAAATGGAGAGTCATTGAACCCCGCTGAATCAGCCAACCTACTTGCGGAGACTTTCTTCCCATGGGACCAGGAAGAAGCGGAGAACGAGTACCATCGCCACATTAGAGCAGAAGCGGAGAGAGTGAACGAGCAAAAACATGCTGAAGAACATGACCCGCCGTTCACACAGACCGAGCTAAAGACCGCGATGGGGAGCTTCAACCCAAAGAAGGCCCCTGGGGCGGATGGCTTCACGGCTGATATATGCTCCAAGGCTATACTCCAGGATCTGGACGCCTTCCTTGCCCTTCTCAACAAGTGTCTCCTCATTGGATACTTCCCTGCCATCTGGAAGCGAGCCACAGTCGTGGTACTGAGGAAACCGGGCAAGGAAGACTACACGAACCCCAAGGCTTATAGACCAATAGGTCTGCTGCCGGTCCTGGGTAAGATCCTGGAGAAGATTCTAGTAGCACGGATGAAATGGCATTTAATACCGAGGTTTAGTACTCGCCAGTACGGATTCATGCCCCAGAAAAGCACCGAGGACGCCCTCTATACACTAGTGCACCGCATAAAGGGTAAGATGGAGCTGAAGAAGCTGGTAACCCTAGTGTCACTGGATATAGAGGGGGCCTTCGATAGCGCTTGGTGGCCAGCCATCAGAGTCCGTCTGGCTGAGGAAAAGTGCCCGGTAAATCTCAGGAGGCTGCTAGACAGCTATTTGGAGCACAGAAGCGTAAAAGTCAGGTACGCCGGAGAGGAAGTCGCACGGAATACCAACAAGGGATGCGTACAGGGGTCTATTGGTGGTCCCATCCTGTGGAATTTGCTTCTGGATCCTTTACTGCAGGAACTAGAGAGGAGGGGACACTACGTCCAGGCATTTGCTGACGACGTGGTCATGCTTTTCGACGGGGACACAGCATTGGAAATTGAGAGAGAGGCAAACGCTGCCCTTTCATACGTTCGGGAGTGGGGTATTAGGAATAAGTTGCGTTTTGCGCCACATAAAACTTGCGCAATGATCTTAACACGTAAGATCAAACACGATACGCCACGACTTGCGATGGGAGGTGTGGATATTGCTATGTCGGAGGAAGTAAAGATTTTAGGATTATTAATAGATCATAAACTTACTTTTAACCGGCATATAGCCACCCAATGTAGGAAAGCCCTAGACATTTATAAGCAGGTTGCCAGAGCTGCAAAAATTAATTGGGGTTTACACGCCGAAATAGTTAGACTCATTTACGTCGCAACAATTGAGCCCATTATAATGTATGCGGCTTCAGCGTGGGCGCCCGCGGCAACTAAAATAGGGGTGCAGAAAGTACTGAACTCAGTGCAGAGAGGTTTCGCCCAGAAGCTTTGCAAATCATACCGTACAGTCTCTCTACACTCGGCGTTGACTCTGGCGGGGATACTACCTCTCGACCTCAGAATACAGGAGGCAGCCGCCCTGTACGAGACGAAGAGAGGGTCGCCCCTTCCAGAGTTGGGAGACAGAGAGACCGAAAGTAGGGTAGGATTTGCAGAAACTCCTCATCCAGCTACGCATATGGACATACGATTCGAACGCCTGGAGGACCAAAGTCTAGTCGATAGACACAACGTGCAGGAGGTGCGAATTTTCACCGACGGCAGCAAAATTGAGGGGAAGGTCGGAGCCGCTCTTTCTGTATGGAAGGGTGAAACCGAAATCCGGAACCAAAAGTTTTGTCTGTCCGCGTACTGCACCGTCTATCAGGCGGAATTGTTGGCCATATGCAAGGCAACGGGCGGAGTCCTTAAGGGGAGGGAGAGAAGTTACGGTTTGTACAGCGATTCGATGGCCGCTCTGGAAACGATCGCCAACCATGGCTCCCTTCACCCCCTTGCAGTTGAGTCGAGGGAGAACCTGCGGAAGGCTTTTATCCAGGGCAAAGATGTCTCTTTGTTCTGGATGAAGGCACATGCAGGGCTCCAGGGAAACGAACGCGCCGACGATCTGGCTAAGGAAGCTGCACTGGCCTCAAAAAGAAAGCCCGACTATGATCGATGCCCAACATCTTTCGCGAAGAAAACCATACGCAACCGTTCCATTGTTAAATGGAACGATCGTTATAGGATAGGCGAAACCGCGTCGATAACAAAGCTTTTCTTCCCAAATGCCGGAGATGCGTACCGCTTGGTACGTAAGATCAAGCCAGCAGGGTTGCTCACGCAGGTCCTCACGGGGCATGGTGGATTCTCCCAGTACTTGCATCGTTTCAAGTGCGCGGAGAGTCCATCATGCGACTGTGATCCCGTTAGGGAGCAGACGGTGCCTCACCTTCTCTCGGAATGCCCAGCCCACGATAGAGTCCGTTATGACTTTGAACAAAGAACTGGGGAAAAAGTTATTACGACCAAGTTTCACGAGCTTATAGGCAGTAAGGCGACTCGCGAAGCTTTCATTGTCTATTGTGAAAAAATCTGTGAAATAACGATAAATAAGAATAAAACATAGAATAAGTAAATTAGCTATAAGAATTATTTTGTAAAATAATGCACCTGTAGCTAAATAGTAAGTAGATAAATAAGATGTATTAGGAATAGATATGTGTAACTTGAACAATTAATTAGACTGTTTAAATGTAATTGATATATAATAAAAATGTGTGTTAGTAATAAGATAGAATAAGAACACTGTAATAAAAACAAGAACAGTACTAAATATTTCCCTATGTTAGTAATAAGATAAAATAAGAACTTTGTAATATAATAAGAAAAGAACAAACATCTGTAAAACAATAAAAAATGTAATAGAAATAAAATTTAAGATAAATATTAAAATGTTTAAGAAAAAGTCCTCTTCTTGCAAACTGTTTAATAAAAATAAAATGTAATAGAATAAGTATAAAAAATGAAAATAGAATAGAATAAGCAAATGTATATGTAAACAATAATAAAAAAGGCTGTTGGCAACTAATTTAAATAAAGATAACCCTAAAAGAAAAAAAGATAAAAAAGAGCCCTTAGAAGTTCGCAATCCTGAACACATATTCGGGGGACAGAGCCGAAAAAAAAAAAAAAAAAAAAAAAAAAACCAGTAATGTCGTCGCTTGGCTGACTACTTTTAGGAACAGGAGTAACCCTTGACACTTTCCACTGAGACGGATAGCAGCAGCTACTTAGACACAAGTTAAACAGATAGGGCAGGGGAATTTCAAAAGCAGTCATGCAGTCATTTACTATATAGGCGGGTTAAAGGTCAGGACCAACGGCAGAATGAGCTTTCAGACGGCGTATGGCATATCTCAGGTCGGACAGAGTTACACGATCTACTCTGATGTTAGCCGCGTCACCACGCCCACCAGCCGCAATCACGGGGTCCAGTAACGAGGGTTCAGTAAGAAAAACAGATTGGAAATACTCAGCAAACGCTGATACTGCACCCTGCCCGGTCACAGTATTGCCTTGGTATTTGTATTCTTTGCAAAGTTGCTTAATCCTACGCTTGCCACCTACATATTTCCAGAATTTTTTTGGATCATGTCTAATTGCAGTCTCAATAGACTCCTTATGGTTCTTGTAAGCCTGGTCAATTAGTTCCTTTACATGACTTCTGTAATACTTATATACTTCACGATTAAACTGTAACCGAAACTTTCTACATTTATTTTTTAAGCACGATTTTACTTGTCTAGGTACCTAAATACGAATGTCGGTACTGCCGAAAATCAGTGTAACTTAATGTTTGTAAAACATAAGTATTATTCAAATACACACCATCAATGTAACGATACCGTTAACCTTAATATTTCTTGGTTTTCCCTACCCCAATATGGCTCTTAGTTTCGGCTGTCTCATAACACTTCGTTATCAGCCCGGACCATAAATCTTGCTAATATCCCGCCGAGCGCGAGTTCACCTATAATCAACTTCTTTCCTTATGAACACGCTTCTCGCTATTGATTCCAAGACGCCATAGCGGGCAACTTTCACAGGTGCAACCGTTTGACCTATATTTGTTTTCTTACGGCGATTGGGGAAAGCTTTGGATTCAATAAGAACGTGTGTGTTGTGTAAGCAAATGACTGAAATAAAATTTTGATAATTATTAACCTCTTGAGTATCATAAGACCGCCCGCGGTCGGATAACAATGGATTATGTCCGTCATCCGTCCACTGCTAATCATAGGCTTCCCTCCATAATCAAAGTGACGAAAGATGGTGATCTTCCGTCAATATCATACACTTTGGTTTTCGTTTCACATTTATAACCCACATGTATTTATTTTGTATGATTTTACACATACCTACTTTTTTATCAAGCGCACATAAATAATATACCTACGTTGTAATTACAGAAGCTCGTCGAAAATGTAGTTTTTTATTTAAATAGGAACACAAAACGAAATAACATTACAAAATATACAATATATAAGATAACATATTTTTAGGCTAAATATTATCCCAAAGTATGTGTCTACTGCTTGATTATCAATTAGTGTACATTGGAAACAAATAAGAAACTACATAGATAAAAAAAACAGAATAACAAATAAAAAAAGTGAACCGTAAACAATAAATACAATTAAAATTAATACAATTTGGACTTACTACCCACATACTAATTTAACTTAAACATATCACAAGATCATGTCGCTTCACAGATTCTACCTCGGATTCAGATCCACTACAGTATTTTGTCTCTTATCAAACTTACCAGCTTAGGCCCGCCGTTTCACGCTTCGAAAACGTCAAACGAGCAATTTTCGGGCTATTTCGAATGCATAAAACTTTATGCGGAGCCGCAGATCCGCGTCCAGTGTTTAGAGAACCTCGCCATGTCCAGACCCTTATAAAAAACTAAAGATTTCCCCACCAGTACGAAGACTTGGAGGTCAAACTAAACTGGTCCCTGTTGCGTTGTAACTGTTAATTCCCAAGAACAGGCAAAACCTTTCCTCTTAACGAGGGAGGGTCATTAAGGAGTGTTTAACAACCTCCCTGAGTGCTGTGACCTTCGCGGCTGTTTTATGTGCTATTGATAACTTGCAACTATTTTTAGAGTTCCACTTTTAGGTCGACAGTAATGAGCGTAAGAAACGAGCCTAAAGTTATTGGGTAATGAACATTTGTTACATTTGATACAGTTTAAACGACTCTTGACGATGTCTTAATTAAAAATAAATAAAGTAGTTGTTAATCAAATGGAAAAGGTCCCGGTCCCGAAACGAAAAAGTAATAGTGACAGAGGACATAAAATAGACAAATAGTATAGTATGAAAGAACATTTAAAAACATTATTATCCTAACATTTTTAAAGCTTTGTACGTCCCAAAGAAGGATCTGTAGCAATTTTTCTTATTTATCAAATTTTAAAATACAACATTTCACTGTATGGTTGTAAATGTGTAAATAATAAGGAAAAAAGGTATTAATAGTGTATATATATTAATAAAGATAAATATTAAACAAACATAAAAAAAACTATGAAATATTTCTGAGGGTCTGCTGTAATGGGGACGCTTTTTACTGTTACTTATGTTTTTAAAAAACATGAAAAATATTTTTTTAAACAGACATCACAAACAACCTGCACGACTCCACAGACAAAAAGCAAATAAAAAAATCAGGGTTGCCAGAAATTCTCCCGCGATTTCGGCGAAGCGTAGCTAAGCCACGCATGACAAATCCCGCTTTTTACCTCTTTGTCCCTTCTTAACTTTTTCCTGGCACCGGGTATTTCCTTTCAGGGCAACATTTTTTGTAACACACAACACTGGCAGAGTAAATTCTTTCAGTTTTTGATCTGTTCGGGCATCTGAGATCGATTTGGTGACCGTATTGTGTTTGTTTTTCAAGACCGACTGTACGCGAATGAAAAGTTGAGTATATTGTGAGTGAATGATAAGTGATATTGAAAAGATATGTCCACTTTTTGTATGGAGGCTGGTTTTTTAGGGTTCCGTACCTCCAAAGGAAAAAAGGAACCCTTATAGGATCACTTTGTTGTCCGTCTGACCGTCTGTCCGTCTGTCTGTCAAGACCCTTTTACTCAGGAACGCGTGGAGGTATAAAGTTAAAATTAACATCAAATTCGTATGTCTATGGTCCCTTAATGATGTGAAAAAATCAAGCTTTTAAGTTAACGCTGAAAAAAGATACGGCCAATTTTGTCCAATTTTCTATAATTTTTCCCCATTTCTCAGGGGATCAAAACCTATAGGGTACTTCCCATAGACCTAGAACCATGAAATTTGGCAAGAAGGAAGGTCTTACAGCATCAGTTAAGGAAAAAGTCCAAAAATCGTTAATTGTTGTTAAATCAAATACAAAAAGAGCTTTTTCGATCGTCATCGCGAGGACAAAATGTTGGTCCGAAAAAAATAAGTAGATGGAGCGCTAGCGCTATGCTTAAGTATTATACTGTTCTATAATTATGTTTAGGTAGACTTAAAAATAGACCACGAAACATCTTAATTCCTATTAAATATTGATATGGTTTTACAGAAACATTTTATCATTTACCAATAATTATATAAAATTCTCGTGCAACTCGTTGCAACAACTCTCTCTCGCCATCTAGTGACGAATGTCAAAACTAACTTATATTAATATTCGTTTATTTGCATACACCGTGCTGGGCGCACGGTTAGTCCTGACATTCGTCACTAGATGGCGTCATTTGGCATTGTTGTGTTTTAAGTTCGCGCTAAAATGAGTTTTTTCTTGGAGTACGTACTTCTTATTACTTTTCGTTAGATTACCATAAGCACGCTTGGCCCAGTGGTTAACATCTTGGGTATGATCGTAAGAATCTGAGATGTACGCTTTTTTTTTGAGGTATATATAAATGCACAGCAAAGACATAACAAAGCATCTATCAAATTTCAATTATACTATTTTTACTTGAAATAAATTATTGCACTGCAAATATAAATATTGATTAACAAAACTAGTACTATCTATACTAATATTATAAAGAGGAAAGATTTGTTTGTTTGTTTATTTGAATCGAATAGGCTCCGAAACTACTGGACCGAATCAAATGAAATTTAGCACAGAGATAGTTTGAGACACTGGGAAGGACAAAGGCTACTTTTTGTTGCGGTATAAAATCATCAGTGGGGTGAAATGAGGGATGAAAATTTGTATGGAAAATCTGCATTTTGGCGCGGGCGAAGTCGCGGGGAACTGCTAGCAAACAATAAATTTAAAAATGTGCATAATTTTTTTCTCAAAACAGAGCTGCTTAAAAGTTGTTTCATCAATATACCTACAGAAATTAGATTTCCACATCGAATACCTATATTAATTGCACGTCAAATTTATCCGAAATTGGCCTTAGTTTATAGTCAGCGAATTGCATTTTTTTTGCAATTTTAGTCTGTGTATGTAGGATTTAAAATCTGTTACGCTAATTTTGATGCTCATACCAATTCTTGTTTAAAAAAAGAAAAAAGCTATGAACTTGAATAAATACAAAAAAAAGTCACCCATTAAGATTAGAACGCTCGTCTTCTAAAATTCAGCATTGTTAGTAACGTCTATCGCACTGCGCCAAGACATACATAAGTACTGTGACGAAATTAGCACACTTAATGTGCGTTAAACAATTGCAAAAGAAAAACGCATGTACTTCTTTTTGTTGTTTTACGCTATCTGTTGTTTAATTTGTGTTCGATATGCATTGCGCGAAGCGCAGTAGTTAGTTTTTATAGCAGTATAACAGTTATCCGAGAGATGGCGCCAATTGTATGTAACAACAATAGTTATTTAATGGCAAAGTTAAAGCCTCTTTTAGAGATTAATTATTGTCTTTGGAATAAGTGTTATTGTCACCTACATACCTACTTCATAATTCATTAATTAGGGCATGGTTATCCATTAAAAATGATTTTTACACTACCTACTTGGCAATGTTCAATTACACATTAAGTAAACCTGACTCAAAGTGAGTCATTGCATCCCTAGGGACGTAATGTTGTATGAAATTTCATTACGCCCCTAGGGAGGCAAAGTGATTTGAATTTAGAATAAGAGTTCGTAGCCATGATCACACTAGCCCGTCCTGCACCAAAGAGAACATATTTGAAATTTGAACCTGGCAGCCAAGAACTTTAGCACGAATAAAATAAAATAAAAGTGCGCGCTTCTAAAAAAAGAAATAAATAAAGAAAAAAATCTTATGTACCTATTTTAAGAAATTACAAACAATGTTCTCGTAAAACTGTCGAGTGACGAAGTTTGTACAAGTAACACCGGAGTCCATTAGATGTAAAGCTGCTGGTATTGTTAATAATAATCGTTTACTGCCAGAAAAGTCAAAGGATATAAACTTATAGATAAAATAAGGTATTTGTAGTACATTTTTTTATTGCCTCGTAGGAAGTGTGAAAAGCAGAGTATCCTCCTCGGGGATAAAGATGTCTTAGTCTTGGGCGAGCTTAAATCCCTCGCTCCACTTAGGATTCTACTTTTAACTCCCTCGCTATGCTCAGGAGTAAACACTAAACTTCCTCGCCGCGCTCGGGAGTTAACTCTCGAATCCTTCGTTACGCTCGAGATTCAAGATGACGCCCGTGACGTAAGACATCACTTTACCCCCTTGGTGAATAATCTACTATTAGACGACTTTGCTGATAATTTCATACTATAAACGGGGCGCAACATCCGCGCGGTATAGCTGCGCGCGCGACATTCGTATGCGCTCTCTGCATTCAATCAAGGCGCTGAGCTAGTGTTGTTTTATTATATGACAATAATAACTATTTTGGAGACACTTTTAAAAAGCTTCGACAGCGCGACTGTATACGCCAAAGTCGCGCTGCTAAAGTCGCCTAAATGTAAAAGCGTTTTGAAGTGATTGTAGCCACCCTAGGGAATACGGAACCCTTCGTGCGCGAGCCCGATTCGCACTTAGCTGGTTTTTATTCCAAGATATCACCAACCACCAATAAACTATATTTATGTTTAAGCTACAAAAATATGAAACACGTAACCATAGAAATCATAATTTTAAACGCCTCCGTTTTTCAGAAAAAATATGTTTTGTAATGTGGCATCATCCATTGGTCACTCCCTTATGTTTCCTGGTTGCTTGGGTTCAATCCTTCGCCTACTCAGAATGGGTGAATTGATTAAAAAGTATTTTTGTTTCTTCGTTCAATCATTCATTCCTGAATTGTCATTTTTGATTAAAGTTTTTTTTTCATGTGTTAATTGTTATAGCCGAAGGTGCGGTTTATGTACAGACTAACAGTAAAATTAATATCAATTTTTCTCGAAATCGGAGGCCTTCAAAAATATATTATTTATGCAGAAAGACTAGCTTTGTGAACTTTTTCATATAATATTTGAATTACCTATTCTGGTTAGAAATATTGACTAATAAAAAACCATTAATGGACAAGTCCTTTATGTAAAAAAATAAATAACAAAAGTGAGTGAGTGTTAAAATTTTTTAAAACTATATGATAAGTGAAATCAATTTTTAAGGACCGACTGCCAGTATTAGTAAGTAGTGTATCCAATAGCACCATAAAACCATACCTAAATTAAGACAGGAACTTGTTAGCTTCTTAATAACTATAATGTTATTCCACTGTGAAAATAACATTTATTTCACACTCAAAGTGACTCTTACACACCTTTGCACCATTCGTTAAGACAATCATTAATCACAGATATATTTACTGTAACAGGATTCGAATACATGAGAATTCGAACCTCGTTTCAAATTCAAGATTCCAGCGTCAATCCATTATCGCACTTGAAGCCGTGGGTAGCACTTCTAAGCATTACTGATCCTAAAACCTGTGAGTTCGTTCACCCGGCGGATTTAGGCGTCTACATCGCAGAAAATTTCTTGAACTGTCAATCACAGACACGGATCGTAAATTTCACGATATCCGAATGACTGAAAGCTGGATTCTGTTGCAAATAAAACAGCCAGGTAGACTGAGAAAATAAAGTGGTTGTGTGCCATTGGCAACAAAGTCGGGCTTGCTCGAACACTTATAACTGGAGAACGGCTAAACTGATTTTGACGATCTATAATTTGTTTTATTCGTCTTCTCCTAGAATATAAGAACATAATTAGGAAAATCAGGAACGTTCACATTAAGAGGGATAAAGATTTGTTTGGGAAATCTGACATTTTACGCAGACAAAGTCGCAGTCAAAGGGGACCCGCTAGTTATTACTAAATTCCTCTGGAAGACAAGAATTTCAAGCAAGAAACGGGCAAGTTACTGGAATCGGATCGTATACTACCTACTTATAATTGTTTATGTAACTATGGGTAAGTCACCTGACGCAAAATGACATTTGCAAGTGTTACGGGGTGTGTCAAATGGAATAGCATTTATAAGAAATCTAATTAATGTTTACCACACTTTTGATGCCAAAAGCTTACAATGTTGAACCGAATAAAAAATATGAAAAGAGTATCGGCGTTATCGAAGTTCTAAGCCCAAATGACTGACCAAATGCCTCATGTAATAAAAAGTTACATTCTTACTGTACTGTCGTCAATGCAATAGAAATGTCCTATTGGCGAATTTATTTAATAACTGTATGAATCCATACTATCCATACTAATATTATAAATGCGAAAGTGTGACTGTCTGTCTGTTACCTCTTGACGCTTAAACCACTAAACCGATTGAGATGAAATTTGGTGTGGAGACAGTTCGAGACTCTGGAAAGGACATAGGCTACATTTTGTTGCGATATAAAAACATTAAGGGGGTAAAATGGGGGATGAAAGTTTATATGGAAAATCCAACTCTTGCGAGTGAAGTCACGGAGAACCACTAGTGCTTTTATAATATTTTTTTTAATAAATAATAATAAATAAATAAATTGTGTCAACAAACACACCAATTACCTAGCCTCAAACTAAGCGTGAGCTTGTGCTATGGTGACTAGGATAACGGATATAAATACTTAAATACATATAAACATCCATGACTTAGGTACAAATGCTCGTGCTCATCACACAAACATTTGCCCCTTGCGGGATTCGAACCCGCAACCGCCTGGTTTAGAAGTCCGGTGCGCGAACGACTACACCAAGACGGTCGTCATTTAAAAGCAGCCCAATGTTGTAGGACTCTGATCAAATTATATTTTGATATAAGTGTAGTGTCTGTTTTCGTAGGACTGCCTTGAAAGCATTTCTATCAAGAGGGGATAAATTGAGTAGGAAATAATAGTGATGAGGTAAAATATTCCCTTAATTTAAATTTCTTTAGGGCCTAGTTAGTAGAAGCTTTAGTAAATTTATAGTAGTAGGTATAACTACCTACAGGAATGTGGCTTTCTCAAAACAACCCTGTTATAATAATATGTAACTTGTAGTAACAATTAAAAAAGTTTTAACTTTAACAACACTATACCGCTTGTAGGTAAATGTAAGATGTGTACAGGCTAATATTTAGATTACAGATATTTAAAAAACTTTTTCTTTTTTTGTGTGGCAAGTGAACGATTTCAAAAGTACCTACGTTAATAAGGAAATTGACATAAAAAACTTGTTAGAATGTAATTTTTAAAAATAAATATTTTTTGTTTTGATAGTGAGAGCACTTGTCTTGTTTTCAATAACTTACTGACATTCTGTTAACTTGTAGCTATCGGTAGGTATTGAATTGTTTGTTCTTTATAAGAAATTGCTTTCATCAATAACAACCACCTTTATGAAAGTTTTGTAAATGTCTACTGTGTGGTGTGCAATAAAGGGTAAAAAAAAGTACAGTCAGCCTATTAGATCCCACTGCTGGGAAAAGGCCTCACCTCAACTATGAGGAGGAACGAGCTATACCCCACCACGCGGGCTCAGTGCGGATTGGTGGAGGGGTGTCTGTAAGGCAAGTGACAAACCTTACTGTCAGATGTTATCAAGCCGCCCTAGGGCCTCTGATTAGGCTTGACGACTAATACCAACAGATATTAGCCGGGACCAACTGCTTAACGTGCCTTCCGAAGCACGGAGATGCTTGTCATGGTCGTCACTTTAATGGTCGGAATGGTCACCCATCCAATCACGACCGCGCCGTGGGTTGCTTAACTTTTGGTATCACTACCAAAGCGCTGCCACCACTGCGCCACAAGCACCTCGCAATAAAGGGTATGCAATAAAGGGTATCTATCTTATTTTATTAGTTTAGGCGAGGCCTGTGCCCACAGCCAGTAGAACGTGAAAAAGGTTTACTTTAAATTATTGTTTTTAAGAGATAAGCATTCACTTCGCAATCTAAGTATAAGATATTGCACTTGACAAAATGACTACTAGAGGCGGGAAACGAACCCGCGTTCCTTGTATACCGGGCGATTGCCTAACCTCTCGGCCACCCTGGCGTTGGCAGATCTTGTCGAAATTTTCAAGTACGTCTTAACGCTGTAATGCCGCGTTGCTTTCATCAATGTTATTGGGATTACACCCTCAACACTCTATGTGTAGGTGATAATTTTTTCAAGTGCAATTATATCTAGGGGTTACTTTAATTACAATTATTCATTCGTATCATCCGAGTTCGCGCACATCCCTGACAGCTGATGTGAATCAATTTAACTTAACGGAAGTTAATTATCCACATACAAAGGGCAGTGACTCTTTGTCCCAAGCTAAGAGCCTCACGAGACGCCCGAATCGAGAAGTCAGATCGATTGGAATTATAAACTCGATTTGCTTAATCGGTTTGAAGAGTTATTCTTAATGGAAGAGAAAACTTTGACGCTGTTCTTTAAGACGTAATCGTAATGTAAGAAAAGTTTAAGTTACAAGTATCAACAGGACAAAAAATTTACAAAAGTTGAAAACTCAAGATACATAATTACCTAGACTTATCCCCAATATTCTCAACACACCAGAAAATGGCTTGCTATAAAGGGTTTCTCGCGATTATTTTGTCAGTTTTGAACTGTAGCCAGTAAAGTTCATGTCAGAACTGCGACATCATCATCGTAGTCAGCAGCAGGACGTTCACTGCTGAACATAGGCCTTAGGTTTCCTCCATTCTTCATAGATTTCCAAACTGACAGATTGCAAGCGGCCTGCATCCAGCACGATCCTGCACCCTTTACGAGGCAGTCCGTCTATCTTTCCCGTAGATGTTCCACGCTGCGTTTTTGATCAAACGATCTCCAATATACCTTTCTGCCCCAACGGCCGTTCTCCGTGCTATGTAGGTAACCTGCCTGCTGCCACTTGAGCATCAGAAAACAACTGTAACAGTAGGTAGTTAAATATTTAAATTGAAATCGTCAAGATCGTTTTACATCTTACAAGTCTGGCGTCTATTGAATACCTATAAGCTTTAGCTTTGTTTTAAGGTTTTTGAACGAAGTTTAGTTAGACAAATAATAATACGTTTTATTCTCAATTTATAATTTTTGGCACAAATGAATTAGTATCCAAATCTAACATTAAGCTTTTGGCGCAACTGGGTTAGGAAGGCAAAGGGAAGCGCTTCCTACCGACCGGTTGTTATGGTCGGGGACCAAGGTCCAATGGTCACCGTCTTGGTTTAGCTATATGTAGTCAAGCTCGTGCTAAATCTTACATATCGCGGTTTGTGTTGTATGGAGCGGGCTAACAGCGCCATCTAAGCCTGTAGGAGCCGAGTCAGGGCGTCGCGTCTGGAAGTTTCTTGCTAATGTGGGCGACAGTGGTAAGATGTCGCTACAAGCTATACTTCAACAAAAGCCCGTCATAATAATGGGCACTTACACTCGCAATTAAATTTCCGGATTACGACAGCACTGCATCACCTCCACAAAATTTCTAAATTAATTTTTACCTCTAAAACCGAAACAATAGAATTCAAACTCGGTTGGTAATATTTGAGGATTTATGTCACGTTGATGTGCTAGCTAAGAAGATTAGTGCATCATCCAGGATATGGCAACAAGTTAATAAATCAGCACAAGCCGCGGGGTTCACGCTGAGCCCGTACTAATTTGATGCTTGGGAGTGAAGAGATCGCGCTCGTTTGACCGGCCTGTGATATGTTGACGATTACATAGTACCGGAAAGTAGGTCATATTAAACTATCATTTTTGCTGCTTAAGAAATATAAGGCTTTGTTGCACCAATTTAACCTTAACTATAACAAAAACCGCTGTTTTTGTGTATGTAAAGTCAGCCTCTTAGATCCCACTGCTGGCAAAAAGGCCTCACCTCAACTATGAAGGGGTACGAGCCTTACTCCACCACGCGGGCTCAGTGCGGATTGGTGGACGGGTGTATGTAAGGCAAGTGACAAACCTTACTGTTAGAAGTTATTAAGCCGCCCTAGGGCCTCTGACAAGGCTTGACGACTAATACCACAGATATTAGCCGGGACCAACTTCTTAACGTGCCTTCCGAAGCACGGAGATGCTTGTCATGGATGTCACTTAAATGGTCGGAATGGTCACCCATCCAATCACGACCGCGCCGTGGGTTGGTTAACTTTGGTATCACTACCAAACCGCTTCCGCCACTGTGCCACAAGCACCTCAATAACTCAACGTTTTTGTGTATGGAGTGTGATAATTTTTTCACTTTAGTATTAGTAAAGTAAGATGGAGCATCCCACCCTTAGTAACCTTTAATGCTACGGTATTAAGCAATTTGTTGAAATAAGACGAGCCAAGGAAAAGATGGCGTGACGATTTTGATAATTACCGAACAGGATGGCAGACTCTGGCACTAGATAGGGATCGGTGGAGAAGTTTGGGGGAGACCTCGGAATTCTCTGTGCAATACCGGGCGGGTCGCTACTAATAATTTAAATAAATTGTTTTAAAAAATTTAAATAATTTGTTTCAACAAACACACCAATTATCTAGCCCCAAACTAAGCGTGAGTTTGTGCTATGGTGACTAGGATAACGGATAGACATACATAAATACATTTATAAAAATCCATGACTTAGGTACAATGCTCGTGTTCATCACACAAACATTAGCTCCTTGCGGGATTCGAACGCGCAACCTCTGGTTTAGTAGTCCGGAGCGCGAACCACTACACCAAGACGGTCGTCGCTACTAAATAAGGTTTACTTTAAAATTTTAAATCTGACCTGAACTAATGGAATTTGTAGTTTATTCAAATCGAAATCGCAACCATTGGTGGAAGAGCAAACAGGTCGATTCCCGTTCAATCATAGCCAATATTTGCGGGCAGAATTAGCATAGTAATGAGTTCTCGCCGGCCTCATTCGATAAACACGAGTATTAATTATTCTGGGCCGAACGTTTGTTATATAGCTGGCCACGTTGCAAGGCAAGGCTGCATTTCAATAGTCCGATAAATGTCATTCAAGTAAATCCACGGGAAGCGTTGTTGTATCTAAAGCACAGTCAAAAAACGCCGTGTTCGTAGGGTTTTATTTCAAACAAGCACAAATACAGCTATGATACGATATTCTATCATGGAATACCAGTGCCTATCTTCCGGCTTTATCATAAGCTCTTAAAAACCTAATAGTGGTCAGAGTTCATCACAAAGCTTTTCTAACAAGTTCAAACACGGCTAGGATACGCTGTTCCATCCATCATGAAGTTACAGTTCATATCTTCCGGCTCCATCAACAGATCAGTACGACAGTACCATATTATTGTAATGTCATCAGAACTACTCATAAGTGCAAAAACGGCTATGATACAATATTCCATCATAGAGCGCCAGTGCCTATCTTCCGGCTACATCATCAGACCTTAAAACTGAATCGTGGTCAAAGTGCATCACAAGACCTTTCTAACAAGTCCAAACACAGCTATGATACGATTTTCCTTCTTTTAGTTCATATCTTCCGGCTCCATCATCAGATCAGGTCGACAGTACCATATTATTGTATTGTCATCAGAACTACATACAGCTACCATTTTCCATGACGCTACGATCCTTGGAAGATGGTTAAATTAGTTAACTAAGATTCCATTTTATAGTTACGTACAGGACTACAGGTCGACTTTAATATAAAATAATAAACCGGCCAAGTGCGAGTCGGACTCGCGCGCGAAGGATTCCGTACCATTTACTTAAAACATTAGACAGTATAGGCAAGAAAAAGTACATATTTTTATTTTATTTATAATTTCAAAAGTATTCATCACAGGATACCCGAAACAATTTTAAACAAGAGTTTTCGCGCCTGTTTCTTAACGTGACTGATTTGAAGGTAATAGGTCCAAGACTTTAGAAATTACAGAGGGGGGGGGGGGGGGGGACGACGACACTGTGTAAACGACTTTGGCGGGCTATATCTCGCAAATGGTAAAGCTGATAAAAAAGTGTTGTATGGAAACCCTACCTTATTTTCATAGTCCTTTTCAACAATACCCCACACAAGGGGGTGCACTCAAAGAAATAATTCACCCCCCCCGTTACATGTATGGGGGGAACCCTTAAAAAGGGGTAATTTTATTTTTTTGTATATTAAAAAATGATATCTATACTGACTGACTGAACGATCTTATAAGGGTTCCTTGTCAGACTACGGAACCCTAAAAAGCGTGTTGGTAAAGAATAATATAATTCTCGAAACATTAACAAAAACGACCAAATATATCAGTCGTACCTAATGCCGCCGAAAATTGATTCTAACTTGCTGCTTGATTTACCTATGTCTGAAATATCACATCTTATCGCGAGTTAAAACCCAACAACGCCATCTATTGAGATTTGCTTGAACCAGAATTGTTTGTTCTTCGCGATAATTTCGCAAAAAGTTTTTTTGTATTTGATTAAAAGTCAAATTAAGGATTTTCGGACTTTTTCCTCAACTAATGATGTAAGACCTTCCTTCTTGCCAAATTTTATGGTTCTAGGTCTATGAGAAGTACCTTATAGGTTTTGATTCCCCTGAGAAATAGGGATAAATGTTAGAAAATAGGACTAAATTGGCCGTATCTTTTGTTTGCGTTAACTTAAAAGCTTGATTCCTCCACGCGTTCCTGAGAAAAAGTATCTTGACAGACATACGGACAGAACAGACGGACAACAATGTGATCCTATAAGGATTCAAATTAAATTTCGCTCACAAAAATTAATCGACTGTGTCATCCGGTGGGACTCGAACCCATGTCCCTTCGCTATCCGGGCGAGTGCTCTTACCAACTAAGCTACGGAGGACGTTAGTCAGCCGACGAATTTTCGTGAGTGGTTGCTACGCCAGTGAGCCGGCGTTCGATTTCATCAATACTTGAGGAATGTACCCGCATGTATCCGATAGAAATATTTTTACAAATATTTAACCATCAGTTAAGATGAAATCAGCTAAACTTATAATTATTTTTATAACTAAAGCAATTATTTTGCAAGTTTTTACGAAATCAAATTGAATTTCGCTCACAAAAATTAATCGAGCGTGTCATCCGGTGGGACTCGAAACCACGTTCCTTCGCTATCCGGGCGAGTGCTCTTACCAACTAAGCTACGGAGGACGTTAGTCAGCCGGCGAAACGACAAACGAGCCGAATCGACGCTAACTGGCGTAGCAACCACTGACGAAAATTCTTCGGCTGACTAACGTCCTCCGTAGCTTAGTTGGTAAGAGCACTCGCCCGGATAGCGAAGGGACGAGGGTTCGAGTCCCACCGGGTGACACAGTCGATAAATTTTTGTGAGCGAAATTCAATTTAATTTCGTAAAAAACTTGCAAAATAATTGCTTAAGTTATAAAAATAATTATAATCTATAAGGATTCCTTTTTTCCTTTAGAGGTACGGAACCCTAAAAATATCAATTTACTTTCGTGAAAACTTACAAAGTTGCTTAAATCATAAAAAGTAATTATAACGTCAAATACTTATGGCGGCGGTCCATAAGTATTTGACGTCCTTAAACCTGTGAAATATCAAGTTTCTAATTTAACGTCATCTGTAGATACGGCCATTTTAGTTTTTGTTTGTGCGAAACCCTCAGTGCGCAAATCCAACTCGCACTTGGCCGGGATTTTTATAAAATAGTAGGTACGTTTCCATTGGTTTAAATTGAAATTCTGTCTGACTTGAAATTCGGGAATTGGCCGTCTAAAGCCAGAACGTTTGTAAATTGTTTATAAGTATTTTTATGGTGCATATATTTTCCGAATAAAACGACATAGTACAAGATAACTTAAATGACAGCGACTAAAAACCACTGAGGTTTATAATTGTGCTATCATGAGCTTGTAGTTTATGAGTAGACTTAGATAGGTACCTAATGTTCTATACATTGAGATTGTACCAAAACTACCATGATACCATATTGAATATCGATCGACCATGTCTACTTTACTTTTTGTAGTGAAAATCAATGAAATGATTCACAATTCTTCTATTGTGTGTGCCTCATCTGGGCACAGACACCAGACTTTCTGGGTTGAAGATTTAAGCTCGTGAATTGCAAGTGTTATCAATTTAGCTTTTGTTTCAGTGGCAAAGTAAAAGTAAAATGTTAACAAAATCATTCTAGGGAACGCCAGAATAGGTGAAGGTTAATCCATAAAAAGATGAAAAAAAAAACTAAAGCATAAGTAAAATTACTCAAAAAGGGGGGAAAATCGCTAAGGTTTTCGACTCGAATTATAACAATATCAATTATAAGTGATTGCTACATTTGATTGTAAGCCTAAGTTGATTTTATCTCCTCCCTAAAAACCCCATTATGGGACATCCTGAATAAAAAAAGCTTCTCAAAACATTAGCCAAGTTCAGAATCTTATTTAGCAAGTGCGAAGTCAAACTCTTTAGAGGTGCTTGTGGCGCAGTGGCGGCAGCGCTTTAGTAGTAATACCAAAAGTTAAGCAACCCACGGCGCGGTCGTGATTGGATGGGTGACCATTCCGACCATTTAAGTGACGTCCATGACAAGCATCTCCGTGCTTCGGAAGGCACGTTAAGCAGTTGGTCCCGGCTAATATCTGTGGTATTAGTCGTTAAGCCTAGTCAGAGGCCCTAGGGCGGCTTCATAACTTCTGACAGTAAGGTTTGTCACTTGCCTTACACACACCCCTCCACCAATCCGCACTGAGCCCGCGTGGTGAAGTATGGCTCGTTCCTCCTCATAGTTGAGGTGAGGCCTTTTCCCAGCAGTGGGATCTAATAGGCTGACTTATAAGTCAAACTCGAGATAAAAGCCCTGCTTTGTAATCTGCTTTCTGTAATATTTGCGTTTTCCATCTCTGTTACTCATGCCAGGCTCACACTGTGGTCGAAGGTTTCGAACCTTCGACTGTAGATGGATGGTGATCCTTGGATCTCAGCTAAAATACTGAGCATCATCTTAACTTTTGACCACCGTCATTCATTCGTGATCTGATCTGATCTGATCACGCAGATGCATGGTGTTGCGGTAAGTATTTACTAAATTGGCTATATCAATTAATGTCAAATTGTTGATCCACAAAACTCATAAGGTACAGTCGACCAAATTGAATCATGACCCACCTTATGGTCATTTTTCTACTGTCATTCTATACAAGTAGGTTGAAATTAGCTTGAACATACATTTCCTAGAAACGAACTGTTATCATTTTATTAGACTCTGACAGTTACTGACAAGGCTAGGATCGCTATCAGTACGAATAAGTTTGTATGAAAATCGGCGAGAACTTAGGTAAGGGTTGCAATGCAACACACAGGTAGGTGGGTAGATATTCGGCATTCGGCACAGCCGGGCGCCAAGTCTGTATCGGGAACCAGTTTCTTCATAAAAGTTCCACTGGAACTTGTGTTAGCCATGATGAAATAAAACAGTATACTTAGTTGAAGAATATAATATTTATTTTAGTTATATATTTAACAAGTGGCATTAAATTGGTAAAGTGAAAAGTGACCCGATTAGACGACTACAAATGTCACTTCCCCAATCCAAACCCCACAAATTTTCTATTGGATTAAGATCTGGAGACCTAGACGGCCATGGTATACGAGTGAATTCATCTTCATGCTGGGTAAACCAATTCGCGACAATTCTGGCAGTATGCACTGGACAGTTATCATGAACAAAGGAGAATACTGGCACTTCTTCACGCAAGTAAACTGTTCGCAAACTCGGTAACATTGATTCTTCCAATAAATTGACATAGTTTATAGTGTTTTGACGAGGAGAAATTTGAACAAGTTCTTCGACACTTCCGGCGTCCATCCAGGCACACATGTTAGCTGAAATTCAGCCGGATAATTGGTTGGGTACTACGTGATCCTCTGTGTATCGCGTGTTATCGTAACGTCATGAAGTTAAGCGACCATGTTGAGAAGAGCGAAATGATTTCTCGTCTGTAAAGATGTTATTCGTAATAGTGTTGCATTTCCGCTCTCTGTTGGTTCGTGATTCAACGAACGCCATGATTATGTCGTCGTTTGTCTTCGAGGGTACCCTCTTTAGCATGCCGTCTGATCCAGGTTCTGACTGTGTTCCGACTTATTCTTAGCTCTTTGTTCTGCCGAATTGGCCATTATACGATTTGTTTGTAGATATTGACTTAGATTTTTATAAAATTTCAGACTTACTAGATATACTTGACATCTGACACACGACGTTTTTTATTTTTAAAATTATAATACATTTTTCTTCGTAGAGAAAAGAGTTTGGATTATGGACTTATTTTAAATTCATATTAAGACTGGTTTATCTAAAACATGTCTAGTGCAGTGATAATAAAGGTTAAACTTACATAGATCTCTAACCCGTAATGACGCATTTTTATTCATATTTAAAACGTACTATGTGCAACATGCATGACAGCGAAGAAAACCTTACTACATTAATGAATACAAAGGAATAATCGGCAAAGTGGGTCTAGATTCAATTTTGTCGACTGTACAGACAATCAGGGAACTCAGAACGCTGGCAACTTGATTATAAACACTTTAGCATAAGCCTGCTCCTCTTGATGACTCTTTACAATCAAAAGACCACTCGCTTCTTCATTTAAATTCAAGTAATCATTAAAGGAAAAAAGAAACCCCTAAAGGATCACTTTGTTGTCCGTCTGTCCGTAGTTTGGTCAAGTCCCTTTTTCCTAAAAACGCGTGAAGGCATCGAGTAAAATCAATGAGTTACGAGTTCCATCCAATACTTATGGCTGCGGTCCCTTGAAGCTGTGAAGAAATCAAGCTTCTAAGTTGTCGCAATCCAAAGATACGGCCATTTTAGCCACGTTTTCTAACTATTCGCTGGGGAATCAAACCCTATAGGGTACTTCCCAAAGATCTAAAATCATGAAATTTAGTAACAAGGAAGGCCTTACAGCACAAGTAAAGGAAAAAGTCCGAAAATCGCAAATTTGTGGTCAAATCGTTAAAAAAAACCTTTGTTTGTACGGAACCCTCAGTGCGCGAGTCCGGCTCTCACTTGACAGGTTTGTCTTCTCCCTCTTATATTTTGCATAGCACGCTAAGCCATTGGTCCTGCGCCTGATCTCTCCTCTCTACGGTCATGTCAGACTATCGTGTCACCGAATAATGGGAGTGAAGGAACAGTGTATTGCGCACACACTTGTGCACTATAATATGTCCCGCGCGGTTGGCTAATCTCTGTTGAGATAGGCCGCCGTAGTCGAAAACGGCTAGGAGGACATTATATCTTGCATTTCACTCCACCATGTTCGAGAGTAGTCTCCAAGTCAATTTGGCCTTCTGCGAATGCTTGCGCTTCTGCACTTTTAATTTTAAACGAAATTCAATTTGTCAGACTTGCGCGGGCCTTCTTGTGAAGAAGTTGCATGGAAGAAGTCTTAACAGTGATGAATAAACGCAAATGAAAAATGGAGAATTGAACGGATTTTGGAAGTACACTACCTATTCAGGTTGACTATTGTATTAGTATCCAAATTTTTATAGACATTAGGTATCGTTTATAGATACTTTTTTTACAAAAAATGTTTTTTATTTGGAAGATTTCAAAGTTGTGGAATAAGATTCATTTGAAAGATAATGATATCGCGTATCAAGTAAAACTAGAGATCTACTATCTAGTACAACTAAAGATCCGTTCAAAATTATGACGTCGTAGAGAAAAAAAAAACGAATGAAATTAACAGATATAATGGACTTAGGGTATGCTGAGCTACGTCAAAGTTGACGTAGACTAACGTGCAAACTGTCTTTGATCACCTGGTTTTGGCTTATGACTTTCATAAAATTACTGAAGCGTTAACGCATCGTGCATATAACTGAGAGAAGAGACGAAATGACAATGTGTTTAGTAACGATGCCACTAGGGCACTAAATGCCTTTATTTTGTCACAAACACATTAAAACGAGAACTGAAAAAAGAGAGACGCATTTAATACCATTATACTTTATAGTCCAATGCTAAATATACACATAGCGAATGACACATAAATTCAAATCCTCAAAGTAACGCCGGTTTATTTCTCGGTCATAAATTGTAGCTCCCTATAAAATTGTAATGTCTGTAGCCCACAGACAGACCGCTTGACGCACCCTTATAAATAGCGTCTGCGAACATTTAAGTTTATTCATTAATTTGTTTGATTGATTCATTAACAATTAGCTCACTTTAAAGTTGTAGTTCGTGAAAAGTTTTTTGCAATTTTACGTTAGTTAATTCTCAAGTTTTCATAACTTCAAATTGAATAAGAACTGGCTTACAACTGTCTATTTAGTTTAAGAAAAGTTTGTTAACAATAGTTGACATATTATTTGAAATATGTATTTATTTACTAGTCGCCCGCAACTTTAGACGAGCTAATATTGGGGTTATTCATACATCATACGTATACTTCTAAATTATACTATATACTAATTACTTGACTGCCTCGTTGGTCTAGTGGTCAGCACGTAACGAGGTCTCGGGTTCAAATCCCGGGTCGGGCCGAGAGAGTGTTTGGGTTTTTCTGTCTTAAAATTACTCAGACACAGCTCCGTCAGGAAGTTGGTGGTGTTAACACCCCCGTGCCTCGGAAAGCACGTTAAGCCGTTGGTCCTGCGCCTGATCTCTCTACGGTCATGTCGGACTGCCGTCTCACCGAATTATGAAAGTGAAGGAACAGAGAGTGCACCTGTGTATTGCGCACACACTTGTGCACTATAATATGACTTGCGCAGTTGGCTGATCTCTGTTGAGATAGGCCGCCGTAGTCGAAATTCGGCCAGGAGGACACACACACTAACTACTTATATGAGGACATACACTTTGATGAGGACAGAAAACAAAATAGTGACGTTGTCTTCCACCATGTAAAGTAAACTTACAACTCAATTATCTCTCGACTAATTTAAATGTTGCAAGACAAATGCGCTTGTTGAAACAATAAAGAACGTCTCATCACGTTTTTATTAACTCATTAAACAGTGGCAACCGTCAAATAAGGGGAAATTGGGCAAAGTTGTCAAATTAGGCAAAAGGCGGTATAATTAAAGAGTCTTGTAACGGGAGACAGGGGAAAGACAGCACAATTACCTGGATTTTATATAAGTTTTTCCCCAACTTTGCTCTAAGTCATGTCGGAATTAGTCTAGACTTATAATGCTAATTTTTCACTTGTTAGCGCTCCTCCGGAGACGGCGGACCCGAACTTTAAATAAATAGCATAAATAATTTATGACACAATAATTCCAGTTTGCGAAAAGTTCTCACAGAAATCTGCTGTAATCAAAATTTAAGTAAATTCTTGTACATTTTATAAATTGTTGCTACGCGTTGCTTAGGCTCAGAAAAATAGGCCAAAAAGTTTTTTACTTACTGCCCGCGGCTCAACTCGCGTTCCAGTTTTGGTAGTGATTATTTAAGTAGCAACTACGAGTACTAGGCGTTTTTGCACTTATATCTTATTATGTTAGTAAAAAATAGTCAAACACAATTTTACGGATAGCTTCGCGATTTATTTACATTTTATTACAATAAAAATGTTAAATAAATAACAAGTAAAAAACCGTTTTTAAAAACAAGCTTTTATGTCAATGCGCTAAAAAGTATAAAATAAATTTTCCTTTAAACCTTTAAATATCAAATAATAACATCATTACACACATTATATTATATAAAAGCTTGTTGCGAGATTTAAGTACTCACTTGGCGTATTTAGTAGTTTGATTTTAAGAAAATTTAGTCAATCATATCAAGTTATGTATATAATTTACTTGTTTATCTACATAGGTGAAATCTCGCGACAAGCTTTTGTATAATATAATTTGTGTAATGATGTTATTATTTGATCTTTAAAGGTTAAAAGGAAAATTTATTTTATACTTTTTAGAGCATTGACATAAAAGCTTGTTTTTAAAAACGGTTTTTTACTTGTTATTTATTTTTTACTTTTTAGTTATCGCTGGACAGATTTCTTAGTCTGTTGGCATATCTCACTGTTTATCTCATTCAACGCTACATTGAGGCAAGGGCGTTTGTCGGTTAAATTCAATGGGCTTATTATTTTTCGATCGACTAAAAACTGAAATGGTAACTAATTATGTGCAGCTAATATCTAACATACCTTATTTCGGTGACAATTAAATTAGGTAAGCCTTAAAAAGGGCTATTTTAAAAATTGAATAACGACAGTGACTTAAAGGTGGCGAAAGTTTTAAGCTTTTAAGTAAGCGTACTTAAGACATAGGTAAGTAATGAACAACAAATAACGGCTAGGCGACTAGTAAAATAGCTTAGCTACTAATTTAATGTTAACCAGAGAGTTAAGAGCACTAATGAATACCCTGAACTATTTGAATACCCTTCAAAAATAAAGAAAATAGAAAAACCAATTATTTTAACCTCGACTCGCCGTGGTCCTTCGCTGTGGTACTAGTCTGCCCAATAAACAGTGCAATTTAAAGGCCGAAGGCGCGAAGGGGGAGCATCCTAATGCTTGTTTTTATTTTGAACAATTTAAGGTTTAATGTTTGTATGCCACTTGCAAGTTGTAAACTAATGCTGTTGACGCCTCTCGCGAAATTACACAAATCAAAGTTAAACAATCGATGCTACGGACCACAACAATTCGACTTTATTTTTTACTTTCAAGATCTCCAAACCTCGGTACAATCAATACACAAAAATTTTAGACGACTTACACAGCTTACCATGCATTGTCATCTAAACAACCTGTATACAAAATTTCAACTCAATCGGTTGAAGATATTTGCTTTTAAATTGAGCTGCAATAAGTATTTGTGACATAACTTATCACCGGACTAGGTACAACACCTTGTCTTGGGTATTAGGAGAAATGCGCCGCGTAAGGCATAAGTAAGTTTCAAGCTAATAATTGTATCTTTAAGCTAAGCCTTACGCAGCGTACACACAATTCCAGTTGGATTTGAAGTTATCCTTCTCCTAGACAGGCAAACCATCGCTGTTGACTCATATATCACCAAAATTAAACTCGTCAAAGTTTACCTACCGATGCTACAGACTCAAAAAATTCAACCTCAATAATTATAATCGAGGACTCCAGGAAAACCCCTTTTAACTGTCGTATACCTCATGACTAAGGGTCATGATTATTATGTGGAATGAAACACACATAACGACTTCTAGGAAATATTTAATGGAATGGTTTGCCATTGCCTTTTCCATCTCATACACTAGCCACTAGTGTGCAGGTTTTTCCTCAAGGTGTTTTCCTTCACCGTTAGGCAGCGATATCTTTGAAATCAGCAAATTTGATATATATAGCGATATCAGCGAATTTGATACCCATATCAAAAGAAAGCATAAAAAAACTTGGTCCTCCATCTTTAGAAGTCCGCCATATATGATTTGAAGTGACGTCACCTTATGTATCGAGTAATTCTTAGCAAGCCCTTGCATTTGATACCAATCCGCCATCGGTCGAAGCCCGCCATTTTGGATTTACAGTAAGGTCACTTTTTTATTAAATTATTCTCAGCAAGCACTTTGATTTGATACCCATATTGCAGGAAAGCATAAAAAACTAAGGCCGCTATGTTTAGAAGTCCGCCATATTGGATTAAGAGTGACGTTACCTTATTTATGGATATGTTATCAGCAAGCCCTATCATTTAATACCCATATATATATATTGTAGGAAAGCTTTAAAAACATGACTATGTTTGTCCGTTATCTTTAAAAGTCCGTCATATTAGATTTAGAGTGACGTCACTTTATTTATCGAGTTATTCTCAGAAAACGCGTTCAATTGATACCCATATTGTAAGAAAGCAAAGAAAACTTAGTCTGCCATCTTTAGAAGTCCGCCATATTGGATTTGGAATGACGTCAACTTATTTATCGAGTTATTCTCAGCAAAAAAAAATAAAGGGCTCATTTGATACCCATATTGGAGGACTACATTTACATGTCGGCCATTTTGATTTTTTTTGAAACTTCACTTTATTTTTTAAGTTACTCTCAGCAAGCCCTTTCATTTGATACTAATATTTTAGAAGTGCATTGAAAATAACGATTCCGCCATCCTGGATGGTCCGCCATGTTGAATTTAGAATGACGTCATGCATTTCACCATGCATTGTCATCCAAACTAAACGTGTATACAAAATTTCAGCTCAATCGGTTAAAGATATCTGCTTCAAAATTGAGTTGCAAGATTCCACCCGAACAAACATACATAGTTATATACATTGCAAGCTAAATAAAAGCTTGTAATGTAATAAACACGTTTCGTGACGTTTCGAACACTTAACAGCGTCGGTAGTCACAGAAGAGACGTCAATAAACTAGAAAAGGACAGCAAGAGACTTAATGAAGGATGAATTGAATGATCGTCTCTGTTTACGGCAGTAAGGTGTTATATTTTGCATTACAAAGTTTTGAAAAATTAACTACCATCAAATGTGTGATGGTAAAAATGTGTTTTTTTTTTAAATTTACCTTAATCTTTACCCCAAAGCAAACCACACGTACCTGAGCTATTGAGGTCAAACAGAAATTAGCAGAGGAAACATCCAGCCCAAGATATAATGTCCTGCGAAGGAAATAGGGCGACATAAATAAATAGTAAACAGAGCGCAATATGGCGGGTCCTTTATTCCGGGATTTATTTACCCGGGCTAACTTACTACCACACAGTTCCGGCCGATACTCTCGCCAAACGGATATTGAATTTTTCTAAGCGATATTCCTTAAACTGCCTGAAGAACACTCGTTAAACGGAATTTGAATATAAAAATTGTTTAAAAAACTCTGGAAACCTAAATGTATCAAATTATTGGCATTGCTTTAAATACTTTTTTTATTTGATATGGGTTTGCTCTTGAGTTTTGACTAAGCCAAATTTTTGCATTGCTACAACAATAAAGCTCGTACTTATTGTTATAAGCGACACAATTAAATTTGAATTGGTAGATAGTAAAACGATGCAGATGTCGTTTTTTTTTATACAGCTATATTTGTAACAGCCTAAAGACGACAATGTTTTAACCATTTACAACTACCGTGAAAAAAACTAAAATCCTTGGAGATGATCAAATTAAGAAGCCAAAAATATTTATCCATTTACAACTCGTTTAGACAAAACTAAAATCCGATAGTCACGAGAAATTAAAAACTCAAAAATAGTATCAACCTGTAGCGAGAACTGCACATAAAGTCCAGTAACTTTACATCAGAGCTTGCGTTCTCATTATTGGCAGACTTGATTGTCTTTTGCAAAATCTGAAATTCTCGCGTTTTTAACAAAGTTGCGTTCGGCTCTCGAGGTCACATTTGATAATGACTAACATCATAAACAAGTCATCATAAAAAATCAGAACTACCGGATTTGACGAATACGGATAGTATGCGTTCTTTCAGGATTAAAGCAATGTAAGCATTTTTGCTCACAAAAAGTAACTAGACACAAATTTTACGTCACTTTAAAATTCATTTCACGAGCCTTATGAATTACTTGTAAAAAATGTACAAGAGACAAACATATTTTTCTTGGCTGTTTTTGGAAATTTTGAGTAAGTATTCCGGTGTTGACAATATCAATCTGAAATTGTAAAGCATTGTGAAACTGAGCGAGTGTTATTCCTGTATGCAATACTAAAATCACTGACCTCTATACGTTCGCGTATGTACGCTGGAAAAAAGCCTGGAGTGAAGGTTCTCTAAAAAATGACAGATAATTTTTGTGCCTAATCAAAGCGCTCCCACCGAGTGTCTAGGGAACTAAAATAAAGAAACTTACATAAGTTTATGACAACTAATATAAGTTCCGTGGACGCTCACTACATCCGTCAGCGCCAAAATGGCGATGGTCAAACGGCTTCATTTTTAAGTTGACAGTATGCAGTCCAGCGTACTTGTGTTAAAGAGGTTAGTGACTAAAATACACTAGTAAATAAGTGACAAAAAGTTACAAAAAATAAACAAGATTTGACACCGCGTGACCACGTACGGTCAGCTGAAAAGCTTGCGAAAATTAAACAGTAAATCATGCGCGGGCGCCGCTCAATGGCGGTACCGTCGGCGCCATAAGAACGTTAATTTATTTGCCGGGTGTCGCTGAGGGCTTGGGAGTATGAAAATTTCTTCCACCGGGCAATGGGGCAGACGAGCGGTGAAGACGCCAAAAGTTTGAGTCAACTCAAACTTAGACTTCGCTAACTACTATTGAGTTTTGAATTTTACATTATTGGAGTTTTCCATGCTTGCCTATCTGTTATTAACGAGAAGTTTTATTAACGAGACTTCCGATCCTTATTAAAATTTAATAACTACGTCCACTGTAGAACCTCTTCCTCTACTGTAGAGGTAATAAACTCGTAAGTACAAAGTAAGATTAGTCATATTTTTGGAACAAAGTTTTGGTCTCAAATAACTTAGAATCCTTAGTTAGTACGACATCATGGCAATTGCAATAGTGCATTGCCGAATATCGGAGACTGAGTGAGTGACATAATAAATTTGCTTTAGTAAAAACTTGCAAATAAATTGCTTAAAATATATCGGAGACTCGTCAAAAACATGGTAGCAATCCCATCAAAGGCTTATGTAACAAACGACTTTACTATGTAGATACCTTTTAACTTAACTTTTACTCTGCCATTTTTGCCAAATTTTTTTTTTTTTTACTTTAATTTATATTGCGAAATATGCTCGATGCAGTTAAGAAGGATTGCGTTAAAAATTGTTAAGTCTAAGAATTCAACTGTGAGAGACAAGCCTATATTACCAGAAACTTTAGAACATCGCATCGTTAAGATAATTATGGACCGCGAAACACGATTTCGACAAAATTGGTTCGATTAAAAATCCTCCTGAAGTGTGGTCTAACTTTGCCCATGCATGTTTAATATGTTTGCTGGTGCTAAAATTTCGAAGCCTTCTTTTTAATCTGTTCCTCAGTACTCAGAGACGAAAACAATGTATAAGTTTTTGATTTGCTTAAATTTTCATTCATGACATTGCCAAAAAACATTATTGCCAAAAAATAGTATTGACAGGGACATTAAACATCGAATCAACGCAGGTTGGATGAAATGGAGGCAGGTCACAGCAACAACATGCGATCCACGGATGCCCTTAAGGTTGAAGGGCAAAATTTACAAGACCATCATAAGACCTGCCTTACTGTACGGATCGGAATGCTGGGCCGACTGCATGTAGCGGAGATGAGAATGTTGCGATGGATGTGTGGAGTGACAAGAATGGACAAAGTAAGAAATGAATATATAAGGGGAAGTTTGCAAGTGGCGCCTGTGACAGAAAAGATGACGGGAAACCGTTTATCTTGGTATGGACACGTGATGAGAAGAAAGGAGAATCATGTGACAAAAAGAGTGATGAGCATGAATGTTAGTGGATGGAAGGGAAGAGGCCGACCTAGAAAGAGATGGATGGACTGTATAAAGCATGATATGATTGTGAAAGGAGTGGATGAGTCAATGACGAGTGATAGGATTGTATGGAAGAGAAAAACATACTGCGCCGACCCTAAATATAATGGGAACAGGGCAAGCGAATGATGATGACATTGCCAAAAAACATTTTCGTGTGCGAAATCGACGCAGCGTCGACGCAATGCGACAGTTGAACTTAAATAACAAATACGCTTCTCCACTCCTCCTCAGCTGAAGGGTACCTCAATATTAGTTTTAAGCACTAACTCGCCCCGTTGTTTTGTATTTTCGGTGCTAAATAAATACTTTTTCTATCTTTCTTTCAAATAATACTTAGCGTTTCCCACGCTCGTCTGCAACGCCCCTACCCCAACCGGGCCAGTTTAATTGGAATACAGTAATTTATCGTCGGATCTGCGTTATCCGATTACGCCAATCGAAATTATATTTGAACGGCGAAATTAATTTACAACACGCATTGTTTTAGCATCATCTGATATTAGTTCGGCTAGATATTAGTTTGTGTTGTGGTATAATTAGCTTGTTGTGATTAGTGAATGCTTCCGAAGGATATTACACCCTGTTGACTCTGCGGTAATGGGGTTAAATTTTAGATTATAGTTTCGTCGGCGTGAAATTGTGATGCATTATATAATTTTCGAGAATCCTGTATTATCGTAATCGGAGATCGGTTAAGGTACTTTGGCAGTGCTGAAATAATATGGATATGCCTTTTTGAATAACCGATGACGCAAAATTCCGGTTAATTTCATAGTAATATCTTTTTATGTCACCTGAAATTACTTGGTTTGGGGCTTTACACAAACCAGTTATTTTTACGACTAGAATACCATATAAGTCCATACTTTTTAGATAACAGAATACCGGATGTCTTGAAGTGCCAGTGGCCATCATGTATAGGTTTTAATTTTCTAAAGCACAGTGTATCCCGGTATGTTAGTTTATCTGGGCATCGGGCATTCAAAAATCCACAATCATTTTTGTTCAGTTTTGGCAAATACGAAAGTAGATAGTCGTTATCAGAGCCGTTATCGAAATAAAAGTCCTGCATAGCATTATTCGACACTTTCAAAGCAAATAAGGTTTAACCAAACAATTGACAAACAAAATAAACACCTTAAAACTATTTAATCGTTTTACGCCACCCTCAGCAAACACTCCAATCACTTTGAAAACCAATGTCAATAGTCAAGTAAGGCTGAGTTCAGATGAACGGAACAAAGCCCTTACATAATAAATAATTTACATAATTATCTCAACAGACATATAGGTAGAAGAACAAGAATGGACCTAGTTTTTTTTGTTCCTTTTTGTCTTACCACACCATTAGATGGCATAGGTTGATCAGTCGAGGTGCGCAAATGTTGCATTCTTGAAAGAAATAAAAAAATTGGCGTCACAAAAAATCGCACAGGTGGCTAGACTGCAAGGTAACTCAGTTGGTAAGAGCATAGGCCCGGGTAGCCAAAGGTCGTGGGTTCATATCCTGCTCGTGTGCGAATTTTTGGTTTCTTATTATAACTTATAAAAATAAAATATATTGCGAGTGTTATAAAAAATTTTAAAGCTAAAAAAATAAATAAAAAATGTCACGTAAATTAAATATTCTAAATCTTCACACAATGTACTACCGTACATCCTACGTACTTGGCTAGTCTTACAATGTGCAAAAACAAAAACTGATCTAGGGAGGATTAATACTAAATTTTTTTTTTTTTAAAGACTCAAAAATCTCACTCATACAATTGGGTCTAAAGATTTCTTTTTTTATGTATACGCCCTTACGTCTATGCCTACGGAGTATATTTATCCGAGTCTCTGGCGACAGGAAAAAGCTAATAGAGACTTCCTTTTCCTTAATGATGTTTGTTTTTTGATACTTTCTCTCCGAAAATACGTTATTTAGTCTATATACAGTTTCTATGCGTGTTGCTCGAGCTCGACCTTTGAGTAATGGGACCTTGAATATTGGTATAAAACACGTTATAATACACTTTAAAAATGACATCAATTTTCTCTGTATTTTATATTTAAGAAAAACATTGGTCCTATTTTATATTTTTTCAAACCTGACCTTGAACGGTGCTATTAAAGATAGATTGTAAAGTCAGCCTATTAGATCCCACTGCTGGGAAAAGGCCTCACCTCAACTATGAGGAGGAACGAGCCATACTCCACCACGCAGGCTCAGTGCGGATTGGTGGAGGGGTGTCTGTAAGGCAAGTGACAAACCTTACTGTCAGATGATGTCAAGCCGCGCTAGGGCCTCTGACTAGGCTTAACGACTAATACCAAGAGATATTAGCCGAGACCAACTGCTTAACGTGCCTTCCGAAGCACGGAGATGCTTGTCATGGTCGTCACTTTAATGGTCGGAATGGTCACCCATCCAATCACGACCGCGCCGTGGGTTGCTTAACTTTTGGTATCACTACCAAAGCGCTGCCGCCACTGCGCCACAAGCACCTCAAAGATAGATTACTAAAACTCTAAATGGAGTATCTATAATGAATATGAATCTTGTAAACCTTCAAATAGCGGCATACAATAGGAATATTTTCTCAGAATAAATACTTATGCATTGATCACACGCACCGAGTATAGTGGCGAGACAGCAAATCGTTACTCGGCCGAGACAGTAGGTGTTTACACGTATTTTGCTTCCCGGCGACACATTTTAGTTTCGAAGACCAAATTTCGTAAAAAGTTGTGCTGAAATAACTAAAGAAATGACGCGCGCGGCGACGCGACGTGACGACAATCATTTGGCCGAGTGGCGAGTGGCGAGACAGTGCACGTTCAGACCTGCCGAGTGAGCGAGCGAGACAGTGCGGGGTAGCGGGAGGGTGGAAACTCGGCCTAGTTACGTAGTAACTATTATATAATCTGTGCTAGTAAGTAGAACGGGAGCCGAGCTACTGTCTCGCCGCTACCATCGGCCGAGCGCTCGGCTGATCACTCGGCGCTATGTTTATACGCATCGAGTACTCGGCCGACAGCACTGTCTCGCCCGTTTGCTCGGTATGTGTGACCAAGGCATTATACTTGCACAATAATGTGTGTGAAGCAGTATATGTAAAAGTGCTCCTTGGTAATCTTATGTACAAAAATTAACGGATTTTCTGTATTTTAATTTTATGACCAACACACAAAAGATTGTGATAAGATTGATAACTGACTTAGTCCGAGTTCACCATTTTTTAAACAGCCGGCAATCATTAACTGACGGTTAATTTAACAGAACTCCTGTAGAAAGTATGACAAATAATGCTAAGCCGGCTTATTTAAAATAAAACATGTGTATGACTAACTGACACAGGTTTATAAACGGACAAAGTAAAAACACTTTTTAAATAATTTGTAACCAATTACACTGAATGTTTAGCATTTTTTTAAAGAAAAATATCTTGTCACGACGTAAACATCATGAGGCACAGCTAAATACGTATCAACCAAATCTAATATTATTACAAAATCCGTCATCACATTAGCCTATTGCAGCCCACTGCTGGACATAGGCCTCTCCAAGACGGCGCCAACTTTCACGGTCCTCCGTTTTTCGCATCCAGCCACCACCGGCCACCTTCCTCAGGTCCACCTCGCAGGGGGGTGTCCAACGTTTTCCGAGACGTGGCCTCCATTCGAGAGAGAATAATTGGCATTTTGTGTCCTAAATTGAATAAAGAATTTTTGACTTTGACTTTGACTTTGAACCTTGCTACTCCAACGCCCGTCGGTTCTGCGACCAACATGATCAGCCCACTGCCACTTCAGCTTACTGCACCTCTAAACGATATCTATGACTTTCGTCTTTTGGCGGATGATCTCGTTTCGGATTCTATCCCTTAGCGAGATCCCCAGCATAGACCGTTCCATAGCACGTTGAGCGAAATGCAGTCGGTGGGCCAGCTTGACTGTTAAGTTCCACGTCTCGGCCTCGTAGGTCATGACAGGTAGGACGCACTGAAAATCCGTCACCTTACTTATATTTTTTAATTTTGTTACTGAAATTAATGATCTCGTCAATTACGTTATAATAACCTTTAGAATACACAATATTATGCCATGACTTATTAATATACCAAAATACACAAGGCAGATATTACTTAATCTAATAACTTTATTTGCTTTGGATAATGACAAATACTGTGTTTACATTCGGGCAATCCTCTTACGTTGCTATGAATAACGTATTCATGATGATTACGTTAGGAATATATAAGAAAAGAACAAATATTATGGCATGGAATCAAAATGACATAACCATTATCCTAATGAATTTTTATAACAGTAATAATAAGGGTATAAATGAGTTCAAATTTAACTTTACAGTATTTTTTATAAATGTTCATAGTACATTGAGTCCATATCCCAATCTGCAGCTAGAAAACTTGGAGTCCTCTCTAAGATACTTCAACTCGAGGCAGCTTCGACAACTCTACCAAGCTAAAGTTCGATCTTGATCGGATACCACCTTTGGGATAGATCTGCCAAATACCAACTAGCTGCATTAGATTCGATGGAAAAAAATATCAATACGTGATAATATTCTTTAATATTTAAGATTTTAAGCAAGGCGGTGCTACCATATAAACGAGCTCTTAGACTAGTGTTGTGCAAAGTGAGTGATGGGATGCAACCGCCAATTAAAGTTTTAATGAAATCAACGTTGATGGACGCCCAACAATCTGAATCGATTAACATTCGCTTCTTTTTGTTCGTGATTGCTCCAGCGAAAGATCTCTTTGTGAATACACGTAGTTTGTTATCAATAGTAACTGATAACAAACTACTTGTCAAACTATTGTCGATGACCGTTTAAATCAGTCAGTGCTGCATTTTGGTACAACCTAACGCTATGTCAAAATATTTAAAAAAACTGAAAACTGATTTAATGACTTTCTGACCGCACCATACTTCCTTTTATGGAATATGGTCACTAAGAAAGATAAGAGTTTTGAAAATTACCCCTCCCATGGGGTAAAAATGGAGGGTAAGTTTGTATGGAACTCCGTCTTTGTGAAGTTAAATGATAAAAAATAGTATTTAATGATAATATAGAATGACGTATTTCAGGATTATTGAAAATTCAATCTCTCAAATAGAGAAAAAAAGGGGTTGAATGGAATATTTGATATTTGCGCGGACGAAGTCGCGGGCAACCGCTATTATATTATATTAATTATTATTATATTAACCGCTATATATTTAAGCAGCTGATGAACCTCAATTGACTGTTAATTTGACAGAATTCCCACACAAAATATAAAAAATTATTAATCTATGTTAACCGGCTGTTTAAAAAATAAGCTCAGGACTAAGGCTGGTTCACCACCGCATGATAAATTTGTATTTAGCCGGTTAAGCAAAATTTGACATACTTACATGTCAAATTTTGCTTAACCGGCTAAATACAAATTTATCATGCGGTGGTGAACCAGCCTTAGTCCTGAGCTTATTTTTTAAACAGCCGGTTAACATAGATTAATAATTTATTTCACACAATTCTCATACAAAATATGTCAAATAATATTATAACGCTGTTTAAATATTAAACGTCGGTGAACTCAACCCTTAAACGGTCAAGCTAGTTCAACAAACATAAGTTTTAAGTTGTCGGATCTGTCAAAATTCAGCACCATTTCTAGTTTTATATGCGTCGGTCAGGACGACCACGGCGCCTTATGGGGGACGAAATTGCAAGAGTAACTAGAATGAAAAAGTGATGAGCACTATTTTATTTATATTGTTCGACAACTTTGTCAATTCGGAATGTAAAGTAAAAAACAACCTATGGTAATTTCAAAACCATTTCTCTAAATGTTAGTAAGTATGATGTATGTAAGTGGAAAATCTCTATTTTACACTCACTTATACCACGTAAAATTGAATATTTTTTTCAAAAAAACAGAGTATAATTTATCCTTCATATAAACGTACTGGAAACCAACATATTATGACGTTACTATTAGCACGTGTGAGAGTTTCCAATCGTGAAAAAAGTTTGCTTCCAAAGACAATCCTGTGAATATGAGAGAAAGCCGTCATGGGCAAGCTTATGACGTCACAAGTTTAATTTTTTATTTATTTATTACAAAATAACTCCTGAATAAAAAGTCAAAATACTCAAATTATTTTTTAATTTAGTTTTTACTTCAAGAAAAAATATAAAATATATATTTTAAATTAAATTAACTTTACATACCGAATTATCGAAAATCCTGGTATTTTGCATTTGACAAATATACATATTGATTAAATTATATATGTGCATGTAGCTAATTTTTATTTCAAGAACAATCAAATATTACAATACAATAATAATATCTAATGTTTAAGCTGAGCTTTGCACTGTCTGTTATTATAAATTTGTCATGATTTGTATACTATTAATGGATTAATTTCTAGTCATAAGAATAACCATAATATTACATCATGTGCATGTATTGATCGTAATGTGTCAATATACCTATAGTTAATAATTATACTTATCAACACTGTCTAGGGATATTTTGGATATATTAATACTATGTTTTGTATATCCCTAGACAGTGTTGCTGTGTGTAAATAAAATTGGAACATCAAATACATAAAAAACATAATAATTAATAAACAAAATAATTAAAAAAGAAGTCCCCCTATATCTACACAGTTCATCTGAAGGATTATAAAACCTTGTAGAATAACTAGTTATTTTAAGTTAGTGCCTATACATAATTACAAGATTCTATGCTTAGTTGAAGCAAAACTAGCTCGTGGTGTGACTACGCAACTATTCATAGTAATATTCCCAAGCATTGGATATAAATTACTGCCAGTCAGCTATATGATACTGTTGACGGATTCTGTTTATATTATTATAGGAGTCCAAATAGGTTTATCAAGGATATCAAATTTCAAGATTGTTAGCTCAAATGTAATTTTGATAATTTTCAGTTAGCTAAGGGCCATCAAATTCTAGACACCAGCAAATTCGTCGCATCAGTAAAATTTCTTGCAGCCGATTTAAATCAAGCGCCCTTTAGTTTTGTTCATCAAGACAAAGAAAATAAAAACGCACTCTAATCAAAAACATGAAGTGGCTTTTTCGAAATTTAAAAAAAAGAACTTGTGTCTGTGTTCCAATACTTATAAGTTTATCGATATCTTTCTCGACACTAGCTCTTCACTACAATCAAATAACGCTACATTGTGGTTTTATTTCCCTGTGTTAACTAAGTACAAAATATGATTTACTTAGCAAGTACCCCGTATGACGTCACAATGACGACATTTACTTGTATCTCTATTGTACTTACGTTGATTGCTGGAACATTGTTGGGTTAGTTGTATGAAGTTTTGCGACAAAGTGAGTCTATTAGTCTGGTTGACGTTATCAAATAAACAAATCCCTCTACTAGAATGTCATTAATTTGAGAAAAAGAAAACATTTATGAGACTTCAGTATGTTTTTTTTACAATGGTAGGTAAGAACGACCACTTATTTAACACTGAAAATATTTTACAATTATTTTTTTTGAAAAATTTATTTTAATATTACAAACCTATGTTTGTTATATTAAAATAAATATAAGAAATTTAAAATTAAAATAAATATTAAAATAAATATAAGAAATAGGTCATAAATAAATATAAGATATAGGTCTGCACTTTTAAAAGGGCGCATGCCCTTTTAAAAGTGCAGACCTACGTCTGCACTTCTAAAAGGGTGCATTTTCTTATGTCATTAATAAAAGACAAAAAGTTATGTTATTAATAAAAGAAAATAATTTCCCTCTTTTTATTTTACAGATACAATAAAACGTAACATCATAAACCATCACTTTTTTTAACGTAACAACGTTACCTCCTCAGAAAATTCAAGTCAGCGTATATGATTGTAAAATAAAATATAATCCAAAGGCTTCCAAGGTTCAAATTGAATTACAATTTCTAACGAATCCAAAGCGGATTTGCGAAGCGTTTGCAATTTTACCTTTAACGTGCAAATACTAAAATGTCGTCGATATTAAAATATTCATATGACATTTGAATCACACATTCATATCTTCGGAATGCAATATCGACGTGTGCAAGTTTTCAAATAAAATCGCCAAGAACCGGTACAAACCACTTCAAACTTGTAATCGACGTAGATACTATTTTAAACTAGCGACAATGTAAAAATGGATGTTTGAATAAAACTTGTTACGTACTTGTATTGCGTTGGAGTGCTTCAAAATTAGTTTCTTCGATTCGGCGAGTTATTTCAAACGACTTTGTATTTTGTATAAGAGCCATGCGATGATTTTTACAAGAAATAAATCAAGATGTTAAGGTTATTTTGTATTTTTGGGGTTCTGTAGCAAATAAAAATCTTATTGTTGTTTTGCACACTAATAAGTCCATGTCCATGTCATAGTATTGGAAGTCCCACCGGAGCCCGGCGCCAAGGAGTTTGCTGCGTTCCATCCATTAGTGGGAGAGCCAAAACCTTTTGGGTGAGCTCGCTTCACTATCGACTATCGAGATATTTCAAATTAAAGAAAATAAATATGTCAACGGAATCCTTAAATAATGTGTCTCGACCCGCACTTGGCTGAATTTTAAACAATCCAGTCAATACGCGGGATGTTTACGTTGACTTTGACTGCCGCGTTTGTCTTGTGGCCAGCACGCTGGGTACTATTCACGAGGTCCCGGGTTCGAATCCCGGGTCGGGCCGAGAGTGTTTGGGTTTTTCTGTCTTGAAATTACTCAGATACAGCTCCGGAGTCAGGAAGTTGGTGGTGTTAACACCCCCGTGCAAGCACCCCCGTAAGCACGTTAAGCCATTGGTCCTGCGCCTGATCTCTCTTCGGTCATGTCGGACTGCCGTCTCACCGAGTTATGAGAGTGAAGGAACAGAGAGTGCACCTGTGTATTGCGCACACACTTGTGCACTATAATATGTCCTGCGCAGTTGGCTAATCTCTGTTGAGATAGGCCGCCGTAGTCGAAATTCGGGTAGGAGGACTTTATACGTTGACTTTTCAAAAGAAACTTTGCTCTTTCTTTACCGATTCCTAACACAAACAATTCCGAGTCGTTTCTTTCATCTCACTCAATAATTCGGCTTGTGACGCAATATCCGAGAAAAGTTTAAAGCTGACTGGCCTAAACACAGAAGAAGTAGATGTTAGAAGGCTCTACATAGATAGATAATTGTATTGCACACCATGAAAGTGACAACAGTGTAGGTAACCTAGAAAGATGTAAAGAGTAGGCTGTCCTTTCAGACAATCTTTGGGGATAAGAAATTCTTAATCACATGTAGGGGGTGTTTGGTGCCAAAATCATGAAGTTAATGCTTCTAAGCAACTTCTATGTAAGTTTATAGGCAGGAAACAAGTAATACTCATACATAAATTAGGCTAAAAACGAATATTGACCTATTTTGTCCTAAATTGCCTTTGACTTATTGTGTGTTCTATATTGTATTGAATACCTATATAAAATGTATTTTCATGGTATCTGTAAAAATTGTTTTATCAATAATAATATTATTAAAACAAAAGTAACATCAAACTTACGAAAGCAGATCCACTGCTTTATACTTCTTGTTATTTTGGACTACCAAGGTCCAGGTGTTAGTATAACAGAAACATCTTAAATTAGGGGTTAGTAACTAATATAGCTGCGAGTCTGTGATAGTCTACTAACATAATTACGTTCCTAATGAACCCACTGAATTTATTTCACTAGTGTAAAAACTTTTATCTTCCATAGATACAACATCAAAATTAAATACTTAAAGGTCGACGACCAGCATGTTAATGACCTCCGCTTTTTGAAATCACAAATCCTTTTTTTAAGCGTGTGGTTTCGTGTTTGTTTTTACTGTTTCAGAGTTCCTTTACTGTTTGATTTTTGATTCCTAAGAGAAAAGCCTACAGAGTAACGTGTAAATAGGGTTTTGTTTTGTTATCTCTTAAATAAACCGCAGGCTAAAATCTCTGTATTTTATCCAGCTGTTCATTGGAATCGGAAAACGGTTTACTTTTTTCGGAACCACTTGTACTTTTTTTAATTGTTTTTACATCTACAGATTTTTTGGTTCGTGCATTTTTAAGTTAAGTTTTATTTAGAATTTTAATTTAAATATTTATATAGCTCCGTGAAATAAGCGCTCAAATGAAAGATCTATGTTTTCTTTATTTAATACTTTTGCTTTATCATATCAGCCTGCTAGACATATATAGGCCCCTTCAAGACTGCTCCAACTTTCACGGTTCTCCGCTTGTCGCATCCAGCCACCACCGGCCACCTTCCTCAGGTCATCGGTCCACCTAGCAGGGGGGCGTCCAAGACTACGTTTCCTGAGACGTGGTCCTTATTCAAGAACCTTCCTACTCCAGCGTCCGTCGGTTCTGCGACAGACATGACCAGTCCACTGCCACTTTAGCTTACTGCACCTCTGCACGATATCTATGACCTTCGTTATTTGGCGGATGATCTCGTTTCGGATTCTATTCCTTAGCGAGATCCTCAGCATAGACCGTTTTTATAGCTCGCTAAGCGACATGCAGTTGGTAGGCCAGCTTGACTGTCAAGTTCCACGTTTCGGCCCCGCAGGTCATGACAGGTAGGACGCACTGGTTATACAACCTGCTCTTCAGGCATTGCGGTAGAGGCAACGGGAAGATGTGACGCAACTTCCCAAATGCTGCCCAACCTAGTTGCACCCTTCTTGCGATTTCGCGGTCGAAGTTGTCTTTACCCAGTTGCAACACTTATCCGAGGTAGACGTATTCAAATAATATAACGACTGTTTAAAAATTAAACATCGGTGGGTAAACTCGACCCTAATTGTTTTCAATTATCTGTCATGTCACCTTGCTATTAGTCAATTTACGTTTACATAAATATTTTATCTCCAGCCTTAGTAAAAGTTAATTTTGTTTCTAAGACAAGTAATAATACTTTGTCTTAGCTCGCTGAATGTTGTTACCGAGGCAGATAACTACGTGTTAATTATTATATTACTAAGCAATAATCTTGTTCGTTACCCACTTAATATATAAGTCATAAAGTGCTTAATCGCAAAGCTAAATTGATACTTACCGTTATAGAAATAGAGGTCTATGAGAGCCACTTAATTTATTCAATCCGGTTTTTAAAACTTTTTTATTTTTCTTTTGTTAATATTGACCTAATTTAGGACATCCTTTATTTTAAATTAAGTGAATATTAACAGAAATCGCATTGCAAGAGTTCCAAAAACATTTTAAAATTTAAATTGGTTCATTTATACACGTACTGAACGTTTTCACTGCCCGGGATGGATTTTTGTAAATTTTAAATGTTAGTAAAGCTTAAAATTTAAAAATTAATTGAAGAACGCAAAAAATGTATTGAAATGTTAACCAATCATCCTGAAAGTCGAAGGATGAGTAAATTACTAGTAAAAAACACTAGTTTATGATTTTTGATTTGTTGTTTTTAGATTTATATCTTCCCTATTATATAGTTCAATTATTAAATATTGGAACAACTAACGAAGAAGGCAAACCATTTTACTGGTTTAGCTGGCAATTTAACAAAAAATATTCTTGGTAGAGGTGCTTGTGGCGCAGTGGCGGCAGCGCTTTGGTAGTGATACCAAAAGTTAAGCAACCCACGGCGCGGTCGTGATTGGATGGGTGACCATTCCGACCATTTAAGTGACGTCCATGACAAGCATCTCCGTGCTTCGGAAGGCACGTTAAGCAGTTGCTCCCGGCTAATATCTGTGGTATTAGTCGTTAAGCCTAGTCAGAGGCCCTAGGGCGGCTTGATAACTTCTGACAGTAAGGTTTGTCACTTGCCTTACATACACCCCTCCACCAATCCGCACTGAGCCCGCGTGGTGAAGTATGGCTCGTTCCTCCTCATAGTTGAGGTGAGGCCTTTTCCCAGCAGTGGGATCTAATAGGCTGACTTATTATTAACAAAAAATAGGATTACAAAAATAAATGCAGTTCAGAAAAGTGCCGACTTGTAAAAACATGACATCATGAGTATATTTCGCTCTACGAATTCATATAAGCGTAAGAACGTTTGAAATTCACTTCTGCAAAACAATTTTCTAAGTTTCTAATACGAGCAACTCAGCGCTACGACTGCTAGTATCGTAGTCTCGTAGCGTTTCGTAGCAAGCAGAATCGTAGCTAATATAACTCGTAGCAAGCGGCGTCTTATGCTACGATGATTTATTATGTTTGAGTATACTCGTAATTTTATGAAAAGTCGAGTTTCAAATATAAAATTGATCAAGTTTTTAACAAATCCCTCATAATTGTTCCGGTCCTTTACCCAAAGTGTGAAAACGGGACCCTAATACTAAGACTCCGCTGTCCGTCTGTCTGTCACTTGGTTGTATCTTATGAACCGTTTATTTTTTACAGATGATGTATTTCTGTTACCTTTATATCAAAAATAAAATAAATATTTAAGTGGGGCTCCCATATAACAAACATGTTTTTTTTTGTCCTTTTTTGGTCGATATTAATAACGGCAACAGGTAGACGCTTGAAATGGTTAGAAGATAATACGGAACCCTTCGGGCGTGAGTCCGACTCGCACTTGGCCGGTTGTTAACAAATACTTGCACATTGGTTTCAATAGGTTTTTTATTTAGTTTTTAAGAAATCTCCGTCTTTATGTAAAATGGGACCAAAAAATGTGCCATATTACGAAGCCTAAGTATCTTTCTCCATTCCTAGAAAAAGTCGATAAGAATAATCAAATACGACTTAACTTCTAGAAAAGTACTTAGGGCTGACAAGTCCTAAGTGCTTAGGTGTCATCAGGAATCCGAGTTGGTCACAGTTCTTGACAGCTACATTATTACTTTATCTACATTAACATTGGCTCTTGAGTCTAATTAAAGTAACGCTGGCTCGTTCCTCGCTCAAAAGATAATTATGGAAAATATACACCCAATCAAATCTCTGTTCTCGTCTACCCCCGCATCCCTGCAGCCAGCAGGCGAGGTCCCATATAAGCGGTCAGACAATAGTGTAGTGTTTAATTGTATAAGTACTTCTAGACCTGTCTGTCCATGTGACTTGTGTCAAGGACAAATACCTTTTACCACTACCTGCACTTTACATTTTTGAAATGGGATGTTTTGTTAAGAAACACGAGGAACTTTTAATGAAAACTAAAGATACAAACGGTAGGCTAAAAAATAACCCCGACAGGCTGGTCTTAAGTACTATCCAAAAATCACAAAAGTTCCATAAAATCTGTGTTTGTATGTCTATTAAGATATATAATAAAATTCCCCGTGACATAAAAAATAACACACGTAATATCTTCAAGGGTCAATTGTATAAATGGCTTATTGACCAAATAATTTATGACTTAAAAGATCTACTTGACCGACCAGTTTATTAAATAGTCTCTGACATTAATATTCAATTTTATAATAATTTAATTTAATTTATAAAATTTAGGATATTTTTTTTTTTGACATTGTAAATTTTTATTTTTTACCCTATTGTATTTGCATGCTAAAAATGTTGGCAAGACATGTGCACTGTATTTATTGTAACATCCATATTATACCATGTTCTTACTCAAATAAAATAATTATGAATTATAAAAAATCAAATAGAGGTAATTATAGAGAGAGTGGCGGTGCCATAATGGCTAGCTTCTCATGCGTGAGGTATCGCATTTGATACCTTGTGCCGCCCATACACCAATTTATTTTCTGAGTTTAGTAACATTGGAAGTGTCACTAAAAGATGTTCTTACGGTGATAAACCCTGTACATTTGGGCGGCTGAATCTGTAACCGGGTAATTATTAACCAACCTTGAAGGGCTTTTTTTGGAATGGGTTTGCTTTTGACTCTAGACTTAACCATAGAATAAGTACTAGTACTCCGTACAGAAGTATGACTTTGCAATGAAATTCAAAGAAATATCTACTCAATGTTGTTAACGATATGGTGTAATTCAGTTCGCCTCAGACTCAAGCACATTTTCGTGTAGACACCTACAAAAATACATTGCAAGATAATTTCATTCTTATAACTCTGGAATATAATTCATAATACACTAAACCTATTCAGTGACGTACTATCACGCAACGCGATAGGGTTGACTGCCACAAGAAGCTACTTACGCCATCCAGCGCATCTTTCTAGGACTTCATTCATGCTCGTCCAACCAGCAACCTAGTGTCGCGCACCGCCGGTGAATAAAACGCGGGAGCGTGTCGCTGCCGGCTAGCGACACCCAACTTGTTTAGGTCTTTACCTAGGGGTCGCCGCGCGTAGGTACGTTTTTGCTACCTACGCGGGAAGATACACAGGCCTGACTAAACAAGAAATGGCGTAGACAGAGTCGACGGTGGACTGAGCTCACCCAGAAGGTTCTGGCACTCTCATTCACCGACGGAACTCCGGGCTCCGGTGGAAGGGTGGTAGCTTCCAGGCGACACCTAACCGGCTTCGTTGCTAAACTTGAGACAGTAAAAAATCAATTATTATAACGCACTGGTTGATACTGTGGCGGCGAACGTGTTAAATCCTGAGCCCCAAACTCTGTCTATGCACTAACTAACTCATAAGCCAGCCCAGTCTGCCGGCAATCTCCAGTAATAGCGTAGAGACATGAGTTATACGCCGCGTTCGGCAAATTGGTTCGCCAACAATTTGATGGCCATTTGCCGTTATTACTGCCGTCTTGTGTTGTCGCCGTTCTGGCGGGCTATTGCACAAGCGGCAGCGAGTATTCTGATTTACGTTTTTAATGGCAGGAGCGATCGTTGAGGGGGAAAACCTATTCTAGGCTTAAAATCAGTTGAGGTACCTTAGACAATTGGTTAAAGAATGAATCCGATTTGCACTGCCTAGTTCTTTAATAAATAAATGTTCTTTTTCAATGTTATTAAATTTATATTCAACATTTTTTTTTACTGTGTCAATTCAAATTGGAAAGTTTTATACAAAGGGTTTCCGCCAAATCCCATAGAAAAAAACCCCAGTCCCGGCGCAAAAGAATTGTATCAAAGTGTCATGTTTGCATGTAGCGCCTATGAAACTTCTCTGGGCAAAAAAAAAATTAGCCACCGAATCAGGAAACAGCGACACCTGATATTGTTTCTACTAATAAATATCTAAAATCTGAGATACAACTCTTTTGCGCCGGGACTCGGTCAATTTTGGCGGATACCATTTAAAGCTTCACTTTCCTTGTTGATGGTACGTTTCATAATAAGTATAGTCCGATAAATTCATGGGTAACCTTCCAGCGGTCGCCAGAGGTGTGGGTTGTGAGGTATGCTAGATGTCAGCGGTGACGGGTGGAGTTGCGGGGAAGGGGGCTTTCTATGAAAGTAGCGAGTGCGTGTGTTTCCTCACCCCCACATGACTTGCGCAGGAGGGTCGCGCATAATCTCAGACTAATAATAATGTCCTCCTAGCCGAATTTCGACTACGGCTGCCAATCTCAACAGAGATTAGCCAACTGCGCGGGACATATTATAGTGCACAAGTGTGTGCGCAATACACAGGTGCTCTGTCTGTTCCTTCTCTCTCATAATTCAGTGAGACGGCAGTCCGACATGACCGTAGAGAGATCAGGCGCAGGACCAACGGCTTAACGTGCTTTCCGAGGCACGGGGGTGTAAACACCACCAACTTTCTAACTCTGGAGATGTGTCTGAGTAATTTCAAGATAGAAAAACCCAGACCCTCTCGGCCCGACCCGGGATTCGAACCCGGGACCTCGTCGTCCCGTGCTGACCACTAGACCAACGAGGCAGTCAGTCTATAGCTAGTCTAGTAACATAAAACGCTTTCGCTCCTCGCTTACTCATCCTCTCGGTCGCAGGACAGGGCCGTATCCACAGTTATCGGCTAATAAACGCTGTTTTCATACATCCGCCGATTAGCGCGAGCGCTTTACGTAATTGACTTACACGATGGGCGGGTGACACCGTACGTTTCGGTTATTCGTGCGATCTGAAGTTGATTAATGGTTGACTAAATACACGGTACGTTTAATTGTAGAATTTTAAATTGTGGCATTATAATGACTGGTAGATTAAGAACTTATAATACAACTACGAGTATTGTAACATAATATAGGATTATTTGAAAAACATTAACAATTTCTTATATGGGCCGGTTCTGGAGCTCAAATAAAGCAATTTCATCTTTAATAATAGACGCTTAATAACATAATACCATCATCGAAATCGGGAAAAATATTTGCTTTCCCATACTAAATCGCCACGTAGGTAATATTAGTTTTGGAAATTTCAAAGAACGACGAAAATGATACAAATAAAGTTGTAGTATTTGAGCATCAGAACCAGCCCTAAGGTTTTTTTTTTTTCAAATAACCCTGTTTAAAATTCATAAAAACAGTTGAACGTAAAACAGGAGTCCTTTTTAGGGTTCCGTAGTCCGACAAGGAACCCTTATAAGCTCGTTCAGTCCATCCGTTCCGTCCGTCCTAGTCTGTCACAGCAGTTTAAAATACGAAAAATTAAAATTACCCCTTTTTCAGGGTACCTCTCCATACTTGTAAAGGGGGTGGGTGAATTATTTTTTTAAGTTTTAGGGTTTAGGCTTTACCATTTGCGCGAGATATAGCCCGTCAAAGTCGTTTACATGGTGTCCCCCCCCCCCCCCTTTGTAATTACTAAAGCCTTGGACCTATAAACTTCAAATCACTCACAACGGCAAGAAACGTAAAGAAATAGCCGCGGAAACTCTTATTTAAAATTGTTTCGGATATCCTGTGATGAATATTTTTGAAATTATAAATAAAATAAAAAATATACTTTTTTCCAAAAGAACAATAGAAACTCAAAAAGTTTTTTTGCCTATACTGTCTAATGTTGTAAGTTAATGGTACGGAACCCTTCGTGCTCGAGTCTGACTCGCACTTGGCCGGTTTTTTAAATCTGTTAAAAATACACGTTTAGTGCCATCTCGGAAATATTTGTATGTTGCAAAAACGTGGTCGGTAAGGGGCGTGGTACCTTTTTAATAATTCTATGTCCAATGATGACTAAAAAATTCTTCCTTTTTCTGTATCAATCGAGAAAACAGAAGTATACAGCATATGAGAAGACTAATTTTTGGACAGAAAAAGGCGTGTGGAATCGCAAGTGACCATAATAGCAGTAACTGGGCTGCAATTAACCCTAATGATTATATCTGTGCGGTCGTTGTTAAAAGTTAATAAAGGATAGTGCTGTAAAGCGAGCTGATAGCCGAAAACTACGGCCAGCTAAATGAGTATGCACAACAGATAATACATTTTAGTTCCAAATTCGACGCAATTACAACCGCATACGATGCAGCAGTGCTTAAGATTGATGTGCTGTCGTCCTTAAACTGTATCACTGCAGATAACCGAACCGTAAAATATCGGATACTCGTGTAAAGGTTGAACTAAATAAAGACATTCAGGTTATTAAAAAGCTGCATTTATATCATTGCTTAAATTTTTCGTACGAGCTAAACCATTGTAACAAAAGAAGCTACTAACGCCATTTGACTTGTTTTTTTTAATTTTTTAACATCGAATTACCTACTCATTCCCTGTAATAATTTTATTGTTAATAGTACGGCCACTCATTACTTAATATCTACCTACTATATTTGGTTTCGTTGGTCTTTCTTACTTTTATTTATCAGAATTACGGAATAAGGCTATGTTCGTATAAATACTTGTATTATATTCAGCGACTGCCCGTCGATCACAACACAACTGAATTTATCTGAGTACGCATGAGATATTATCTACGTGCATACACAGATGCACTAAGCTTATATCTTTGCATTTCATAACAAAAAATCAGTTACATTTTTTTGTTCTTGCTTGGGATTTGAACCTGTGACCTGCAGAGCCACCATTACTGACACTACTTACGTTACTAGGAACATGTAATTGTACAGTGGACTACACATCAACCTACCCTGATCTGTCAAATTTCTGCAACCTTGATTCAACCTTATGTTGATCACATAGAGTTGGATATCATTTGGGATATTTTCACAGATTTGGGTAAGTTGATGTATGACTCACTATGTACCTACTACCATCCATCTATCATAATAAAAGGAAAGCGAGGTTTTTTTATAAAAATATTGCGATGAGGTGCTTGTGGCGCAGTGGCGGCAGCGCTTTGGTAGTGATACCAAAAGTTAAGCAACCCACGGCGCGGTCGTGATTGGATGGGTGACCATTCCGACCATTTAAGTGACGTCCATGACAAGCATCTCCGTGCTTCGGAAGGCACGTTAAGCAGTTGGTCCCGGCTAATATCTTAGGTATTAGTCGTTAAGCCTAGTCAGAGGCCCTAGGGCGGCTTGATAACTTCTGACAGTAAGGTTTGTCACTTGCCTTACATACACCCCTCCACCAATCCGCACTGAGCCCGCGTGGTGAAGTATGGCTCGTTCCTCCTCATAGTTGAGATGAGGCCTTTTCCCAGCAGTGGGATCTAATAGGCTGACTTATAAATGTGAAAGTGTGTCTGTCTGTTACCTCTTGACGCTTAAACCGCTGAACATATTTAGAGTGAATTCGATATAGAGAAAGTTTGAGACCCTGGAAAGGACATTAGCTACTTTTTGTCGCGATATAAAAACATTAAGGAGGTGAAACAAGGATTGAAAGTTTATATTGAAAATCTAATTTTAGGCGCGGACGAAGACGCGGGGAACTGCTAGTTGGTAAAAATATAATATTTGTAATTTAAAAGGATTTAACAGACATTGCGAGAATCAGTTAATGGGCTTTCAGAAGTTCTCAAAGTATGGTTAAACCCTTTATTTACACAAAACGCATAAATTAATTACGATAGAGCAATATTTCGAAAATATAACAGCATTAAGTCTGTTTCATACTACTGCACTCTGGTTATTACTTTATCTTCATTGTATTTGCTATCTCACCGTTTTAAATACACGATATTTAATTAAATACTGAATAATTATTAATGAGGTTCGATTGTTAATTTATTATCTTTTAATGAGTACTTACACATTTCACTGATTCTCTTTTATGATATTTGTGGCGACGGTGAACGTTGAATCACGAATTAAGACTTAATAATACCATTAACTGAGGTGCTTGGCGCAGTGGCGACAGCGCTTTAGTAGTGATACCCAAGTTAAGCAAATCACGGCGCGGTCATGATTGGATGGGTGACCATTCCTACCATTTAAGTGACGTCCATGATAAGCATCTCCGTGCTTCGGAAGGCACCTTAAGAAGTTGGTCCCGGCTAATATCTGTGGTATTAGTCGTTAAGCCTAGTCAGAGGCCCTAGAGCGGTTGATAACTTTTGACTGTAAGTTGTCACTTGCTTTACATACCCCTCCTCCAATCAGCACTGAGCCCGCCTGGTGGAGTATGGCTCGTACCTCCTCTTAGTTGAGGTGAGGCGTTTTCCCAGCAAGAATCCCGCGAGGAACAAATATTCGTGTGATGAGCACGAGCATTTTTACCTAAGTCATGGATGTTTATATGTATTTAAGTATTTCTATCCGTTGTCCTAGTCACCGTAGCACAAGCTCACGCTTAGTTTGGGGCTAGGTAGGTTGTAGGTAATTGGTGTGTTTGTTGAAACAATTTATGTTATTTATTTATTTATAAAATCAGACAACGCATGTCCATTATGATAGTAGAAATTAACCTTAAAAGCTATGGTCGTGACAATAAAACAAAGAAAATTGTGAAAACACAACTTAGACAGAATGGCAGAGGCGGGTCAGTCAGTATTCCTCTTGACTAACACTCTCAAGATGACGAAATATAGGGGAGTCATATCTCCCCGCTACGGTCTTCAGAATAGAGTTAGAGCTAGCCCGTATCCTGCAGCACAGCAAAGCAGCTTTTTGACGCATGATCGCGAAGAAATCATCCGTGCCTCCGCAAACATCCCAGATGCACTTCAAAACCGGGGCAGCCCCAACAACATTCTGAAACCGGACCCGTAGAGCATTGATGATCTTCCGCGCAAACTAGTCCACAGACTGCAAGTGTAGAATACGTGACAGTAAGCTTTGAAAAGAGTGTTTTTTACTGGTTGACTACACCGTACAAACATGCGCACTAGCATGTTACATCTGACCGCCAATGCTCTACGTTTCCTCTCAATATCTTCATGGTCTTTAAGGTCATCGGTTACTAACGAATTAAAGTTAATCCTTCATTAAGTCTCATGCTATGCTTTTCTATTGACAAAGAAAGTGACAGAACGAGCCATAGTTATAGATTAAATTAAATTGACGTCTCTGAGTGCGGCAGTAAATGTCCTAGATATTAAAATTTTGCGACTTGTTTAACGTGGTCAATTTTAAAGTATGTTAGTAAAACTAAATTGTGAGTATTTTTGCTATTGATATCGTTCTCTTCTGTAGTTATATTTACAAAATAATAATATTACGTCGGAAGTTCGTAATCACACAGTTATCGATAAATAAGAAGTCATAATATGATTACGTATGGATAATAAGCAACATACGTGGAAACGAGGGTTACGTAATTGTCTTTTAGGAGCGAGTTATTAATATTTATAATGAGTTTTTTGATTACGTCGTTAAGTAGGTAGGTAAAGTAGGTATATTAGTTATAATAATATACTTATGGGGAATGTAAAGAAAAATGTGCATTTATAAATCAGTATCAACAGTATCAGTACAACATATATTGCCTTTAATAAAGAATCCGTAGCGTTCTATAACATTTATCGTAAACTAGTGGTTACCGGCGACTTCGCCCGCAAGAGTTGGATTTTCCATATAAACTTTCATTTCCCATTTCACCCCCTTAATGTTTTTATATCGCGACAAAAATGTAGCCTATGTCCTTTCCTATGTCTCGAACCATCTCCACACCAAATTTCATCTTAATCGGTTCAGTGGTATAAGCGTCAATAGGTAACAGACATACAGACAGACACACTTTCGCATTTATAATATTAGTATGGATTGTATTGTATTACGACTAGATTACGGTTTAGTTAAATTATGTTGTTCGCCATACGCCAACCTACCCTGATCTGTCAAGTTTGCGCAATCATATTACAACCTTATGTTGATCACAGTTCCATTTCATTTGAGTAATTTTAACAGATTTGAGTAAGTTGATGCGTGGCCCATTGTATAAACATAATTATTGCTTGTTTTCACTGTAGTGTGTTTTATGTACTTTTATTTAATAAATTAATAAAGAAAGTGAATCGGGTTCAATAGACTATACCTGATAAAAAACCGGCCAAGTGCGAGTCAGACTCGCGCACGATGGGTCCGTACCATTATCTACACGCTGAAATTTTTGTGGTTGTTTTCCCGCAGCAGAACGCTTTACCTTTAGTAGTACTATCGAATCATGCAAGATATTTTCTTAAACTAAAAATATTTTTGTAAGCAAAAAAATAATCATCAACTCGAAAACGTGAGAAAAGATAGTTTCTTTTACGAAAATTGACGTATTTGGGTACTGCTTGCCGCAGGAAATCAATGTTTAAAGCAAAAGAAGCTCTACGCACTAAGCAATACAGCATAAACTGCACTATTTTACTGCGGAAAAACAACCATTAAAAATTCACCGTGTATACAACATTAGATACTATATACCTTTATACCTACCTACCTACCTACTATATACCTTTCTTTTAGTTAGCAAAAAAATCACGTTTGCTGTATGGGAGTCCCCCTCAAATATTAATTATATTCCGGTTTTAGTATTTGTTGTTATAGCAGCAACAGAAATACATCATCAGACAGCGAAGTCTTAGTAATAGGATCCCGTTCTTACCCTTTGGGTACGGAACCCTAGAAAATGAATAGCCGTCTCTAAAAAGGTATATAGCATTACAAATAAGTAGTAATATCACCATTGTATAGTATCTTTCAAATAGACGTAAAGTCAGCCTATTAGATCCCACTGCTGGGCAAAGGCCTCACCTCAACTATGAGGAGGAACGAGCCATACTCCACCACGCGGGCTCAGTGCGGATTGGTGGAGGGGTGTCTGTAAGGCAAGTGACAAACCTTACTATCAGATGTTATCAAGCCGCCTTAGGGCCTCTGACTAGGCTTAACGACTAATACCAACAGATATTAGCCGGGACCAACTGCTTAACGTGCCTTCCGAAGCACGGAGATGCTTGTCATGGACGTCACTTAAATGGTCGGAATGGTCACCCATCCAATCACGACCGCGCCGTGGGTTGCTTAACTTTTGGTATCACTACCAAAGCGCTGCCGCCACTGCGCCACAAGCACCTCAACCATTGTACAGTATCTTTCAAATAGACGTATGACATTTATATCAGTTTCCGTACCATTGTACCTAACGAAATATGTTCTGAATATTTATCTCCAGGAATAAAGGAAATATTCGTGTAACTGGGTAAACAGGAGAAAATTTAGTGTGACATTGAAATGGGTAGAGATAGCACGATTCGTATCTATGTAGACAAACATGGCAGCCGAGTGAACGCGACAATTGAAATGAAACTATCTGATTCTACCATTCCTCATCAAAAGGTATTTTCTCGTGGAATACTGTAAAATACAGTGAAGTATTATTAGAATGTACAGCAGAAAATGCAAAATATTTGAAATTTTGAACAGTTTTATAAAGAAAAATTCACATTGTTCTTCATTGGAAAGTCAATCTTAACAGAGATTTGTGAAGTATAGATAAGATATTTCGACTCAGAAATGTGTTCAAGGCAAGGATTTTTTTTCATTACTGTTGTAGTCCGATGAGATGACAAACTAATAATATTAACTTACAATACAACGAAAAATAAACTATAAGTAGGTATTAACAAAAATTTCGTATTGCCAGTATCTATTTTTTATTTCGTAGTAATCCAATTACTTAAGGATTCAAAATATTTATCTTGAAGGGTGAAAATAAAGTTATTACAATCCTTAAGGGTATGATACAATTTGATCTAATATACTCGTAGTATTTGTAAAACATATGTATCTATTCAACATAAAGATCCCGAACAAAAATATCATACTAATTTAAGTTTAAAGACTCCCTGTATTTTTGTGATCAGTGCTTTGGTTGTTTCGCAAGAGAACGCGTATTTCAAAGGCTTATTATGATGCCCCGACAAGTTTCCGAGATAAACAAACCAGAGAGAATATCAGAGAATATAAAACGTTCGACACCGCGAGGGGCGGTCCGAGTTGGGCGAACATGCCAAGCTACAGAATAGTGACGTGACGAGTACCATTGATAAACTGTCGGCAACCTCACGGTGTCGAAAAAGCTTAAAAAACTGTTCAGATACATGCGTGAATTAAGCGGCGTTTGCTTGAGACATGATCTTTTAATTTATAAGCCACGCTCTTGTCGGAGGAGTTTTCTCCATTCTTCTTTATCCAATACCATCTATTTAACCTCTCGCTACGACACGATACCTAACTTTTTCATTATTTGGCCTATGTATGACCTGTTTTTAGCCTTCCTCTTTCTTGAGTCATGGCTAACAATTTTGTTTTAAGTGTATATTTGAACTCGTTATTCATGCATACATATACAATGTTATGGTTTCTTTATGCTTAAACTCTTGGGGGCTGATACTGTTGCTCAAATATAACAACTATTAATATGGGTCCAAATTTAAAATCGCTAAAAATTTTCTTTTCCATACAACCTAGGGTTCATTCCCAGGAATTCCCAAGCCGAGAATTCCCGGGAAATAGTTGGGTTTTGCTCCAGGGAAATTAAGCTCGAGAAAAGTCGAGAACTCGAGAAATCACATTTCGTCATCGTCATATATCGTTGCTAAAATACTTGAACAGACCCGACAATTTCATGTATAAAAGTACTACTTTCACAGTTAAAACTTATTTAACAACTTTTACTTTAAAAATTATAGATATTTTTAATATCAGATAATGAAATAAATAAAATAAGGATGTCTGATAAAGTTATATAAGTATGCTTTAGTTTTGCTAAAGGCTAATTTATAAGACAGAACAAGCAGACGATTGTTTTGTAGGTATGTTTACACATTGTTCTATTGATCTTTTTTCATTTTTTGAACCGAATAGATACGCTAGATAAAACATACGTAAAGATGAATTTCTCGACAACCCGAGAAGACTCGAGAAATTGGGCTCGAGAATTCTTGAGACCCGAGAAATTGATAAGCTCGAGAAATCATGAACCCTGTATACAACCTGTTAAACCAGCTTATCGCCGATTTTGTATGCAGTAGTCAATTTTGCGATTTTGATGTTGGTCTCATAGTAAAAATTGTTATATTTAAGTACTAGAATTAGCCTCAAAACCTTTGCATGAACAAAAAGCAATCTTGTATAGGATGTAAAGGTCTAAAGTTGATCTAAAGAAAATTGTTTTATCGTTTTATTGATTGCTTGTATCACGATTCGTCGATTTCATCAAGGAAAAGACATCACATCAACAACGAAAGATCGATAGCGTGACATCACTAGTTGGGGCCGTAACTTTTAAAGCTAGATTTGATGGCCAGGGCTCGAGATAAACAGAACAAGCCCGGTATATAGTTTCATGTACTTTTCTTTAAGTATTACTGGAATATGGAAAACATTCCCGAGATAGCGGGGAACATAAAACGCTTATTTTTGGGTTCAAGTGTGCAGGTTAGTTTTACAGCGGTATTTGTTTGCTTTTGAGGTAATATCATCTTGAACAGAAGCGTGTAGGCAGATACATGTCGTTTTATGCTTATATTAATTTTAATTCAAATTGGTACATACTTAGTCAAGAAAAATCAAACCAAATATGTAAGATAATTAAAACAGTTATCAATAGTTTCATAAAATATATTTACTGCCTCGTTGGTCTAGTGGTAAGCACGCTGGGTACTATCCACGAGGTCCGGGGTTCGAATCCCGGGTCAGGCCGAAAGTGTTTGGGTTTTTCTGTCTTGAAATTACTCAGACACAGCTCCAGAGTCATGAAAGTTGGTTCCGAGACACGGGGGTGTTAAATCCCCGTGCCTCGGAAAGCACGTTAAGCCGTTGGTCCTGCGCCTGATCTCTCAACGGTCATGTCGGACTGCCGTCTCACCGAATTATGAGAGTGAAGGAACAGAGAGAGCACCTGTGTATTGCGCACACACTTGTGCACTATAATATGTCCCGCGCAGTTGGCTGATCTCTGTTGAGACAGGCCGCCGTAGTCGAAATTCGGCCAGGACATTATTAAAATATATTTATTTGTATGAAATCAAAGTTTAGCTGGCATGATTAACGTTTTGTTTAGTTAAAGTAGTTGGTGTGTCCTGGCATAGCATTCCACGTAAAATAACATCGCCTCTATAATAATTATAACACTAATTTTGAAAACTTGAAAAATATAAGACGAAATAAATTTGGAATTTACGACCAATATGTGACATGCATATTGGAGACAAACATTTCTTACCCATGTTATGTTAAATATTTGAACAACTATTAAAATAAAAAAGGGGACATTTGAAATGCTTATTACATTAATGAGTAACAAACGCCTTGACTTTTTTTTTATTATTCGGCTTTGGGCTTGACATAACTGATTTATTTGTACTAAAACAACTCAGCCTTAGGGCTGGTTACCTACATCACAATCAAAATTTTATCAAAGCCTGCACTTGCTGCTGTTATGTAAATAATAAATAAATAAATTATTTCAACAAACACACCAATTACTTAGCCCCAAACTAAGCGTGAGCTTGTGCTATGGTGACTAGGATAACGGATATAAATACTTAAATACATATAAACATCCATGACTTAGGTACAAATTGCTCGTGCTCATCACACAAACATTTGCCCCTTGCGGGATTCGAACCCACAACCGCCTGGTTTAGAAGTCCGGTGCGCGAACGACTACACCAAGACGGTCGTCAGATGTAGTTGTGATTTACAAGTTTCAATATCAAGCCTAAACGGGCCTCTATTAAGTGTACTACCGTAGATATTATTTTAATATCGTGGACGCAATCTTGCCTGAGTGTCGCTTAAAGCGCTTCGGTCGCTTGTAAGGGGTGGGGGGAGGTGAATTGGGGGGGAAAAGCGGGTCCATGTATTGATATTTAGAAATACATTTTGCTGGACAAGTTTTTGATAAGCTGCTCTGTTTGTGTTCGGATATCAGTTGGTATTTTTGGGAAACTAACTTAATACTTAAGTGACCATACAAAATGCATTTTTTAAAATAAATCTTCAACATGTATAGTGCAATACGTGCTCGTCAACTTTTAATTGGTCAGCCACATAGGATAGCATAGGATGCCTTCATCCTATGCTTGTCTGTCAATAACAGACGGACCGATAAAGGTATCGGTAATTATTAATATAACACAACATGTTTACTACAATATTTTGATTTGTTTGTGTACCCTATTGATACTACGCCGCGCACACTCACACGCATACCTGCCTTATTTTATTTGTTTAAAACGTACCGTGAGAACCCCGACGATCGAGTCGACATCGAGACGTTACCTATGACACATGTACTAGACCGACCAGAGCGCTTTCGCCGCGTGTGTATCCTGTGAAGCTCCTTACAGACATTTCGAGTAATTGTGGCCTGTGAAGTGATACCTGAACCCCTGAAAGCTGATGCGGCAAGTACCTAGCTATAAGTGCTCAGACCTGACTAATTTTCCACCTATCATTGTCGCCCTCCACGTGTAATCCACTGCCTAAACTCTCAAACACAACACAATGGGTATCAATCAGTCGATGGTATTTGGTTGTTTTTTGATTACGCCAGAAGCTCTGTGCTTTTAAAAGCACGTCAAAAGTCTTGCTCCTCAAAGGACTAAAAGATGTAAATAAAGGAACATAGACGTATAATATCTGTAAATAATTATGTAGGTATTACTGAAGTGTTTTTTCTCAAGAAATAAATAATCACTGTATTAATTTTAAGATAAATAAAGTTTTTTAACCATATTTATTATCTGTTCTGTCTGTATCATATAAAGCCGTACCCGGCATTTGGTAAGGGCATTAAATTCATATTTTTTTAAATATTTTTTAATATCAACAAATCCTACTATTATTATTTTTTAGATTAGCCTAATAGTTAGAGTAGGTAAGTTTTATAGTTAAATTAGGCTAAGTAAGCAACTAAATATAACGTCATCACAAAACTAGGTCACGCTCAAAAACTTTCTACTTCAAGTCTGAAAACTCAAGATTGTGTTATGTATTGATGTTTCTGAAACAACCGCGGCCTGTGACGAGGGTAAAGGTCCGGAGGCCCATTAAAAGTTAGATTAGTGACAAATTTCCAATGGATTTTGAATAATATCCGAGCTTACTATCTCAGTATTTCGCGATCGTCCCGATGTTTCAGCGCTGACTAATTTCGAATAGGGAAATTGTTTCGTCGAATGAAAAGGGTCGTTTGGAATTGAGGGATTTGGACTGACCACGTAACCGCGGGGTGGGATATCGTTGGAATGAAAAATATCTTATTTGCGCTACATATAAACTGAGTCGAGGGCGTTATAATTCGTGTAAATTCGCGGATGTTTGAACTTTTTCTAATAACACTTTTTCATGCTGTATTTCCTAATTTGATTCACTGAATTTAGATTACAGTCCATCTTTTCATCCCACCTATTTCAGTAGGTAGAAAATTATTGCTTGTTTCTAATAGATTTTAAAAAAATTATACTCATAGGTGCTGTGTTTAACTGTAAGTAATTTATTTTCAATCTAAACTACAAAGTTTAAATTAAAAAAACCTTAAAACAATACCTGATCTGCCACATCCTGGATCATGGTCAGTGGACCGTGGGCCCTCACGTGCAAGTGATGATTTTATTAATTTTGTATACTTACACGTGGTGGGATGTGTTACCACTCATAGTTTATAAGTTTATACATTCTTATTAATTGAATCTAGTAGTCCTTTTTTAATACTCGTATATACAAGACAAATGACATTTGTTTTATAAGCTATGAAAATCATATTTATTGAAAAGCAAGTTTTTTTAAAACAACAGTACTTGTATCTCAACTCAATTGAAACATCAACTTACTTCTAATTGTAGTGCTCTACAAAACCAGTTACATATCACTAAGCGGCTTAGATATTTTTCGAAATGATATTATATTTATGAAAATATTATTCTTGTTGAACCCGAATAGACATTTGGTGGTTAGACAAATAAAATGAAGATGTGGGTTGGGATCGAGTGTAGGAAGTAAGTTGTACTTGGGTTCAAGAATCGATTATGTGCAATTATCAGAGTTCGGAGTAATTAGATTGATTGGATGTACATTGACAGTACTGAAATAATGTAATAAGACATGCCTTTTTTTAAGAACCGATAATTCAAAATTCTGGTTTATATCATAAATCTTACTTATTTTATGTCACCTGAAATTACTTGGTGGGACTCTACAAAACTTTGTTCTTTTTAGTTTTACGACTAGAATACCATTTAAGTCTCACTTTTAAGATTACGGAATACCGGAGGCCTGTTCATATTATTATGTTTGCGGACATTGACCCTAAATTGATTAACCTATAGATCCGATCTTTGGTATTTAAAGCTAATCAGGGTCGATGAATCTACACGAGCGGTAGTTTCACACGATTGATATGCCATTATCAATCGTGTGAAACTATCGCTCGTGTGTACAAGTGTGCTCGTGTACAAGCGGCACCGAACAGGCACAAGTGGACCCCCTGGATTAACTAATCCATACTTAAGTGGGTTAGGCATTTAAATTTTAAAGCTTCTAAGAGTTTGTTTGAATATTGAATCATTCTTTAAACTTCATTGAACAGAGAGTTGTTTATTTAGCGACTTTACTTAGCGACTACAAAAGTGGTAGGTGGTAGAAGCTATCCGTCAGGCGATCCCTAATTTTGTTTATCTCAAAAACGTCACATGGGTCCCAAATACATCCCTATGTCGGCCTGGGAGAAAGAACTACAAAAGAATGAAGAACCTGCGATCCCCTTACATTCCAATGAAGACCCCAAAGTCCTCGAAGAAATACCAACATTGTACGAAATCAAAGACATCATCAAGCAAATGCAACGGGACAGCCCCTGGACTGGACCAGGTAGTAGCTGAACTATATAAAGCAATTCCTGATGTTGTGCTAACATTCATCCTAGAACACATTTGTAATGCCTGGACAAATAATGTTATACCGGAATCCCGGACTCGGACAGTCCAAATACCTATACCAAAGAAGCCACACCAACTAAACATTAACGATTACAGGCAAATCTCTATATGTTGCACCGGATACAGAATGTATGTCAGCCTGCTGCTATAGCGTTTAGACAAAACAATAGAATCACTCGGCAATTACCAAGCAGCTTTCCTAGAAAATCGCTCAACGGACGATCACATCTTTGCTCTGAGGCAAGTGCTAGACGAAAACTGGAGGGAAGGCACAAAAACTTATGTAATGGCTGTAGACATTGAGAAAGCATTTGATACCGTTGATCTTAATGTACTGAAAGGTATCTTAACCACAAGAACTAATGAAGCCCTCACAAATAGGATCATCAAAGCGTGTATCAACGAGTCAACTTGCATAAAATGGTACGGCCAAATAACAAACTTTATAAAAAAGGGCAAAGGTGTGAAACAAGGATGCCCACTGTCACCGCGACTTTTTACGATTGTTATAGATGAAGTACTGAAAACGTTAGAAGAAGAATTGCCATTACTAAAACTTAACCAAGATTTTAGTATAAACCTTTCTATGTGCCTCTCCTTTGCCGACGATCTGATCCTCGTAGATACTAATCTTAACAGACTTAAAACAATCTTTACTTATTTAAAAAAACTTTTATTAACAGTTGGACTGAAAATAAACGAAACAAAAACAAAAATCTTAGTGCGAAACCCTACAGAGAAAAAACCAATGAATCAGTTCATAAGAATGGGTGGAGTCAATATACAGCCATCTCAGGAAATCAAGTATCTTGGTACCTATCTTTCAGGAAGCCATGCTAGAAAATGTACAACAAGGATCCGATGCAAGCAAGGTCAGAAAAATGCAAAAACACTATTACCCTTCATTAAGAAAACGAAGATGGATTGGAAAATAGCAAGACTTCTCTACAAAATCATTATAGAACCGACGATGACATATGGGCTCAAAGCAGCCGCCTCAACAAAACAAAATAGATTCTACCTTAGAAAGTATGAAAGAGTAATACTAAAAGACATGCTTAGAAACTCAAGAAACCCGCCAAAAGATAAAAGTACACATCAGCTACTAGAGGGGAAAACTATTACAAAAAGAATTAAATTTCTAAGACTAAGGTAGGTGCGCCTAATAAGAGCCGACCCCAAATAAGGGTCACCACTTCAAACTTCCCGCAGTTAATACTTAAACCAAAACGGATATCGCGCGGCCCCTCCCCAGTGACCAATCACAAAAGTGCAACAACATTCATAGCTTTCGCGCTGGCCATTTTGTCAGTGGCTCCGTGTCTTCCTCAAGGACGGTCGACGTGACGCAATTTACAAAATCCTAATATTCATTTTTGCTTTGTTAAGTGATACATCTCGCAAGTTTTGTAATAATTCGGCAAACGCAGTGTTATAATACTTTCTGAGTGTGGGCTGACGGGGTAAGTTACCAAAATTATTGCTTTTTTATATCGTCTTTGTTTGGTTTTCTCAGAAAATATCTAAGTGCCTAATGAGGTCCACTATGTTGTCTTCAAATAAGAGCCGGTCCTTATTACAGCTAAGACGTAGTAAGATCAACGAGTTATAAGGTGAAATGGTGCCATTGTTTAAATTTACATGCGTGTATTTCGATTTAAACATTTATGTTGATGATTAAACGAAAACATAATAATACCGATAAGTAAGAACTTGCAACTTTTGGTATCACGAAAAAAAGTAGATCCCAGCAAAGACTGATATTTTAGTTATATATTTTTTGTCCTGATTGTGTGTAACATTTGCAATAAACGTTGACTTAGTTTTCCTTAATTGATTTGTATTAACTATTATCGTATACTATATCATTATTGGGCGATACATTCTTTGTTTAAAGTTGTTAATCACTTGAATTTTTATTCTTTGTTAAAACGTTCTCCCACAAGTTAACTAAGTATTTCGTTATGTTGTTTATTGAATAAAAAGAAATATGTTACATGTAATTAGGACAAGCAAATAAAACACACTTGGAATATACGTGCATACTGATCTCCTTTACTTAATCTGCAATGGTTGCTCTTTTTTTGCTTTCATATACCTGATAAGGTCCAAGAGCTAAGAATGAAAAAAAAAACTGATTAGTAACATTTTGTGATTTACTTTACAAGAGATAATAAAACACTGCATTGATATCCTTTCTTTTTTTATTTATTACTATAGAATAGATGAATTGTAGCATATATACATTTTCTTAGACTTTATAAGGGCGACGACACAAATATACAAGATTTTTTGTTACATCGTTCGAGACCAAGAACTTAATAGTATTTTAAAGCCTTTACTTTTAAAAGATGTGATTTTTCTAGTAAACAAACTCTTTAAACTCTTAGTTCAATAATGGACTTTATTTGGAAACCTAGTGCCCAATAAGGACCGAAGACTAGCTTTTAAAAATCCTTATTTTGGAAGAAAATGGCCATTAATACCTTGATTTTGTACCATATGTCGCATTTTTAAATAATCATTTAATATGATCATAGTGTCTTACAAACTATCGCACTCCCCGAAATTGATTTATAACGATTTCCAAAAACTATGCCCTTATAAGGCGCTCTTACCTTATCCTTTCATGGACACGTGCTTAGAAGAACACAACCCCACATTTTACACGCAGCTCTAAAATACAAGGCGGCCAAACTGAAACACGGCCGGCCAATGTTCACATGGAAGGACTCCCTATCGCACGACCTAAGCTACTACAGCAAAACACGTGAAGAATGGCATCAACTCGCGGTGAAAAAACACTCTTAAAAAGGAAGCACAAGAAATATTCAACAGAAGCGAAACGGACAGCGGATCTGAATTGGAGGACGATCAACACCAGCTACACAGAAAACACAATACCCAACCGCAGAACACCAACCACTAAGGCTAGACAGCCCACCCTATCATCTCATCAACGCTCATCCTGTACAAACAATACCCATCTAATCCAATACTCCTAGACTGGACTAGGTTGCATAACCGCTTGGTTGTGGTCAGGCGGCTGCGGCTTCCCGATCTTTCTCTCCCATCCCAGAGCGTGTCCCTCCTTAACAAATCGTGCACCTCGGTATGCCGGTTTTACCGGAGCTGAGCCCTTGAGCCTGGCCGAGCGATGCACTATCGAATCGAATCGAAATCAAAGGGTCCGCCGCAGATCCGCATCTATGGTTCCGTTTATGTGGACAGCTGGTGTCAAATTGTTAATTTTAAATTGTTTTACGTTATAGGTAGTTTTTACAAAATCTATAAATTTAAACTTTATGTTTGTTTTGTTATGACAAATCTTTAAAAATATAAGTCTGGTTAGGTAGTAATAATCCACAGGATACATTAGAAGTGAGAGTAATAATACTAGCTGTTTACTCGTACAAGAACTACAACATAATAACAACAAATAAATATAATAATTAAACATCAAGACAGCATAACAATGTGACGTAGCTCAGGTTCTGGCTTAGGATGTGAAAGATGAAAAACAGCGCTGGTGTCTTCCAATGTCTGTGTATGGCGACTAATAGTTGACGAGATGAGACGGCAATACGACATGGCTGGATATCAGGCCCAGGCTCAGCGGTTTCTCCTATTTCCTAACTTCAGAACTATGTCTGCGGTATTTGAAAACAAAAAAAAAACAGAAACAAATTTCGGTCGGACCCGGAATTCGAACTCGGGACCTAGTGGATAAAACAGCGTGCCGATTATCAGACCAGCTAGGGAAAACGTCTACCCGTTCACTATTCAGACATTTCCAATTTCATAGACTTCGAGGGGAGTCGGGACATTTAATGTAATTAATATCGCGACAAATTTAATAATGGCCTTAATTAATTCGGAGTGTTCTCCAATTATCGTCCAAAGGTGTTGGGCAGTGTAAAGGTTTTCATTTAAAATGCTTGAAGAAGAGAGGTAAGATTAGTGGTAAAATAATTCATCGAAATCGGTTTGCAATACAAGATTTTAAACTTTGAGTATTGATACATACTCGACTGCCTCGGTGGTCTAGTGGTCAGCACGCTGGGTACTATCCACGAGGTCCCGGGTTCGAATACCGGGTCGGGCCGAGAGTGTTTGGGTTTTTCTGTCTTAAAATTACTCAGACACAGCTCCGGAGTCAGGAAGTTAGTTGGTGGTGTTAACACCCCCGTGCCTCGAAAAGCACGTTAAGACGTTGGTCCTGCGCCTGATCTCTCTACGGTCATCTCGGACTGCCGTCTCACCGAATAATGAGAGTGAAAGAACAGAGAGTGCACCTGTGTTGCGCACACACTTGTGCACTTTAATATGTCCCGCGCAGTTGGCTAATCTCTGTTGAAATAGGGCGCCGTAGTCGAAATTCGGCCAGGAGGACATTATTATTATTGATACATACATTGCATGTTACACTTAAACTAAACACGTAAGTAGTAAGATTATATTACTGCTAAACAAACAAAAAGAGACAGACTATAATAATTTAGAAACGTCAGACCAAACAGCCGTCAGTTGCTAAGAAAATCAGAGAATCCGTAGACGTAGTAGGGACGTCATTCGATGACGACTAAAGCTAGACTCAAAAACTGGTAAAAATACATAAGAAATCGCATCAATTAATTTTACATTTCGAAATTAATGTAGTCTGTCCCTTTACGTTTGTTTAGCAGAGAAAGAGAGAGACTGAACTTAAATTTAATCTAAGATATTGAAATCGAGTCCAATGTACTATGTTTAGGAAAAAATAAATGAAATTAAATAAATGAAATTAATAAATAAATTGTTTCAACAAACACACCAATTACCTAGCCCCAAACTAAGCGTGAGCTTGTGCTATGGTGACTAGAACAACGGATAGAAATACTTACCTAAATATGAATAAACATCCATGACTTAGGTACAAATGCTCGTGCTCATCACACAAACATTTGCCCCTTGCGGGATCCGAACCCGCAACCGCCTGGTTTAGCAGTCCGGTGCGCGAACGACTACACCAAGACGGTCATCCTAATAATTATACTAGTCCTTTTAACAATGTGTACACCGTGTACACACTTTGCTTAAGACGAATTATTGATAGAGTGGTGACACATTTTGAAATTCCTACAAACGCAAACGTCTTAATCTAATCACTTTCCACAAAAATGGCCCTTAATCCATCCTATTAAAGTTTATTGCATTCATTCATTCGGCAGCTCCGAGCGAAGCCGCGGCCATAATATAGTCTGCACATAAAAATTAATCGCCACTCGGGTTTCAATTTAATATCGTGCCGAATCGTGAACGGCCTCAAACGGTCTTAAAAATTTTACGGATTCGATATAAATTAAGATCTTTGGACGCGAATAACTCAAGTTTAAAATCGGCGCGGCGACGAGATATTGTTTGAGAATGGTTCCAGACAATTTTGAAGAAATATATCTAATAAACTTCTTTTTATAGTTGAATACCTCATCACTGAGGGCCGTGATCATTAGGTGGAATAAAACACACACAACGACTTTCTTAGCAATTGTAATGAAGTGGCTCGCCACCAATAAGTACATTGAAAGTTAAAATTACATATTACATGATTGTGTTGAGAGGATGTATTTTAACATGTAATAATGTTAAAATACATCCTCTTACACAATCATGTACGTTACCAACACCACGTAGGCCTACCGCCAAACTGAATGACCCGACCCACCCGCCTTAAGGGTTGTTCCCAGTGGTCCACGACTCTATTGTTCTTCTTTTCCACCGGGTCCATGAATATTTTCAATAATAATAATAATAAAGAGATTAGGAATAAAGAGGGAAAAGAAGATTTTCTAAAAGTACAGTCAGTAGAAACAAATTCTTATCAGAAAGAACAATATTTTAATAAAATTCTATGTTTTAGGTGAAATTTTCAAGATTTCCAATGGTTTTTCCTGTCTTCGTACATAAAATGGCTCTATACTATCATGTCTTTCTTACTAAATTGCTTCCATAGTTTGTAAAGTGGGCCGTAGGACAAGATTGTGTATTCTTTTATTTCATAGAAATATACACTTATCCCTTAGCCAAGCTTTCATTGCTGACTGTATTAAACATTCTCATGGACAGACAGAAACATGGACCCAACGGGAAAGAAAAATTTACTAATTTAAAAAGTCGTGGACCCGTTTGGAAACTCAAGTATGAATTTTCCATGGACCTTTGGGAACAACCCGCCAGAACTGATGTCTGTAAAGAAATAAGACGTCAATTAGAAAACTCGGTACCGAGTTAGGCGTTAGTGTTAGAAAATAAACAAAAACCTCAAATTATCTTTCAGGGTTCTGTGCCCAAAGGGTAAAAACAGGACCCTATGACTAACACTCCGCTGTCCGTCTATCTGTTTATCTGTTGGCTGGGTCTAAGGATCCGCGCTAGACAGTATAAATTTTTCAGAGACGATGTACAAATACTAAAAAAACTAAAACAAATATTATGGGTGGACCTCCATGCAATAAAGGTAATTTTTACGTTTTTAAAACTTAGAAAAAGGTTATAATATACATAGTCTTATGTTGTTTATAGAATAGTACGCAACCTTTCGTGTTATGCTTGAAGAGGTGCTTGAGGCGCAGTTGCGACAGCGCTTTGGTAGTGATACCAAAGTTAAGCAACCCACGGCGCGGTCGTTATTGAATGAATGAATGATTATTTATTTGCATTAAAACATGGTAAGTATATATATCAGGTCTTCATATTAGTAAAGTGAACAACCATGTTTCATCGATGTAACGATAGGCAAACATTTCGTCGTCATGCAATATTAACTAATAAGCAACAATACGGTAACGAAAATATTTATATCCAGGATTGAGATTGGTTAAATTTAGATAATCAATAAAATTAAAATATAAATAATAACGTAAATGTCATAAAATAACAGGTATGATGTCAAGTTGTCAAAAATAAACAGAAATATATAACATGTCAGGTATTAGGTGATAACAATTCGTTTAAGATGGCCATCACGACAGAATTTTGTGAACTCATCTATGTCATAGAAACAGTTCTCAACCAGCACTTTAAAAATAATTCTTTTAAAAATATTAAATGACAATCTTTGAATGTGGTTCGGTAGCAAATTAAATAGACGTACGCACATACTGTGGCTGTTTCTGGCAAGACATACTGTATCTGCTACAGGGACAGATAACTTCCACGGGTATCTTCTTGAACCACCTCGACTACAATCGTCCCGTGTTTTTGTAAAGAGATGGGTATTTTTCTTCGTAAATAATAAAACTTCGAATATATACAGGGATGGCAATGTTAAAATTCTTAATTTTTTAAAGAGAGGCCTACATGATTCCATCAATCCGACATCACAAATAGATCTAATACACCTCTTCTGTAAAATAAAGACACGCGTAAGGGATGTTGAGTTTCCCCATAGAATAAGCCCATACCTCAGAATGGAGCCAACATAACCATGGTATGTCATCAAAGCTGTTTGGATATTAGACAATTTTGTCAGATGATAAAGCGCGTACACAAATGTATGTATTCTCTGACAAACCGCATCAATATGGTTCGTCCAAGTGAACTCGGAATCAATAACGATACCTAGAAAAGTGGCTGATGTAGTCATGGCAATTAGATCATCGCAATGCTTAACCGTTAGGTTTTGGGGTTTCCCGTTTTTATTGTGGAATTGTATATATTTTATTTTATTTGTATTAATTTTCAAATTATTATCATGTAGCCAATTCGTAATATTTTTAATTTCATTGTTTATTTCATTATTGTAGTCAATTTTAGGTTTCTTGTGTATTGTCAAAGAAATATCGTCAGCAAAGAGTATGACTGGATATTGCGTACATTTTGGGAGGTCATTTATATAAACAATAAAGAGTAGTGGTCCCAGTATACTACCCTGTGGGACACCTGAGTTATTTTGCCTATTTTGTGACTTGCATGTTACGCTAACTGACTCATCATCCAGCTTCCATTGGATGGGCGACCATTCCAACCATTTAAGCGACGTCCATAACACGCATCTCCGTTCTTCGAAAGGCACTTTAAGCAGTTGGTCTCGGCTAATATCTGTTGGTATTAGTCGTTAAGCCTAGTCAGAGGCCCTAGGGCGGCGTGATAACATCTGACAGTAAGGTTTGTCTCTTGCCTTACAGACACCCCTCCACCAATCTGCACTGAGCCCGCGTACCTCCTCATAGTTGAGGTTAGGCCTTTTCCCAGCAGTGGAATCACACTTGGCCGGTTTTTATGAAATTTGTTTTTTTGACTTTGCCAATCGGTAGAAATAAAATATGATTTTGTTACTTCTGAAGCACGTCAATAAGGCTCCGCCATCGGCAACCAAACACTGCACACAGTATCGTAATTTCAGGCTACACTTGTATAAGTATTATTACACAAGATGGCCGATCTTGTTTGTTCGGAGCAACGCGAAAATAACAGGATATGATGCCGTTACCGGCCCTTTTATTGCTTTTTTATCTTCCCCTATTCCCAGTGCTACGTATAATATTATAATATGAGGGTTTTTGCAGCATCAAAAACTTATACCACCTCATAGTTAAGGCAAAGGACTAGCAGCGGGATCTATTAGGCTAATTTTACTTTTACTAAAGTACTCAAATTGAGGAATAAAAGCTGGCGTACATACGATAATGGGTTTGACTGCCTCGTTGGTCTAGTGGTCAGCACGCTGGGTACTATCCACGAGGTCCCGGGTTCGAATCCCGGGTCGGGCCGAGAGTGTTGGGTTTTCCTGTCTTTAAATAACTCAGACACAGCTCCGGAGTCAGGAAGTTGGCGATGTTAACACCCCCGTGCCTCGGAAAGCACGTTAAGCCGTTGGTCCTGCGCCTGATCTCTCTTCGGTCATGTCGGACTGCCGTCTCACCGAATTATGAGAGTGAAGGAACAGAGAGTGCACCTGTGTATTGCGCACGTGTGTGCACAAGTGTTTGTGCACTATAATATGTCCCGCGCAGTTGGCTAATCTCTGTTGAGATAGGCCGCCGTAGTCGAAATTCGGCTAGGAGGACATTATACAGTTAGAGCCCATTTACACGAATACGATTCATGATTTTCACGATACGTTCTTTTTTTTAACGGCGGCAATTCTTTTTGAATGCCCATGTTCACACGGATCACGAATCGTGAAAAATAGCGATACGTCTTAAATCTAGTATCGTGTTTTTATAAATCACGAATCGTCAAAATACACGGATTTTTGACCGAATTCAATTAGGATATTTTGACGAATCCTGATAAAACACGATTCCTTATGCAATGGGACGTCCATCCGTCATGACGTATCCTGTATTTTGACGAATCGTCAACGACGGTTCCCGTGTAAATGAGCCCTTATCTATAATCTTAATATTATAAATTAGGAAAGATTTGATTGTTTGTTTGTATTGAATAGACTCCGAAACTGGGCTATTAAAAAAACGATAATGGCAGCTACATTCGGGTAGCAAATTTATTAAGCACGTCAACTTAAATCATTTTTAAAAGAGGCTTTGACATTAGTGACTGAGTTTCTTGCGCTGCTTCTTCTCAGCACTCGCCCACAATTTGTCCCGAAGCAGTGGTAGGGCTTAAAAAATAATATGTTGGGACGTGTATAAGTGCCCCCTGTGGGCCTACATACATAAATAAATGACTTTTATGACATTAGGACGGAACTTTAGATAACGATTTGGCGGCTTACATAATGACTTGGTGACTATTACTGGCATGATGGCTTATTAAGAGGAAACGCGGCTACGTGGTATTTGAAGAAAAGGTATTGTTGCTGTCTCGATGCGATCCCTGGTAGCCGCCCAAGCAAGAAAGGAACAAGCGAGCTCAAACCGATAAATTCTTCCTAAACAGCATTTCGAAGTCTCCTATTTTCTTGATTTGACAAATGATAATATTTTATTTTGAAATAGTTTCTCAAAAGGTAGATTTTTTTGGCGAGCGTATGAAAATTGAGGGTTGAAATTAGGCAATTTTCTTAGTTTTTGTTAATTCGAATATAAGAAAAATAAGAGCATAGCTGTGGTAAATGTCAATTTTATGGTAAAAAAATATTTTGCCTTTAGAAATAATCCAGGGAGAAACAGGGGACTACGTTTGTATGGAGAAATGGCGCCTGGTCTCTCCCCTTAATGAAACGGGGGAACAGTTGTTTTTGCATTACCATTTTTAGTGATAGATACACTAAATGCCAGTCCTCCTAACACAATCTGCAATTGCAATACAAACTCTTATTTTATGAGTAGTTCCATATGACTTCCATGATTAGATCATGTAAATACCTACAGATGCATTAGCAAAAACGCTTTACGTGCCTATAAAATAAAATGGGACCACCTCAGGAGTATTTTTTTTAATTTTTATTTTTATTCATATAATAATTGACATTTACATAATTGACATACATTGATTAAGAAAATTGACATACATATACGGTGACATACATAAAGTCAAACATAGAACTTCCTATTTTTTTACGAACTGCGACAGAAAGAGGTTCATGTTTTTGGAGCGTATGTATGTATGTATCCCCACTTTTTTGTCACGCTTTACAACTCTATCGGCTGGACGGATTTGGACATGTGAGGTGTCGTTAAATTTGTCAGAATAGTGGTAGTCACACAGGCTACATAAATTTTGAAAATGGCGTCCGCGGATAAAAAAGGGGAGGGAAGGTTTCCGTAAAACGGGGTTAGAAAATATGGGTATCATATGAAAGCTAGTGAAAAGACTATTTCAAAAAAATAATAAATTATGCAGTAGGGTATTTTTTTTCTAATAATTTGGCATTACTTGTTTAAGTCGGTTAATTGGGCACCAAACTCGAAAAGCTCTTGGAGATAAAGTGAACTATAACAAAGGTTAAAGTAACTTCAAGTACATGTCAGAAGCACTTCAAGTTTCTTAGAAGTGGGATAATACTTTCGTTATAAGAGAAGGTTGTACATTAACTGAAAAATCATCTATATAATTAATAACCCTGGAAACTTACTTAATATTTTAACTCGGACCGCTGAATCAGATAATAAGTAAGATCTAGAACTTACTCCAATATTCAAATAGTATTAAATATTCATGGCCATCAGCCATTACAGAAATCTCTGGTTATAATATATGCTACCCTGCAGTCGGCAAACTTTTTCAATTTTAAGCTGAATGGCGAAGTAATGTCCTTCGTCGATTCTCTTAATTAATATCAATTACCTTTTCACTTTAGAACAGGGTTTCTTAAAGTGTAGCTATGTATCAGAGGTCCACAGTCGGTCAGTTATAAGTAACTTTAGAAAATGGTGTATCAAACTTAGCGTTTCTTGGCCAAGCCACCATACGAGTAACCATACACTATTAAAAATAAGGATTGTTTTCCTTTCCCTATCATAATTTTTGACGGATAAGACTCCCTCTTCGATGCTTGTCTAAGGGCTCCCTGGAATTGTTTCAATCGATAAATTATTGTTTTAAAGTGATAAGCATTCACTATGCAAATTCAAATATTTCAAGTGCAAAAAAACTGACACTTCAAGAAAAAAAAAGTGCAAAAATATATTTAGATTGCATAGTGAACGCTTATCACTTAAAAACAATAATTTATCGTATTTGCAAGCTTCATCTTTCGATTGTTAAATACTTGCAATAGTATTTCTTTCGAGTGTTGAGGGTGTAATCCCAATAACATTGATGAAAGCAACGCGGCATTACAGCGTTAAGAAGCACTTGAAAATTTCGACAGGCTCCGCCAACGCCAGGGTGGCCGAGAGGTTAGGCAATCGCCCGGTATGCGAGGAACGCGGGTTCAATTCCCGCCTCTGGTAGTCAATCGTAAAAATGGTCCGTGACTGCAAAAAGTTTTAGAAACCCTGCTTTTGACCATGGGTCGCCAAACTTTTGAGACAAAGGGCCAGACTTACTCCTCTATAAACCTTTATGATCTAGTTAGTTTATCGTAGTAACATACTGTAATTTTCATTTTTTTCTAACTATTTGGCCCGGTGGCCAAATAGTCCGTGAAAGAAAAAAATGAAAATTCAATAACTCCAGACCACGAGCACTATAGGTTATAACCGTATAACCTATAGTGCTCGTGATCTGGAGTTGGCCCACGGGCCATAGTTTGTAGACCCCTGGTTTAGACTGTTTGGATAGTCTGGTAGTCACCACGCTGCTAGCTGTCCCAGAGGTCAGAAATAGCTCGAAGCCAGGATCTTGCTTGAAAACACTCCCGTGCTTTGAAAAGCACATCAAACTGTTGGTTTTGCGCCTGATCTATCTCCGATCATGTCATTTCTCATCATTTCACCGAAATTTGAGAGTGAAAGAACAGAGTGCAACTATGTATAGCTCCCGTGCAGTTGGCTTATCTCTGTTAAGCTTGGCTACCTGAGACGAAATTCGTCTAGAATGTTTCAACAATAGTATTTAATTTAATAAGTAATTCATGTGTCAAGTACCTAATAAGTCAGCCTATTAGATCCCACTGCTGGGAAAAGGCCTCACCTCAACTATGAGGAGGAACGAGCCATACTTCACCACGCGGGCTCAGTGCGGATTGGTGGAGGGGTGTATGTAAGGCAAGTGACAAACCTTACTGTCAGAAGTTATCAAGCCGCCCTAGGGCCTCTGACTAGGCTTAACGACTAATACCACAGATATTAGCCGGGACCAACTGCTTAACGTGCCTTCCAAAGCACGGAGATGCTTGTCATGGACGTCACTTAAATGGTCGGAATGGTCACCCATCCAATCACGACCGCGCCGTGGGTTGCTTAACTTTTGGTATCACTACCAAAGCGCTGCCGCCACTGCGCCACAAGCACCTAAGTAAAATGGCAATTCAGTGTTTGATTCCCACTCGAAATAATTAAGCCTTACCTACTTAGGAATGTAGTGTGTACTAGATATAATGTACCTACTACTGAAAAAGTATGTTAGCACGACTTTGCTATGATTCGCATGACATTAATTGTAAAGCGTGAAATTATTATTTAAAACTTATTGAACAAACCGAAGCTTATTACCCTACAAAAGCTCAGGCGTTCATGAAAAATTGCTGGGACGAAAGCGAAACTGAGCTAAGATATCTCGAAAGGAAAACTAAATTGCTTGTTTTAAAATTTCTCAGCGAGAAAACTCGGATTTGTATAAACAGAATGCAGCAGAACGGTTTATTTCATTAACTTGTCAGAGCGTAACGAACCGTGGTTTCTTGTACTGGTTCTTTTATATTGGATTACGTCACCTTGGCGTTTCTGTCGCCTATACGATAGTAGCTTCTGCCCGTGATTTTGTCTGCGTTAACTAGATTAACATAATATTACATTTCTTAAAATCAATCCACAGATTTCGACTTTCTACACACTTCTACATACAGTGCTATAGTTTGATTATTTTATTTAAAGCGACTTTAGTAATACTTGTCAATAAGAACTTAAGTTTATGTTTACCACTAAGAGTCGATTTTACCGTCAGATAAGGAATATTCGTCGAATAGAATACAAAACGCCTAATTTGAAAACGTCACCTATTTGTCAGCAATCATTTAAGTAAATGTCATTTTAAAATCGGTCGTTTTAAACTTATTCCGGCGGATAAGTCTTATATGACGTTGCTAAAATCCACTCTAAGACAGGCAATTATACTGTGCGCAAAATTGTCTGGTCCTATTTTACTTATTACTTCTATTATGAACATATCTTAAGACATGCTAAATTAAGGTTTTGTTATTTGTAACTTCATTTACAAAATTTATCACTAACACTTTAACCACATGACATCAAAAACTGTTTGAAGTCGAACATCGAATGAATTTTAATACGGAAACAAGATTTATGCAGTAACTGCGTAGAGTATAGTTTTTACAAAATAACGAGTGCATGTTGTCGATTTGTTTAATAGTTAATAGACAGACATTTTACCGCATACTCCTTCCAAACCACTGGCGTAGGTTCTTCAGCAAGGATACCTTCCTACGTCCGACACTTCTCTTGCCTTGAATCTTTCCCTGTATGATTAATTGCAGAAGTTTATATTTCGGGTTGCGCATAATGGGTGCAAGATACTCTTCTGAATGGTGTATAAAACCTCTGTGTCCTTCTTCATGCGGTTCGAAACGGTTATGTATTTGATTTTGTCTCTCCAGGATATCCTTAACATTCTTCTGTACACCTACATCTCAAAAGCCTCAACCCTTTTATACATCGCTTCAGTGAGTGTCAATGCTTCGACGCCGTGCAGGAGAACGGAGAAAACATAACAGCGGGCAAGTCACGATTGAAGCTTGATGTTCCAGATCATAATGTCTAGCACTTCAGCCGGCAACGAATTCCACTCTTTAGCCCTACGCAACAGTCGTTTCTTATTCTATGTTTCCGTCCATGGCTAATTAAAATTTTCAAAAAGAGATACAAATCTTTGATTTCAAATCATAATGAAATCATCACTTCGAAATGTTAACCCTTATCTTATAGAAGCAATTTAGGCCATTACAAAAAGGTTTACGATTTCAATTTGCGTTGAAATAACGAAACACGGTCTTTAGAATTAATATCTAACCAGTTCAAACTAGTTCTGGGGTTCGGTTAAATTTATTGAGGCCCGGTTTTGGAGGAATTATTTTAATTTTACATTGAGTGAATTGGTTAACGTGTTCTGACGGTGTAATGTTTTATCTAAAAAAGGTTATAATTTTCGTGTAAATAAAGAGCTGTTGATGTCAAATCTAAAGCACCAAAGTTTTAAAGAACTTGTATGAGTAATGAACGATTTACACTTTTTAAGTAAATTTCACAGGTAACTTTATAATTATTATGAAAGATTCTAATAAACTTATGAGGTAGGTACTTAATGTTTAATTATTTTTTTAGTTAACTGAGTCATACCCAAAGGACTGGATCGTTGGTCTAGTGTTCAGCACGCTGGGTACTATCCACGAGGTCCCGGGTTCGAATCCCGGATCGAGCCGAGGGTGTTTGGGTTTTTCTGTCTTGAAATTACTCAGACACAGCTCCGGAGTCAGGAAGTTGGTGGTGTTAACACCCCCGTGCCTCGGAAAGCACGTTAAGCCGTTGGTCCTGCGCCTGATCTCTCTACGGTCAAGTCGGACTGCCGTCTTAGTGAATAATGAAAGTAAAGTAACAGAGAGTGCACCTGTGTATTGCGCACACACTTGTGCACTATAATATGTCCCGCACAGTTGGCTAATCTCTGTTGAGATAGGCCGCCGTAGTCGGAGTTCGCTAGGACATTATTATTATTATTATTATAAAAGGTACAAGCAAAATGAGTTCCTCCACTAATCACATTTTAATTCAACATACATTAATGACAAAAGTATCATCATTGAACCACAGATTACATTGAACCCAAAAGTGGAAAGCCACGTCTTATTACATAATACAATTCAAGCAGCTGTAACGGCCACGAACGTTAACCTTGTGAAATAGCACGGAACCACGTGTCTGCTATGACTGTACCCTAAACTTGCGTCTGCTGGTCCACCGATAAATTACTCCTAAACTCACTAGCCGAACCTACAATCTGTATTTTACCCTAAACTACAACAGTGTAGAGTCGAAAATCGAGACGAACCGGATCGGGAAGGGGAAACTCTGTAATTTTTATGAAGGCACTTAATTTGGTAGTAAAATATGATTTTGAACGAGGTCGAAATTTTTTAACGTTGCTTGTTAGAGTTTAGCGAATAGTATTAGTAGCTTTACGAGATAAAATTTTTGGGAAGTAAATAAAAAATGTTTGCGCCTACCATGAGAATATGGGATAATAATGTTTTAAAGATAATCTTGGCATTTTAATAAATCTAACAAATTATTTTATTTTAAATCTAAGAGTACGCGCGGCCGCTAAATTTGTAATGACCCGAATCCGTCAATAAAGTCCGATTTTAATTTTAAACCGGACAATCGCTGTAAGAATAATTCGGACCGAACGAATATAGTGTGTATGTATTTTACGGTGTCTTACTTATCCTGGTGTTGACATTCACATCAGGATTCATTAATTTATTTTCAGTAGGTACAAATTCATGATAAAAGAGAGAAAACCGTTGGTGAGTACGCAGATTGGCAAATAAGTAGGTAAATGTTACAGTTTTGGAGTACCAATAACGTATTATTACGTTCCAGTAAAATATTATTACGTTCTCCTATTAATCAGTTCAAAGAAACACATAATCTTCTATTGTACCTATTAATTATCCCATTTCAAAGTTACTGTATTAGCTGAAGCTTGAAGCACGTAACAATTTCTTGGAACATCAAAAACAAAGTTCTTTATCTATAAAATTTCTCAGAAAATATGTTACATTGTAAGTAATATTTTTCGATTTTCGGAATTTAAAATTCCAGTTAACTGTATCTAAAGTTCGTTTTGGGACAACATTAATTGCTCACACAAGTTTTAAGTACACATGGACGCAGACTAACCCACTTTGACTTAGAAACGGCGTTTATATCCTCCGGAATAAAAGCGGTTTTCGTACAAAATTATTTCTTTTTCGTATTTTCACGGTACCTTTATGCGCGAGTCCAGCTCGCACTTGGCCGGTTTTTTTAGTTACTTAATATCGTTTTAGATGCTTTGTTGTGTGCTTGCCAAGAGGCGGTACCGAGAGGATTCCGGACGAGAATCTTTGTGATGTTTTCGTTAGCTATAAACCACGCCAATGAGAAACCGGCCGATTTGTATGTGGCATGGAGGATAGCAATACGAATAGTACAAAAATTCCCGCCCGCGGAACGCTTCACGAACCAACTAATTTAGTCTAGACTTTTGGGGTCAATACCAAACCCATATTAAATATGAAGGTGTCCTATCATTATCCATGTCTCACTCACAAGAGCGTAGAGTTAAATATATATGGTCAAATAAAAAGTTACCGGTTGAATGTTGGGGTTGTTGTCAGAGGAACCTGATCAGCTTGGATCACTGTTACGCATTCAGTCGCCTAAATGTACAAGTTTCCTCACGATTATAAATCGTAAGAGCTTTGGTTAGTGGTGACACGACTAATATACATAATTTAAAAACAAAAACATTGGTAAATGTCATGGCGGCACGTGGGATTGAACCCGGTACTTTCCGTATGAGAGGCATCCGTCTTTACTACTTACTTAGTGTAGTGATAAGCGCCCTGGACTACAAAACCAGCGGTTGCAAGTTCAAATTCCGCAAGGGGTAAATGTTTGTGTGATGAGCACGAACATTTGTACCTAAATCATGGATGTTTATAAACGTATATAAGTATGTCTATCCGTTATCCTAGTCACCATAGCACAAGCTTATGCTTAGTTTGGGGCTAGGTATTTGGTGTGTTTGTTGAAACAATTTAAGAAAACCCGCTAGCCACTACGCCACCGCTAACCTGTTTTATTTTTCGAAGAGTTTGAAAAATAGCAATTTGTAAAATGCAAATCAAGTGGTGTAAAACAGAAATCACTACAGCACACAGAAGACAAGCCGATCCGTTCAGTCAACAATAATAAGCAGAAACAATATCAAATGTAGCAGCGCACCACTACGACAAATATTACTAAACGCCTTTACAATGTGCACTCTATTCTTTTGGTTTTAAGTCCAAATTGGTGGGATCATTACATTTGGTTTAAAACAAGTTTGATCTGCAGTTAATGCACATGATTTTGGACCTAATGTGGCTTGTGATAAGGAGGGGTAAATGTTTTGTGGTTTGTATTAGTAAGGCAAGAGTTTGAACAAATTCAAACAAAGACGATGAAGCAAATAGAGGCTATAAAGGCATTTGGGCAGCATTTCGAAATGATTTCGGCGACGAGTGTGTTTTCAGCTTTGATATTGCAGTACGAAAATGCTCCGATCAAGCTTAGAATGAAAATATCATTTTGACAACATTCAAATGCATAATAAATGATTTAGAATGACTTTAAAATCTTAAGTGATAAATTCATATAACAATTGTTTATTGGCGTAAGACATTTTTCTTTAGATTGGCCATCAATGTCTTATATAAAAGAGACACGATTTCACGAGAGGCGGCTGATAAGTTCGCTTTATCTTGATTGCTATTATTCATCTATATTTTTGGCCTCTATTTTCGCAATCGGTGCCACTAAGCTGCGCAAAATATTCTTGCTAGACGAGGATGGAGGAGTTACCAAGTTCCTAATCATTTTAGACAAACCTATTATCATTTCACTACTAGAAATACGTGGAACAATACATCAACAAAGCAATATAAGGAACTATTTTCGAGGAATTGTGTGTTGTGTAAGTGGCTTTATTGAAAATTGGTTACGTTTTTTTAAGGTTTTGCAATGACTGAAGTCGTTCGCTGCGCATAAACCTAATAATGAAATAGAAGGGTATTCGCATTCACACGTTTATCAGCATAGTGCACATGAGTGCACGGGAGCTTCACAGCAGACATGCTTGGCAGAATTAGGGACTAGCCACACTGACGCAACGTTACAACAACATTAACTTCGTTTTAGTCCAGGTTTGTTGGCTGTTTAAAGGTTGCCAGCCATAATTTGAAATGAGTTTCATTTACATAAAACCATGCCCATTGTCTTCTCTATTTCACACACTGGTTATCACCCAACCACATGTGTACAAGTTTTTCTTCACTGTTAGGACATTAGTCTACTAATGTGCCATTAGGCAGGCCGGGGGTCGATCGCACGATAAATAGTGAACTTCTATTCTATCGCGCTCATCCTTAGTAAAATAGTAGATTATACACCAAGGGGGTAAAGTGATGTCTTACGTCACGGGCGTCATCTTGAATCTCGAGCGTAAAGGAGGGAGTTTAGTGTTTACTCCCGAGCATAGCGAGGGAGTTAAAAGAAGAATCCTTATTGAAGCGAGGGATTTAAGCTCGCCCAAGACGAAGACATCTTTATCCCCGATGAAAATACTCTGCTTTTCACACTTCCTACGAGGCAATAAAAAATGTACTACAAATACCTAATTTTATCTATAAGTATATATCCTTTGACTTTTCTGGCTGTAAATTATTATTATTAACAATACCAGCACGTTTACATCGAATGGACTCCGGTGTTATATACTTCGTCACTCGACAGTTTTACAAAAATATTGTTTGTAATTGGTTAAAATAAATATGATTTTTTTCTTTATTTATTTCTTTTTTTAGAAGCGCGCGCTTTTTTCATTCCATTCGTGCTAAAATTCTTGGCTGCCAGGTTCAAATTTCAAATATGTTCTGATTATGCCTACGAACTCTTATTCGAAATTCAAATCACTTTGCCTCCCTAGGGGCGTAATGAAATTTCATACAACATTACGTCCCTGGGGATGCAATGACTCACTGATTCAGGTTTACTTGATGTGTAATTGAACATTGCCGAGTAGGTAGTGTGAAAACAAGTTTAAATATATCGACTCAGCTGTATGTGTCCCGTATCACTGGTCTACGAAAGTCGAGGAGGTCGTCGACTATGTTAGATGGAAGTCTAACTTTACTCTGAGAGTCGAACGGTCGGAGTTTCGCCACAAGGTGTAAGTTCGTTTGTGGTGAGAGTACCTTATTACTAGAGGTCTAGAGACCCGTCCAGTGACCTTCATTAAAGAGGACTTCTGGCCGCAGGAAATCGTGCTTCGGATATTCTGAGGGTGGTTGTGTCATGTCGCTGAAGCGTTTAGATAGTGTCTCTTTGTTACTATGTTTTATGCTATGGGCCTGTGTTACTTGCAATCTGTAGCCTGATACAAATAAGTTAATAAAATAAAACTATGTATTAATGTGAATTCACCCTTACAAACAGCGGTAAGTTCCTCCCGCCCAAGCCACAAGTTTGGAACTAGTCCGGGCGACTAGTCGACTGTGGCGCGTTGCCACAACTTTAATATAGCTAATTTCACATCAGACGATATTTACTCGCTATTTCAATGCCGTCAAAAAATGTTTGCAAATTGTAGATGATAAACATTCTTCTTCTAATGTTTTTAGGGTTCCATATATCAAAAAGAAAAAAAGGAACTTCTATAATCACTCGGTTGTCTGTCTGTTCGTTCAGCTTCCAAGCCCCTTTTTCTCAATACTTATGGTTAATAGATACGACCATTTAAGCCGTATTCGTATCATTTCGCACGGGAATCAAAACCTATAGGGTACTTTCCATTGACCTAGAATCATGAAATTTGGCAAGAAGAAAGGTTTTGCAGTACAGGTAAAGGAAAAAGTCCGAATACTGCAAGTTTATGGTTACATCATAGAAAAACCTTTGTTTGTATGGAATCCCCAGTAAAAACCAACTCGCACTTGCCCAGTTTTGATGAGATATAATAACTCCACCTGAACTAAGGTAGGAAGAAGTAGAGGCAAAATAGGTAAAGTAAAATACAGCTATTAAAAATCTAATAGGAGTGCTGAATTGTAGGAAGCGTTCACTTTTAAATACAAAACAAAGGTTGAGCATAGGCTTCGAGAAAATGCTTCTAATTGAACTTAGGTAAGCTGGTCACTTTTATAAGTTCCAGCATTTTTAAAATAGCAGTTTTTCCAACAAACACACCAATTACGTTGCCCCAAAACTAAGCGTAAGTTTGGGTTTTAATAATAATGTAGCCGAATTTCGGCTACAGCGGCCTGTCTCAACAGAGATTAGTCAACTGCGCGGGAGATATTATAGTGCACAAGTGTGTGCGCAATACAAAGGTGCACTCTCTGTTCCTTCACTCTCATAATTCGGTGAGTCGGCAGTCCGACATGACAGTAGAGAGATCAGGCGCAGGACCAACGGCTTAACGTGCTTTCCGAGGCACGGGGGTTTGGGTTATGGCGACTAGGATAACTGACAGAGATTTTATATGCTTAAAAACATTCATGTTCGTGCTCATTACACAAACATGTGCCCCTTGCGGGATTTGATGTGGTTTTGTAGTTCGGAGCTCAAATCACTACATCTTCAGATCAGACGATCTTCCAATGACCAATTAACCAAAAACTTTTGTCATTTAGATTGTGGAGAGAAAATAAAGATTTTTATTATTATTATTATTATTATAATGAAATAATAAAATACTTTTAAAAATAATAAAACATTACCAACGCGCCGCGCAGCGATTCTTGAATCTTGTTTTGTAGGTACGAACTACGAAGTATAATGAGCGTAGCAATAATTACGTTTTGCGTGAGTTAGTGATCCGAATATCTATCCGTGCTGTATTTATTGTTTTACACTTATACACATTATATATATTTGACTATAATTTAGCTTTTTACTGTTTATTAATAATTTCTATTGTTATTTTTAATAATGTCTGGTGTATCAGTCCGTGACCTCACTCGGCTAGGGTCTACTGAAAACCAGCGTCGGGGCCCCTAGCGGGTCACGACTTAAGCTGAGTTAAGGGCCCCCCTTTTAATATGGATACCACAGGCGCACAACTGCACAGTCCGACTGGCTTACCCACATAAATTGTAATTTTGTTGTGTTTCTTGTTTTATAACCGTGCCCGTTACGTTGTTTGTTTTCGTGTGTTATTTGATGTCCATTCATTATTAAATGTATTTTCTTTCTTTCTTCTTTCTTTTGTAAAATACAGGCGCAATCTTTCACATTGTTAATTTTGTTCGCCTTATTCGATTAAAATCTCGGTCGCGGTTCTTTTTAGATGTGGTTTATAATATTTTCAATAATTCCCTAAGCACAACTCTTTAGCATCGAATTCTTAGAACCAACCGACATGTTATACTTTAGGTTTAGACAAACAATAATATGATTACCGATCGATTAGTCACAGCCGACCGCAAGTCGTTTGGGAATTGGTTCAAAGTAATTATCACGCATATTGATTTGGTGTTTACGACTAAATTAACTCAATTGAACGTTGATTACAGCCCAGACCGAATTACACGGGGCATTGACCGGCGACTAGTGAACCTGATTTGATAATCAATCAGACAACGTACTGACTGCCTCGTTGGTGTAGTGGTTAGCACGCTGACTTCTGCCCGGGCTCGAATCCCGGGTCGGGCCGAAATTTGTTTCTGTTTTTGTCTTAATTTTTTTTCTTCTTCGAAATGGGTTTCTCTTGACACTAGGCTAAGCACGTTGCGCAGATAGAGTCGACGGTGGAAAATAGCTCAGAAACAGTTTGAAGTCGGGAAGTTGGTAGTGTTAACACCCCTTTTTTTTACGTCAGGAAATGCCTTACGCACCGTACCTCTCCGTCGGGGAACGAAGAGGCGTGTGTGGGACTCCCCCGGACTCGGGTATACCCACTAAAACTTGACGACGCCCGCCGCATGTGTTGGCTGTGACAGCAGGGGCCGCGGTATCTCGACAGTCCCGCGACCCTGCCAGCGGCAACTTCCGCCCTCTAGGTTAGAGGGCGGATCTCCACGGAGGGGGGAGCACCCCCCCCTCCAGACGGCACACTAGGCGTACAGTGCACCGTCTCTCAGGAGGGTCCCTGGTGATTGGGCAGAGGTGTCCCACACCGTCTGCCCGAGACCCTCCCGTCAGGGCGCCGCTCGTTCTGGCACCGCGGCCCGAACGCGCGCCCCGCGGGCGCCGAAGGCGGAGGGAGGCCGGGTCTCTTTCCCGGTCCCGTTCGGCGGCCTCTTTCTGCGATATCACCACGTCGCAGAAATGGGCCACCGCCTTCCAAGACCCCTCGCTTCCGACCATCTTAGACACGACGGTCGGCAAGCTGAGGTCTCCGCCTCCGAGAGCCGCGGCCAACTCCGCCCGCGGCTCCGCCCACGCCGGGCAGTCCACCATTGTGTGCTGTGCCGTGTCTTCGACACAGTCACAATGGTGGCATCTCGAGGTCGGCTCCTTTCCGGCGACTACACACAGATACCATCTAGACAGGTCGGGATGGACGGCCTCCACTGCCCGGCGACGTGACTCGGTAGGATGGTCACCGAGTGCCTCCACAAGTCGCCGCCGCCACTCTTCCAGAGCCACCTCGTGGGCCACCTGGCGCCACCGCACTACAGTGTCGGGTGGAGGCCGGCAGCCCTGGCTCTGGGTGTGTGCTGCTACTCGCCAGTAGACCGAGGACTGAACCTCGGCCTCCAGGTCCCATGGAAGGGAACCGGCGAGAGCGCACGCCACCTCGTAGGATGGTGCGGTATCCCCTGATAGCCCTGATCGCCAGGACCCTCTGCACCTGACAGTGTTAACATCCCTGCCCAGTGCCTCGGAAAGCTGTTAAGACGTTGGTTCGGTGCCTGATCTCTCTCTGTTCATGTCGGATTGCCGTCTCACCAGACTATGTGAGTGAAGGAACCAAAAGTCCACCTGTGTATTGTGCACATACTAGTGCACTATAATATCTCCTGCGCAGTTCGTAATCGCCAACCCGAAATTCTATACAATACAAGCTAATACTAGGCATCAAGCAACTTAAAATAAACCATAAACCATAAATAACCATACAAAGGCCAGCAGGCTTTAACCAAAATATTGAGTTGTAAGGACATCCATTTGGCCTGTTATCTGATTTGAATAACCTTTACAGCAGCATCTTTCAGAAATTTTAACCAACCAAGAGTATTCGTATACATCGTATCTATTTGGAAGATAACTACTCACATGAACATTTATAATGTCATATTTTTCTCGATCCTTTATACAAACACCCTTCAATCCATTCGAGTACCAGTTGAACTAGTTCAGCCTCTAAAACAGAATAAAAATGTCTACAAAGTCATGACCATCGAAGCGACTGGCACCGCATTCCCATCAGAAATCTGTCATTGCACGCTCTGGCAAAACCTGACAATGTGCCGACTGGCTAAGCCTTTTTTGGTTTAGCCTGCAACGGACGCGATCGCGACTTTCCATATTTTTTCGACCTAAAATACCCAGCGTTCTTGATTTTTGGGGCTGGTTCATTGATTGAAAATGAAGAGAATATGGAGAATTTCTAGCTCATAAAATAGTAATGAGTTTGAGTGTCACCTAAGAACAGATTATTTAATAGTACCCAGAAGAAAGTCGATAAATGTTTTTTTGCGTAAAACTTAAAAAAATTGCTATGATATATATTTTAAAGATTCTATTAAGTTGATAAATCTTATAAAACATTCGTTTATTAATTTTTGGTTTGAAAATCAATGACAGTTGAAGCATTAATAAAGTAATTACCACTCTTATCCCGCTACATGAAGACAAACAACGACTTTTGTTTTTAGGGTTCCGTAGTTTAAAAGGAAAAAAACCTTTGTAGGATCACTTTGACGTCCATCTCTCTGTGAAACCTATTTTGCTGTAAACAATTAAGCTACTATTTTAACGCAATCCAAAGATACGGTCGCGTATTTAGCCGCCTTTTATAACATTTCGCATGCAAAACGAAAGATAGAAGTCGTACAGCATGTTTGGCATTACATCTTAGAAAGAAAGCCTTTGCTTGTACGAAACCCACAGTGCGTGCTTCCGACTTGCACTTGACCGGTTTTTTCTGTAGTAGATCCACGTGAATACGAAAGGTTAAAGCGTGGTCTTCCAAAATATCTTTGAAAAGTCCGAATAAGCCGAATGCGTGTAACATCCTCAATGACTCATAGCGAATTCTGTACGAAAGTTTTTAATTTATTTTATGTCGTTTCATAGTTTAAAGTGGCGGACGAGTCGTCGCTTTTACGAGTGGCTGGAACCTACTCGTCTGTGAACTTTGTCTCATTTTCGGGATGGTTCGGGGTAAACATAATATTTAACTCAACTTTCAAGTATTTGAGAACTTGGCTGACTTTATGGGGCTTGCTATTGACGAAGATTGATGAAAATAAGGCAATAAAGATTATTATCTGTCTGAAATAAATTATGATGTTAAATTATTGCGATATTATAAATAGTTGTGATATTTTTTAAGTGATAATTATTTTTCCAGCAATAATAAGGCGCCGTGCAGATGGGCCACCGAAGACAGCCACAAGTGGCTAGCGACAAGCAAATTATATCCTATACAGTGTGTCCCGTCACCGATGTCGGAGCCTTCAAGATGTGATAGATGAGTTGCCCTGCAACATTTTTCTCTATTACAAGAAATTCGAAAACAGACCAAAGAATATCACCTTTCCATACAAAAATACCGAGCCGATTTATTAATAAGTATGGGAAAGTGAAAAAATAATTAAAGTTAAAGTAAGACCTTATTAAGAAAGTGGTAGCAATTTCGCTTCTCAGACAACACATGAAGGCTCTGACACCTGTGCCGGGACACATTGTATATAAATGAATTAATATTGCCATTTTGACAACACATCTGTCAAAAAAAGACTATCAACAGAAGACTGTGCAGCAGGTGAGTGTCAAACACAATAGCAGCCACCGACCACCTTCGTTTGCCCGGAACCAAAGGGTGTGGCGCGCTATAGCCACCGGTGGTGGCCGGTGGCCCATCTGCGCGGAACCTTAACACTTGCGGTAATATTGTTATAAAAAATATATATATTAAAACCGGCCAAGTACGAGTCGGACTCGCGCACTAAGGGTTCCGTACCATTAACTTACAACATTACACAGTATAGGCAAAAAAAACACGTTTGTATGGGAGCCCCCCTTAAATATTTATTTTTAATTTTAATTTAATTAAGTATTTATTTTCAAAATGAAATTATACATAATATTCTGCAAATATTTTAAGCGTCTCCTTGACATTCAAAATATTGCCATTTTAAATATCAAGCAAAAAGTGGCAAGAAAATCAAATTTGTTGTATGGGAGCCCCCCTTAAATATTATACTTTTATTTTAAATATACAATTTAATATTCTGTGATTATTTCAAGCGTCTACCTGTTGCCGTTATTGATAGCGAGAAATTCACGCTTAAAAAAAACACGTTAGTTGTATAGGAGCCTCCCTTCAATATTTATTTCATTCTGTTTTTAGTATTTGTTGTTGGCAACAAAAATACATCATCTATGTAAATTTCAACTGTCTAGCTATCACGGTTTATAAGATACAGCCTGGTGACAGACAGACTGACAGGCAGCGGAGGCTTAGTAATAGGATCCCGTTTTTACCCTTCGGGTACGTACCTAACCCTAAAAAATGTACCCGTCGAATTGAAAACCTCCTTCGTTTTTGAAGTCGGTTTAAAAATTAAGTTATGGAAGGTTCTTAATAAAGGATTTAATCAAAATTATGCCAATAAAAACCAGTGGATACTAGCGGCTTTCAAATTAAAGATCAGACTTTCTGAAAAACCAATATTTGTATCCTGTAAAATATTGTTTTCGATGTTCATTATGATTGCAGGCTTGTTTATTTCAACATCCGATTAACCGAGTTTATATCTATATGTGATTATTTAAACAGGTAACGTACATAATTGTGCGCTGAACAGGAAACTGTAATAATTGTTGGATTTAAGAGGAAATTTTAAAGTATTTACCGATTAAATATATTGAAATTGTACCCTTTTTTTGTCGTTTAAAATATTTTGAATACCCGGACTTTAGCATTTCGACAAAAGACTAAAAGTACAGCATGGACTAAAATTAAATAGAAATGTTTAACCAAAATTTTGTTAACACTATTTTGAACAGCCTCTATTCTAAAGACCCTTCTTTGAAGGTGTATCTACAAATTATATCGATAGTCCTAAGTGACCTTCAAGTCAGTCAGGAGTTGCTTTAACAGTGCCTTCAATTTCAGCAGTTCTCGGAATAGAAATATCCCAATTCCTATTTAACTTACGCCTACTCAGAGGCATAACTATCGCGTTGAATTGCCCAACTTGCGGCAACTCGATTACTGAGCCCGTGAGTTGTGACAAGTCGAGTTGGCGACAAAACACTAACTTCAAATTATATAACGATATTGAAATTGTTAATAAGTCTGGCGGTGCAGCGATGCGACAAGAAACTTGATAAATGTTTACTCAGCTGATTGAATTTATTGGGTTTTAGGAATTGACAGAATCTCGACTATTACAACCTAAAATGACTTCTGGGAACCAATGGAGTCATTAAAAGTGGCATGTTGGAACTGCAACTACAAAAAGCTAAACAGAAAATGGAATTATAATTATTTTTATACCTTAAGCAATTATTTTGCAAGTTTTTACTAAATTGAAATTAATTTCGCTACGGAGGACTTTAGCTCAGTTGGTAAGAGCACTCGCCTGGATAGCGAGGGGCGTGGGTTCGGAACCCACCGGATGAAACAGTCGACTAATTTTTGTGAGCGAAATTAATTTCAATTTCGTAGAAAATGGAATTTATCAGAATTGCGGTTATGATATACCTACCTAAGTATTTAAAATGGCCCGCAAAAGAAACAAAAGAAGGCGAGAATTTTTTTCTTACTATTGAAATAAAGGTATCAAATGAAAGCTGGTATATATACTATTTCAAAAATATACAAATTTTTACACTCATTATATTTTTTTAACTTATGATTTGGTACTTTTTTAAATAAGGTTTTTAAAGAGATAAAACCATGATCGCATTGCTGTGGCGTTTTGTTTTCACGTTAACTGTTGTTGATAACGTTAACAGATACCGTACTTTAATATCATTGTGCCGTTTAATTTGTTGAAGTTTAACGGAAGCCTTAAACTATAACTTGTATTTGTATACGAATGCGTACAACACGCGCGTAGGTGCGTAACTTTGTTGAATAGATCTGTTACGTGCGTAATTATTACGCACATTTCAGTTTTAAGGTTGGTACACACACAAGAAATACGGATTTAAAAAAAAATAGTCTTATTCTAGTGTAATAAGCAGAGGTCGGAATTAGGTAGAGTTATTTATGTACTTGCATCAAAATGTTGACATTAATGTGGACCTTCCCAGGATTTCTAATCAATCCCGTGTGGCCAACAATATAACAAATAAATAATAATAAAAACCTCAGAGATAGACAAATAAAACAAAGATAAATATCATACAATTTATACAATTTACAACTGTGGCAACATCGCGCGTATTAGAATTTTCCAACTTCGGACATCCGATGTCATTGATGTAAGTTTGGCAACGTCGCGCATGCAGTAGTTTAAATTTTGTAAAAGTAAATAACTTTTTATTTAAAAATCACGGAATTTTTTCTGCTCTTTAAAATTAATCTCTGGATTTGAGGCACATCCACTTTATTCTTTCGCTGTATGAAATCAGTGTAAGTACATAAATAACTCTACCTAATTCCGACCTCTGGTAATAAGTAAAGATATAGGACGACATTATCTACATTAACCTCAAATAAGTAGGGATTTATATCTTTGTATATTTATGTAAGTTATTATATTAAAGTGTGTATGTAGTAACAATACATTGTAAGAGTTCAATTATTGTGTTGTTCTTTTTACGCCGCCACGACTATTTGCGTCACCCCAATGGTTAACTACTAGAGAATGCCTTAAGGCATTAAGTCCGCCATTTGAACTACTATGTTTGTGCAATAAATAATAAATAAACAATAGAAAATAGAATGCATCCAAATTAAAAAAAAAACTAAGTAAAAGTAACATAAACTAGCAACTCAAGTTTGCGTTACAGCTCTGTTTAAATATTATTTACACAATTTGAAGTAAATTTTCGATATATTGCAATCCTGAAGTACTAAATAGAATATCACTTTTAACAGTAACAAATAACGCAACTGAAGTCGGATGTATTTTTAAAGATAACAGGGTGATGGTAGAAAAGACTCAGACCCTAGTTCACTCACTTTTAAACAGCCGGCAAACATCGATTGACGGTTAGAGCTCATTGACACGAGAACGATTCGTGTTTTTTGACGATTCGTCTTTTTTCACGATTCGTTCTTTTTTAGGGTTCCGTAGTCTGACAAGGAACCCTTATAAGATCGTTCAGTCCGGCCGTCCTAGTGTGTCACAGCAGAATATCTTCTACGTTTATGAACTGATTTGCATGTAACTTGGTTCGAGGATACTTCACATATAGATCTCATTTTTAAAAATGCAAAAAAATTTAATTAATCCTTTTTAAGGGTACCTCCATATACATGTAAGGGGGGGGGGGTATTTTTTTTTGTTTGAGTGCACCCCATTGTGTGTGGTATCGTTGACAAGGACTATGAAAATAAGGTCGGGTTTCAATACAACACTTTTTTTATCAGCTTAACCATTTGCGAGATATAGCCCGCCAAAGTCGTTTGCACGGTGTCCCCCCCCCCTGTAATTTCTAAAGTCTTGGGCCTATAAACTTCAAATCACTTACGTAAAGAAAAAGGCGCGGAAACGCTTATTTTTAAAATTGTTTCGGGTATCCTGTGATGAATACTTTTGAAATTATAAATAAAATAAAAATATATACTTTTTTTTGCCTATACTGATATATATATCCCTAAATTGTGAAAAAACAGGATTCCGTATGCAATGTGAACGTCCATCCGTCATGTCGTAGAGTATCCTGTATTTTGACGAATCGTCAATGACGGATCCCCTGTGAATTAGCCCTTAATTTGACAGAATTCCCATAAAAAATATATCATCATATCAGCCTATTGCAGTCCACTGCTGGACACAGGCCTCTTCAGGATGGCGCCAACTTTCACGGTCCTCCGCTTCTCGCATCCAGCCCCCACTGGCCACCTTCCTCAGGTCGTCGGTCCACCTAGCAGGTTGGTGTACGTTTCCCGAGACGTGGTCTCTATTCGAAAGACAAAATATATCAGATAATGCTAAATCAGCTGATTATGCGTTTGTGTACTAGAGTTTTAGCCTAGAGGTTAAAAATAATTACCTAATTTGCGTTATATGTGTTCCCAGCCTAACAGCTTTTGATGGGCACGTTCTCCAACTTTCGATGATCTAAAAGGATTCTTTGTTTCTAGTTATTTGTGCGCAATTAGTTGCGTGACTAACTTTGGCTACGTGTCTGTCTGAGAACTACACTTTACGGACTATTTTGATGTAAGTAATTTCACGCACTGGGAGTTACTTGAATATTAGTTAAAGTCAGAGGTAATAACTTGTCAAAGTTATTAAAATATAATTTGATTGAGAAAACCGAGTAAGACTATTGCTTAATAAAATCATTAATTTCAAAAGTGTCAAGAAATGAGAGGGGAGGAACAATCAAGTTTGTCTTATTGGATTATGCAGAAAATGACATAAATAAATTATCATGTCAATAAATGTATTTTTCTAAAAAGTCTTAACCTACGACAATTTATAAAAAATGTGGTTTGGTTAACTTTGGTAAGTTGGCTAATCATTACGGTATCACTATTAAGAGTCAAGTTCACTGCAACACCTGTTTAATTTTTAAACAGCGGCTGTAATATTATAATTTGTCATATCTTGTATGGGAATTCTATCGAATTAACCGTCAATCGAGGTTTACTTGCTGTTTGAAAATTGGTGAACTCGGTTCTAAAGCGCTGTCGCTACTACGATACACAGTTTCTCTGCGACACTACATAAAAAACAAACACAATATCATGTAATAAAAGATTTTGGTACTGTTGTCATTTACTCATGACAAAATTCAAGTTATTGTCTTAACGCGATGTCTCCTAAATAACTTGCTTCCGCGAACTGTCCTTGGTTAATATTTTAGCATCGCCAAAGCTAACTTAGTGAATAATGTTTTACTTTGCAAAAAGAGCCTAAATCCAAAGCCTCTTTTAGCGCTTCATTTTACAAAACTGCCTCTATTTTTAGCGAGAACGGTTTCAAGTTTTAACATAATATTTTCAATGAAATTTGAAAGTCAAATGCAAACAATATGTCGATGAGACTGACACGGTTCGAAGATATTTTATTTAAAAGTTTTTTCCCAGTTGGTAATGCATTAAAAGCTGCTTTACTGGTGTTTGAAGATAAATGTAAAGATCAATGTAAAAATGACAATGTAAAAGCGAATCAGACTTTATCACCTTACGTGAAGTGTCTAACGAATGTACATAATAATGGCATGAGGCTGTGCTGAGGAAGGTTTAAGTATAAAATTATTTAAGGTTTTGTGTAAATTGGCTGAAGATGATCAGTTTTCCGTCTAGCAGTTTTCATCTACTCTGCAATGGCATGTGCATCTTGAAAGGATAGCTCACTATACCTTTTCTACTTCTACAAGTGTGAAACAAGGATGGGTTGCTGGCTTGTTATAAATCCTAAGGGCTGTATTCACAATTATCTACATAATCAGCCTCCAAAGGCCAATTAGTGTTAGTAATCAAAGAAAATTCAACGATTTATAATACGTGAATTATTAATTTGTTATATTTTTGAGCTTTTCAATATCAACACCTCGAGTATAGGATAAGACGCCGGCGTCCCAATAACCAATTGTTTGTATATTGTGTCTGGAAACATGATACTTGCAGGATTATGAAACTTAGAATTTCTTCATGTATGTAATTGTACCAACACACTAAGCCTGTCCATTAGCATAATTGCATTTCACTTGGAATAAAGTCCAATTAAATTTCATAATTTTAACCTCGCTAACGCTGCTTCTTCGGCGGCCGATCGTGAATAATTTGGGCTTAATTTATGAATCCGTGTAGCGTTCGAGGTGCGTATTTAAAGCGACAGCCGTCGGCGTCACGTACGCAAACAGGCATTACCATAATCAAACGCGGCGTGTGTGCGCGTGCACGCACTGGGCGGGGAAAACGCGGCGGTTACTCACTGAGTGGTTGACGTATTGTCAGCAGTCCGCAAGTCATTACATCATAGTCCATAATAATAACATTTTTGTTTTAACTCAAGTCAAATTGCCAGCACAATAGTTTTGTTACAAAATTGCCTCTACTTACAACTGCATAAGATACCACAGTATATTTAACTTTATTTCTTGCCGTGCTGTCAAAACAAAAATATTAAAAATCTGATGTCTGATAAAATATGATCTTTATTGGTGGCTAGCTATAGGTTAGCAGTTGGAATTTCAATCCTTACATTTGTTCACATCTAATGTGAAAAAAGTATGATAACAAACAAATGAGACTAGGAAAATTAGTAAACATACTACCTAAGTTTTCAAGAATAAAATACAAAAATCTTTGTTAGTTAAACAAAAAACCGTATTTTATTATTACACAATATTTACCGTGTAAAGATAAGTTCGTAGCCGTCCACACGCGACAGCAGCAGACGAGACGTGTCGACGCAACACTACTGGCTTGTATGTATTTCTATGAAATACCATTCGCAGCTAGCAACACGAAGCTTGCATAGAATTACATAGAAACCAGAAGTGTCGCGGCGACATGCCGTCTGCTGCCGATGCGTGTAATCGGCTACGAACTTAAAAGTCGCCGAGCGTTTTCAAGACCCAGTGCGTCAGCCTTTTCTATTCAACTACCAAAGCTAAAGCGGCTCACCTTCCCCAACATAAACAAGTGAGATCTAATTTTGATCTAACGCCGCTGCAAAAAATACAACGAAGCAGAGGAGAGAGGGGCTATTTGATCAGAGGAGACGTGACCCGCACTGTGTGTGTTCAGTTGCAATTAGGCCACTGGGTAGGCCATATTATCATGAGTTTATTGGCTAATCGTTTTATTATTATGTATGCAAAATGACGCCATTTTGGTTTCCGATGTGCACTTGAAAAACACCGGTCAAATGCTAGTTGGATTCGCGCACGAAGGTACCGTCCGTATCATCATTCCGTATTATCTAGGCAACATAACACAATATATTATAACCTTTTTTTAGTTTGAAAAATTGCAAAACGTTTGTTGTATAGACGCCCCACTTAAATGTGTATTTTATTCTGTTTTTGTTATATTGGCATAGGAAACACATTATTTGTGAAACTTTCAACTATCACGGTTTATGAGCCTTAGAAAACATCTAGTTTTTTTGTGCCTTCAGTAAAATTTAATCTGATGGGAAAAATAAAATACCATTATTTTGCTTTAAATTTCCGCTAAGAGACGCTAGCGCAGGCACCAAAACCACACCAACCGCAACCGCGTTGAGTACCAGTTCAGGCAAATGCAGAATGCACCGCCCTCCCTCCCTCAATACGCATGCACTACAGCTAATGCAGTTCTTAGTTACCAACACCAACGTGCAAAAAACGCTACTCCATCCTCAGGAGACGTTGTCGCCTCGGCTGAGCACGGACGACTGACGAGGCGACAACATCTCCTGAAGATGCCGCGTGGAGTGGCGAAACGCGTCGAGGATTTTTTGCACGTTGGTGTTGGTAAATAACAACTGCATTAGCTGTAGTGCATGCGTATTGAGGGAGGGAGGGCGGTGCATTCTGCATTTGCCTGAACTGGTACTCAACGCGGTTGCGGTTGGTGTGGTGTGCTCTTAGCGGAGAAAAGCAAAATAATTGTATTTTATTTTTCCCATCTAATAATGGATTTCCGCAAAGTAACGCCTGATTTTATTTATTATTAAAATTTAATCTAACAGAATTACGAGGTCTGACATTTTAGGATATTTTATACAGTGATTGCATACCAAAACAGATAGCGGACTAATTCTTGAATTTTGTTAAATAAGTAATTTTAGCCTATATCGATCCCACAGCTGGGCAAAGGCCTCACCTCAACTATGAGGAGCTGCGAGCCATACCACGCGGGCTCAGTGCGGATTGGTGAAGGGGTGTCTGTAAGGCAAGTAACCAACCTTACTGTCAGATGTTATCAAGCCGCCCTAGGGCCTCTGACTAGGCTTAACGACTAATATCAACCGATTCTAAATCAAAATACTGCAATTAACTCTAAAAGCACCAAAATAATACGAACTTATACGTGTTTGAAGTGCTTACTCAAAACCAAACAGTATAGTACCGAAAGGGTCTAGATTTTTATAGAGCCCTATAAAATTTACCGCTTGCCCAGCTGCGGGGAAAATTCCTTTTAGTAAATAAACGAGTAGATATAGATTGATTAGTAATACTTAGTTTAATAACACTTAAAAATAAATGTTTATGATAATGTGTTAAGAAATAGTAATCAAATTGTAATAAAACACCGGCCAAGTGCGAGCAGGCCTCGCGCACGAAGGGTTTCGTATATATACAACATTAGACACTATAATGTGTATAACCATTTCTTTTAGTTTTAAAAACGGCAAGATAATCGCGTTTGTTTTAAAGGAGCCCTAAACATTTATATTAAGTTTACTTTTTTTAAGTTTTGCTGTTATGGCGGCAACAGAAATACATCATCTGAGAAAATTTCAATTGTTTAGCTATCACGGTTCATGAGATAGGTACTGCCTGGTGACAGACAGATAGCCCAGCAGTGGTGTCTTAGTTATAGGGTCCCGTTTATACCTTTTGGGTAGGGAAAAAAAATGATCAAATTAGAATTTTCGATCAATTAAAAAATTGTTATGCTTCAAAATAGCTTGTAAGTATACCTAGATTTTTTGTACGTATCTTTTATTATGGTCTGAGTTTGTTTTTATTTCTCAAACAAAATTTGTTTGTAGACCATGGTCCATGACTGAGCTGACATGAATGTCTACCAAAGTATTATATTGACCGTTCTCGTAGCACGCCGGCCGTAGTAGCTCGTAGCTGCAGCTACGTGCTACAGAATACTCCATACATCGTAGCACTCTTAATTTCGTAGTGAAGTCGAACTATATTGTTGTAACGGTGTACCTCGCATAACATATTTTGTTTTTATAAAAGTAAAATTTTCTATTGTGCATGAAAGATAATTTCAACGGACCCAATTTTGGAAACTGTGTACCTTCTGGGTGAGCTCGCTTCCGTCAACTCTGTGTAAACGAATAACTAGTGAGTAAATCAAAGCGTACATGCTAAAAATTTCAGCTTGAAATATGGCCTCTTAAAGAAGATATCCACCAAAACCCAAAACAACAGCTAATGACTGGTTGTCCGACCAAATTGGAATGGTCACAAAAAAGCGACCGTTTCATACATATGGGTGACCTTCCTAATATAATCATGTTAAGTGAAGCTGATTTTCGTACAGTCGCGCTAATAATTTAATAGCGATCATGGTCTAGTAACAATCTATTATCAAGTAATACTGGTGTTTGCTTAACAATGTCGGAACCCTTATGAGTTGGTAAATGAGACGAATTATCACTAAATATTTTTTGTAACAGACCTAACTTAAATTGTAAAATATTTTTATATTTTACGTACACGACGTAAACGTAAAAGCGCGACGTACGATCTCCATACAAAATTCAATCGAAAAGAGACTGGGCACTTCTGGACCAAAGGTTGAAAAATGAAAGTGAGCGGCCACTTTAGAATCGATTTTTAAATTACAGCTATAAATATATGCTTATTTATTCCTTAAGAGCATAACTTTCAGATGTGGATAGTTTAGGAGAAAATGTTAATTTTATATTTTCAATATATTTTTTGTCATTTTTAATGATAAGAGTAAGTTCGCAAACGCTTAAAAACAGGAAAATGTGACATAGTACAAAATCATAGAAGCCTGACAGCGAAGTAATGTTTTTAAAAATGTAAGCACATATCATTGCTCATAAATATATCTTAATTTCAGAAGCGGCCGCCTGTTTTTTTCTTTGTCCAAGCTCTATACTAATTTGCCCAATCTCCTTTTTCTCTGTTTTCTCGTTGATCGATATTGAAAAAAAAATTTATATAGCATTAAAGTATCCTTTATTTTAAGCATAACGTTGTCTGCAACGCGCTCCGGTGTTTTGTTCGTTCGCCTGTATGTTTTGTTCGGCAATATTGTTTGCCTGTCCAAGACCCATGCCAAGACCTACCCGCAGACACCTCATATGCACCCATACGACAGTAAATAGGGCAAAAATGAGGCATATTATATTTAGGGACTTCAATTTATATCACGGTAGCCGAAAGGCCAACCCACATATTTTTAATAAATATAAGGGCTTGTACTGTTAGGGCGTGTAGAGTTAGAAGCTTGGCTCTAAATAAGATCTGATAACTTTTTGAATGTGTTTGTCATATGGTCTCGTCTTGGGTGCATTTTAGATAAAAATATTTAAGATAGGATTACCTCTTCCTAAAATTAATAAATCAAAGTATACATACCTAAAGCATAGCTTTGTATGATATCTCCATTCGAAAGGCTCGTAGACAGGTTTCACTGTCTTTGAGGTCCCGGATTCGATCTCTGGTCGGGTCTAATATAGAAATCCAAATTTTCTTTATTTTCTGGGGTCTGGGCGTATGCTACCACCGTTGTTACAGATTTCTTTATTATTAATTTTTTTTTTCCTACATAAGTGTACTTGGCCCAATATTTGACAACTAATTGTAATGCATAGTTAAGTAGGTCACCCATATGTATGAAACGGCCGCTTTTTTGTGACCGTTCCAATTTGGTCGGACAACCAGTCATTAGCTGTTGTTTTGGGTTTTGGTGGATATCTTCTTTAAGAGGCCATATTTCAAGCTGAAATTTTCAGCATGTACGCTTTGATTTACTCACTAGTTATTCGTTTATACTAGAATATCTTTAGTTGATTCAGTTTTTCGCATTTTCACGTCATATTTATGCATTATCAGTTAGGAGTCAAAAGTTATTTAATTCAAGAAAAGACGTGTACATGGTCTTTCAACGGTTCACAGTTGTTAAGAAGAACAAGATCATTCAAATACTGTCATCAATGATCTCACTGGTTCTTTAATTTAAGCGGTATCTCGTATTTTATGTTTTTCAAGAAATCTTTATAGCTTTTTTACTGTATATATTTCCTGAAATCCAATCATTAGGTTTATCGTCACCAGGTACAGCCTATCCATATCCGTTTACTCTACGGCCGCACATGCGATGGGATCCGAGGTAGAAAATTTTGCGAAACGTCACTCCAGCAGAAAATGGAATATCTCTATCGAGGTATGGCCCACAGTTTTGATTTTAGGTGCCACATTCGTAGAAAAGTAAGATCTACACGTCCATATACTTTGTTTTACTGTTAGACCACTATTTCAAAATCTTCCTGCTGGATAGACATTTCTCCAGCAGAATCTGTTTTTTCGCTTTTATTAGAAAACGAAAACCCCCACAATTTTTTTATTTGGCGCACATTAATAGCAGATTACGCACTATTTTTCTGCATAATTCAATTAGCTGTAGATCACCCTTTCCTGTTAGAGTAATGGACACGGCTCGAATCATGCCAAAAAAAATCGATTTTCGACGAAAATACAACGGGTCACATTACTAATATCGTAGGTATGGTAAGTCAAAAACTTTTTGTCGTTTGTCAAAAGTAGTTTAGTTACTAATATTTGAGTAGCTTTGTGGATACCACGTCTCGGGAAACGTAGTGTTGGACGCCCTGCTAGATAGACCGATGAACTGAGGAAAGTGGCCGGTGGTGGCTGGATGCGAGAAGCGGAGTACCGTGAAAGTTGGCGCCGTCTTGGAGAGGCGTATATGCAGCAGTGGACTGCAATAGGCTGATATGAGTAGCTCCCATTACTTCTAACGGGTAGTTAAGTCACACCCTGTAACTGTCATCTTCTTACAGATGTAAGAAAAGTTATTGAGTACAAACTTCTTCTTTTTTTTGTTAGCCGTTTGTGTCCTACTGCTGGGCAAAGGCTTCCCCCAAACTACACCACGCGTCCCTCTTGCCGGTAAGGGTTAGCCAGTCCTCATAATATGCGTCGCGCCATCGCTTTCGTGGTCTGCCTTTCGGACGGCGTTCATCGGTAGGCAGCCAATGGGTGGCGATCTTGGACCATTTTTCAGGACACATCCTAAGAACGTGGCCCGCCCAGTCCCATTTAAGTTTTGCGGTACACCAACGTCCATAATGCCAGTTTGTGATCGGATTGTGGTGTTTCGAAAAAAACTTCTTACATATCAAAAATTCAAAAAACTGTTGCATCATCCCACATCAATAACACCAATCCAATCCCATCCAATAAATAAAACGCGCGTGTAAGGGCCCACACCTAGCTTTTAGCGACCGATCACGTATTTCTGAACGGAATGTAAAAGACGTTTTGTCAGAACCCAAACCCAGGGCGGTAATTCGATTGCGTTTGCTTCAAAATAGATTTCTCTGAGGCCACAAAACTAAACGGGGGTAGACGTGACCACCTGAGGGGGTGGGGGGTTATTTCCTTGGTAATGACTCGGGCGGTGTGTAATGTTGTTATTACAGTAATGGGGGGATGCAATTGTTATAAGGCGGTATATTTTTTGTGGGGAACATGGTTGCGTGAGAGATTTGTAAAATATGATCATGTTGGAGAGTAAATAATATTTGTTGCTTAACCGCCACATACAACTTTAATTCATTAAATATTATCAACAAAAACTCCCAATGTAGGGGCCTACCTCCCCCCACTTTTGTGATGGACGTAATTTTTTTTTTTACTAAAAATAAAAAAGTTAATTCATTTGAAAGTTTATGATATCGCCTATTAAGATAAACAAAGACGACCGTCTTGGTGTAGTGGTTCGCGCACCGGTCTTCTAAACCAGGCGGTTGCATGTTCGAATCCCGCAAGGGGCAAGTGTTTGTGTGATGAGCACGAGCATTTGTACCTAAGTCATAGATGTTTATAAACGTATATAAGTATGTTTATCCGTTACCCAGACACCATAGCACAAGCTCACGCTTAGTTTGGGGCTGGGTAATTGGTGTTTGCTAAAACATTTTTTTTTAAAACAGATCCAATAAAAAATATTAACTCTGATTCACAGAGAGAAAAAAATCTACAAATTATCTAACTATTTTTTTTTATTTGTTACAAATGACTTTATTTATTTATTTAGTGTTAGACCCCTATTATAAAAAGGGTTTTTGTCAATAAAATTTGATGAATGAAAATCCCTTAAATTTTCTCCGGTTGAAACCCGGACAGATTGTATAATCGGAGTCTGGCCTCTGTCAATTATTTTAATCTAACCAAAGATTAATTAGAGTGGATCCCTCCATTTATAAGACTATCTTTATCTATTCAACAAAATTATTTTAAGTTTACGATATTACAAAATAGAAGCAATTTCAGACAAGAAGACTGTTAACATTTTCGCAAAGAAACCTACTTATATCCAAAAGTATTTTATCCGCCGTCGACAAAATTATGTAGCCAATGACAAAAGAACCCATTCATCTCAATTCGTATTCAAAAGAGCCAAATACATCATTACCATGACCGTATTATTCTTGCTATTATATTTACTAGCAGTTTGAATAAAAAGTCAGATAATCTACAACCATAGCCTGGGTGAATCAGCCATCATCTTTTGTTATTTGAAGACACGGCTATACAATACTACAATACAATACAACTGCACTAAATATATTATAGTGCACATGTAGGTATGTGCGCAATGCGCAAGTGCACTCTCTGTTCCTTTACTGTCATATTTTGGTAAGACAACAGTCCGCCATAACTGTAGAAAGATCAGATGTATGTAGGACCAACGGCTTAACGTATTTTTTGAGGGAAGGAGATGTTAAAACACCAACAAATTTTCAATTCCGAGCTGTTTCTAGTAGAGTAAGTTTATATCAAGACAGAAAAACACAGCAACAAAATTTGGTACAGTGCAGCAGTATAGCAATCACATAATTAGTGTTCACTAACCGTGCGGTAGTCCCGTAGACTTTTGCATATAATTCGGTGTTTACCGAAGCTATGTAACCGTTAGAAATGTACTGTCTGTTCACAACGGGCCACACTGAAATCGTGCTATGTATAATCCCAGTTGTCTAGACCAGATATTCAGTTCATATATCATGAGCCTTACCTAATGCGCGATTCACTCTTTCAAACATTCAGACTGAATATAAATTCAGTTTGTCTCGTACTACTTTTTAACGTTTTCTCGCCGCGTCTCGTAAAAAGTACTTAATCATTTAAGTTTGTTCGTTTTTATAAGAATCTAGAAACTCAAAGTTATTTAGACGAGTATTAAGTATTTGGATTGATATTTCTTACAATGACTTCTTGAGTACTTGGAGGTATAACTTAGGTCGCCACTATTATTTATAAATTAGCCTAAATATCTATACAGGGTAGAACAAATCTTCTTGGCCTGGAGGGGAACTAAACCTTTTAGTTTTCTTATTTAATTCGAAATGGGTTCGCTCTTGACCCTAGACTAAGCCAGACGTGTCGCAAACAGAGTCGACGGTGGAGCGAGTGTTAGTTAGCTGAATTTACTAAAAGTAATTATTCCGGTAGTTCCAGGGCCCATAGATAATTTTCACCCTGTATATTGGTAAAATAGCTTCAAAATCCATTCATGACGTTTGCCGAACATTGCCTACAAGGATATACCTTGAGGTTTATATTATGAAGTAATAAGTACTAGGTTCAGTATTCTCATAGTACTACTGCCTCGTCGGTCTAGTGGTCAGCACGCTGGGTACTATCCACGAGGTCCCGGGTTTGAATCCCGGGTCGGGCCGAGAGTGTTTGGGTTTTTCTGTCTTGAAATTACTCAGACACAGCTCCGGAGTCAGGAAGTTGGTGGTGTTAACACCCTCGTGCCTCGGAAAGCACGTTAAGCCGTTGGTCCTGCGCCTGATCTCTCTACAGTCATGTTGGACTGCCGTCTCACGGAATTATGAGAATGAAGGAACAGAGAGTGCACCTGTGTATTGCGCACACCATTGTGCACTATAATATGTCCTCGCAGTTGGTTAATCTCTGTTGAGATAGGTCGCCGTAGTCGAAATCGGCTAGGAGAACATCATTATTATCATCATCATCATCAGTAGTACTGATAATACAAGACACAATCTTCAAATACTTTCTTATCTTGACAACTCTATTGTACTGCAATTTTTTTCTCGCTTACAATCACAAAATATTTAGCAAGTCTCCCAAAATGTTTTAAAGCCTTCGCACCATGTCTTGTGTGAGCCGGGAGCGGTCTGATAAGTTTTGCGACACGAAGCGAGGATAAAGAGTTACTTTACGAGTTGGGCGAAACTGCAATCTAATGCACTTCTTACTGATGTCGGAGATACTAGTCTTCAGGCGATTCAGAAAAATGCAGACGGTTCTATGTGGGTTAAATGTTTGTAGAATCGAAAACGAAACTCATCGTGATGAGACACCAAAAAAAACAATGAAATCGCTAGTGTAAAGTTTCAAGCACTTGTTATCTAACCGTCTCGGTGTAGTGGTTCGCGCTCCGGACTACAAAACCAGAGGTGGCGGATTCAAATGCGGCAAGGGCCAAATATTTGTGTGATGAGACGAGCATTTGTACCTGAGTTATCATGGATGTTTATGTATTATATGTATGTCTATCCGTTATCCTAGTCGCCATAGCACAAGCTCACACTTAATTTGGGGCTAGGTAATTGGTGTGTTTGTTGAAATATTTTATTAGTTAGTTTTAGACCTTGTTATTTTAGTTTTGTACAATGTAGACCCTACTTATATTATCTAAATATATAAAATGGAAACTGTCTTAATGACTGGCTGACATAATCTATGCAAAGCCTGAACTACTAGGATCGAAACTTGAAATGCTTGCTTGTACGATTTGAATGCGCGCTAAGAATTATATTTTTTTGGGAATTCGCCCCTTAAGGGGGTTAAAAAGAGTGGATATGAGTTTGTATGGGATATTAAACATTTACACGGATAAAGTGTTGGAAATCGGCTAGTATATTATAAAGCTCCAAAGGGTAAAGAAAGGTAACACGTTAAAATTAATTGAAATAAGACATGAGTTTCAATCCGAACGAAAGTAGGTAGTTAGAATGGCTTCGACTGGCAAAAAAACTAAATTAGAAATCCACACTATGAGAACTGTTCAAGAGTATACCTTACTTAGCCCCACTTGTGCAAGTCCGGCTTAGCTAATCCAGACTAGTTCAAAGCCTATTATTCTAAGTTAAAAGCCCACTTGCGCATGTATGTATTAGCTTATCCGGAAGGTCCACTTGCACCAGTCCGAATTAGCTAATCCGGGCTGACGTAAGTAGACCTTCTGGACTAGCTAAACCGGACTTGAGCAAGTGGGCTTTAAATTCCGATCATAAGCCTTGTGCTGGTCCGGATTAGGTATTTAGGGAAGGTGGACCTTTCGGATTAGCTAATCCAGACTTGCGCAAGTGGACCTCAATCTTCAGAAAAAACGTATTAATCTTTTTTTTCATACTTACTCACTTTCGACAACCTCAAAAGGCTCGGGTGACTACACAATAAGTGATTGCGTTAGTTGTTCGCAGTTTAGTCGCACGAACAACGAAACGGTCAACTTCTCAGAAACCCGTCAAAGGATTAACTAATAATACAGGGTGAGGTAAGTTTCGGTTAAGTTTGTGCCAGTTTCGGAGAAATGTGTCCCACTAGCTTTTCATAAAGCCGCTCTTGTGTATTGGATTGAAATGAATCTGAATATTACTAAGCGTGATGTTAGCGGCAGAAAAATCGCCCCATCGAGAAAATTTCATACAAATAATTAACGACCAATTCTGCGTCGAACAATGCGAAAGAATAACGTACTACGCACAATAAGACTAATTTAGATCGATTTTTCACCTCCGATATAACAAATTTCAGCGAAATCGTTAGAGCCGTTTCCGTAATAACAAATATTCTACAGGGCGTCCGGTTTTGACTTGCGATAATTTAACGGCATTTTATTTATCAAATTGTAAAAACATAATCTTAGTAAAAAAATATTTTTACATCTACACTAATATTATAAAGAGGAAAGGTTTGACTGTATGTATTGAAGAGGCTCTGAACTACTGACCGGATTCAAATGTGTACAGAGATAGTTTGAGACCCTGGGAAGGACATAGGCTAATATTTGTAGCGATATAAATCATCAGGCTTGTGCTGTCAGTCAATGGGGGTTTGTATGGAAAATCCCACTTTTAACACGGGCGAGGTGGTGGAGAACTGCTAGTAAATAAATAAATTGTAACAACTAGTATATAAATAAATATACAATAATTGCTCGATTGAAGGTATAAGAAAATAATGCCATCTAGCGATGGGCGATTGTTAAAAAAAAAACATGGAATGAATCGACCATTTGAACTATCGAATGTCGATTTATTAATTCGAAAAAAAATCGACAATCGAATGATAATCAACAACCGGCCCTTCGATGCATTCGATTGAATTGCCGCGACGGTGCGCACAGGACAGGCAGCGAACGAATGATTAATCGACGCGACGAATGACGATTCATTCGTAGAACGGGCGCACGCTCCGGTATTGATCGCCGCAGAATCGAAGGACAATCGAATGACTGCAGTTGCTTATCGAATACATACGGTTACAGAGACCATTCGAATAACTCGAATAATTTAGTAATAATCGCCCATCGCTAATGCCATCAAGTTAGGTAGACATGGGCTCGGGGTAGGCCTGAGGTTGTTAAGCAAAGGCCGATGGGCAGAAGGGCGATGCACGCGTATTTTTAAGCTTATTACTCGATTTTGAAAAGACAGACAAAATCAAATTATTGATTCAAAGAGGCACTAAAATTTTACGTATATTGAAGTGGGTTTTAGACGTAAGAAGTTTAATTTTATATTCTAGTAAAAATATGAATAAATCAAAAATGGCTAAAAATCTCAAAATTTTTTATGTAAAATATTTGTACACACACTTTCCACGACCTCTGTAGCCGAGTGGCTCGCACACCGGGTTTCAAGGTCTCAATATGGAAAAATTTACATTTTCTTTATTGTCTCGGGTGTGGGTGTTGTGGTACCACCGCTGTTTCAGATTTCAATAACCAAAGCACAGAATAAGTACTAGTACTCCGTACAGAAGTATGACTTTGCAATGAAATTCAAAGAAATATCTACTCAATGTTGTCAACGATATGGTAAAATTCAGTTCGCCTCAGACTCAAAGCACATTTTTGTGTAGACACCTACAAAAATACATTGCAAGATAATTTCATTCTTATAACTCTGGAATATGATTCATAATACATTAAACTTATTCAGTGACGTACTATCACGCAACGCGATAGGGTTGACTGCCACAAGAAGCTACTTACGCCATCCAGCGCATCTTTCTAGGACTTCATTCACGCTCGTCCAACCAGCAACCTAGTGTCGTGCACTGCCGGTAAATAAAACGCGGGAGCGTGTCACTGCCGGCTAGCGACACCCAACTTGTTTAGGCCCTTACCAAGGGTCGCCGCGCGTAGGTACGTTTTTGCTACCTACGCGGGAAGATACACAGGCCTGACCAAAGTGCTTAAGCTAAGTACTTACTTTGGGATCTGAGCAATGTAATGTGATGTTGTTCAATATTTATTTATTTACCTATTTTGTTGTTTTTTTGTAACTGCGCGCGTCTGTGTGTGTATGTGTGTGTGTGCGTGTGTGTGTTTGTGATGTCCCAAGTCGTTCAATCCATTTTCTTTTCTTACTTTTGAAATCTTAAAATATGACAAATTTTAGGTATTGTGTAGTATGCCTTTCATGAAATCTATCAAGGTCGGTTTACAGTTACTAAAAAACACAATAATGGTCAGAACACGCCAGATAGAAAATTATACGATACTATTTCAACAACTCAACGGTTTTATCGGCAAAGCTTATCAATCGCAAATCCAAAAACGAAAACGCTGGATCCGAGGCGAATAGAAATAAAGATATAACGGTGGATTATTCTCAAACAATCCGCTATAAAAGCGGAGTATGGAATCGGAGAACAAAGCTATACAGGTTTCTAAGGTTGATGTGTGTGTCCATTGTTAACATACGGTATAAGGTTTCTCGTTTCTATAAAATTTAACAAAATTCATTTAATTCTGTATATGATGGAGTAGACCCAACAAGGGGCAGTTAGACACGTCCCAATCTTAACTCTCTCTCTCTCTTAACACTCTTTTTGTTACCAAGTTTTGTTTTGTATTTATCTGAAGCATTTCTTGATGAAGATAAGGTTTCTGAAGAAAGAAAAAATATCTAAAAGAAATATTTTTTGTCACTTAACTTACCACATAATAATTTAAATTATCACAGAAATATTAGATTGGAAAAATAAGTGTTTGTCTATTATTAAGACCCGAGTTCACCAATTATTAAACTGCCAGTAAACGTCAACTGATTGTTAACGTGACGGAATCCCCTCATAAAAAATATGTCAAATGATGCTAAACCGGTTGATTAAAAATTAAACAATTGTGTTGTTGAACTCCAGGCTTACAGTGTCCTAATAACATACGGGAAAAAAATAATTTTAACAATGTGACCTCTTATACAATATATGTATATGTAATTATATGAAAATAGGCGTGATTTAACTATCTTCAAACCCTGGACACAGATCGAGAAACTCGATACAGTACGTGCAGTTGGCCACACGTGTATCGCCATCTCTTTCTTATGCGGGATTGCTTCTGCCATTTCGAATTCTACAACACTCTAACTTCCACGAAGTAGGAAATAAAATTATAACCTTTGATAGGTAGTGGGAATCACGACCCAGCAGAAAAATTTTATAGGAGAATTTTCAGTTAGATACGAGTATAGGAATTTTTAGAATGGTAGGTTATTTTAAAGATAGTTTTTGAAAATAAGTAAGGGATTTTCGTTGACAAAAGAAGTACAGAGAGAAAAAAATATAGAGAAACCGGGTGACCGAGATAATTTAACTTTTTGCCTCAAGTGTTCGAGATTGGTCTAGCAATTGAATAAAGGAATAATGATGAAATCGCAAAAATTTGATTTATTACTACCTTTATACCGTCTTATTGCTGGACTAGTGCCATATCTTTATGGTGATGAAAGTGATGTGTAGGTACATCACTTTCATCACCATAAAGATGCCATGCCAATGTCAAAGTCAAATGTCAAAATTCATTTCTTCAATTCAGGACAGGAAATAAATACTTAACTGAAATACATTGCTCTGATCCTAAAGTAAGTAGCTACAGCACTTGTGTACTTGTGTATGGAAATAAAAAATAACGGCGGTACCACAACACCCAGACCCGAGATTGAATCCGGAAACACAAGACATGGCGACACCTTAAAATCTGGTGTGTCAGCCACTCGACAACAGAGCTCGTCAAACTTCTACATATGAACGTCAATATTACAACGTAAGTAAAAAGACCATTTCGAAAATATCATTATATTTGCAGTCGGGTGTTTTTTTTAATAACTAAGTATGTTTGCTTTTTGCGCCAATAACGCTTAGAGATGTAGCTAGCTCTAAGCAATAATAGGTGTCCCTATAATCGACATACCGAAAAAACTGGTTAATTCACAGCCCTAGTAATCTTTTGGCATCTATAACATTTGCACATTGAAAAGCTATCGGTGATCCCATTCGATAGCAGAGAAAGACCCGAACGAACCTGTGGAATTTTCACCATTCTTTAATTCCCCAGATAATATCTTGCTTCGGGCGTAGAATAAATAATTCAAGTAAAGAAGACTGTTTTCAAACATACAAGCCACTTGAATCTGATAAGCTGCCCTATGCTGGCTTTATTTTATTTGCTGGCCAAGATTAATTCTAAGCTGCGTACTTAAGTGCTAATCGCAGTTAAATAATGTGGTAAAATCTGTTTTTATTCACTCATAAGAAGCGCTCACTTCGAGCCTTGCATTATTGGGACAAACCAGAGATATTGTGTTGCATTGCACAAATTAAATATTATAATAAAATGCTGTATTTTTTTTGTTTAAGATACAATTTACAGACTAAAATCGTTGAACTATAAATACCATTGACAAACTGTTCCCTATAAAAAATATATATTATGGAATAAAACATTACATTTCCAAGATAGAACCATCAAACAAACACTTGGTTTATCATTCTATGACACAGCATTCCCCAAAAGGATCTATTTTCCCCGAAGACGCTTAATTTCGCGAATAATTTACCCGTGTTTGTGAAAAAGTTAACGTTTTGGGGATAAATAATACGGACTGAACGAGGACTTAATGTTTTCGAAAACAGCGCATCTGAAATGAGGAGTTTATTCCGTTTGGAGTCCGTTTTGCCATTTTTTAGAAGCGAGGACGTAATCATTTTTCGCAAAAATGTGTCATAATGAGTAAAAGAAGTATTTTAAAATGTAATGCCGTCTAATAATGTAATGCCGGTAAAAACTGCGGTATCTCATGCAATTGTTGATTCGCATCAACAACGTAGTCATGTACTGGTGACTGCAAACAGTAAGTAAAATAAAATTAAGGTTAAATAAAAAAAAATTTACATAAAAATATTTCAGACAAGTTTTTTCGGCGCTAAACCGCAGTAATCAGAGACTGCAAATAATAAGTAATTTAAAAAAAATAGATTTTCGTTTTGACCCATCAAGTTCAATTTTCAGTACAGACGAATACGGTCAAACATTAAATTGAATATTTATAAAACAGCATTCATAATATAAAATATTGCGACCTATAGGTAATTGGACTGAAATCAAGATTGGAAAAAGTCTCTTTGTATTCCAAATTTAGCTTTCGATGCTGTAAGTGATTTACCAATATCGCTCGTAATTGATTTGCCTGCAAACGAATAACTAATATTTGTATTAGGACTGAAATTTGATGGTTCTGCAATTGCTTTTTGTGTTATGTATGTAATATTAATGTATGTAATACTAAGTTAAAAGTTAGTAAGCTATAACTGAAAAAAGTATTTAAAATCCGTTTTTCTTAGCGTGCCAAACATTGTAAACAATCTTTTTATGACTTTTAAAACTAATACTGTTAATAAAAAATATTACTAATAGCTCTAAAAAGCTGCATAATATTAAACGATATACTACCATATTAGGATGTAATTTGAAAGAAAGAAAGAAAGAAAATACATTTATTAATGAATGGACATCACATAACACACGAAAGCAGACAACGTAAAGGGCACGGATATAAAACAAAAAACTCAGTAAAATTACAAATTATATTTTTTGTGTCTATCATATTTTAAATGAATAATTTCGTTAAAAAGGAATGACAAAATTGTTTACAATGTTGGACAAGCAATAAAAAACGAACTTGACTTTTTTTTTTTGTTATTAGTTGTAAGTTTATTATTGAAAAATATAACTTTGACAACTTTTTGCTTCGTTACTGCATAGCGTTTTATCGACACTATATCGCGAATCGGTGTTGGTTCGCGTTTGCATCCCGTCTGTATCACTTCCACCGCGAAATCTGTACCATGGATTAAGTAAACCAGTACAGATTTCCACTCGGCATTAAGTCCGCCTTTTGAACAAAAGCTTCGGTAGTGCGATAAATAAAAGTGTCATAAATTTTAGTTAAGAATAATTCTGTCAGTTTTACTTCCGTTTTGTCTACAATTTTTTTGTTTATTAAGCTCATTTATTTCTTTTCATATTTGTTAATAAATGTGCTGTTAATTAGAGTGTTATTTACGATCGAAACCATAATTTCGAATAAAAAATATACGCATATATTGAAACTTTTCTTATCAGTACCAAGCACTGATAAGTTTCGGAGAAAAGTCGCCCTTTTTAGGACATAAGTGAGTGGCACACCTTGGAGAAGGGTTATACCCGAAGGGGATCCATACGAGAACATCTCTTGTAGACAAATCAATTTTCTAATTATACGTATATTTAATCTAACTAGTTAATATAAATCTACTAGTGGATCCCCGCGCCTTCGCCCGCAAGAGTTGGATTTTCCATATAAACTTTTATCCCCCATTTCACCCCCTTAATGACTTATATCGCGACAAAATGTAGCCTATGTCCTTTTCAGAGTCTCGAACTGTCTTCACACCAAATTTCATCAAAATCGGTTCAGTGGTTGAAGCGTCAAGAGGTAACGGGCAGACAGAGACACTTTCGCATTTATAATATTAGTATGGATTATTATTATTATGTTTTGTCGTTTCCGACCGAAGCCAACACGCAGAGGCCCGTTTGACAACATTATCTAAATGCTTCGTGACTATTATTATAGGTTATGAGCTCGGTGATCAGTATTAACTACTTCTGACTGCATCACTGGAAAGTCGCAGTATGTAAAGAGTCAAACTTCGTTTTTAAACACGCGGTATCGGCCAGCTTTAACCCAATCCTGGCTATCACCAGTTCAATTACACCGCGCTAGAAGCAATAAGGTTATGGCCACCCTCAGGTTCTCAAACTTTTTTGCCTCCCTAGCTTCTCCCATTTTCCCCCATCTCCAAATATATAACCTTCCCTATCTATGATAACTCAATGTCCGCTGTTGAAAGCCTCGAACATCTGTAACAATAATATCCTACTAGCTGAATTTCGACTACAGCGGCCATCTCAACAGAGATTAGCTAGCTAAGTAGTGCGTAATACACACGTGCCCTCTCTATTCCTTCACTCTCATAAATTCGGTGAGACGGGTTCGACATCACCGTAGAGAGATCAGGCGCAGGACTATCGGCTGTACGTGCTTTCCGAGACTCGGGGGTTAACACCACCAACTTCCTGACGCCGGAGCTATGTCTGAGTTATTTCAAGACAGAGAAGAAAAAAACCCAACACTCTCGGCTCGACCCGGAATTCGAACCCGGGACCTCGTGGATACTACCCAGCGTGCTAACCACTAGACTAACGAGGCAGTTAAACCTACAAGAAGGCATTGTCGCCCCCGTTGAGAACCTACGATCTAGCGAATCTAATTTTCCACTCCCGTACTGCGGATCAGTTTTTAGCAGACGCCGTTGATATTTTGTTAGTGGAGCCCTGCCCTAAGGGTTCGTTAATCTACGCTAATAAAAGTTGGCTATGATATTTTCGAGGTATGAGGTGGTTGCGAACAGAATTTAGGTTTCGAATGTAGTCAGAGCGTGAACTTTGAGGCATTTGAGGCAAACAATTCGTCTTAGTAAAGTCAAATTTTACTGCTTCAATTGTTTAGCAATGACTGTAGTAATTAGCTTGTATCAGAAACAATTTTATTTTTGAAATATAAATATAAACTAGTTGCTATTTATAACTAAAAGTAATTAAATTCTGGTAAACCAAAATCAATGGCTATCAAACCGGATTACGTCCAATAAAAATATTGTATCTATTCCATTGTGTCCAACTCGATTGAACTTGGCTTCTGTATAAAATTTTGTAAAACCATCTTACATAATACAAATCATAAGCATATAAAACAATACTTATTTGCACAAAGTACGCTCTCATCCACTCAAACACTTAATTGAACCTTCACAAAACAAAGCGCTTTCACGTCTGGACTCATAATGTATTACAACGTCAACAAAGAAACACATTAGCAATACAAAAGAAAAATTAATGGCATCATCTCCAAATATGTATAACTCCAGACGATTCAACGATCTCTGAAAACCATACAGAGAGCTCTATCGATTCCACATCTCAGTTTATCACTCGAAATACGTTTCGAATAACGATAGCGAGAGGCGATAATATACGAAGATTATTCACGTACTAATGTTTCCTATCTACAACACAAACTTACTTTTGCTGTTCGCATAGACTTTAACATGCCGACTTTAATATTAGAATCGAACGGCGACATTTCGAATAAGTTGTAACAGCAGTACGAATAGCTGTATGTCAATTTTATGGTCGAGCATTTATCGGAGAAGAATCGCTTGCAAATACAGCCTTTGAATATAATATCACGATAAATACCGCGATTCGTAAAGGCTGCAGTTAGCTCAGTACTAAAGGTGAGGGCTTAAGTTTTGATTGCAGATGTAATCGTAATGTAAGCGGTACTGGATTTAGATTGGAATATTGCGAGGGACATGGCAAGTATAGGTAATACGTGATTGTTCTGTTCGTTGCACATGAGTATCTTTAAAGTGGTGAAAAGGTTTTTACTAGGCAGATATGAATCACTCTAGACTGTGTCTTCGCCTAACCTCGAATACCAGATTTAAAAAAATAATAATGGGCATTATTTAATTTTGTTTAATACACGTTTTTTAAATTTTGGTAAATTCAATTTTACAGCGAGAATAATATTTTTAGCAACCATGCTTAGAAGATATTATAAAAATATTATACGAACTAAATAAGAATAAGAATTATGATATTATTATGAGTAAAATATGTTCGTAGAAATATGAATAAATTAAATAAGCAACATACAAGATTATTAGCTATGAATTAAATTATAATAACTTTCTGTTTATTCAACTTCTAAATGCAGGTTCATTTAAAATTCCATTTTTATTCGTTCGGCAAACATTGTAAAAAACCGAAACGAAAATATTTTATTTAAATAAGTTAGAAATAAATATATCAAGCTACTTTGATATTTGTCATTTAGTACTAACTTTTTTTTATAAACAATAGTATTTTTTATTATTATTATTTTTAAAAATCATGGAAAGATTTTAAACAGTATTTTCAAAGCAAAGAAAAACGAACTTTAGACATTGATGTAGGTCACTTGCCTTTGTATAATTTTTTTACACAAGAAGTAATTTTTCAGCCGAAATTGTAAAGCGTTGATAACGTTTTAAGTATTCGTATGGGAGAATGATGTTTTGTTTACAATTTTCTGTTTATTACTCTCTTTGTATTGCTATATATAAAATTGATTTAAAGTACATTGTAAACGTTTTGCTTTGAAAAAATATGTACGCTATTAACAGGTAACAGTTTAGATCTAATTAAGAACTAAATCTATTTAATACAATTTATTGACTGTAACCGTTGTAAGACGTAAGACTGTAAGATATTTTTTCCATTTAGTTTTATTTTTGTTTTGGCAAATAGTAAAGCTGGTTCCTTGCTCAAAGGATAACAGCTATCCAACGCGGTAAGGCAGCCAGCATCCTCGCCTCTTTGCCTCAAGGACACGGGTTTAATTTTGGTTAAGTAGGTTTTAAGTTTATTTATTTTTATTTCATGCATATCTTTGGTTTTCTTTTCTTTTATTTTTAATGGGATTTTGAAACTCGCTAGTTTTTTTACGTAAATACTTCCGTAAGTAAATACATGTCTGTACACGTGATAACTATTTTTTTTTTCTCTAAGCCAATGATTTCGACGCAATATTTATAATAACTTAGATGAATAGCGCCATCTATTATCATAAAATAAAACTAAACACGTGAGCTTTCTGAAAATCCCTCATAAAAACATATGATTTTTCCTTTTAACGTCCCGATCGATCGCCGGCGCAGATCGTAAACCTTCGGTTTACGCGCCCGCTGTAAATTCCTCAATGATTTATCAGGAACGGCCACGAGCGCTCTATAAAAAATGTTTAGTATCACAATCACCTGGATTCGGGAACACGGAATAAAAATATGTTCCTAAATAAAAATGGAGTTGTAAAATTTCGCACACATGTCGATTCGGTATCGGATCAGCTGCAGCGGCAGTCAGGAAGCCAGCAAACATTTTCAAATACATTTTGCTTGTTTGTTTTAGATTTTTTGTTCGATTTTAGGTATATGAATAAATGAAGCCACTGATTTTACAACATACAAGTTTTTTTTTGAAAGTGATAGATCTATCGTCTACTGAGTGCCGATTCAAACTTGAAGCGCCGAGCACACGTCCTTTTACGTGTCAAATATCATATTTTAATACAAAATCGAGCATATTGCTCAATCAAAGGCATCTATTTCCGCGCTAATGACATATCTACCTCTTTTTAAATACACTGTCGTTGAATGAAGCTAAATAACACATGATTATTACGTTACGTGATTTGCATTTCACATCTGTTGTCAACGACTATCATTGGTTGATAAGCTACCGCTAACCACAGCTATTTATAATTTGATGAGGCGATGTTGTAAGTAACGCATGGGTATTTTAGCATAAAAGACGAACACGGAATTGTATTTAAATTATGTATTCATAACCAACAAAAACCATTTAGCTACTCTACCAAGAAAAACATTAAAACATAAAATAAAATTCATTTATTTCTAAATATAAACCCTACCACTGCTTCGGGACAATTGTGGGCTAGTGCTTAAAAAAAGCAGCAAGAAACTCGAGTCACTATTGTCATAGCCTTAAACGTATTGCAAGAGTAAAAATGTAAAAAAAATGCCTTTTTTAGCGTCAAACCATAATAAAAAAAAAACAAATTCAGTACTACGCGTATAATACCTATTATGGTAATAATCGTAAACAGAATCTGTGTATCTGATATAAAAATAAATATCTCCGTGGCAATAAATAAAAAAATCGCGTCCAACAATAATAAAAGAAAGTGTAACACGCCAGTGGATTAAATAAAGCGGATTCATTACGTGAGCCGAATGTGCGAGATAAATAGTGTGTGACGCGCGCCGCATACGAAGCGCCAACGCCTTGCGCCCCGAGCACGAATCACCTCAAATATCTTGACGATTTTGATTTTCATCTAGTTATCTTATGCCCGGTTCCTTTATTCTACAAACCGTCATTGTATCAAAGCTACCATTCGTTTTACAGCTACCAACAACTATGCGTAACTTGGTGTTACACAATGTGTTTGGGCCGCCTACCTACGGCGAGCGTCCGTTAGTTTTTGTCTTACCAATGAACCCCTCCGGTCCTCAGTGCGTTTCGTTAGTGCGCAAAATATTGGAATGATACGGATGGTAGGTCAATGCGTAAGTTCGTAATACATGACTTTTTATAAGAAAAATATAATAATTTAGTAATAAAACTACTTTTTATGAGTTTCTAAGGAATAAACTATGTAATCCGGTTATAATTATGATGATAAGTTTTTAGCGTCGCTGTGAACAAAACGCAGTGACAGGTCAAGTCTCGTCTCGAGTGACGTTAGAAAAAAATTGTTGTCAAATAATTACCACGACAATTATTGCCAATTTGTTAGCCGTTTATTTACGAAAATTTCGATTTAAAAAAGCAAATAAGGAGCAATGGATAATATTATACCGGTAAGATGAAACACAAAATTGTTTTTTGTTGGAATTTAATTGATTTGTTCCCAACTTTAGCTTTTGTTGTTTACAGAAAAGTAAAAGGGCCATGACCAGGGATGAAGTACCCAGTCTAATTGACCTGTTCCAAAGCAACCCGATTATTACCAGTAAAGAGACCAACGCCACCACCAATAATCAAACAGATGAAGCCTAGGCCTTTCTGACTGCTGCTTTTAATGCCAAGTGTGGTTCAATCCCTAGACAGAAAGAGCAGTTGAAATTAAAGTGGGACAATTAAAAAAACATGACATAATATAAAAATATATAATATAACATTTCTAAATCACTATTCGAATTCGTATTATTTGCCATCACAAATATTTACTATCACTTTTTGATCAAAACACTACATAACCTCCCGAAATCGGCTAGTAAACAAATCAACTACGCGCCGTAACTCTGACAGTTCTCTGACGTTTACCAAATGTTATAGGAACACTTAAAACGGTCATCCCTATACAATACACTTACGAATCGTCATTGGTAGCCCTCCCATCCGTTAATACAATCCGTCAGTAATTTACTTAACGAGTAGTTTTTATAGGAACTGTTTTAGCTTACGCATGGTAGATTAGATAAATGTTCGTAACTAAAACGATTCGTTTTACGAATATAGGAACCGGGCATTATATATTTAAACGAGCAATTCTTGTTTATTTATTTATTTCTATATTTCTGTAGTCGCGCAAACGGCTCTTAAGATTTCGGTAAAATTTGGTATGTGGGGGTTGTGCCAAAAAAATATTTTCCTTTTGTTTTTTTTTTGTGTATTTATTCAAGATTATAGCTTTTTTTTGTTTTTTTTTAACAAAATTTACGAATCATAAAGCTTTTTTGTGAAATAGTAGTAACCAAGCAAAGCTGGGTCTCCCAGGTACTATCATAATATAATACTTCATGATGTTAGTGACACTGACAGCGCTGTTTTCGCCAATGATCGTCTACGTGAAACTGTTAAGGAACTTTGGAACAGCGATAATCATATGATAGTTTTGTAAGAGAATTAAATAATAAAATATCTAGTAGTAGTAAAATTTGAATGCTTATTTTCGATTGTTTTGATTAAAGTCTATAAGAGAACTAGCTGACCCGGCTAACGTTGTTTTGTCATATTTTTTTTCGGTGCGCTCTTAGAGCGAATATGTATATTTTAGAGGCACTTAGTATAAGGATGGCTACTACGGAACCCTTTGTACGCGAGTCCGATTTGCACTTAGCCGGTTTTTTGTTTTACAAAAGAATTAGTGAAATCAGTTCAGCCGTCGCGTGACCAAGGGAAAAACGGGTGCATTTTTAATATAGATATGTAAAATGACAGACAAGATATTAGCAGTAGTGACTCGATGATGTTATGTATTCGTTCTGTACTTTGGTTCGTGCTTGAGGCTCCGTGGGAGTCCCGGGAGGGAATTAAATTACACGCAGCACGAAACTCGGGGCAAACACACCGAGCGTTTTTATTTTTGTTACAAATTAAAACGGGTGCAGGTACCCAGACGAGTTAGGAGCACTTACTTTAAAAAGAACGATGGTAGATCCAGCGGTTAGTTTATTACTTCATCATCACAACTCAGAGGGTTCGCTCTCGTAAGGGTATTCTTCTTCTTAGCAAGTCGATGGAACACGAGAATTACATCGTATCAGCCCAGAATTCAGCCACTTGTATTGCGGATCGACTGCCGTCCAATAAATCCGCTGGCGTGCAGGTGTTGGGGCACGCCGAAAGGAAAAAAAACATTTTTACATTTTATAATTATTTATTTTTTTTGAAAGAAAGAAAAAAGAAAATACATTTATTAATGAATGGACATCACATAACACACGAAAATAGACAACGTAAAGGGCACGGGTATAAAACAAAAAACTCAGAAAAATTACAATTTATAGAGGTAAACCAGTCGGACTGTGCAGTTGTGCGCCTGCGATGTCCATATTAAAAGGATCCATTTTTGATGCCCTGCTTTGTAAATTACCAAAAAATTAATATAAAAACCGCCAATGAAATAATATTTCACATGTCCCACATAAAACAGTTGCTTGGATCGCTTTACGCCACCCTCCTTTCACCCTTTGAAATGATTTTTTGGCACACAAAAATATCTCCGATTGACTGGCAAATCAAGAGGCAGGCCAGACATAACAGTAGTTCTAGAATACTATCAGAGCAACAAGAAACAAATTAAAGTAAACCCAAACGCCAACACCAACACAGTTTATTCTCATTTACGCAAAAACGATCGGCAAGGGCGATCCATCAACGGAGATTAGCCTGCCCCGGGCGTGGGCGGTCAGTAATATCGAGTATCGATATCGATAAACAGTTTGATGAATTTATCGAAAAGAGACTAAGTCATAAAGCCTTAGTTTCCGACATTTTATAAATTAAAAAAAACAGTATCGGTACAAACATAATTGACTGCCTCGTTGGTCCAGTGGTCATCACGCTAGGTACTATCCACGAGGTCCCGGGTTCGAATCCCAGGTCGGGCTGAGAGTGTTTGGGTTTTTCTGTCTTGAAATAACTCCGACACAGCTCCGGAGTCAGGAAGTTAGTGGTGTTAAAACCCCTGTGCCTCGAAAAGCACGTAAAGCCGTTGGTCCTGCGGCTAATCTCTCTACTAAATCGGACTGCCGTCTCACCGAATTATGAGAGCGAAGGAACAGAGAATACACCTGTGTATTGCGCACACACTTGTGCACTATAATATCTCCTGCGCAGTTGGCTTTTCGGCTAGGAGGACATTATTATTTATTATTATTAATGGAATATTATTTAAATATATTTCGGCAGTGAATTGGAAGATAGAGCGCTTAGGTTACAAATAAAGCATTTAGGTCTACGCTCTCTCTCTATACCTACTGTTACTAACAAATTATGTGGATCTTTACAACCTAATAAAAAAAAGTGTAGAAAAAAAAGATAAAAAGTATTCTGGCTCCATGCGGGACATTATTTGTTATAACTGATAATCGTGGTATTTGCTGTTGGTAAAAAAATGATTTTCAAGACAGAAAGAAAGAAATAATAATATTTAGGACATTACATAATCTTTTTTATTGTTTTTTATCATTAATAAATCTTAACTATCCAATCCAACCACAAAGCAAACATAAAAACATCAAATAAATCCAGCATACCACATAAACTTTCACAAAGAAAACCCCTATCATAAAATTATCTTAGTCCTCCCGCAATCGTGATGTCCCATTTTATTTTACGGCACAACTATCGATTGCCATAAACCGTGTACTATCGATACTGTGCACATCACTACTGGCCCCTAGGGTCCCTTTTTGCCGGCGTCTTGCAAACAAACGGCTGCCGATGGCCGGCCTCCCTCGGGCAACATTGCCAGATTATGTGTGACTTTGATAATTAGCTACGTCCTTGCTTCTCGATAGCTTCAGTTCGTTTCGAATTGTTTGTTTCAACAAACAACCCTTTCTGGTTGTGTTAGATTCGATTTTAAGTGTATTGTGACCAAACAAAACCCGTGAATTTTGATTCAGGGATCTATTTATATCCGCTATATTGTTTTATTATTATTATTTTCTTAGGTTAACGCGTATAAATTTAAAAAAATAATCAACATACACACTGGCTAGCTAAACTGAAAAAAAGTTACATATCAGTCAAAATCTATGTGTTATCTGTGTATAACTTTAAGGTAGTAGTAATGCACGCACCGCACAAGTCGTGCAAGCCAAAGAAAATAAACTTCCACAAACACTCGAGCCACAAAAGCGTCAGTGGCGCAGTGGCTAGCAGATTGCCTCTCATGCGGGAGGTACCGGTTCTGCCACGGGCCGCCATGTACCAATGACTACTTCTGAGTTATGCAAGTTTCACTAACCGATGCTCTTCCGGTGAGGGAAAACATTGTGAGGAAACCTGCACACTCAGGCGACTGAATAACTCAACCATGATCCAAACTGGTCAGGTTCCTCTGTTAACAGGGTCACCCCTGTTAACAGAGGAACCTGACCAGGAGGTCAGGTGGCAGTCGCTCCACTGTGATTACCTGATCTGCCACATCCTGGACCATAGTCCTAAACGGACCCTGGGCCCTCGCGTGTGAGTGCTCAGCCAGGATAAGCCTAGGATGATGATAAACCATTGCCAGTTTAAATTTTGCTGACAAATTACTTTTTTTATGTGTTGTTATAGCCGAAGGTGCGGTTTATGTTTTAGTAAAATGTAAATGAATAACGTTTTTTCTCTTAATCTAATTTTCTTTAATTTATATAGAAAGGCTCGTTTTGGGACTTTTTTTTCTGGTTAGAAATATTGACGAATAAAAAACCACTATTTGACAACTCCTTTGCGTAAAGCGCGTTTCGATGTTTCGGTAGCCTCTATTTTTTTCATTATTCTATGTTCAAATCTATTTACCCTTAATAGTCAACGCTTTTTGACCCTATATAGCTAAGCTAACTCCTTAGTTAGATACTTTTAGAATACTTGTACAGAAGTCCATACAAGTGTTGCGATGTTCTGAGGGCGCGAACTTGCCAAACTTCTTCAATAAAATTGATAGGCTGAGTTTGCTTCGCTGTTATTGTCTTGAATTGTTCTTTGACTTAAACTTTAAGTTACAGGCGACGTCGAGTTTACATATCTATCCCAAAAAAATTCAGAATTACTATACAAAGAAACAAGAAAACTCGTAATATTGCTTCTTATCATTTTTAATGCGGCTGCCACCTAACAGAGAGAGTCCCGTATCTTCTGAAATACGCTAGGCACATATCACATTGATGGCCTCCAATAAAGGTAACAATGATACAAGTTTTCTTATTTTGTTAATATCATTTTTTTGTATACAGATTACAAGGAATTGAAGGACGTTAGAGTGTAACGTTGTGGATTTTAATCACTTCGTATTTTCAAGCATGTGCCAATTGATTCCGTCAACGTTGTTGATTCCATACCGGACGAGTGGTATGATAAGGTTTTTAATGGTTGTAGATCGCATCCTTTGAATTTTCCAAATTATTGTTTTAAAGATGGTATTTTGTATCGCTATTCAAAAAGTAAATATAACCTCTTGAGCGAGTTCTATTGGAAACGTGTTGTAAGAAGCGACCAGAGAGAGTCAGTCTTAAAGGAAAACCATTGCTACCCGACAGCAGCTCATTTGGGAGTGTTTAAAACTCATCGGCGCCTCTGTCTCCGATACTTTTGGCCAGGAATGCATAGGGACGTTGTTGACTTCATTAAACGCTGTGACACTTGTGCCGCTTACAAACCTTCTCAAAAGGCAACTCCAGGTTTAATGGGGCAACCAAAAGTTTGTCACAGACCATTCCAGGTACTATCTATTGACATTGTAGGCCCGATGCCACGCTCTCGGTCGGGATTTATTTATTTGTTGGTCGTAACTTGTTGTTTTTCAAAATACTGTTTATTGTTTCCAATGAGGCGTGCAACTAGTAAAGAGGTGGTGAAACATTTTGAACAACGTGTTATTTTAACTCATGGCGTACCTGAAACTGTAATTGCAGATAATGGAGTGCAATTTACAGGATCGGATTTTCGCCAAATGATTCAGCGTTATAACGTTCCTAATTTACACTTTACGCCCCGTTACACACCTCAGGTTAATTTGGTCGAGCGGTACAACAAAACTATAATGACGGCTGTCTCCTCTTATGTTCAGGACGATCACCGTAGTTGGGATGAGCATTTGCCTAAAATCCAGTTTGCTATCAATAGTGCAGTGAACGAATCTACTGGGTTTTCACCATTTTTTCTTGTACATGCTAGGGAGCGTGTTATCAGTGGTACCTTTTATAAGGACACTGATAAAGATTATGAACCAGGCATACCAAGAGACGAGTACGCAGGTGAATTCCATAGTCTGAGACACATTTTTGAAAAGGTTCCCAAACATTTGTTACAGGCTCATGCAAATAACACTTCTCATTATAATTTAAGGAGAAAGCAGGCCACATTTTCAGAAGGGGATGTTATTTGGAAGCGCACATTCATTCAAAGTGATGCGGAAAAGTTTAAAATGGCGAAACTTGCACCAAAATTTGAAAAATGTAGGGTCAAGAAAGTTTTATCGCCTTTGGTTTATGAGTTGGAAAGAGTTTCTGACGGTCAGTCGATTGGCTCCTGGCACATTAAAGATTTAAAAAAGTAAAACTCCCGTATGTTTGTGCTCGAGTGTACAGTAAACTTGTCTGGGACACTCAAGTATGCAAGATGATGTAAGAGATAATGTGGATGTATGAAAGGAAACAATAATTTATCTTATACCTTATCTATATATTCAAATATCATATTATATTAGTTTATCATATACAATATCATATTATATGTATTATATTTTTTATATTCATAAATGTTAGGAACAAATGAATGGGTTATTGTAAGGTTGGGAACCACTGAGCTTGAGACAATCGACACCACCGTTTAGTACTTCTTGTTTTTTTGTTAGTACCTAACCTATACCCTTTGTTATGATGTTGGGAAAAATTTTTTTCTTTGGTGGACATTTTTTTTGTGAACCGTACGTAGGTCACGTTTTCTCCACCAATGTTCTTTGTTGTCATTTATGTGATGACTTTTGTAGTTAATTTTTTGCTACTTTTCTGGTTTTGACTTTGACAAATATGTCGGTTCTGGTAGTCCTAGTGGCTAACAAACTTGACTACTGTCACTTGTTTTCTTTTATATGTAGGTAATGCATATTTGTTTTCCCCGGACAGTTGATAATCGCTAGGTTGGTAGAACATAAGTCCTGGGGTTATGTTTTTTTTTTAATTCCTATTTTGGAAATTTTCTTTTACCGGTTTTATTTTTTGATCGGTATTTCTTAGTACCTATAGGCTTAGTTGTTATTAGTTAGGTAGGTACAAATGCATGCATAGCTTTATGAGCTTTCTATTTTTTTTTGTGTTCTCTTTAGTAACTTAAATCAGGGATTCTGTTGCATTCTAATTGGTTGCTATTGTTATGTACCGATGGTTATTTTCTGAACTATTTATAGGTGGTAACTGTCGAATTTTTGTTGTAATGTATTTTTTTTCATTGTTGTTTTCATCGTTTATTGTATGATGACGCTGAGGGCAGCGTCTTTTGTTTTGATATTGTAACGTTGTGGATTTTAATCATTTCGAATCTTGCGCATTTGTCTTTTGAATTTCGCGCGAATTCCACAGGGCTTTTCGTCTGGTATTGTTGACTCAAATCTGATCTTATTTTGTAGCTGGCCACTCGGAGCCTTTGCCCAATGACATCCACCGTTCCAGTCGGGGCTGCCATTGCAATTCCTTATTTACCAAAATAGAGGAATTTTATTCTTGTTGTGAATTATTTTCTACCAAACTAAACAATGAATTTTGGTTTCCTGAACTAATTACTTTGTGAATAAATTGAAATTGGTGTTAAAAAGTAATATCGTGTCTCCACGTTTACAAAAGGAATGTAATATTATTGTTTTGTAAAGATTAGTATTTTCAGGTTTCAAAGTTTTAATAGAAATTTGTATATTTGTTTCTTACGTTTACGCGAATTGTTGAACTCATTAAAACACAATTTTACGGATTACTTCGCGATTTATTTACATTTTATTTTAAACCTGACGTTTCGAACACTTTACAGCGATCGTGGTCACAGGGAGACTAAGGTATTATTTTTCATTACAAAGTTTTGAAAAATTTTAACTACCGTCACTCAATAATATTAATTTACGTTCCTATTTACGCAGAAAGAGCTAACTGTGTCTTGAGATCTTGCAGTGCTAGGTGTTGCTTTGGTTTTTGCTATTATAGGATCCCATGCCGGTGGAACTTTCCAACCATCTTCTCTATTGAAATTTGGATGTTTTCTAATTTCAATGGCTTCACGTAGCATTCGAGGAATGAAACGCCGTTCTTTTGCAAGTATTTTAGGTTGGTCAAAACGAATGAAGTGGTTGGGTTTGTCTAAGGCATGTTCAAATCAGATTTGTGGTTGGGTTTGTCCAAGGCATGTTCAAATCAGATTTGAAAGTGTTCGAAACGTCAGGTTTAAAATAAAATGTAAATTAATCGCGAAGTAATCCGTAAAATTGTGTTTTAATGAGTAGAAATTTGTATTTTTTTTTTGTGAACAATGAACACACCTGTCAGGTGGGTTATTTTTTCTTACGTCGAGTGTCGAGCTCAGAACCTCTTTTGATTTTATTGAAAAATGGCAGGTTTGCCAAGTTTAACTCGACGATCTCAAAGACGTCGAGTCTTTGGAAACGATGGCTGACTTAACCTAATTTTTATGGTTGCCGTGCCACCTTTCCACATGGCACGGCAGGGCGGGAAGAGCAGCGTGGAGTCGCCAATTTGTTTTGAATAATTTTTTAAATATTTGGATGGCGATAACATGCTGCACGGAATAATTATTGCACATTATCATTATTTGTCAGATTGTACATTATTAGCATTGAAAGTGTTAATACAGATTTATAAGATTGTTTTTATATAAATACTTGCAACTTAAGCACATGTTTGAGTTCCACATGCTTTGACGGGGACATGTGAGACCAGCTTCCACGTGGAACATTAACCTGCAATCAGCTGCCACTGCACACCTTCCATCACGCTTATAGCCAATGCTAAGCTTCGGCCTGTCCGCAGGAATTTGTTAAACACCGGGAATGCAGGTCGGTCAACTCCATTACTTTAATTAGGGCAACTAGTACCCCTTTAATATTCTTTTTATCAAAGCAAAGTGGTGGCAAATACTATTTTTTCTAGTATTTCTTTCGATTTTGAAGTAAAGTGTAAACGCCTAATCAGAACCCATTTATGTTCGACCCCTCCGATGAACTAGTTTTCTGTGATTGAGGTATAATAGCGTAACCTTAAGCTAGTACATAAGCTGTTCATAGGGAATTGGTCATTGTAAATTCAGTTATTTAATTATTTTAAATAAAACAAACAATTCCAAGTTTCTCTTTTATTTCTTTTGTCCGTGGAACCCATAGGGCATTCACAGTACAGGATTTCACGTGACAAGAGGCAATCAAACTAGCAATTGCCAGATTGTCTGTGTCTTGTCTCGAAGCACTAGTAGGGCCCAAAAGATAAGGGCCAATATTACTAATTTTTAAATTTTTGACGTTCGTAAGTGGCATTTTCTGTCCTAAATTGAATAAATTTTTGACTTTGACTTTGAAAAGGTGTGCTACAATTTTTTACTATTGTAACTACTTGGTACTGACCAAGTATAATATTAAAACCCCACTTTGTGAGAAGATAGTCCTTTTCTTATCTATTAAAAATATGAATATTTACTTCTATTTATCTCAATCTACGAGTACTTAATCAATACAAATCTTTTTTTCCGAAGATTTACGAAAAGATGTATTTTCATTCCAAGCAGCATTCCAGGTAATTGGTGTGATTGTCCACTAAGCCTGGAGTTCTACTTGTACAACTAACAAATGGTAAAATCTTTAATCAGCAGGTTTAGCATCATGACTTATTTTGTATGAGAATTCTGTCAAATCAACTGTCAGTCGAGGTTTTCCAACTGTTAAAAAATTGGTGAACTCGTGTCCAAACTGACTAATTCAATTAACTCTCCAATTGCTTGGACCACCCGAGAACAAACGGCAAAACGAGTGAAGTTTTGAAATTTTAATTGCTTTATTGGTCGAGCCTTGAAGTTTACGCGTTGTAAACGGGTTACTGTCTCATCGTTAATTATGATTGTTTGCTCCGTTGTTATTTGGAGATAACGATCGCGGACCGTTGTCTGATCGCAAATGATTCGATGTAGATGTACCTAATAGTCGTGAACGATACTTTAATATTTTCGGAAGGTGACTTTTGCCAGGCCTGTGTATCTCCCCGCGTAGGTAGCAAAAACGTACCTACGTGTGGCGACCCTTACTTAGGGGCCAAAACAAGTTGCGTCTCGCTACCGGCCAGCGACGCTCGCGCGTTTTATTCACCGGCGGCCGCGCGGCTACGTTGCTGGCTGGACGAGAATGAATAAAGTACTATAAAGAGGCGCTAGATGGCGTTAGAAGCTTCTCGTAGCAGTCAACCCTATCGCGTCGCGTGATATTACGTCACTGAATAGGTTTAGTGTATTTTGAATCATATTCCAGAGCAATAAGTATGAAATTATCTTGCAATGGATTTTTGTAGGTGTCTACACGAAAATGTGCTTGACTCTGAGGCGAACTAAATTACACCATATTGTTGACGACATTGAGTAGACATTTCTTTGAATACAATTGCTAAGTCATACTTCTGTACGAAGTACTAGTACTTATTCTGTGCTTTCGGTACCAATTTGGTTTGGTGCATAATTATTTGAGGGCTCGTTTCTATTTTCTTTTTCTTTACATGGAAATAATTATTCATATATATAGCTAGGTACAAGCGTCAAAGAATAATTACATAAGAAAAAATTTTTTTAAAGGTTTTCTGATCGCAAATAATTCGATGGAGGTGTAATTGTCGTTAAAGATATATTATTGGAAAGTGAATTTCGGTACCGATTTGGTTTTATGCATGATTATTTTGTTGGCTTATTTTATTAGCTTTTTCCTTTTATAAAAATAATTGTTCACTAGTAACTAGGCACGTGCGTAAAAATTAAAATTACATGAGAAAATAAAGCAGGTTTACAAGTATCTCATATCGATATTTCGTGTTATCTGACTAGAAAAGATTTGCTTAAAAACCAAAGTACCTCGTTGCGTCTGTCTGTATGTTGGATCAAATCATAATCATCGTCCCAATTTGATGAATCAACATATATCGCACCTGAAAACAACTTAAAAACATAAAATAGAACACGTCTTCTATCTCTTAGAAATGATAGCGCAGATTCATCACTGAGAAACCGACGTAAAAACTAGTTCAGGGGTCCTATTCTGAAGCACCATGTGCGACTTCAGTCATCTTTCTCACTTCACTGAGATTGAAAGGGACGGCAAGAGTGGGCAATAAGGATGTAGACTTATAGAGTAAGCGGTCTGTGCCAGCGATACATCACGGCTTGCAGCTGCGGCTCGTTACAACGAGGTATTACCTGGACTAGGTGTGGTACCTTAGGCTCGGAGCAGATGGAATGCGCTACGGAGTGATATTTTAAACACCAACAATAATATTTTAGGCATGAAATATCTCTTTTTTTATAAAAAAAGAAGTGGGGGAGCTACCCTAAAAAATATCAATTATTTTACCACTTTGTCGGCGTATTCGATATTTATACACCTACTTACTTAAAACTACAGATTTCAAGTACTAACAGTCTCTTAGCAAAACAGAAGGACAGACATAGAGACGAAACGAAACTATATATATGACGAAACTATAAAGGTTCCTTGTCAGGACTATGGAACCCTAAAAAGGTAGGTCAAGAAATTCGGCTAGGAGGGTTATTATTATAATGTTTTTGTATATTTATTATCTTTGTGTAAACATCCCTTAACCAAACCTGTCACAGGTGAAATCGGACAAGTTAATTAATATCCCTTGACCCTTACACAATCTTTGCGGACCCGTATGCACAAACACGGCCCTGGCCATAAATCATTCCTTAATTTTTCGATGGAACTTTTAAATATCGTCCTAAGCAAACAGAGACAACAAACATTTGACGTATCATGTCCAGGGACCGGTTAGTGTTTCTGACACCTGTTACTTTGGTGAAATGTTTTCTGAAAGTTTTTACTTAGTTGAAAGAACTTGCTTGACGTCGACTTTGGAATTACTTACTATTTTCAATTTGGTTAAGTGATTTAAGAAAAAAAATGCAACTCTATTTTTACTTATTTTCAAAAAGTTTTACGCGGAGAACAAAACATTAGGTAGGTATACGATATTAAATATTATTTGTGAAGGGTCAGGTCATAAGTTGTATGCTAATACTTGTATGAATTAGTCAATCCGGACTGGCCTTAGGGTCTAGTTCACCAACACATTTTTAATTGTTAAACAGCGGTTTTAATGTTACTCCAACGCTCGCCGGTTCTGCGACAGACATGACCAGCCCACTGCTACTTCAGCTTACTGCACCTCTGAACGATATCTATGACTTTCGTCTTTTGGCGGATAATGAAGGTTCTCGAATGGAAAGCACGTCTCGGAAAACGTAGTGTTGGACGCCCCCGTTGCTAGGTGGACCGAACACCAGAAGAAGATAAACAGAAGATGGTTGCCGGTGGTGGCTGGATGCGAGAAGCGGAGGACCGTGAAAGTTGGCGCCGTCTTGGAGAGGCAATGTCCCGCAGTGGACTGCAATAGGCTGATATGATGATGATGGTTGTAATGTTACTTGACATTAAGAAAGAAAGCAAGGCTTGTGTATTTTAGTTACTTTCACAGTATAATGTCTTATGGTCTTCTCTTGTGGGGTTCTGCTGCGGACATAGATACCATCTTTATTTTACAGAAAAGAGCCATTCGTGCTATTTACAAACTTAGTCCCCGCGAATCCCTGAGAGAATTCTTTAAAGAAATTAACCTCCTCACTGTCGCTTCTCAATACATATTTGATAATATAATGTACGTACGCAAAAATTTAGATCTTGTTATAAAAAAAAGTGATATTTATTCGTATAACACAAGAAATAAAAACAAACTTGTCATTCCAAACTTCAGATAAGCCAAAACAATTAATTCATTCTTGGGAAATTGTGTCAAATTTTTCAATAATGTTATCGAACTATCTATCAATAAATTTAAGTTACATGTCAAAACTACCCTAATGTCGAAGGGGTATTATAAAATTCAAGACTATCTTAATGACGAGAATGTATGGACAGTCCAGCCTGCACCAAACTGATGTACCTACCTGTTTATTTTGATTTGTTTTATTTTTGTGGCAGCTAGTGGTGACTGAGTTTGTTCCGGCGTTTCTTCTCAGCACTTGCCAGATTGTCTGTGTCTTGTCTCGAAGCGCTAGTAGGGCCCAAAAGATAAGGAGACATGTTCTGCCCCATATGGGCCATAATTGATTGATATTTTGACGTTCATAAGTGGCATTTTGTGTCCTAAATTGAATAAAGTATTTTTGACTTTGACTTTTGACTTTGAAAGAAAATACATTTATTAATGAATGGACATCACATAACACACGAAAATAGATAACGTAAAGGGCATGGGTATAAAACAAAAAACTCAGTAAAATAACAATTTATTACATCTATCAAATTAACCGTAAATCGAGGTTTATCGGCTGTTTAAAAGTTGGTAAAGCCTGTCTCGCCCTGTTAACCACCTTCTACTTAAACAGCTATATACTAACATTCACCTGCGAACGGGTCCACGAGAGACAAACTGTCCCCGGCCACCGTGGTAACGTTACTTCCAACTTTAGACGGACCCTTATGCCTTGACTTCTGGTCTGGGTTAGGGCTGGCACTTTTAAAATTTAATAGTTTTTATTATTTTTTAACACTCACAGTGTTCTTTCTTTATTTATATAAGTTTAAATAAAAAACCGGCCTGGTTAGCCAAAGGTCGTGGGTTCATATTCTAATCGTGTGCGAAAAAACAAGAATTAAAAAAAGGCTACTGATTGGTCGTAAGAGTCTCGGTCAAAATTGTAGTTAATTTTTACATGCTCTCAAAGAATATTTTTTTTATTTAGTTCTCATTGATAAATAATGTAAATCAGCCTACATTGTACGGAAGACGGCACGTCAAGATAAACACTGTAGCATCTTATCCAGTTGTAATAAGAGTGATTTTGCAACGAAAATGGGAAGAGTGATGTGCTAGCCACTGTACATCTTTTTCTGTAAATTGCTGTATTTTTTTTTGTTATGTTGTGCGATAAAGAGTTATCTATCTATTTTAAGTCAGCAGCACGTCAGTTTTCATTAGAACTATGAAAACAGCTTTTATTATGTACGGGATATAGGCGGTATCATTATCAACACGTACAGTTTTATGTACGGCCGTGTGCACATGCAGTCAAGTGTTGTTTTCATTAATATCTGCTGCGCGCATAAAATTAAATACAGGGAAATGTGAGAAAGTGGCATAACTCACACGCTTCAGCAGGCCTACCGCTTAAATAGATGGCTTCCGAACTGACGTCTTATTGCTTTCTAGATGTCAATTTACAAATAAAATCATTTTCCAGAAATGATGAATACTACAATGATGATGATAGATGTTATGTGGGACATAACTATTGTCATGGTAATTTTCGATAATTTTCGATTAATTACACAGCATTTATTTTATAATCATTCTTCTTTTAAGACACGTTTTACAAACAAGGAGTTGAAGGTGCTGGCAGAGTCCAAAGAAGCGGGGAACTTGTTCCACCAAAACAAGAACGCAGCTCTCATGCTATGGATGAATGATGAATATGTCACATTGAGGCTTTGTACAAATAGCATCAGAACGTTTCCACGGCTCAAAATTAATAAAAATATTTTTTTACAAGAACCTGACGACAATAACCGTTGCTAACCCTAACCATCCCGTTGTTTAGGGCTACCGCACTCGACAGTTACAGCTTCAGTTAGCGTTCCGAAGGGCGCGCGTAAGGTTTATGCCTTCTGAAACACGCGGCGAAACCTTTCGCCAATTCATTCCTAACTAATCCTGAACTAACTGTGTAGTTCGGTGAAAAATGTCATTATGTCGTTGTTAAATCGTGTAGTTGCTAAAAAAATTTTAAGGTTTTGTTACCTAAGGCCTACTAGCGCAAGACCAGATTAGTTAATCCAGACTTTTTCAACGCCTATTATCTGAGTTGAAAACCCACTTGCGTAAGTCTGGATCAGCTAATCCGGAAGGTGCACTTGCCCCAGTCTGGATTAGATAATCCGGCCTAGTGCTAGGCCTATGATCTGAATTGAAAGCCCATTTGTGTGCCTAAATGGGCTTAAGAGAATTAAGATAAAGCTTAGACACAGAATAAGTACTAGTACTCCGTACAGAAGTATGACTTTGCTATGAAGTTCAAAGAAATATCTACTTAATGTCGTGAACGATATGGTCTAATTTAGTTCGCCTCAGAGTCAAGAACATGCTCGCTTAGACACCTACAGAAATCCATTGCAAGATAATTTGATTCTTATAACTCTGGAATATGAATCATCATAATACATTAAACTCGTCCAGCCAGCAACGTAAACCACACATTAGTGCCGTGCGCCGCCCGCCGGTGAATAAAACGCGCTGGGCGTCTCGTTGCTCGCTCGCGACACCCAACTTGATTTAGCACATTTCAAGGGGTCGCCGCGCGTAGGTACGTTTTTGCTACCAATGCGGGGAGTTACACAGGCCTAGCTTAGACTTGATTCAAAATCATCCATGCAATACATTATTCTGCTTCTTCTTAGCGTTTTGATAGAACACGAGAAAATTACATCGTAGCCGCCCAGAATTCAGCCATAATACATACATTAAAAGATTTCAAGTAGCAAAACATTAGAACGACACTAATATACTCGTAAAAGCAAGTAAGATTTAAAAAAAACATCATTCAATTTCAACTTTGTATTTTAGAAACTAAAGATTTTCCAAAATAAAAGTCATGACATTGAGTTATTAAGACGTTCCCGGACAAGTAAAGGTAGGCATATCAAATGAAATTGAAAAAGCTTTCTCGGTTTGATTATTTTGGGTCACAGAAATATTTTTTCACGGAAAATATTTTGTTTTTGTTATTCTATATCATTATTGGTGGTTGTTGATATGGTTGCGAAATGTCAGATGTTCAAACAAATTAAATAATACAATCTTTTATTTTCTGCCCTAAAAATTACAGATATTTATTGGGCTATTTTAATGTGTAAGTAGGTATAGAAGCACGTGGCAACGCATTGTTTGAAACTAAATTATTATTATTTGGCACAGTCTTCTCATGTCATATTATACATTATTTACGAAACTTCAGATATGTTTCGAATATATATATTATTTCTATAACTTAAGCAATTATTTTGCAAGTTTTTTTTGCAAAATTACATTTAATTTCGTAAAAACTTGCAAAATAATTGCTTAAGTTACAAAAAAAATATAGAGGAGTTTTGGCAAGGTCAAATTCAAATTCAAATTCAAATCATTTATTGCATGTCACATTATAGATGGTACACAAATATAAGTAATAGGTAGGTATGTATTTACATGTGACTCCCTGCACAGGGCATAGCAACTTTATGAGGGCTAGCTAACTATTATTTCACAAGTTTAAGTACCAACATAATAATTAGTAACGTCAACAAAACAGTAATATTTTATACATTATATACTTTATATAACAATCATTACTTTCACATTTCTTCACTTATCAACAATAATATGCTATAAAAGGTGTTGAAGTACTTACATATTTATTTTTATCTATATATTTTATGACTTGTTTTTATATTTTTGTCGTTAAAAAACTCTTGGATGTCGTAATAACATTTGTTAATGAGGAAGGATTTCAATGTATTTGTAAATAATTTTAAGTTTTCATAGTATTTAATATAATTAGGTATGTGGTTATTTATTTGTATTAACATGTTATCGGGGCTGGACGTGACTAATTTTAATTTGGCAAAAGGGAACTGTCAGTTTATTTAAATTTCTATTATTTATTTTATATTCTGTAACTTTTGGGTAAAAAACTGAGTGTTTTTTGACAAAATTACATGATTCTAGTATATAAATATATGTAAGGGTCAATATTTTATGTTTAACAAAATGGGCTCTGCATGATTCCATTTGGTCCAAGTTTATTAGTATCCTGAGGCACTTCTTTTGTAGGACAAAAACTTTGTCTACATCACACGAGTTTCCCCATTGAATAATGCCATATGTAAGTCGGGAGTGCGCATATGCGTAGTAAGCCGTAAGAGCAGTTTGACAACAAAAACTCTGGGATGTCCCTCTTGCGAGAGAGACCTTTAATTCTTTACTTTTAAAATTCTGTCAGTGATTGTAATCGTGCAAGGCTCTTGGCAGTTTCCTGCAAAGATTCAGGCCACTGGCTTCGTGCCTTACCATCAAAAAATTTGGGCACCCTTTTTGATAGTGAGTCATTCCGGGTGTGTGTGGGTCTGCGCCTTGGTACCCCTATTTGTAAAGTTTTTACGTGTACCTGTGGCAAGGAGGTCGACAAATATGGTCTCCACTGTCTTTGTTGCCAGCAAAGTGCTGGGCGTCTTGCCTGTCACGCTACTCTTAATGACGCCATCAGGAGAGCTCTTGACAGCATCAATGTTCCTTCCACGTGGGAACCACGTGGTTTGATCCGTGATGATGGCAAGAGACCGGATGGCCTCACGCTCATTCCCTGGGAGCGGGGTCGGGCCTTAGTGTGGGACGCAACTTGCGTCGATACTTTGGCCCCATCTCATCTAAGGGAGTCAGCGCTTAAAGCTGGAGCGGCGGCGGAGTTAGCTGAAAACGCTAAACGACGCAAGTATGCATCACTTGCAATTGATTATGTGTTTACGCCGTTTGACGTTGAAACTTTTGGACCATGGGGACCATCCGCTAAATTACTTTTTTGAAAAATTGCACCTAAATTAAATTCTGTTTTGGCAAATAGTAAAGCTGGCTCGTTCCTCGCTCAAAGGATAAGTAGCTATCCAACGCGGTAACGCAGCCAGCATCCTCGCCTCCTTGCCTCAAGGACACAGGTTTATTTTTGATTAAGTAGGTTTTAAGTTTATTTATTTTTATTTCATGCATGTCTTTGTGTTTATTTTTTCTTTTATTGAATAAAATAGTAACTGACCAATTACCAAATATATATATATATATATTATTTTTATGAAAAAAAACCTTTGCTTGTACGGAATTCTCAGTGTAAGAGTCCGACACGCATTTGTTTTTTTTTTGTAAATACGCACTTTATTTGTACAGTGTCACAAATGTGTTGTTGTCTAAACCTATCAAGTTACTCAAAGTTGTTATAGTTCATTCCCGCAGCCATCGTCAAGAAGTTTATTATAAAGGTTCGTCAGACTTATTTTCCAGTTAACAATTAACTATTTTATATGCATTCTCTTAACTAATTTTCTAGACACTTGACTAAAACAGAAAAACTTGTACTGTATTAAATAAAAATTACTTTAAAATTATAAACTTTTACATATTACTTTAATTCAGCCGCTTGGCCTTCGTTTGACTAATTTATTGACAGCTAAAGACCAGAAATCACAAATTTTTAAACAGACGGATAAAATAAGTTGACGGTTAATGTGACACAAATCCCATACAAAATATGTCAAATAACATGATGACCGTTGTTTAAAAATTAAACATGTGTTGTTGAACTAGACCTTGTCATCATTTCAAAGACTACGAATACAAGCAATACTTAGTTCGTAAGAGCAAGCTGCAGCAATTTTCCTTCAGTCTAAGGTGCCGATAATTGAACCAACAGGCGCGGGCGCGTGCGTGACGTCACAACGGACGCGGAGACTTAGCACGGATCGCAGCCACACGCAGACGGTAAAGACTCCACACGACAGCACGATAGAGGACATTATTTTTACAGAATTATCATCATCATCATTCATCATTACCAGCTAAAGGACGTCCACAGCTGAACATAGGCACAGTACATAACACATAGGCCTTCCCCATAGAGTTCCAAAGTGACCTGTTACAAGCGGTGCAGGCCGCTATTGCGATCCTGCGACCTTTGTTCGTCTGTCCATCTTGCCGGTGCCCTACGCCACGCTTTTGATCAAGCAAGTCTCCAATCAAGAACCATTCTGCACCAACGGCCATCACATCTTCGCGAAATGTCCCTGCCCACTGCCACGTGAGCTAACTAATCCACAGGGCTATGTTCGAACCTAACCCAATCGAAACAAACCAAGTCTGGTAATTTTTTTTTTCATGTTATTTTTCCTTTTTCTAATTTTGCCTAAGAATCATAGAAATTGTATTCAAACTCTACAGTCACATGTATGTTTCGCATCAAAGCTAAAAAGAACACTAAACTAAACATTTTACTTATAGCAAATATATATATATATATTTTTTTATTTAGATTGTATATTATTGTCGTTGGTTTGTTTAATAAATTAATAAGTAAGTACTTGAAAGAAAATGAAAACAGTCATGACAGCGCAAAATAATAAATATCCGAATATTCAACATAACCGATGGTCACACTACTTGCAGCGTGTGCGGAAAAGGTGGTGAAAAGTATATTGGTTGGCATAAACCTACTTTACGAGGCGTGACTCTGGAGATGGATGGATTCTTTAACTTTTGCCCACTTTCCTTTACTGGCTTGTATGGGAACTTATACGTACACAAATAATTGCATTGTAATTGAAATTAGGGCCTGTATTGATTCTTAACATAGCCAAGAAGATCAATTAAAATTACATATACATGTTGTTGTTTAGCTAGAAATGATACATTAGTGCAATGTAGGTACTAGAACTCTTTTTTTATTTAAAACATTTTGAGCATGAGCTCGCATTAAACAAATACCACAACAATTCTGCGATAATGAACTACGAATTGAATTAATTATTAAACTTTCAACACCATTTTATTTAAAATTACAGCTATTATTTGTTTGTAGCCCAATTATTAATTCGAAAATATATTTGTCAGTTACCTTTACACGCCTCAAAACGGTTTGCTCGGTTTGAACCATCATTTTGATGGTTTTTGCTGAAGAGATATGGCGCGATAGCTAAACGAAGAAAACTTCATTAATCCATGAGGTCTTGAGTTCGATCCCCAGCGTGTACCATAAATTAAAGCCAAAGCTTAAATTTAATCAATTTAAACTATATCACATTTTTAATATAGACTCAAAAAATATTAACAGAATAACCAATCCAAAAATAAAGTTCGGAAGTACCTAGTATCAGACGGAGCTCGTTTACAATGGAATGCAGGTAATTAGCTCTTTTATGGGCCAGTAAAAAATACATTTATATTGTTATCTTCCGCGCCAATGCAGTACTGAACAACACGTTGCAATTCCAGAGATCCTTGGATAGAAAACCACGTAGTAAGATAAGTGTGCTATTATGCATTTACTGTACTGCGTTAACGATCTTCCGCAAAGTAACATTTTGATTAAATAAATAAAAAATCCGCTTTATATCAGGCAAGTTTTTTGGTTCTCTCTTAAGGTAAACAAACATTGTACAATACATAATGTAAACTTTAGATTACTTAAGATACTACCTTCCGTAGTTATAGTTTGGCTGTAGCATATTCCAATGACTTAGATAGAGTCGGATGTGACCTTCTTAAAGTGCTTATTATCAATATTTCAATCAATTTTGATGATGCAAGTTATTTAAGCGTCTTTTAATAGAACTTAGTCGAATATATTGTAGTGTACAAGTGTGTGCGAAATATACAGGTGCACTCTCTGTTCTTTCACTCTCATAATTCGGTGGGACGGCAATCCGACATGAACTACTTCCTGGCTCCGGAGCTGTGTCTGAGTTATTTCAAGACAGAAAAACTAAAAACTTTTGGCCTGACCCGGGATTCAAACCCGGGACCTCGTAGATAATTCCCAACGTGCTGCCTACAAGACCAACGAGGCAGTCAACGAGGCAGGCTAAAACTACAACATATCAATAATATTTTTTACTCATGATAATGAATATGAAACGAGGAAATCTACCTTTACCTTAGGCCACGGTTAATTCTACCAAAAACTTATTGAAACAGCTGGTTTTTCCTCGATTTCACATCATTTGATTAGATGGGGGTTGAACATAAAATTCATAGGAGAGTATCAACCGTCTAAAACAATTTTTAACCAAGGAAAAAGGAGCGAGATCTCAATCCGTTGAATATTTTTTTCTTTTGTTTATATATGTTCACTGATTACTCTTAAACGCCGGAACTGATCTGGATTTTTCAAAGGGTGTAAGTACTTCCCAAGTGGTCCCATTCAAACTTCACCAAATCGAGCAGCATTTAAAATATCGACAAAAATCCCATTGTATACAAGGATAATATTGTTTACTTCAGCTTACTTCATAACCTAGCAGTGCGTTTACTGGTCTACCCATATTATAATAAGCAAAATAAGTACATAAAATCTACTTCTAATTTTTTTGGATAAAGACAACCACCTCTTAAAAATCGCACTAAGAAGTTAGAAATAACTTTTTATATCGCCAAGTGTAAGAACCGCGGAAGATTTTATGGCAAAAAGCTAAAAACAAATTTTAAGGATAGCCATGGAGTTAGGTGATAGCCTTGCAGGGGTGATAAAAAATAAGTTGGTACTATGGTACCTGTCTAAATAATCTTTGTCAAGATTATCCTAATGATTTTGACGCAAGTTTTTTTTTTATAAAACGAGCAGACATTGTTGGACAATAAAAATGAAATATCTACAAAATTATGAGCACAGAACGATTACTATTTAAACTGAACCCAGCTATCCATCTTGCCGTACCCCCGTTTTTATTATTCATTAGTGGTAAACGCGAACGGGCGGTGTAATAAGACCGTTTGTATGCTGCGGGTTCGACTCCCGGCCGGCACCGGCGTTTGTACTGTATGTATTGTGAATTGTTGTTATTGTTTCTGTAACCTGAGGCCTGACTACGGTTGATAATGCCTGTAGTTTCGACTATAGTCGTCCCTGTCACTCACGCCCGAATAACAACGCGAACGAGCGAGATGACTAAACTCGAAAATACGGACGTCGTCAACCGGAGTCGGGCTTACTTGTACTTACCAAGATATATTAGGCATACCATATTCAGTGCTAGGCCAAAATATGTAATAGTGTTGTAGAAGGCTGTAGCCATCTTTATAGAGGTAGCTAAAAGCTGTACGTAGTTCAATGACCTCTTTCGATCCTTTATCGCTATAGATTTTTCCGTATCGTACCTAGCGAGTATAATAATAAAATCCAAAGTACCTTAATAGTATAGCCATATTGGCGTCGCAACTCCAGCGGGGTCTTCTGCGTATGTATTAGCAATTTTATAGTGTTTAGTCATAAATTTTATCTGTCTACGTCTAGTAGCTAATATGGTTCTCATGAGATACAGGCTAGTGACAGACATGCAGACAGTGGAGTCTTAGGGTCAATATCTAAGGTCAATATTTACCCTTTGGGTACAGAACCCTAAAAGTGTAGGTTTGTCTGTACGTATTGTAAGGAATTTACAATTTCGTGAATTAGTTTGACGGCCATACTAAAGTTAACATGTTACACAAACGGATACTCAAAAGGATACATCCATACATACATCCAGAGGAATGTGAAAATCTATGTAACAAAATAAATAAAAAGATAAACATTTACTCAAAATCACTCCCAGGATGTAAAAAAAATGCTAATAACCTATTTAAAAACATTGTCCTACTACCACGAGACTGAAGAGATATTGTCTAGCCTAGCTTAATAAAGAATAACCTCCAACCAAACTCACAAATACACACTTTAGCACACGCACACACTCTCTCTCTTTCTCACACACACACACACACATACACACACACTTTCATTAGTTTAATCGTTTCATTACTTATTATCGTTTCATTACTTATTATTTAATAACACACGCATTTGTATCTTATATTAATCATGCTTCTAATCAATAAGCGCCACAGCAAAGAGGGTACTCTTCTAATACAAGTTTATAATAAAACTTAAAAGGAGATGTACCAACTCATGTATTTACCCTGAAATAACAATAAAGATTATTATTAATATGGAAGTCTATGTTCAGCTGTGGACGTCCTGCGACTGATAATGATGATGATTAGGTACTAGACAGCGATGCACAATATGACTTTTGTATTCAAGTCTACGCAGGCAAAGTCGCTGGCATCTACTAGTCAAATAATAAAAGCTTTACCTCTCAAATTGAGTAATTTGTTACAACCAAAGTAAGTAATCTGCTCTCTTATTTGCTTGTTCAATGTCTGGGCTTTGCATAAGGGGTAAGTTTCTTTAGCGATTTGTCTTAAAAGCATTTGAATGGCTGAATAAATAGTTGCCTATTTTTCTCCATAAATAGCTTTTGAACTTAATTTTAGACATATCATTTGTATAAAGTCACCTTCATCCCTAAAACATTCAGATATAAAACATCTTTAAAAAACCGGCCAAGTGCGAGTCGGACTCGCGCGCGAAGGGTTCCGTACCATTAACTTAAAACATTAGACAGTATAGGCAAAATTGAGTATTTATTTTATATTTTATTTATAATTTCAAAAGTATTCATCACAGGATACCCGAAACAATTTTATTAATAAGAGTTTCCGCGCCTGTTTCTTTACGTGAGTGATTTGAAGTTTATAGGTTCAAGACTTTAGAAATTACAGAGGGAGGGGGGGGGGGGGATACCGTGTAAGCGACTTTGGCGGTATCTCGCAAATGGTAAAGCTGATTAAAAAGTGTTGTATGGAAACCCTACCTTATTTTCATATTCCTTTTCAACGATACCCCACACAAGGGGGTGCACTCAAAAAAATAATTCACCCCCCCCCCTTTACATGTATGGGGAGGTACCCTTAAAAAGAGGTAATTTTAATTTTTTGTATTTTTAAAAATGAGATCTATATGTGAAATGTCCTCAAACCAAGTTACATGCAAATCAGTCCATAAACGTAGAAAACATTCTGCTGTGACAGACTAGGACGGACGGACTGAACGATCTTATAAGGATTCTTTGTCGGACTACGGAACCCTAAAAACTAGAGAAAGAATTTTACTAGCAGTACTATACATCGAAGGTTAAAAGGAAATAGGGGATAAGCGACAAAAGATGAAATGTTCAGGAGAGCCGTTCAAAGTTTTAAATTTTAGAAAAACTGACGTATTTTTGTCATTTATCAAGATATTGTAAAAAGTGAAACAGTTATAAAATCAGATTGAAATGGAACAGTTACTGGTATTCTTAGTTTAAGTGATATGACGTTATTTAAAGTAGTTTTTGTCGCTTATAACCACAGCTTTTAATTTTTGAATGAGGCAATATGGCATAAGATACAAATGACAAAATTAAATATTAAAGGATAAAAAGCTTATGCGACATTCCAATTAATCATTTCGCATGGTAAAAGGGTATAAGCGACTAGACCGTTAAATCAATATTATAGGAAAAGAAGGATAAGGTACTTTTCATAGTGGTTGTATAAAAGATAATAGGGCACAAGAAACAGTCGGCATTCAAAACAATACCAGGATATAAGACATTAGTAACACACAATATCGCTACGAAGCAAATAAATATGGATGAAAAGCCACCCCAAAAATAATGAATTAGCGCAATCAACACAATCCTTCGTCAGGAAAATAATATTCTAAAACAGATATTACACGACACCGCAATTGGGTCTCTAACTTTCCAATTCAAAAAAGGGTGAAGGGAGTAAATTTTCACAGAAACATACTAAGAATCGATCTTACTAAGAGGCATGTTACAGTATACCTTGCTATAATTTTACACTAAATAGTAGATTTACAAGATAATAGCTCGTCACTTCATATTTACTAACGAACAGATAGTATAATGTTTTTTGAAATAAAAAAAGGAGTTACCATTGAATGAAATACAGGTAACATAGATGACAATGCATGAATAATAAATAATCACATATAATAAAGAAAGATAGCTTACCAATCCTGTGGGTCCCGATATTATTAAATTTGGGGGTTAATGCTGTCGCGTCCGTAGGCGAGGCCTTTTATAAGCTTCATGACTCTAGATTCCCTACACGTGACCCCTGGGTAGTGCTAAATGGACAGCACCCCTATCCGGTGGTAGGCTTCGGCCGTGGCTGGTCACCACCCTTCAGGCAAAGACGCCACGCAAAGCGGCACATGCCGTGTTCCGTCGCGAGGCCTGAAGTAGCCATAAGGGAAATAGATCTGGGTAACTGAGGTGCTTCGAGTAACCAGACTCAGCTGCTTGTCCGCCACCTGACGAAAAATCCCAAAATGGTCTACCTTGCCGGTTGGCGACCGGAGGGGAGGACCAGGTAGCCATTTTGGGGGGACTTGGGCGTCCCCGCAGTCTCCGCGTCAGGCTCCTCTCCGTGCGGTGGCGATAAGTTTAATGAGGGTGAAGAGAGCGCCTCATCACCCAACTTCTATTTTCCTTGCCATTTCACTCTAATAAAAACTATGACCAAACAGAAAATAAGGAAAAACATTTGACAGCGGCTGCACGTCCTCCCACTAAAAGTGCACCTCAAAAATATAAGAGGTTTGCACTCACCACCTCGAGACTGAAAAACCGCAGCTGCTGTTCCACACAGAGACGCAAATTCAATGTCCAATTGACACAGCGTACCTCAGCTACCCTGTGCTCAAGTGTGTACCCAACACTCTTGAGCACAGGTTCAAACCACATGCCGGAGTCTGTGTGTACGCCTGTGATGACATCTGTGTAAGACGTCTCGAAAACCTAGAGAAATCCAATCTCTCTGTTCTGTGGCTCCTGGTTGACACAAGTCGTCAACAAATAATATATGCCTGTGTCACAGAATACTAGTACTTCGTACAGAAGTATGACTTAGCAATTGTATTCAAAGAAATGTCTACTCAATGTCGTCAACAATATGGCGTAATTTAGTTCGCCTCAGAGTCAAGCACATTTTCGTGTAGACACCTACAAAAATCCATTGCAAGATAATTTCATACTTATTACTCTGCAATATAATTCATAATACACTAAATCAATTCAGTGACGTACTATCATGCGGCGCGCTAGGGTTGACTGCTATACGAAGCTAGTACCGCCATCTATCGCTCTTCACTAGAATTTACTCGTACTCGTCGCGGCACGTGCAGCCCACAGCTTAGCGCCGCGCAGTATAGGCTAAGAGTTAGCAGCTAATTTTAAATGTTTGTAACTTTTTTATCGTGTTGATTAAGAAATAAAAATTCAATTTAGTAGGTATTTCAAATCCATTTTTATTTAATGAAAACGTAACTTCAAACTCCTAAAAAAACTAAACTATAAGTGCTTAACTTTAACATAATTTTAATGTCGCGTATATACGCAGCCTGATAAAGGCTTAATGTAGACGACACTGAGTCAATATTTTTCTTCACGTCGATGTACTTAACATACTTCATTTAAAAATGAGCACTTTTTAAAATTAGTAAATAAAAGTTACGGCTCCTAGACTAGCACACGTTCGTCCTTTTTTCTAGGGTAGATAAGTAGGTACTTCATATTTTGAAAATAATTAAGTAACAATAACATTTCATTTAAACAGTTCAGTGAACTTCATGTGTTTGGCTCTTGGTCTAACTAAATACAACAAACGAAACTGTAAACTAAATAGCTATCAAAAAGTCTTTAAATTTAATAAATTCTGAATTATTGAAATCAAAATTTCAAATCTGTAGGATGAAAGGTAAATAGGTACACATTTCTCTATTTTGGTAGGTACCTACTTTGCCAGCAAGGGCAAAAATAGTCAATCGTCAGTCTCAAACGTCAGATATCCCTTTAACTTTAATAAATTAATGAAAGAATTATACTAGGTAAGGTAGTCAAGTAATTTTCTTAAACTTTGTTTATATTATTAAACCATGCACCAATCACAATTTCATAATAAACCACTTTTAAAGTATCTAGGACCTTTCCTCTCAGTGTCCGCAGGCACCGTAAAAAAAATTTGGAACCAAATAAACAATTATACACTGCACAATATTTTCCTGCACGTTTTCTTTTTCTCTCCATTTCGGTAAAAATGGTGAAAACCGGGCGCGTACTTCACTTCTCGCTTGCGAAACGCAAACTGTTTTAGCCTTGCTGCCGGCTAGCGACACCCAACTTGTTTAGTCCCTACGTAGGTGCGCCCGCGCGTAGGTACGTTTTTGCTACTTACGCGGGAAGATACACAGGCCTGCCTGTGTCTACCGTTCGCATAGTGGAGATCAGGAGACAACCTATCTCTTCGAGCATCTCAGCCAAGCAGCAGATACAGCGCGGGAGTGTTACCCTTCAGCACAGTTAGTTATCCTGGGGGACCTTAATGCCCACCACCAGGAGTGGCTGTTAACACGCCTAACACGCCTATACAGACTTTCACTTAAGACTAATGTTGTACCCAAATCGTGGAAGCTTGCCAAAGTACAACCAGTGCCCAAAAAGGGTAGCCGTACTGACCCTACCAACTATCGTCCCATTTCAGTCACCTCCATATTATGCAAAATTATGGAGCGTGCACTAAAAAATAAACTCCTGGCACACCTTGAAGGAAACAATCTCCTCAGTGACCGGCAACCGCGGCCGGTCGATTGGGGACCTACTTGTGTATGCCACTCATTACTGGAGTGAGGCCATCGACAGGCATAGTGACGCTATGGCTGTGTCTCTTGATATCTCCAAGACCTTTGGCAGGGTTTGGCACGCAAGCCTCATAAGCAAGTTTCCCTCTTATGGCATTCCTGCTGGCCTCTGCTCATGGATTTCTGACTTCCTGAGCGAGCGATCAATGCAAGTAGTCCTAGAAAGATGCTCGTCGGATATTCAGGACATTGATGCCGGGGTTCCTCAGGGGTCAGTGCTATCGGCAACCCTCTTCTTGTTGCATATCAATGATCTGCTTGTGCCTGGTATCGTTGGGTATGCAGACGATAGCACAGTTGGCGATAGATATTTTGCTTGAGCGAGTGCCAGCAGTGATGAGATCCGGTCTTGTCGAGAGTCCATAGTAGAACATTTAAGCGACGCTCTCGAGGCAATATCCGTTTGGGGTGATATGTTTGTTCTCCACAAAACGGAGCCATTTGATCTGGCTCCGACTTTCCGGGGTGTGCCTGTCTCCGTCACCGATAACTTACAGCTCATAGGTATCCAGTTGTCATCCAATTTGAATTTTGGCCAGTACATCGAGTCCATAGCCCAAGCTGCAGCTAGAAAGTTTGGAGTTCTCTCTAAGGTCAGGCGGTATTTTACATCGAAGCAGCTTTTACAACTATACTAAGCACAAGTTAGATCTTGTATGGAGTACTGCTGCTACCTTTGGGATGGATCTTCCAAATACCAACTGGCTGCATTAGACTCAACGGAAAAAAGAGCAATACGAATTATTGGAGACACTAAACTTTGTGAAACTAAGCTGCAAAGCCTCGAACAAAGGCGTAAGGTGGCGTGCCTATCAGTGTTCTACAGACTTCATTTCTTGATTCTTGATTCCACCGGCCCCTTTCTACTATCGGGACATAAGACGCAGGCAGAGGTTCCACCCTTATGTCGTTGACATACCACTAATACGCACCAAACGTTTTAAATCTTCGTTCCTCTTGCGTACGGCTAGAGAGTGGAATTCGTTGCCAGCAGAAGTGTTCCCTAAACACTACGATTTGGATTCCTTTAAGAAAAGAGTGAATAGGCTGCTTCTAGACAGACATGTTCCATCATCGGCCGCATCGTTGCTTACCATCAGGTGAGATTGCGGTCAAATGTCTGCCTATTAAATTAAAAAATATATATAGGAGCGCACGAGTCGCGCGTGTTCACGCTGTCACAGCAAGCGGCTGAGTATTGCGGGGGGACAAGCGACGCGTTTAAAACTGGTGTTTGTGGTATCCAATGGCATAAGCCCCGACTCGTTATTAAATCCTTATTTGGTGTTGCGGTATAAGCGGCGTATAAGTATGACTGTAGAACGTGTAAATATGTTATAATCGACACCATGATATCTAATTTAATTTAAGTAATATGGAATTAGCGACAATCGTATTTATATTAGTAAACGGAAGTAAGGTATAAATACCAGTGTCATATTAAAATCAATTTAGGTAATAGGGCATAACCGACTTGGCTGTCATTAAGAACTGAATGGAAATAGGGCACAAGCGCCATAGTTCTGTTAAATTACGAAATGGAAGTAAGCTTTAAGCAACATTTGTACTTTTCAATTGAAATGCTTAAAAGGCATAAACAACCAAAAGCTTGGCAACCTTGTGAAGTAAAAAAGCATTACCGACAACAAACCCAAAATAAATCATTTTTGTTTAATCACCTTTATAGCAAAAATGACCAGAATTTTCGTCGGTTAGCAAAAATAACACTACAAAATGTTTCTTTTTTGCTTGGGCATAAACGCCAAAAAAGTCATCGTAGAGCCATGGGAGTAAGCGCATTCGAAAGAGCAGAAAATTTTTAGTCCAATGGCATATACAAGGTGTTTAAAAAAAAACGAGTAATGCTTGATATGTCATAGAAAGTAAATGAATCTGAAATAACTGGCGCTGTTCCTTTTTTTCCTTTTGTTATGGTTTCGGAAAAAACTTATATCGAAGTTTTATTAAAATATCGATATCAATTTATCGTAATTTCCACACTATTCTATCAGCTGCGCGAGTCAATAATCTCATAAATCATAGACTATTTTAAATTCAGAATACTACTTTATCTATCTATAAAGTGCCTATTTTGCACACGAAACGTATTATTACATGCCAAATTCATGTACATTATGTTATGTAAATTAACGATTAAAGGTTACTGTTTGTGTTTTATTACATTACCTTTAATCTTTTATTTACATCGTTAAAAAGATAAAACTTGCTAGAAGCTAGGATTTTAATCTTAGCGCTGTCGTGGTCTCGCAGAATAACAGAAACAAGAACAGATATTTTAATGCTTGTAAAATTGAACTGGTTTACTGCTGTCGATTTAATGAGACTAAACATCAAATGAAAGTGATGATATTTTTCATATCTTGTACCTATTATTTAAAAAGTAACTTATGATGAGTCACCACACTACATAATCCTAATAAGTAGTTACTAAACCTATGTGCCTGATGCATTATTAAAAGTTGCCAAACACTTTTCTGTTATTCCTTACTCTTTGCGATGTTACATTTTACTCCTATTTTTTACTCCTAGTAGTGATTTTTTAGTGTGTTCCGTATAAAAAAAATACTTTTGGATTTCCGACTATAGGCGTCAATAAAATTTAATTTGTTAAGTTGGTTGTACAAAAAAACAAGCTGAGGAAAAATCTCTCTCTCTTGCAAATCGGGTAAAATACATTGTACCCACGTTAATTACGAAAACAGTTTTTATTGCGTACGGAATAGGGGCGCTCTCAAGGTCAAAGTGGGGTAGTCTGATGTGCGGCCGTGTGAACATTGACCTTGAGCTCTACCAAACACTTTAAAATAACCGGCAGACTGAAGTAAGAAAATACTATTTTTCTTGGCTTGTACGCAATGACACAGATGGTGTCAGACTTTACGAGCCCCTATTTTAACATTTAATGATTTATTTTCAACCTAGAAATCAAACCTAGAACCATTGCTCACCGAGTTCCATACTCGATCCATTAGTTTACGGGAATGGAGTACTAGGACAACATCACTGCTTCCGCCTACGTATTTTGGTTTTTACAGTTTCTTGCGGAACCAAAGCCGAGCAGAGATGAACAACATTAAAAAAAAAATGATGATTTTAAATAAAATAATAAAGCAGGAGACAATTGATAAAAGCAGGTTATCATAAGACAGCAATTTGGCTTTAATATCTTAAAAGTTTTAGTAAGATTAACTTACTTGCAAACTTGGTTGATCGTTTGATCAAATGTTCGAATCGAATTTTTTGTTTTATGAAAATCAAAAATACGACTGCCTATCGAGGCTTACGTAAAATAGCAACAGGTTTTACGTTCTGTAGGTTATCCACATAACTAACTTAAGAGGTAACGCGATATGCCACCAGCACGAGCTACAATTTTCGAAAAAGTAGCTACTTTTCCAAAAACCTTTACACACATGAATGCATTTAGAATTCGTAGTAGGTAGAGTAGATAAATTATTATCTGAAATGAATGTACATGTACAAGTAAAACTAAGAAATCGATTGAGTTTTATTTAAATCGATTTGAAAATTTGCTGTTAGCTCCTAATCTAATTAGGTACTAGCTGGATAGGTACTTCGAGCTACTTTAAGGGTTGAAATTTTATTTTTTTTCAAGCAAATTTTTAAGGAGCAGTTGGCAACACTGCTTCTTTCTTCGTTCAGTCGATCATTTGCTTTGTGCGTTTTCGGTGTTTTTTACAGGCATTTTCGTTGCAAAACCTGTGTTCACGTGTGTGATTTCAAAATGTCTGTGTTTTCTAATGCGGAATACTATGAAATGATGTTGTGTGTCGGTCGAACTGATGGAAATTTAGCTCAAGCACGGGATCTTTATCGGGAAAGATTCACGATGGTAGGCCGGCAGCTGAAAGGCGACGTCTGCCGTCGTATCAGTGCTTTCACAACATGGTGACTCGTCTCCACTCTGCGGGTTCTTTTCATCGTTCGGGTGGCAGTGGGCGTCCGAGTAGTAATGAAGACCGTGCAGAAGAGTTTCTGCAGCTTTTCGAAAATGAACCGACAACCAGTACAAGGCGTGACGGGGCGAGACTCAACATGAGACATATTTCAGTGTGGCGAATACTTAGAGATGATGGTCAACACCCGTACCACTACCGTCGTACCCAGGAACTAATTCCGAGTGACTTCGCAACTCGGATCACGTTTTGCGAGTGGTATCTCGCGCAGCTGGTAGTCGACCCCAACTACGTGAACCGGGTAATTTGGACGGATGAGGCTACGTTCACCAGGTCCGGCATATCAAATGTTCACAATGAACATGTTTGGGCGCACGAAAATCCCCGTGTATCACGGCAGGGGAATTTTCAACACCAATGGTCAATAGCACAAGCTCACGTTTAATTTGGGGCTACGTAATTGGTGTGTTACAACGGCCATGTCATCGGTCCGGTCATTTTACCCGCGCGGCTAAACGGTGATAACTACCTGACGTTCCTCCAAACTGAGTTCGAAGACGCCATTGACGACATCCCGGTAATCGAAACCAATTACTTCGACCAGCAATCAGACATGGTGTTCCAGCACGACGGTGCCCCGGCACATTTCATTTCGTGGTGTACGAGCGCACCTATCTACTCGGTTCCTAGGAGGATGGATCGGCCGCGCGGGACCTGTAGCTTGGCCAGCTCGTTCCCCCGACCTTACGCCTATGGACTTTTTTTTGTGGGGTTATGTGAAGGACAGGGTTTATTTTACGGACTGCCATACAGTGTCTGGAATGGAAACCCGTGTGCGGTCTGTGTTTGCTACCATAACGCCTGCAATGGTGCGAAACGCAACACAGGCCATAACAAGGCGGGCAAGATTGTGCATCCAAGAAGGAGGACAGCATTTCGAGCCACTATTGTAGGTAAAGTACCCAAATAAACATAATTCATTGAATTAACGTAAACGTCAAGATAATTAGTGTGTTTTGTGCAAATTTTTTTTGTTCATTTGTTTGATTTTGACTTTTGTCTCGTACCTTCGTGAAAAAAAAGATAAATGAGCATGTGCGTGTGTGTATGTCTGTGTAGGGATAAATGTACTAGGCGAACATGACTTATTGGCGGCTATTCCAAGTTTGTAAACACGAAAAAGGTAACCAGGAGGGAGGAGGTGGTTGTTTATTATTACTCCTATCTAGTAGGGTAATGAACCTGAATTAGTGCTGAGCTGCACGTTATCGATATTAATTTTCAACATTTTTTTTACTCGAAATTCAAATTTAACGCTATAAATGTAAGAAATTTACTAAGGACTCCTCAAAGGAGTTTATTCAACACCCTTCAGTTATTACTCGTTTTTTTGAAACACCTTGTATAACTCATTTTTGACCAAAATGTCGCTTATGCCCTATATCCTTTTAACCGTCGACATGCTGTTTAAAAGTGCAGTGTACGTACAGTGTATCTCAATTGCGAGAGCATTCATCTCAATAATATAATAATTTTTCGAGTGGAAAAGCTTATGCAAAATATTTTGACCTGTAGCACAGAATAAGTACTAGTACTCCGTACAGAAGTATGAATTTGCAATGAAATTCAAATATCTACTCAATGTTGTCAACGATATAGTGTAATTCAGTTCGCCTCAGACTCAAGCACATTTTCGTGTAGACACCTACAGAAATACATTGCAAGATAATTTAATTCTTATAACTCTAAAATAAGATTCATAATACACTAAACCTATTCAGTGACGTACTATCACGCAACGCGATAGGGTTGACTGCCACAAGAAGCTACTTACGCCATCTAGCGCATCTTTCTAGGACTTTATTCATGCTCGTCCAACCAGCAACCTAGTGTCGCGCACCGCCGGTGAATAAAACGCGCGAGCGTGTCGCTGCCAACTAGCGATACCCAACTTGTTTAGCCCCTTACCAAGGGGTCACCGCGCGTAGGTACGTTTTTGCTACCTACGCGGGAAGATACACAGGGCTGCCGTAGACATATATTAATTTTTTCAATGAAAGTTCCTGGCTACTGAATTAAAATTTGCAATCATGTACCTTACCAATAATGCATTTGCCACTGCTATAACAGTTGCGTATATATGAGAAGGCTAGTTTCGAATGAATGGCAGATATATGTAAAATTCAATAAAATAAAATTCATTATTTCTGCATATGGACCCAACAAGGGGCACTCATGTACGAGTATAAAATCTGTGCTTATACACGCGTCCCAATCTCAATCCTACCACTGCTTAATAATAATAATAAGCCTTTATTTCCCAAATTCAATTCAAACATATAATTATACAAAAAATTTAAAATACAAATTATTAATTAATATTAGATTGATACGAAATACAATTATTAATAGATAAAACAATCATTTGGGTACCTATCTTTGGGTGAAGGCCTCCTCCATCTCCTTCCATCCTACCCTCTCTCTCGCCACTCTGGTATAGGTCAGTCCTGATACTTCTCGGATGTCGTCGCTCCACGCACGACCACTGCTAAGGGACAATTAATTGTGGGCTCGTGCTGAGAATAAGCGGCAATAAACTTTGTCACTATTGTCATAGCCTCTTTTTAAAGTTTAACAATAGTAGACACAATAATTACAAGTAGAGTAAGGGGTTATTAAACCCTTTTAAGTTACTTAAACTCAGACAGAACGTATTATTTGCTGTTACAAAAAACCCCTATAGAGTACTTAAAAACATCTGGATGGTCCCCGAAGATTTCTTAGCAAGAAATTTCATGTAAAGTTTTCAATTTCAAGCATGTCTAGCCATAAGCCGCGTGACGCGACGGTGACTAATGTTATAATTTAATTTTTTCGACCAAGTTCCGAGATGATTTATTAGTCTGAGCTAAGTGTAAGATTCTTTCGTTGGAGTTTTTAGTTCTATCTTTCGGCCAATGTTGAAATAAACTTATTTTTCTAGTTTTTTAGACTCTGTTCTTGCTCTATTGCATCAATTTAAAAGGACTTTTACAAGATTTTGAACGCAAAAGCGGGTTTATGTAACATCGTCCAACATAGCGGCCGTCTACTTATTTTACTTTTCTTGTAAAAACAACGAGAATTTTCTAAAAAACTGTTTACTGTGATACCAGTTACTGTATTCCCATATATGTGTGATAGTTGTAAAAGTGAGACAGTGCATTCCTTTATTTCAAAACATGATGTTATATAAATTCCCTACTTATACAAAAGCGAGTAAAATAGCACACTATGTTTATACAATACCACGGAAGCGCGTAAATCAAATTTGTTAGAATAGTAAACGCTATTCCCGTACCTATTTACTGACGCAATAAAGGTCCTACTCTGTGTTTTCAACTAGCAGCCCACGACTTCGTCTGCATAGAGTCGATGTTACAAAATTGCTTAAACACTAATTGCCGTTTTGTGGCGTTGTCGCTCGATAAACCACTATCGATAGGGCTATACATAGATATCGATTGTTGAGGCAAAAGCAATAGCATCGGTAGTCAATCGATACTATATCGATAGTTATTCCAGTAGTCAGTATTAAAACCGATACTATAGATACTGTCGATAGTGATTTCAACATTACATTACGTGCACACTGTTGTTGTTGAATAATAAATATATAAATAAACATTGACCTGCAATAGGTACTATCGCTATCGATAGTAACAATAGTAGATAGTAGCAATGCTATCATCGCTGTGTGTCAAAAGTATTTGCCTTTTTTTACTTTTATGACTTTTGCCGCACTATAACGCTAGCGTTCAGTTATCATGACCTCTTATTGTACTTTCTATGTAGTATGGTAAAGAGAATTCACCCAGTATTTCTATTCTGATGTACGGTTTGCAGCTCGTCAGTTACATATTATGTGAACTACAAAAACAGCTTTTATTACGAAGGGAATAGAGGCGGTCTCAAGAGCAAAGTGGGGTAGTCGTGCGGCACGTGCGGCCGTGTGCACTAACCCTATCGAGATGAAACATAGCCTATATTTTGCATGTTGTAAGAAAAATTTATATGAATTTCTTGATATACTTACTTACCTATTCCATTGAGACTATAGCCTAGGCAGGCTCGTGTAACTCCCCGCGTAGGTAGCAAAAACGTACCTACGCGCGGCGACCCCTTGCAAGGTGCTAAATCAAGTTGGGTGACGCAAGCGAGCAACGAGATGCACGCGCGTTTAATTCAACCGGCGGCGCACGGCACTATTACGTTGCTTGTTGGACGAGCATGAATAAAGTGCTAGAAAGGTGCGCTAAATAGCGTAAGTAGCTTCTTATAGCAGTCAACCCTATCGCGTCACTTGATAGTACGTCACTGAGTAGGTTTAGTGTATTATGATTCATATTCTAGAGTTATAAGAATGAAATTATCTTGCAATGTATTTCTGTAGGTGTCTACACGAAAATGTGCTTGAGTCTGAGGCGAACTGAATTACACTATATCGTTGACAACATTGAGTAGATATTTGAATTTCATTGCAAATTCATACTTCTGTACGGAGTACTAGTACTTATTCTGTGCTACAGGTCAGAATATTTTGCATAAGATTTTCCACTCGAAAAATTAATATATTATTGAGATCAATGCTCTCGCAATTGAGATACACTGTACGTACACTGCACTTTTAAACAGCATGTCGACGGTTAAAAGGATATAGGGCATAAGCGACATTTTGGTCAAAAATGAGTTATATGTATATGCCATTGGACTTCTGTAGGTGTCTAAACGAGCATGTTCTTGACTCTGAGGAGAATTAAATTACACCATATCGTTGACGACATTGATTAGATATTTCTTTGAACTTCATAGCAAAGTCATACTTCTGCACGGAGTACTAGTACTTATTCTGTGGCCTAGGATGTAAAATATAGAATTCGCGTCAAAATTGATTCCGCAGATTTGCAAGTCCATATCACATACATACAGAAAAAAAAAACTATTTTAGTTGCTCCGCTAACCTAACTAAGGGGGTATTATTTAAAACATTTTATACAAATCGACGTCCTACAGATTTCATAATATGTACTTAGTATCTTTTGTACTTAATTGCGTTTAGCAATAAGACGGTCCAAATTGTACGCTTAAATCGTATTATAAGTATATGATAGCTATCTTTCTTACATATATGAGAAAGTGCTCATATGGCGTGTAAAAAAGTGCGATAGTTAGAACCGAGAATAAGGACAATTTATATCACAGTAGACCCTCAGTCCAAAAATGTACCCCACCTTTACAACCCACGTTTTTTGGGAAAACATTTTGTTAAAGAGATTTATGAGGCAAAATTTTATTGTGGTTTATGTTTTAATATTACGCTGAAAACAACATTCATAATTTAGTTAACATTTTAACTATTTTTAGAATGTAATCAACAAACAAATTATATTTATAACCTGTTTATACAGCTAGACTATTTTTATAAATCGAATACTGTTGTTAATATTTGTTATAATAATAATAATAATGTCCGATAATGTCCTACCGAATTTTGACGAACGCGGCCTATATAAATAGAGATTAGCCAACTGCGCAGGACATATTATAGTGCACAAGTGTATGCGCAATACACAGGTGTACTCTCCGTTCCTTCACTCTCATAATTCGGTGAGACGGCAGTCCGACATGACCGTAGAGAGATCTGGCGCAGGACCAAAGGCTTAACGTGCTTTCCGAGGCACGGGGGTGTTAACACCACCAACTTCCTGACTCCGGAGCTGTGTCTGAGTAATTTCAAGACAGAAAAACTCAAACTCTCTCGGCCCGACCCCGGATTTGAACCCGAGACATCGTGGATAGTACCCAGCGTGCTGACCACTAGACCAACGAGGCAGTCAGTCATTACAAGGTACGTCAAGAAAGGGTGTCTTATTTTAGAAACACCCTGTATGGCTGAATAAACTTTTTAAATACGCCGAAAGCTAGTTACCGAAGACAATTTCCGCGTCGAAAATACGCAAGTTAAGCCAGGATTACTTACACTCGGAGTTCAGACTCTTTAGGATTCGGCCACACTGCGCGTGGATTTTTTCAAGGTTAACTAAAGGTAGACGATGCGGTTCCGAGCGATGCGGCTTGCGGCTGCGGCTCGCCGCTCGGAGCCGCGCGGCTATTATCGAAACTATGGAAGTGTGTCTGAGCCCGCGTGGTGAAGTATGGCTCGTTCCTCCTCATAGTTGAGGTGAGGCCTTTTCCCAGCAGTGGGATCTAATAGGCTGACTTATTATATGGAAGTGTGTGAAACCCTTTCTAAACGATGCGTCATGACATGCTGCCATTTCATACAATCCTATAGTTCCGTGATAGCCACGCGGCCACCAGAGACGCATACGGCTTGACACAAGCGTCCCAATTAGTGAATGGTGTAGCGGAGCGCCTAGCATGTGTTTTGTTGGCGCACTAGGATAAATCACTAAAGCGATCAATTAACATCTTTAGAGTTCCGTACCCAAAAGGGAAAGACATGGATTTAACTAAGACTCCGCTGTCCGTCTGTCTGCCTGTCATTAGGCTGTATCTCATAAACTGTGATAAGTAGGTAGTTGCAATTTTCACAAAACATTTATATTTCTGATGCCGCTATAACCAAAAATACTAAAAACAGAATAAAAATAAGGGGGTTCCCCTACAACAAACGTGATTTTTTTGCCATTTATTACTCGATATTAGATAGTAAAGATAACAGGTAGAAGGTTGAAATATTTACAGAATTATAAGTTGTAGACCTATTTACTTTGAAAATACACCCACATACATATACAACAAGCGTAATTTTTTGACGTTTTTAAAACTAACAAAATGTTATAATATAGTGTCTAAAGTTGTACTTCGACCCTTCGACTCGCATTTGGCCGGTTTTTTTCAAAACGTGCTACCTGCGGTGTGGCCGTTGCCTAAGTACTGTATATGCCATAAATGTGATACGTGGAACTAGGCAGTTCATCAAAACTCGATCGCAAACTACAATCCAGAGCATTGTGTTTGTTTAGGACGCGGGCCGGCGCCATCTCTGTGCTTCAGATATTACATAATTGTATTAGGTTATTTAGTACCTACTTAACAGTTACATTTTGACTGCCCCGTTGGCTTAGTGGTTAGCATGCTGGCTTCAATCCACGAGGTCCCGAGTTCGAATCCGGGGTTAGGCCGAAATTTGTTTCTGGGTTTTTTCTGTCTTTAAATAACTCAGACACAGCTCCGAAGTCAGGAAGTTTGTGGTAATAACACCCCCGTGACTCGGAAAGCATGTTGAGCCATTGGACCAACACTTGATCTCCCTCCGGTCATGTCGGACTGCCGTCTCACTGAATTATGACAGTGAACGAACAGGGAGTGCACCTGTGCATTGTGCACTAAAATATCTCTTGGGCAGTTGGCTAATCTCTGTAAGATAGGCCGCTGTAGTAAAAATTCGGCAAGAAGGACACTATTATTATTAAGTACAACATAAAAACGTAACCTCATACAGACTTCAAAAATCCTGTCTGTATTAGGGTTTATTTGGCTTTTGACTGGTTGTACAGTCGGCAGCATGTCAGGAAGCCCATGAGAACTACGATACTAGCTTTCATTACGTTGGGAATAGAGGCGGTCTTAAGGTCAAAGTGGGGATGTCTGAGTTTTTATTCACTTACTAGAATCACGTGCAGACTCAAAGCAAAATCCTTTTTCGCTCAACCAAGATGTTCCATAATTTAAGCTAGCTAGAACTAAAATATTAGATTCCCCCACATTCCACGGAATGCAATTCCGGCCGCGAGATATTTCACATTTTCTACTTCAATTATTAATTAAAGTTTGCCGGCACTAAAATATTACCGCTCTTTTTTTCGCTCTTTTCGCTCCGCTCACTCTACAGTTTCATTTCGCATTTGCTTTTTTGTCCATTCCCCTTTCATAGTTATTATTAAAAGTGCAGTTAGTATCACTCAAAGATGTTTCGATATGAAAGAATGAGGTTATTGTGTACGCTGATAAAAAGTATCTCCATTTCAATTTCAAATGGCCCGACCATTTGGGAACAATAGACAATTAATTTCGCGTCGCGTTTGCAGTTAAACTTTTCTTATGAACAATATTTTAAAGGGTCTGTTATTTTTCTATTTGGTTATAGACTTACCTTCATACGGTGAGGGAAAACATCGTGAGAAAAACTGCACATTAAGGTGACTGAACGTGTAACCGTGTTCCAAAACTGGTCAGGTTTCCCTGTTAACAGGGTCATGAAGGTCAGATGGCAGTCGATTTATTGTAAATACCTGATCTGCCATATAGATCATGGTTTGAAGCAAGGCGGACGACAAGATTATGATGATGAAAATTACATCATTATTTTAATTTTCTGCATTCAGATTATATACAACAACATCATTATAGTTTTTCATACAAATAAAATGACTGATTTTTGGTAAAGTAAAAAGGTCCTCATAGGCTTCATCGAAGAGGTGGTAAAATACATAAATTAAATATTTTATAATTGAAGCCATTTGTTTGCAAGTTTTTAGGAAATCTTATACCCTTAAACAAGCAATTCTTGTTTATTTATTTATTCACATATTCGTGATCTCGGAAAGTGCTCTCACAATTTCGCTAAAATTCGAGAGCATTCTCCCGGATATCGAAGGGTCATGGGTTCGAGTCCCACCGGATGACACAGTCGACATATATTTATGAGCGAAATTTAATTAAATATTTTACTTAGCTCCGAAAAGTATTGTCGTAGGTATTTTAGTTACAAAAAGTTTTTACCAAACCAAATCTGTCACCAAACGGCAGTCCCCATAAAACTGTCGTAAAGCAAACGTTAATCGAGTCGGAATCCATTAAACGAAATAAACAAGAACGCGACAAAACCCAAAAAGAATTATGATCGAGCGGCGCGATTGTAATAAAAATGATAACTTCTTTGTAATTAAAAAGAGGGAATTAATCCAGGGGACAGAATTAACAATCTGCTGGCAAAAAACGTCAGAAATGAGTTTTCTTTTCAACTTTTGCACGAGATGAAGCTAATTTTTTTCTCGATTTAACGAGCCCCGTTAACTGCCTTATTTGGCGTTACAGTTAAGTATGTTTTAAGTCAGTAACCAAATTAAATGTTCATGAAAGCGAAATGTAATGGCCGGGAAATGAAAGTTATCTACAGTAAAAATATTTTGAATAAAAATTAATTTCTAAACCTTCTAAATTAATTTTTAAATCGATATTTCTTCGTGTGTTGGTTTTAGTAATTTTTAAAAGTACTGCACAAGTAAAATTCCAACTACTTATTATTAGTTTATTTTACCGTTGTTGAAGGTTGAAGGATTAATCTTTAAAAAAGAAAATACTAATCAGGAATTCGTTTAAACTTTGCAAAAATTTGGATTTTATATTATCGCTAAGTTTTAATATTTTTTAACACTCACAGTGCTATTTCTATAGGTTTTTAATAAGTATCCAAAAATACGCTCACGGGCAGAATTTGAACCCACGACCTTTGGATAACCGGGTTAACGCTCTTACCAATTGAGCTACCGTGTAGTTAATCCAACGGTGCGAAATTCTTGGTTTCTTATTTAAAACCTATAAATATATTATCGGTAAGTGAATCTCTACTTCGTCAGGATTTATGTGCAGTCTTATTAAGCAGTATGGATTCACCGCTTAATTAATAAGCTGGAAAAGCTAACTTACGTACTTTAGTTAGGCCCAAATAATGAGATAGCCGACTATCGGCCTCGGACGCAGTGGCCAATAGATTATGCTAAACTGGCGACTGAACATACCAGTATAAAGCTGGTGGCCAGATGAGCCCAATACTGTCAGTGTTTGTCGAGTGTAAATGTTGGTTATTTTGGTCGGACTCTGGTTTCATGTCATATGTCTCAGAATATCTGTGTCGTAACTAGTAATTCTACCGGGGATTTTCGGCTTCATCCGATTCAGCACCTAAAATTTAACCTTTTCTAGATTCCAACTTGATTTTTTACTATAGTTTTAGACACCTTAAAAGTTTTGTATTTATTTACAAGTTATATTAAATATAAGTACCCTTAGGACAAACTAGGATATATTCTTAATAAAGTGACTAATCATTACAATAATTATATAAGAAGTTATAATTATTTTTATAACTTAAGCAGTTATTTTGCAAGTTTGTACGAAATAAAATTGAATTTCGCTCACAAAAATCACATGCGGGGTACATTCCCCAAGTATTGGTGAAATAGAACGCCGGCTCACTGGCGTAGCAAGCACTTACAAAAATTCGTCGGCTGACTAACGTCCTCCGTAGCTCAGTTGGCTCCGTAGCTCACTCGCCCGAATAGCGAAGGGACGTGGGTTTGAGTCCCACCGGATGACACAGTCGATTAATTTTTTGTGAGCGTAGCGAAATTCAATTTCATATAAGAAGTTTTTCTAGTTTAAGACTTCGTATGCACACATACGAGTACAAGCTTTTGACCATTTTATTGTAATTGGATCTTGATTTAGCGCTGGCCTGAACTCATCATTGATGAAAAACAACATGATTACTAGATGAGCACAAGAAATGCTTAAATTATCTTAGCATCATCATTGATACATAAGAGTTCATTTAAAGCAAGGGCGTCTTGCTCAGTAGTGGGATAACATTGATGGTTAGGTTAAAAAGCCGAAATACCAAGCTGGCAAAAGTCTTAAGCAACCTTCTTTCTTCACGTCTCCCATCTCTAATTTGAAATAATTATTTTTATTTTGTCTAAACAAAAAAACAATGAAACAATCTTATTATGTCACTGACCGCCCAGGGAATGGGCGAATATTACATTAACGGGCCGCCAAATCGAAAAATGATGTTCACACACTTACGATCATTCTGAAATACCAATATAAAATAATAACACCCCTTACGATGGGATAGTTAAAAGAAAAAAAACCATCCCCACTTAACTTGTACAGTAAGGTACTATCATCGATGAATCAGTAACAGTAGATACATGCCGAAATACCAAGCTGGCAACAGTTTTACGCAACCTTCTTTCTTCACGTTTTCCATCTCTAGAGCATTTAAAAAGCAGCCTACAAGCCAGGTTATTTGTTAATACACCGACAAAGGAATCACTGCTTTATATTCCGGTCGTACATACGCGGCTCGGCATTATTCCGCCCACGAAATAAATCTCTCCCTTATTTATCCTTTCCACAACTAACCTATTGTTTTCCTCATGTTCCGCGGAGTGATTTGATTTTTTTTTCGAGATGGAAAAAAGGTGTGCGCCGCCAGAAACGCAAAGACGTTTTGTGATATGTAATACCTTGTGGTGCTTGTGGCGCAGTGGCGGCAGCGCTTTGGTAGTGATACCAAAAGTTAAGCAACCCACGGCGCGGTCGTGATTGGATGGGTGACCATTCCGACCATTTAAGTGACATCCATGACAAGCATCTCCGTGCTTCGGAAGGCACGTTAAGCAGTTGGTCCCGGCTAATATCTGTGGTATTAGTCGTTAAGCCTAGTCAGAGGCCCTAGGGCGGCTTGATAACTTCTGACAGTAAGGTTTGTCACTTGCCTTACATACACCCCTCCACCAATCCGCACTGAGCCCGCGTGGTGAAGTATGGCTCGTTCCTCCTCATAGTTGAGGTGAGGCCTTTTCCCAGCAGTGGGATCTAATAGGCTGACTTATAATACCTTGTAGCGTTTGCGATGTAACCTTCTAAACTGACTCTACTCGACTAGAAACTGTCTAATAGCAATAGTTTCAATGTCTCATAATAATTAAGTGTGAAATGTATTTTTTGTGTAAAAACACGTTAAAATTAAAATACTTAGTATACCTCTCCACTTTTTTTTATGTATTCTAAACTTTTTTAATAGTAATTGTTTAATGAAACATGTCATTATATCTTAATTTATTTAATGAACTTTTCAGAAATACTAGATTTGTCTAATTTAAATATGATTTTATCTCCCGTTTTTTGCATCACCAAACACGAATATTTATTCTGTTTCCGACTGATCCATGCAAATGCCTGCTCTGTGGGCCTCTGTGTGCCTCCAGCCATCGCATTTGCTCGAATTGTCCTTCTGGCATGTTTGACAAGGACGGATAGAATCGGAAATAAGAAAACGATCATACAGAGTCAGGCCTTTGCGTATTTTGTTAGCCCAACCGCCGAGAATGCCCTTGGGCCCAGCTCTGTCTAACCGAACGTTTTTAATCCTCGTTCCGAACTCAAAAGTTGAATTTACTTTCCCGGGATTAAGTGCCCTTCGCGAATGATGAACGATGCTGAATCTGTTATAACCTAAATATTTTGTCCCTACATAGCTACATTCAGTATTGAACTTATGTCACGTTACCACTGACAGTGTATTTATTTAAAAATGAGGCAGACCTGTCATCTCGTACTGCGCAGCGATTCGAATTTGATGCTCCGAGCACACATTCTTTTACGTGTCAAATGTGTAAGATTATTGTGGCAATTAGTATAAGAAGGAAAGAAGTTGTAACGAAAATCCTAAAATATTGATGTATTCCGTGATCTTAATATCTTAGTATTTCATTTGAAAGTTCTGTTAAAAAAGTAAGTGTATTTATTTTATTTAAATTAATTCTATTTATGGAGGAAACGGATGTAGAAATTGCAGTTAAAGATTTTTAGCAATTTTTGTTAGGAAACGGAAATGTCGGCTAAATTGTAATTTATTTAATTTAAGTAAATCAATCTATTTTAACCGGAACTTGCTAGATTAATTTTGTAAAATATTTAAGTCTGAGGAAACGGATGTTTGAACTTACACTAAATGAATAAAATTTTTAAAACAGGAAACGGATATGAAGATATGTGGACTGGGGAGGGAAAAAGCTAGATAAAAACGAATGTTTAGTCTCGGGGATCTTTTTCGATTGGAGATAACACGGATAGGCTGAATCTTTAGGTAAACAATTGTTGTGTGCTTATAAAATAAGTGAATAAAACGGCCATTTTTCTGAAGAAGTGTGTTTTATTCTACGTTTGCGGACAAATGTCATATTTGAATGCAAAATTGAGCAAATTGCTCAATTTGAGGCAATCAATTTCCGCGCGCTAATGACCCATTGCCTTTTTTTAAATGCACTATCATTGCACGCTACTAATAAAACTACTTATTAGGTACGACAGTTCGGCACTTGTATAATAAATGTAAGACGGCTAATTTTTAATTTTTGTTTCTATTTTGTACAAACAATTTAAACCAAAAAAAAATTATTTGACACATACAAGCAGCATACGAGCATACATATGTCGTATCTGGCCAGCAGGGGGTGGACTAGACGACATTAACACATGGTCGTAGCACAAATTAGCACTTTAAAACTGAACTGAACAATAAGCAAATTGAAAAATAATGTTTACACACACGCAACCATTTTACTAATAATGATTTTGATATAACACTTGAATACAAATTAGAGGGTCTGTGGCGCAGTGGTCAGTGGGTTGCCTCTCATGCGGGATGATCCGGGTTCGATCCCACGTGCCGCCATGTACCAATAACTTTTTCTGAGTTTTGTACATTAGATGTTCAACTAACCGACGCTCTTACGTTGAGGGACAACATCGTGAGGGAACCTGCACATTCAGGCGACTGAATTTGTAACCATGATCCAAAACTGGTCAGGTTTCCTCTTTTAACAGGGTCACGGAGGTCAGATGGCACTCCACTCTAATTACCTGATCTGCCATATCTTGGATCATTGCTGGGTCCTCGCGTGCGAGTGCACAACCGGGATAATGCTAGGACGATGATGACTTGAACATTAGTACCTAAGGGGGGTAACAATACGATTTCGATAAATGTGCCTAATTGATGATAGGATGATAGTATCTTTGATATGTAACCTTAAGATATAGATCATGATAATGCTTGTGAATACCAATCATCTGCCGGCATTATTCTTACATTAAAAATATGTTCTGTGTCTTATTTATTTAATAATAAATTGTGTCAAAATATATTCTTCTCTTTATTTGTAGAATATTTCTCAGACTCAATTATATCAAATTAGGAAACATGGCTTACTAAAAAGACTTCGAAAAATGTTAGTACATTTTTGTTCTCTCAGGAATTTCCTCAAAATAAGTAGAACACCCTTACAAAAACACAGATAAACACGAGTAAGACAAAATCAACGTTGCGAAAGTTGATTGTATTTATAGGTTTTTTCTTCGGTCAATTATTAAGAAAGCCTACAAGTAATAGGACTAATTTTCTGGATACTGGAACTGAATTTATAAGTAACCCTTTTACATTTTGTTTGACCTGTTTTTCTATGTACTTCAGTTTTGGTAGGTACAGGTAGGTCACAGGTCGCCACATACGCTGTAAAGTGTTCGAAACGCCAGGTATTAAATACAATAATAAATTGTGAAGTAATCCAAAGAATTGAGTTTTGACGAGTTCGCGTAAAGAAATTTATCGTTGATTTTTATTTTTTGTTGAAAGAAATGAAAGAAGAATGTTTTAAAGAACGCAAGTGAAAAGTGTTTTAAATTTGACCAGCATATTTTCGAAAGCAATACATACAGTCAAACGAAGAACTTATTCTTTTTTGAAGTCGTATTTATAATTAGATTTTTCAGCTCTCGTAGCCTTAATGGAAGCCTGTTCCTAGCAATAAGGGATTAAAATTAATAGGAACTTACAGGTCGCTGGTTTATGAAATTATTTCACTAAACACACGGTCATATACCTCCACTTTACGTTACTTACGGTTGCATAGATCAACATATAAAATTGAAGATGACTTGAAGCGCTAGTAATAGGGCCAAAAAATATGTTTTTTATTTGATTTTGGACATTCTTATTAGTGGTCTTTGGTATTATTAAATAAATGCTAATTTTATGAGGTACGCCGTACGCTGATAAATTTTTGTCTTTGTGAACACCACCAACGTTTTTGTTATTCAAGATCGACTAATAATTCAACTATAATGTTCAGAAATCGAAGTTTGACTAAAAAATAGTATAGTTGATACTAATATTCTACAGCGAGCGAACGTTTCGTCACCGAGCGAGATTCGAACCCTGGCCTCATGGAGTTGTCAGTCCGACGTCATACGCACTCGAACACTGCGCTCTTGCGTACCGGTACGAAATTAGTGACTGTAGTCTGCGTCGAACAATGTAAAAGAAAAACGCATAAAAACTCGAAAACTCGCGGTTTACTAAACATGCGACTAATCTAGATCGATTTTTCAACCCCGATAACCCCTACATACCAAATCGAGAGCGAGATCACAAACATATAAAAATAAATAGGTATACAAGAAAAAAGGCTCATTTAAAGGTATAAGATAATGCATAGCGAAAGCGGTTTGCAGCTCAAAAACCTGGCATAAAGAAAACCTACGGCTTCTCTTATGAAATTTATATTCGTCGATAGTGGGCTCAATTCCAATGCGCCCAGTCTAAGATTAAATTTAGGTTCAATCTCTCTCTTTCTCTGCCAAACAAACGAAAAGAGACAGACTATATAAGTTAAGAAACGTCAGACTAAACAGCTGTACATTGCTAAGGAAATTAGAGAACTCATAGACAAATTAGTAGGGATGTCATTCAATGACGACTAAAGTAAGACGAAAACACGCAAAAACTTGTACGAATACGTTAGAAAACGCATCACTTAATTTGGCGTTTCTAAATTATTGTAGTCTGTCTCGTTCCGTTTGTTTGATAAAAAAAGAGAGAGACTGAACCTAAATTTAGTCTTAGACATAGCATTGAAATAGAGCCCAATATTTCATTTTTAGAGGTGTATTTCCAATTCATATTTTAGGTGACCCGTATTTCGTTACATGGAATGGGCATTATCGGCGACGCGAAAAAGGTTGCGAGCATCTGGAAGGACACGGGAATTTGTAGACCTTACTAGATCTTTCTGATCTAGTAAGGTTTTACTAAGGACTATTATGGCTTTATAATAAAAAAATAGTACCAGGTTTCAGCCAAGCCTATTAGCTGACAAATTCAAAATGAATGACACATTCGTGACATTACATAATAGAGAAACGTTTTTCTTATTGCTCGGCCAATATTTGCTCCTGGTTTAAACTCGGTACTAAGGTTTTTGTAATATGATTGATTACTGATTTGAATCCGTTAGTATAAAAAATCCCACGACAGCAGTAAGAATTACAAATAGAAATTAGGGAAATGAAATCGGCGATGTATCCCAAGAGATGTTGTTAGTGATGGAAAAAAATATTTTTAAAGGAGACACATTTTATGTTTTGATTGCGCACAGCTTTTTTTTGCAGACGAAATTATTTTTACTTAAGCGCAACAAATTAATTTTAAATAAAAATAATACAAAACACACAGCCAAAACAAACGTTTTGGCTGATGTAGTGTCAATAACTACATTTCTATGGGAAGTTATTTTGCTAAATGCGAAGTAAAAGTGAAGTTAGCCTATATAGATCCCACTGCTGGGCAAAGGCCTCACCTCAACTATAAGCAGGTACGAGCCCTTACTCCACCACGCGGGTTCAGTGCGGATTGGTGTAGGGGTGTATGTAAGGCAAATGACTAACCTTAAATGTGATGTTATAAAGCCGCCCTCTGACTAGGTTTTACGACTGATATCTGCCGATATTAGCCGGGACCAACTGCTTAACGTGCCTTCCGAAGCAAGGAGATGCTTGTCATGAACGTCACTTAAATCGTCGGAATGGTCACCCATCCAATCATGACCGCGCCGTGGGTTGCTTAATTTTGGTATCACTAGCAAAGCGCTGCCGCCGCAGCGCCACAAGCACCTTAAAACTTATTCAAATAATATTATGTAAACAACTCAATAGGTACTTACCAAATTTAGGCAAAAAGTTTCCAATTCACCCCGATGTAAAAACAACACCATTTTGTAGATAAGGGTGTGTGGCTTTGATGAGCGATTCCATACAAGCGAAATTAGGTTAGTATTAATATCGCCACGTCACTAATGTTTGTACCACGGGCGTTTTTGTAAGAACCATCACGAATTTCGCCTAATATCTATTATGACTACGACGCGTTGTGATTGTGACTGCATTCTTTCTTACTCGATTATTGAACATCAAAGATGAATAAAACTTTAAATGTTCCTCTGTTGCGTTGGCGTCCAATTCGTTCGTTGGTTACACGAAAACATCTATTAGTAAGACTCCACTGTTCGTCTGGATGTCTGTCTGTGACGAGTTAAACTTTGATAGCTAGGCAGTTAACCGTTTTAAGACCAAATACTGAAAACTGAACAAAATAAATATTTAAGTGGGGCTCCCGCACAACAAACTTATTTTTTTCTGTTTTTAAACATTTATTGATGTTGATTCTATACCATTGGGTACAGAACCCATGCGCAGGTCTACAAGACGGTTTTTCAGTATCGTCAATGCGACAGTACGCGTGGGTTCACTGGGCGTCTTCCTCCGCTGCAGCCGAGCCCACACCTGCTTGTGACACGCTAATGCATCTTGATGGATGTGCGTTCCTACTGACAGATGAGGATTACGGCGGACATGAAAAACAGATGGCGCCACCTTCGCCTACCGCCCCCTGTGTGGTCCGGCCTTTATTGTGTAAACTTTGCAGACTTAACCTTAGATGAGAGAATTGACAACATGTTTTCGAGAAAAATTATACTTTTATGTTTTATTGCCAATACTTTTCTAATTGTCTTTCTTTTTCTTGTTTTTCTGATCAAACAATATTTTTCTACTAAATTTCAGCTCGGAAATCCTAAAAGATAACGCAGAAGATACGCAGATGGACATGACGAAACTATGGGGTTATAGTTTTGTCATGTCATAAAAAGCGAACATTTAAAAAGTCAAAAATAATACGACAAGATAAGGCTGGGCGTTATAATATCGCGTCGAGGGCTCTTTGTTGCGTTGGCGGGTTTTAAAAATTTATAATATTTTTTTTTTAATCGCCTGAACCGACTTTTTTATATTGCACCTTACTTATCAAGCCTTTCATAATGAAACAAATATTGAAGGAGTTTTAAAAAAAAAAGTGCATTGTGGTGACGGCCATTGCGGCTTCTTTTAAATTAATAATATCGTATAGTATTTTACTAGACGTGCCTTTTCATTTGATATCCATATTGAGGGAGTTGTGAAAAACCCTCCCGAATAATAATGATCTTTCAAACATACAAAAAACCAAATTGAAATCGGTTCATCCGTTCAGTAACTACGATGCTACAAACAGACGGACACGTCAAATTTATAACACACCACGCTCTCGTTTTTACGTCGGGGTTAACAATACTTATTTACACTCACACCAGCAATTTCTTCGTCCGTGCAAATTTCGGATTCTCATTCTTATTTTCACTTTCAATTTACACCTGATAATCTTAGTTTTTTTTTGACAATCGGGGCGAAGCCCAATCTTAGTCATAAAAAAGTTTTTAATTTTTGAGTAATATCTCGTGTAACTAACACGGTCACGATTTTGTTTTAAATAACTAAATAATAAGTAAGTAGAACCTACATTTGTTTCGTATTCCTTTCTCCGCGCATATGTCTAATTCTCATACAATATATTTTCACCACGTAAACCTAGTTTTTATGTGATAATATAATCGGGGCGAAAACTGATCTTACAAATCAAAATCATTGCTAAAGTTTCAGTTTAATTAGAGTAATAACTCGTGTAACGAACATTACTTCGTTTTATAAACATAAAGATGATACGAGTATAGGGTGAGCATAAAAATATAAGTATGCACAAGTGGGCATAAATTTTATTTTCGGGACAAAATTTGATATCTAGCTAGATCGATACTTTTTGATCAGTTTATCGTGTACACCCCATCCTAAATTTTGACAGGAAAGATCTTTAGTTTGTGTCTCCATCTGGCGTTGGGTGGCAGAACTATTTGACTCAAAAGCATGGAATAGGTGTAGCTACAATTATGGACCTTAGTGCATCGTAATAGGGAAAAGCAAGTTAAAAAAAGACATCTAGTAGGGAGTAGAATAACAAAATATAAAAGCACATCAGAATCAGGAAAGCACAACTTAGGATCTTATGAGTTTAGTAATAAAGATGGGACTCATTTAATCGAATTTGTGTTTTAAGCTCTTTCGTCGTCGCTAAAAATTACCAATTACAACTCAATATTTTTTGTGTGGATCATAATGTGATATTCTTACAAATGTGTTAGTTTGGTTACACTGGTTTTCATACTAATAGGCGAGGATGCTATTTCTACTCGTTTTTTCTGTTCTGTGCATATAGTGCATTTGTCACATTTATTCCTTATTTTAACCCCTTCAAGAGTTGAATTTCCCAAAATCCTTAGTGTTCATTTACTGTATAAAAAGAAGCATCGTTTTATAAAAGTTAATTAATTTCATGCATATTAGATTAATTTATTAGTTTTATTTTTATTTAGTGTTTAGTTAGTTTTAGTTTAATTGTTTAGTGGCTGATGTAACGACTTATTTAAATGTTATAAATTATAATATGAGTCTCTATAAAATTTCTCTCAGTGAAAACTAATCTAAATAAACTAACTAGTAAAACAAAACACGTTAGCAATAATGAATCAACCATCTCGAATTGAGTCATAGTTGCCGTTAAATAACTACGTAATTTGACGCATGACGCGTGCCGCTCGCATATGTGAAGGTTCTATTACGTATTAACTTAAATCAGAATAGGTGGAAAATATAAAGTTGTACCTCTTAACAATAGTAAACTGCGAGGTGAAATACTACCAGCGCCATCTTTTGATATTTCAGAGAATTTCAATAGTAGTAGATGTTAATTGTTTTATCCACTGATACACGCAGGGTTACCACAACCTACTTAATACTGTCTATGGACTACGATGCTACGAACTACGTTGCTACGGACTACGAAGCTACGAAGCGACACTACAAACGTCTCGTAGTACTCCTATTGACGATATCCGTATTTTCGAATCTAGCCATCACGCTCGTTCGCGTTGTCATTCTGTCGTCAAAGAAAAGGACGGCAAGATTCAAAAATACGGACATCGTTAACCGGAGTAAGGCCTCTGTTACGTTTCGCATTATAGTGCTACAGAGTAAAACTTGCAGTCACAGCTTTATAAAGAAACATATAATAGTTTAAGTATGCAACTTCTAAGTTTATTAACTCACGTAGCTGTACCTATTTCTATCATGTTTCAAAGTACAGTATGGCCGCTTACAGTCAGCCAGTCTTTAATTTTAATAGAGTCACGTAACGTAGGTGACAACCTGCAGGCCTACCACCTAGCTCTATTGCTTTTAAAATTGCTTTCAAATTGACGACTATAAAGCATCTAGTCGATTCCCGTGATTTCATCTGTAAGATTTTATCAAGATGAGAATCTTCTATAAATATACATATAAGAAGGAAAACTGACTTAATGACTGACTGTCTGATATAACAACGCACAGCAAACTACTAGGATGCACCATGCTTCCTTTTATGGTGTGAATGAGCATAGGTTTTATAGTTTTTAATAGTTTGATTAAGTTTTAAAGCTAAATCGATATAAATCGGTATTAAGTCAGAAATCAAAAAATGATGTCAAGATTTTTAAAAACTCAACCTCTAATTACGTAAAAAGAGGGGTGGCAGTTTTTATGGGAAATTTCAGATTCATCAGTTCATTTTGAAAGCCGTCAAGTTAAACGTTAGGCCTGCCACAAGTCGCATAGCTATCAAAGGAGAACGACAAACGATGCTCAGCACCAAATGCTGGCATGTTTTTGTCTTTGCTAAAAAGCCTAAAACTGTAAAGAGGAAAAAAAAAATAACTGACATTAAACGACATTTTATTTGGTGCATTATGGCGGACTGACATTTAAACAATGTGTGATCCGGTCAACATTGATGTTTGATATAAAACATATACATACCTTACCTACTTCATGTTCGGCTGATACGTCAAAGTTCACGTCGTTTGTTTTGTTTGTGCATCCTTGAAGACGTTTAGTTGTTAATAATTTGTACATTCTAAAAATATTTTAAATTATAATTCCCTGCTTTTGAAATTACCATAAAATCATACAAAAGCCCACTAATAAAGTGATATTTATATTTCATGTGTCTCACTTAGTACGGTGTCTCTATCTATTGTTTCGATTTATGCCAATCTTCTTTCATCTTTGATAGCTTTTACCTCATACGTAATAGGCCCCCGTCATAACTCACCCGCCGCGTCCATATCTCATCGGTGTAAATCGCGCTCGCTCATAAATTGTTGCAAATGCAACAATTTTTTTTTTCTGTTTTATTGCTTTTGAATAAACGTGTAACGTGTTCCAACTATGTGACTGGTGTACTTTCAATTGGTTGTTGCAGGGAGGAATGGTGTTTTTGTTCGATTGTTACAACCTTTTTACAATAGGAGGAACTCTTTTTACTTGATTGTTAAATTATTTGCTAAGAAAATTATTGTTAAGTTTTTGAAACTCTAACGTTTGCCTGCTTAAGAAAAAAAATCTCATTTAAAGGTATCAAATTGAATTTCGCTTACAAAAATTAATCGACTGTGTCATCCGGTGGGACACGAACCCACGTCCCTTCGCTATCCGGGCGAGTGCTCTTACCAACTAAGCTACGGAGGACGTTAGTCAGCCAACGAATTTCGACACAGTCGATTAATTTTTGTAAGCGAAATTCAATTTTATTTCGTAAAAACTTGCAAAATAATTGCTTAAGTTATAAGAATAATCATATCATTTAGAGGTATAAGATTTATTTATCAAGTAATCAGATCCGAGTATCACATTGATTGATTTATTTTTTAATGAAATGGGATGATATTTAATAATAGCAGGCTCATCGCCTAGCATAAAATATGCTATCGGGAATACGATGACAAAGCCAAAGGAAAGGCATATAATTTGTAATTTTCGTATTATTTTGAAAGCTATCTTTGCTTTTAGACGTCATTTTCATAGCTGTTAATGCTTTCCTGATAGCTATTACCATTGCATTTAAAACAACCGCATTTGGCGGTAGACTTACAGGCCCACACCCTTAGTCATAATTAGTACTTAACTTTTCCATTGATTTCAGTACCTAAAAACACGGATGAACAAAAAGAAAGAATCAAATCGTTAGTAATGTAGACACACTTTTAAATCGCAAACATTTTGTAGGTAACAAAAGCATCATAAATATTACATTCGCGTGTCCAAAGCTCCTATTCCCAGCCTTTACATAATTACGGTTCTAATACAAACCTTCAATAGCGATCGCAAACAATAAAATTGAATTGCCTTACCCAAAAGCGGCCGCAATCCGCACAGAATGCCAATTGCGGGCAAAAAATTTTCAGGCGTTCGACAACGCGGCGACTAACAATTTGTCCAAACACGACGCCACTCTTGACCGGGGAAAAGTTGCTAGGAAAAAAAATCACCCCTTTCACTCGGCTTTTTACACTGGCAACATTACGGCCGCCATTTTGAGCCGCCGAAACGGAATAATTTAATAGAGTGACGGCTTTTGAATCGCACGCCATTTCCAACGTTTGATTCTTAAATGTATTTTTTTGGCAGCTACAAACATGTTTGCTTCGCAATCTGTTTGGGGTGGTTTTTCTACATAACTTTATTATGGAACACTCACTACGTAGAGCGTTTTTAGACACAAATTCTGAATTTTTGTATACTAAAGAGACCTTTATCCCCGTCTGTACTATACCTAAAATATAACCAACAACCATCGCCATTATCATTCAGCATTATACGAATACATGGTGATCATAATAGTATAACAATGAACATATATAGTAAATAAACATAAGTAGGTCAATATCGACATTTGCTTTAAAAAGTTCAGCCGATCGTTGTTCCTGGTTATATTTTATTTATTTTACTACGTTTAACCCTATCAAAAGATACAAACAATATTTATACCCGTGACCACACCAAGCCTAACAAATGTACCGTACAGTCACCGGGTGGAAATCTTGCGACTACTGTACATCTGTACATTACTCAGAGAGACAGCGACAAATTCGTCCTTATACCTACGCTAACACTTCAACGCGAGAGATGGTCCTTTAGACCAAAGATGCGCTTTAAGATAAGAACTAAAAAGGGACGTCTATCAAGACGAATCCGAAGTTGTTAAGAAAACATAAGACTAATGGCCGTTGGGACGGTTCTAAAGAACCTTTCGATCAAAGGCGCAGCGTAGGGCGGTCACTGGCAAGATGGACAGACGAACTTATGACCTATTTTGAAGGCCTATTTTCAGCAGTTATGCTGAAATTTAATACGGTGACATTACAAAAAAAATATCTAAGCAGTGTCTACTAGCCAAGTCCAAGCATTCTTTAATTATAAGCCGGCCAAATTGAAATAAATGACAATTGGTTGACTTCACACAACGAGTGCACTAGTTTTTATCAATGCGTCACTCATTTATATGTGAACATCTTATGAAGAAAAAAAAGGAAAGTTAGTCTATATAGATCCCACTACTGGGCAAAGGCCTCACCTCAACTATGAGGAGGTACGAGCCTCCATACTTCACATATTTCACCACGGGGGCTCAGTGCGGATTGGTGTAAGGGTGTCTGTAAGGCAAGTGACCAACCTTACTGTCAGATGTTATCAAGCTGCCCTAGGGCCTCTAACTCTAACTCACGTGCCAACCGACTGGGACCAACTGCTTAACGTGCCTTCCGAAGCACGGAGAACTTATGAAGAAATGAAAGTTTTTTTGTAACGGTGCGGGGATCGGTTACGGTGTGACGTAATTACTCTTTTAAAATTCAATGGCTTCTTTTCTGACCTTGATAAGTGGTTTTTTAAGCTTCATTTTCGCCCACAACAGTTCAACGATATACTCACACGATTAATAGCTCTTAAAGACCCGTTCGTCGTAAAAGTGTTACCCAAATAACTCCGGCGTTCCCGGGATAGCCCTGACGGGTTACTTATTATTTCGCCCCGGTGACAAATGACCCCGAGATAAAACGGGTGCCTTGTGACGTCACTGTCCCAACACTGCTCCAGTGACGTAATCAACTGGCTGAGATAAGCGAGGCGCTTTTAAGGCTGTTTCACATCACCTTACTAATAATAATACCACTGTTTCAACACCTGAATTAAATACGGGTAATTTAAATTATACGTCTAATATGTAGTATGTCACCGATGTGTTATTTTTTACCACCGAGCCCGTAACTTATAGAGACGAAATGTCATTAATTTTGTTTTAGATAAATTCAATCAAAATCCCTTGACATTAAATGCTTCCGTTTTTTCTTTAACACATTTTGTCAAACAAATTCCCTACTATTTAAAAACAAGGTGCTGTTTAAAAGATTGTTATTTACAATCAAAATGAAATATCTCATATTTTATAATATTTATATTAAAATACACGCTTAATTTGACACTTTTTGTATCAGTACCAAGCACTGGCTTGGTACTGATATCTTATCAGTATAAATTTCGGAAAAAAATCGCTCTTACTTCGCCTCTATAGGTTACGTGCTCGATGTTTATTACAAACAAACGACCCGCCCCTGGCTTTGCACGAGTGCAATATTCATACCTATATCAAAATATACAGTGTGCACGGACGGTTTCGACTAGCGATCATTTAAGGGCCTTGAATTTATTTTATTTAAGAGACTAAATCCTTATAAAGTTTAAAAGCAACATTTTTGGTTTAAACAAGAAACCAAAAATTCACACACAGGTAGGATTACCCGAACTGCTGTTGCAATACAGTTTGGGTAGATGTCACTGTCGTCACGCAATGACGTAAGATAAGAGACCAAGAATTTCACACGGTTGGATGAACTGCACAGAAGCTCGGTTGGTAAGAACGTTGGCCCGGTTAGCCAAAGGTCGTAGGTTCAAATCCTGCCTGTGCGCAAATTTTTAGTTTCTTATTTAAACTTATATTAATAAGAAAGAACACTGTGAGTGTTAAAAAAATATTTAAAACGAAACATTTTTGAGTTTGATTTTGTAGTAGATATAAAAACTATTGAAATAGTATTTTTAAAAATTACTAAAATAGCTGCCACTTCAGGAGGGGGGGGGGGGGAGGGGTGGAGAGAGGAGTTTAATAAAAAAAAACACTATAAAATTGCCGAGACAGTTTTCAAAACAATAATAGGGCAAACTAAAGCAATTTTTGACAATTTCAGCAGCAACTATGTGGACACAACGTTCCAAACTATGTGATGTCGTGTAATAAGGCCCCTGAAATTGCCCGGTGGGGCTTTTCAGGAATAGTTTCTAGAGTCACAGGTCAGGACCGACGCCTATGAAAATCTAGACCAAGTAGAGGGGAACTAAGTGTTTATAGACGTAGTTATAGTTAGCAGTTAGCAGCGTAAGGAACCGATATCTTGTCATGAGTGAGTTTTAATTTATTTAGCGGTCCCGAACACATACAACTTCTAATTTAATGACGTGAGGCCCTTAACTTGTTACTTGGTTTACTACTATGTTATTTTATATATATATATATATTCCTACCTGATAAATCCACTACTCAGTGCTATCGGCCTGAAAAAATTAATTGAAAGATAAATCTTTACATAGTATAAAAACAGAATAAATAATAGTAAAACAAATTGAAAGTCGCTCCCGCTGTCTTTACGCTGAAATATTTTGAAATACGCCACGATTTTAATGTAGTTTTCAGATTAAGATATATTTAGGTAGACTTGTTTTTTTCCTATACTGTCTAATGTTTTAAGTTAATGGTACGAAAGCATTCGCGCGCGAGTCCGACTCGGACTTGGCCGGTTTTTAGTTTAGTTACCTAATCATGTCTAAGCACAACATTAATTGAATTTCACTTATCGTTCGTCCTATAACATAAATGTAAGTGGAAACTGATTTGATAAAATAAAACACGCACGCACCCAAACGTAGACGTACACATTACATTTGATACATTTTTTTGTAAGTTCGTTAGTAAGACATGAGTAAGACTTACTGTTTATTAATATGTTACCAGTACATAGGATTAATTTTGTAATGGATTTAAGTAAGGTAGCTTTAGGTTTATTTAACGAGGTGCCTGTGGCGCAGTGGCGGCAGCGCTTTGGTAGTGATACCAAAAGTTAAGCAACCCACGGCGCGGTCGTGATTGGATGGGTGACCATTCCGACCATTTAAGTGACGTCCATGACAAGCATATCCGTGCTTCGGAAGGCACGTTAAGCAGTTGGTCCCGGCTAATATCTGTGGTATTATTCGTTAAGCCTAGTCAGAGGCCCTAGGGCGGCTTGATAACTTCTGACAGTAAGGTTTGTCACTTGCCTTACATACACCCCTCCACCAATCCGCACTGAGCCCGCGTGGTGAAGTATGGCTCGTTCCTCCTCATAGTTGAGGTGAGGCCTTTTCCCAGCAGTGGGATCTAATAGGCTGACTTATTATAGGTTTATTTAATACTTCCTACAAGTGCTACGAGCTAAGTTTTGATTCCTCGAAAAGCCTTCGCCCAAAAGCTCAATCGCTGTCGCTTGGCAGGGTTGACAATGTACTCGTAAACAAAATTAATTTCATTTATATCTTTTAATGATTACTAATTTATATTTTGTTTATTTAATCAATATATCAACAAAAAAAGTTATAGTTTATGTAATCTAAATACATTTTTAGATTGAAAAACTACAATATTCAAGGTTTTTTATTAATAAAACTTTCCAAACAGATAAAGTAGTAAATGTTTGTGGAGGATTTCGTTATAGGCAATTGGTGGAGTCTACATTGATAGTATCTACTTAGCTAAGTCCGTAGTCCGTGGTGGTGTGGTGTTGGCCGAAATTAAGGCAAACAAACACTAGAGGCGCTAACACGAGCCGCGCATTAGGAGCCATCCGTAGTAAGGGCACACGTACACTGCAATTGTGACACTATTGATTTGTTTATTCATACTTTCTACTGGTATTCAGAAGAAGGGTCCGTCGGTGGCGCAGTGGCTAGCGAGTTGTCTCTCATGCGGGAGATACCGGCTCGACCTCACGTGCCGCCATGTACCAATGACTTTTTCTGAGTTATGTACATTCGTTGTTTCACTAACCGATGCTCTTACGGTGATGGAAAAAAGCGTGGGGAAACCTGTATGTGTAACCATGATCCAAACTGGTCAGGTTCCCTTGTTAACAGGGTCCCGGAGGTCAGATGGCAGTCACTTCACTGTAATTACCTGATCTGCTACATCCTGGATCTTGGTCAGCGGATCAGCGGCCAGGGTATTATTTATACAACGACCATCTTGGTGTAGTGGTTCGCGCCCCGCATTACTAAACCAGGCGGTTGCGGGTTCGAATCCCGCAAGGGGCAAATGTTTGTATGATGAGCACGAGCACAAAAGTAAAATACTTAAATCATGGATGTATAAGATTGTCTTCCCGTTATCCTAGTCACCAAAGCTCAAGCTCACGCTTAGTTTGGGGCTAGTTAATTTTTTTTTTTTTTTAATCTTTATTTTATGAGCTTTTTCACTAAGTGAACATGCCGCTCAATAACATTTACAAATAATCATACGCTAAGTTCTTTTATCTAAACACTCTTTAACAATTTTATATAAATAAAAGGAATCTTTGGATAAAGGGGAAGACAAAACTTCATTACAGGCACCTAAACCATTAAGTCTACCTCCGAAATAAATACGTCTCAATACCTGGCCCCGGACACATTCCACCATAACGTGATATGCATCTTCAGGGACGTTGCATTGACTACAATTAGGAGATATAACCTTTCTCATCATAAAAGCAAACCTATTCAGTGGTATGTGACCGGAACGGAGTCTTAACAGCATCGTAATGTAATTCCGACTTAGAGCACAATCAATCCATGGAGAACTCAAGGGGTGTGGTTGAATAGTTCTATACCATATACCTTTCTCTGCCGACCTTTTATCAAAATATTCTTGCCATAATTCGTTGCAACGAATTTTAATAGAAGGAATATATTCAATGTGAAAAGGAACTACAGATAATTGTACACCATCCAGACAGGCCAGTTTTGCCAGTGTATCAACTTCATCATTACCTGAGAGCCCAATGTGAGACGGTATCCACTGAAGTATAATCGATTTATTTTGTGTCATTAGAAAGCGAATTAATTTCAAAATGTCGTAGGCAATCGGTAGACCTCGCATTACCGAGGTACATCGAGCCAAATGCTGTAGCGAACTTTTTGAGTCTGTTAGAATGACAAACTTGTCATAATCTAATGTAGAAATGTATGACAATGCTTCGGCAATAGCGATTAGTTCCGCATGCATAATTGAAATGTTCGCATCTATTTTTAATTTTATTGAGCTTCGAGTGGTTGTGTCTAAGAAAGCAGCTCCTATACCATTAATTTGTTTTGAGCCATCAGTATAAATCGACCAAAAATTTGTATATTTATTATTAATATATTCCGTGCATAATTTTCTTAATTCGACTACATTATATTTTCGTTTAGCCTTTTTAATCGATGGAATACTATGAATTACAGTTTTATCCAGACAAATATTATTTACCCAAGTGTCTAAGGAGAACATTCCCAATTGTTTATAATTGCTGATAGGTTTAGATTTTATATATTTATAAAGTATAGTTAATATCGGTGTTTTCCTTGTCCATAAATTGGCCTCACAAAGACCACATAAAGTTTTTAATAGACTAGAAGTGGGGTTGTCTGTGAATGACATTGATTTTAAGCAAAATTTAGCACCTAAATACCATCTGCGTAATTCTAACGGTTGGAGGCACAGTTCACTCTCCATAACATGGATTGGAGTGCTCCTGATGAAACCGCCTATGACGCGAAGAGCTTGATTTTGAATTTTTTCTAATTTTCCTAAATTGGTCTTACAACACATATCGTAAAGAAAACTACCATAGTCTATTCGGCTTCTAATAGTAGATATGTACAGCTTCCTTAAATGCTTAGGGTGAACTCCCCAGCCTGAACCTGCCAAGACCTTAAAAATATTCATATATTTTAAAACGTTAACAGTTAGTTCATTCACATGTTTTGTCCACCTTAATGACCTGTCCAACCACATTCCCAAGTACTTCACGTTATCTACCGTTTGTAAAGGTTGATTATTTATTTGTAGATTTATTGATATTCTTTTTGAGTTTTTTGTGAATATGCATACCTTACACTTTTCAGGAGAAAAATCCAACCCTATTTCATTTATAATCCTTGTAAAAGTATCTAAAGCCGCCTGTAATGTAGTTTTGGCCTCCAGGGCCTTAGTAACCGAGCTGTACAAGACAAAGTCATCCGCATATTGGGAGACATTAATATTAGTTAAAATGGCACACACTTCTATTGTAATAACGTTAAATAGTAAGGGCGATAATGGGTCCCCTTGTGCCAAACCCCGGCCAGTGGTTCTACTTAACACAGTGTTTTCAATTTTAATTTGTAGACATCGATTACTTAAAAAATTCCAAAGGTATTGACAGATTTTAGCACCTACGTTAAGACTATCTAATTTAGTTATAAGAGAGGTCACATTTACATTGTTATAGGCATTATTAATATCCAAAAAACATCCAACGGTAACTTGCTTTTTACAAAACCCAATTTGTATTGCTGAAACCAATCGACTAAGACTGTCTATACAGGACCTTTGTTTTCGGAAACCTACTGTTTTATCAGATAACCAACAATTTTTCTCTATAAACCACTCGAGCCTCTTGTTTAAGATATGGTGAAAGATTTTACATAGACAGGAGATCAATGAAATAGGACGCAGAGATGACAATGAACTAGGTTCCCTGCCAGCCTTAGGAATTGGTATCACTGAAATATTGCGCCATTGAGCAGGAACAAAACCATCAGCTAAAAATCTATTAAATAAATCTAAAATACTTTGTTTACATACATAAGGGAGGTTTTTGATCATTGAATACGAAATACCATCCATCCCTGGGGCAGTGTCCTTTGATTTTATACAGTTCTCGAGTTCATGAAGTGTGATACAATCTTCCAATAACTCATTCTTAGAAATACACTCAGGTGGACATGGAGGTACGTAGTCGGGTGTTAAGCTGTGAAGTAGGGCACTTGCTTTATCCATGTCCACATAACTACCGCGGGTTTTGTATCCTTTTAACCATTTCATTTTTCGCCATAAATCCCCACTAGACATCACCTCATCTGTAGAACTGCAGAAGTTGCGCCAGCTTTCGCTTTTAGCGTTACGGATTAGTCTCTGAGCTTCCCTGATTTTTAGTTTGAGCTCATCGTAGTTTCTAGGACAGGGGTTACGCCTGAATTTTGTGAGTGCAAGGCGGCGCTCGGCGACAGCTTTGGAAAGGTGTGTATTCCAATATGGTTTAGGGGAGAATTTATTAGCCGGGTTCATATTAATTTTAACTATAGGAATGTACTTATCTGCTGATTTATTTATAACATTTACAAGCATGTCATATGCTTCTTGATTGTCATGGGGGAGTGGCAAATTAATAAGATTTTCCTGAATATATTTTGTGTAAGATGTCCAATCGGCATTTTTAAAGTTTCTTTTTATCAGAGGTGACCAAGTAGGTTCAATATTGGTTGTTAATTTTATAATAAGATGGTCACTTCCAAGGGATTCACATGTAACATACCAAACTAATTTAGTAGCCAGATCAGTGGAAGCCATTGATATATCGGGTGATGATTTTTGCACTGAACCGTCTACAAGTTTTATACGAGTAGGGTTGCCATCATTTAGTGTAATTAAGTTATTATTTATAAGCGAATCAAAAATTTGTACACCTCTTGCATCTGTTTTGTAAGACCAATTAGAATGGTGGGCGTTAAAATCCCCTAGTACCAAGGTTTTACGCGTACCTGAGCTAAATATCAGATCCCAATCCCGCTGAGTAGTCTGTACGTATGATGGACAATAAACCGCAGTTATGTTCTCTAACTGGTCACAGTTGAACACCCTTACGCTGATGATCTCCATCCCACCCGAACAATATTGCACCTGACCTATTTGCGATTGGATTGAATAGTGAATCATTATAGCAACACCTCCGTACGAGTCATCCCTATCTTTTCTATATATATTATAACCATTTATTCGCAAACTGCTATCAGGCTCTAACCAAGTTTCACTGATTACTGCTATGTGTATATTTTCTTGACATAGTATTTGCTCAAATTCTACTAACTTAGGTCTTAAACTTTGTGCATTCCACTGTGCGATATTTAATTTTAAGTGTTTAGTTGTTCTACCCATCAAATATGTTTTTTAAAAGTGACACATATTTGATATTATTAATTAAATATGATAAAATCCACTCTCCAACAACTTGCACGGCCATTTTAACTTTAGTTTTCAAGTCGTATTCCTTTATAAATATAATTTCCTTTAGCCGTTGAAGTAACTCTGGTCTGTTCCTCGCTTCCTCTGTTTCATGATTATCATCATTTGAAGGTACATTTGAAGTTGTTGATTCCGTTGTTAAAGCCATAACCTCCCAGTCCGCTTGAGTTTGTTCTCTGCTTCTTCGTGTATTTTGTTTTTTGGCGGGTTGTTTTTTCTTAATTTGAGTGGGTTTATTACTCACTGGAGTTTTCTCAGTCTCGCCTGGACAAGGGCTATTCACAGCAGGGGTCTGGTCCGTTCTCACATAAGAAGAAGGCAGGGACGTGTTTGGATTGTCTCTTACTGGTGAAGTCTGTAGTGAAGTCCGTGGTGATGTTGGAACGTACATGTTTATTGCCATTTTATAAGTACAATTGAATTCTGCCATAATATCTCTTATTTTCTTTTCTTTTAGGTAAGCAGGGCATCCTTTGAACATGGCCATGTGCTGTCCTCCACAATTAGAGCATTTAAAAATACAGGTTTCACAATTTGCATGATTGTTACTGCATTTAGGGCACGTTAGTTTTCGCGAAGGGCACAGTTTACCTGAGTGACCAAAGCGCCAACATTTAGAACATTGAGTCACTGGAAATTTGAATTGATCTACTTTGGTTTTGATTCCATGAATAAATACAAAAGCTGGCAGTGATGATCCTTTAAAACATATTCTTACACAGCCACTCGGTGTCCATTTTCCTTCTATATCTCGATAGTTGAGCCTTTTAACTGATATAATATCCGCTACAGGTGAGGATAAACTTTCCAAAATCTCTTTCTCTTCTAACTCCACCTCACAGTCCCTCAATACACCATATGATAGTCCCACTTCGAGCGTCTTTTGACATTTCCAGCCTTTATCCAAAAAGGTTTTATTAAGACATATTTGACTTGCATTGGTGTCGTTATCAAAGGTGATCAAAACTTTATACGGGTTAACATACTTAATTTTGCATATGTCTTTAATATTTTCAGATTTAAGTAATCGTGCCAATGCAAATTGCTTAGGCAAGGCTTCCTTACTTGTTACACAAACCTCTATTTTATTCTCCACCGCTTCTCTTATTGTGTCTCTCCCTTCACGTACTCGTCTCTTACCACTCCTAGTAACTTGTGTCCAAATCTCTTCTTCATCTACAGCGCGCATTCTTTTTCCACCTCGTAATAAACTTTCCTCCCGACATTCCATGGTGTCCTCCATAATTTCTCGATTTATTGATTGTGTCTGGTATTCAGTATTCCTAATATCTTGTGTGTGGTCATCAATCTCCCTTTCTCTTAAATCTTCTACTCCATCGATCGTTAAATTAACATACATTCCATCTGCGTCTTGAATTAAACCATTATCATTCATAGTGTAAACACCGGCCCGAGCCGCGTATAGCAGGCTCGCCGCACCAGGCGGCTAACCAGTTTCTTATCGCGGGAACGTAACACGGTATAGGACAGTAGCGAACGTGCGACCGATGCGGGCTACGCTGCGACACTGGGGGCTAGTTAATTGGTGTGTTTGTTGAAACTATTATTATTATTTCTTATAAAAAAAGGTTAACTGTAATAAAGTCTAAGGCCAAGTTGCACCACGTTACTTTAACCTATAACCGAATTTGAAACTTTTATGTCTGCTCGAAGTGCTTCAGTTTTGATGATCGGTCAATCAGTCAGTCAGTGAGTGAGTGACAAAATTAAAAAACTTTAACTAGTTATAACGCTTAAACTATTAGTTCAAATTGAATGAAATCTGAAATATACCTTGTTGCTGAAGGCTTCTAGTTTTATCCACAACGAAGATATAGGCGGTTGAGAATGCCCTGAATTACTCCGAGAAAAGGACGGTACGGCCTTGCCGCTTTTTTGCTCGACTTAACAGATTTATTATAACATTTTTAAAAAATCTACAAATTATTTTTTATTTGATCGTGGCTACAAAAGTTTAAGAAACTCGGTTTAGGTAGTTTTTGGAACCCACAACTTCACGCGTAATAAAGTTCTTTTACCCAAAGCTACCGCGCAATTATATCATCTCACAGTGTAGTGGCACCTTTACCATTTCCTCGCGTCCACTGAAATGGCTAGCAATGTATTCGGCTGCTGCACTCTGTTTGTGTGCGTATGCAATGCATGCCCGCCATTCGGGCAGCTCGCGTTTGAATAAACAAACTGGACATCACTTGCATTTAATATACCAACTGAACTGCATAGTAAGTATTTACTTAGTTATTTATTGTTTTAGAATTTAAGCTCCTGGTATTTCTCTGCAAATTTTTACGAGATTGTGTTGTACTTACAAAATTACCAGAACCCATGAGCTTTTGCTAAACCTAGGACATTAGTCACTAAACAAATTATTGTATCTCGTTGCTGTGGGAGGGGAACTGGGGAAAGGAAGATCATGTCCCACCACCTAGTTTTTTTTAATAAGAAATGGGTTAGCTCTTGACTCTAGACATAGCCACGCCACGTGGCGTAGACAGAGTCGACGGAAGAGTGAGCTCATCAATAGAAGCCTGTTCACTCTGACTTTGAAGTTTGATGAATTTTAGAGTGCATTTTTTTTTATTTATTTATTCATATACGTACTTAACAAAGACACACGGCCTTGACCTTATTATTACTGAAAATTTGGGCCTAGTACAAGCCAGCTCGACCAGTGATTGGTCTGTCGTGGCAGCCCTTTTGATTCTAGCTCACTACTTATTCCCGTTGAATCCGGAAATCGCCAGATTTTTCGGGGAGTGGGTTCTGTTATTTCTTCCGGGTGCATTATATGCTGCCCTAAATGGATACTAATTTTGCCATGTACCCATGTACCTATTTACAGCGAATTAGCTACTTTAATGAGCCGCATCGTTTTGTTCAGATGACCTACTCCAATCCAATGTCCATACGCCGGCTTTACTTATTTATGATCTAGTGCTCCTAACACGGTAGATGAAAAAAAACTGGCGAAGAGGACTTACGCACGAAACTTATCTATGTACAACATTAGACACTATATTATGACTTTTTTCAGTTTCAACACGCAAATACTTTAACTGATTAAGTTAAAATAATTTATTCTAAGGATATTGTATTTAGGTCAAAATTATCCGACACTAATATAGTTATCTTAAAACTCAACGGTATACCACAATGGGGTAAACGTTCTTTTCTATTTTTAGATCAAAACTAACAGTTGCCGACTGCAGCATAAATGCATCAAAATTTAAACAAGCTTACGACCCTCAAATGCACAGAGCATTTGAGGGACAGATCAACACAAACATTCGGCCCTCAAATCAACATAAGCGGACACAGGGTTGCACTCCGATGGGCCCTCGCATCTGAATGCTCTCGTGCAAATACGTGTCCTCACTGTTCGAGGTCCGGCTAATGTTTGGACGCCTCCGGATCTGCATTTCTCTCAGCCCTGAAGTGGGAAAACCACTTGCCGAAATGGATGGGCGTGTGCAATCTCATGGAACGCACGTGATATTTTGACAGATATATTCAAGTGGAAAGCCTTCAATGGTTGCGCTTGTCAATAGCATGGAGGAGATTGCTCTCAGTGACAAGGCAACCTAAATTAAACGCATAATTTTCCTGTTTAATTTGTTTTGCACCTTCGAATTTTACTGCAATAAAGAATATCTGTCCATCTATATATCATATTCAGGATATGTTACCAATTTGAGAAGTATTTTGTTGGTGCAAACCGTTCCTCCGTAATTTTTAGGATTCCGTACCTTAAGGGTAAAAATGGGAACCTATATTGAGACTCCATTGTCCGTCTGTCTGAATGTCTGTCTGTCAATCACCAGGCTGTATTTTTGAACCGTAACAAACAGTTGAAATTTTCACAGATCTTTTAAACACACAGTTGAAATTAAAAAAAAAAATAGTGGGGCTCCTATACAATAAAACGTGTTTTTTTGCCATTTTTAAAACTTCAAAAAGGGGTTATGATCCTGTCTAACATTGTATAGATAATGTTATGAACACTTAGCGCACGTTTGCGACTCGCATTTGGCTGGTTTTGTTTACAATTTTCATGTGTAACCTCTTGATAAATCCTTCCAAAAATACACTTTAAAATTAGTTGAATAAGCAAGATATCGTGTATTCGTGATAAAAATTGCTCAAAAATTACTTGTTTTTACAACTACTACTACCGTTAAAATGCGTATAATCTGTTCGTAAGCAAAATAATAAACACCTTTTCTTTGTAAGTTTTATTGATATTTGCAAAGAAAAACCTAAGATCAAACCTTCAACAAAAAACCATTCCACCGCCAATCAACTTAATTGAAGAGATAAACAGTTCACTATTGACAAATTACTGCTTAACAAAACAAGGCGTGCCCCTGATTGCTGTAAGGCGAGTCGTTAGCATACAATCTTGGATCAAAAGCACCTGATTTACCTTCTTAGCACATCAAAAAGCCCTGATGGAGGAGTATTAGGCCTAAATGAGCGAATTTCGCGGTGCTACTTACGACGTCCCACCAGAAATTCTGACCTTCCCTCCCCGTCTCTACCCCAACGTCGAAAGGATAAATAGGGAGTGTCGGAAGGAAGGTACAGGCCAAGTTGTACTGGAGGTGTTTTGAGTTCATTTCCCTACAACGGGGTACTTAATTCAGTTTGCAAGTTTGGTCGGCTGATGTTAGTTTGCAACGGGGATGATAGATCTTCTTGGAAGGGTTAAGTTAAAAATAGAATTTAGAATTTAATAAGGTACTACTTTTGGTCCATTGAAAATCGTCTTTTAAAGTGTCCTTTATCTAGGACAATATAACACAATTTAATAAGTTACTTCTTTTGGTCCTTTGAAAAACGTCCTTTATATTAAATGTCCTTTATCTAGGACCACATAAGGGTAAATAAAATAGGTAATCGTAATATAAGTATAAACATACGTTTTGTTACGTCTTAATAAATTAAGATACATTTAAACTAAACGTTAAGGTAAATAATATAATAAAGACAAGTATTTACAATAAAAACGATAAGCAACCAAAATATGAGTAATTTAAAAATACTATCAAAAGAGGAAAAATTCCACTTATAATAGTAGACTAATAATCTCCAATATTCTACTGTAAAATACGAGACGGCATAACTTTAATTACATACTTGTGGATATTTTCCATTTAATAAGAAAAAGTTATTTTCAAATGGCTTGCATAATTTCGGCTTTAATATTTTTTAAGCTTTAGGTAATTCTCAACGAATTTTAAATAAAAAGTCCAAAATAGAAACGTACAGCGAATCGTATAATGATATCAAGTTTCACGAATTTGGACTCTATACTGTTGAAATACGATGAAAATTAGAAATGTCTAGCAAAGCTGACTGTACCTTTGAAGACCCTCAATAATATAAATCGCTTAGAAGCTGCGTTGAACAGAAGTTATAGACCATGGTGCAGAAACTATTGGGACAGGTTAGGAAAATCATTATCAATATAATAATTTGTCAATTTTCAGTATTGTCAATACCTTCAAACAACTACTCATTGAATTGTTTAGGCTAAAAGGCTTATTTTTTCTTAGGTAAAATGTAATAAACCTGCAGCCTATATTTAACGGTTAAATTAAAATTAACCGTTATTATAATGCACGCACATGCAATATTATTATTGCATATTACGTTATTTAAAAAACGTTTAATGATTTTATGTGTAAAACTTTTACTAGCAACCCAGCCCTGATTTCGCACAAGTACAAAACATGTTTTATTTACTGACATACTTAAAATATTTTGTGATAGATAAATGTGTTCGATTGTTTTAAACAAACAATGTCCTAGCAATTTATAAATAAAAAATTGAAAGTTAGGAGTGGTTCGAAAATACATAACATTATAGATGGCTAGCATTTTTACTCCACCTTAATTTCAGTTAAAAGAGCAGATAAGCTTAAGCTTAACATTTTTTCCGAAGCATAAAACTTCAGACGATAGGTCTCCTCCAAAAACGAAAAAAACTTTTCTGTCCTGTGGTATCCTTACATTTGTTTTAGCAATTCCCAATATCCCTGCTAATGAGAGACGTGTGGGGGTCTTACTAGTAGTAAGCAATAGCCGCTGATTGTGGCGACAAATCGTTGCCGCTTGCAGCGCTGCAATAAACGCGGGCCACTAAAACGGCGAATTTTCAAGCTTTATGTCAAGAAAAAAGAATACACGTCTTCAATAGTTTACAGGGAAATATTTGGTCATTATTCCAAGTACCTATAAGCTTTAATAAATAAAAAATGCGTTTTATATCCGCATATTTTTTGAAATAAAAATTGGACAAAATCAAATTTCCACACATGTATTATGGAAATCAGAAACTGTGATATCACAATACCTAGACCCGACGCAATACAGAAAATTTGGGTTTTTATAACGACGTGACCAGGTATCGAACCTGGGATCTCAGTGATAGCGACACATCGAAAACTGGTGTGCGAGCCACTCGACCACAGAGGTCGTTAAGATAAAATCATTCCAGAGTTATTGCGATTACGTTTACATTTAGACAAAAGGTTTTTTTTTCACCAGGATTTTAGAAAAAGAGAACTTCATTTATTAATAACATCAGACATAATACTAACAACAAATTAGTAAGCATGCTGGTAGGTGCTTATTTTTTTAAAAAAAAACATGCAAAGCATTTTTAAGTGGTTAACTTTTTCACATTGACTTATGAAAGAAAGAAAGAAAGAAAAAACATTTATTCGGTGATCGGTGAACAATGGAACAGTTTACAAAATATTATGAAATGATCTACCGAAAAGGCATCCGACTCAGCATTAGTCGTGGTAGCCGAGGGCAAACCACGACACTGATTTTCAGCGGATGCCTGGGGTAAATTCTTATGTACATTACACAAAAAATAAAAGGATAAGTACTTAGATATAAACAATAACTTAAAAACTAAAGATAAACAAGCAAGAGATATGAGAGCCTAGTGCGAACTTTCATTTGTTACTCGCACGCGTTCACGATCGACTGAGTGTCATAGAAAAAAACAGGTTTCGCAAACGTGCCGCTAGGGGCGCTGACCAAAGGTGAGATCATGAAAAGAAACTCGCACTAAGTCCCATGATAGCAGTGAATGACAGTGATTTGACTATCTAACAGCTGTAATATAATAAAAGTGACAGTGTAACTAAAAGAACACAAAATAAATATATGGGAAATAAATGAAAAAATAATGGAGACGCCACCGTCAATAATAATAAGTATCAAGACCAGTTATTATGTGGTTAAACAGATGTATAACACGTAAAGGAGCTTTTTAAAATCGCCGTAGCTATAGCCCCATGGGCCGGTGATTCTGCGACGCCTGCCTGCGCTCGCGCTAATGTTTCGCTGTGATTCACGCTGAGCCGTGATCAGAACCAACTCGAAGCTGAGCCAGCTAATTTGCCAAATTGCCGCCGATTTAAGAGACCCGATAAAATATTCACATGTAAAAGGGATTAACAAGACTTCGTAGAGCTGCAATGTTAAACCTCTGATCGTTTATTAGAGGTATTAACAAAAAAGGATCGACCAAACTAGTTACGTTAGTTGAAGGCTTCGTTGTAGGGAAGTCTTTTTTGTTAAATTACAATCTTCTGGTTATCAGTAACAAAACTAGTTTATTACTGATAACCAGAAGTTCGCAAGGCCTACTAGTAGCCAAATTTTGGTTACTGTTAACCAATCATTTTTTTCAGTGTACGACTAGCGGGCCGCGACTTTGACAGCTCAAATGTAGAAATTCCCATACAAACTACTTCCCCCTTTTAGAGGTTAAATTTGCAAAAAAACTAAAATAGGTCATTACTGATGTCTGTCGTGCAATTACAAGTTTCTATATGCCGATCGCTAATCTGAGACCCCCTCACCCCCGTACCCCGCAGGCGAGATCTTAGATAAGCGGTCGGACTAAAGTCTTAGTAGGTTAGACTGTGCGTGTTAACGCAGTGAGTCAGTCATTAAACCATTTGCAGCCACTGTACTCAAGCGAGTACAGTGTTGAAAATAATTTTTTTTTGTAAATTTCTTAATAAATATTATAATATGTTGATTATCTCGTAATTCGGTCAAAATGTTAATATCAAGAGCTTAATAAAGGGTAATTACTGTTTTCTACCCTACGATTGCCAGAATTTTAATAAAATACTGATTTGTATAAAAATATAACATTTCATAAAACATCTTTTTGTTATATAATTAAGCTCTCTGCCTTCATTTTAAGTTCGAGTCTCAGTGCATTGTTATTAGTTTCGCGTTGGTTGTTAATGGGTTAAAGCACTTATTTCACGATATCCTATTTGTGTAGCATCCCACTTAGGCATTAGCAAGATGTAATAGCTGTTTACTACTTGGACCTGTACAGGACCCTATTATGTAAGACGATATCCGTAGATTCAGCTCTAGCCGTATCTGTTACTAATGCCAGCATTTCAGTGCGTGCGATCGCAACGGCCAGACGCAAAAATACGGACAATGCGATATCAGAGTAAGTTGAGCAGATCTCTTGAGTTACCTAGTAGCTCAAGACCTGCTCAACCTCGGCCATAGCGACTGGCAAGAATTATCGCAAGACCGAGATGCATGGCGTGATCTAATGTCGGAGGCCAAGACTCACTTTGGGTCGCTAAGTAGTAGTACCCTAGTAGTAATTAGTCACCCTAGTAGTAGTAATTCCTAGTTAGGATCCTAAGTAGGATCCTAGTTATAGTTAGGAAGCTACAAATAGGATGGTGTACTAAGTGCAGTTAAGTCAGTTTTTCTGACGAGGCGCAGACCTACCTTCAAAGTTGCTAAAAGCTTAATGTTCTTACTTCAAAATCTGACCTCAATTGGCGTTGTGAAGCAAAACAAGACACGCAAATGTAGACTCAATTCGATGAATCTCAGAACCAAAGTTTGAGTTTTCGAAGCATGGAGATACTTGTGTTAAATGTCAATTACAAGCATTACTGCAAAAATACGAGTATGACTACATAAAATAATTCTTGTAGTTCAAGTTGTTCTGTAAGGATCAGACTAAGCTATGACAAAGTTCTTAGACCAACTTTAGATTGCATTAAGAAACATTAAGCCGCACGCTCATTCTTATTACAAGTTCTCTGCTATATTAATTTCTCGGAAAATTAAAAGGCTAAGCAGTATTTATCGGGGTCAATTTTACCTTATCACTTTGCAGACAAATTTTCGACACAAGCCTCAGACGATTTCTAAATTTGAAGTACCGGTCAGTACGAGTATACTTCAAAAATTTTGATGTCGGTGTAACTGCGAGTGAGGTTGAATTTTATTGTTATGTCGCTATAACAGCTAGGTCTTTGGTTTTATAGTCCAACCGCTTATCTAAGACGTCGCCTGCGGGGCACAAGGGTGCAGGGGTAGCGATGGGCGATTGTTCAAAAAAAATAATCGAATGAATCGACAATAGACCATTCAAACAATCGAATGTCGATTTAGTAATTCGGAAAAAAATTTATTGAATAATAATCGACAATCGAATGATAATCTATACTCGGCACTACGATGCATTCGATTGAATTGCCGCGACAGGACAGGCAGCGAACGAATGATTAATCGACGCGACGAATGACGATTCATTCGTTAGTAGTTAGTATTACGGCCTGCCAACAGCACCCTCCGGTATTGCTCGCCGCATCGAAGGATAATCGAATGACTGCGGTTGCTTATCGAATACATTCGATTACAGGGACCATTCCAATAATACGATTAATTTAGTAATAATCGCCCATTGCTATGCGGGGGTAGACGAAAGCAGGGGGAAGAGCGGTGCGAGCGGCGGGCGCTTGTGAATTGATTGGGTAATTTGAATTTTGAAATTCGCATTCTTTAAAAAATTGGTCAGACCATAGTTGTGCTTAGGTATGTAGCGGACGTTGTGTTTTTGCAACGTGAGTAGTTTCGGGACTTGCGATGTAAATCCGGAGTCGTCACCCACCGCGCTTCCCGACCACTTACTTCCATTGATATTATAATATGTAATTGGCGCACTAATAGCTCGTTCATACGAGGACGATTTGTGATTTTTGACGATTCGTCTTTTGTCACGATTCCATATTTTTTTGACGGCGGCAATGCTTTTGAATACCCATGTTCACACGGATCACGAGGTTTTGATGCGAAAAATGACGATTCTTCTTAAATCTAGTATCGTGTTTTTAAAAATCACAAATCGCCAAAACAGTGAATCCGCCAGCAGTTCGGATATTTTAACGAATCGTGAAAAAACACGATTCCGTATGCAATGTGAACGTCCATCCGTCATGATGTATCGTGTAATTCGTCAATGACGGATCCCATGTGAATGAGCCCTAAGTAAATGATATATCTTCAACATGATAACTTCTCATTAACCATTGCAGCACCGCACAGTCGACTCACACTTAAGCCTTAACACTTAGAAAACTGCGATATAATATGCCGTTTACATATCGAATCGTAGTTTTTTATTTTGGCTCTAAAACTGTAAAGGCGCACTTCTCCTCGATAGTGCTTCGAAGTTAACCTTACTCACTCGCTCATAACGTTCTGCATCATGACCGCAAACTATTCAAAATCCAATAAATTCACAACTACAACTCGAAGGAACACTTCTTCCGCAGACGTCCCGAGCAAGACATGTCCGGAACAAGTTCCAAGCTGTTCCAAGTTGGGTGTTCCGCCAAGAAACTTCCACTTGTAATTACTGGAGCTTTAACTCGGCTGATTTTTACGAAACGCCTTGTGGCGGTTATGGCAGCCAATTTTTTTAAAGGAAATTTACATAGGTAATACAGTAACTCTTACGCTTAAGCCAATTAAGCCAATCTTAAAACAAAGGTGCTTGTGGCGCAGTGGCAGCAGCGTTCTGGTGATACCAAAGTTAAACAACCCACGGGGCGGTCGTGATGGGATGGATGACCATTCCGACCATTTAAGTGACGTCCATGATAAGCATCTCCGTGCTTCAAAAGGCACGCTAAGCAGTTGGTCCCGGCTACTATCTGTGGTATTAGTCGATAAGCCTAGTCAGAGGCCCTAGGGCGGCTTGATAACTTCTGACAGTAAGATTTGTCACTTGCCTGACAGACTGAGCCCGCGTGAAGGAATTCCCGGTATGGCAATGGCCAGCAGTGAGATCTAATAGGCTGACTTTTATTTAAAACAAAATAGTTTTGATGCGAAAAAGGTTTTAATTCCATAGGACAGACAACTGTCTGACTACGTTTGTTCATAAATTTTGATATTAATCCCAAATTATTATAATCCTAACTTTACCAAAAGTTTTGATTGAAAAGTACCAAGCTCGTAAATCGCACCTCACGAGAATAAAAATAATTTTGAAGATTAATTTTTGATGATACTTACTATGAATTTTAAATTATTAATTAACTTCAAGTTTTAATCTTGAAACGTTATATAAAATTAAAGTTATGGTCATGAATGAGATAAAGGAGATTGTTACTTTATCAGAAAAATAGTATTGAAAGTAAATCTTAATATATAAATACGAAAACTGAATAAATTACTGATTGACTGATTGTCCAACTGACATACCAACACAGCCCAAGCCGTTGGGTGTAGAAACTCAAAATTTGGCACAGGATCTTTAATTTAAAATAGCCTTATGACTCCGTACAGTACAGTAAAGTACCTACTAGTAACTTGCGGATGAAAATTAAGCTGTTAAAATTTAATTTTGTAAGGTTATATGACATGAGACGACTAACACGGCCGATTATTGCTTTGTCTGTTTGTAAAAGGAAACTAAAAGGAAGATTTTGTCTCTGGTTTTACAAATAAATTATGACCATTAACAACTCATCCGGTAATCGTTTTAAATATATACTAGCCATGTCTTGGTAATCTCCACGCGCAAATGTCGAATTTCCCATACAAAAAAAATACAACTCTTCCTCCTGTTTTCACCTCCTTAGAGATCGGATTCTTAAAAATCATTTTTCTAATTTTAATTTCTAACTAAAAGGATATTGGTACCGATTCAGATTTTATAGTTTTAGGTTTGAACTGTCAGCATTAATACTTTTAACTCCCTTAAAGGGCTGATACCCAAAAATCCTTTTTAGTGCTCACTCTATGAAAGGAAGCATAGTGCAAAATTTCAAGCTACTGGTCCTAAAGGTTGTGCCTTGAATTCGTTAGTCAGTCATTGAGTCAGAGTATTTTTTTCTATATTATTTAGGTAAATAGATTATGATACGTTTTAAGTAGGAGGCTATAAATACATACAAACGTGATCTCACTTAACGCATATATCGAACACTTCATCTCGAAGTGCTGTAAATAAGGTATAAAACTCAGGCCTAATAAACAGTGATGTAATTAACGCAATCAATTAAAGGCAAACTCCCCCTTAAAGATAGTTGAGATATTACTTTCCCGACTTTCCACTGAGTTTTCATTAAGCGCGTAATTCGCCAACTAAATTAATTAGTAATTTATTAGATTATGCTAATTATACTTGAGTTCAAAAATGTTTATGAAAATCTTGTTAAAATTAAAAGTTAAGTTATTTTTCTAGAAATATGTTGATTATAATTAGATATTATAATGTCAAAATAAACTATGACTAGAAAAATAGATTTCATTACGTAATTTAGAGTTGCAGCAACACAAAAAAATATAAAGATTTTCAGTCATTAATTAGCACCACAGGGTGTCAGTTTTCTAGACTTTTACTCGTATTCGAATGTATGTATTATTTCTTTTTTTATATGTTTTTTCCCTTTGGCCAATCATCCGCTGCCTGCTCAGTAACAGACTGCTCAGGGTATTCACTTTCCCGTCAAACGAAACATTAAAACGACGGAAACAAGTGCTGCCATCGTTGTATCGACCTTGCTAAGTAAACTACTTGGCGTTTCGGATTAAACCCAATAGATGGCGCTAGATTGACGTAATCCAGGCATGTCAAACTCAAAGTCACTGGTGGGCCAAATGCATACAGGTCGTGGAGACACTGCGCCGCAAAACCCAGACACAAAGAAATAAAACGAATTAGGATTGTAGTACAAAAAAATAAAGATTGTTTTGAATAATGATCCAAAAAGTTACAACAGTAGTTCGTGTTTGCGGGCTGCAACTGGAGGCTGTTAATATTGGATTGGGCCGCAGACAAATACGTAGAGGGCCGCATGCGGCCCTCGGGCCGCATGTTTGACATGCCTGACGTAATCATTTGATACGACTTTCGAACGAAGATCTATGCGACAAATCCGAATGACGTCTGTCATCGCGTTCTGACAGCTCGAAACTTCAAAATAAGCAGCACCAACCGCCTTATGCTCCGACATGTATATACTGGTACGGAACCCTGCGTGCGCGAGTTCGACTCGCACTTGGCGAGTTTTTTTAATAACTTATAGCACATCTTATAGACAGACTCTTTCTTATTAACTAACTAAATTTAAATCATAACCAGACTCAAGTTCAAGAGGTACCAAGTTGAAAATCGTAGTTGTTAGCCCCACTTCTAACTTAAGATAGCTTACTACAGTGAAAATCTTACCTACAGTATTGTTGTCAAGTAAATCAGTGGCGACCGAGTTCCCAGCATGTTGCCGGCTTTGCAGTGAGCCGCCATAAATTACGGAGGCTCACACTAAATCATGCCCAATCACTGCCGACCACAGATTAGATAATCTAGGATTAGCATGATGTGTTAATTCAATAGGTTTATGGTTAATAATGGTGATTGTATAGAAAATATATAATGCTTTTTGAAACCACAAGAAAAACGTGTATTAGCTTTTAAAATCTTGCTCAGTCTGTCTTTATTTAGATATCAACCTCTGGCCACAAACTACTTTTTTTTAATATGTACACTAAGCGGCACAAAAATTGGGCCATCAAGTAATTTTTATACAAACATACTTACTACATAGGGTCACAAATTATAAATGTACTTGTACAACTGAAATCATGTTGGAGTCAATAGATGGGGTAAATGTTTTGTTCTAAATAAAGCTATCCAATTAGCTACAGAACTTTATGCAAGTCTTCAAAAATGCAATGGAATAACTCACTTTCTACCTCTCATATAACGTTGTATGGAACGCGCAGACAGAGTTACTCTTTATTGTTTTTAAAGTAATAGAGTAATTTTTGCAGGCGATTAAAAAACGTTGTTGAAAGATGAACATTTATCCAATCGATTGACTTTTTAAACATTATTACCGTAAGATAAGAACTTTTCCATTAGTAGGTAAATCTGTGAAGTAAGCATGTTTCTATAAAAAATTACTTGATGAGTGTACATTTTTAGGTCTAGCTTAATTCGGCTGGCGGTCGATATAAGATACTATGAATGAATATTAGTGTCATAAATTATAATTATACAATTAATTCATAGTTCAAATCTAGTTTATTGCTTGTAGCAAAAGTGGAAATATTTTTATAACAGATGGAATATAACTGGGACGTCATGTTACATTTTACAACTCCAAAGGTGCTTAAGAATTTGTAATAACTTTATTACTCACACAACAAACGTTGCTAAATTAACAATACTTTAAATCTCTGTCTTTTAAATAGCAACTTTTTTAAAATTTTTAATGGATTTGCTCTTGACTCTGGACTAAGCCGGGCGTGGCGTTAACAGAGTCGACGATGGAGTGAGCTCACCCAGATTATAATAAAAAAAAACTATTTTAAAAAAAATCCACTTCTATGAAATCGAGTTCTCATCACAGGAATTTTTCTGTAACATCAGTGTTATCCTTACTACTGATAATATTTGGCATGTCTTTACGTTAAGATGAGACACATCCAACGCGCGTCAGACGTCTGTCGTGTATAAAATATTAACGCAGGGCCCGCATCACGGCGGTTCTGCGTCAGATTATGTGTCAAGCACGTAATCACACATTCTGAGCATAGATACTGCTGTAATTCGTAGATGATATTCTGTCTCACCACTTTGTTGTAGAGCACTGGAACCTGGCCTAGTTTTCAGAGTTAACAGTGTTATCAAAACACATCTCTGAAAATGCAGGTATTTGATGTCTAGAATAAAGTAGCGCGATTAATTAAGGCAAATTACCTAGAAATGTATACATTTGAACATATAATAATAATAATGTCCTCCTAGCCGATTTCGACTACGGCGGCTTATCTCAACAGAGATTAACCAACTGCGCAGGACATATTATAGTGCACAAGTGTGTGCGCAGTACACAGGTGCACTCTCTGTTCCTTCACTCTCATAATTCGGTGAGACGGCAGTCCGACATGACCGTAAAGAGATAAGGCGCGGGACCAACGGCTTAACGTGCTTACCGAGGCACAAGTGTGTTAATACTACCAGCTTACTGACTCCGGAGCTGTTCTGAGTAATTTCAAGACAGAAAAACCCAAACACTCTCGGCCCGACCCGGGATTCGAACCCGGGACCTCGTGGGTGTTGCTTACTAGACCAAGGAGGCAGTCAGTCAGTATTTGAACATATACGTGTGTTGAGCATGGCGATGGGCGAAATCCGGGATTTAAGTATGAAAGGGAAAACCGACATTTGGCGCGGGCGAAGTCGCGGAACTGCTAGTCTTCTTAGGCCTACTTGCGCCTGTCCGGATTAGCTAATCCGTATTTGTGCAAACGAGCTTTCAACTAACAATTAGTATAAGCAAAGAATCAAACATTCAATTAACTCTAATTCGTAATAAAATCAAACAAAAAAACCGGACTAAAGGTCTGTGCCCACTACACCGTAACATACTATGACCGTGCTAGGACAGTGTCAAAATACACATTTGATTTTCAACCATAAACAGAGTAGTTAAAGTTAAAAGTATACAAGCACGTTGCTCGTTTTGACAGTGCCAAAACATTGCATCTACGAAAACATTTTGAACTACAATTGTCCACGCAGAGGTCCGGAAATCAAATATGTACTTTTTATACGATCCTAGCACGGTCAGGGTATGATACGGTGTGGTATAGTGGGGACAGACCCTTAACGTAAATACAGATAGGTAGATCGCTTTACCATCATAAACAACTAAAAAGATAAATCGAAACTATCGAGTATATACCAAACTTCCCTGTAACACCGGTTATAATGCACTCGCATAAGTGAAGCGAATATGATGCGCCAATCAGACCCCAAAGTGTCGTAACTCGTGAATAATTGAAAAATCACTTAGCTCCGCTCGCTTAACGCAGCTGTCGATTAAAAAATTTAGCGCGATGCTATTACAGCAGGGAGTTTTCTGAATGACCACAGATAATATATTATATACTTTCAAATTATATCCCTATGGACAATTTAAAATCTGCATAAAATTTTAAAGAAAACAAAAAACATTTTTATTCGTGTCGAGATGTTTATGTAAATTTATGGGCTATTAGATCATTTGATGATCTAATAGCCCCTAAATTTACCCCAGTCGAAACCCGGACACACTGTATATATTCCTAATAAAATTACTTATTACTATTAATTGGCCACAAAGACCTAATATTTACGCCTAAAAAATAAGTAAAAAACCACAAATAAAGAGAAAAACAGACAAACCCGATTTCATAAACAACATTTGAGGATAATTTATTAATGTTATCTTCAACACAATGTCTATATATGTATATATTCCACTGTAGGTAGTGGAAAAATATTAAGTTGTATTATAGTTTAAACTATCATAATGCTCTTTTGTAATAGTTAAAGTTCAATGAACACGTAAGAATATCTGATAATTTCAGCTTTAAACCACAAGTCGATACACCATTATTTATCACGTTGCTTCACAAATTGGAGCGTCTAATACCTCATCTCGGATGACAGCGTCGAGTCGAGTGTCGTAAATAAATAAAAATCACTTAGCTAGTTCGCTTAGCGTCAGCTGCAGCCGTCAATTACGCTGAACGGAGCTAGTATAGCTAACTGTGCTTGTACAGGTGACAACCTGAGTTGGTAATATTGGACGTGGTATTTAAAAAGCGAGTTGATACACCATTATTGATCACGTTGCTTCACAAGTTAGAGCGTCTAAAACAACTCATCTTGGATGACAGCGTCGCCGGTGAGTGTCGTAAATAAATAAAGTCGGACTCGCGCACTAAGGGTTTCATACAAACAAATGTATTTTTCTATGATATAATCACTAATCCGCAGTTTTCGGACTCTTCCCTTTACTTGTACTGTTAGACCTTCCATCTTGCCAAATTTCATGGGTCTAAGTCCATGGGAAGTACCCCATAGGTTTTATTCCCCTGAAAAATGTTAGAAAATGGAGCAAAAATGGCCGGTACTTTTGACAGCGGGGACCATAGACATAAGTATTTGATGTTAACCTCCACGCATTCCTGAGAAAAAAAATTTTACATGCAGACGGACAACAAAGTGATCCTATAAGGGTTCCTTTTTTTCCTTTTGAGGTACGAAACCCTAAAAATCACTTAGCTAGCTCGTTTAGCGTCAGCTGCAGCCGTCAATTACGCTGAACGGAGCTAGTATAGCTAACTGTGCTTGTACATGTAAGAACCTGAGTCGGTAATTTCGGACGTGGTTTTTGAAAAGGAAAAATGACGTATCTCAAAAATCAGTAAAAAATTTTATCACCTTATAAACCCCACGCCGATGATTTAATAGAAAAACGATAGTGGTAATGACTAATGATACGTTTTGTATTAGTTTTTTCGTATTTAGTAGGGAAGGACGTAACTTATCTGTATTTAAAGGATTATGAAATGAAATTGAAAATTTAATAATGTCACACGGTTGGATGAACTGCACAGTAGCTCAGTTGGTAAGAGCGTTGGCTCGGTTATCCAAAGGTAGGTTCAAATCCTACCTGTGTGCGAATTTTCGGTTTCTTATTTAAACTTATCATTAAACATCTTTTTTAATTATATCTATAAAAATACCAGCTCCAAAACCAGTAGCTCTGTGCCACGTAACAGCATCAATATTCATGCAGCATCGCCTATCATGCACTCGGCGAGTCGACAGACTGTGTCACCTGCCGTTTATCGAAATGCTAAATATGTACGTGACACCGAGTCCTTTTCACAGCGGTGTGAACGAGCCTTATCTTTCCTACATGAGCCACTTGTAAGAACATTTGGAATGCTAAATGCTGACTGAGGAATTGATGTTTCTCCCTTTGTTATGTTAAATCCTACAGATGTTTTTCGGCTTTGAGAACATCAGAGCACGTCTGGTTGGAACGTTTCTGTATTTGCATGTGAAAAGTGTTTGGGTATAAATATAAGACTTACCGATGAGACTGCTTGCTGGAGTCATCTGAAAAACATAAGATACAAATTATTGCGATATTTTTGGGCTATGTTTAGCGAAAAAAAATCTTAATGTTTTGAAATAGTAACTTATAAATCAAATTCGGCTAGTTAATCTAGTAATACGAAGAAATTCTGCAGCAAAAATGGTATACCTAAAATACCACGATCTCTTTATGAACCAGCATCATCTATTTTGTGTAAAAGAAATCTTCCTGTATCTCTGGATGTACTATTACTATCGAGATAAAACATACCCTAAATAACCACCAAGAATATAAAATTTTAAACTAAGGTAGGTACATCAAGATTCGATCAGCTGATTTCGAGTCTATAACGTTGAGTGTTTTTATGTGTCAAGAGCCATGCATAGATACATACAAACACTCAATTTTTTTTTGTACTGACGTAAATTAAAGCCTGTGAGGTATTTTTTTAATCGCCGTATGTATATTGTGTATGTTTGGGCACGCCCTACAGCCCAAACGGCTGGACAGTTTTTGACACAATGACGAGTCGTTGAATTTGTCAAAATTGTGATAGTGACATAAGTAAGCTATATACATGTAAAAAATGGAGCCCGCAAATGGAAATAAAGGAAAGTTAGATTTTTTCCTTACCGTACGTAGCAATATGGGTATCAATTGAAAGCCAGTTAAAAGACCATTTGAAGAATATTACATATTTTGCAGTCGGGTGTTTTGTTTTTTCAATAATTATGTTTGCTTGTTTTTTCAATGTACAGAATTCTATCTTCTACACTTTTAGTATATTATGTATAGATATAGATTCTAAGATGGCAAAAAACCTGATATTTTCTCAGCTGTTTCCGACAAGCCACGTTGGCCGTCATTGACAGACACATTGCGTCACGCGCCACCGCTTTACGGCGTGACGCACCCGCCTGTGACTGACAAATTAATGTATAAAGTTGTTTTTATTTGTGTATTATTGGTTCGTTCGCGAGAATTTTAAATCTTATTTCCCACTTTTAGGGACTAACGTTTTTCAGCAACAATGTTCGTGGAAAACTGTTTTTTATCACGTAATGTGTTTTTCAAAACTTTTATCAAGTAGCAAGAACTGTGTTTTTGAAAAAAGTGGCTTATGCCCTTCTTCGAAGTCACTTCTTTCTTCATACCAAATTCAGGAATTAATAATTATATCTTAAGACGTAAGGAAAGGTAGCAACGTTTAGACAGGGTACCTAAATTTTAGAGTATTAACACTAATTAGAAATTAAAATTAAAATTTTTAGGTTTTTTGATCTTAACTCAGACACAGCTCCCGAGTCAGGAAGTTGGTGGTGTTAACTCACGTTAAGACTTTGGTCCTGCGCCTGATTTCTCTCTTGTCATGTCGGATTGCCGTACCAAACTATGGGAGTGTAGAAACATGGAATGCACCTGTGCATTGCGCACACAATTGTGCACTATAATATCTCCCGCGCAGTTCTCAATCTCCGATGAAATTTGTCTCTGTAGTCGAATTTCGGCTAGTAGGACATTACTACCTAGTGAGGATGAAGACCCCTACTTCATTCTTCAAGCACGTCATATTTGCTGAAAATATAATCAGTGTTTAATATAAGTTTCAATCATTTTCTAATTGAACTTGTTAAGTACGTATTTCAAATAACGGCGTTGTGAAGTTACCAAATCGAAAAGTAATATTTATTACCGAAATATTTCAATTTTCGTCATGCATGGAAGTTATTAACTTTCATGATTTGACGACAGCGAAATTGAATGCGTAAGCTTTTTTGACATCAAAAATATCGCAGTGTTTTGTATTTGGTATTTGGTGGTGTTATTTAGTTTCTAGTAATATAAATTGTTTATACGTACCTACTTTTAAAACATATCATTTAAGTTATAATTTATAAAGTCAAACTACGCTTGTAATTAATAACAATATTCCTTACTATGTTAGTAGTATATAGATAGTATGTATAGTTTTATTAAGTTACTAGTGGTTCCCCGCGACTTCGCCCACAAGAGTTGGATTTTCCATATAAACTTTCATCCCCCATTTTACCCCCTCAATATTTTTATATCGCGACAAAATGTAGCCTATGTCCTTTCGAGGGTCTCGAACTGTCTCTATACCAAATTTCATCGCAATCGGTTTAGTGGTTTAAGCGTCAAGAGGTAACATACAGACAGACAGACAGACACACTTTCGCATTAATAATATTAGTATGGATATTAACATAAATATAATAGTAGTAGATACAAGCAACTCGTTGACTTTGATAAAATCATGAAAGACAAGAAAAAATGTAAGAAATAAATCCGAACAGCTAAATTTCGTAGGCTTGACAAAAATATTACCCTCCTTCTGCTACTAAGGAACCGACTATCTTATAAAATTGTAGCTAGTTATAGGAGTATGAAGTAGGTCCATATAAAACTAGCTGTATAAATAAATTCAATTGTAATCTTACTGAAGGTTATTGGAAAGGATTGGAGATGCCTAACTTAAGCATGACCTGACAAGCTCTCGGCCAATTAGTATTGAATAAATTATAAGTCTTGCGTATTCACAGAGCATAGATAGATAGATAGATATTTATTTATTTATTTATTTGTGGTACACAGACAGGTTACAGTCATAAAATATTAAATTAAAAATATCATGTAACATAGCTAGACCGTAGCCTAGAAATAGTGTACACAGCATGTTAATGTTTTTTTAAAGCTAATAGGACAGGGAAAATATAAAAAAGAAAATTTAGACTACTTTCAACTCAAAACAAGAAATAATACTGTAACAACAACAAGCACAACGATAACGAAAATACACATACCTATACCTATACTTAAACTATTTCACAAACATTTTGCTTATTGGCAGTGAGACAAGAACACCTTCGTCTCTAGAGTCCTTCGTCGCAGTTATGGGATTGTATAGAAGAGTCTGCGCCGGACGTGCCTAAGGATGCCGATGAACGCAGGCAACAGAGAGCACTTGCTAAGATTTGTTTGATGGTGCAGCCATCATCTTTTTCACATGTAAGGAATGCTAGCACTGGGCATCAGGCTTGGAAGAACTTGAAACGAGCCTACGAAGATAAAGGACTATGTAGGCGGCTTGGGCAACTGCGTATTTGTACTGACGCTCTTTAGCTGCTTTTCTTGTCGCTGCATGTAGAGTCTTCTGTTCCGGTGACAGATGCTCGGTGACATATATCCTAAAGGGTTCGCCGGGAATGCCGAGATCAGTGGACCTCAGGCCACAACCAGGATGCGACTTGTTATAACGGTGAGCCGCTGAAAGCACCAAGTCTCTTATGCGCGGTGTTGAGAAGGTCACAACAATGTTACGAGGTCTGTCGGAGGCGTTGTTTAGTTTTGCAACTCTGCGACATGCGCTGATACAGCTATCTTCTACCGGGGCCTTCACGACGTTGCAAAGATTCTTCAGCATCACAAGAACATTCTCAGTCTTGCGTTCTGGTACTGCTTGAATTTCAATGTTGCAGTTGCGCGAGATCTTATCGATTCCAGTCAGACGAGCGCTAAGCCTGTTCATTTCAGTCTGGAGCTTTGTTCTCTGTCTCAAGGCGCTTAATGGTATCTGTGCATTTTTGGATATCAGATCGCAACGATGACTGCTCCGCAGTGATGAAATCCGTAGTGGCGCTGAACTCATCCTTGATAGTTTTCAACGCAGACGCAATTTCGCCCCTTACCATCTCCTTAACATCGTCTCTTATTGCCTTGCGGAAGCTGTACATGAAGACTGATAACGATGCGCTAAGTTTCTCGTCGAGTAAGTTTCTTATTTTATCCATCGTCACTTCTTCCTTTAAAGTCACATCTTCGCCTGAAGTTAATGTAGCCGAGAGTGGAACCGGTTGAGGGAGCTAGTGCAGTTTGAAGTTTCGCATGACATGTTCAGACACTCCTCAGGACGTGCAAGTAAATGACCTTGTCGAACTGGGGTATTCTCGTTTGATCGCGCGCGTCGGGTAACATTACTGCACGCTGGACAAATCCATGCCGACGCCTGCTCTTTAGTAATAGCAACAAATTGTTGCCTGTCTATATTAAGGCATTGGTAATGAAATTTTCTAAGGCATAGTCGGCACCTTAAATAATCTTTACTGCAAACTTTTTTGCACGCCGTGCAACTCATCGTTGTATGCTGCTGCTTGCACCTACTAATTTCGACCGCACTGCGCCTAGCCTACTTGGTCCAGCGGTCGAGAGCGGGCCTTCCACGCAGCAAACACCGTTCAAATCACGGGGGTGGCGCGCACAAAAATTGCAACTCACAGTTAGTCCGATCCAAAGCAGGGCTCCGAAGCCGGCTCCGCACTGTCCAAATGGTAGCAAGTCACTTGCGAATAAAAAAATTCAAATAAAATCACCGAGTCACAGCAACACGTCCGTTCGCGATAAAATTACGGGACGAAAGATAGATAGATACTCTTTATTGCAACCAGAAAACACTTTACAAACATTAATGAAAGTAAAACAATGCTGGTAGGTGGTACAATATAGGCGGTCTTATCGCTGGGAGCGATCTCTTCCAGACAACCTTTCCATATTACCTATAGAGACGAAATGTCATTAATTTTGTTTTCATAAAATTCCGTCAACACCCCTGTAAATGCTTCCGTTTTTCTTTCAACACCTTTTGACAAACAAATTCACTTATTTCTTTACATATTTTAAAATGAAGGTGATGTTTAAAAGATAATTATTCACGATCAAAACCGTAATATCTTATATTTAATAATATTGATTATAAAATAGAGGCTTATTTTGACACTTTTTGTATCAGTACCAAGCACTGATAATTTTCGGAGAAAAATCGCGCTTACTTTGCCTATAAGTTACGTGCTCGAAGTGCGTATTACTCTCAAAGCTCTATCGAAATTAAATGATTAGCGTAGATCGCTGGCTGCATTAGCTCATACTAACAAGGATGCAATCTGCACTGCGACACGGGTTCGCATATTTTGAGTTAATGGTTGGATGTGATTTAGTGCTTTGAGAGGGCTAATCCAATGCTACGAGATCGTAGCAGACTCGTAGCAGTGCTACGTTATGCTACGAATTATAACTCCATGTAACGTCATGAACATTTTCGTAGTGTCGCGCTATGGGAATTTACTATGTTCGCTATTCGAACAAAGGGAGAAAATAAAGCTAATTAGACTTTAAATATTCCTCATTTATTGAGTAAAATCTTATATTTAAATTACAAGGGACAGTGCTAAGGCGACAGCGACTAAATGTGAAGTGAAGTATGGAGAATACAATTTTTGGCTACTGTACTAACGGAAACAAATAATTTAGACCTTATGTAAATTACATTAAGACACAAATAATAATAAACAGAGAGTCCCACTACTGGGCCTTTCTCTCTAGAAAGGCCCAGTAGTGGGACTTTTCATCCAATCACAGCTCTCTAGCTGTGATTGGATGAAATGATCGTATGATGTGTGAGGTGATTTTACAACATAAGTAAAGCTACAAAACTACTCTACAAATACACAAATGCATCTACTAAAATATACCTAGCTACAAAATAAATTAGTGGTTCTGCGTCGCATCTTGTGCGCGTAGACATCCTCCTTTTCTTCACCTGCGATCGGCAAGAGGCACAGTCTGTTGAGAGCGCGGCGCACTACTCCACGGGATGTGGTGACATCAGCAACGCGAGGCACGCCGTCTGAACCAGGGAAGACCTTATCAACCCGGCCGAGACGCCAACAGAGGGGCGGAGCGGCGTCATCCTTCAGCAAGACGAGATCATCCACTTGCAGATCATTACAACGGGTTTTCCACTTCGTACGCTGCTGCAGCTCGGAGACGTACTCGTTGGACCAACGTTTCCAAAATGTTGGCGCATCTGCTCCAGACGGTTGTAGCGATCGAGGCGGTTAGCGTTGCACTCCATCAGGGCAGGTGCCGGCAGCGCTGTCAGGGGCCTGCCGATTAAAAAGTGACCCGGGGTAAGAGGTTGTAGGTCTGTGGGTGAAGGGCTGAGAGGACAAAGAGGATGGCTGTTGAGGATAGCCTCAATTTGTGTAAACAAAGAACACAGCTCTTCAAAAGTTAAATGCGCTTCCCCCATTACCCTTCGCAAATTATATTTGGCCGACTTTATTCCAGCTTCAAAATAACCTCCAAAATGAGGAGCGTACGCAGGCGAAAATTTCAAATCAATGCCCTGTTGAGCTGCGAAGTCTAAAATGGCACCGACATTGTCCTTTGACCTCAAAAAATCGCTAATTTCGCAAGAAGCGGCAACGAAGTTTGTACCGTTGTCACAAAATATCTTTTTTGGTAACCCTCTACGGGCTATAAAACGTTTGAGTGACAACATGAAAGCCTCCTTTGAAAGCTCGCTAACGGCTTCCAAGTGAATGCACTTATAATTTAAACATATAAAAATGCACAAATAACATTTGGTTATTTTACAACCCCTGCCTTTGCGATCGGTAATTAAAAATGGCCCAGCAAAGTCAGTCCCTATGTTCGAAAATGGTATGTCAGGGTTTATTCGCTTAGATGGCAGGTTACCCATTATATTACTCATCTGCTGTCCTTTAAAGCGATGACACACAGCACAATTTTTAGCGACAATGCGAGCCAGATTACGCCCACTCACAGGCCAGTATCTATCTCTAAAAGAAGCAAGGAGAAGTTGAGGACCGGCGTGCAAGAGTCGTGTGTTCTCTTGTCGAAAAAGTAGCTTTGTAAAATGACAACGAGCATGCAACAAAACAGGGTGTTTTTTATCAAAATTATATGACGAGGCAGCGATGCGTCCACCAACTCGAATAATGCCATCGGGATCTAAGAAGCAAAAGTAATCTTAGCTTATTATTAAAAAAGCTCTTTTGGGAAATTCTAATTAACGCCCTCGTTGCGTTATCAATTTCTGAAGCTTGTAATGGACCAGTCAATTTATTGTTTTTATTTGTTGGTTTTGAATTGTGAAGTCATCTCAAGATACGAGCATAAGCTCGTTGCAAAATGGACATCCTCGAGATCCTAGAAATATCGAGAGGAGCATCCCCCACCAAAACTGAAAAAACCTTGATCTCCGGCAACGCTGACATTTCCTCGATTTTTGAGGGTGGCCAGGACGCCTCTTTGAGCTGTAAGAAGGAAGGACCGTTCCACCACATGTCAGAGCTAGAAATTTCTTTGGGGTCAACACCGCGTGACACAAGATCAGCAGGATTCTGAGAAGTTGGCACATAGCGCCAAGAGCACGGATCAGTAAGTTCCTTTATTGCACCTACTCTATTAGCTACAAATGTTAATTGTGTGTATCTTAAAATACTTCTAATTATTTAGGGAAATGAGGCCAATTGTGAATAGGCGTGCTTGAAGTAGGCTTGTGGGCAAAGAAAACACCCTGTTGATACAACCTAAGGCGATAGAAAGCTACACAAGAAGAAGAAAGCACAAATAGGTATTGCGATATGTAGGTACTACTTAGTTAGCACTAAATATCGGCAAATTTGAAAACTAGTTCCTGAATACACAAATTGTGGCAGAAATAGGAAGGATAGTAAAGGAACGGGCTCATTTGACAATCAGACAGAAGAAGTGGCAGCGCAGTCCTAGATGTGCGGCACCCAGGTAATCTCTTCCTGCGTCGATGAGGCCTTGATTCGACTTCCATTATTACGACTTCACGGCCCTTTTGGAGAATTTCACGTTGGACACGTAGGTCGCAGAGCGAGCACACCCAAAAGTCAGCACACGGAGCACAGGATAAGATTCGGCCGGATTATGTCCAAAACCCTCGGTGGAACTCGATGAGGCGGATGACGTGGTGATGACCTCTACTCGTCCTCGACAGGGGACAAAATTCTGGAAACTGTCCTGTCACGGTCGCCAATTTTATTCGCTATTCGAACAAAGGGAGGAAATAAAGCTAATTAGACTTTAAATATTCCTCATTTATTGAGTAAAATCTTATATTTAAATTACAAGGGCCAGTGCTAAGGCGACAGTGACCAAATGTGAAGTGAAGTATAGAGAATACAATTTTTGGCTACTGTACTAACGGAAACAAATAATTTAGACCTTATGTAAATTACATTAAGACACAAATAATAATAAACAGAGAGTCCCACTACTGGGCCTTTCTAGAGAGCTGTGATTGGATGAAATGATCGTATGATGTGTGAGGTGATTTTACAACATAAGTAAAGCTACAAAACTACTCTACAACTACACAAATGCATCTACTAGAGCTACCAAACTACAAAATAAATTAGTGGTTCTGCGTCGCATCTTGTGCGCGTAGACATACTATGATACCGAAACCTAAACAAGCGCATGAGCAGGCTTTCAGTTATTTTATTGTAATGTTATTAATAATAGTAATATAGTCTTACTATTCTATGTCTCAGCAGAATATTAAGAATGAAATTAAAAGAAGAAGGGATAGGTAAGAATATTGACAATAATTTGAATAGTACAGCTGTTTTGATCGAATATACATTTATTTTTGTTTCATCTAACAATTCATCACTATCAAAAAGCTGACCCAAGTAATTGTTACGACGACTATTTAAAACAACACACTCAAGCTATAATTTTAAGTATGTACAAAGCACTAACAACAGCTAAGGTCTGACTCATTTCTGACTAGTTGCTTATTGGTTGTATTAATAACTAGTTGTTGCCCGCGACTTCGTACGCGTGGACTCGATGATACAAAATATATATTTTATACTCCCATCGCCATTCAGCTATCATGATCTCTTAGTCTACTATGTCGTAAGGAGAAGGGAGGAATGAAAAAAAAAGGTCAATCGTAACTCTTTTTTAGATAAGTTACTATCACCATGCCATCTTCCTCTGGTAAGAAACATTTGCATGGCAGTGACACCGACTCCGAAACTAAATTTTGTAGTATATCTTTCTTAGTAAAAGTGTAAAGGATTTATTTTTTACTTTTTAGTTTACTTTATTGAAGGCAGTTTAATTCGTTTGTAAAAAATATATAGGTAACCTTAGCTTTAGTGATCAGAAAAAAGTCAGACTCAAACCGTCCTACCGCAATAGATGAATGCAGCTTAGCATTTATTTGTGTCCCTAGCCTACTCACAGGTCAGTTTGTAAGTTACTGCTATCGTAAAGTTATTATTATTATTAGGAGCCTGTCGTGTCCCACTGCAGGACAAAGGCCTCCCCACCCTTTCTTCTATAACGTAAAGTAAGAAATCCTATTCTTCTATTCGTAGTTCAATTTCCGTTAGTTAGTTAGTGTTACGTAGTATAAAAAATAGTGCTAATTGACTTTGATCTTTTTAATAATACAGTGATTTAACAAAATGTCAACAAACTGTCTGTGGTGAAGGTATCCACGAACTACTTAGCGTTAAGGTCAGCACCATCAACTCCTGAATGTAAACGCTATACCTATACCTAAATTAATGCTGTAGCATATATGGTATACATGCATATAAAATCTCAAGGATTCTCTCGATTTCTTCAGGTTTCCGTCACCAGATCGTAACTTGGAGACAGTAGGATTACCTTGGGAGTTTGAAAGTCAGTCTAAAGTAATTTAGCATATCAATTGCTCCAGACGTAACGTACTTAACAGTAGGTTAATAGAAAATGCTCATCACGCTGAACAATGTTCCCTAAAGCGCTCTATTTATATCTCTTACAGTTGAGCTGAGCTGCTAGGGTTCTATATCAGTTGCTCCAGACCTTTAATTTGTGTACATCAATAGAAAGTGCTCATTTCGCTGAACAATGTTTTCTAAGGTGCTCGATTCATATCTTTTATTGTTAAGCTGAGCTGCTAGGGTTCCATATCAGGTGCTCCAGACCTTCAATTTGTGTACGTCAATAGAAAATGCTCATCACGCTGAATAACTTTTCTTGAGGCACTGCTATTATATCTCTCTTAGTTTAAGTGTAATGCTAAGGTTCCACGTCAGGTACTCCGATCTTCAAAAAAAGTTATAGCCTAGTATTTGCCCAGACTCAATAGCTACACAATAAAAAAAGTCTGATTCAAATCCGTTCAGTAGTTCCGGAGATTAGCGTGTACAAACAGACAAACAGACACACAGACACACAGACAAACAGACAAAAAAATTAAAAGTTGTAGATTCTTATTCTGTTACTATTTTAACATCACCCTCAATTAGTTTTTGGTAAAAATACTCAATGTACAGACGCGTCGATTTTACAGTTTTATTATATGTATAGATGGCATTCTAGAGATTGGGTCTGGAATAAACTAATTTATAATGTTAACAACCATGCAAAGTTTCAGTTTAAACTCTTTTTGCACGTCAACATTCAAACAGTTCTGTAGAACTAAAATCGAGGTCCTTAAGACAGCAAGCGGGTCAAGATGTGCCAAAAGGCACCAGCGTATTCAGACCTCAAATTAAGGACACTATCGCCCAATTCTCAGGCATTTTCTAAAGACGGTGAGTAGGGTGTAGGGTCAGGTTTGACTGGTGCATCTGTGCAAATTGCAACAGAAGTATAATCTGGGGGAGATAGTCTGCGAAATGCAATTAGGAAGCGACGAGTGACGCCCCTGCAGCTATAAGATACTTTACACTGTAGGACAAGAATACTGAATCGAACAATGACATTGTAATTGTTTTTATTTTGTTTATATTAAAACAATTTATTTTCTAATGTAATGATGAATCTTATACCTTTAAACGAGCAATTTTTGTATATTTATCCGTACTAATATAATATTATAAATGCGAAAGTGTGTCTGTCTGTCTGTCTGTGATCTCTTGACGCTTAAGCCACTGACATAGGCTTCATTTTGTCGTGATATAAAAACATTAAAGGGGTGAAATGGGGTATAAAAGTTTATATGGTAAATCCAACTCTTGCGGGCGAAGTCACGGGGAACCACTAGTTTATTTATATATAAAGTTTGTGCTCTCTGAATCGTTTCGTTCGCTTTAACGTTTTCGCTGAAATTGAAAAAGTGAAAAATCGGCCAAGATTAGTTGAAACTTTCGGTCGAGTTTTCATGCGTTTTTCTTTCGCATTGTTCGACGCAGAATATGGTCGCTAATTTTACACCAGCAAGCATGAGCGTCGTGGCCGAGTGCATAAGACGAACGACTGATAGTACTATGTGTAACCCCAGGGTTCGATGATGAAAAACGTATTTTAGTTTTTTTTGTATTTATTCAAATATAAAGCATTTTTTTAGTTTTTTAAATAAGACTTACGAATTATTAAGTTTTTTTATTTAATAGCAAAGCGTGATCGCCCAGGTATCGAACAATTAAGTTGTGATTGTTTTGCAAAAATATGATTTAACGCCGGCTCAATAGCTCAATAGCATAGCAATTTGCAAGCAAAATCAAATTGTGAGTGGTCAAACTTTACTTGTAATAAGTTATTCGATATTTATAATAAGTATCGAATATGCCACTTGAGAAAATATCCATAACTGTAGAATCACCATAAATGATGTTTTGAAATATTTATTGAGGAATTTTAATTTACTTTTAAAATAATTGGATTGAGCTCTACTTTGCACTTGCGTTCGTATCTACTTAGCCATTGGGTTATTTATTTTTCATTAAAAGCGATAACTTAAATACGTCCTTAATTGACATGTATAATATATGGAGCTCATATAAAGTATAGAATTACTTAGTTTTTTGGCTGTTTTACTAAAAGAACATTGTTACTAACCATTTGGGCTAAAAGTCTGAAATAAATTATATTATTATTAATGCAGAAACACTTAGATAGGACACTCATTAACTAAATATAAATTAAATTAATAATAGCTCAGTTTCGACGACCTTCTTGGTGTAGTGGTTCGCGCCCCGGACTACAAAACTAGGCGTTCGCGGGTTCAAATCCCGCAACGAGCACAGTTTGTGTGATGAGCACGAGCATTTGTACCTAAGTCATGGATTTTTATAAATGTATACAAGTATGTCACTTTTTTATCCTAGTCAACTTAGCCCAAGCTCACGCTTAGTTTAGGGCTAGGTTATTGGTAAAAGTCAGCCTATTAGATCCCACTGCTGGGAAAAGGCCTCACCTCAACTATGAGGAGGTACGAACCATACTCCACCACGCGGGCTCAGTGCGGATTGGTGGAGGGGTGTATGTAAGGCAAGTGACAAACCTTACTATCAGAAGTTATCAAGCCGCCCTAGGGCCTCTGACTAGGCTTAACGACTAATACCACAGATATTAGGTAATTGGTGTGTATGTTGAAATTTATTTATTTTATTTATATTTGAATCGTCAGCATACTAATTCAAAATTTATGGACAAACCAAAAATACATATTACAAATAGCCACGTCACGCCACTGATAACCGTTTTAAATGAATTAAGAATAAAACAAAAGCTTGAATATGAATGATGACTTTTAAATATTTTATTCGCCGCGCATTTCATTTACATTTTAAAATAAATGCAGTTTCGATGTCCTGCAGTGTAAACTGACGCTTGTTCAAAAGCTTTTTAATTGTTCGACTATCAAGTCTGTAAATAATATTCGTTACGGCTACATCGTAGTCCACTGGTTAAATATAGTCCTTTCTTTGAGATGTTCATTTATTCAAACACCGCATCCCACTTACAGCTTTGAACCAAAGCATGGAATGGGCCATACACTTAGATTTACATTGAAACAAAATACAACTTAAGCTAAAAACTGCCTTATTCACTTGAAGCACTAATACATTTGATACTAGTGGTTCCCCGCGACTTCACCCGCAAGAGTTGAATTTTCCATATAAACTTTCATACCCCATTTCACCCCCTTAATGTTTTATATCGCGACTAAATTTAGCCTATGTCCTTTCCAGGGTCTCGAACTGTCTCCATGCCAAATGTCATCTTAATCTGTTCAGTGGTTTAAGCGTCAAGAGGTAACAGACGGACAGACAGGCACACTTTTACATTTATAATATTAGTATGGATAATTTAAGTAGAAAAAGTTTTTCATAGCATATCCGAAAAAAAATGTTCGCTTATATTATAATAGAAAAAAAATTGTATCCCAATAAAAGTATAACGTTAAATAACATTGTTTCTGACAAATGGTTCATTAACAAAGTGTAACATTTAATTAGCTTACAGAATTTTCCGTCTGTTGAATTTCTCGGTTCCTTACACTTTCCTAGAAACAATTTCTTTTGTAGGTTGTACGCTTACATCACGAAAATGAAGTCTAGATGCTAAACAATTAAATGTGTTGCTAAACAATTAAATGTGTTGCTAAACAATTAAACTAATTTTCAGGCTGTTTACCGGGCATTGCAATCAAAGTGTAGCAAGTAATATGTAACTGTAAATATATTTTTTAAAGTGAATGCTTATCACTTAAAAACAATAATTTATGTACCTGTAAGAGAACGTTTCATATACATATTGTTAAAGATTCTTTGAGGGCAAATGGCATTCTAGTATTGTAATGTAATCAAAAATCCTAAGCCCGAGACTAATAACATAGCACGATATGCTTGTAAGATAAGCGTTTCATTAAACAATCTTCTTGTACAATAACCAGAAGTTCGCAAGTCACTAGATTACGGCCTACTAGTAGCCAAATTTTGGTTACTGTTTTAACCAATCATTTTTTTTCGTGTATATCTGTATGTTAAAGATTATTTGAGGGCAAATAGCATTCTAGTAAGGTAGATAGATAACTCTTTATTGCATACCATAAAAGTAACAACAATACAATTTACAAAGAAAGATGTACATATTAGGCGGGCTTATCTTCCAGACAACCTTTGGGTATAGGAAATACTTAACCACAGTAAAGGGTTAATTGGTGCAGAAGACATATTATAAAATAATAGATACGAAACACTAGGTAATCAAAATAACCTAATCAAAATAACTAGGTAATCAAAATAACCTAAGCCCCTGACTAATAACATAGCACGATATGCTTGTAAGATAAACGTTTCATATTCAGAATATTAAAGATTCTTCGTGTATAGGCGTGCGGATAAAAGAACACATAGCTGACGTTAAACATAGACGGAACACGAAATCTGCAGAGTGTGCACATGCCTTAGATAAACCCAACCACTTCATGCGTTTCGACCAACCAAAAATACTTACTAAAGAACGGCGTTTAATTCCTCGAATGCTACGTGAAGCCATTTTAATTAGAAAACATCCAAATTTCAATAGAGAAGATGGTTGGAAAGTTCCACCGGCATGGGATCCTATTCTAGCAAAAACCAAAACAACACGTCGCATTGCAAGATCTCAAGACACGGTTAGCTCTTTCTGCGTAAATAGGAACGTAAATTAATATTATTAAGTTACGGTAGTTTAATTTTTCAAAACTTTGTAATTGACAAATAATACCTTAGTCTCCCTGTGACCACGAACGCTGTTAAGTGTTCGAAACGTTAGGTTTTAGACAAAATGTAAATAAATCGCGATGTAATCCGTAAAATTGTGTTTTAATGATTCTTTGAGAGCAAAAGGTATTCTAGTTAGGTAATCACAACAACCTAAGTCCCTAACTAATAAACATAGCACGATACGTATCAGCTGGCATTGATCTTTCTGATGCACAGATTTGATTGTGATGCTTCTTAAACTACTTAATATCAATTATTTCCACCAGTGGTTCCAACTGAATTTTCGCTACAAGTAGTGTTTACTTTCACAACTCATACTTCGATGTCAGTATGGATATATTATGAAAATGAAGGTACTTGGCCTAACATATAGGACCCAAATCGGTATATTTCAACTATTATTATAAATTACGAAAACATGTACCGAATGATTAAAAAAACATTGTTAAGTAGTGTTACGTTAATAGTGTGCGTATATCTTACATTAAAATTGGGTCATATCCGAGATTCAATTAAAACTTTTTTACCAAAATTTAACGGAGTAAGAATCTCAAAGCAACACAAGTATTTAAATTATTTCTAATTCATATTCAAATAATTTGCGTTAGAAATAAGTAAAAACTCAATTCCCAATGAACATGAAAGAGTTAAATTCTTAAAGAAATAGCTTAAGCATTTTACAGGATGGGGCGGCGTCAATTTGCTGAAAACATTCCTATAGAATAGCGAATGTAATTTACTCTTCCGGGAATTCTAGATCGGAAATAATGTGATTGGAATGTACAGTGATTGAAAGCGATATTGAAAGGAATGGAACACTTTGAGGGAATACCTTTTGATGTGGGCGCAGCTCGTTTTTGTATTGATTTTTTATATCGCAATTGAGGTTTATCTGCCCGATTCTCGTACTTCAAACACGGTTTACATCCTGTTTTAGTTATACTTTTCTTTAACTAACATAATAAATGATAGCTTTTTTGAATTGAAATTACCTACATTAAAATTAATTCACGTACGTAAACAAAGGAGGACTAAAAGCTACCTCTAAAAATTAACCTTTGTTTTACATATTTATAGGGGCACTATATTACATATCTTGTTTGTCAAATTTGTTATCATCTGTGATGACTAAAAATTTATTTGTTTTGTATAAAAAATAGCATTTTATTAAGATAAAGGTGAGGTTTTTATCTGACGTTAATGAGATTTAACTGAAATCTTCACGGTTAAAATGATTCTTCTAGGTTGATTTAGACATACCCATCAGAATGCACAACTACATTTTCCTTAAACTCGTCACATTTACAAACCGTCTGTCCTGAAAACTACACAAAGACAATGGCCATCTAAGGCCACACACTCTCACAATAGGGCATAATTAACCCAATGAAGACCGTTGGGACAAAGGGCCGAAGATTCTAGAATAATTTGCGGGATAATAGCGACCCGTCTCCGGAAACGTCCCCTTTGTCCACTGTTTTTATACCGGGAAATTAATCGTTCGATTAACTTGAGGGAGATCGTAATTAAAATGATCTGGGAATTTTTGTTCCTATTTCCTTTTACGCCACTTGGTGGTTGACTGAGGTAAAGAATTATTCGAGTAACGAGCTAATACGTGTACGCATTTTACTTCAATATTTGTTATACTATGTTAATTGGAATAAAAATTCGGTACATGAATATCGAAATGGTTACTCATCCAATCACGACCGCGCCGTGGGTTGCTTAGCTTTGGTATCACTACCAAAGCGCTGCCGCCACTGCGCCACAAGCCACTCCTCATTATTATCATGATTTAAGCCTTTTTCTACCATGGTGGTTAGGTCTTCTTCAATTTTCTCTACTCTGTTCTGTTTTAGGGCACACTTAAACAGTTTGTTTGTGTTTATTCACCATGATCATCAGCCCACTGCCACTTGAGTTTTGCTATAAGGTGCCCAACTTAGATTTCGCTATTTATTAGTTCTCCGGTCTCGGAGTCTATAAGTGAGAAAAATAATAAATAGGTACACGTGGGGCTTAAGAAGGTTTTGTTGTCTACCAATCGCTCGCTCCTGGGCATTACAAATGATCTGCATCTGATGGTTGAGTCTGCCTTCTTAATTTTTCTGTTCCACTTTGCCCTATTGGACGTATCGTGTACGGAGACACAGTTCTTTCTTGACTACATCGATTGATCTTTCTGTTTCAGAATATTGTTTTGCCTAGCATCCCCACCCACCCACATCTATCTATTATAATTTAAGAGCTACGCTCCTGTCGGTATAGTCTTCCAAATTCCTCTCTATTCAGTGCTATTTCCTCGACTTCTTTGTACGACATGGCAGCTAACTTTTCCTTTATTTGGTCCATGCAGGACCTTCTTAGCCCTCCTCTTTTCCTTTTCCCTTCTACTTTTCCTTTTATAATTACTATGATTAGGTCATCGTGGCGCACTAAGTGGCCCAGTATATTTTCCCTCTTATTCTCGATGGGTTGCAGTATCTTTTTCTTCTCGCCAATAATCTTCAAAATCTCCTCATTTTCCACCTGACAAATCCCCTCGATCCTGCGGCAACACAACATCTCAAAGGCCTGTATTCTCTAACTTTCGCGCCACACCCACATACTCGTGAGATTTTTGTAGGTGTTCCGTGCCCAAAGCGAAACGGTCACTCTCTTGAGGCTTATTGGCGTACACTGATATTTGGTTATCTACCGATAAATATCATAATTTTAAATACTGAGTAACCTTCAAATTGAATTTCGCTCACAAAAATTAATCGACTGTGTCATCCGGTGGGACTTGAACCCACGTCCCTTCGCTATCCGGGCGAGTGCTCTTACCAACTGAGCTACGGAGGACATTAGTCAGCCGACGAATTTATGTAAGTGCTTGCTACGCCAGTGAGCCGGCGTTCGATTTCATCAATACTTGAGGAATGTACCCGCATGTATCCGATGGAAATATTTTCGCAAATATTTAACCATCAGTTGAGATTAAATCAGCTTAACTTATAATTATTTTTATAACTTAAGCAATTATTTTGCAAGTTTTTACGATATCTTATTTGAATTTCGTAATAACTTGCAAAATAATTGCTTAAGTTATAAAAATAATTACTGAGTAACCTTCTTGGGGATGACAATAATCTATAACAACGCATAAGGAAAACGAAAAATCTGACAAGTAAAAGTTAGACTCACGTGGAGAGGGATCCGTACGTTGATTACTTCTTAGTACTTCTTACACAATAACTTTAAGTTCTTGTTGGTTTTTCTGATAATTATGCGGGAATTTGTTTTATTATTATATCTTTTTTCAAGTTTTAGGACCAGTTTTGACATCTTCTAGCGAATTATACGGCTTTTCGATGTTTTGATTATATTCGGGCGATTTCAATTGGTTTATTAAACAAGGCAGTATCGTTACGAAAATAATGATGAATTTGTTATTACTAGCTAATTTTGTATTTTGGAACACAATACATATTTCATGAAAATGTATTATATTTAGAATAAAGAGATATCAAAAATACAAATTGCTGAGTTATCGCAAAATTCAATACCAAATAAAAATTAATAAATGCAATAACGAAACTCTTAACTCCACTTAAAAGTTTGATAACTTTCCTTTGTAGCATTTACTCATAATCAAACTAACCAAAAGTTAGTGCCTCACCGTAAGGACTAAATTAAGTTGAAGTTAGTCTATTTGCAACGAGTTTCTTGTTGGGCTAATTTATGTAATAGGTTATAGTAATTAGGTTTCATCTTGCATATTTTCCATAACGGGGTTTGGGATAAGTAATTTAATATTTAAAAGGGGTGTGGCGACATCTTACCACTGTCGCCCACACTAGCAACTTCCAGACGCTAGATGGCGCTGAAAGCCCGCTCCATCCAACACAAACCGCGATATGTAAGATTTAGCACGAGCTTGACTGCATATAGATAAACCAAGACGGTGACCATTGGACCTTGGTCGCCGACCATAACAACCGGTCGGTAGGAAGCGCTTCACTTTGCCTTCCTAACTCAGTTGCGCCAAGGGGATCGGGGATTCTCGCCCAATGTTTTGCACGACTCCACCTGACGTAGGGGATGTCTCAAGATTCCCGAGGCATCCCTTGAGGGTAAAGGCTGGACCGGTTGGTGAGGGTTCCCGCTAGGGCGATGGAGCGCTTACCACATAAGCGATCCTCCATGGCCTTGCTATGCTTATAGCGGGTTGAGGGAATTTTTGGAGGTTTTTATAGTGCTAATAGCGGTTTAAGGGAATTCGCGAAGGTTTTATCATACTTGACTGCCTCGTTGGTCTAGTGGTCAGCACGCTGGGTACTATCCACGAGGTCCCGGGTTCGAATCCCGGGTCGGGCCGAGAGTGTTTGGGTTTTTCTGTCTTGAAATTACTCAGACACAGCTCCGGAGTCAGGAAGTTGGTGGTGTTAACACCCGTGCCTCGGAAAGCACGTTAAGCCGTTGGTCCTGCGCCTGATCTCTCTACGGTCATGTCGGACTGCCGTCTCACCGAATTATGAGAGTGAAGGAACAGAGAGTGCACCTGTGTATTGCGCACACACTTGTGCACTATAATATGTCCTGCGCAGTTGGCTAATCTCTGTTGAGATAGGCCACCGTAGTCGAAATCGGCTAGGAGGACATCATTATACTTGACAAGCGGTTTTGTTGCCATCCACAAGGGAGTTGCACAAAACCTGCTGTCATCTCCAGGGCAGTATGCGTAAAGCATCTTTGCCGCGTAAAAATGGAGTGTTTCATACTACATAATAACACTCTTCCACAATACTGCACTGAGCAATGAGCATATCTGATAACATGTTAAGAAAACGTCCTGAACCGGCTGGGCAGATGTCATATAGCTTTCTTGAAGAGATTTTAGAGACATTTATTGCATAATAATTTTTAAAAGTACGTTTGCGATCTCCAAAAAATTGCTCGCATCATCTCGTCTACTGTGAAGTTTCACACCTTCAAGAACACAAACATGCCCTTTACGTCCTAATCGAAACTCCGTCCTAACTGTGTGTTGAACAAATCCTGAACTAATCAGAATATTAATCCGTTGAACTAGCAAAGACGGCAATTATACGCCGCATGAATATGTACGGTGACGTCGCCGGTTCGAACCGTAATCGCCGTGTAAGTCGGCATTGGCGGTAGTGATGTCCTAGTGATCCCGATTTTAGTATATTTTTACCCGCGGAAGGAGGGATATGTTTCTCGAGAGTATGAATGTATGTATAATTGTTTGGCACGCCCCACAGCCCAAACGGCTGGACTGTTTTTGAAATATGAGGTGTCGTTGAATTTATCAAAATTGTGATAGTGACAAAGGCTATATACATTTCAAACTGGCGCCCTCAAATGGAAATAAAGGGGGGAGGGATATTGATTTTTTCCTCACCATAGCAATATGGGTATTAAATCGCGTCAGTCAGCATTACAGAGTCGTTGCCAGCTGTTGCTGACCGCGATGCGCCGCCGGTCCCCGCCGCCCGCCCCGCGCCCGCAGGGCCGATGAAAAGCGCAGACACGAGCCCCCTGACTCGTGCCTACGCAGCCGCTGCTGCCATGCCACCTAGGCAGCCTAATACATCAGGGAAACATAAGAAGTTGATACCAACTCCGTGTCAACCGAAGGACCGGTGCGACGTGCAGGGCTTCACGAAAATGGAAAGAAAGAAGAGGAAGCCCGCCAGCCGTAACCACCATGGCACCGCACCGATTGGACCCGAACACACGCTGCGTCCCGAAATACGCTCGACGCAGCTGTATGTGTCCCGATGTCACTGGTCGACGAAGGTAGAGGAGGTCGTCGACTATGTTCGAAGAAAGTCCAACTTCACCCTGAGGGTCGAACGGTTGGAATCTAGCCACAAAGTGAATTTTAGTTCGTTCGTGGTTAGAGTACCGACCTATCATCTGGCGACCTTCATGAAGGAGGACTTCTGGCCGCAGGGAGTCGTGTTTCGAAGATTCCGGGGACGACTGCCAGCCGACACCGCGCGTCGTATCTAGTTGCTCGCGTAGTTAGTTAAATAGTGTTTTTTTTTTTTTTCTAATATTTCATATGTATGTTAGTCTGTAAGGTATTTATCCTATGGGCCTGTATTAGGTACTTTGTAGTCTGTAGCCTGAAATTAATAAATATTATTATTATTATTAAATGAAAGCCACTAAAAAGACCATTTCAAAAATATAATAATGTAAGCAGTCGGGTGTTAAGTTTTTTCAATAATTATGTTTGCTTGTTTTAGTTTTGTTTAAGATGGGTTTGCTTTTGACTCAACGGTTGGAGTCGACGATGAAACAAGTTTACCTAGAAGAAGCCGGTTGACTCTGGATTTGAAGCATAAGAAAACACTCACGCAGGCACAGAATAAGTACTAGTATTTCGTACAGAAGTATGACTTTGCAATGAAATTCAAAGAAATATCTACTCAATGTTGTCAACTATATGGTGTAATTCAGTTCGCCTCAGACTAAGGCACATTTTCGTTTAGACACCTACAGAAATACATTGCAAGATAGTTTCATTCTTATAACTGTGGAATATGCACTAAATCTTCATATTCAATACAAACAATAGTTTTTTTTTTTTTATATTTTTTAAGACTCAATTATTTATTTTAATCTAAATAATTAAAAAGAAAAAAGTGACGTACTATCACGCAACGCGATAGGGTTGACTGCCACAAGAAGCTACTTACGCCATCTAGCGCATCTTTCTAGGACTTTTTAATGCTCGTCCAACCAGCAACCTAGTGCCGCGCACCGCCGGTGAATAAAACGCGCGAGCGTGTCGCTGCCGGCAAGCAACACTCAACTTGTTTAGCCCCTTGCCAAGGGGTCGCCACGCGTAGGTACGTTTTAGCTACCAACGCGGGAAGATACACAGGCCTGACGCAGGTGCTTTATTCCATTCCAATGTAAATTATAGACATCACTGCACGTCAGACTACCCCACTTCGACCTTGAGACCAATTCAATTTTCTAACAACTGCACTTACGACGAGTACAATGTGTCAAAAGCAACACTAGTAATAAATAACAATAATAATAAAAATAGTTTATTTCTTTAACATTTAAAAGTTAACAAAAATCTGAGGCTGGAGCCTACCTAGTAGGTACAAACGGCACCTGTGGCAGGAGACTCCGCTCTTCTTGTACAAGATGTATTTAAATTTATTAATGAGGTAAGTGCGTAACTATACTAAACTAACACAATCTTATGTAAGCTACAAATCTTATTTATACAGTAAGTCAGTAAGTCACACTCTGTTTAGATGTGTGTGTGTGTGTATGAGTGTGTGTATGTGTGTGTATCAGCGTGTGCTGTATGTAAGTTATAATATATAAGTATAAGTACATGATATCAGTCCTAGTTATTTGTACTAGTACAGGCACTGTTAGCTACATAACTTCTCTGCTACCGCTCCTTCATATCTTCATTCGCATTTCTTGCCCCAATTTAACCTTTAGACTGCCTCTATTTTCTACGTAATAAAGGCTTAAAAATAAAGGTTCACATGAGTAATCTAACGAGCTGCCGATTGTACAAATAAATTTTACTATGTACATTTAAATTTAATGTAAGCAGCAGAACATCACTACAAAAGCCGGTCCCTTCCAAGTTTCGTCTAAGCTATGAGTTAAATCTCTTTCTGAATGTAATTTGGCACACATGACGCTAATGAAATAATTTTGTTCTGACATTGAACATCGACTTGCTACTATGAACTCTAAAATTAAAACATTAGGTTGCATTTAACTTATTTTTCTCTTTCAACATAATATACAGCCATTTCAGCTACTCGTACACCATAAGTCTTCTTTTTGGGTCATCCGTAAATTTCAACACAACAAATTAGATATGACTGTATGAATTACCTAGGTTACACATATCGGCCTAGAACAAAATAAATTAATTGCTTTTCCTTTAACGCAGTAGTATACAAGTGCGTATATTGAAAAGTACTCAAACAGAAAGTTGTGCGTTTTGTTTAGGCATTTTGAAATGTGTGTAAATGTAAACGTCTTGAATGTTTGAAAATATTTTATTTTATGATGTTCTGCTTTGTAAATTACCATAAAATAATAAATAATAATAAAATATCTTTATTTTTCGCTCCACAATCTAAAATAAAATAAATATAAAGCCTGCAAAACATGATATTTATATTACACAATTCTCACGTAGTACAGTTTCTTGGGTCCCTTAATGCCTTCTTACCTCAGTTCACCGCAGCGCGTTTTAATTTTTTTTCATTACATCTACCGCAAAATTATCCGCTTAATTATTACTTTAGAACCCACAGTGGTAACTGTCGGCCCAGTGGACCTGGTTCCGTCGTTACGGACACCCGTGGCTTCATACCGACCGTTATGGAACTCCAAACTAGAGGGTATACGTTAAATATTGCTTTAATAGTTTGTTTGAATGGATTTTAATAATGATAATTGGACGCTCTGTGACTTCAAATGATTTTGGGCGAATTGAGATTGAGCAGAAATAGAAGCGGTAATATGATACCTAAGCTTCATTAAAATGTCAATAAACTTTTAAAATGTGTGTGCATAAAATTGACTTATTGCTGTACTTTATAATAAGGTGCCATTCATTTGTTTTTTTTATAGAAAAGAATTCGATGGCTGCCAATTCTACCACGATTGTTTTGTTAAATTATTTATTTTATCATCAAAACAAATATTTTTTCATAAAACACCTACACGCAAAGCCTCTTTGTGACTTCCCTATGATGCCAGAAACAAAAAAAAACAAAAAAAAAATCGGTGTTATAACAACAAAAATAGACCAGGTTTTAAATAGGTCTAAATATAAACCGACAACAGAGGAATGAATGACACATTCGTGACATAACCTAATAGAGAAGCGCTTTTCTAATTGGCTAGCTAATAGCTTAGTCCTGGCTTAAACCCGGTACAAAGTATTTGGAATAACGGGGTTTTACGTTAAAAAATCTCGCGTTTTAGAGTTCAAAACCAATAATTTATTGGTTTAGTTGGTAACTGTCAACGTGCGCAAACTACACTCGCCGATACAAAACTGTGGCCTCGCTACATCAATCATACTCTTACGTGCATGCCAACTACGGAAAAAGTTTTATAAAACTACCCGTAACATTGAGCTCTGAAAAATTCTCAACAATCTATACATATATTAAGTATAGATACATATTGGTAACTTGTATGAAAGTAAAATACTTTCTTTTATAATTTTTTTTTGCTTTTAACTCTGCAGTAAAAAAAAAAAAAAATCCCGCAGTAAATAGTAACCTACGTTCATCAGGGATATTGTCAGCAATCTAATGGTAACCTATTCAATACAAACAATAGTTTTTTTTATATTTTTTAACACTCAATTATTTATTTTAATCTAAATAATTAAAAAGAAAAAAAATAATGACTGACATATCAAAACAACGCACAGCCCAAACTACTGGAATTACGAATTACGAGTAGAAACTCAACAGTGTTTTTTTCTTATTTATATAAGTTCAAATAAGAGACCAAAAAATTCGCACACAGGTAGGATTTGAATCTACGTCCTTTGGCTAACCGGGCCTACGTTCTTACCAACTGAGCTACTGTGCAGTTACACAGGTATTTGAATTTATTCTGTAAAGAATAACTTCTTGGCCCACTGCTGTTGCAATGCTGCTCGAGTAGATGTTGCTGCCGTCACGCAATGACGTAAGACAAAAGAGACCAAGAATTTCACACGGTTGGATGAACTGTACAGTAGCTCAGTTGGTAAGAGCATTGGCCCGGTGAGCCAAAGGTCGTAGGTTCAAATCCTACTTGTGTGCGAATTTTTGATTTCTTATTTAAACTTATATAAATAACAATACGAACAATCAAATCTTTCCTCTTTACAATATTTGTGTAGATGGGAACCTTTACTTGTACTTAGCAATTCATAAATGGCATCCTGCAGTACACAGTTCACAGCCTACAGCTTAGGAATATCCCATCGATCTCGTCAGTGTAAGATTGCAAGTCGTTAACAGACTATAAATCAAGTGTGAATGTACTCTTACAGTCGAGCCGTGTAAGCATATTCTGACTGATTGATGACCCAGGACAGCCGAACGGTTTCTAGGTCAAAGCTAGAAGCCCTAAGCTACAATGAGGGTATATATATTTTGTTTCTTGGATTCATACATGCGTTCGACTACCGCCCCATCATAGGACATAATATTAGCTTGTTTTTTTACGTAAGCGGTCGTCATAATACTAATTGCGCTGTCTCGGTTTATATAGGCCTATTTAACGTAACGAAGTGAAACGTAGTGATGAATGCGCCCCTGCTAGGTGGACCGACGACCCGAGGAAGGTGGCCGGTGGTGGCTGGATGCGAAAAGAACCGTGAATGTTGGCGCAGTCTTGGAGAAGCCCTTGTCTAGCAGTGGACTGCAATAGGCTGATATGATGATGATGATTTTGAAGCCTATTCATACAGATCCCACTGCTGGGCAAAATCAAGCCGCACTAGGGCGTCTGACTAGGCTTGATGACTAATATTAAGAGATAATTTTAAATTTGAAATGAATTTTCTAATTTAATAAATTCTTTTAACAATTACACAAATTATCCAGTCCCAAACTTAAACGTGAGCTTGTGCTATAGTGACTATGATAACGGATATACTTATAAACAAAGCTCGTGCTCATCACACATACATTTGCTCCCTCAATCAACGCCTAAAAAACCTTGAATCTAAGTTATTTTATTATGTTACAGTATATTGTTCAGCGGCGTGATTTCTCGGGAAAAATAGATTAAAACTTTTTGTTTATTATGACTGTTTTTCACTTTGCCAAAGGCACCTTAGTTTGAAATTTACTTGATCCGAGCAACCTTTATAAACAACATTTACAACGAACTAGCGTTCTTTGCCAACTCGCTTTATCTCGGGCCAATTTGCCGGCAAAAACAGGCAATGGCCCCGCAAACTCATAAAAAGGGGTCATTAAGGAGAATAACTTTAAAAACATGACGACCACTTGTAAGCGAAAAATCGCTTAGAGTCGACTTAACAAAAATGTCTACCACTCATTTTTGTTTGTCATTTAATGCGGGCTTTATTGTTCGCTAAATGGTTAAAAGCGAAGTTTTTTAATACTATTCTAAGCAAGTATTTGACCGTAGTCGACACGGTCTAGGGTGGCTCATATCTGCCTAGTAAAAACCTATTCACTTTTGCCTTAAAAAGACCTAGGTCGTAATCTTTTAGGAATATATTAGCAGACAGCGAGTCCCAGTCCCTAGTTGTTCGCATTAGAAAGGTGTCGGCATTAGGAAGGTAAAGTTCACAATACTTGAACGTAGCTAACGTTGTAAAGACTAGATATTGCACATAAAAAAATGACTGCCTGAGGCGAGAATCGAACCCGTGTTCTTCGCAAACCGAACGATTTCCTAGCCACTCGGTCAACCAGACGTAAGCAAAATCTGTCGAAATGTTCAAGTGCTTCTTATCGCTGTAATGCCGCGTTGCTTTCGTCTATGTTATTTTGGTTATCTATATTAATCTCAACACTCGAAAGAAATACTATTGCAATTATTATTAATTGGAAGATTAAGCTTGTAAGCTATGTTGTCTTAAAATGAAGGATGATATGTTATTGCATTATTATATACACACAAATCAACACGGATCGGTCCGCATTGTGTTGGAGCAAGAGTCGCTATTCATTTCAATGATTCTGCGGAATGATTATTATAATATATAATAAAATAATAATAATAATAAATTGTTCCAACAAACACACCAATTACCTAGCCTCATACTAAGCGTGAGCTTGTGCTATGGTGACTAGGATAACGGATAGACATACTTAAATACTTTTATAAACATCCATGACTTAGGTACAAATGCTTGTACAATTATGTATTTGCACTATAAGGTATTTGGTGTTGATACCTACATATTTGACCTAAAATGACTCAACATTTTCAAGGAAGAAAAAGAAACGAGAAAACAAAGCCAAGCCCGTTCCAGTCAAGAAGCCCTTAATTTTGATAACGCTCTCCAAAGTTTCAAACAAATGTAATCAGAAGTAGCATAAAGGAGACGCGGGCTGAAGACATTTTTTTAAATAATAAGACCCGAATGCCCCAGGGGTTAAGTGGAACTGTTTATAATTAGCCTAACGGGTTATCAGGGGTTAACTTCTTTGAGATCAGGCTCATTGGTGTTAAATGGTATTTATAATTACCTACTAAAGTTAATAAGCTCCGTTATGGATTTAATTTGTGCGTTTTGTATAATTGGAAACATTAATTTGGGTGTCCACACAGTTTGCTTTCCGAGTAACCAAAGCTGTTATTATAGATAGATATTCTGTATTGCAACAAGAAAACACATTCAAACAGACATTACTATAATTTAAAACATATCAGCACAGTATCAGTTTTGAGAAAAGTTCTATGACATAACGTTTTCTGAAAACGATCCAATATAAGTCCTATTTAGCATGTATTTTTTTCGTAAACTCACACACTTATTTAAATTAAATACAAAATTCAATGTGGTTTACCTACTTAATTCAATTAAATCTTCAATTCACCGCAGTCACTTAAAATACTTTATGTCAATACCTAGACATAAAGTGCGCTGTTACTAATAAATGAATTTAATTAAATAACAAAGCTAAGGTTGTCTTAACGTGATGTTTCGATGGCGTCAGTTTTTTACATTGTTAGCAACAGCAAATTTTACTTTAAAATATATTACATCTTGTGGAGCCTAGTATTTTATTTGAAAAATATTTCAACTATTGAAGAATCAGCTCGCAGACCTAATTCGAGAAAATGTATTCATCTCGTTAAGAAGCACATACTTGTGAAATAGAAAACAATTGAAAACCCTTTCAATTGCTTCAGTAATCAGTCTATTGTGTTAAAATGGTAAATCAATTCGTTTTTCACTTTCACAGGTAAGCGGCTGCGTTAACTTTACAAATTAGGGCAACAAATTGACGTCTAGACAATTTGACATTGATAGAACAATTCGAAAATACTTCTATAGTCAGACAGCTCATTTGGAATGTGTAAGAAAATCTCTACATTCCCGACACCACTTTCTCAGACTGCGAATATATATTAATACTGGGATCCCCGCGACTTTGACCGCAAGAGTTGGATTTTCCATATAAACTTTCATCACCCTCTTATTTCTCGAACTGTCTCCATACCAAATTTCATCTCAATCGGTTCAGTGGTTTAAGCGTCAAGAGGTAACAGACAGACAAACACACTTTCGCATTTAAAATATTAGTATGGATTAGTATGGATATAGATTTAAGTTCACAAGTGTTATTTAAATATTAACCTTTTGAGGATCATAAGACCCCCGGCTGTCGCATAACAATTGATTTTCTATTGTGTCTGGAAACTTGATCTTTGAATGGTTAAAAAATTAATATTTGACACTAACACATACATTGCTCTGATCCTAAAGAAAATAGCTAATGCAATGCTTAAGCATAAGTATATCAGAAGCATCCTGGCATTTGTGTTATGAACATTTTTGTGTTATGGAAATCAGAAACAACGGTGGTATCACAAGAGCAGAGAAAGAATCTCAAATAAAGAAACGAAAGGAGACCGACTTTGACAAGTTAGTTACTACTGTTAGTTACTAAGGAAATTATAGGATTTACAAAATAATATTAAATTTCGCTTACAAAAATTAATCGACTGTGTCATTCGGTGGGATAATTTCATAAAAACTTGCAAAATAATTGCTTAAATTATAAAAGTAGTTACAGAATTTACAATTAAAGAATGATTTCAAACGACTCTGATTAAAATTAGGCTATACGAATTGCTTGTTACGTAAAGTAACATCCAAATCTGTTTTAGTACATTTGAACCCGAATAAATGAATTTCGAATTGCGTCTACTTTTCACTTAGTCCACTGTGGGATTGCCTCAATCATATCCAATAAGGAGCTCCATTCCTTACGTTCTAAAAGGCCAACCGAAGCCCTAATCTCGAACTGAAAATAATAAAGATGATCGGGAAAGTGGCTGGACAAAGTAACTCCACTCAAGGAATTACCAGACTTTCCCACTAAAACCCTCTTAGGCGTCGCAAAAACAAAATGGTCCAACATTAATGCTGCCATTAAAAGCATTTACTTATACATAACTGCAAAATGTATTTATTTTTTCAAAGACACGAAATTAAGTGCTATTTACGTCAATAGATTTATCTTATTTCGGGTTTCATCTTAAAGCTGTATTCTTTGGTTTCAAATCCAATACGACAACTCAAAACTCTCCAACATCTAACGCATACATTGCAGTTTTCATTCCTCTTCTCGATTCGATAACAATTCCTAAACAGACATGTATTCTGCTTTTGCAAGAACGTTCAATCACGCAAACTTATCGCGAATTTCTGGATACCGGCGGGGTCTTTTAAGGCACTGAAGATAAACATCTAACAAAAGGAAAGGTCGCCTCCGTGAAATTTCGTTTCCCATTCCGTGACCTTTTTTTCTTGAATAGACCAGATTCTTTCATTTGGCCAGCATTCCTCTGTAGATGATATTGATAAAGGGGCGATCGAAACTTTCGGGTCACAGTGACGCCACTTACCCAGACGAAAGCTGGACGTACAAAGGGCCAGCAGGTTTTGTGGGAGAATTGATGAAAAAATACGACCGCTTGGTCATTTTGTGCAACTTTGGGATGTATGGGGGCAAGTCACAATGAGTTAGAAAGCTTTTTAAAAAGGAACGGAGTTTGTTGGTATGATAAGTTACGAGTAGTGCAGTAGCGGACTTTGAAGATGATCAAGTAATATCAAATTGGGACTAGACTTTTCGATAAATGAAAGAAAGAAAGAAAATACATTTATTAATGAATGGACATCACATAACACACGAAAACAAACAACGTAACGGGCACGATTATAAAACAAGAAACACAACAAAATTACAATTTATGTGGGAAAGCCAGTCGGACTGTGCAGTTGTGCGTCTGTGATGTCTCAGCTTAAGTCGTGACCCGCTAGGGGTCCCGACGCTGGTTTTCAGTAGACCCTAGCCGAGTGAGGTCACGGACAGATACGCCAAACATTATGAAAAATTACAATACATATTATTAATAAATAGTAATAAACTAAATTATAGTCAAATATATATATAATGTGTATAAGTGTAAAACAATAAATACAGCACGGACAGATATTCGGATCACTAACTCACGCAAAACGTAATTATTGCTACGCTCATTATACTTCGTAGTTCGTACTTACAAAACAAAATTCAAGAGCCGCTGCGCGGCGCAAATGTCTAATACAAAATAATATTTGATGTTTCTTGTGCTTACTGTTCATCTAACGTGTCATGTCAATTACTAACTAGGAGTTCCCCGCGACTTCGCCCGCGCCAAAAGTCGGATTTTCCATACAAACTTTCATCCCCCATTTTACTCTACGAAAGATTTTATATCGCAACAAAAAGTAGCCTATGTTCTTTCTAAGGTCTCAAACTATATCTGTACCGAATTTCATTTAAATCGGTCTTGTAGTTCCGGAGCCTATTCAATACAAACAAACAATCAAATCTTTCTTCTTTATAATATTAGTGTAGATTACTTATCTACCAATCAAATTCTAAATATTCTTTATTCAATTCATGCGCAGAATACAATATCACTTTATCACATTGTATAAATGAATTTATAGATTGGGAGGGTCCAATAACAAGGTAATGGATTTACATAATACTTTCAAAGAATCTAGCCTAAAGAAAATCTTATTTATTTTTATTAGAATTTGAAGGTTTCACTTAAATTTTATCGAATTTCTAATAAGAACAGTTAAAACTATGGAATCCTAATATTCTATTCCAACTAAGTTGTGATTGCAAATAGGTTTTCTTAAGTGGTTTCATTTTAACAATATGAACGAATGTACCTACATTAAGAATAAAAATATATGCGAGCCTTATTTTAGTTTTATCGTCAACCCCATAAAATAAATTTTTACGCAAAGAAAAATCTAATTGTTATCTAATTGCGACTTTATTTTTGGCTTGGTAAGCGATGCTTTCGAGAAACATTTTCTTAAAATATTGACGTACAAAAACGTCTTCTGCGTCGGTCGGAACGTAACGTAATAACACGGTTTGTTAGCTTATGTAGTCTCAGAGACCCCGGTTCGACTCTCGGGGGAAGACTTCAAAGGAGTGCACCGCAACTTCGGTTGGAAACTCAGTTTTGGGAACGGCAACTTAGTGTGTTCTTGTATCTCAAAGGTGGTTCTTATTAACGTTGCTTTTGGTTATTACCTAGGTTGTCGAGGTTTTACAAATAAATAACTGTGTAACTCTACTCTCAAATATTTATTTAAATTTTTTTTTTGTTTTAGCGCAAAATTCAAGAATAACGAATTTAGTTCGTACTTTGATTGCAAAAAACACCGAACGCCAATGCCGGTTAAATGCGTCTCAATACTTAGTGACGACATCCTGTTATTTTTCAAAATAGAAACAAAACGTGTATGATGGATGACGAGTGAGTTTTTAAGAATCAGAAAAGTAGTGCAGTGTATTTTCACTGACCTTCATATATCACAATAAATATTATCAAACTTCAATAATCACAAACATTCATAGGGCTCATTCACGCGGGATCCGTCACTGACGATTCGTCAAAATACAGGATACGTCATGACGGATGGACATTTACATTGCATACCGAATGGTGTTTTTTCGCGATTTTAAAAAACACGATACTAGATTTAAGACGTATCGTGATTTTTTACAATTCGTAATCCGTGTGAACATGGGCATTCAAAAGCATTGCCGCCGTCAAAAAAAAGAACGAATCGTAAAAAAAGACGAATCGTCAAAAAGCACATATCGTCTTCGTGTGAACAGGCTCTCATAAGTGATATTTTCTGTCACAAATTGAATAAATTATTTTTGACGTTAACTATAACAGTCGCTAGCATCTAATTAAAACGTCCTCGCAAAAACAATTCCTAAGCAATCAAAGTAAGAAAATTGCTGATTACAAAGAGACATCAATCTTTCCCAGTTTTTAGGTCGACCTTAATAAAAGAAAACACGAGGCACATCGGGTCGTAAACTCGGAACTCATTAACCTTACGGAATTCCGGCCTCATACGGGAAACTCGGGGAATCTATTCGAGTGAGCCATAAATCCTGAGTCTGAAGTATTCAAATATGAAAATTTTGGGAATTTGTTGGCGAGTTTGATTGCTAATTCCGGAGTATGAGCGAAACGGATAAAGAAGCAGTAGGCTTTCTTCATAGAAGCACGAGCAGTAAGCAAATGAAAAGAGTGAGAAAGGAAGAAAAAAAATCATGCAGCGAAATTTAGTATGTGGTGGTGAAAAATCGATCTTGATTAGACTGATGAATGGGAAAGAGCGTGTTTTCAAGTTTTCGTGTGTTTTCCTTTTACGTTCGATGCAGGATATGATCGTTTATTTCGCCCCGGTAAGAATGAGCGTGGTGGTGGATTGCATAACACGTCGGACTGAAGAAATGTAGATGACGTGTATTCAGATCTCGCTTAGTGACGAAATTTTTGTTGTTTTTTTATTTATACCTTATTTTTAAATAAAAGTTTCCCGGTTTTCAAGTCGACCTTAATAAAAGAAAACACAAGGCCCATCGTGTCGTAGACTCGGAACTCATTAACCTTACGGAATTCCGGCCTCACACGGGAAACTCGGAGAACCTATTCGAGTGAGCCATAAATCCTGAGTCTGAAGTATTCAAATATTTAAAATTTTGGGAATTTGTTGGCGAGTTTGATTGCTTATTCCGGAGTATGTGCAAAATGGATAAAGAAGCAGTAGTCTCGCTTCATTAATATTAGAAGCACGAGCAGTAAGCAAATATAAAGAGTGAAAAATGAAGAAAAAATATCATGCAGCGAAATTTAGTATGTGAAAAATCGATCTAGATTAGACTTATGTTTGGGAAAATGCGTGTTTTCAAGTTTTCATTGTATTTCTTTCGCAATTGTTCGACGCTGAATATGGTCGCTAATTTCATACCAGTAAGCATGAGTGGCGGAGTGCATAAGACGTCAGACTGAAGAAATGTGTGTAGATGACGTGGGTTTGAATCTCGCTCGGTGACGAAATTTTTATTCCTTTTGTGGTTTTTGTATTAAATAAAATAAAATTTTATTTTTTATTAAATACTACCTAAGTGTATTAAACCTACAATAAAGATATTTATTTATTGTTATTAATTATTTGAATCGAGTTCCGGGACCTTCTGTGCCTCTCCACAGTGTGATATGGCACTTGTAAATTTAATAATAACGAGTATACTTTATCGAGGCGGACAGAGGCGCCGTTGGGCACACCCGGTCTTCCTAAATAATGGGCGACTGTACTGTGGGCCCCCTCAGGATGCTGTTTATTAACTATTTTAGTTGCCAGACTGTTGGGGATTGTCTTAAGACAAGATATAGGGCAGATATGAAGTGGAAAGCTTGCGAAGCAGGGATGATGATTTTTGATAGATTTTTAGTTTTTTTTTTACATCTTTGAGCGCCCAGCTTACTAACAATTCACCATGCTATAGTCAGCTGATTATTATTTTTTTCCTTCAAGGTATTGGGTTAGCTTTTTTTTATTTGAAATGGGTTTGCTCTTGACTCTAGACTAAGCTAGACAAGCTAATCTTTAATCTAAGTTAAGTAAGTTAAGTAAGTTATTAGTTGGGAGGAAATGACTAAATCTAATCCACTACAGCCTCTATAGCTTCTGCATGACTAAATGAGCAACTTAGTACGCAAAATTGGGATTCCAGTATAAACTCACACTCAAAGGCCAAAGCTTTGAGCGGTGTTTATCAACATTATTGTACGTACAGCTCTGTATCTCTACATCCCACTCCTAATAAAACTCGAATTTCGCGCGGAACTGCCAAAACTAACAACTAGGGCGGTCTAAATGGAATATCTTGTACACGATTTGCAATTCGTTAGTTTTACATAAACATTAATGCCCACTTGCGCACCGGAATTATTATTCTCGGGATTAGCTATTCCGAACTTTTAAAGCCTATTATCTGAGTTGCAAGCTCACTTGCACAAGTCTGGATTAGCTTATCCGGAAGGTTAACATGCGCCAGTTTGGGTTGGCTTATTCGGACTGGCTTAAGTGGGCTATCTACTCAGATAATATGCCTTGATTAAATGCAGATCAGCTAACCCAGACGTGCGCAAGTGAGCCTAATAATAGTAAAGTCCTCCTAACCAAAACTTCCAATGATCAATCCCATACGTGATTTGCTGACTGCTCTAAAGATATAGTTATAATGACATAAATATAGAATTGTGCACAAATTTGTGCGCAATACACAGATGAACTATTAGTTATTTCACGAGTGCGGTGAGACTGCAATCCGACATGAACGGCGCAAGATTAGCCGCAGGTCCGACGGCTTTCGGAGGCAAGTGGGTGTTAACACCACCACAAACTAAATTACAGTACAATTTGACGACCGTCTTGGTGTAGTCGTGCGCGCAAGAGCATTTGTACAAATGTCATGGATGTTTATATGTATTTAAGTATTTCTATCCGTTATCCTAGTCACCATAGCACAAGCTCACGCTTAGTTTTGGGCTAGGTAATTGGTGTGTTTGTTGAAAAAAAAAAAATATTTATTACTATTAATTACAGAAGAACCACTTCGCAAAATTATTTTAGTAATTGAGATGACGGCACGCCAATAGATTTTCGCTATAAGCACCTACATAATATTTGCCTTTCTTTTTCTCGCGTTACCTCATCTTACCTTACAGCAAAGGGTCAATCGACGCGACGTAGATCACATCCGATGTGACATCGATAACGTTACGACCAAACGCTGACCGGTCGATCCGCGCCTGTACTTTGTAACTTCAAGCTAAATTGCGGAGTAAACTTAGCCTGACACCAACTCCTTCCAGGCTCTTAACTGTTTTTTATGTTTTTTCAAAACACAACACCCAAAAAATGCCCTACTCGTATTCGAAATCGAGACCTCGTGCCTCGTGGATAAAATCGCCACGCTCAGTTTGGGGCGAAAAAAAACAAGTTCCAACAAACACACCAATTACCTGGGTAATTGGTGTGTTTGTTGGAACTTGTTTTTTTTTTTGTTATTATTTAAAACTAGCGGAAATGGCGTGGATAAAACTGACAACAAGAGAACATTCAAAATGGTTTTTAAGTTGGCAAATGCCACACAAAAGGCAATTCGAAACCTTTTCAGCCATTTCTAATTAGGATAGTCTTACAATAACATGCCTCCAACTCGACCTCCAAAAGGTTGCGTATGAAAACTAATTATTATCAATTCAGTTCCCTCGGGTAGCCCGGGTTCCACTAATTAATTTATCACTATTATAAATACGGGCCCCGGGAATAAATCCCGAAATTTACAACCGATATTAATACCTATTTGCTTATTCAGTAGTGAAAAGTCACGGATTAGCGATACAGTAATTATTGTTGTTTCTGGTTGTGTAACAATTTCATCATATTTTAGTTTTGTGACTTACTGTCGTACTCAGAAACGTCAATGAACTTGGTGCTGATGCTTGCCTTTCACACACATGTCCTTGTGGTACTGATGTCGGCTCGTTGGGACATCACGGACTCTCCTGTATTAAAAGTGCAGACCGCTTTTCGCGTCATGCCAGCATCAACGACATCACCGTCGGTCTCTTGACGTGCCGGCTTTACTCGAGCCGAACGGTATCGCGCGTGATGATGGCAAGAGACCAGACGGGATGTCACTTGTTCTTTGGCGGATGGGTCGGGCTCTTGTGTGGGACGCTACCTGTGTCGACACACTTGCAGCCTCTCATCTGCCCGGGACAAGCCGTGATGCTGGTTTGGCTGCGACAGGTGCCGAAAACTTTAAAAAGAACAAGTACAGGCAGATCAACTCCCGGTACCACTTTGTACCGGTTGGAGTCGAAACACTGGGTTTGTGGGGTCCCAACGCTATCTCTTTTTTCAAAGAGATTTCCAAGAGGCTAGTTGACATCAGTGGTGACCTAAGAGCTGGCAGCTACCTTGCTCAGCGCATAAGCATCGCTATCCAGCGCGGTAATGCTGCCAGCATCCTGGGAACCTTACCACAAGGACCCTTTTTATAATTTTTTATTTTTTCTTGTATTAAATAATTTATCTTAATTTTATTAATAAGTTGTATATATATTACTAATGTACAATAAAATTTATTTATAATTTAGTCTCTTTCTGTCACTTTTTTGTCAATGAAATAGAAAAAGACGATGACACTCAATGAAGGATTAACTTTAATTGACGTCTCTGAGTACGGCAGTAAGACGTGGAACTTAACTAAAATGACATAAAGATAATAAAACATGACTATTTTGAAGTAAGCCAATTAACTTTTGAATTAAGAATAATTTAATTCAAGAAGAACAGATCTATAATATAGAAAATTCTAATTTACACTTGCATGTCAGTCAGATAGTGTAAGAATAAACATGATGTAAATTAGAAGTTAATAATAAAAAAAATATAAATACAACCGGTACTAAAGAAATATAATATTTTTATCGCTTGCAATAGCTTACAGTCCCTAAATATCACTAATTAATCAAAAACGATACTAAAAAATTCAAAAATAAACTTTCCTTGATTACGCAATCAAAATGGCCGACCAACCGACCGCATTCCAATTGTAAACTCTCGAACTAACACAGGAAAAAAGATTTAGCCCCTAACTATGACAGCCATCAGAAGAGGGGAGCTAACAATAGGGGGTAAAAAAGACAAAAAACGGGGTAGTTGCGAAGTTGAGTGATATTTCAGCGGCAGACGGGGTGCGTCGGACGGGAGAAGCAAGTTTATTTTAAAGTTGGACGGTTCCGCACCGGTTGTGTGGAGTTACTTGTCGAAAGGCAATTACTTGTTCGAGATGTTTTAGGGGTCTGCAGTCTGATAAGACGCTTCAAGTTTAGGTTTGAAGGTGAAAAAAATTAAGTACAGACGGCAGCAAGCCAGGTTTCTCGTTTGACCCACGAGAACAGCTTTAATTACGTAGGTAAGAAATAAAGGCATAGTGGGGTGAGGCATCATGGTCATAGTGGGGTAGTCTAATGTGCGACCGTGGGTACATCAAGTAAAATTCTAGTTATAAGTTTAAATTACACAATAGTATGTAGTGATTAATGCTTGATTGAGCAATAGTGACAATACCAAAAGTCAGAGGCTCTCCAAGAAAATTTCAGTCATGATTTGAAAGTGAAGCTTTTTTTAAATCAAAAAGAAGAGAAGCTATATACTAATTGACAAACCTGGGTGTTAGTGAATGCTAGGCACGCTATCTTTAGCATCCAATTTTAATAACATAGGTACTACAGAAATTGTTTTTATGTTTAAGTAATAAATTTAAAAAAAACTGTGACTGTAGGTAATGGGCCTTTACAATTTGATTTACGGTTTACATGAGTATAGCTTAAAAGGGGAAAAGTCTTTCAAAGAACGATTCTTTAGCATACCAATAAAACATTTTTGACAAATTCCGCAATGAAGTGCTTGAGATTGCTTCCTTACAATATTTTTCGCGTTTAAATTTGCAGTCGAAAAATAATTTGAAAGCCATAAAACGCTGAAACTGCATGTGACTCATTCGTTAACAGTCCACACACTTGTAGCCGTAAATTCTTTAAACTCTCACAAGGCGTATAAAGCCGCGCCAAGAAGCCGTGTATAGGACAAAGTTACAAGTGAAATGGGTACTACCTGCATAAAGAGAAGAAATTTTAGTTTAGTGAATTTTTATTGGTCGGAGAAATTGTTTTTAGATTATTACAATATAGCTATCATTTTTTACTTTTTGGTCAATGAAGATTAGATAGACATTGCTTTTTAAAAAATGACCACCGGGCAATTGCCTAGCCACTAGGCCCTGGCGTTGGCAAAGCCTGTCAAAATTTTCAAGTGCTTCTTAACGCTTTAATGCCGCGGAGCTTTCATTAACGTTATTGGGATTAATGAATTTTTTTTTTCAAGTGCAATATATTGTAATCTTTATATTGCAAAGTGCATGTTTATCACTTAAAAATAATAATTTATTTTTGGTCAATATTCTTCATAATACAACAACAAAATCATATATATATATTTTAAATCAGTGTACTTAATTAATACACAAGAGTCACAAGAGGGTAGGCGGTTTTATCGCTGAAAGTGATATTTTCAAGACCCTTTGCCAATTGGTGGTGATAATCGATCAGCGTACGGGATATTGTAATTGTCTAATAAATACGATCAATTGAGTGATGTTGGCATTTGTTTAAGTATAATAAAAAAAGGTGCCTACTTCAAAAACTTTTTTACCAACCGTACACAGAGTGCCACCTTCTCAGATAACACGGTTTCGGTCGACTAGATTCGGGTATTTTGTACGTAATATGCTTATATTTTAAATGCACTCACTTTTTTTTTGAGATTTTATCCAAATGCGATAGCGTAGCTTTGCTTACGCATAAACACTACGCGTTTACACCTCTATGCTAGGAGAAAAGGTGTCACCTTTATCAACATTACGTATTAAGTGCACATTTAACTTGACGACCGTCTTGGTGTTGTGGTTCGCACCCCGGACTTCTAAACCAGGCGGTTGCGGGTTCGAGTCCCGCAAGGGGCAAATGTTTGTGTGATGAGCAATTTGTACCTAAGTCATGGATGTTTATAAATGTATATAAGTATGTCTAGCCGTTATTCTGGTCACCATAGCACAAGCTCACGCTTAGTTTGGGGCAAAGTTTTTGGTGTATTTGTTGAAAACATTTATTTATTATTATTGTTATACTTTAACACTGCGCGATTATCTTCTTTGAGCACAATATGATACTGTAAAATAGAAATATGTGTGAGTTAAGGAAAGACAGTTCTTTATAAGATAAACCGTAATTATTATTTTTTGTAATACAATACAATAGCAGATGCAACATCTAACACCTAATCCTATTTAAAAGAATTTTCCATCCTTAAAAGGAAAAAAAATATGAGCGATACAGCGCGTCAAACATAAGTATAACGTAATATATACTGTAGACTATATAACACATGCACCAAAAGTAACCACTGTCTGCTGGATATCTTTGAGCATAGGATACCACTGGTTCGAAAGCATGTAAAAGATATATTCTCACTAAAACTACACTGGACTAAAATTACTTTTATTATTGTAAAGTTTCACATTTTACTTAATATTTAATTTAAATATTGTAAGAGCAGTTACATATTTAAGGTGTAATTGTCTTACATATTTATTGTCTCTCATATTTATTACTAAAAATACTACTGCATGCAAATCATGTTGTGAAAACTATTTTAGGGTATCATTCTAGTTAGATTAGTTATTCGCTTTCAAGCTTTTTTGTAATTATTTTGAATGTTACCTGTATTGTTTGCCAAATAAAATAAATAAATAAAATAAACGATGTGGCATCTCATATTGTAGTTGTAGTAATAGTAGTGGTTTTTGAACAAGGTGACACTTTTACAAGCTTTTACTGTCAATGGTGCATTTAAAGGTATCTTATTAAACCTAAATTCACAGATTTGTTTCTTACGTTTACGCGAATTGTTGAACTCATTAAAACACAATTTTACGGATTACTTCGCGATTTATTTACATTTTATTTTAAACCTGACGTTTCGAACACTTTACAGCGATCGTGGTCACAGGGAGACTAAGGTATTATTTGTCATTACAAAGTTTTGAAAAATTTTAACTACCGTCACTCAATAATATTAATTTACGTTCCTATTTACGCAGAAAGAGCTAACCGTGTCTTGAGATCTTGCAGTGCTAGGTGTTGCTTTGGTTTTTGCTAGAATAGGATCCCATGCCGGTGGAACTTTCCAACCATCTTCTCTATTGAAATTTGGATGTTTTCTAATTTCAATGGCTTCACGTAGCATTCGAGGAATAAAACGCCGTTCTTTTGCAAGTATTTTAGGTTGGTCAAAACGAATGAAGTGGTTGGGTTTGTCTAAGGCATAAATTCACAGACTTACAGTACAGTCAAATATAAGCCTGTCCTCCTTAACTCTGAAGGTTTTACCAACCAGGTCCAATTTTTTTTTAAATTCTGTGAAAACAAGATAAAATTAAACGAAGTGTCAACTTTCAAACGGAAACCTTACCTGGTAAACATTGAACCTAAAATTAAAAACAAGCGATTAATCACAAAGGCTTTATTGCCGGTGTTTCCTATACGAAAGCGAATAAATTACAAAGTAGGATAATGTAAAAGAGTTTCTAAACCATTACATATTTATGCTACACTTTGTAAAAGCGGATCCCACCCAGTGGGGGAGTCAGTTATTTCACGGCACATAAACATTTGATTTTGCCGGGCGGTCCGGATATTATAACACTATGTTACCGTTTCATTATTTTTATACATACGGGCGCACATCAGACTACCCAACCTTTCCTTTGAGACAGCCTTTATTCCCTAGGTATTTAATACTGTGTTCGTAGTTTAAATGGATAACCTGACGTGCTGCCGACTGTACATGCCCCAGCACGTAGTTTGCTACGCTCTGAAAAGGTGAAAGGTTTTCTGTTGCAGCAACAGACATTCATGAAAACTGAGGACTTGGAAAATGCCACAGTTTGAAAATATCTCTGTGAAATGAACGTTTGTTTGTGATTTTTACGGAGCAATTTTAGCTCCTGATAAATTTAACCGGTACAGAAGAACATTAGACTTGAGAAAATTATGGCTATTAATGCGATAGGTAGTTTTTTTCAAATAGGTAATTGGTTAACACTTGATCTTCATTTTAGCCCGGGAGCAAAAATAAAGTCTGATGTAGCGAGCTTGCCCGAGTAGCCTATTTACACGCACCTTTAAGAGTAGGTAGGTACCTACTCAAAATGGATATTGAAGTAGTATAATATCCTTCTAGCCGTATTTCGACCACGGCGGCCTATCTCAACAGAGATTAGCCAACTGCGCGGGATATATTGTAGTGCACAAGTGTGTGCGCAATACACAGGTGCACTCTCTGTTCCTTCACTCTCATAATTCAGTTAGACGGCAGTCCGACATGACCGTAGACAGATCAGGCGCAGGACCAACGGCTTAACGTGATTTCCGAGGCACGGTGGTGTTAACACCACCAACTTCCTGACTCCGGAGCTGTGTCTGAGAAATTTCAAGACAGAAAAACTCAAACACTCTCGGCCCGACCCGGGATTTGAACCCGGGACCCGTTAGTCTAGTGGTCAGTACCCAGCGTGCTGACCACTAGACCAACGAGGCAGTCAATTAAAGTAGTATAGACTACTATACTATACTTACTAAGTATAAGTGAAGTAAGTGTAAGTAAGTAAGTGAGGATTGCGTAATTTACTAGCTTGTTTTTCTCACAGCTTCAATGGACCGCAGGCATAAGCATTTGATGTTAATTCCAACTTTAGACCTCTAAGCGTTCCTGAAAACTTAGGTCAAGACCTACAAACGGTAAACAAAGTGATTCAGATAAGGGTTCTTTTTTTTCTTTTAAAATACGGCACCATGAAAATGAAGTTGCCTTTAATAAAAAAAAAGATGATCTGTATTTCTCACTCATTGCTATATTTTGATAGAACTCAAGTTTGCCTTTCTCAAAGCCTGGTAGGCCGCCAGAATCTTCATAACTGAAGACAATTTAAACTACAAACATTAAGCAGTAACAAACGACCTCTGTAAACACTCCCTCCTCTGCATAAGTTTGGATTTGCCAACAGTGCTTGGATCACTTGCTAACTTTCATTTGCAACTTGCGACTCTCCTAATGCCTTCTACTTAAGGTTCAAAATAAGTAAAGTTAGTGTCATATAAAATGGAAGAGGAACAAGCCAAAGCATTGCTGCGCTCGGAGCTTGCACTATTTGCATTGTTAATAGACGAGTGATTCAATATCGATGCGTTTGTAAACCGTCTCTGAGTGATATTTAATAACACTTGTATTTAACTGCGTACAGTGCTATAAGTTGTCAATGTGGGAAGTAAATCTTAGGGATAATTGCACCGAGCTAGCTACTACTTCAGTTGACTGCATTGACTGCCTCGTTGGTCTAGTGGTCAGCACGCTGGGTATTATCCACGAGGTCCCGGGTTCGAATCCCGGGTCGGGCCGAGAGTGTTTGGATTTTATGTCTTGAAATTACTCAGCGGAGTCAGGAAGTTGGTGGTTTTAACACCCTCGTGTCCCGGAAAGCACGTTAAGCCATTGGTCCTACGTCTGATCTCTCTACGGTCATGTCGGACTGCCGTCTCACCGAGTTATGAGAGTGAAGGAACAGAGAGTGAACCTGTGTATTGCGCACCCACTTGTGCACTATAATATGTCCCATGCAATTGGCTGATCTCTGTTGAGATAGGCCGCCGTAGTCGAAATTTGGCTATGAGGACATTATTATTACTACTGCAGTAGTTATTGCTGAAGTTTATGTCAAATAGACGGAAGCAATGACTTTACGCTACGCCGTTGGTGTTGCTATCTTTTTCGTTTATGCCATACTATGTAATTCTTTTAAGTCTGTTTTTAGCCTAAGTCTTCGTCCTAGCGTTATCCTGACTGTGCACTCGCACGCGAAAGCCCAGGGTCCGCTTTAGATCGTGATCCAGGATATGGTATAGCATCGGTGGCGCAGTGGCTAGCGAGTTGCCTCTCATGCGGGTGGTACCGGTTCGATCCCACATGCCGCCATGTACTAATGACTTTTCTGAGTTATTTATTTCTTTCTTCTTTATTTACATTACTTGTTTTACTAACCGATGCTCTTACGGTGAGGGAAAACATGCGAAAACCTGCACATTCAGGCAACTGAATGTGTAACTATGATGCAAAACTGGTCAGGTTCCCCTTAATAGGGTTACGGAGGTCAGATAGCAGTCGCTCCACTGTAATTACCTGATCTGCCAAATCCTGGATCATGTTCAGCGGACACTAGGCCCTCGCGTGCAAGTGCACAACCGGGAGGCACAACGCTAGGATGATGATGATATTTACATATAAAGCAACAAAATGAAGAACTTTTGTGTTGCAATATGCAAAATGCTTTCAAAGACCGTTAATGTACGCAAAAGTATATGTATCTACCTATTTTAGCTATTTGTAAACCACTGTACACAGCCGCACGCCAGTCTACCCCACATGGACCTTGAGACCGCTTTTGTTCCTTACGTAGTAAAAGCTGTTTTTATAGTTCAAATGGGTTATCTGACGATCTGCCGACTGTACGTTGCTGTTACAAATAAACCTGCACTAGGTTTCAATCTTCGAGAACAACAAAGTATCGTCAACTTTACAATTCGCAATAAAACACAATTTATTATTGAGAAGATAAATGCAAGTGAAGGATCTGACGAGATTGGCTCGTTTGCCGTAAATTATGAGGAAATCGATGCAATCCAACTTGAGAGTGCTGGCTTATAGGCAATAGCTGCCTTGATTAGTTGTTTGCATTAATCTTGGACAGTGCTTGTCAATCTTTTCATTTGTCATTTTATTTAATCAATGAATGATTTAATCACAAATAGGCTAAATATCGTTATATCTTTAATTGCGGTCGTTGTTTTGATTTGCTCCGATGCATCAGCACACTTTAACAAAAAAAAAATTTTTTTTTACAATTGCTGGTTTTTTTTTATATATAATAATAATAATAAAATATTTATTGTAAAAAACAAAAATCGTGTACAATATCAGTGGCTGATGCCTCCTTTTAAGCTTGCAGAAGCCTGTGACAGGAAGCACCGCTCTTCAGTAACACTTTCGTATATATGAATATACTAAGAACAGGTAATTTAAGACTTACTAATAATAATAATAATATAAACAGTTTTTTCTAAGAGCTTACAGTTCAAGAAGTGCCTCTATTTCATTGTAATTTTTAGTTTGTAACCAGTTATTTAAAGTTTTCTTACATTCATAAAAAGGTTTACTATATAAATCTAATTCCCTATTAATAAGCTTGTACAGATGTGCTGAACGTTTGCTGTACTGCCGACTAGCAAATGTAGTGTTAGTTTGTGGTAACTGAATAAAAATATTTTTCCTTCTTTTGTTTTTAACATTAACATCATATGGCATACTTTTATGTTTCTTCAAGACTGTATACAATATAATATAATTTTCGTATAAAGAATAGTTTGGTCATACAGTAAAGACTTTCAGTAGCAAATCTCACTCTTTTAAAATCCTTGTCTTTAATAAGTTTCGTTGAGCACGTTCTACTTGAAGGAAACGAGTTTTAGCCGCACCTCCCCAAATAGGTATACAATATACCATAATAGACTGTGCCAAAGCCACGTATACCTCTTTCAAAATGTTTCTAGACGGTTCCTGTGCACCAACCGCTGCTCTTGGCAGCACATGTCTCAAAGTCTTAAAGATCCAAGTTAGCTTTCGAATTCTATGTATAACATGTTCTATGTGTGCGTACCAAGAGAGTCGCTGGTCCACAACAACACCCAGATATTTATCATTGAGTACCTTATACCCAGTGCACAAGTGGCCCCTGGTGGGTCTACATACATAAATGAATGACTTTTTAGACTTACAAATTTAATACCCGTTAAAAAAATACAACTGATTTTATAACATATTCTGTAAAATTATAGTTGTAAAAAAGATATATGAAAATAGTTACTCTATGAGTCCCCAACAGACCACGTACTTTCTTTTGGCCTACAGTTTGGCTGGCTTCTAATCAGTATGAGGAAGTATGCAAATGCGCACATTACAGTGATTCAGTATCGGCCGATAAATATTTGGCGGGCTTAACGATTGCCTTTAAACTCAACTATCGATAAATTACCGATAAGTATACTTTGTACGTCTTAAAGTGTAAATTGCATTCGTGTTACTTCTTTGGTTATTTTAGTACATTACTTTTATTTGTTTACCTACACTAATATTATAAAGAGGAAAGATTTTATTGCTTGTTTGTGTTGAATAGGCTCGGAAACTACTGCACCGATTTAAATGAAATTTAGTTCAGAGATAGTTTGAGAACATGGAAAGTACATAAGCTGCTTTTTGTCGCTATATAAAATCATCAGGGGGGTGAAATGAGGGATGAAAGTTTTTATATGAAAAATGCGGCTATTGGCGCGGGCGACGTCGCGGGGTACTGCTAGGCTGATCACGCGATCAGTATAGTGCTCTGTAAAATTAACTAAATACACTCTTAAAATAGGTGTAAGTGTGCATTTTTTTTAAATTTTATATTAAAATAAATAAAAAATATTTTTGTAGCAAAAACTTAACAAATAATGCAGAGGTAGGTGACCTGTCTCCCAAATTGTCAGTGTTTATCATTGAGGAATAGTTTCCCCAATTCTAAGTTCCCATTAGCATACGTAAAAGTTTCTATCAAATAGAAAAACACTATCGTGAGCTACTCAGAACTTACTTAGACAACTTAGAAACAAGCTTAGTACAGCAACAATTTACTTCCCCGTTTTAGACAGTAACCGACCGCTATCTCCAGACGTTGAGAAGCACTGCCCTAAACAAAACGGACCCGACAAAGATCTGACAAATGGACTGGACTAAACTCGCCACATTATCTCACACGGATTCTATGTGTTTTGGGCCTCCGGCTAATCTCGCCCTTATTCCTGGGGCAGAAGCGCCACTTTTAATTGCCCTAAGAAATAGGGTCTAAGCCCAGAAATCCGCCATTACGGGGAACGGCTCTGCCCTAAACGCGGCCTTAGGGCCCGGCAGTTTACACTATGCGGATACACAGCCAAGAAAAATGTAGTATTCTTAGAGGATGACGCAATCTTGAGAGCTTTCGTAATCACATTAAATTCCTATTTATTAATGGAGTATAATTGAAAATGCGTCGAACACAGTTTACTCAATGTGTTAGCTGTTTTTCTGCCCGCGCGGATAGTAAGGAGCGAAAATAAATTGCTCATAAAAAGTAGGACTACTTTAAGTGGGTAGGTAACGAATCGATCGGCACTCGGCGCTGAATGTTTAAAGGCTTTAACAACGTCCGTTTTATGGGCCTTTAGCAATAGTTAACAGTCCGAGGATGATTTATTTGTATTTGTATACTTTACCCACAGAAACGGTTAAAAAATTTATGCTGGCACTTTCACTCCGTTAATTAGTAATTTATAATCATCATCATTATCAGTAGCAGGTCGTACGTCTAGAAAGCAGGCCTCTATCATAGATTTTTTAAGTGACCTGTTACAAACGCCATCTTGAATACCAATTGACCGAACATTAAATGATCGAGCACTGTACATCGAAAAGTCAAAACATCGAACGTTTAAAATATCGAATATATAAATGATGGAACGTTCAAAATTTCGAATTGTTATTATATCGAAAGCTCACTACATCGAATGATTTATTTATCGAAAGTCAATATGTTGCATACTTTACTACATCATGTACAAAAACATCAATTTAACTGGTCAGGAAGAAATGGTTCCTTGTTTCATGAAACTCTAAAATTGGGACACTATTAAATATGATTTATACATAATTAGGTATTACGGTTTTTTATTGAAATACCTACTGGCTAGCTAAATAGATGTTTTTGTTTTAGATCTGTAAAAAAACAATGCAATATTCAATAACTTTCGATGAAACAATCATTCGATGTAATAACAATTCGATATTTAGAACGTTCGGTGTTTTGACTTTTCCACATACAGTGTTCAATCATTCGATCTTCGATCAATTAGTATTCGAGATGTCGTAGGTAGCCCTACATACATGCGGGTTAATCCTGCGACCTGCTGTAAACTTGCAAATATCCCAACATTTGTTAATTCTTCTTCTTCTTAGTCGGTTGCTCTTGGCAGAGCAGTCGTGGTCACGGTGGTTATAGTAGTGTGCGCGCTTGGCGCACAGTCTCTCGCCATCTCTCTCTTTTACTAAGGCACTGCACACACTCATTTAACGACGATTTGGTAAGGGTCTTTATTTGGTCGGTCCAACGCATCGGCAAGCGTCTTCTCAATCTCGTGCCGTTCACTCTGCCCTGGACAACCAGTCTCTCCATCGCGTCGGCTTCCTGGCGACTAACGTGGCCAAAGTAGCGTAAAATACAAGAGCTCTTAACTTAATTTGATCTACGTCTCTTTCTTAGTTCATTAGTAGTATATCATTAGTAATATTGTAAAAATATTTCTATTGGATACATGCGGGTACATTCTCCAAGTATTGATGAAATCGAACGCCGGCTCACTGGCGTAGCAAGCACTTACAAAAATTCGTCGACTGACTAAGGTCCTCCGTAGCTCAGTTGGTAAGAGCACTCGCCCGGATAGCGAAAGGACGTGGGTCCGAGTCCCACCGGATGTCACATTCGATTAATTTTTGTGAGCGAAATTTGATTTAATTTCGTAAAAACTTGCGAAATAATTGCATAAGTTATAAAAATAATTATTAGTAACATGTTTAAGCAAACATAACATTGGAATATCACAAAAAATACGTCGACGTATAAAATCGTGACTTTAGACCGAATCCAGGAAATAAAATACAAAGCGTGCAAATGCAAAAGTGATAACGTACACAAACGAATGCGCGGAAATAAACACGAAAGGTCGAATTTGTCAATAAAATCATTAAATTTTCACTCGCAAATAGAATAAAGTCGAGTGATGCCCCGAGCAAACTTTATTTGCAATTTATATGAGCCATATAAATGCTATATGTAGGTAGTACTGACGCAACTTACCTGCTTTTTGACGCAGCAAGTTTATTATTTTAAACAATACAATAAGTTATTTTATAACAGTTTTATTTTTGCAACCAGAAATTCTAGTCAAGATTAATAAATAAACACTGGAGAGCATTAATAACATTGATCAGATCCCAAAGTAAGTAGCTAAATCATTTGTGTTACAGCATCAGAAACAACATTGGTTAGTTGTGTGGGTTAGTTGGTTATGGGCTTGTGAATGCTATAGACTGCTTCTATATCTTTTACAAGCTTTTATTTAACTTTTGTTGTGTGTGACGTCATTCTAAATTCAACATGGCGGAGCAGCCAAGATGGTGGACGCGTTATTTTCAATGCACTACTATAATATGGATTGCTTTATATGAAAGCGCTTGCTGAGAGTAACTCAAAAATAATTGATGTCACTTTAAATCCAATATGGCAGACTTCTAAATGCAATACTACAATATGGGTATCAAATGAAAAGGCTTGCTAAAAGTAAGTATAAAAATGAATAAATAAATAAACATTGGAGAGCATTTAAAAATTTATCTGATCCCAAAGTAACTAGCTAACGTACTTGTGTTACAGCATCAGAAACAACATTGGTTAGTTGTGTACGTTAGTTGGTTGTGGGCTTGTGAACGCTATAGACTGCTTCGTTGGCTATAGACGGTGAATGCTATAGGCGGTCAGTGCGCTGGATTTTATCGTAGAGATTCCCGGGTTTTATTCCGTGTCGGGTTTATGGGTTTTTCTATATTGAAATAACTCATGAACAGTTCGGAGACAGCAGTTGGTGGTGGCATCTCCGAGCCATGGAAAACACGTAAAATTGTTGATCTGTGCCTGATTTATCGCTGGTCAAGAGATATTTCAATCTTATGTTGATCACATAGAGTTCCATAACATTTGAAATATTTTGACAGACTTGGGACGGTGGATGCGAGGCCCACTGTACATGCAGTATACACTAAAGCAGAAGCGCCCGATTTTTTTGCCTTTGGAACCCCTAAATACGCCCTTACTTTTACATATTAACAGAACTCAGTTTTCAGGAAGAACCCACTCTTAAAATAAAATAAAATCTGAAGTCTAAACTCCATAAACAAGATTTCTTTCTTTAGCAGCAGTAAATTTTGTGAAATTTGTTTAAACTCCAGCCGGTATTAGGCAGTCATCGCCGGCTAAGTAGGTTTCCTTGTTAAATAATAACAGTTTCTTGCGGTGCGGCTCGAGCCACCTAATCACGCTAGTTGCGGCAAATAACGGCTGGTTCAAGTTACAAGAAATCACAGGTGAAGCTTGCGCCGGTTGAGCACACGCAGTCTACAATATACTTTAAAAACATCTTAAAGGGGTGCAGCCCGAAGCAAATCGAGTAAATCTAAACGATCTTCAAACAGAATCGAACTTATTAATATTAGTAATTAGATCCATTTGCTTTCAAGTTTTAGACTTGATGATTAAATTAGAACAATAGTTTTATTCTGCGCAATGCGCAAAACCATCAGACATTTGTGGTTAAAACTGAAAAGTGTTCATATTTTCTTATTTATATTATATTCGTATATATTAAAAATTTGGGGACCTTCGGAATATCAATACAATCATTTGCATTGCTAATTATTGTTTCATGCGTAAAAATCACCAAGTTTTCAAAAATAAAGTTTATTATATCATACTGAATTTGTTTGAAATTTCAACAAGACCAGGACCTTGTGCAATGATTAGGTTAACGTAACGTTGTTTTAATGTATTTAACTAATTCAGCTCATCGTACAAGTGATTTAGAAATACGTTAATTTTATCAGTTTCGTGCAAACCGCCCTAAACAAAACACTACTTTGTGTTATAAGTTTTCCACAGTTATCGAGAGTGTGAAATAGATAGCGCTAGTGCTGTTTAAGTTAAAGGCCCCACATCAAGGTGTCCTTCGCGCCAATCAACTAAAATCGAACTGCTCTGTTATAGGTGTAAAATTAAGACTTATCGAAAATTCTTCATTTTGGGCCTGGATAACGTTGTATGTTATAAAAATAAGTTATTTACTTGATTGATTCACTGTCACTATTTTACTACTAGTGTAAATGAGACTTTTGCGGTTTGAAATAACCCAAGTGAGTGGGAGTGCTAAACTTCCTGGGTGAGCACGCTCCACCGTAGACTCTGTCGATGCAACGTCTAGAGTCAAGAGCAAACCTATTTAAAAAAAAGCTTGGTCTAAAAGTTACTATAAATAACTAATGATTAGAACATCGCTTTTCGCTTATTATCCACACCACGACAAAAACCCAGTCTCCAGCACCGAAGATACTTTTAAAAATCACTTTACCGAAAGGGTAAAGTGCATTTCTGCGTTTGGAACGCTCTACTTCTTCGGATTACCGACGATAATGATGAAAATTTGAGAAATAGCTCAGGTAGACTGGCTTAATGTTTAAGGTAAAATGAAATAAGTAAGAAATTAATTAATGTGTTGCCTGAACCGTTATTGAATAAGTAAGTTTAAATAATAAGTAGTAAACTTTTATGGTCAACCATTATGTAAAATCAGACTTAAAAGTGGGTGTACAACTAGAACGTAACAGTATGAAATATACTTGAAGTTGAAACTTTATTACTTATATAATAAGAAAACTTGACTTCTCATCCGTGATCGTGAGTACGATTCATGTACCACTGATTTTGTATAAAAACTTAAGTACAGCCTTTTTTCAAAGATATCGCTGCTTAACGGTGAAGGAAAACATCATGAGGAAACCTGCACACTAGTTGGCTAGTGTGTGAAATGGAGAAGGCAATGGCATTAAAAAAAAGAAACTAGAACAGCTCCGGAGTAAGAAGTTTATTGAAAACACCCCCGTGAGCCGGAAACGGTCAGGACGGATTGCCGTCTCACCGAAATATTAGGGTCACACTTATGCACTGCACCATCTTCTGCGTACCTCAGTTAATCTCTACTGGAATTGGCCGAAGATTTCGCTGCTTAACGGTGAAGGAAAACATCATGAGGAAACCTGCACACTAGTTGGCTAGTGTGTGAAATGGAGAAGGCAATGGCAAACCACTACAGTAACATTGCTAAGAAAGTCGTTGTGTGTGTTTCATTCCACATAATGATCACGACCCTCAGTCATTGAGGTATACGACTGTGAAGAAGACATGATAAAGCAGTAAATCAGGGTGTTTTGTGTTATAAAATGTTAGGTTAAAAATCCGTTATCATAGTATAACTATGCTTGGTCATTCTATGTTTTGTTTGTAAATACTGATCAAGATTTTGTACAATCCTGTGTAATTCCACTAAAACTGTATAAGAACACAAGAAGATGTACCAGTCATTCAAAATTATCTCACCATCTACCTGTATTACAGCTTGATTAATTGCCGTTAAAAATAGCAGAAACTGATACAGAACTTGGAAATATTACTGATACGGGCACATTTCACTGATAATTAGTTCGAAATCTTAGGTACTGTAACATACAATTCACTTATACACACACGGCGCGTAAAATTATTATTACATTATCTATAAAATTTTAAATATAGGTACACTTCTCTTTTGAAATCAAATGAATTAGGTCAATTACATTTCGACAGTAATGAGCGCCACGGATATGCACTGAGTTCAATGCGGGTAAATGTATAGACAAGCACCTCGGTTTACCCTCATTCGAATATTTTTATTCGACATAAAAATATCTTACTTTGTTACTATCATAATTTGCGAACTTAGTATGAACATTTCGTTCGAGTAAAAAACGTTAAGAATGCGTTCTGAATTAAACTAAAGTTTAAGTTTGTTTGTCTTACAGACGACCTTTTAAAGGTTGCAGGATCGCGCTGGATGCGGGCCGTATATAAGGCTCCGCGCAGATGGGTCACCGATTACCGCCATCGGTGGCTGACCCGCGCTACGCTCATTGGTCCCGCGCAAACAAAGATGTCGGTGGCCGTCCTAAAATTGATAATCTGGGCCCTATTTCACCAAACGTGACAAGTGTTGTCACAAATCATTTTTTAAAGTTATTTCATTTATTACATATTCTACACTGGTTTTACTTATTCTATATTTTTTTAAATACAAAGTTACTGATTTCAATCAAAATATTTATCCATTCTCTGTTATTTCTTCTGTATGAGAACCCGTCCAAATCGCTATCACAACCGTACCTTTTATTTAGACGGCGATAACAGTACATTTGTCACGCAAAACTGACTCAGCTCCGACCTCACGTCAATAATTCCCGACAATTCTACAAATATGTCGAGTTGTAAAAAATATTCCGGTTTCACAACTGTACCTACTGATACTGACAATTGTCACATAAATGCTAGGAATATTTACCATTTTTAGCCGACATATGTCACTGACAATTGTCGGTTTGCTGAAATAGCCCTGGTAGATCCTTTAACAGATGTTTTGTCAAAATGGCGACCGGTGGCGTATCACGCCACGCCACTGAGCACTCACTTCACGCGTGCATGAGGCGACGAAATAAAAATAATGTAAATAGCTTGTTGCTAGCCACCGGTGGTTGTGATCGGTGGCCCATCTGCGCAGAGCCTAACAGTCACTTTGGAAATCTATGGGAGAAGCCTATAGGTGAAGGAAAACATCATGAGGAAACCTGCACACTAGTTGGCTAGTGTGTGAAATGGAGAAGAAGAGAAGAAGAAGAATGGAGAAGCCTATATTCTGCATTGGACGTCTCGTAGCTGATGATGATGATGATGAAGTTTGTTAAAACATAATTACACACACACACAAAATATATTTTTTGCACAACCTAACTTTCAGACTCAACCCTGGCTGAACAAAGGTTTGTTTGCTAATTAAAGTAGGTAACTTAATTTATCGCATTTGTGTTTGAAGAAAACATTTGGAGCCACACACGCAATCTTGTTTGAGGCCACTCAACCCTCGAGCTTCTACACAAAATCTTGCATTTAGGTTTTGTTTGTGAATTTCGTTACTCTTGAGACAAAGACTAGATATAATTGAGATGTGTGTACGTTAAGTACATAATGAATTAACCACTGCAAGGTATAACACTTGTTTGATTTCAGACGGATAATTTGGAATAATTGACAGATAGGTGATATACCAAAGTGACAAGAAATACAAAGAATTACTCAAATTATCAGTCTCATTTTTATTCAAGTTTTGTAGCAATAGCAGAACCATTGTTTATACTATAGTAAGGGGGTTTATGTAATAAACATATTAATAATAAAATGAGTTGAGGTATGTTATCATTAGGTTTATCGAAGGAAACTGACTACTTTGTTGTAAAAAAATATTAAAATTAGATTTTTTTGAAAATATGTAACGTTTGGATTGGAAGAGATCCTTACTAACAATTAGTTGCATTTCATATGTTTGTATTTAGAAATATTATGTAAAATATAATAGTCTTAATAGTTACAATAATATTTGGACTTTATAAATTTCATGATACTATTTCCATAATATATTTTTTTGTACTGCAAAACAAACGTCGAGGCGTTTTGTACATATTGTGTTCTGTGAACGAAAAAAAATATATGTTTATATTATGCTACTGGGGCATTATACAAACGTCAATCTATTACATTTTTTTTCCGAGTTCCCAACCGAGTTTGAGACCTATACGGGGTCTTGAATCCAAAATAAGTTTAGAGCATATTTCTGGACGAACTGTCTGGATGTTTCAGATGTTTTGCTGCCTCAGTCGGCTTACTGTAATGCGCTCAGGGTTGTAGGATTTGCTGCAATGTCCAAAGGTGTTCAGTTCAACGTCTGGGAAGATTGTGAGGTAAACCTAGAACTAGCAAAATCATTATAAATTGTTTGGTTGATTTAAAAGTTTACACACATTCCGTAATAATCACTTTGGTTGTCTGATTGTGATAAAACCTAAATCCTATTTAATTATAATTTAATGAATTTCACGTAAGCAGCGAGCTTCGTACAGTGATTATCTATCGACATGTAGCTTATTGTTAATTTTTAAAATCATCAATAGATGGCGCTGCCCTGTGTTAGCTCGCGCTAACATTTGTTTTCATCGAAGGCATAAATAGAAATTTGTCTAAGCAGTAATATGTCACCTTCGTCAACGGAACTTGGTGTTTTTATTCATTGGCAATAGATGGAAACCACATGTAAACCGTTTTTAGATCGTAGCGAATGTTGCAATTGTTCATTAATTGTAAATTAAATAAATGGATTTTAACGCTGCATACAAATTTAAATTAAATGCTAAAAAAAAGCGGGTCAAGTTTAAGAAAATTCTCTAGACGTCATCTCAGAAAATTCGTACTCAAACTGCCGCACTCAGAGACGTTAATTAAATTCAATCTATAATGAGGTCTCGTACTGACAATTTCTTTGTCAATGAAGTAGAAAAGGACAGCATGAGACTCAATGAAAGATTTACTTTAATAGACGTCTGTGAGTACGGCAGAAATTCTTTCAAATAAAAAATTGATTGTATTTTGCAACTTGCAACTTATCCTTAAGCAACTGCCTTTGTTACACTTACACCGAGTGCTTTCTAAATAAAATAATAAAAAATACTATAGATGGGTCGTCGACGTTTTTACAGTCGACGAAAATAGACCGTTAAATTTCGTTCATGGACTAGTCGATCAACTAGTTAAATTCGCCGACTAGTTAAATTGTCGTCTCGTTGACTATTATCGTCGAATTAAACGTAGCACTTGACGATTAACTTAGACTAGATGACACGTTGCGGTTGGTTCAGTGTTTAGAAATTTGATTTTAACAATAAAGATCTTATTCCTCTTAGTTTAGAGTTTACTTTAGATAATTTCAACTGGAACGAATGACTCGTCGCGTCGACCCGTTGATTTGTGATAATAACGTACCTATTGCGATAGAGTTAGAGTTTACTTTAGATTGTTTCAACGAGAAGTAACGTAATAAGCGACCACGTTAAAGAGTTGACGTTGCGTTGCGCGTTGATAAAAACGTAGGGACTACACGTTTAGGCGTTTACGAATTTAACTAGTCGATCAGAGAACGGTAGACCGTCGAAGCGTTGATTGAACATCGACGGTAAATTTAACTAGTCCGTCTATTTAACGCTCATGCCTAAAAATACCTCTCAAAACCTCCCCGCCGACAAACCATTTCATCAGGGAAAAAATCTCGGTACATACCGCCGGTACGTCAAGGGTAATTACCGTTGACCCAAATGAAACTTCCTGCTTAACAAGACTACACACCGAAAATAGAACAGACTTTCCAATTTGTGCAAAAACCTAGATATTAACTTTTTAGATAAGTCTAGTACATATTTGAAATAACAAATATCTTATTGTCATTCAATGAAACCTCAAAATTCTTTGGAATAATAAACAACATTGCAGTATTAAGCCTTCTGAACAAACTCAGTAGCGATTATCTTTATCACTTGCGTGGCATTGACCTAAATTAAACTTAGGAAATATTACACTTCGTTTTCATGGTTAATTTCCTAGTAGCTATTACAAACGATCAAAATTAAAAGAAGTTTTAAAATATTATAATCACGAAAAAAAACGTCTGTAGACCGCTGTGATCAGGCTTACTCGTAAAATTTACATGGCATTACTCAGACTGTATTCTCATAATATTATTGTAATAGTCTAGAATTAGTTTTCGTATAAAAATACGTGCGATTACCACAAGAACTACAAAAATAACTTGCTATTAAATAAACGACGATTACAACGCTTAATTTTGAGAGCCAATATTCAGTGACAAACAGCATTATCCACTGATTATTATATTGCCCTATGACTGCCTCGTTGCTCTAGTGGTCAGCATGCCGGGTACTATCCACGAGGTCCCGGGTTCGAATTCCGGGTCGGGCGGAGAGTGTTTGGGTTTTTCTGTCTTGAAATTACTCAGACAGCTCCGGAGTCAGGAAGTTGGTGGTGGTGTTAACACCCCCGTGCCTCAGAAAGCACGTTAAGCCGTTCGTCCTGCGACTGATCTCTCTACGGTCATGTCGACCTGCCGTCTCACCGAATTATGAGAGTGAAAGAACAGAGAGTGCAGGTGCACTGTATTGCGCACACACTTGTGCACTATGTGCAATATGTCCCGCGCAGTTGGCTAATCTCTGTTGAGATTGGCCGCCGTAGTCGTAATTCGTCTAGGAGGACATTATTATAATTATATTGGCCTATATTATTGATATTGGCTCTATAGTTTATAAGGTAGGACATAAAGAAGAACTAACGTACGTGTTTCTTTGTCTTATCTGTTCTACTTATGCTGTGGCTAGGCGGGTGGCGATAAATTAAACAAAAATTGGGACATCTCTACAGGGCCGTAAACAATAAACAATTAGGGACTTTTCGCTGCGCGTGATATTTTTAGGGACTTTGTCCCTTATTAATATTCAATAAACGACCTGTTAATATTCTCAGGTTCTGCGATGTAGGCAATTTAAACGCACTCAATTGGTTACAACACTTTAGTACCGCACAAAATATATTGCACGAAAAAAAAATACTTACATTCGAAAATTTTATGAATAATAAGGTATAAAAACTATAACAAATAATTCTCATATTTGTTTTGCAAATAATTATAATCGAGTCATTGATCATTTAATTAAATTGCTTAGGATTAAGACATTTGTACGCCAAACAGTAAACCGCAGAGCACTTCCATAATACTTACTTAAACTTTATTGCACCAAAAAAGAAAGTACAATTGGCGGATTTAATGCCTTAAGGCATTCTCTACCAGTCAACCGCGTGGGAATGCAGAAAGATAATCAGTGGCGGGACATTTAGTAGGTATTGATACACTTTTAAGGAAAAATTAACAAAATACTTTAAAAATAAACTTACATACTAGATACATACATACAAATATACGTGAAATAATACACATATATACGACACAATTTGTCTCGTGATATATATTAGTTACAACATCTGAATACTTACCTGTGAATCACAAATAAACAATTTTCAACAATTTTTTAGTATAAGGGTCTGTGAAGCTCCTTACAGACATTTCGAGTGATTGTGGCCTGTGAAGTGATACTTGAAACCTAAAAGCTGATGTGGCAAGTACCTAGCTATAAGTGCTCAGACCTGACTGAATTTCCACCTATCATTGTCGCCGTCCACGTGTAATCCACTGCCTAAACTCTCAAACAGGGTCGATTTCGCCATAGATATTTATACTTAAACAGCCGTTTTAAAATTGTTTGTCATATTAAATGTTTGAGAATTGTGTCAAATAAACCGTCAGTTCGCGTTCACCGGCTGTTTGAAAATTAGTAAACACGGGTCTATGTCTTATATATTCACGGCGTTATTACAAAACATGAATGACACATTATTGGCTACGCAATGTTTTAATCAGGTGTTGTCAATCGTGACATATTGTATTTTATATAAAAAAGTCTGTCTTTGTATACACTGTATTCGTTTGGTCAAATACCATCTGTGTTACGATAAAGAAAAACTAGAATCTTAAAGAGATTTATTATTTTAACATTTATTACGGAATATTGGATAATATAGGTAGCAATCTTAAGTGATAGACTTAGTGAACTGGACACAAATAAGCATTTTTTAACGTAGGGCGTTGTTTGTTCGTGCGAATACGATAGCCCGCAGATTTTCGCTGTTCAAAATCACCCTGTTCAGGGCATTTTGCACGTCCTTCTACACGAGCTACAGGCGGAAGCAGTACAGCGCCCTACGAGTCCAATACAATAACGCATTCAGGGTGTTGTTGGGGCTGCCGCGCTTCTGTAGCGCTTCAGGGATGTTCGCTGAAGCGCGCGTGGAATGTTTTAATACAATCATGCGCGAGGTGCACATCCCTGGAGCGCAGGGTGCGGGCCATTTAAAAAACCATTTCTATTTTTATGATCGGTATCGTTTTAACTCTTTGTATTTGTTGCTCTTAACTTCGAACTGAGCTGACATCCACTAATAGAGCGATATTTTTACAAAGAAGAGCATCAGAAGCCCTAGTATATAAGGCTAAGAACACACGAAACGATATACATCCGGCCGAGAGCGTAGGACCTAAACATGTAGTAGATATTTATATTGAAATGTTAATAGAAAAATTTACAGACAATTTGAAAATTGAAATTGAAGAATTAGTTTATTTATTCATCATCATTTTAACAGTATTTTAATACAATATTACAATTTATGCCCGAGACTGAGGCAACGACTTCATCCGAAGGAAGGTCTTGGCGTACGTGATGGCGGGCCTCGGAATGCTTTGATTGCACGCTTTACGAAGCCAAGGAACACGTACAAAAAGTCGACAAACTACGAACAATGCAAATAATCGCTTGTTTTAACTTAAATAATCGTGATCCATTCTTAGCCACAGTTGTCTTACCATCAGATAAGATTTTCGTTTATTCTCCATACCAATTAAAAAAAAATTGCAACCGTAATAGCTGCAGTAACCACTTGAAACGGCGGTCACGTGGATTTTTATAAACGTATATAACTATGCATATCCGTTATCCTAGTCGCCGCTCAGTTTTGGGCTGGGTAATCGGTGTGATTGTTAAAGACAATTTTTTTTAATAATAATTAATAAGCATTTGTAACGTTTTATTAAAAACAGCTTTTCAACTACCGCAACGGGTGCGGGCTAAAACGCGCCGTGAGTATATAGCTTAAGTATTTGTCTGTATTTGCAACTAGACGTCTTTTTCACTCATGCTGAGATTCAGACCCGGGTGAGCAGGACGGAAATACGCATGCCAACCTAGAACCTCAGAGGCTGCTTATTTGGTTCAGTGGCTGACTCAGACTACTTTAGTGTCCAGCTTTAGTAGCTTGAAATGTATTTCATTGGTCTATAAAATAAAATCGAGGCTTTTGGCTTATACGCTGCCATCGTTCAATGTTATGGGTATCACAAAATACTTACAAATAAATTTGTGTTATATATATTGGGAATATATGAGTTTAATAAAGAAACTGTATCTTTATCTGCAATGCGGAAAAAAGACTCATAGGATAAACGGATTTAAAATTCTGATAATAACTCTAAATACACAAAATTATACCCTATTTTATACTCGACATCTCATAAGTTGAGATGAGGTCTGTAAGTAGCAAAAAGATGTTTGGATTTTATCTATACTTTTTGGTAAGTATTTTTACGCGAACATATAATATTGTAGATAAATTTAAAAAGTAAATGTATTTTGAGCCGCTTTATACTGATTATCAGCTTGATACACTTGGCAATACACTATTGCTTAGCTACACTCATGTAAAATAAATTTAAAAAAGTAACGTTTTTTTAGATCTTGACCGAAACATACAATCGCACTGCAAAACCGAAAGAGCAAAACTGGCACTTAAAAATACTTAGGTACCCTATAAAAATCATCGTCAAATAAAAACGAAATACCTTACATTTTCGCTAATGTTAAATCAACTACATAGGCTACCCGACCAAGCCAACAGGACGAATGTCAAACGACAAACGAATACAACGAAAAGATAAAACCGATGGAAATTAAAAAGCAATGGTTATAAATAATGGTAATGGTGGTGGCTGGATGCGAGAAGCGGAGGACCGTGAAAGTTGGCGCTGTCTTGGAGAGGCCTATGGCCAGCAGTGGACTGCAATAGGCTGTTATGATAAGGATGATGGTTATAAAAAAAAACGAGTTCGCCAATTTTTAAACAGCCGGTAAACATCGATTGACGGTTAATTTGACAGAACTCCCAAACAAAATAACTTGTAAAGGTAACTATGCAAATGGTTTTTTATAGTGACGTGACGACCGTTTTGGTGTAGTGGTTAGCGCCCCGGACTTCTAAACCAGCGGTTGCGGGTTCGAATCCCCCAAGGGGCAAATGTTTGTGTGATGAGCACGAGCATTTGTACCTAAGTCATGGATGTTTATAAATGAACATATATAAATGTATGTCTCCCTGTGACCACGATCGCTGTAAAGTGTTCGAAACGTCAGGTTTAAAATAAAATGTAAATAAATCGCGAAGTAATCCGTAAAATTGTGTTTTAATGAGTTCAACAATTCGCGTAAATGTAAGAAACAAATAATGTACTAGCTGTTGCCCGCGACTTCGTACGCGTGGACTCGATGATACAAAATATTTTATACTCCCGCCGCCATCCAGCTATCATGACCTCTTAGTCTACCATGTCGTAAGGAGAAGAGAGGAATGAAAAATCAAGGTCAATAGTCACACTTTTTAGATAGGTTACTATGACCTCGCCATCCGATCTAGTAAGAAAAATTCGCATCGCAGTGACACCGACTCCAAAACTAAATATTGTCGTATATCTTTTGTTAGTAAAAGTATGAAGGTATTGAAGGCAGTTTTATTCCTTTGTAAAAAAATATAGGTAACTTTAGGTTTTCGTGTTCAGGTCAGTCTCAAACCTCCCTACGCAAGAGATGAATGTGGTTTAGCATCTATTAATTGTGTCCCTACCCTACTCAAAGGTCGGTTTATAAGTAACTACTTTCGTAAAGTTATTATTATTAGGAGCCTGTCGTGTCCACTGCAGGTCAAAGGCCTACCTACCCTTTCCCCTATATCGTAAAGTAAGTAAGACTATTCTTATAGTTCAATTTCTGTTGACTTTGATCTTTCATTAATGAAATTAACAAATACATTAATTTAACAAAATTTTGACAAACTATTGTTTTCAAGTGATAAGCATTCACTATGCAATCTAAATATATTTTTTCACTCGAAAAAATGACCACCAGAGGCGGGAATCGAACCCACGTTCCTCGCATACCGGGCGATTGCCTAACCTCTCGGCCACCCTGACGTTGCAATGAATGCATAGTGAATGCTTATCACTTAAAAACAATAATTTATCGTATTCGCAAGCTTCTTCTTTCGATTGTTAAATACTTGCAATAGTATTTCTTTCGAGTGTTGAGGGTGTAATCTCAATAACATTGATGAAAGCAACGCAGCATTACAGCGTTAAAAAGCACTTGAAAATTTCGACAGGCTCTGCCAATGCCAGGGTGGCCCAGAGGTTCGGCAATCGCCCGGTATGCGAGGAACGCGGGTTTGATTCCCGCCTCTGGTGGTAATTTTTTCAAATGCAAAAATATATTTTGACAAAATGTCTGTGGTGAAAGTATCCACGAACTACTTAGCGTTAAAGTCAGCACCATAAATTTATCTGAAGGATTCACTTGATTTCTCCAGATTTCCATCACCAGCTCGTAACTTGGAGACAGTAGGATTCTGTCGGGAATTTGAAAATCAGTCTAAAGTAATTTCACATATCAATTGCTCCAGACCTTCAATTAGTGTTAGTCAATAGAAAATGCTCATCACGCTGAACAATGATCCCTAAGGCGCTCTATTCACATCTCTTGTAGTTGTGCTGAGCTGCTAGGGTTCTATATCAGTTGCTCCAGACCTTCAATTTGTGTACATCAATAGAAAGTGCTCATCACGCTTAACAGTGTTCCCTATGGTTCTCTATTCATATCTCTTATAATTGAACTGAGCTGCTAGGGTTCCATATCAGTTGCTTCAGACCTTCAATTTGTGTACGTTAATAGAAAATGCTCATCACGCTAAATAACTTTTCTTTAGGCGCTGCTTTCATATCTTTCTTAGTTTAAGTGTACTGCTAAGGTTCCACGTCATGTATCCAATCTGCAAAATAAGTTATAGCCTAGTATTTGCCCAGACTCAATAGCTACACAATACAAAAGTTTCATTCAAATCTGTTCAGTAGTTCCGGAGATTAGCGTGTACAAACAGACAAAAAGATAAACAGACAAAATAATTAAAAGTTGAAGATTCCCATTCTGTTACTGTTTTAACATCACCTTCGATTAGTTTTTAGTAAAAATACTCAATGTACAGACGCATCGGTTTTACTGTTTTATTATATGTATATAGATTGGGAAAAACTCAAGCTGACCCGCGAGTTAAATACTGTAAGGGAGCTCAGTTTAAACACATTTTAATTGATAAATCACATTAATTCACAAGAAATATGACGACGCGTACAGAGAGAATCGTGCGAGAGAGAGGGAAGATACATGTCAAACATTTGGCGGGAACGCGCGCGCACAGCAGCAATGGATTGCGTTCGGAAATCCCTTACAATACGTACAGCGCCATCTATATCTACATTATATTTTGTTGCGTCTTTTAATTTCTATTCGACTACTATAACCTGCACCCATTACAATTTTTCTGCATGACTTATAAGTATGACTGGGGGAGAATACTTTTAGCATTGAGTCCACCTTTTGTACACTGTCCTAAGTGCAATAAAGTTTTTAAATAAAAAAAATAATCTATTGACGATATAGCAAAAGGCCAACTTTGCTGCCGTCCTTACTTGGATACAATATTATATTACTCTTGATAATTTTTTAATGGTATGTCCGATTTGAATAATTCATAAAGTTATTTACAGGTCTGATATAGCCTTGAATATGACGTGATTTATTTGGATAAGGATTAATACCGACATACTGAAACAGTGGCTTTCTTTTTGCCGCCGCAAAAATTTCATATTTTTACCTAAAAAAGGAGTTATTGTGACTTAACTGTTATAGTCAGACATATGTTATCGCGGACTTTATTGTAGATAATGATGTCCTCTACAAAACTGTAGAACATTACTTTGCTCTATTGTCAATAGTTTTCGCAGCGTTCGCAATTTAATGATTTTCCTTTTTAACCTTTGGTTACATAATCGAAGTTTTCATACGGAACCCTAACTTTTTTGATAATGTAATATAGCCTATGTCCATCGCAGATAATGCAGGATTCTAATGGTGAAAGAATTTTTCAAATCGGTTCAGTAGTTTCGGAGCCTATTCGTTTGCAATAAACAAACAAACAAACAAATCTTTCCTCTTTATAATATTATTAATATTAATATTAATTAATTAATTAATAGTTAATAATTAATTTATAAGTATAGAAGTATAGATATAAGTATGTCTATCCGTTAGTCACCATAGCACAAGCTCACGCTTAGTTTGGGGCTAGGTAATTAGTGTGTTTGTTGAAACAATTTATAAAAAAAATTATTTAATTTATATACTTGGCAGTACACTATTGTTTAGCTACACTCATGTAAAATAAAATTAAAAAAAGTAACGTTTGTATTATTATAGTTAATTTTAATGCTATAAGTAACTAGCTGAACTTTTTACTTTCAAAGCTCAATAGGAACGATACATTTTTTTTTCACTGGCAGTTAAAATGTGTATAACAAAACAGGCCTCATTTAAAAACCTAAGCACGACTTATCCGGGTTTATTTAGTCTCCTAAACAATGTTGCCGGCAAACAAACAGTGAGCTTTCTAAATATCGCAGATGGCCCATGTTTAGGACTATTTAGAGCACAAAAATAATTTACCCGTATACGTTACTCGTATGCCAGATTCATTGTGTCGTGATGGGATGGGTGACCATTCCGACCATTTAAGTGATGTCCATGACAAGTATCTCCGTGCTTCGGAAGGCACGTTAAGCAGTTGGTCCCGGCTAATATCTGTTGATATTAGTCGTTAAGCCTAGTCAGAGGCTGACTTTACATGCCTGATTCATTAAGAAATTTAGTGAAGGCTGTGGTGCAAATTAAAGTACCTACTTACTTGAACACTTTTTAAGTTGGTTTTCGTATTTAAACAAGGGATAGATTAGTGCCTACGAGATGAAATGTGTTTTTAAAATTACCATTTCATGTGATTGAATCGCTGTTTTTTGCATCCTGTTAACAAGAACTCAAACCTTTATAATGTTAACAGCTCAAAGAAGAACACAATTTTTAAACAGCCGTTTTAATATTATTCGACAATATTCGTATGGGAATTGTGTCAAATAAACCGTTAATGTATGTTTATCGGCTGTTTTAAAAATGGTGAAATCGGGTCTTAAGTAGTTTTTGACCCGAGTTCACCAATTATTAAACATCCGTTGAACCTCAAATGACGATTAATTTGACAGAATGTCAATGCTAAATCGGTTGATTTAAAATTGGACATGTGTTGGTGAACTCTAGGCTAAATCTCTATCATAATTTGCATTCGGATTTATCAAACTATGATTGTAAGATGTGATTATCTAATCTGAATACTAATATAGCTAATCTAATACCAACTTCAGACTTATTCACATAAGACTTGGTAGAAGATCTACCTATTTAGTTCAACAAGCGTTTGTAAATACATAACAAAAATAAAAAACAAATGACTTATTCAAAAACAAAACCGTGTCCTTGAGGCAAGGAGGCGAGAATGCTGGCTGTGTTTCCGCGTTGGATAGCAATGCTTATCCTCTGAGCGAGAAACGAGCCAGCTCTTTTGTCTTCTAATAAAATGTTTAATTTGGGTACAATTTTTCCGAAAAGTAATTTATCATGGGGTCCCCACGGTCCAAATGTTTCAACGCCAAACGGCGCAAACACGTAGTCACCAGCAAGGGACTCGTATTTGCGTCGCTTAGCGTTTTCTGCCAACTCAGCAGCAGAACCAGCTTTAAGAGCTGATTCCCTGAAATGGCCAAAGTATCGACACAAGTTGAGCCCCATACTAAAGCCCGTCGCCGCTCGCAGGGAATGAGTGTGAGGCCATCTGGTCTCTTGCCATCATCACGCACCAACCAACGAGGTTCTAGCGTTGAAGGAAAATTAATGCTGGCAAGAGCTCTTTTGATGGCATCATTGAGAGGTGCATGGCGGGCGAGACGCCCTGCACTTTGCTGGCAACAAAGACCATGGAGACCGAATTTGTCGACCTCCTTGCCACAGAGACACGTGAAAGGTTCACAAACTGTAGCTCCGATTCGCAATCTCTCACACACCCGGAATGTCTCGCTATCGAAAAGGGTGCCTATATTTCTGGAAGGGAGAGCATTAGCCAGTGGCCTGATTCCTTACAGGAAACTGCCAACAGCTTTGCACTATGACAATCACTGATAGAATTTAGAAGAAGAGAATGGAAAGTCTCTCTAGCTAGTGGGGCATACCAAAGTTTTTGTTGGTGTTTTTCCTTTGGGATGTCTTCACCAGGACAGAGACTTTGCCAACACTCCTCCGCCTCTCTCACCTCAGTAAGTTGGCAAGGGTGTTTTTAGATTTTTTCTGTAAGTCTAGTGCTATACAGAGAGGGGAGAAAGACGGGGAGAGCACCTCTCGAAATTTTGCGTACGCCAATACCACCAAAACGAATAGGAAGTGTTACCTGTAACCAAGAATCATTTTCAAACTGAAGATTTAGAATTTTTTCAAGACTTTTTTTAAACGGAGGGTATCGAAAAGGGTGGTATCGAAAAGCTTGCACGAAGAAAATATGTGAATTTTGGGACAAAAAGGCATAATTTTAGAATAGTGTTCGTTTGTTGATGTGGCATCATCATATCAGCCGTAGGCTGCTTATAACAGGTTATTCTGGAAATACGAGTATATGGGGAAGGCCTATGTTCAGCAAAGGCTTATATTAATACATAATTATTTCCCTTACGAGTTATTACTAATACCTTACTATTATTATTAATTACTAGTAGTAGTACTGCCTCAAATCCTGTATGCTACTGAATACTGCATCAAAATGCCTGGTTGACATAGATTCGCTTGGTTATTGGCTACTATGTATTTAAAAATATTTTTAATTTCGGAGTCTTCTTTAAGAATACGCTATAAACTTGAATCTTGAAAGAATTTTTAGTCATCGAGCAAGATTTGAACCCCAGACACTTAGTACTATCAGTCCTAAGTCTTATGCACTCGCCCACGACGCTCATGCTTACCAACGCCAAATTAGCGACCATATTCTGCGTCAAACAATGCGAAACAAAAACGCATGAAAATTCTAAAACAGGCGTTTTCTCAAATATAAGACTACTTGATCGATATTTCACCTCCGGTGGGGGTCCACATACCAAATATCAGCGAAATCGTTAAAGCCGTTTCCGAGATTACAAATACTCGTATACGACTTATAATATATACATATTATTTTATTAAAATCTAAATCCTTTTGTCCATGTCACAGTTTGCTAGTCCCGTATAATGGCAACTAAAATAAACTCTCGTCTAAATGTCTCTCTCGTCTAAAACAGAAATGTAAGCCGTTATTCTTTCCATTCCCATCCAACACTTGCATTAACTTTTATGAAGCAAGTTTATATATACAGTTTCCGCGAACAACGCGAGGTGCATATTCAAGTGCATAGGATTTGGTTCATGCGCCTTCTAACTGAATAGCGGCTTATTCTCGGACAGATAAAAATGTTCTCTTTATGCAGCTGGGAATAAGGCACAAAATAACAAGATTTCAGCCGTTAAAACAGTGTTAAAAATACGTATAAATTTTTGGAGTTTGGCATAAAGATAGAAAGAAAAAGTAACTGAAAAATTAGGCTTCTCAAATGTTTAGACGTCTTTGGTCTTATTCAATTCAGTATGGTTATATTGAAATGTTACAATGAATCAGTTTTGCATAATTTCTTTAAAAACTTTCTTAGACGTTTAGTTAAGCTCTTACTTAAAGGGTGAAAATATACTTAATAACAATAAAAAAGTTAAATTAAAGTAGTCTGCGTTAACGAATACCTTACACTATAGTTCAAATACCAAATCAAATTCCTCTCGCTAGTTATGGTATTATATTTCTAGTTTGTATATTGCTTTTTAAGCTGTATGTGCCGACCTATTTGTAGAATAAATGTTATTGACATAATACTTATAAACAATTTAGGGTTTTGAAAAAGTATTCAAGATAGCTTTTCGGACAACAGCACGACATACAAGGTAAACACCATGGCATCTTATGCCATTGTAATAGGTTTTATTTTACTACAAAAAATGTACAGTTTGATTTGCTGGCCACCGCTAATCTGGTATAAATGAAAAAAAGACCTAACGTCGTCAACGACAAGATAAGCTCAACTGTCTGACCGAATGTCCCGTGAAGAAAAAGAAAAGTTGCATTTCTATTGCATTGAAATCAATGCAATAGAAATATGTCGTTCTTTTCTGCTTCATATAGCTGGCATTATGTTTTAAAACCATGATTTATGTGAAAGACCATTTTTAAGTTTTATGTTCATCATCAATAATATTATTATTAGCCGCTGCAGTCCACTACTAAACACAGGCCTCTCCTGTAGATATCCGGTGACCTATTATAAGCAGCCTGAATGTTTGTGCATTTCTGCGGCATATAAGGTCGTCTTCCATTTTGCCGGTTGACGCCCTACGCCACGCTTTTATCAAATGGTCTCCAATCAAGAACGTTTCTGCCCCAGCAGCCATCAGTTCTTTGCGCAATGTGCCCTGCCCAGCCTACAGCCACTTAAGCTTGCTGCTTCTTATGTTCTTTCAAATAAAATCATACAACATATTATCTATCTTTGGTTCGCATAGTGAATGTTATTACAATTAAAACAAAACACCCAAAATCTTTCGGTTTATCATGACCTAGCTAGTATTTGCCCTTTTTGGTCTTAGTAATTAGAAAACTGAAATTAAGCTGTTGTAAAATGAAGTTTATCTCAAACCTATCGAGCCAAGAAAGACATAGTCGCTTAATTCATAAACAATTCACTAAATTTGCATTATCTTGAATATAATCGATTAAATGAGGACATGAATATTCGTGCATCTGAAACTTATTGAAAGCCGTGCAACATTAGTATGCAGCGGCGGCGCTCACGAGATATTACGCCTGCATGTGTACAAGCAGTATAATGTACGTACAGCGCTTAATTATCATCTTCTCGAGTTGCATAACTATCGATAGTTTCGATGTCAATAGTTGTCCTTCAAAACTAGTAAATCGATAGTACCAATCATATCGATACTATTGATGTATATGAATACATTGCCCTGTATCAACTATCGATACTATCGAAAGTTAAAACTACTGATACATCGGAGGTCAATAAATAAATAAGACTGAATAAAGGATCAACCAAACTAGTTTTGTTAGTTGAAGGTTGGTGAATACGCATGCACTACAGCTAATGCAGTTGTAAGTTACCAACACCAACGTGCAAAAAACGGCGACAGACGGAGTCCGTGCTCAGCCGAGGCGACAACATCTCCTGAGGATGCCGCGTGGAGTGGCGAACGCGTCGAGGTTTTTTGCACGTTGGTGTTGGTAACTAACAACTGCATTAGCTGTAGTACTTGCGTATTGAGGGAGGGAAGGCGGTGCATTCTGCATTTGCCTTAACTGGTACTCAACGCGGTTGTGGTTGGTGTGGTTTTGGTGCCTGCGCTAGCGTCTCTTAGTGGAAATTTAAAGCAAAATAACTGTATTTTATTTTTCCCATATAATCGATTTCCGCAAAGTAACGCCTGATTCTATTAGTTATGTGAAATATTCTCCATTTTACGCTTCCGCTGCCTCTTCCGCGTTTTCTGTGGCACGGGTCCAGAGAGGAACTAGTATGCTAATATAATTATGGACGCCTTGCTATTTGTTCTGCCACTGTCCAGAAAATGTGGACTGCTTGTGGAAGTTAGAGCAAGTTTAGGTGAACTTTAATTTTGCTCCTTGTTGAAGTGGAACCTAGAAATAGGTTAAACTAATAAATTTTGGAAAACTGTAGCAAATGAGAGAGGTAAAAATGTTTATTGTAGTTTAAATTGGTCGAAAGCAACGAAAAATTTGTAAAAATAAAAACAAACTTTGTTGTTCCATTTCTAAACATACACTTCACGACACAAACGGGATTTAATGCAACTAATGATACTTATTTAAAAGGCAAATTTGTATTTACCTTCCCGACGTTTCGATTCGGTTGCACGAATCATGTCAACCCGCGACCATGATTCGTGCAACCGAATCGAAACGTCGGGAAGGTAAATACAAATTTGCCTTTTAAATAAGTATCATTAGTTGCATTAGAGGTGCCTGTGGCGCAGTGGCGGCAGCGCTTTGGTAGTGATACCAAAAGTTAAGCAATCCACGGCGCGGTCGTGATTGGATGGGTGACCATTCCGACCATTAAAGTGACGACCATGACAAGCATCTCCGTGCTTCGGAAGGCACGTTAAGCAGTTGGTCCCGGCTAATATCTGTGGTATTAGAGGCCCTAGGGCGGCTTGATAACTTCTGACAGTAAGGTTTGTCACTTGCCTTACATACACCCCTCCACCAATCCGCACTGAGCCCGCGTGGTGAAGTATGCCTCCTCATAGTTCAGGTGAGGCCTTTTCCCAGCAGTGGGATCTAATAGGCTGACTTATTATTTATTATATATTATAGTTGCATTAAATCCCGTTTGTGTCGTGAAGTGAAAATAAAAACAACTAAAATAAAAACTACAACCTACTAACTAAAAGAGGTAGCATAATGTATTGTGAGGGTTTTTTCTAGTTTGATTCCGAAAAACACCTACTGCTTACTTCCTGAATAACAATACAATATTAATTTTAATTAATATGTTTTCTTTTTTAATAATTTTTGCGTAATATTTCCTCCTATTTACTTTAGTTCCTAAAACAAATATCTTCATAACTCTCTTCTGAAACTCGTTATAACCTTCATTATTGTTTAGGGTTGTAGATTGAGGCTACACGATGTACGACGTGCAGTTGAAATTTTAGATAAGAATTAAGAAGACTGACTAAACTTGACCCAATAGAATAAACATTGTATGATTCCTTGGGCTGCCAATTCTGAATACAAGACAGAGTCGACAGATTTCGTGCAGGTGAAATTTTTAAAAATACGTAAAGTCCATACGTCTCACAGGTACTTATACTCTAACTTTTTAGGATAAGGTTGATCACAATTGATTATTGCGCTAAGATGTGCGTATGTAGCTTGGTTTCATTGATTAAAATAAATGTGGGATTAAGCTTTAAATAAATTCGCATTAGTTCTTTAAGGATTCTAATTTCAAAAAGCCTATATTCCGTCGACCAAACTTGAACACTGTCACTGCTGTTATCACCAAATAAATTCTGATCCCGCCAATAATCAACCGAACCCAATGACTATTTAATTCGCAATCAGCAACGAATCATGGACATCGAATTAATTAATCAAAATTCGAATGTTAACTTCGTACACGTCAAATTTTAATGTCCGTGCTAACTAGTGACGCCCCAATTACGAGCTCAGTACAGTCATTGGGAACTGACTTAATCAGCGAGGGATCGAGGGGCGACTACGTCCCGTTTGATCGATTTCCTGATCTGACACCCTTATAAAATACTTAAGCAACAGTGACGTCGACGCAGGTTTTTATTATTCATACAGAACAATTTGTGGCAATTAAGCAACTAAAAAAATTAATACGTTACGTGTAGTTGGGCCAAAAGTTGTCAGATGGATAGATATTTTTTTATTGCATACTATTACCGAAAAAAGTACAGCAATTTACCAAGAAAGATGTACAATGTAGCTAAACAACCTTTAGGTAAAGAAACATACTTACAAGAAGGGGGAGTTTGGTACAGAAGTCAAAGATTATGTGAAATGAACAAATAAATGAATGTAGGTATTATCATTACTTTTTTCACGCTCCCAAAAGGTTAAGGGCACATGATTTTAAAATTTTAGCTTCTCGCAAATGGATTTCCAAATCTAGAAGTCTTGTGTGTAGCCTGATGAGCTGGTCATTATACCAAAGTTTTTTAAATATTTAACTTTGGTTTTTTATAGCGAGATTGAGTATGCCTTCTAATCAATCATTTTTTCACAATAATAAGTATGTAACAGATATTCTGGTAGACAAACGGATGGACAATAGCTAACGTGTTTGATTGTACACACGTTTATCAAATAGTTCTCAGTGGTCAGTCAATATGGAATATGAGCCCGATGAATGACTGATTATCTGCAGCATTAGAGTTCCATTATTCACAGTAATAAACTGTTGGTGATTTGACAAACTAATTCATGCTTGCTTTACTTATTTATCGAGTTTGTAACAATTGTTATATCAGAGCGGTTTGCTGAATAAACAATTACGTAGCAAACAAAAGTGTAAGTTCAGTGAAATATTGTAGAGATGTACTGTTTGGTCGAGCCGCTATATCGGGTTCTCAAGCGGACTGAGGAAGGTGGCCGGTGGTGGCTGGATGCGAGAAGCGGAGGACCGTGAAAGTTGGCGCCGTCTTGGAGAGGCAGTGGACTGCAATAGGCTGATATGATATGAAGCGGACTGTAAACGCTAATTCAAATTAAATGGTTTTGTTCATTTAAATAACACAGATATATAGGAGTTCAATTTTCAATTCCCTTTTTAGGGTTTTTCAAATCTGACAATCACGAAAATGTTTCTTCTTTTTACTCCGCGCTGCTGTCACACGCGCGCGGAGGTTCCATGTCCCGAACATATACTGTTTTAAATCTTTATTAATTGCGTCGTAAAAATGTTATTTTGACAATATGAAACTCAGGCGGTGTTATTACAAAAAAATAGACCAGGTTTAAAGTAGGTCTTAATATTTGCCGACAACAGAGGAATGAATGACACATTCGTGACATGACCTAATAGAGAAGCGCTTTTCTAACTGGCTAGCTAATAGCTTAGTCCTGTCTTAAACCTGGTAAAAAGTTTTTGGAATAACGGGAAGAATGTTTTTATATTTTAGTCTTTATGTTTTTACTTATTTATTAGGAATGTTGTGAACTTTGTGGTCAATACAGAACTTTTTTTTATTTACCTATATCAATAACTGCAATACTTTATTCGTAAAAAAGTGGATGTCAGTTATGCCCTCTGCCGGCGTTCCTTACATCCTGCGATTGGCTAACCACTCGGCCACCCAGGCGCAAGTGCAATATATAGTCTTTAAATATTTTTTTGAACTAAGCTTAAATAAACAGCTGTTGTATCAGTAACAAATAGTGACCGCCAAATATCTATCAGTATGGTTTAATAAGGCGCGGCGGGCCATGTTCGCAGTCAGACGTTGCGACCGCATTTCAGCGCCATAGTTATATAATATGTGGCCGCGGTTACTCAAAAACAATACTAATTTGATATAGTCACATTGAGCAGTTAGAAAACAATTGTAATGAGATTAACTAAAACTGGATTGGTTAATTTGTCATTGCGACATAATTTCATTATGTTCTTCATTTCAAAAACGTGCCGTGATTTTACAAAATAATTTATTACTTGGGATGAGCACTGGTAATGAAATGAAGGTAAAAAACAAATTAAAAACAAATATTTTTGCAGACAAATAAATTATACTTTTAATAAAAGTGTACACGAGGTAACAAAGTCCCAAAAAACGGATACAGGTTCCAAATTTTGTGCTATTAGGGTTTTTATAAAATAAGGCAAAAGATACTTATTTTCGAAATCAGTCAGACGTTGACTAAGGCTTTACACTAGCTTACATAAACAAAATATACAATGTTTGTAAAATTATTGCCAGTGAGTCTTACACCCGTATGAGAAGATGTTTTCGCGATCTCTTTACTCCATTGCACTCAACCTTGGTTAAGGATTTTGGTATTTTAAGTTGACATACCCGGCCTCGACTTGACACTTTCCTCACTGGAGAGGAATATGAGTCGAGCATTCAACTGCCAAATTAAGGTCTACTATCTACCTTAAGATCTTTCTCGACGCCTTACATCGAGATAAATGTGACGCTATTTTTTACACAAAAATAATTTACTTCCAAGATTAAAGGACTTGTCCATTAATGGTTTTTTATTCGTCAATATTTCTAACCAGAATAAACTACATATTATAGGAAAGAGTTCACAAAAACTAGCCTTTCTGCATAATTAATATATTTTTTAAGGCCGCCGATTTAGAGAAAAATTTAAATTATTTTTTCTCTTTGTCTGTACAAAAACCGCACCTTCGCCTATATCAATTAACGCATGAAAAAAAATTGCCAGCAAAATTGACATTCCATTGACAGTAGTGCCTATTATATTATCTGTGGTAGTACCTAGTAGTATTTATCCACCAGTGGAAAGGCAATGGTACATAGCCATACAGCCAGGAAATACAAGTAAGTGATCAATGGATGAAGTCTGTTACAAAACAAATTTTTTCTCAAAAATGGAGGCGTTTAAAATTCTGATTTCTATGGTTACGTGTTTTGTATTTTTGTAGCTTAAAGATAAATAAAGGTTATTGGTGGTTGGTGATATCTTGGAATAAAAAACCAGCCTCCATACAAAAAGAGGACAAGTCCTTTATGACAATCCTACAATTTTTCCGCACGGACGTATTTAAACGACGCTGAAAATTCTATAGAATTTTACTATACAATTTAAAAAACAGAAATGAACTTGTCTATTCCACCATTATTAGGAATCTTGTCATCTTAAGTTGAGGTAGAAGTTTACCACTGTGAATTTCAATCTCGAGATGATTTCGAGGACTTCCTAAGGTTACCTTAGCTAAGGCCGAGTGGGTTAGACCTCGAGTAAACGTCTTAGAATACGGGCGTTAGTGTAAAGCTGCTGCAACTGAAGAGGTATAATACTTTTAGATACCGCACCTCCATTTCTAACCTATTGGGTAACGAGAGGTGTTTTTGGAAGCTACACGTCATAGCTGGAAGTGAAAGTTTTTTTTAAAGTTCTAACATTTCTATTGTACGCAGTTTGTACGTGGTGTATTTTGCGCCACAAAATGAAATGGAGGCCGTTGAAGGGTTGGCGTTCGTTTGTGACAGTTACTGCTTTTTTTTATCTACTATGAACACTGTGAACAATGTATTGTTAGTCGAAGGGTTAATGCTTCAGGTATGGTAAAAATAGGCCAATACCATTTACTAATTAATTAATATAGAACAACATCACATACACTGCTCTGACGTCAAAGTAAGTAGTTATAGCCCTTGTGTTAAGAAAATCCAAAACAACGGTGGTATCACAACACCCAGATCCGAGAGAATATAGAAAATATGAACCGGGAATCGAATCCGGGACCTCAAGAAATGGTGACACCTTGAAAACCAGAACAGTTCCTACAACCACGGAGGTCGTCGAGAATCTACGAAGCATATTTACTATAATTTCTGTTTGGTTAAATTTGGATATTGGGTATGTGTAATCAGTAATACATTGTTTTAAATCGAAGCTTTAACTGTTAGGTATGTATTGTGTTTTGTTTATGTATTGAAATTCGGATCCGCAGTACAGTTATTTTGTATCAAAAGCTATTTCACTTAACTTAATCTAGTAATATAAATAAGTCAGCCTATTAGATCCCACTGCTGGGAAAAGGCCTCACCTCAACTATGAGGTGGAACGAGCCATACTTCACCACGCGGGCTCAGTGCGGATTGGTGGCGGGGTGTATGTAAGGCAAGTGACAAACCTTACTGTCAGAAGTTATCAAGCCGCCCTAGGGCCTCTAACTAGGCTTAACGACTAATACCACAGATATTAGCCGGGACCAACTGCTTAACGTGCCTTACGAAGCACGAAGATGCTTGTTATAGACGTCACTTAAATGGTCGGAATGGTCACCCATCCAATCTCGACCGCGCCGTGGGTTGCTTTACTTTTGGTATCACTACCAAAGCGCTGCCGCCACTGCACCACAAGCACCTAGTAATATAAGTATATCACTAAATTTGGACCGTTTTATAACTATATTCCTAGTGAGATAGTAATGAATCGCTCTTGTATAACTATGTTACGGTATATTATTATACGGTTTTATCTATCTTAGTGCGACATCAACATTAATCATCAGCCTAATCTTCTTATAGATAATTTAACTAGATCTCGCATAAGACTCGATTTAATAAAATAGTTACATAATAAACTTTAGTGAATAAAGTGTTCAAACGAATCAAAACATTACCTAAATAAGAATTCAATTTAGAAGGTAGGGTTTGGATTATTAAAATATATAATTTTAATTCTGAGAACGGAAAACTTACGTGAATTAGGGGCCTAATCCAAAGGGCGTATTAATAAAACTGAGAGATAAGTAATATTTGAAAACAAATTTATCAACCAGTAGATGTTCAATTGTAACAATCCTAACAAGCGACGTGAAATAAATCAGTCACACTTTATTTTGTTAAAACGAGTATGTAGTCGCAAGAAATAGTCATCAAATTATAAACATTTTTTTTTGTGCATGCCTGTGTTTATTTTGATTTTTGATTTAAAATGGGTTTACTCTTGACTCTAGACTAAGCCAGACGTGGCGTAGACAGAGTCGACGGTGGAGCGAGCTAACCCAAAAGTCGAATTTAAGGGGCACTCTTTGTGACAAAACCAATAGTTTGTTGAAGGTGCAACAAGAAGAACTGGTCAACACTTTAATTTTGTGTTTTTAAACTTAAAAATGCTTTTTCGATCGCTTCAGTAAGCACCCATTTTCGTTGAAAGTACGACTCGCCTGTGGTAACCTAAGGTTTAGGGCCACGAGGGCATATGAGGGCTTAAAAGACGCGGCATTTGAAGGGCTTTAAGAAGATGTAAAAATATTTTGGAAAAGTTTGGTTTAAAAAAAATGGTTTTGAAAGAAAAGGTCCCTTTCAAGTCGTATAGAGCACGCGGTCTGTGATTTTTAATAATAATAATATAATAATATAATGTTTATTTCAATCTACAAAGGATCATTAGTTGCATGAATTGGGAGTTAAATTTCGCCACGTGTTCAGTGTAAAACGGTGAGCCTATTTTATTTTTCATGGCAAAAACTGGTTTTGTACTGCCTCGCGCGAATCAAACCAAGTTCATACCTCTTGTTAACACTGGAATAGCAGAAAAAGTCGTAAAAATCCAGCCTAGTAAAATTCCGGCGCGTAACTTTACACCACTCTGTGGACGGGATATATTGGATGGTTTTATCTGTGGTGCGGTTGACACATTCTGCATTTATCTAATAATACAATATTTCATTTATCAGTTCTTAAGCATGGGTAATAAAAGATGTTGCATACAAAATATTTGTAGGCAACATACAACCATGGTACACCATAAAGTATATGAACACTTATAATACATAACAATCCTATTTTGCTATTGTTATGTACTTTTATTATCATTTACAATGAACAGTTACAGTTTGGTATCGATGAAAACAATCTTAAATTAATGTTAGTTTTGTAAAAATATCCATGAAAATATTAAAAAATGATTTTACATCTTGTCACCAAAAAATAAATGTTTTAAATTATCATGATCAATTTTTTACCGTGAAAGCCATGGAGCGCAGTTTTAACGTCTTAATTTTAAAACTGCATAAGCTCCTCAAACATGAGTTTGCACACGGCACGATATAGGTTTCAAATTCGGTGGATTATAAATGTTTGGCGCAACTGGGTTAGGAAGGCAAAGGGAAGCGCTTCCTACCGACCGGTTGTTATGGTCGGGGACCAAGGTCCGATGGTCACCGTCTTGGTTTAGCTATATGTAGTCAAGCTCGTGCTAAATCTTACATATCGCGGTTTGTGTTGTATGGAGCGGGCTAACAGCGCCATCTAGCCTGTAGGAGCCGAGTCAGGGCGTCGCGTTTGGAAGTTGCTTGCTAATGTGGGCGACAGTGGTAAGATGTCGCTACAAATGGAAGTTAAAATTGTACCTTTGTTACGTTTTTACAAAAAGCGCAGTCTGGCTGCTTTCCCGGTAAAAGCGATGTTAAGGCCTACAATGTGCGCTAACTACATCAAGGATTGATTTTGGATTACTACAGTTGAAGGTTTAATTAAATTTCCGCGCGAATTGGGTCTCAAATGTTTTTTTGTGTCCGCGGTCGCAATCTGTGATTATGAAGTGGAAACTTTCATTTGTTTTGTTGCTTACCAAAACCTTTGTTACAACCATGATTAATGATATGACATATCTATGCTATGATTCACTTGGATTTAAAAATATATATACACAACTAAAAATATTCGCATTGTTAGAAATATTAAAAAATTACATAAAAGTAAGCAATTTGTAAAGTCATTTAATGGATTTGATAACATTACATAATTATGATGTAAAATCTTCTTTGGCACACATGTATATTTAATTTCGGTTCGTTATCAACCCTAGCGTTTACACATGACGGCTAAATGTCACCGGCGATCGAACTCTCATGTACAGGGAGAGTCACCACTGTGTCATAGTTGAGATGAGGCCTTTGCCTATCAGTGGCATCTTTAGACGCTTACTTTACTAATATTACGTGTATAGTTTTTTACCAGGAAATTCACTTCATTTGATATCTGAATTACCTGTGTACCTAAGAGCACGTTCACACGTGGATGATTCGTGATTTTTGACGATTCGTCTTTTTTCACGATTCATTCTTTTTTTTTGACGGCGGAAATGCTTTTTGAATGCCCATGTTCACACGGATCACAAACCGTGAAAAATAACGATACATCTTGAATCACGAATCGTGTTTTAAAAATCACGAATCGTCAAAATACACAAATCGTGAATTTATTGTGACGAATCCGCTGATGCCACCAACTCGGATATTTTGACGAATCGTGAAAAAACACGATTCCGTATGCAATGTGAACGTCCATCCGTCATGACGTATCCTGTATTTTAACGAATCGTCAATGACGGATCCCGTATGAATGAGCCCTGATCAAAATCAAATCCCACAAGGGGCAAACTTTTGTACCTAAGCCAGGGTAATTATAAATAAACGTGAGGGTTGTAAAAAAAATGTGTGGATGGACCAGCGGCTTTATGTTCTCATTAGACCTAAAGGCACCTGAAGAAATATCAGATGAATCTTTTAACTATCATCATCTTAGCGTTATCCCTGTTGTGCACTTGCACGCAAAGGCCCAGGGTCCTTTTTTAACCATGATCCAGGATATGACACAGATCAGGTAATTACAGTGGAGTGACTGCCATCTGACCTCCGTGACCCTGTTAACAGGGGAATCAGTTTGAATCATGGTTGCAGTCAGTCGTCTGAATGTGCCGGTTCCCTCACCGTAAGAGCATCAGTTAGTAAAATAAACTAAATAAACTTTTATAAAGGTTGTATACCTATCAATAACAAACGGGGCAAGCGAAACAAACCGATAGAAGTGATTTCATTGAGTTGCTTGAAATATACCTTGAACGAAATACACAACATAATAATGACGACCAACAGTATGTATCACTCAACAGGAGGAAGCGAGCATTTGAAATATTTTACACAAACATAACGGCGAAAAACGTTATTATTTAGCGAAACAATGCGATAACAAACGATGCGGAAACACCATAACAGAAATGCTAATATCATTTATTCATCCACGAATTCTTTATGTCTTCGAAACAAATTACTCTGTAAAAGCGAGCGCATACGGGACGATTTTTGGGACTTTAAAATGGATTTTAGGTTTTGTGAAAATTGGTGAGATCGTAAATGCTCAATTGTGTTACTATAAAAAAACCAGACAATGACTAACTCTGAATTGAAAATACCTTTACTTTTTAAAGGTATTTGGCGTTTTGGCTTATATCTGAAAATATAAGACTTCGAAGTAAACTGAACTAAAGCATCACTGACTTAGTACTTTCTTAAATAAGATAAAATAAATTATTGAGAATAAAACTGCACCGAAATTTACAATAACCCGACAATTATAAACTTCTTTTATAAAGGATATTGTAGAATCTACTGCTATAAAATTGCTTAGTTGGTCTGAAATAAATGAGAAAAGGTCTATATTAAGAAGGTATTGAGTCTGCCAATTTTTGATGTATCATAATATGATACATTATAATTATAAATCAATCCCACTATTGAACAGTCGTCAGCACATAATCAGACTACACATTTTCGGTGCAAAATCACACCTATTACGACTGCATAAGACGTCGCAGTGTTTACCGTGATGTGTTTTTTTCATTACGTTTTTGAAGTGAAAACTTCTTTAGCGGCGTTGTGCTCTTTTTTTGGAATGGGTAAAAAATGTTAAACTCGCGTCAGGACACGTGACCTGATCGAAAATTCGTAAGACGGATGGAGAGTAGACAGCTGGTGCGGCGTAGGAGAGGGAGTATCCCCCTCTCTTTCTACGGCGCGGCGAAAATGTATGCCTGCGCCTGCTGTTTCGTTTAGGCGGCGCAGGGCGCTTGCGCGAATGTTCGTGTGTGTTTATGTTACAGCGTGCTACGCGCATCCATGGATAGTGACAGCTGATGGCTCGACCGTCTGTGTAGTGGCCATACTGCTGTGTATTCGTAAAATTCGTGTATATAAAGTGTTTAAAATATGGAAATTGAACAAAGTGCATACATTCAAGTTTTCATTTCTACCAACACTCCCAGAGTGCAACCCGTCGTTTTTTTATGATGCAATAGAGTTAATTTAAATAAAATAATAAATAAAATTAACGCTGCAGCTGTAACTTACTACATTTAATATTTTTTGCACCAAACATTGCTAAATTGTCGTGACAAGAAATCGTCTCGTGTGCACCTCCCTTAATATTTTCCGTTGGAAATTTTTCCTCAACGGATTATGGTCGACGGTATTGAATTTTACAACTCGCACCGGTATTTACTTTTGCCGTAATAGCAATTTATACATCTGGAGAAGAAAGTAGGCGCGCTAATCTGACAGCTTATAGGAGAAATTTTGAGGGAGATTTATTTTAAAAAATCAGCGGCTTTTGGTTTTATTGGTAATAAGTATAACCACTAAGTTAAATTTGAACAATGAAAGAAACTTTTTTTCAAGGCTACTCAAAAACACAAAGTTTATACTTAACTTATTAATCTGTATCGATATATTTATATTTTCTAAATCATAATTGTAAAAATGATTAACAGTAAGAGGCAAAATAAAAAGAAAGTCGGCAAATAAATTACTAAAATCAACAAGAGACCAAATGCGAATTCAAAATTAAAAATCTGTCGATTACGTTTCCTGTAGGATGCCCTTTTCAGTAAATGTAATGCGTAATGTAAACGTGTATTGCGCACACTCTTGTGCAATATGATATCTCCCGCGCAGTCGGATAATCTCTCTTGAGATTGGCCACTGTAGCAGGCCTGTGTAGCTTCCCGCGTAGGTAGCAAAAACGTACCTACGCGCGGCGACCCCTTGGTAAGGGTCTTAACAAGTTGGGTGTCGCTAGCCGGCAGCGACACGCTCCCGCGTTTTATTCACCGGCGGTGCGCTACACTAGGTTGCTGGTTGGACGAGCGTGAATAAAGTCCTAGAAAGATGCGCTAGATGGCGTAAGTTGCTTCTTGTGACAGTCAACCCTATCGCGTTGCGTGATAGTACGTCACTGAATAGGTTTAGTGTATTATGAATCATATTCCAGAGTTATAAGAATGAAATTATCTCGCAATGTATTTTTGTTTTTTTTTATTTACACGAAAATGTGCTTGAGTCAGAGGCGAATTGAATTGCACCATATCGTTAACAACATTGAGTAAATATTTCTTTAAATTTCATTGCAAAGTCATACTTCTGTACGGAGTACTAGTACTTATTCTGTGACTGTAGTCAAAATTCGGTTAGAAGGATTTATTAGGATGCCCTTTTGGAAAGAGTTTAGGTTTAACTGTTAGGCACTCGTCTGATTGATAGTGGTATATAATATAAGGTGTATTCGCTGATTTTGTGTTTGGGAGAACTTGTAGGGACTCAATAGTCATAAAACACAATAACTTTTATGGGTTCAACATCGAAATGCTTAATAGTTTACTTACAAAACCCCTGAGAAGAGATTAGCTGATATATTTTATTTTGTGATTTCGGGGTTGGTCCCATAGTTAAATTGTATTAGAGCTGCAGTATCACTAAAAGGAATACAGTTAATAATTCAGACCCTGTATATCTACTAATGTACATCTATATGAATAATATAAAGAGGATAGATTTGTTTGTTTGTATTGAATAGGCTCCGAAAATACTAGACCAATTCAAATTAATTAAGGTACAGAGACAGTTTGAGACCTTGGGAAGGACATAGGCTACTTTTTGTCGCGATATAAAATCATCGGGGTGGTGAAATGGATAAAAGTTTGTATGGAAAATCCACGGGAATTGCTATTTATTATAAAAAAACAAAAACCGACTTCAAAACTGCCTACAGTGCTAATTAAAACGTAAAATTTTATAAACAAATTTAAACTGAAAATTACAAAATAATATTTAATGTACCTGACTGTTCTACGAAATTATACAAGAAACCTACATCCAATTTATTATCTGTTATTTTTGGAGTTGGTCAAATAGTCAGAGTCAGCGAAATAAATATTTGATTTTTGTTAATTACTACGTAACTATTTTAGACCTCGGTTGGTTGATTTTTCTTCAAATGTCATGGTCAAAGAGTTTTGTTCTGCTAGCGTTATTAAAATCAAAGTCATCCCAGTTTTGTTAGAAAAGCGTTTTTAATACCTACTCGTTATTTACAACTGTCGTGAAAAGATATTATATTTCCGTTGCAAAATATACACCAATGGTACTCATGACTTTGTTCATTTTCTATTTATAACAATAGTATATTACTTTAGTGAGGAAAGTACATAAATCAGCTTTTCATTCTAATGAGGAAACGTAACGCAAACAAATGAGCTTTCTCGAAAGCTCTCGAACAATATGTGTGGTGTGAAATGAGAGATAAAAGTTTTAATGGAAAATCTTTTGGCGCAGACGAAATTGCGGGGAACCGCTAGTTTTTTTTAAAAAGCACTATACAATAATAAATCAAAGGAAAAACGGCAACATAGACATTAGAATTACATGTTTTTTGTGCAACCAAAAAAATAACGAAGCGCAGCCGATGTAAAACTAAATGTGATTACTTTTCCGGTCTCCAAATATTTCAGTCAGTTTCCCCACTGTCTGATTCCCCAATTCCCCGGCTGCATTAATAAAACATGCAGTAACGGATAATAGCGTCGGTCGCAAGTGTACGTGGCAGCAATCATTATTGTTTCACTCTTGCATTTCAGATCATTACGGAATACAGTTTCGGAATTTATTAAACGTTGCTGTAAAAGTGATTTGTGTGACTTTTTTTGTATTGCCTGCTTGTTATGAAGCATGCTTGTTAAATGCTTTTTGGTTAATGACAATTGTTTTAAAGAAGACCATGATAATAAATTCAAATGTATATATTTAAGTATGAAAAAAAGATGTAATAAAAGATAACATGATCAGTGTATGATACATGGATTGATGGAATCTGGCGTCCAATATGTTTGATTTTAGAAGGTCCTTGGGTATTTTAAACAATTCAGTACTAATCTGAGTTCAAAAAAACCGGTCAAGTTCGAGTCAGACTCGCGCACGAAGGGTTCTGTACTATTATTAGCAATACGACACTAGACTAATGACCTATATTTAGTATTAAAAGCGAAAAAAAGACAAATTTGTATGGGCCCCCCTTAATTTTTTTTTTTTTTTAAGTGAATATACATATTAATATTCTGTGAACATTTCAAGCGTCTACCTGTTGCCATTATTAATATCGAGCAAAAAACGGCAAAAAAATCACTTTTGTTGTATGGGAGCCCCCCTTAAATGTTTATATTCTGTTTTTAGTATTTGTTATTACAGCGGCAACAGAAATACATCATCTGTGAAAGGCTCATGAGGTAGAGCCTGGTGACAGACAGACAGACATCGGAGGCTTAGTAATAGGGCCCCGTTTTTACCCTCGGGTACGGAACCCTACAAAAAGAGAATTTAAGGTTTATAGTTGACTGAAATAGTAACGTTACAAAATACGCACTTTTGAGGTATGTAAAGTGCGTATTTCTTGGATTCTCGTTAACTTTAATTTATTAAAGCCTCAATAAAGGCTTCTTCATTTCCAATAAAAATAATGTTGTACTTCATCCAAGTTAGACGATTCAATTTAACTTGGCCAAACGATTCTCAAGACTTGAGAGGTTCTATTGCGGTTGTTACTGTCTCTCGTATGTTAATGTGCTAAGTCCTCTACGTCGTTGAATAAATAGGCACAGAGGGAGCAATAAATTAGGGCTTAGGTTAAAATAATTTAAATAAATTAATATTTTTTATCAAGCCGGGGTGAAATGTCTATCGTCTAACTCTTTTTTTTTATTAATAGGCAGACATTTGAATCTTACCATTAGGTAAGATTCAAATGTCTGCCTCCTCATCGCCGCATCCGCAGGCCGCATCGTCGTGTCACATTCCATTAGGAATGTGACACGACGATGCGGCCGAGGATGGGTCATGTCTAATTAATTAATCTAAGTATTCCTCTTTTCCACGTAAAGGTAAAGTCCAGGCCAGTCCGGATTACCTAATCCAGGCTGGCGCAAATAGGCTTTGAACTTAGACAATAGGTCTTGAACAAATCCAGATTAGCTAATCAAGACTTGCGCAAGTGGGCTTTCAACTCAGATAATAGGCCATGAAAAAATCGGAAGTGCGCAAGTGGACCTATGAAAATTAGTAAAATACATTTCCATTGTACAACTAACTCCAACATCACTAAATGGACCATAACAAGCTGTACAGTGTTAGCCACTAGTTTTATAGTGATAACAATATCTGCAAGCGCCACTCGAGGCGAGAGCCACTTGGGGCTTGTTGATTACGTGTAGCGGCCAGCCGGGGAAGTACTTTGTTTCGTGATATAATGTGAGTGGCGACAAAATGTACGTTTCGTAAAAGGTACAGTCGCGAGCATTAACATGTATACATCTGCATTTGATTTGAGACCTCATTAGAATGGCATAAAAACTAATTTGTCTACATTTCATTGCTCGTGTCTGTACTCAAGTGTCGTGGAATGTAGACCGTTAGCAAGTTGAATATGTGCAGGTAGAAGTATCGTAAGTTTATAAGCGATCGGCGCTTATCTGAGTCCTCGCCTGCGGGGTGTAGGGGTACGGGCATAGGTGAGAACAAGGATTTGATTGAGTGATTTGAATTTTGAAAAGAATGCGAAGTTCGAATTTCAAAATCCAAATCACAAGCGCCCACCGCTTATGGACCCTGTTCTCGTTTACCCCCGCACCCCTGTACTCCGTAGGCGAGGTCTCAGATAATCGGTTGGACTATAGTCCGTTTTTCTTGCTTGGCAAGCATTGGAAACAATCTATTCATGACTTTCGTAAATAATAATTTGTAAAAAAACAAAACATGACTGCAAAAATTATTATATTTTTGAAGGTATCTTTTAATGGCTTTCCGATACCCATATTGCTATGGTAAGGAAAAAATCAATCCCTCCTCCCTTATGTCATTTTCACAATTTTGACAAATTCAACACCTCATGTGTCAAAAACTGTCCAGCCGTTTGGGCTGTAGGGCGTGCTAAACAATTATACACACACATACTCTAGAAAAACATAACCCTCCTTCCGCAGTCGGGTAAAGACAAGGGAAAAAAATACTTATTAGATATGAAAAGCTGTATGTGTAAATAATCAATTACCATAGTAAGCTTGGAGTTTACCAACACAAGTTTGTTTTTAATCAGCCGGTTTAGCATATTTTGTATAAATAATAACAATAATAAATTGTTTCAACAAACACACTAATTACCTAGCAAAGTCAAAGTCAAAATTTTTTTATTCAATTTAGGACACAAAATGCCACTTATGAACGTCAAAATATCAATCAATTATGGCCCATATGGGGCAGAACATGTCTCCTTATCTTTTGGGCCCTACTAGCGCTTCGAGACAAGACACAGACAATCTGGCAAGTGCTGAGAAGAAACGCCGGAACAAACTCAGTCACCACTAGCTGCCACAAAAATAAAACAAATCAAAATAAACAGGTAGGTACATCAGTTTGGTGCAGGCTGGACTGTCCATACATTCTCGTCATTAAGATAGTCTTGAATTTTATAATACCCCTTCGACATTAGGGTAGTTTTGACATGTAACTTAAATTTATTAATAGGTAGTTCGATAACATTATGAGGTATTTTATTGAAAAATTTGACACAATTTCCCAAGAATGAATTAATTGTTTTGGCTAATCTGAAGTTAGGAATGACAAGTTTGTTTTTATTTCTTGTGTTATACGAATGAATATCACTTTTTTTTATAACAAGATCTAAATTTTTGCGTACGTACATTATATTATCAAATATGTATTGAGAAGCGACAGTGAGGATGTTAATTTCTTTAAAGAATTCTCTCAGGGATTCGCGGGGACTAAGTTTGTAAATGGCACGAATGGCTCTTTTCTGTAAAATAAAGATGGTATCTATGTCCGCAGCAGAACCCCACAAGAGAAGACCATAAGACATTATACTATGAAAGTAACTAAAATACACAAGCCTTGCTGTTTCAACATCAGTCAAATGTCTAATTTTTCTAACCGCAAAGGCAGCTGAAGCAAGTCTCCCAGCCAGAGCGTCAACATGTGGTCCCCACTGCAACTTCGAATCCAATGTAATGCCCAGAAAAACAGTGGAGTTTGATAGATGTAATTTTTCACCGTTGAGTAGCCCCAAACTAAGCGTGAGCGTGTGCTATGATGACTAGGATAACGGATAGAAATACTTAAATACATCATATAAACGTCCATGACTTAGGTACAAATGCTCGTGCTCATCACACAAACATTTGCCCCTTGCGGGAATCGAACCCGCAACCGCCTGGTTTAGAAGTCCGGTGCGCGAACGACTACACCAAGACGGTCGTCAAATGTAATGGCTCGTATGAGATTTCTGTCAAATTAACCATCAATTGAGCTTTACCGGCTGTTTAAAACTTTGTGAACTCAGGTCAAGTAGGTTTCATAGTATTGATTTAATAGTTCAGAGGTTACAAAGAAACTTACAAACTTTACCTTTACAATATTCATATAGATAAAAACTTCTGAGTAATATCAACGTAAGTATAAAAAAATTAAAGATTGTGTTTGTAGAGCCCAACAAAGCCCGTCGAAACATAAAAATTCCTCATCATTTTACAGAATTAACAGTGTTATCACCTTCCAAAAAGGAAAGCACAATTTCTTACGGAAACCAACGATGCGTACAATTACGGCCGCACGTCACACTACCCCACTTCGACCTTAAGACCGCCTCTATTCCCTACGTAATAAGAGCTGTTTTTGTAGTTCATATAGGTAACCCGAAGTGCTGTCGACTGTACTTACCAATCCCGGTAACCGCGGAGAATATTTCACCGCGACGCATGAAAAATCGCCCAATCTCGCTGAGTACATCGCTATTATTTTTATTATTAATCAACCCAAGGTCAAGTTTAAATTCGTCTCTGATTAATGAGTAATCTTGGGAAGTGCCTCGTTGGTCTAGTGGTCAGCACGCTGGGTACTATCCACGAGGTCCCGGGTTCAAATCCGGGGTCGGGCCGAGAGAGTTTGGGTTTTTCTGTCTTGAAATGACTCAGACACAGCTCCGGAGTCAGGAACTTGGTGGTGTTAACACCCCCGTGCCTCGGAAAGCACGTTAAGCCGTTGGTCCTGCGCCTGATCTCTCTTCGGTCATGTCGGACTGCCGTCTCACCGAATTATGAGAGTGAAGGAACAGAGATTGCACCTGAGTATTGCGCACACACTTGTGCACTATAATATGTCCTGCGCAGTTGGCTAATCTCTGTTGAGATAGGCCGCCGTAGTCAAAATCGGCTAGGAGGATATTATTAATCTTGGGAAGTGGCCGCGTTTTATGAAATGTTGATGAGCACTTTATAAGGGCACGTTTAGGGCACGAACTCATTTCGAGCGTTTCGTTGTTGATAGGGAAACTTTAATGCGGCAACTTATCACATTTCACGCGATACTTCAGATGTTGTTTTGGCGTGTTTTGTAATAAGTTCCGAATATTTTAGCCGTTGTGTTTTTTGCTGATGAAGTTACGAAAAATACACAAAACTTAAATTACCAGCGAGATGCTTAGGCATACAAGTGGAACTAACGGTTAAATTCTCTTATTTTCATCATCATTCCGGTTCCTTGATAATACACTATTTGAAATATTTGTTTATTTTTTTTATATTTTAGAAATCTAGAAAAAAAGGTGGATGGTCACATCTCTGGCTACAACTCAATATTCTGAGAATATTTCAATTGTCCACCTGTTGCCATTATTAAAATCGAGCAAAAACGCAATCTCTTTATTGCACACCGTAACAGAAAAAAAAACAGCAATTGCACAAAAAAATGTGCAATGTAGGCGGTCTTTAAACGATGTTCCATAGAAATAGTTCTGCTACTCGTATCTTGATGACACGACAGAGATTTTTTTTTTCTTTTTCGGTCATGACTTCATAGTTAAAGTACCTTAGATATTTCATGACTTACCACCCTCATAAATATGGAAATTGTATAAACTAACACCCTATATGAGTATATATACTAATCAACACTGTCTAGGGATATTTTGGATTATTCAATTTACTAAAAATTTATTAAAATACACAAGTATGTTATTTTTGGGCATGGGCATGGGCAGTATTTGGGAATTTGCGTCACATTATCTCGTCGCCTCTACCGCAATGCCTGAAGAGCAGGGTATATAACCAGTGCGTCATGACCTACGGGGCCGAGACGTGGAACTTGGCTGGCGGCTGAACGATCCTATCAGCGTTAGGTGCCGCCTGGTAGCTACACCCTCCCACCGGAGCCTAGCGCAAAGTAGCTTGCTGTGTTTCGTCAGTGAGAGGGAGTGCCAGAATCTTCTAGGTGAGCTCGCTCCACCATCGTAACGCCACGTCTGGTTTAGGCGAGAGTCAAGAGCAAATCTATTCCAAATAAAGAAAGCTAACCTCACTTCGACGTTGCTTTCCTTTGATAAATAATAGAAGAGCGTTGCCGCTACCCTTTAGACGCGTAAAGCACTCAAGATTAAATAAAAACCGTAAAAAAACCTTCCACCGGTACACCCCTCCTTTGCGGAAACCCGAAGCCTAGACCGCAGAGGCGACAAAGTGCAATCAATTACGTTGGATTATTGGCGCAAACGAGGACTTTTTTATCAGGGTTCCGTAACCAAAAAATGGCAGGGCTAGACAAGATGCGATCTTTTCTACAACAAAGTTCGTTATCGGTACCTAACAAAAATGTATAAAACTGAGATACGCCATCAAAACATCATGTGAATTTTGGATACATATTTTACCTTTTTGTTGGAGTCAATGGGCCTAGGCAGAACCTGTCTGAGCGTTTATCTTCCTATCAACATACTGAGTCTCATCAATTTTGATTTTGAATTGAAACTCACATTGTAAAGGCATATTTAGACTATTCAAAAACATTAAAAAACCATGATAATGCACACCTTAAATAGTACAAATATAACAATGCTAGTTTTGTACTGTAATTATTTTAGAGAAAGCCAAAAATTATTACTTTCTTTTGACAGATATTGACGACCGTCTTGGTGTAGTGGTTCGCGCCACGTACTTCTATGCCAGGCGGTTGCGGGTTCGAATCCCGCAAGGGGCAAATGTGTGTGTGATGAGCACAAACGATGTTTATAAATGTATATAAGTATGTCTATCCGTTATCCTAGTCACCATAGCACAAGCTCACGCTTAGTTTGAGGCTAGGTAATTGGTGTGTTTGTTGAAACAATTTATTGATTTATATATGGCCGCAATCTCACCTGAAGGTGAGCAACAATGTGGCTGAGGATAGATCATGTCTGCCTATAGCCCGACAAGTTCTTGTGCGACCCTCCTTGCGACCCGCAAGACGTGCAGAGGGTTAGGAAGCGCCAATCACACGCGATTGTCAAACCCAATCCATTCCCCCTAACATCACTGTCACGTGCTGTCGTCTAGCTTGCCTCACTTCCCGCACCTCTGGCGACCGCAAAAAGGTCGTGCTTGAACTTGTCAGACTATAGCACTGACCGCTATAATACAAGTACGCTGGACTAAACATGCTCTAAGAACTGTCAGATAATTTTTGTGTAGAATCAATGCGCCCCACCGAGTGACTAGGAAACTAAAATAGAGTTACTAGCACATGTTTGTGTCAACTCTCATTAGTTCCGTGGACGGTCACCACACGCTCACTACAGCCGTCGGCGCGAAAATAGCGATAATCAAATGGCTAGTATGCAGTCCAGCGTACTTGTATTATAGACGTCAGTGGACTATAGTAAAGCTCTTTTAACTGTTTTCTTAAAAGTTTTCAAATCTTTTGAAATGTCGCAACGTGAGGAAAGAGACGAGGCTAATAACTCAGTATTTTATTGCTGGTATTACCTACCTTAAAAATTCTATAACCCATTTTCCCAGCAGTGGGATCTAATAGGCTGACATTTTAACCGACTGCGGAAGGAGGGTTATGTTTTTCTAGAGTATGTATGTATGTATAATTGTTTGGCACGCCCTACAGCCCAAACGGCTGGACAATTTTTGACGTGTGTCGTTGAATTTGTCATAATTGTGAGAATGACATAGGTTATATAAATTTAAAAAATGGCGCCCGCAAATGGAATTAAAGGGGGGAGGGGGGATTGAATTTTTCCGTACCATAGCAATATGGGTATCAAGTGAAAGCCAGTAAAAAGACCATTTCAAAAATATTAAAATTTTTGCAGTCGGGTGTTTTGTTTTTTCAAAAATTATGTTTACCTTACTTTCCTTGCCGAACAAACCAAAAGAGACAGACTATATAATTAAGAAATGTCAGACTAAACGTCTGTCAGCTGCTAAGGAAATTAGAGAATCCACAGACAATTTAGTAGGGATGTCATTCGATAACGAAAGTTAGACGAGAACACATAAAAACTTATAATAATACGTAAAACATCGCATCTAACGTTTCCAAATTATTTTAGTCTTCTCTTTTTGTTTGTTTAGCAGAGAAAGAGAGAGAATAAACTGAAATTTAATGGAGCCCTATTATATTCTCTACGGGACCCTTCGCGTGGGAGCCAGATTTAAACTTAGCAGGTTTTATTTAATTCCAGCAGATTGTAGCTTGTCGCTGACGGCTGTTAATAAACGACACTAAATAAAAGGTAGCGCTGCAAAATTTATGTGGCACGTTTTATTTCGACTGACACATCTGGGTAGAGGCTAATTGATGTAGGGTGTAACCTGCAATGTCCAATTTCAATTGTCTGGGGGTTAACCTTTATAACAGAATAGCAGTGTTATAATAAGATAGATTGATGACCTCCGCTCTGTGATCGAGTGGCTCGCACTCCGGTTTTTAAGGTGTCCCCATCTCTGAGGTCCCGGGTTCGATCCCCGGTCAGGTCAATATATAAACTGCTCTCAGCCAATCGGCACTTTTGTATGGGGAAGCCAATTTTTTTTTTACATTTGGATGTTGATCCCATAGAAAAAGTTGTTGTATTTGAGCAATAGAATGACGTCACTCTCGCTTGACGCTAATTTACACACCCTGTATATGTAGAAGTGCATATTATTTTATATATTGTGTTGAGTCTGATTGCTGTAGCACCACCATTGCTTCTGATTTCTGCACACACGTGCTTTAGCTACTCACTTTGGGATCAGGAGCAATGTATGTTATACAGAGTGTCCAGGTTTCTACTAGCGATAATTTAAACACTAGACAGCAAATAAATTGGAACAGGACCGATTCTGATTTTTTGTGAAACAGATCGTTGCAGCATGAGATTTAACAAACAAAACGTTCCGAGATGTATCTCATCGCCATAACATTGAGGGTCAGTATCCACTACACCGTACCATACCGCAGGGCCGTATGAAAATACACATTTGATTTTCAACCCTAAACAGAGGAGTTAAAGTTCAAAAATAATATAAGCACGGTGTTCGTTTAAATAGTGCCAGAAAGGTGCATCCACGAACACCGAGTTTAAACATTTTGAACTTCAACATTTTACGCTAGTGTCGAAAATCGAATTGTGTACTTTTTATACGGTCAGAGTATGGTACGGTGCAGTGGGCACATACCTTTATTTAGGTCTGTACCCAAACTTTTTCCGGAAAAGCTCCAAACCCAGTGTTCTTTTTCGTATCTCAAATATTATAATTTTTTAACCAGAGGTTGAACGATACGGGGAATTTATAAAATTCATTATAAAAATGAGAATGATAACCCTTTCATTAAAATTTAACAAAAAATGGAAGTTAATAATGTTACGTCACAACCATTTTTTTTGACTAGTGGTCCTACCGAGGTTCCCTTCTTCATCTTCGAGGAGTTGTGTGACATGTTGGTATGCCTTTAACTGTTCTCACCTTTTGATAGAACTTGCGTGATTCGTTCGATCTTATTAACGTTTCAATATTTTTTAATATTCCTATCAGATGATTTCTCCTTGCTTTTTTCACTAGCCTTCTGAGATCTCTTCTTGCTTCTTGGTATTTTCCATTCCATCTACTGTCTTGTTCAGCCAGTACCTTGTACGCTCTCTTTTGCTCCATTGCCATTTTGCAATCTAGGACATGTGGAGAGGATGGGAGAGGATCGAGCCGCAAAGAGAGCTTATCTTGGTCAACCTTCCGGCCGCCGGCCGATGGGGCGTCCAAGATATCGCTGGAAGGATGAAGTCGCCAAAGACTTGGAAGAGCTACAGTGCCCGACTGGTCAGATTTGGCACAGAATAGGGAAGAATGGCGCACTTTAATGTCGGAGGCCAAGATCCACTTCGGATCGCTGAGCCAGCGAAGTAAGTAAGTGGTCTTACCGAAATTGGGCAATCTCAGCTAAGCCAATTGCGCAAGAAATACTATGGTAAATTGATAGATAGATACAAGTGAGTATATTTTATTTGCTTTTAAATAGGGTACACTGAAGATGTTACAGTTGATTAACTATATATACCTTTATGATATTTGGCCCATTAAACCACTAACAATAGCATGCAAATATTAACTGTATTACATATCACAGTTCTATTACAATAATTATGAGTAAACAATGATGTCAATTACATATTCTATTAATTTCAATCTAGTTGAATTTACCATACAATTACAATATTTATCGAATGAAAGTATATTGTGCGCAATACACAGGTGCACATCGACAAATTACGGTCCGATCCGGGATCCGAACCCAGAACATGCTGTACATAAATCAGCCTGCCAGCCACTAGACCAACGAGACAGCCTCTTAAAACCAGCGTATAACAGGAATATTAAATGCTACACATCGACCACGTAACCTATAGAGGGGAAGTAAGCGTGATTTTTCCCCGAAACTTATCAATGCTTGGCACTGATACGATAAGTGTCAATTTAAGCATATATTTTCAAATCGATATTATGAAATATGTGATTTTTTGGTTGTGATTGTATATAACTAGCTAGCGTTATACAGGTCCTCACGTGTGCGGGTGTAGGGGTACGTAAGGCATGACAGTAGGTGTGCCAGTGTCTGGGGAGAGACACCACACATACATTCGCTGTCCGCAGCGTAACCCCATCGGTGCATGTTCTTGCTTCGGCCGACTTGTGTCCGCAGTCTAAAGACTTCCAAGCTAACTTTGTTTAACGCCAATCAGACCAAATACATATCCAAGTAAAGGACTCAATTCCCAAAGTGATCAAAAAATAAGCATTAACCAAAAAGTGAAATCCTCCGGGAAATCGTTAAGCGAATCTGCTCGTTGCGGGATCGGTCTCGAGTATGAACAAAGCCGCTTGTGTTGTTATGTTGCGGGCAATATGCGAATTACCAGTATTGATTCCACCTGCCCCTTTTTATTATCGGGACACATGACGTAGTTCTGGTATTTCACGATTTTTTTATTGACTGCCTCGTTGGTCTAGTGGTCAGCACGCTGGAGACTATCCACGAGGCTCCAGATTCGAATCCCGAATCGGGCCGTAAGTGTTGGGTTTTTCCGTCTTGAAATAACTCAAATACAGGTCCGGAGTCAGGAAATAAGTGGGGTTCATACCCCCGCGCCTCGGATAGCACGTTAAGTCGTTGGTCCTGCGCCTGATCTCTCTACGGTCATGTCGGACTGTCGTCTCACCAAATTATGAGAGTGAAGGAATAGAGAGTGCACCAGTGTATTGCGCACACACTTGTGCACTATAATATTTACCGCGCAGTTGTCCAATCTCTGTTGAAATAGGCCGCTTTAGTCGAAATTCGGCTAGGAGGACATTATTATTGCACATATTGATTCTACTGCGCACCGGCCCCATTTCACCATAGAGACACAAGAGCGACTCTCTCCCTTACCACTACCACTCATCTGTATGTCGTGTATAATACCACCAATAAGCAACGTTTCGCTAGCCGTAAGGCTAGAGAGTGGAATTTGTTGCCAGCTAAAGTATTCCGTAAATACTATAATCTGAATACTTTAAAAAAAAGGAAGTTTACTAGCCAGATATGATACGTTATCGACCGCATCGTTGCATCAGGTGAGATTGCGGTCAAATGTTTGCCTTTTATCACAAGTGCTTTATAGCTTCTTATTTGGTATCAGAGAGACGTACGTGATGTTTTCCAAAATATATTTATAACTACTGGACTAATAAAAGCAGCCGCAAAAAAAAAACAATCACTTTTGTCATTTAAATTTCGAAAATCTTAGCTGATGATTTTTCTACAGCCTTCCCTAATTCCCGCTTCGGCCGTAACCAGCGCAAAAATAACAAATTCATACGCACACGGGAAATGCAAATATTGAGTTTGACTGTTCGATTGGATTATATTTGATTTTAATCTGCCGATCCGCGCCTGACAAAACACGCATTAAGATTTTACTGCGAATTGATGTATTTTGCGAAGGTTATTTTTAAAAATATTGCCTTTTGGGGCACGTTTCGCTTAATTAAATTAGACTTGAAATACACTTTGGACATTTCAATTACAGTTATTGATAATTTCAGCATTGGTAGTTTAGAGGAAAAGAATATACAATAATACATCTCAAAACATGAAATTGCTCATATTTTTAGCGTGAACAAAACTTATGAATGTTTTTTCAATTCATTTTTTTTACGGTTTCACTACTTTTGATTCTGAGTAATTTTGCTAACGATCCGTAATTATACGAATCGAATGTGGAAAAACTTTGTAATTTAGAAATTACTATCAAAAAATCTATTTATGGCTGAACAGATTTTGATGAGGTGTGAAGATTATTGACCCTGTGAAGGACAAAATATTTTTATCCCATCTTTTAATATAGTGAAAAAGAGCGATGTAACGTATGATAAGAAAAATCGGATATTTGAGTGGATGAAGTCACGAGGAACCGCTGTGCTGGCGGCAGCACGTATTGCTACCCATTTCAACTACCAAAACAGCTTTTATTACGTAAGGAATAGAGGTGGTCATATGATGAAAGTGAGGTAGTCTGACATGCGCCGGCCGAGGTGACGAAGCAATCTGAAAGTACGTACCTAGCTTTCTCTTTTGTCTATATTTTCTTTTTTTCCTAAGCTACATATTTGTAATGGGTTTAAATGTTATTTACTAACGGAATACTTCGATTCGAATTTGCTACAAATCGGACTGTTGTAAGTAAACTCAATTTTAATTCTGTCAACGACGGTGCGAACGGAATAAAAATTGATTCCATCTAAAACCGTCAGTCGTAAAAAGCACATTTTGGGAGGGAAACTCCATACGTCATCTACGAGTCGATTCCCGCAAGCGAGGAAATGAGTGGGCCATGCGCCATACATCGTAAGAGCGAAGGAATAGCCCTGTTTATTTGTGCAACAAGTTTTTTTAAACAAGTTCTTTTTATACGGTTCTCAGGCCCACTTTACAATTAGCTAATCTTTACTTTGGTTAATCGTCTTTTGTTTCAGACTTGTGGTTCCCCGCGACTTCGCCCACAAGAGTTGGATTTTCCATAATATAAACTTTCATCCCCCATTTCACCCCCTTAGTGTATTTTATATCGCGACAAAATGTAGCCTATGTCCTTTCTAGGATCTCGAACTGTCTCCACACCAAATTTCAACTCAATCGGTTCAGTAGTTTAAACAACAAGAGGTAACAGACAGACACACTTTCGCATTTATAATATAAGTATGGATTATAGGCATTGTACTATAGTTTTTAATATTTTTAACACACAGTAAATAAGAAACCAAAAATTCGCACACAGGCAGGCCTGTGTATCTCCCCGCGGAGGTAGCAAAAACGTACCTACGCGCGGCGCACCTACGTAGGTGCTAAAACAAGTTGCGTGTCGCTACCGGCCAGAGCCACGCTCGTGCGTTTTAATCACCGGCGGCCGCTCGGCTACGTTGCTGGCTGGACGAGAATGAATAAAGTACTAGAAAGAGGCGCTAGATGGCGTTAGAAGCTTCTCGTAGCAGTCAACCCTATCGCGTCGCGTGATATTACGTCACTGAATAGGTTTAGTGTATTATGAATCATATTCCAGAGCAATAAGTATGAAATTATCCTGCAATGGATTTTTGTAGGTGTCTAAACGAAAATGTGCTTGACTCTGAGGCGAACTAAATTACGCCATATTGTTGACGACATTGAGTTGACATTTCTTTGAATACAATTGCTAAGTCATACTTCTGTACGAAGTACTAGTATTCTGTGACACAGGTAAGATTTGAACCCACGTCCTTTGGCTTGTACTAGTCCGGGTTAGCTGCAATGAATAAGCTAATCCAGACTGGCGTAAGTGGTCCTTCCGGATTATGTAATCCGGACTAGCACAAGGCCTATGATCTGAGTTAAAAACCCATCTGCAAAAGTAAGGATTAGCTAAATCAGACTTGCGTAAGTGGACCTTAGTCAGCTTTTACGGGGTTTTAAAAAGGAGCCGGTATACTTAAATTGAAAAACATAAAAGTTTGGATTATGGGAAATTTAAAAGATTTTCAAGTAGAAGTGTGCTAAATAATAGATGTAATAATATATATGTATTAAAATGAAGTATAAAGTACGGACGACGGATATCAAGACAAACTGCAGGGGCGGTTCTAATAATAATAAATAATAATATTTATTTATTTCAGGCTACAGACTACAAAGTAATACAGGCCCATAGGATAAATACCTTATAGACTAACATACATATGAAATATAAAAAAAAACTAATAAAACACTATTTTACTAACTACACGAGCGACTTGATACGACGCGCGCGGTGTCGGCTGGCAGTCGTCCCCGGAATCTTCAAAACACGACTCCCTGCGGCCAGAAGTCCTCCTTCATGAAGGTCGCCAGATGGTGGTTATGCAAAAGAAATGTATAAGCCGATGTGCTGTACGATATAGTATAAACCTCATAACTTACCAAGTGAGCTTTTCATCACTTGGACTTCAGTTATAGCTTTAAATAAATCTAATAAACACAACCGCAAATAATTTAGCTGCCCCTTTACCGATGCACAAAATCGCTGAGCGAGCATCAAATGAATGTGATTAATACTTACTAGCTTTTACACGTAAAATATTAATATTGCTAATCCGGCCAATTCGTTTTGGATCCGGCCGTGAAATAACGTAATCCGGTAATTGCCGGATTACCATCGGACGCAGAAGTGGCAGTCAAATTAATATGTGTCAGGCAGGACAGAGCCTTCAACGCAATTTTATTTTGTTCAACTGTGGAACCTGAACAAAATAATTCACTGTTTACTGTTCTGTTCACTTTCACTGTTCACTTATTTCACAGAATGATAATTGGTAATTTTCATTACATTTGATATGCAATTGCCATGGGTTAATGTTTGAATCGAACATTAACATGCCAAAGATAAAGCAATTCTCATTGTGTATAATGTATTTGCTATTTGTCTTTCTAACAAAACTTTAACAATAAACTACACATGTTATATGAACCAAAACATATTTTACATGAGGAAAATTTAAAGGTCGTTAACCTTTAGGAAGCTAATACATTTAGACTTTATAGATATAGGTAATAGCCATTAAAAAAATAAACGTTCGAGTTTTATTCTTTTGATTGTAGATAAATAGATACTCTTTATTGCACACAAAGTATAAATATACATAAATGCTCATAGAGAATGGTACAATTTAGGCGGTTTTATTGTTAAAACCATTTTCTTTAAGACAACCTTCGGGTAGAGGACAAACAAAAGAGATGGTTTAAAACTTAGCCAGGAATGAGAAAAGATTATTGGAATTAATTAATGATCATTATCATTGGCCTATCAAAAAAAAACACAACAAAACCTTTTTACTTAGAAATTTAACGTACTAAAGGTACGTTTGTCACAGATCTCAACACGGAATCCTTCCAATGATACGGTCTTATTGTAGGCTGACACGGGTCGTTTGGGTTCCGCCAAATACGGATTCTAAGAGACTTTTACCTTACTTGATATTTCTGATTATTATGATGTTTGATGCTTTAGAAAAAAAAAACAGAAAAGTATCTAGATTTTTGTGACAGCAATTTTCAAGCCGTTGCTTAGTGCCCTACTTCATCATCATCATCCTCCTAGCGTTATCCTGGTTGTGCTCTCGCACGCGAGGGCCCAGGGTCCACTGACCATTATCCAGGTTGTGGCAGATCAGGTAATTACAGTGGAGCGACTACCCTACTTATACACTTTTAATACTTAGCCATTATTACTTTGAGGAATTGCTAGTTGCTAGTAAATAAGTTAAATGTGCTGTTGAAATGTTAAACATATTTTCACAGAAATGCAATACAACTTTCAAAATAGTTTTTTCTATTTACAAATGCAATAGGTTTTTCTCTCCTTGTTGTGGTCAACCGCTTTCCTGTTTGTCTTATCATAACTATAAAAATTAACATCCCCCGTCGCATTCGTATAATAATCACGAACTAAAGCAATCAGTTCGCAAACAAAAACAATGGTAAACAACACACGATAATGCCATCAAACTAGCGGGAAAACACGGTTTGAATTCACCCGGCACTCTCGCAATCGGGAAGTTATTTCATAAAATCCGGCCAAGTGCGAGTCGGACTCGCGCACGAAGGGTTTCGTACCATTGTCTATAATAAAAGTAGACTTATGACCTTTATTTAGTTTTAAATACGAAAAAAAACAATATGTTTGGGAGCCCCCTTAAACATATTTTTATTTCAATTTAACTATTCATTTTTTAAATTAAATATACATATCAATATTACGTAAACATTTAAAGCGTCTACCTGTTGCCATTATTAATGTCTGTTAAAATTATATTCTGTTTTAAGTATTTGTTGTTATAGCGGCAGTAGATACATCATCTGTGAAAATTTCAACTGTCTTTCTGTCAAGGTTCATGAGATACAGCCTGGTGACAGACAGACAGCGGAGTAGGCTTAGTAATAGGTTCCCTTTTTTACCCTTTGGATACGGAATCCTAAAAATAGGTGGCTCTCTCGCTGTTGGTATAAAATTCAAATGGTAACGACCCGCATCGCCGCCGATGACAAAGGTCGCCCTCAGGGAGGCAGCCGCGCGGTATCCATTAAAAGTTGAATTAATGCTGTGGACTTCTGCGCTATCTTCTCTTAGGGGAACTGATTTGACGAAGGTACTTATTCTAATAGTTGGCTGAGCAATGCGCTGGTTTTATTTAGAAATTGTGAATATGAGAGAATAAATTAGTCATATTCGGGCTTAGAATGTCATTAATTAGACTAAGCTAGCATTGTTCTCTTCAGACTATTATTTTAGACACAAATTAATGGATTTCATCCATCCAGATTGGATCCACTTTGAAGCAAGTCCACTATTGATGCACATGCTTGACTAAAATAACAATTGTTACTAACTTACTAGCAGTTCGCCTGCGCTAATAGTCGGATTTTCCATACAAACTTTCATCCCCTATTTCACCCCCCTGCCGATTTTATATCACGACAAAAAATAGCCTTTGTCCTTGCCAAGATTTCAAACTATATCTGTACCAAATTTCATTTGAATATATTATTGCACTTGAAAAAAAACGACCACCAGAGGCGGGAATCGAACCCGCGTTCCTCGCATACCGGGCGATTGCCTAACCTCTCGGCCACCCTGGCGTTGGCAGAGCCTGTCGAAATTTTCAAGTGCTTCTTAACGCTGTAATGCCGCGTTGCTTTCATCAATGTTACTGGGATTGTACCCTCAACACTCGAAAGAAATACTATTGCAAGTATTTAACAATCGAAAGATGAAGCTTGCAAATAAGATAATTATTGTTTTTTAAGTGATAAGCATTCACTATGCAATCTAAATATATTATTGCACTTGAAAAAAACGACCACCAAGCCAATCAATGAATCAGCCAAGTAGTTTTGAAACCTATTCAATACAAACAAACAATTAAATCTTCCCTCTTTATATTAGTGTAGATAATATATTTTTTAAATATTTTAAGCAATTACTTAGCAAGTTTTTACAAAAGTTAATATAGTTTGCACACAAAAATTGATCGACCGACTTGTCCTTTCCTTGAAATTTATTTTCTTAAAAAAATATATATTCATGCCAAATTAATGAAAATAAAAAAAAACTGATGATTTAAGTAAGTTAGTTAGGTTAGGTAATTGACAAAAAATATTTTTATTTTACTACAAGTATAATACACTTTTGAACACTTTTTTATATCTTTTAGAAATATTTTTTTTATATCAGTGCAGAATAAAACATTTCAATGCCAGCGTATTTTATTCGACTAATACGGGGTCCTTTATGTTTATCGCCACTGTTGGGCAAGTTTCGTTATTCGCCGACAGACAGACACGATTCCGGGCCGTTACTTTTTATTAGTATATGTAATCATCAGTAATACGAGGGATGTGACCGGACAATAAAACTGTTCAGTAGACTTACTTTATACAGGGTGGCAAAAATCTATAGTGGGGACTAACTTAGTTACTTAAGTAAGCTAGTTTTACTGAAAGGAAATATTTCTTTCTATTTTCAATTGGTCCGATTTCAATTTTATGAATTTTAGAAATCTTTGAATGCAGTTTTGTTTCTTTTAAAAATAATTAAAGGTATGCTCCTTTCAGTAAAATGAGCTGACCAAAGGATTTAAAGTAGTTCCCCGTCAGGGCCCATAGGTTTTTTCACCTTGTATATAGGGCTGGACATTTTTCTGTGTAAATCGTTGTACTTACTGTATTTTTCTGTTATGGTGTGCAATAAAGAGTTATATATCTACAAGACGTTTCCCTCGATCGATCGATCGAGTTATATAATAAATAAATAAATAAATTGTTTCAACAAACACACCAATTACCTAGCCCCAAACCACAGATTACTAAATAGTTACTAAACTAAGCGTGAGCTTGTGTTATGGTGACTAGGATAACGGATAGACATACTTATATAAATTTATAAACATCTATGACTTAGGTACAAATGCTCGTGCTCATCACACAAACATTTGCTCCTTGCGGGATTCGAACCCGCAACCGCCTGGTTTAGAAGTCCGGGGCTTGAACCACTACACCAAGACGGTCGTCAATATCTAATATCTATCTATCTATTGGGGTTGCGAAGATATGATAATAATAATTTTCATCTCCATTTGGAATTGGAATCCTCGTTAGGAATTACCTATCTATAATTTAAAACAATCAAGAAGAAGGCCAAGAAGTGCATACACACAGCAGTTGAACAAAAAGGCTAGCGTCATTACGTATAAGGAGTTGAAGGTGCTGGATAGAGTCCAGAAAAGCGTGGAAATTGCTCCACCGAAAAGAGCGCAGCTCTTAAGTCATGAAATAAGTTATCAGAAACCTCGTATTGAAAGAACGTTAGAAAAACACAAAAATTGCAAAAATAAACTGCGATTGGCACAAAAATGTGCACGTGGAGTTGAGTAAGTTTAAATATGAGAAAAACATTGAGAAGCAGTACATCTCACAAAATACCGATTAAGACTTAATTTGCCTCGTTGGTGTCGTGGTCAGAACGCTGGTTACTATCAACGAGGTCCCAGATTTAAATCCTAGATCGGGTGGAATTTGTTTCTAGGTTTTTCTGTCCTAAAATAACTCAGAAACAGTTTCAAAGTCAGGAAGTTGGTGGTGTTTACACCTCCGTGCCTCGGAAAGCATGTTAGGCCGTTGGTCCTGCGCCTGATATCTCTCCGGTCATGTGGGATTGCCATCTCACTGAACAGTGAGAGCGATGGTAATGAGAGTCCACTTGTGTATTGCACAAAACTGTGCACTACAATATCTCCCGCACAGTCTGCATGATTGTTGCCATTGACCGCCGTCGAAATTCGGCTAGCAGGATATTATTTATTGCAGGGTCGGGGGACTGACGAGATACCGCGGCCCCTGCTGTCACAGCCAACACATGCGGCGGGCGTCGTCAGGTTTTAGTGGGTATACTCGGGTCCGGGGGGGCCCACCCACGCCTATCCGTTCCCTGTCGGAGAGCTAGGTACTTAAGGTATTTCCTGACGTAAAAAAAGGATATTATTTATTTAAAGTTTTTTTTAGCGTATCTTGCAAAGGCAAATAAGAAAGAACTGTGGCACTCAAAAGTGAGCTTACTGTATCATTCTTGTCTGTGGTGTTTGTTATGCCAATAGAATTTTTATCGATCTTCATTGTGTTCTATTTGGTTTGCCTTAGTTTGTTTATTTGACATTAACTGTCTTATTGTTTTGCTAGATATTTAATAAGGTAATTTATATTTGGTTACTCCGAGAAGATATAAATATTATTGACCGTGTTACTCCCATAAAAAGTGAAATGGGTATTTTACTCATAAAATGGTTTTATTCTGTTATGTATGTACGAATGACGTACCAGCAGATTAAGTTATAGCTAATTTCTTGTTAAATAATACTTTTAATAGATGTAAAAAAAATATAGTAAGCCTTTTTACGTCCCACTGCTAAGCACAGAGCCATGGCTCCGAGAGTTTGGCTGGGGTGTACCAATCTTACTGTCAGTTGTTTTTATGTCAACCTTGGGACTCTGACCAGTCTTAACGATAAATATCAAAAACTATTTTTTATTATTACCTAAATGACACTAAGGTAAACTGTGGTGACAACTTTGGTCAACTTTGTAATCTCATAGTATTCTATAAAAACATAGCGTTTTATATCGAAGATCCAGAGACAAACCCAAATCAAGACGGAGAGATGTACTGTTCCATAATACTTATGTGGGAGTGCGGAGTTTCCATCGACGATGTTGAGGGCAGAACGAAATGGAAGAGAAAAATAATAAAAGCCATTCCCACCACCATGTGTGACATACAGCAAGAGAGAGAGAGCAGTGATGTTTAAGTGTGTAAAATGACGTAGGAAATACATTAATTATTGTTTTATACGTTAGTATATTACAAACTGTATTGGTACGCAAAGCCTTTCACATAATTTTTCAGTCGGATATTAACACTAACTGTTTTCAAACAACCACTAGGAACCAAAAAAATAAACTATCTTGTCGCTACTCACATACATGTAAGTGAAATGTTATAACTTAGAAGCAAGCAAGTAAAAACTTTAGTTCGTACACAAAGACAGCCGACACTAAACACTCCGGCTAACAGCTCCCAAGGGTTCCTATTTCCATGATAAAGGTGTTAAAGAAAAAGTGCAGAACACTCTCCAAGAGGCAATGAGAAGGTATCAGAGCTCTTAAACAGATTTTTTCTTGCTCCAGTTGAATTTTGTTCAAACAAAGGCTATCAGATTTGAACGTGAAATCTGGTAATATTGAAAGATCTTGACAAGGAAAAAGTTTTAAACAGGAATAGAGAAATGTCTTTATGAACCGGATTCGTGTGCCGTTTTGGTTGCAAACGATTTTAAGTTTATAGAAAGTAATGCTAGAAATATCTACATGCGTGACGAGGGTGTAGTAACTACTAGCGAATGTGCTCTTAGAAATTTTAATTTATAAAAATCAAAACATTTTATGTTACTGAGGTGCTTGTAGCGTACAAGAGGCTCAGCATTGTGAGCGAGTTAAAAAAACACATCGTGACTAGACGGGTGACCATTCCGACTATTAAGGTCAAAACAAACATTTACGTGCTTCGGATGGCACGTTAAGCAGTCAGTCCCGGCTAATGTCAATTGATTTAAGTCAATAAGCCTAGTCAGAAGGTCCTAGGGCGGCTTGATAACATCAGACAGTAAGGATGGTCACTTGCCTTACAGACATCCCTCCACCAATCCGCACTGAGCCCGCATACGTGAATATGGCTCATGGATGAGAATCTATCAGAGTTGAGATGTTTTTTTACCGTTGGAAATACATAAACTAACTTTACTCAGGTTATTGAAGTTGTCAAAATAAAACTAAACCATCAAAACTAAGCAACGCAAACAGGCTTCCAAAAAATATTTCGACCCTTTACCTCGAAAATAATGGCCGGTGACAAATGTGATTTATAAAGGCTGTAATATAAGTTCAGGTGTGACCCTTTAAACTTTACGAGAGTCTTTGTTGTGCGTCGTAAATTCGCGTTGTGTGAACACGCCTTTCAGGAGTTTGGGAAAGGACTGAAAAAAGGATGGAGTATTGTTAGTTAATATGAGAACCTATCTAACTATCAACTACAAACGTTTTGTCATAAGATCTGTTTGACGACCGTCTTGGTGCAGTAGTTCGCGCTCCGGCCTACAAAACCAGGGTTGCAGGTTGAAATCCCGCAAGGGGCAAATGTTTGTGTGATGAGCACGAGCATTTGAACCTAATTCGATTAGTGTGTATAACCATATATATGCATGTCTATCCGTTATCCTAGTCACCATAGCACACGCTCGCGCTTAGTTTGGGTATTGATAAGTTTGTAAAAATAATTTATTTTTCTTTATTCCAATAGTTTATTTTTAAAAGAACAGCTGTAAGAACAAAAACTAATCAAGGGACATTGCAACTTGGGATTACTTCAGCCAACATTATTTGCTCATAAACTAAGTCGCAGTTTTCAAATAAGTTTCTAGAGTACTCTTCATTAGTTACTTTGATTTGAAGTCTCGGCCCGTGGTCCCAGGCCCAGTAGGTCCTAAGGGATTGGAGTTGCAAGTTTCCATTGACTTGGATTCAATGAATGAACCCAATGGAGCCGAAGTGTTTGAGACTTCTATATCATTAGGGTTCCGCACCCAAAGGGTAAAAACGGGACCCTATTACTAAGGCTCCGCTGTCTGTCTGTCACCGGGCTGTATCTTATTAACCGTGATAGCTAGATAGTTGACATTTTCACAGACGATGTATGTCTGTTGCCGCTATAACATCAAATACTAAAAACAAATATACAAAGGGGGCTCCCATACAGCAAACGTGTTTTTTGGCGTTCTAAGGTTTCGTGTCGTACCGAGAGGTCAAGGAGATGGCATGGAATAAAAACGAATGGAGAAGACTCTACGTAAAGAGCGTAGCTCTTAGACTATAGATAGAAAGAAGAAAAAAGTACCAAACACCAGTGAAGAAGACTCTACCGTAAAGAGCGTAGCTCTTAGATTATAGATAGAAAGAAGAAAAAAGCACCAAACACCAGTGATGTATTATGTATCCCTATACCAGCTTAGTGCTTAGCTTTGTAAAACGTGTCTTGTTTTATTACCTTTCCTGTGAGTGAATCGACACTTACTCGTACTGCTCTTATTCCCGCGGGCTTAGAGTTCTATTTATTCGAGAAACGCCTCGTTTAGATTGATTGCCCGAGATATGTCTCGTGTCTGTAAAGCTCTTTATACACTGCGCTTTTTTGCAGCGACACAATCGTGATGCAAAGCGATACAGTAGCTGACAGTGACACGGTTTCGATGCAAACGCTATGAGCTTATATTCACATGCTTACTCGTCCTTACTTTAAACGTTTGGCGTCGTTCGGTACTGCTTAAAATTTGTACTTATATTTTATCACACCAGTATTGATACTGTATCGCGTTGGGGTTGTGACATTTCTGGTATTAAATACATTTATTCAATAAAAGAAAAGAAAAACCAAGACATGCATGAAATAAAAATAAATAAACTTAAAAACCTACTTAATCAAAAATAAACCCGTGTCCTTGAGGCAAGGTTGCGGCTGTATTTTGTAAGGCTAGGTACACTCTGTCACACTTGACTCTAAACTAAGCCAGACGTGGCATAGTCAGAGTCGACGGAGAAGCGAGCTCACTCAGAAGGTTTTGGCACTCCCATTCACGGAACAGAGCAAGCTGCTTGGCGCCGCACTTCGGTTGAAGGGTGGTAGCTGCTAGGCGGCACCGAACGGAGCCTACCACCGCTGATAGGATCGTTTAGCCGCCATCACAAACTGGGGTTTGTGATGCTGTAGCCCGGGTTGACCACTAGGAGGTAGACCCTTCACCACTCCGCAGTTCAAACTAATAAAATTTGACCTTGAGACCGCCTCTATCCGCTAAACTGACTGTGACTGTGGCTGCCTCGTTGGTCTAGTGGTCAGCACGCTAGGTACTATTCACGAGGTTCCGAGTTTGAATCCCGGGTCGGGCTGAAAGTGTTGGGTTTATCTGTCTTGAAATAACTCAGACACAGCCGGAGTCAGGAAGTTGGTGGTGTTAACACCCCCGTGCCCCCTCGGAAAGCACGTTAAACCTTTGGTCCTGCGCCAGATCTCTTTACGGCCATGTCGGACTACCGTCTCATGGAATTATGAGAGTGATGGAACAGAGAGTGCAACTGTGTATTGTGCACACACTTGTGCATAACTCCCGCGCAGTCGGGTAATCTCTGTTGAGATTGGCCACTGTAGTTGAAATTCGGCTAGGGTCCTCCTAGCTTCCTATTATCCGCTAAAAGCTGTTTCCGTTGTTCAATTGAGTAGCTTGACGTGCTGCTGACTGTATTGTATAGCAACTGTTTCGAAGCTATAATTGCTACACAAAGTCGCAATGTGTAAAGAGCCTAAGCAGCTCGGATTTTCACGTTTTATCAATTTGAGATGTGTAATCAATGCGTGCTTTAATATTCTGCCTCATGCACCACTCGCGTAAGAAGCTTTTGTATTTTTTTATAGATTTTCATCAGTAACATCAAAGACTTTGTAAGCCTTAGCGAGATAAGAGGCTTTTTATAAAAAAAAACTACGAGTGAGATGGTTCTATTTGCGAATTTGGGGTATTGAAAGATTTGTTCACAAAGATCAATTTATCTGATTGAAATTTCCAATAGATTGTACGTACTACTTAGCGATGGCATAAAAATTGCTAAATCTATAATCTTAGTAGTAGTGTATGTAATACCAAGGCGAAATTATATCTCAAAAACAGCTCAGAGTCAAGAAGTTGGTTGTAGGCACCCCCAAGGTTCAGAAATCACAAGCGCTGTTGGTCCTGCGCCTGATCTCTCTCCGGTCATGTCGCATTGCCATATTACGAACTCTGAGAGTGAAGGAACAGAGGGTGCTTCACCTTTGTATTGTACACTAGCAGTCCCCCGCGACTTCGCCCCCGCCAAAAGTCGGATTTTCCATGTAGGCATCCATCCTACACTTAGTTCATATTTACTCGTCACACTCATAAATATTTACATATATCTTAAATATATTTATTTACAATTATTAAATACAAAACTATCCTAATTCACAATAATATTTGTTTAATTTCTATTTATAATTATTTTCACTACTTACAATTACCTAAACCTATTTAATTATCATATTTTCACTTACATAAATCACCACTAACGATATGCGATGTGTACTAGTTTATCGATATCGATATCGACATCAATGTCGATCTTTCGGTCTCCCTACGGCTACGCCGGCCGAGAACCGGTATGAATGTAGTCGCGAACACGGCGCTCGCGCACCTATCCACCAGTCGAAACTTAACTACTACGCGGAGCGCTCGCTGCACTTGCTAAGATTTATGCTATCGACTCGCATTTACGCTTGTATACTTTCTTCCTGCTTTATGTATTCTGTGCTTAAGACTATCTCTGTGCTTATCTAAGCTTCCTATCGCGTGTGTGTACCTTCTTCTCCTGCTGTGCCTTCTTATAAACTATTTCTGTGTGTTGAACATTATTGTGGATTGGGACAATATAGACGTTACAACCGTAAGTTGGTTTCATCATTTATTTACCTGCCGCTATACCAACACACCCTTACATTGGTGACCCGTCGGAACACAAAATAATATGGAGAAAGAATTCGAAGACGCACATGAGTCCACGAACTTTGAACCCAACGCACAAGATGGCGGACCGGCCCGACCAACTCCAAAGACTGAAATCTACAAAGTCGGCGCCCGAATACCACCATTCTGGCAAGAGGAACCTGAAATTTGGTTCGCCCAGGTTGAAGGACAATTCGCCATAGCTGGGATTACGAGTGATTTGACCAAATTCAACTTTGTCATTGGCCAGCTCGACAACCAATTTTCGAGAGAGGTGAAAGACATCATTATTAGTCCTCCAGCTACTGACAAATACAAAAAACTTAAAGCGGAGTTGATAAAACGCCTAAGTGCTTCGAATGAAAAGAAGCTGAAACAGTTGCTGATGCACGAAGAGTTGGGTGACAGGAAGCCATCGCAATTTCTTCGACATCTAAAGAGTCTCGCCGGCGTCGATGTTCCAGACGAGTTCCTGAAAACCATTTGGATAAGCAGACTTCCACACGGCATCCAAACAGTGTTGGCCGGACAACCATCGACATCGACTATCGATGATTTCGCCGACCTAGCAGATCGAGTTAATGAACTCGCAACATCAACACCAAGAGTTGCCACCGTTAGTGATGTTCCTAGTTCCCTGCTCGCCGACCTTAAACAAGAAGTTGCGGAACTAAGACGACAGCTGCAGAACATGAATTCGTCCGGAAGAAACAGCAGACCCCAGAATCGCTCAACGCAACGCTCCAACAGCAGATCCTCGTCCAGACAGCGATCAAATTCCAATTATAGGAAACACCCGTTGTGTTGGTTCCACCATAAGTTCGGCAACAAAGCAAAGAGATGCGTTCGTCCCTGTGACTATAAGGCGGGAAATGCCACGGGCAGTCGATAATGGCGACTGACGATTGCCCATCTAATTCTGGTCGCCTGTTCGTCACCGATCGATCCACGAAGACGCAGTTCCTAGTCGACACCGGAAGCGACATCTGCGTGTTCCCTCGATCGGCACTGCGAGACCGTCGTGCCAGGACCAACTACCGTTTGTGTGCTGCCAATGGTTCGGACATTGCCACGTATGGTTATATACATTTTAATTTAGATTTTGGCCTACGTAGAGTTTTTAATTGGCGTTTTGTAGTTGCAGATGTGTCCAAACCTATAATAGGAGTAGATTTTTTAAATTTTTATCACCTTATTGTAGATTGCCGCAATAAGCGCTTGATAGATAACACTACTTCTGTATCAGCTGTAGCCGCTTTTGCTTTTTGTAAAAATGTACACTCAGTAAAAGTTTTGACAGGTGAGACCCGGTTTCATAAAATTCTTGCCCAATTTCCCGGTATAACGCGACCGGCTGGTACACATGGCACTACACCACCACACAACACCGTACACCATATACGCACGACACCAGGCCCTCCAGTTTCTTCTTCCCCTCGCCGTTTAGCCCCGGACAAATTGAAGATCGCCCGTCAGGAGTTCGAGGCTATGTTGGCCAATGGCACGGCTCGACCTTCAGAGAGCCCATGGTCTTCGCCCCTTCACCTCGCGCCGAAAAAAGACAACGGCTGGCGACCCTGCGGCGATTACAGGATGTTGAATGCCCGCACCGTGCCTGATAGATATCCCATCAGGCATATCCATGATTTCGCCCACAACATTGCAGGTTGTAAGGTCTTCAGCACGCTCGATCTCGTGAAAGCGTACAACCAGATCCCAGTCAGCCCGGAGGATATCCAGAAGACCGCGATCACCACACCCTTTGGACTGTTTGAATTTCCGTTCATGACCTTTGGTCTGAGAAACGCCGGTCAAACATTTCAAAGGTTTGTGGATGAGATGACCCGAGGGCTCGATTTCGTCTATTGCTACCTCGACGACTTTTTGGTCTTTTCGCGCACTGAAATCGAGCACGAGGAGCATCTCCGCACGATATTTTCCAGGTTGCAGGAGTATGGCATGCTGATCAACACGTCAAAGTGTGTCTTCGGGGTACCTGAAGTAACCTTTTTAGGCTACTCTATCTCGGAGCGAGGCACCAGGCCATTGGACGAAAAAGTACGGGCTGTTAAGGAGTTCCCTGCCCCCACCAACGTGCGTCAACTCAGACGATTTCTGGGCATGGTCAACTTTTATCGGAGATTTCTTCCGCAAGCTGCCCAGGTTCAAGCCCCGTTGCACGCACTACTAACAGGTACGGTGAAAGGAACACATCCCATCAATTTGACAGGAGACACCTTAGCCGCCTTCGAAGCCTGCAAGGAAAACCTTTCCGATGCTGCCTTGTTAGCTCATCCTAGCTGTTCAGCGAAGTTGGCGTTGGTCACTGACGCATCTGACACGGCGTTAGGTGCAGTGCTTCAACAACTCGGCGACAATGATACATGGGAGCCTTTAGCTTTCTTCTCCCGTAAGCTTAGCCCCGCCCAGGTAAAGTACTCGCCCTATGACCGTGAGCTGTTAGCGATATATGAAGCTATTAAATATTTTAGGCATATTCTCGAGGCCAGACACTTCACTGTCTATACTGACCACAAACCGATCAGTTTCGCGTTTCATGAACGGAAATCGACCTGTTCGCCTAGGCAGTATAGGCATTTGGATTTTATCGCTCAATTTACGACCGACATACGTCATATATCTGGCAAAGATAATGTGGTTGCCGATACCCTGTCGCGTATTGAAGAATTGAGCGAACCTGTCAACCTCGAGTCACTAGCCCAAGCACAAGCCTCAGATCTGGAACTTCAACAACTCTTGAATGGAGGTTCGTCACTCTGCCTAGAAAAGCGGCAAGTACCTGGAAGTCAAAGTACTTTGTACTGTGATATCAGTACACCGACTCCCAGGCCTTTTGTCCCTAAGTTCTTCCGCAGGCAGGTGTTTAATAGTCTTCATTCGCTGAGTCATCCCGGTGCCAACGCATCTGCCAAACTGATTGCTGAGCGCTTCGTTTGGCCCGGCGTCAGAAAAGATAGCAGAGACTGGGCACGCGCCTGCCTTTCTTGCCAACACGCGAAGGTTACCCGTCACGTCAATGCTCCCCTAGGTACCTACCAACTACCGCGTGCGAGATTTAAACAGATTCACATTGATCTGATTGGACCACTTCCTCTCTCGCAAGGCTATCGGTATTGCCTTACTGCCATAGATCGCTTTACGCGATGGCCAGAAGCAATACCGATAGAGGATATTACCGCGGAGACCGTTGCAAAAGCCCTACTGTCGTGCTGGATATCCAGGTTTGGTTGCCCTACAGACATTACGACTGACAGAGGCCGACAGTTCGAGTCGTCTTTATTTCAATGTCTGTCAAAAATGGCCGGATTCGAACACAAACGCACGACAGCATATCATCCGGCATGCAACGGTCTGGTGGAGCGGTTCCACAGACAGCTCAAAGCGGCAATAGTCTGCCACGCAGAGAACAGGTGGACTGAATCTCTGTCATGGGTACTGCTTGGGGTAAGAACCGCTTTTAAAGAGGACTTGCAGTCTTCGTCGGCTGAACTAGTATACGGGGAGACGCTAAGACTGCCAGGCGAATTTTTTGAGCCTACAACCCCCGTAACTACTGATACATCTGAGTTTATTGCCCGGATCCGCAATTTTGCTGAGAAACTCCGTCCCATACCTACTTCGCGCCACGGTGAGCAAAAAGTCTTTATTTACAAGGAGTTAGCAACTAGCGACCATATCTTCCTTCGTGAAGATGCTTCGCGTGGTTCACTTACTCCGGCATACTCTGGTCCACATAAAGTTTTAGCCAGAGACGACAAAGTATTTAAAATCATCCTCAACGGTAAGGAAGCTACTGTGTCCATAAACCGGATAAAACCAGCTTTTATTTTATCCGATCGTAGTAATGAACTGGCATCCTCACAGCACGTACAAAAAGACGCCGTAACCACTCGCTCTGGACGTCGCGTACGATTTCCAGACTATTATCGACCGTGACGGTCTCTGGAGGGGGGTGGTGTAGGCATCCATCCTACACTTAGTTCATATTTACTCGTCACACTCATAAATATTTACATATATCTTAAATATATTTATTTACAATTATTAAATACAAAACTATCCTAATTCACAATAATATTTGTTTAATTTCTATTTATAATTATTTTCACTACTTACAATTACCTAAACCTATTTAATTATCATATTTTCACTTACATAAATCACCACTAACGATATGCGATGTGTACTAGTTTATCGATATCGATATCGACATCAATGTCGATCTTTCGGTCTCCCTACGGCTACGCCGGCCGAGAACCGGTATGAATGTAGTCGCGAACACGGCGCTCGCGCACCTATCCACCAGTCGAAACTTAACTACTACGCGGAGCGCTCGCTGCACTTGCTAAGATTTATGCTATCGACTCGCATTTACGCTTGTATACTTTCTTCCTGCTTTATGTATTCTGTGCTTAAGACTATCTCTGTGCTTATCTAAGCTTCCTATCGCGTGTGTGTACCTTCTTCTCCTGCTGTGCCTTCTTATAAACTATTTCTGTGTGTTGAACATTATTGTGGATTGGGACAATATAGACGTTACAACCGTAAGTTGGTTTCATCATTTATTTACCTGCCGCTATACCAACACACCCTTACATCCATACAAATTTTCATCCCCCATTTCACCCCTCTTATGATTTTATATCGCGACAAAAAGTAACCTATGTCCTTTTCAGTGTCTCAAACTATCTCTGTGACAAATTTTATTTGATTCGGTTCAGTAGTTCCGGAACCTATTCGATGCAAATAAACAAACAAATCTTTCCTCTTTATAATATTATATAAGTATAGATATACTTGTGTACTATTATATCCACAGGGCGGTTGGAAAACCTCTTGGATATCTATTGCTGCAGCCGTAATTCGGTTAGGAGGACCTTTTTATACCAAAAAGACGCTGACACCCTAAACAACGATGGCTGTTTTAATAAAAAAAGGTTTTTGTTTAAATTTGATGGAATTTACAAGCTCAATGTGGTTATTGGCAGTGCACATATCGCGAAGAACTGATGGCCGTTGGGGCAGAAAAGTTCTAGATTAGGGACCCTTTGATCAAATGCAGCGTAAGACGTCCATCGCAAAGATGGACAGACTTTTAAAAATCGCAGGATCTCACTGCAAGAAGATCGCTTGCAACCGGTCGTTATGGAAACCCATGGGGGAGGACCATGCTTAGCAGTGGACGTTCTACGGCTAACAATGATGATGATTAATAGATTTTTTGACTCGTATCTATACTAATTTATAAATCCAAAAGTGTGTCTGTCTGTTACCTCTCGACTCTCAACTGATTGAGATGAAATTTGGTATGGAGACAGTTCGAGACCCTGGAAAGGATATAGGCTAGTTAGTTAGATCTAAAATCTCAAGATTATTTTGATACTACGATTTCGGCCGTGTGCTCGTAACTACAGTCGTGTTGCTCGAAATTTTAGTTTGAAAGTGTTTTAAAGTACATATTCCATCGCTCATAATATCAGTGTAACATCTCAATACACTAGTTTTCCTTGTCTGACTACTTACGCGTGCTCTGTGTGCGAGTGATAATGATGCGCTCACCAAACAAGCCTTACCACTCTAATCCCGACCTTGCCGCCGCAAATGAGACCGGCACACCAGTCAACCCATTTCGTAAAAGAAAAAGGTCCGACTTGATAAGGACCTGAATACTGTCACTACCATTAAGGATCTTGGTATACTTCTTGACTCTAAACTAGATCTTGATCGCCACATTAGTACAATTAAAGATAGGGCTTTCAGAATGTATGGGTTTCTTATAAGAGCAGCTAGTGACTTTAAGCGTCCCTCCACGTTTCTTTACTTATATAAATCAATTATCAGGCCGCAACTGGAGTACGCAACCGCCATCTGGAACCCCTTATACCAGAAGTATGTAGATACCCTAGAAAAAGTGCAGCGTAAATTTTTGAGAACTATTCACTATAAAAAATACCGTGTCTGACTGTCATATGCGGAATTGATAGACAAGTATGATCTACTTAGTCTAGAACATAGACGTGTACTTCTAGGTGCCATGACTTTGTACAATATTTGTTACCATAAATTTGACTGTAATGAGCTGAGCAACAATTTATATTACGTGGTCCCACTAACTGTGCACCGGCGCGAGATGCGCGCGCATCGGGTGTTCCACACCCCGCTGTGCCGCTCACGCGCCGGCGAGCGCGCCCCTTTACGTCGCTTGCTCGATGTGTTCAACAAAACACTACCCGATATAGACATATTTTCTTGCAGTCCTCAAAAATTTAAACGTCTTGTCACAGAAATTTTGAAAAACAAAAAAAAATAAGTGCCTAAATATTTTTAAGGTACATTGTTTCACAGCTCAAAAAAAAATTGCCTGTAAAAAAACTTCGTAACGCAGGAATTGTGCTCACTTGTTATGCAAACTATGTTTATATACTAATACCTAGTTCCAATAATTTGTTTGAGTAACACAGAATAACAACACGTGGATAACGGTGTGGGTTTCACAATGACCTATCTCATTTTATAATCTCTATTTATACTTTATTTCAATTGTGTAAACTTTTTGTTGTCCCAAATAAAATAAATAAAATAAAAAAATAAAAAAAACAAGTTATTTAAACAAAATTTGGTCTAAAATTTTCACTTGACCAAAAATTCATGCTCAAACTAATATTATAGAAACTTCCTACAGAGTTTTTGACACCGTTTCAGAGCAGTTCCATTGTGCCTCCAAGCGAGCATCGTTCGCGGGCGAATCGACCTCATAATTGAATGCCTAATGACCTCTCTGCGCCTTTGTCTTTAGTCTAAGAACTTTACGTTGTTATAATCAATGGCACTTCGGGCCAAGGGCGACGAGATCAAACAGCAAACGTGAAATAAATAAAGAGTTTTTTTTTTAAATATTTTTATAACTTAAGCAATTATTTTGCAAGTTTTTACGAAATAAAATCAAATTTCACTTACAAAAATTAATCGACTGTGTCATCCGGTGGGACTCGAACCCACGTCCCTTCGCTATCCGGGCGAGTGCTCTTACCAACTAAGCTACGGAGGACGTTAGTCAGTCGACGAATTTTTGCAAGTGCTTGCTACGCCAGTGAACCGGCGTTCGATTTCATCAATACTTGGGTAATGTACCCGCATGTATCCAATGGAAATATTTTTACAAATATTTAACCATCAGTTAAGATGAATTCAGCTTAACCTTTTATATTTTTATAACTTAAGCAATTATTTTGCAAGTTTTTACGAAATTAAATCAAATTTCACTTACAAAAATTAATCGACTGTGTCATCCGGTGAGACTCGAACCCACGTCCCTTCGCTATCCGGGCGAGTGCTCTTACCAACTAAGCTACGGAGGACGTTAGTCAGTCGACGAATTTTTGCAAGTGCTTGCTACGCCAGTGAGCCGGCGTTCGATTTCATCAATACTTGGGGAATGTACCCGCATGTATCCAATGGAAATATTTTTACAAATATTTAACCATCAGTTAAGATGAAATCAGCTTAACCTTTTATATTTTTATAACTTAAGCAATTATTTTGCAAGTTTTTACGAAATAAAATCAAATTTCACTTACAAAAATTAATCGACTGTGTCATCCGGTGGGTAAAGAGTTTTTAATGAGGAGGCCACCCTTTATTCTAGTTGCCATGTAGATAAAAATATCGGGATATGAGACACATTCTAGCTTAAGTTAACTTTTTAAATCTCCGCATGATTTTAATACCTCTTTAAGTAAGATGACTCATCACTCTCCGTTGAAACAATGTTTGTTGATGATGCGGACCTGTTTTAAAAGCTCATCTATAGTGATTGTGCGTGCAAACTTACTCTCCCATTTTTACCCCTTTTGAAGGACGAATTTAAAAAAATCCTTTATTAGTGCAAAATTTTAAGTTTCTAATGCCAGTACTTGTAGCTCTGCGTAGATAAATGTCAGTCTGCGTAGATAAATGTCAGGAAAACAGTCTTATCCTTCAAGGTAGTAAGTATAGTCATCAATACCTACAACTTTCACTATAGAGCCATCACTTAAAAAAAGTTCTCCACACATTGTCATCGAGGTAGCGTTATTTGTATGAAAGACGTGTTTTTTTTATTATGACCCCATACTAAAAGTTGTAGGTAAGTAAGGCCATATTCACCATCTGACAGGATAAGACTGTTAACACTAACGTCGATAATCAATAATTTCATACTCTGCAAATTGAGTACAGCGCCAATCGAGTTGTGGTCGAATAGTGAACTACTTGAAATCGAAACCGCCGTTACATCCTTACCACCGCCGCCATCGCGTTCGAGTTCGAGCTAATGTTTAGTGGTTCGCCATTTTAGGTCAGTCTCGACTCGATTCTGATTTCGATTCGATTGACCTCGAGAGTGGGTACCTTGTATATCCAGATTTGACTGCACTCCAGAGCAAATACTCTTTTTTTGTTTATAAGTTTAACGGCTTCGGAACAAACCATCATTGGTATTGCCATAAGTGTATTCTGTTTTGATCAAATTCTTCTTTCTGTGTATCTCTTCTGTGTCTTCTTTCCCTTTCCCTTCCCTTCACTTTCATATTTCTTTAAATGTGGACATTATATAGTTGTATAACTCTTGATAAGTATTAATATTCTAAAGCAAATATGGCAGGAGGCGGGGTACTTCTTTATCCTCATAATATCTTTATTAAGCCATCTATTAAGACTCTGCTCTCTACCAGAGAGCAGGTAAGAAATCAAACATTTGACACAATGTGTCACATGACGTCATCTGGCTGTTACACTTGCCCCTTGCTCCGAGCTGCCGCCTTGAATATTAGGTTTGTGCGGTTATTAAAATAGATCGTTCATTCAACCGAAGCTTTTGAACGCTAATGAACGTCACTCGCTCCTAATTCATTAATGTCCCATTCATATCGGCTCAGTAAGGTTAGTTTAGGGCTCGATGCATTAAGAACCCTAAAGGGTTTTAAACAATAGCACTCGTTTGCTTAGAGCTCGTTCACACGAGGAAGATTCATGATTTTTGACGATTCGTCTTTTTTTTTAACGATTCGTACTTTTTTTGACGGCGGCAATGCTTTTTAATGCCCATGCTCATCGTATAGTCAGTTTTCATGCAATCATGAAAACTGACTATACGTCTTAAATCTAGTATCGTGTTTTTTAAAAATCACGTTTCGTCAAAATACACAAATCGTTAATTTATTGTGACGTATCCGCTGATGCCACCAATTCGGATATTTTGTGTAATCGTGTTTTTCTCCGTTTCAAATCCGTCATGACGTATCCTGTATTTTGACGAATCGTCAATGACGGATCCCGTGTGAATGAGCCCTTATTAGAATTTGTTTTAAACCATTTCAATTACTAAATGGTTTAATAGTTTAATAGTTATTAAAACAAGTAAGCTATAAGATTTTGAAAATGTGCGGGCATGTTCAAACTTTGTTTTGACAAGGTTTTCTTCGCCAATGCCTACCTGCTCTGTGATACAATTTTTTCTTCTTCTCCAATATAAATTAGGTAATTGCATTACTGCAAAAACATAATTACAATACTGTTTTTATAAACACCAGTACTTTGGGCCTTTGGGCAGTCTAGTTAGCTATGCACAAAATCTGACATAATACCGAAGAAAACAAACACATCAACGCAATATTATTTGTCATAACCATATTAGGCAATGATATGTTGCAAATTTTATCGTTGACGTACCAGTAGAATTGCCTGTAATATACTCATATATATATACATCTAGAGGTGCTTGTGGCGCAGTGGCGGCAGCGCTTTGGTTGTGATACCAAAAGTTAAGCAACCCACGGCGCGGTCGTGATTGGATGGGTGACCATTTCGACCATTTAAGTGACGTCCATGACAAGCATCTCCGTGCTTCAGAAGGCACGTTAAGCAGTTGGTCCCGGCTAATATCTGTGGTATTAGTCGTTAAGCCTAGTCAGAGGCCCTAGGGCGGCTTGATAACTTCTGACAGTAAGGTTTGTCACTTGCCTTACATATACCCCTCCACCAATCCGCACTGAGCCCGCGTGGTGAAGTATGGCTCGTTCCTCCTCATAGTTGAGGTGAGGCCTTTTCCCAGCAGTGGGATCTAATAGGCTGACTTATATATACATCAGCTGCAGAAATCATAGTAAACTGACAAATTAACGAACTTCAGCGTCCGAAGAAACGCTAGTCCAAAGTTTGGCGATAATTATATTTTGTGTAACGTTGCCGGTACACGCGTGTAATAAATTAAAAAAACGGTAATTTAAAAAAAACTAAAAAACCTCACTGCGTTTCTGTGTAATTGGAAATTAAAAACCCTTAAACAAGAAAGAGGTCATACCCGGGTTAAATTGGTACCCATATTAAAAATTGTAGCAGTCGGGACCCATGTTAGAAAGTCAGCCGTCTCGTCAGTAGATTGGAGTAATCTGCAATGTAATATAGAGGGTAGGTGTGTGCTCAAAATTCACTAAGCCTCCATTTCTAGAATGGGTCCCGACTGCTACAATTTTTAATATGGGTACCAATTTAACCCGGGTATGACCTCTTTCTTGTTTAAGGGTTTTTTTAATTTCCAATTACACAGAAACGCAGTCGGGTTTTTTAGTTTTTAAATTACCGTTTTTTATTTTATTATTTTTAGTTTTATTATTCAAAACAAACACCAGACTGCAAAAAATAATATATTTTTGAAATAGTCTTTTCACTGGCTTTCATTAGATACCCATATTGCTATGCTAAGGAAAGAATCAATCCCCCCTCCCCCCTTTATTTCCATTTGCGGGCGCCATTTTTAAATTTATATAGCCTATGTCACTCTCACAATTTTGACAAATTCAACGACACCTCATATGTCAAAAACTGTCGAGCCGTTTATCCTGTAGGGCGTGCCAAACAATTATACATACATACATACATACATACATACTCTCGAAAAACATAACCCTCCTTCCGCAGTCGGGTAAAAATAACGTCCTCCTCGCCGAATTTCGACTACAATGGCCAATCTCAACAGAGATTAGCCAACTGCGCGGGAGATATTATAGTGCACAATACACAGGTGCACTCTCTGTTCCTTCACTCTCATAATTCAGTGAGACGGTAGTCCATCATGACCGTAGAGAGATCAGGTGCAGGACCAACGGCTTAACGTGCTCTCCGAGGCATGGGGGTGTTAACATCACCAACATCCTGACTCCGGAGCTGAGTCGGAGTTATTTCAAGACAGAAAAACTCAACACTTTTCTGCCCGATCTGGGATTCGAACCCGAGACCTCGCGGATAGTACCCAGCGTGCTGATCACTAGACCTTATATATATAAACACTAAGCAATAACACTTAGTTGGATAGACCAAAGCGCATAGGCTCTGATGACTCCACTTTGTTGAGAGGATGGCTGCAGACCGCAGCGCCACGAAGGCATATCTCTGTCGCCTCACGGTTCGGTTCGACGTCCCCGGTATTGGTGGGGAGATATAGTGGACACGGATCTTGTGTCAAACTGCACAAGACCGGGAAAATAGCGACGGCTCACATCGAAGACCAAGACACTTTCGGTCGGTGAGCCATCGAAGTAAGTACTTAACACTTAAATTAGCAATTAGCAATTACATTAACTTGTTTGCTCTGCGCAGACGCCTCTAACTGCGCAACTTGACCGCTACAAGCCCTCATTAACGCTTGGAGAGTCGCCAGGGACTAAAACTTTTAGGCAGCTTATTTCACGATAAAAGCTGATTGAGAACACTATTCAACTTTTTGATCGTAGGTTTGACTACGTGATTGAAGTGAAAAGAAAATGTAAATCGTCGTCTTCGACATCAAAAAGTTGTTGACATCAAAGCCTGTAGTGTCATAAAAGTCATTTATTTATGTATGTAGGGAACTTATACATGTCCCAACATTTTTTTAATTCCTACCACTGCTTCGGGACAAATTGTGGGCTAGTGCTGAGAAGAAGCAGCGCAAGAAACTCAGTCACTATTGTCAAAGCCTCTTTTAATAACAATGTTTAGATACAGAAGTTGTACTAGTGCGAGCTGGTTCACACGTTTACATCATTCAAATAATCGTCTACTTTATAATAACCTTTTGTCAGTAAGGTATCCTTAATAAATGATTTGGAGTTAATTGATAATTCATAGCATGAAGTTAAAATATTACACTAGAAAATATGTTTTCAACATCATGGAAGATATATATAAAAATTGACCGTTGCAATATGCATCATTTCATCGAGTGTTTTTGTTACCTTGATATGAACACAATTTTAAAACAACGCTTGTCGAAATATTGCAGCATTCGGGCTCTTTCGAACAAGTTTACGACGCACATTTTACAACACACGTTTTCTTACGAATAAAATCACAAATATACACAATGGCGATTGAAGTAAAACTATCAAGAATTTCTCGGCAATCTTTCAAAACTATTCCCAGGCTCATACCCCGTCCAGTCCGATCCACCATCAGAATCTTATCACCGAAGAAATTGAGACATTTGTCCTCGTACCAAAGCTTCCTGTTTCTTTAATTTCCCCGCCCATTTTCAACCTTATTTTCTAGTAAATAAGAGGGCACAGGTGTTTCTAGTTTCCATGTATTTTATATTATTTCGTATTGTGTCAGTTCTATAAAGAATAAAGCGAAACGCCCCAGTTTCGTTGGAAATAATATGGTCGTGAAGAAAGAGTGTAATATGGGACATTGTACGGTAACTTGGGAAATGAAATCGTGTTTCAAGATCTAGATGAGAACTGATGGTGTCTGAAGTCAGTATAAAAGATTTAGTAATAAATATTAAACGTTTGCATTATAATGAGGTTCTTAGGGCTCCGTAGTCCGACAAGGAACCTTATAAGATCGTTCAGTCCGTCCGTCCTAGTCTGTCACAGCAGAATATCTTCTACGTTTATGGACTGATTTGCATGTAACTTAGTTCAAGGATACTTCACATATAGATCTCATTTTTAAAAATACAAAAAAATTTAATTACTTCTTTTTAAGGGTACCTCCTCATACATGTAAAGGGGGGGGTGAATTATTTTTTGAGTGCACCCCCTTGTGTGGGGTATCGTTGAAAAGAACTATGAAAATAAGATGTGGTTTTTATAAAACACTTTTTTATCAGCTTTACCATTTCCGAGATATAGCCCGCCAAAGTCGTTTACACGGTGTCCCCCCCCCCCCCTGTAATTTCTAATGTCTTGGACCTATAAACTTCAAATCAATCACGTAAAGAAACAACCGCGGAAAATCTTATTTAAAATTGTTTCGGGTATCCTGTGATGAATACTTTTGAAATTATAAATAAAATAAAAATATATACTTTTTTTGCCTATACTATCTAATGTTTTAAGTTAATGGTACGGAACCCTTCGCGCGCGAGTCTGACTCGCACTTGGCCGGTTTTATACGACTGAACTAAAGCCGTTTGTTTTGCTGTTCTTGACAAATGGGGATTACTCTTACATGAATTAACTGTCGTACTCAGAGATATTACTCAAAAGTTTTTTATGAGGTCTCATGCAGTTCTTTTCTATTTCATTGACAAAGAAAGTAACAAAACGAGATTTATGAAATATTTTAATTAATGACTCAAGAGTTTGGCAGTAGGTAAGACTCAAATAACTCCATAGTATTGTGTATTCTATAATGACTGTAAAAATATAAAAGTGATACAAATCACTGTGATTTGAATCTAAAAACAAATCCAAATAAAATTCAAACTCGAACTTTACAAACTTAATTAATGATGACCGAAAACATTTAAACCGTTTTATAAAATTTCTGGAAACATTAAAGCCTTAGTTGGTTGTCACACAGCTTTTAGGACTAAGGGTTCAATAATTAGAAATACGAACCGCTGGATAGAGTCTATACTTTGGGCGTTTTCGACATTTAGTCATCTTAATTATTATGATAAACATTGAAATAATGTATCTTTTGATATAACTACCCACTTTTTGCTAAACATAAGTACATGGAGAATGAACGTTTTGGTATAAGAACACCAAACATTTTTGCTTCTTAGCCCGACTTGCACCAACACGGGTTAATCCCTAACCCGAGAATAGTTCATACAAAAATGACAGGGTTAAGGGGTTAACCCGGGGTTAGCGCCATGGCGCAAGTGGGCCTTAGTAGTCATTTGTATTTATTTGTCGCAGGAAAATGTAAAAACAGATATTTTTCAATTCTTTAAGGAATTTGATCATGATACGGAGGAGGTTAAAATTACAAAACGATTTATTTACATACAAATAGTTCAGTGATCTGTGACTATCCGTAACTAAAATGTGTTTAAGATGTTCAATCGTTTTAATAATAATAATAATGTTTATTTCGGTATAAGGTAAGTACAATGTAGTTTTAACAATGGATCATTATTAATTACTATACAAACTAATTAATTAATGAGCTTTGCTTCCTAAGTTAGGGAAAAACCCTGTGTTTTAGGATAAGCAAAATGCTCCTCCCATAATTTTACACATGTAGGTATACACAATTTTAACATTCGATGTACAGTCGCCAGCACATCAGGCCATTCATTTTTTGAAAAATAACCCATAGAACAATTGCATAAGATATCGAAGCTTGAAGTGCTGTCGTCTGCCACTGATAATATGTATCCAAAAATAAAGTTGTATGATTATGCTAGAAAGATGCAGTTAGTCATCTTTAATACAGATTTAAAGTAGGTACTTACAGAGCAAATATTATCTATAAAATATCTATGTGGAGTATGACTTGAAGAAAAAAATAATAAGTAAAAACAGTGCACACAAAGTTATTGTAGGTTTTGCCTACTGTTTTTGATCTCATCAGCAGCTATTCAATTAAAGATAATAGCTCCTCCGTTTTATCATATGTCTGCTGTTGTAGCCACGCTTTGACAACAGTGCTGCATGCGTGCCTGCTTAAAGGATATATAATAAGCAGCCTATTTAACTTATTGTATAAGTATGGGCCAATGAACCTAAAGAAATTCTTACAAAATTTTGTATTTGTCTTAAATTCACGATATGCCACCAAGTCTTTACGTCGTTTCCTATTTATGCGGTCAGCGTCAAAGTCTAGAAGTTGGTGTTGTTTCTTAATAATGCTCAGTATAAACATTTGCCGAACAGTTAGTACCTGACAGTATTCATAAAGAAGTGACGTGGGATAATCTAATGCCTTAAAAGTGCAAACCTTTAGCACTGCTCTCTGAGCTCTTTCTAAAGAAAGAAGGTTAGTTTTAGCGACTCCTCCCCAGCAAGCAATGCAATAATTTATTAAGGGTTTACATAGAGCACGATACACTTCTTTAAGAAGATTGGGTTTAGCAACATGTCTTAATTTCTTAAAGACATATATTAATTTGCGAACGCGTCCTATTATTAATTGCAGATGTTGCCTAAAATTTAGATTTTTGTCTACAAGAACACCTAAATATTTAACGGCCTCGACTTTTTCTAACGATGGGCATTGACAAGATGCTATAGAAGAGTCCAAAGAGCAGCGACCACTATGGGCATATATTGTATATGTGTTGTCCGGTTGTGTTGTATTACGGATGGAAAATGTTACATACTTGGTCTTATCTGTGTTTAAGGTAAGTTTGTTTCTACACAACCAATTTTGTACAATATTAAAAGATTGTTGTGCAGCTTGGAAGGTTTGGTTCCAATTCTTACCGGCAAAAAGAAGCACTGTATCGTCTGCATAACAGATGGACAACCCCCCTGACAGTTGCATATCGCAAAGGTCGTTTACGTAAATTGTAAACAGAGTAGGGCCCAGTATGCTGCCCTGTGGCACACCATAATTAACAGGTAAGAATGTGCTTCTATAGTTGCCAATTTTGACACATTGCAACCTGTTGTGCATATAACTCTCAAATAGGCTTAGTTGGTTACCGCGTATTCCAAGCCTCTCAAGTTTGCTCAAGAGTGTTGGGACAGAGACCGTGTCAAAAGCCTTGGCTAGGTCTAAAAATATTGTTAAGCATCTTTTACCACTGTCCAAGTTCTCTGTTACAAATTTAGTCAATTCCAGCATTGCTCCTTCGGTGTTTTTGCCTGGTCTGAAGCCGAATTGATTGTTAGTAAGTAAATTATTTGATTCTAGATAACTCGTGAGTCGTTTATTTATAATTTTCTCTAGCAACTTGGACATAGCCGGTGGAATAGCAATAGGTCTATAGTTATTTACTAGGTCCCTGTCCCCGCCCTTATGTATGGGTACTACAATAGACTTCTTGAAAGCATACGGGAACACTCCACAAACAAGACACCTATTGAAGATGTATGTTAAAATTGGAACAAGTATTTTTCTATGTGTCTTAAGAAATATATTTGAAATGTTGTCCCATCCAATAGAACAATCATTTTTAAGACTCATAACAAGGGATTCGACTTCGGACTCATCGGTATCAAGTGTAACAAAAGAATTTTTGTGTAAAGATGAATTGCGGGTGCGAGAAGAAACATCGGTGATTGGGATTTTTTTAGCTAAATATTTACCTATATTAATGAAATAATTATTTATGTGGTCGACAGCTAAGCTGGGTGTGTCATGTGATCGCAATAGTTCGTCTGGAGAAGTTTTAGATTCTGTTGTAAATGTTATAGTTTTTAGAACGTTCCAAAGCTTTTTCTTATTATTGCCAGCATTAGAAATCAAATCCGCTTCATATTTGTAAGGAGATTGTTACAGAAGCTTTTATACCTCTTATAAGTTGTTTGTATTATATCATCAGTTGGATGTGCTTTAGCTTTTCTAAAAAGATTATCTCGATTTCTAATACATCTAAGCAAACCTGGCGTCATCCATGGCTTGAGTATTTTCTTACGATTGACTGTATTATAGGAGACCGTGTTTTTATGATGCAGCCCAGTAAGCATCTCTATAAGTCTATTAACACAAGCATTTGGATCCTGAATATTATACAAGCAATTATAGTCAGTATTTTTCATGTCAGACGCAAGGTTTGCAAGATTTAATTTTAAGTTAATCTTAGGAGATGATTCTGAACTGCCGCCAAAATTTAGACATAACAAAACGGCGTTATGATCAGAAATATCGGATTGAATTACAACTGTCAGTGAGGGTTTCCTAGTTTTTAATAAAACATGATCAATACAGGTATTACTTTTTGGCCTAGTTATCAACGTAGTGTTCGTTTTTTTCTGTTTGAGTTTCATAATTGTTAGGCGAAATATCAATATTTATATCACCTATGAGTACTATATTTTGGAACATAATAAGACTTTTTAACATATTTTCCAAAGAATTAATAAATGAGTCAATACTGTTTTTTAAAGAAGGTGAACGATAGATTGTAATTATAGCCAGATCAAAACCCTTTTTTATCAACAAACAGTTTCCTCCAGGAAAGTCTGGTTCTTCTACTGTAACATTAATTCCATTTCGCACATAAACTACAACGCCATCATTTTGTAATCTATACCTTTTATCTTATCTTCTTATCTTATTTATTTATATATTTATATTTATTCAATTTAGGACACAAAATGCCACTTATGAACGTCAAAATATCAATCAATTATGGCCCATATGGGGCAGAACATGTCTCCTTATCTTTTGGGCCCTACTAGCGCTTCGAGACAAGACACAGACAATCTGGCAAGTGCTGAGAAGAAACGCCGGAACAAACTCAGTCACCACTAGCTGCCACAAAAATAAAACAAATCAAAATAAACAGGTAGGTACAACAGTTTGGTGCAGGCTGGACTGTCCGTACATTCTCGTCATTAAGATAGTCTTGAATTTTATAATACCCCTTCGACATTAGGGTAGTTTTGACATGTAACTTAAATTTATTAGTAGGTAGTTCGATAACATTATGAGGTATTTTATTGAAAAATTTGACACAATTTCCCAAGAATGAATTAATTGTTTTGGCTAATCGGAAGTTTGAAATGACAAGTTTGTTTTTATTTCTTGTGTTATACGAATGAATATCACTTTTTTTATAACAAGATCTAAATTTTTGCGTACGTACATTATATTATCAAATATGTATTGAGAAGCGACAGTGAGGATGTTAATTTCTTTAAAGAATTCTCTCAGGGATTCGCGGGGACTAAGTTTGTAAATGGCACGAATGGCTCTTTTCTGTAAAATAAAGATGGTATCTATGTCCGCAGCAGAACCCCACAAGAGAAGACCATAAGACATTATACTGTGAAAGTAACTAAAATACACAAGCCTTGCTGTTTCAACATCAGTCAAATGTCTAATTTTTCTAACCGCAAAGGCAGCTGATGCAAGTCTCCCAGCCAGAGCGTCAACATGTGGTCCCCACTGCAACTTCGAATCCAATGTAATGCCCAGAAAAACAGTGGAGTTTGATAGATGTAATTTTTCACCGTTGAGTAGGATTTCTGTGTTTGCTTGCTTCACGTTAGGCATGGTGAATTTAATACATTTAGTCTTTTTTGTATTAAGAAGCAAGTTATTGCTAGTGAACCAATTTAATACCTTAGAGAGAGCTCCGCTTACATTGTCAAATGATTCTTCGCCTCTTCTTGATTTGAAGACTAAAGAAGTATCATCAGCAAACAGAACTATCTCACAGGAGTCTTTGGCATAAAAAGGAAGGTCATTAATATAGATCAAAAATAACAAAGGTCCCAATATTGAGCCCTGGGGCACTCCCATTTGAAGCGGGGCACCTGAGGAGTTAGTACCATTAACGTTTACTGTTTGTAGTCTGCCTGAGAGGTAAGATTTCAACATTTTAGACGCGTTATTAGATATACCGTAATGTTCAAGCTTAATAATGAGTGTTTGGTGATCGACACAATCAAATGCCTTCGACAAGTCACAGAATACACATATCGCATCGTGTTTATCTTCATAAGCATCCAAAATGTGTTTGACGAGTGCCACCCCAGCATCTGTTGTATTTCTACCTTTGGAAAAACCAAACTGTTTCTCGTGCAGTAAATTGTTAAGTTTAAAATGAGAGAGCAATTGATTAAATATAACATTTTCAAAAATTTTGCTAAATGCAGGTAGAATGGAAATTGGCCTGAAGTTGCTTGGGTCACTTTTTTCTCCTGACTTAAATAAAGGTATTATCTTACTATATTTCATTAAAGTGGGAAATTGACCTTGATCAATACATTCGTTGAATATATGTGCTAAGTGAGATGCTATGAGAGGTATAATGGGTTTTATTGTGTCAGTTGATATTCCCCATATATCCTCAGTTCTTTTTTGTTTTAATTCCTTGAAAGTTTTTACTATCATTAAAGGATTAATATGAGTGAAATCAAATGAGGAGTTACACCTGTCAACACTAGACACCAGCAGTGATTTCGCATGCAGAGCGCACGAATTAAGTTGTTTTGTGGTTTCGATAGGTACATTACAGAAGTACTTCTCGAAGGCACCTGCAACTTCATTATCAGATTTAATATTCTTATTATCAATTTTTTATGTAAATGTGTGATCACGTGGTTTAGTTTTACAAGTTTCTTTGTTTATAATATTCCAAGTTTCTTTAATTTTATTACTGGATTTATTAATTTTTTCACGTATATATTTAGATTTAGCTACCATGCAAACGTTCTTGAATAACTTTGAGTATTTTTTAACATATTCTAGGAATATTGGGTCATTATTTCTATATACTTTTTGATTATATAATTCAAACATTTTTTTCCTACTGATGTGAATACCTACTGTAGCCCAGTCACTGAACTTCGGTTTCAAATTGTTTATAACTAATTTTTTTTTAGGAAATTTTTTATCAAATTCGCTTTTAACTAATTCAAAAAAATACTCATATTGGTTATTAACATTGTCATTAATAAAAGGCAAAAGCGGAATTTTATCACTTAAGTTAGACTTAAATTTTTCTTTACGGGAATCAGTGACTGGTCTAAATTGAATTACATTTTTAGTTGGCACAAAACGGTGTTCAAACGTGACTGACTGACCGCAGTGATCGGATTTTACAAAATTTACTATAGATTTTTTTATCACAACAGAGTTACAGAATATATTGTCTAAGCAAGTAGCTGTTGTAGCAGTAATTCTAGTCGGTTCAGCAAAAACAGGCATTAAATTGAAAGATTTGAAAAGGCTTAAAAACCTCACTCGATAGGTTTTTTCTTCATCTATAATATCGACATTGAAATCCCCACATACAACTACTTTCTTTTTATTAGTAAATAATTTCCTGAGTGATTCTTCCATTATTGACTCAAATAATTTAAAATTACCAGTTGGGGGTCTATAAACACAAACAATTATGTAATCGTCTGCTCTGCACATGATAACTCAATAGTTCGTTCAACAGAGAGAGATACAATATCTTTGCGCTCTTTACATTTTAAATTATTATTGATTAATATTAATGACCCACCATGGATGGCCGCCTCCCTAGAGAACGAACTAATAAGGCTACAATTTTCAAGAGACAACATAAGTTCATACTTTTTGAGCCAGTGCTCAGTGACACATAAAACATGAATATTCCTTTCTTGTATGAATAATTCTACTTCTAATTCTTTCCCGGATAAGCCTTGAATATTTTGATGCACTATGTTTAAATGCTAGGCTAGCTAGGCTTTGTTGCTTTTGTGTCTCATTTTCAATACGTACGTATGGCTGCTTATCGTCCTTACGTAAGTACACAACACCTCGCGATGTCCAACAGTAGTAGAATTGATTGTCTTTGGCGAACTCGCGAGCAACAAAAAACAACCTTTCTTTTGTGTTAAGGCCTCCGAGACAAATACCGGTTTGATAATACCCGGCAAGCCTAAGTGACTTGTGTTTAGCTTATCTCCGTTACCTTTTTTGCGATTGAATTCTTTTATGGCGCTTAACAATGCCTCCTTTTTAAGAACACTATTTAGGTCTAATATTATAGTGCGCGCATTCTCATTCCTCAAGTTTATCCGGTAGACGTCTCTAATATCCGAATCCTGTAAGTCAAAACTTACAGTCTTTGCCATGCGTGTAACAATTTCACACAAATCTGTCTTAGTTTCCAATCTATTTGGGATTTGGTGAACTACTTTTGGTGTATTGCATATTTCTAGTGCCGTGGCGCGAAATCGTCTTTCCAATACTTCAATTTTGTCTTCCAATGACCGGATATATTTTTTGTCATTCGTGCGCTCTTCCTCAAAAGCCTGAAGTTTGTTTATCAGGTGATCATATTTTTCGTTGATGAAATTCAGGTTCTTTTGCATATCACTGTTCTGCTCTGATATTTGTTTAACCGAAACATGTAAGGCCTCAAGGCGCTTCTCAAACTCCCGTGAGAATGAAGCAAAAAGTTCTTTTATCATTGTAACAGAGTCGGAGTTTTCGCTGCCCTCAACAAATTCATATTTGCGCTTCACGCGCTTAGTCAAGTTATCATCGCATGCTAAATCGTTGAGCGAACGGGCCGTTCGAGTCAGGTTGGCCGGTGAGTCATGATGCGGTCCTACGATCGCCACTACATCATATGCGTCACTGGTGGTGGGGGCCGCATCGCTTCCATCGGTGGCGGGCGGCTGCGCTTGCGGTGTAGCGGTCGGGGTGCGCTTAAGTGGCATCGCTTTCGACTTCAAATGTACTAGGCGCACAGAAATCCGGTAGCGGTATCACTTACGTGTGTGTGTAGATGCGATGCGGTATCACAGAGCGCAGGAACACCGATCACTGTCACTAACTCCTGCTGTCCTATTATCGTAGCCGAAATAGCTGCTATTTAAATTGCAAAATACGTAAAAATAACAATTATAGATGCACTTACACGTCTGCTTACGACAGAGATCCAGAGGGTTTTAAATCTTAGTTCTAGAGTAATTTTCACATAATTATAATTTTTATGTTGTTTGTTATACGTACTCGTATGTACCATTAACTATATTGACTTAAGAAATTTATTTTCAATCGTTTCAATTAGTAAGTGTTCGAATGATCATTTTTGTGATCGATGTTGCATTTAGCTATACCTAATTAAAATAATTTTGTAGTATGTCTTACCAAATATACCTTTGAAATACCATATGAATGTATTTGTCATTATTATAGTTCAAATCATTAGATTTATTAAGTGAAATAAAAAACCTTGTTGTAATTTTAATATCCTCCGTGACTTGATCAGATCCCCAAGGGAATTGGCCAAATCTCTTCTTTTATCATTTACCAGCAACATACATACCTCTATGAGGTTCGTGATCATTTTGTGCAATAAAACACACATATCGACTTTCTTAGCCAATTTTATTGAGTGGTTTGTCATTGCCGTCTTTATTTCAAATACTAGAATAGAATCAAACATCCAAACCTGATGTAGTCCTTTTTTAAGGAGTTTGTAATAAGTTTGATAACATGTCCAAAGCTGGTGTCACTTACATAAAAATATTTATTTAAGTACCTTTAATTTTTTTTACTTACTCGAGCACTCTGTAACTAATATTTATAAATAATGTAAAACTCTACCATTTGCTTTCGTGAACCAATTAGTACGTTGTTTTTTTTTGACTTTACAAAATTTATCTGAAACATTGAAATGATTCCATTAGGGTCTTTTAACTGAAAAAAAAAGTATTCAGAGGGCAGATTTGTTATTTACAAACATCTTGTTCACCAAGTTTTTGCGTAGAGTACAATAATTTGTTAATAGGCATTTGCTTTTTTTTGAACCAGCTTAAGGGTGATTAGGACAACAACAATAAGCAAGTTTCCTTTTGTATTTCTTTTAAATAAATTTCTGAACGTTCATTTCTGTAAGTAAGGTGCGCGTAATATCTTGGAAACTACAAAATCTGGTTTTACAAGGGCAGAAACAAGAAGAATATATTTCTAAGAATAGAATATAATATAATAGAATTTATTTGCGTAAAACATGGTAAATGTGGGTAACAAAATTTCATGTTTGACCTCATGTTTTGCCACAGGCGGCATGCAAACTTGAATTATTTAATTAATAAATTATTCATATTTTACAAGCATTCAGACATTTATTAAATTTGTCAAAAAATTATTTATATTAAATTAAAAACGTATTCTTACCTATCTTATTAAATCAAAAATTCAGTCAGATTATAAAGCGAATTTCTCCTAAACAGGTTAAATGCTGATTGCTGTGATTGGGAGTTGAAGGAATAAGGTTGCATTTATGCTTTTTCTTTATAATTTATTGGTAAAAAAGTAATATTCATCTTAGGCCATTTTTGCAAGTCCGAATCCGGACTTGCAAAAAAAATCTCAGACCATAGTTCAATTAGCTAGTCCGGACTGGCACAAGTGGACCTTCTAGATTAGCTAATCCAGACTTAGGCAAGTGGGTCTTAGCGTTATCTCGGTTGCAGGGTGCGCTTTGGATATGGCAGATTAGGTAACTACAGCGGATCAGGTAACTACAGGTCAGACTGCCGTCTGACCTCCACGACCCTGTTAACTCGATCACGGTTACACATTCAGTCGCCTGAATGTGCAGGTTTCCTCACGAAGTTTTTCCTTACCGTAAAAGCATCGGTTAGTCAAACAAGTAATATACATAACCCAAAAAGTCATTAGTACATGGCGGTACGTGGGATCGAACACGATACCTTCCGCATGAGAGGCAACCTGTTTAGCCACTACGCCACCGACGCTCCTATTAGCCGCGTACCCACTCGTAAATTAGAATTTCCTGAACACAGAAGGCCTGAATAATGTACGACATAATATCGGAAACAGTTTTATAAATCGTCGCTGGGCAGGTGTTCCCAGGACAAAGGCCGAGTGCAATTGATCCCGGTCGTGTTCTATTCCGGTTGCGCCACATGGATGCGACAAAAGAAACTGCTAGATATGTATTTACAATTTTTTTATTATTAACACTAACAGTGTTCTTTCTCATATATATATGTTTTAATAAGAAACCATAAACTGGTACACGGGTAGGATTTTTGGTTCCTTATTTAAGCTTATACTGGATGACGTTTTTTACCGTCAGGAAAATAATTGTGTGAGATAGATAAATGATATAGGTGACGATAGCGTCATCAGTTAAAAAAAAAAGAATTTATTTTTTGTAAATTACTACGCACCTAACCATCTAATTCTTAGTTAATTTTGACTATTATAACATTTAAAAAAGCATATTGGAAAAATAATATTAAAAATACGAAACTGACCAAAACTCAAACGCATACCCTACTCCGAACGCGCTAAACATCAATTAATCCGCCCGAATTTGTGACTGAAATTCGGGAGGATTCATTCATTCTTCTTTTTTTTTTTAAATGCTGACGCCATCGTCACCTTTATCATTTACCTATCTCACACAAATTATTTTCCTGACGGTAAAAAAAGCCATCCAGTATAAGATAGAAATAACACTGTGAGTGTTAAAAATATTAAAAACTATTGAATAGCAAAAGCGTTATCATCCAAGTTGATTTTTTTCTACTGCTGTTGCAATACAGCTCGGGTAGATGTTGCTGACATTACGCAATGACGTATTCAATACATACCAAGAATTTCGCACGGGAGGATGGACTGCGCGGTAGCTCAGTTGGTAAGAGCGTTGGCCAGGTTAGCTAAAGGCCGTGGATCTTACCCGTGTGCGAATTTTTGGTATCTTATTTAACCATTCAGAGATCACGTTTCCAGACACAATAGATAATCTATTGTTATGCGACCGGCGGTCTTATGAGCCTCAAGGGGCTATACTTATATATTTACAAGGTGTTACAAAACCATACGTAAGAAGTGAAGGGGGCTACTCAAAATCAGTAAAGAACAACTTTCTTCTAGAAACATGAGTGGCTAGAAAAAAAAATAGTATATTGTGACGTGCCTACTGACTGATTTATATGGAGTTATTTTTTTTACTATGGCTACACCACATTGTCTCTATAACTACGACTTTATAATATTATTATTCAACGTTTCTCTTTTTGTCTTTCTGCGTAATAGGAACAAAAATTTATGATGTAGTAATATGCTAATATTAATATGCGTAATAGGAAAGAAAATTAATGATATAGTAGTAAAATTAATGATAAGTGATGGTAATTTCATACTTTCCAACGCAACGTTGTGGCAAACCTATCTCCTGTCTCCTAGATATTATAACAAATCGGTCTTTATGTGAGCTGGTATAATTGTGGTCCAGAATGTGATTACCGTTAAGAAAAGATCGGGGCTGGTCGGAAATTGAATCCGCAGATAAACGAACCCGGATTTTTAAGGACGCCGAATCCATTGTCAAAATAAAATCCGACGGTTAAAGCTATTTTTGTGGTATGTGGAGCAATTTATTTAATTACTGTCAATTGCTGTCTCTTTTACTGTTATATAATACCTTTAGAATACGTCCTTAAATTTATATTTTATTGATTCATAGTCGCTGTTTGATTGTGGTTATGACTACACTCACGTCAAATGTATATTATATTTGATGTTTCATACCTACATTCCTTGGGTTTCTTGATGTAAAAGATACGATCGATACGGACTATCTAAAAAATGGTATATATGTAATTTGCTCGAAGGGGTACTTATTTTTTGTCAAAATGCGACGAGAAACGTCAAAGACAAATCGAAATATATAAAAATGACAACAGACTTAATGATTGACGGACTAACATATCAACGGCGTATAGGTTTCTTATAAGATCTAGGGGTGCACTAAGGAAAAGATTTTTGGAAATTCATCCCCTAAGGGGGTAAAAAGGGTGGGACAAGTTTGTATGAAACTCCGTCAGTTTAGGAGCTAAATCGATAAAAAATGGTATCTAGCTATTTGGTTAGGAATTAGGATTGACGTATTTGTGAAAATTTAACCTCTAAGGGGGTGAGATGAGGGGTGAAAGTTTGTATAGAAAATTCGACATTTGTGCGCACGAAGTCGCGGGCATCGGCTAGTTGATTATAAATAGAGACTTAGCTTGAGCCAAAGTTCTAGTACTTATTCTATGCCTGAGCGTAAAGGAGAAAATCCAAAGCACCTACGTTGGCAAATAGCATATATTCGTCCCTGTATTCAGCACCGCAATCCACTAGTGTTGTAAAGTGCTTAAATAAATCTTCATTACGAATTCCACATTAAAATCACCGTCTAGGATAGCACAAACAAGACAGCCAACTTTTAGAACATTCATAGTTACTTTGTTGCTTGTACTGTAAGACCTTCCTTCTTGCCAAGTTTCATGATTCTATGAAATAGGTTTTGGTGCTCCCCCTGCGAAATGTTAGAAAATATGACTAAAATTGCCTAATTCTTTGGATTGCGTTAACTTAGAGGATAGCAACTATAATTATTTGATGTTAATTTCAACATGATATCTTCAGGCGTTTCTGAGAATAAGGGTCTTGACAAACAGACCGACAACAAAGTTATCCACCAGTGGCTAGCGATAAGCTGTTTACATTATTTTTAAAACGTCGCCGCACACGTGAAGCGAGATGGCCACTCGCGACTCGGTGTTCGCGACACGCCACCGGTGGCGGTCATCTGCCATTTTGACACTACCTACATCTGTCAAAAGATCTAGCAGATGAGTGTCAATTTTAGCGGCCACCGACAACCTTCGTTTGCGCGGGACCAAAGGGCATGGCGCGCGACAGCCACCGGTGGCGATGATCGGTGGCCCATCTGCGCGGAGCCTACTGGTTCTTTCTGACTTACGGAACCCTAAAAATATTTTATACTTCGAACCCGAATATATCAGTTTCTAAACTAAGGTTTTTGATCATCAGGCTGTTCAGTCGTAACTATGGCGTCCGACTGCATTAGAGAAATCTCCTGGCACAATGGATTCGCGAAACTTAACAAGCGAAAATGCAATAGCAAGTTGTTATGATTTGCGCAGAACAAGTTTGTCTATAGGGAGTCCGCACTGTCCAGCCCCGAGACTATACTCTGTGAAACTTTATTAATCATTCCCTCTCTTTCATCCATGCTGGGAGGGCAAGAGACAGGTAGCATCGAATATATTGAAATGTTTATTTAGAGTAGCCCCCTAACTCTGGACAGCGGTACGGGCGAAACTCGTTTTTAGGGTTCCGAAGCCCTGATAAGGAACCATTATGGTTTCGTCGTGTCTGTCTATCTGCTATCTGTCCGAGGATTTGCTAAGAGACCGCTAGTACTAGATAACTTTAATTTTGTAGGTGTATTTATTTCAATCACGCTAACAAAGTGGTAAAAAACATTTTTGGAAAATTATAAAATGTTTAATTCGGGTGAAAGCGCCCATTTTACTCTCGAACTAAGAAACTTCTCGAATGAAATGGGTCACTTTCTTCCCTTGTATAACAATATACCTACTATTTTTAGGGTAGGTTACTACATGTGAATTGTGGGAGTGTGTTTTTTTACGTGGTCTTTCCAATTGTGTGTAGGTATCGTTGATTAGGTCTTTTAAAATGACTTCAGAGTTTGTAATATCATTTTTCGATTTAATTCTCCATTTACGAAATATTAAATATTAAAGTGTTTTTTTTGTTTCAGTACGACGTCCCTTAAAAAATCAATATAATAGTGCATTTTAAACTTTATCCTTAGAATAAATTCTTTAAAATGACTAAGATGAAGTAGTTACTCGTCTATAATGTGTTTAGACTTTCATTGATGATTCGGACTACTACAGAACTCTACACGTGGCCCGACACGCACTTGGCTGATTCTAAATTACCATTTGACGGAAAGAGAACTTGTTCCCGTTATTCAGAGTTTATATTGTTTTTCTTTTATGCCCGCTGCGGTGCGAATTGAAAATATTTTGTAGAGGATCACTGGAATGCTGGCACGTAGTGAGGATAAACTTTGTAAAATGAGGAACGAAACAACAGCTTACAATTCGCTCGTTTTGACGAGGAAATAACGTGGATTTGGAGAAACAGTTGCGTTATACGTTATAATGATAAATTTTGGTCTAGTGGTCAGCACGCTGGGTACTATCCACGAGGTCCTGGGTTCGAATTCCGGGTCGGGCTGGAAGTGTTAGGTTTTTCTATCTTGAAATAACTCAGACAAAGCAAGTTAGTGGTGTTAACACCCTCGTACCTCGGAAAGCACGTTAAGCCGGTGGTCCTGCGCGTGATCTCTCTACGGTCATGTCGGACTGTCGTCTCACCGAATTATGAGAGTGAGAAACAGAGTGTTTACTACAATATTTTGATTTGTTTGTGTACCCTATTGATACTACGCCGCGCACACTCACACGCATACCTGCCTTATTTTTATTTGTTTAAAACGTACCGTGAGAACCCCGACGACGAGTCGACATCGAGACGTTCCCTATGACACATGTACTAGACCGACCAGAGCGCTTTCGCCGCGTGTGTATCCTGTGAAGCTCCTCACAGACATTTCGAGTGATTGTGGCCTGTGAAGTGATACCTGAAACCTGAAAGCTGATGTGGCAAGTACCTAGCTATAAGTGCTCAGACCTGACTGATTTTCCACCTATCATTGTCGCCCTCCACGTGTAATCCACTGCCTAAACTCTCAAACACAGAGAGTGTACCTGTGTATTACGGACACATTTGTGCACTATAATATTTCCCGCGTAGTCGGCTAATCTCTATTGAGATCGGCCGCTGTAGTTGAAATTCGGACAAAAATGATAAATAATTTGTTGTGCTCTAGGAACCGACCTGTAAATGGTTTATTTTTAGTGTGAAGTTAGCCTTTTGATCTGGTCAATAGTCATCTATACTATAATAAAACTGTAAAACCGACGCGTCTGTACATTGAGTATTTTTACCAAAAACCATTGAGGGTGATGTTTAAATAGTAACAGAATAGGAATCTACAACTTTTATCTTTTTTGTCTGTTTGTCCGTTTGTCTGTTTGTCTGTTTGTACACGCTAATCTCTGAAACTACTGAACGGATTTGAATGATTTTTTTTATTATGTAGCTATTGAGTCTGGGCAAATACAGATCGAAGTACCTGACGTGGAACCTTAGCAGTACACTTAAACTAAGAGAGATATGAAAGCAGCGCCTTAAGAAAAGTTAGTAAGCATGATGAGCATTTTCTATTGAAGTACACAAATTGAAGGTCTGGAGCAAATGATATGGAACCCTAGCAGTTCAGCTCAACTATAAGAGATATAAATAGAGTGCCTTAGAGAAAATTGTTCAGCGTGATAAGCACTTTCTATGGACGAACACAAATTGAAGGTCTGGAGCAACTGATATAGAACCCTAGCAGCTCGGCTCAACTATAAGAGATATAAATAGAGCGCATTAGGGAACATTGTTCAGCGTGATAAGCACTTTCTGTTGACGTACACAAATAAAAGGTCTGGAGCAACTGATATAGAAACCTAGCAGCTCGGCTCAACTATAAGAGATATAAATAGAGCGCCGTAGGGAAAATAGTTCAGCGTGATGAGCACTTTCTATTGACGTACACAAATTGAAGGTCTGAAGCAACTGATATAGAACCCTAGCAGCTCGGCTCAACTATAAGAGATATAAATAGAGCGCCGTAGGGAAAATAGTTCAGCGTGATGAGCACTTTCTATTGACGTACACAAATTGAAGGTTTGGAGCATCTGATATAGAACCCTAGCAGCTCAGCTCAACTATAAGAGATATGAATAGAGTGCCGTAGGGAACATTGTTCAGCGTGATGAGCATTTTGTATTGACTTACACAAATTGCAGGTCTGGAGCAATTAATTTTTTTTTTTTTTTTTTTTTATTTAATAGGCAGACATGTGACCGCAATCTCACCTGATGGTAAGCGACGATGCGGCCGATGATAGGACATGTCTGTCTAGAAGCAGCCTATTCATTCTTTTCGTAAAGGAATCCAAATCGTAGTGTTTAGGGAACACTTCAGCTGGCAACGAATTCCACTCTCTAGCCGTACGCAAGAGGAACGAAGATTTAAAACATTTGGTGCGTATTAGTGGTATGTCAACGACATAAGGGTGGAACCACCGCCTGCGTCTTATATCCCGATAGTAGAAAGGGGCCGGTGGAATCAATTCGTGCAATTCCTTCGCACACTCGCCGAAATGTAGCCTGTAGAACACTGAAAGGCACGCCACCTTACGCCTATGTTCGAAATCTTTTATTTTGACCATAAATCCATATTGGTGTGTAACAATAGGCTTATAAACTATGTTAGTAAAATTGATATGCTTTATTACTTTAGACTGATTTTCAAACTCCCAGTGCAATCCTTCTGTCTCCAAGTTACGATCTGGTGACGGAAACCTGAAGAAATCGAGAGAATCCTTCAGATTTTAAAGGCATGTATACCTTTTATGCTACATCATTAATTTAGGTATTTAAGCGTTCACATTCAGGAGTCATAATTTGATGGTGCTGACCTTAACGCTAAGCAGTTCGTGGATATTTTTACCACAGACAGTTTGTCGAAATCTAAATAGTCTTACCTACTTACTTTACGATAGTAGTAACTTACAAACCGACCCTTGAGTAGGCTAGGGACACCACAGGAACCCAAAAAATAGATGCTAAACCACATCCATCTATTGTGGTAGGGAAGTTTGAGTCTGACTTTTTCTGAACACTAAAACCTGAACTTACATATATTACAAACAAATAAAACTGCCTTCAATAAAGTAAACTAAAAAGTAAAAAACAATCCTTTCCACTTTTACTAAGAAAGATATCCGACAAAATTTAGTTTTGGAGTCGGTGTGACTGCCATGCGAAATTTTCTTACCTGAAGAGGATGGCGAGGTGATAGTACCTATGAAAAAGAAAGTGCCCATTGGCCTTGATTTTTAATTCCTCTCATCTCCTTACGACATGGTAGACTAAGAGATCATGATAGCTGGATGGCGGAGTATAAAATATTTTGTATCATGGAGTCCACGCGTACGAAGTCGCGGGCAACAGCTAGTAATTATATAAAACCTTAAGGTAGTATGATTAAATTAACTTTTACATTCACGGTTAGTTTATGATTCCGCACCCAAAGGGTAAAAACGACCCTATTATTGCACTGTGTCCGTCTGTCTGGCTCACAAGGCTTTATCTCATAAACCGTTATAGCTAGTCAGTTATACGCTTGAAAGCAGTATATTAAGTTGTATGTTTATGTACTATAATAATAAATATTTGAAATATGAAAAAAAGTATATACATATTTAGAGGAATATTTATTTTCTCATAAAAACGCGACGTTTTGTCGTTTTTAAACATAAAAATATGTTGTAATATAATATTGTATGAAGAATAAATGGTACGGAACCCTTCGAGCGCGAATCTAACTCGCACTTGACTGGTTTTCGCGGATTCTCGTAGCCCAAAAAGGTACTAGTAGGCTGATCTGTTTTTTCTTAGAAAGACAAACAAAACGTGATTATCCCTTCAAAAACACAAGATTTACCTATTATGATGAAGAAATTTTTTGACCTAAACTTAATCAAAACCCCATCTTAAAAGTCCCAATATACGCACAATAGTAATATTTACATAATGCTCCAAACATCTTCAGTATCGGTACCGATCCTTTTTATATGTAAAGTGCGTTAGACAGAGGCGACTACACGTGTATCTTACAAGTGTGAGTGGGATGGGCGATGGCATATCGTAGGGAAATTGGTTTTCCCTACACCCGATAGGAATGCATCACAGGGATGGAGCAGGGTCTTTGTTTGGATAAATAACTCTAATTTGTCAGACGGGTGTGAGTTAGGCGATCGGTCGTCACAGCGGCACCGGATATTTTATTTTGTGTTGCAAACATGTCATGTCCCCTGTATGGATAATGGATATATTTTTCGCGTTTTACACAGTTTTTCACCAACTTTAATTAAGTTTTGTGCTTTGTCGTTAGCACCAAGTGACCTCGATAATATGTCACGCGAAAATGTCAAAAATCGATTAAAATAGAGAAATAAAAGTTTGTAGACTATTTTATCGTTTTTAATCGTATTTCGTATTTTGACAATTAGACATGACATAAATGGCATGACATGTTAGCAGCGATAGACTAACGATATAAGGCCGAGATAATAATATGTCGTTTGTCCATGCTAGGGTCCAAGTTATTGTTTTGTCACGTGAAATATAAATGATTGTATTCTGACGATAAAAAAGAGAATGACTTACATACTGTATAATTCCAAAGATTATGTAGATGCATGGTCGGGCCAAGAAAGTGGTTTATCACCTTAAGGTTGAAAATCATTTGCGCGTCATGGAACAACAGGGTAGATTTTCGCATGCAAAAATATTCTGACAGCTACTACAAAATAATATGCCTGTAAGTGGGTTCAACCTTAACGCTATTTTACTTCACATGACATTTTGTCAAAACTAATAGACCACTTTGACGACCGTCTTGGTGTAGTCGTTCGCGCACCGGACTTCTAAACCAGGCGGTTGCGGGTTCGAATCCCGCAAGGGGCAAATGTTTGTGTGATGAACACGAGCATTTGTACCTAAGTCATGGACGTTTATATGTATTTAAGTATTTCTATCCGTTATCGGTGTCCTAGTCACCATGGCACAAACTCACGCTTAGTTTGGGGCTGGGTAATCAGTGTGTTTGTTGAAACAATTGATTATTGATTATTTGACTTTCTTGGCCGACCGTACCAAAACTCTTTTTATGAGTGGTATTTATCAATTAAATCTGTATACTTACTTAAATAAAACTAAAATAAAAAGTTCGAGTCACACTCACGCACTAAGGTTCCTTACAATTTGTTTTTTTCAACGATATACCACAATATGCAGTGTTCATACATTTTCTTTTTCTTGCGCCGTAAGACCTTCTCTTTGCCAAATTTCATGATTCTAGTTCGATGGGAAGTAGGTACTCTATAGGTTTTGATTCCCCTGCGAAATGTTAGAAAATACAACTCAAATGGCCGGTACCTTTAATTGTCGTTAACTTAGAAGCTTCATGTTTTCACAGCTTCAAGAGCGGTTCTTTAATATTCGTCGGTTGGCTGTTAGTCATAAGTTTTTCATGGTAATTTCAGCTGGATACCTCCACGCGCTCTTGAAAAAGGGTCTTGACAGAGAGACCTAAGGGTTCCTTTTGAGGTACAAAACCCCAGAAAGACCAGACTGATACAAAAATCTTATTAACCTTGGTTTAGGTTGGTTGAGTACAGAAAAGTAGTTTTAAAGTTTTGCCCATATGTAATATAAATGGTATTGTAAATAAGGGTACATGTTAGTGACTGACAATATTTAACCTTATAGTATGTAATATTGGATGGCAATGGGATTATGAGTTTTTTGGGAACGTTGCAGGCAAACAAAGGATGCAATTCCGGAAGTCTCAAAAAGTCTCGCCCGCAACCTCACCCGACTAACAAGAGACAAGCTGCGCATAGCCGTAGGAACGCGCACAACTGGCCACTGTCTTCTATACAAACACCTATTCAACATAGGTGTCACAGACAGGCCCTTATACAGAGGATGCATGGAGGCAGAAGAAACACCGCATCACGTGCTCATGGTGTGCGCTGGCGTGGCGGAGCAGCGGGCAGATATTTCCGGAGGCCTATAGTAACTTGGGCACGATGCTAGCCTTTTGGGAAAACCTGAAGTGGTTAGAATAAAACATTAAAGGGCCATACGCACAATGGCCCAATCAAGAGGCTAAGTGCGGAAAACACCCCAGCCAAACTAACTAACTAACTATGGGTATTTTTCTATCATCGAGTCTACGCAGACGAAGTCGCAGACAAAAGCAGTTTCTTAATAACTAAGGGCTTTATATGCGTGGAGATATTAGCACTTATTTTTCTCATTTCAAAACCTTAGCAACATGTGGCCATGTACTGCAGTAAATGTATTTTATTAACCCTTTACGAACCTTTCCTTTTGAAGTCCCAAAAAGAGTTCTATTCATCACACATCCGGGTAGGACTGTTTTTTGGCTCCCCTTAATTTCAATCGGACTCCGCGAGTTCTCATCAGATTAGCGCCGGAGCACACGAAGGGATTTTCGCCTCGCTACAGGATTAACCTCTTCTTTGCCGAAAACGGTACAAGATAGTGGGCGGAGTGGGTTAACAGGGATGAAAAGTTGTCGAAATACTAAGAAAAAAAAAATTGTTTCAACAAACACACCAATTACCTAGCCCCAAACTAAGCGTGAGCTTGTGCTATGGTGACTAGAATAACGGATAGACATACTTATATACATTAATAAACATCCATGACTTAGGTACAAATGCTCGTGCTCATCACGCAAACATTTGCCCCTTGCGGGATTCGAACCCGCAACCGCCTGGTTTAGAAGTCCGGGGCGTGAACCACTACACCAAGACGGTCGTCAAAGAAAGTCGTAAGAGAAATATATATGGTTCAAAGATTTGGAAGAGATTGTTGTGTAATTGTCTAAACAAACATTGATACTAGATACTACACAAGATAGTTTAATAGTAAGATTTTATGGTATATTAAGTTGGAAGTAAGGATTCATTTCAATAACAGTTTAATTGTTTATGACACCATAAAATCTTTTTGATGTACATTACTCAAAATGAGTTATATTGTCTGTCAAACTTACACTTTTTAAAATTCTTGCTTAAGTCGTTAAAAATTAGAAAGAAAGAAAAGAAAATATGTTTATTAATAGACAAACATCACATAACACACGATCTAAAACTTAACATAAATGGTACGATATCACAGTGAAATTACTGAATTTGCAAATATATTATTGCAATAATTATATAACAATAATTACCTTTTAAGCTAGTTACACATTTCCGAGCCCAGCATTCCTGAAATCATGATCCATTCACTCCGCGTTTGAAATTAATGATAATGCAAAATTTCAAGACGAGAATTCCCTCCGAATTTCCCAATAATAAAACCGGGTAAATCCCCAAAGCGGCAAGACAGAACGAAATTACAACGGCTACTAATAACCACTGAACCTTATAAAATGTTTAAAAAACTCAGCGAAGACTTATTTCTCTCTTCAGTTTTTAAAGGATAATCTAAAAAAATCACGCCTGCCGCGGCGGTTGAGCGGGAAAGGTTCATAAATACAGCGAGATAAGGTGGAGTGTCGCTTGAGAGGGTTAGATGAGAGCGATATGAGGGAATCTCGTGTTCTTGAGGATATTACACCACTCTCGCAGTACATACATCTTCGTCGTTGTGTGAGTTTATGGAGTGCTGTTTAGTTTGTGGCGAGCGAATCAGCTTAATCTAAAGCACTTTATTTTCAGACGGCAATCTACCGTGTATTTTTTTCTAGAAAAAATGTTCCCAACAGTATCTAATTGTCGTCTGCCATAATATTATTATCTAAACAGTTGTACAATGTGTTAATTTTTCACTTGATCAAACGAAATGTGCAGATATTAGACAAGAAAGTATCGATAAAAACCGAAAAAAAAACAGTAAGCACTTTTTTTAATGAACAAATTTGTTTTTCAAGTTAATTGCAAGGCAACATTTTTTGCAAAGATAATGACCTTGTGAAGGTCATACTACCTAGGTACTCACGTAAAGGATCAAAAAAGTATGAATTGTAGTCAATGCACTCAACATTTTATGACTATTTTTAGTTGGGTGATATATTTGCAAAGATATTACCTAAATCATCAAATTAACCATATGTAAAAACAAATAATCATAAAAAACTACCATTCATTGATTCATGTTTTCCTTAAAGCTAAAAAGAGCAGAGCAATATTTGTGTTCACTTGAATAGGCTGTAAATCCTGAAGAATTAAGAACGGTCATCTCTCTGTCTGTTGAAATATCTAACACAAGATAATTAAACGAAAAAGCATCCCGAAAAACCTTCAGTCTTAACAAACAACAAACTAATTCGGACCAAACCATTTCTGTGTACCGACACGCGCCAATTTAGTATCTTTATAAAGGAAGGAATTTTCAAATGCCGTTTTTTAAATCCACTTGCTCCTTCGACGTTGATTAATGGATACCCAAACTGGGGTTCGACAACTTTCTTTGTTTACCAGAGAATAAACACCAGTACTGCTATAATCGATACTACACAGAGTAAAAATTCTCTTGGACTTTCAGTAGCCAAAAATTTTGAGAAAGAATATGCCTGATACCAAACAGTAATTTTATGTTTTGATTAATAAACGAGTTGACGACCGTCTTGGGAGTGGTTCGCGCTTAGACTAAAAAACCAGAGGTGGCGAATTTAAATACCGTAAGGGGCAAATGTTTATTTAATAATTACAAAACTTGCAAGCCTGCAGTCTAAAGACAATGACAGAAAAATACGTACTGAATTACGATGCAAAAATTGGTGGTTGGTTTGTGTGATGATCACGAGCATTTGTACCTAAACTGTTTAAAACGTATTTAAGTATGTCAAGATCCGTTATCCTTGTCACCATAACACAAACTTACGCTTAGTTTGGGGCTGGTGCTTAAAAAAAAGCGAAAGGTCTATAGTATTACAAAAACTCCCGATAAAAAACTTCAAATTAGATAATGTGATTTCTCACGCATTTTACAAGGTTAACGTTTTAAATCATTTCGGTCTGTCTCGTTTCGTTTTTACAGCCACCAAAGTGACGAAATCACTAAAATAGTCTAATGAAAGTTTGGATAAAAGTGTTCGAGTCCCACACGATGGTTGGTGAATTTTCGTGTGCAAAATTTACAATCGGGAGTGTTCAATTTAAAGCTACTCTGTGGCAACTCTTGTTGGTTTTTCAAACTCTCGTTGTAGTTAGGTGTAAATGTTTTTGCACAGTGACGAGGACTCACAGTATACCATTTTAATGGAGACGCCGTAGAATTAGAACGGTGTTAGTAAGGCGTCAGCCATTACTTTTTATGCCGTCGTTTTTGTAAATGCTTTTAAATGGAGATTATGAGAACTGACCGGGATTACTCTATACAAACTAACTGCATACCTACGAGTACCTATACTTACTAAGGTGATTTTAAATCATAAGTAATATGTGAATTCATGATGATAAATAAAATGAACTGCGGGTTACTGGAAAGACTCCGAAAATAGTTTTTGTTTTAATATTTTTTTATAAAACACCAATGGAAAAAGTATTGACAAAAACGTTACAGAGAAAATATTTTTAAATATATGTACTATTTTAATAATAAAGTTACTTAATGACGTATAAAGTTCTCTATTTCACAAAACTGGGTAAGTAGATCTGTTTTCATCATAAAAAACACACACACAAAAAAAAAAGTACATTTACAAAAAGCTGAGGATATTATCAACCTAACGGAACCCCGTAACTACCGTGATTACTGAAACGAGGCTATGGCACCCTAGGGGCTATGTTGAAGGTCCTGGTATTACTTAGGGCTGTCAAACATTCTTGAATGAATGAATCGTAATAAATTGTATACAGAATCGATTCGATAACATTGTCCAACACGTAATCACACAATTTTAATTACACAGAATAAAAATGCACAATACCTTGTTGTTTAATTGCTTGAATAATAATTACCTTTGGCGATATTATAGATCAGCTTAGTAATATTATGTAACTTTGACGGAATGGCTGAATAAAGAAATAATTTCTTTGGACTTTCCGACTTCGGTAATTCAACAATTTTACATAATAAGACATCAGTGTCCTCAGAGAATTAATAAGTATCTTATACCTTTAAACGAGCAATATAATTATATATGTATTTGTGATCTTGGAAACGGCTCTAAAAATTTCGCTTAATTTGGTACGTGGGTTTTATGTGTGGGTGTAGGGGCTGAAAAATTGATCTAGATTAGTCTTATGTTTTGAAAACACGTGTTTTCCGAGTTTCCATGCGTTTTTCTTTTGCGTTGTTCGACGCAGAATATGATCCCTGATTTCGCACCGCTAAGCATAAGCGTCGTGACCGAGTGCGAGGTGTAAAAGAAGTGTGGGTTCAAATCTCGCTCGTAGACAAAAAAAAATAACTTTTGTTTATTTTTTGGCCAGGTACTAAGATATAATCGATTCTTGTAGTTGATATAAAATTGCAGCCCTAATACCAAGTGAGGGTAGGTCGAGAGTTCTATTAACTCAAATGACGCGCTAATCACTCGTCCGGATGTTTTGCGATCTCATCTCATGGGTGCAATCATTACTTTTTTCCGCATTCGTGTACATTTTTACACATGGCGTCTTCTGTTTTGAAATCACAAGCAAAAAAAAGAAACGAATACACCAAAAGTTTTTAAAGATATTATTTTAGCTATCAAACCTCGCAAAATGGCCCTTTTTTTCGCGGAGGAAATGCGTTCCGCATACCTGGTGCCCTGGGGATGGCAGCAGGTTATGTGGGACTCCATGGCAAATGGCCAAGTATACCCACTAAAACCTCCGCGTGGTTCCTCAGTCCGCTTATCGGGATGACGAAGGATCGCTGGTTGCATGCACTTCGTCTCGCAAAATGTCTTAACAGGTCAAAATATTAAAGTAAAATAAAAATTTTTTTATGACTGCCTATTATAAAAAAGTCACAACTTTCAACTGACACTTTTAGTGGCGGTTGGAAATATAGGTGACCAATAATTGCCCGACAACTTCGTGTGTGACCCCAAAGTGTGGGGGGCAAGGAAGTGCTACTGTTATACTGCAACGTCCGTAGGCCTTAAGGTGACTTTGACGACCGTCTTGGTATAGTCGTTCGCGCACCGGACTTCTAAACCAGAAGGTTGGGGGTTTGAATCCCGCAAGGGACAAATGTTTGTGTGATGAGCACGAGCATTTGTATATATGTATTTAAGTATTTCTATCCGTTATACTAGTCACCATAGCACAAGCTTACGCTTAATTCGAGGCTAGGTAATCGGTGTGTTTAAAAAAAAAGGTTAAAGTGGGCTAGTCTGACAAGTCTACGTACGGTCGCACCATATGTACCAAAATGTTACGTGTGTGCCGTATTGTTAACAAGTTGAAGCAACCTGTTCGTACCTTATTGCTTGTTGCTGCGGTTAACAACAAACTCCCATCGCTCCAGTTACTACTGTATTGTCCTTCCTCTTAACCACCAGCACAAATTGTTTTAATCTCCGCAACATGAAAAGTGGTGGCAATTTATCTTGGTAAGAAAGAGTCTTGCGGCCCAACTTTTTGTCTGACTCGCATTTCGTGCCGTCAACTGGTAACTTTGAAAATCTTCTTAAGCATTTTTAAGATTCACATCTGCTTGAATTACACTTGGGTGGAAAATTTCTGCAAAGTGTTCAAAGAAAATAATAAATTGATATTTTTTGGAGTGTGGTACATGAACGATATTTAAAGTGTGTATATAGTTGGTGCACGAACGATATTTAAAGTGTGTATATAGTTTTTTTCTTTTAAAATTATCTGTCGGTACCAATAGTTTTTGATATTTTTTGACACTCACAGTGTTATTCCTTATTAGTTTTTAAATAAGATACCAAACATTCGCACACGGGTAGGATATATATAGGTCCCATTTCAAAATCAGCTACTCCCGAGCTTAATCGAATCGAAATAAGAATCGAGACAAGATCGATTTAAAAGTTAAACATTAGCTCGAACTCAATGTCAATGGCGTCGGTGTTAAGGATGTGACGGCGGTTTTCGATTTCAAGTAGTTCAATATTCGACCACTACTCGATTGGCGCTATAATCGATTTGCAGAGTGCTAAATTACTAATTCTCGACTTCGATTCGATTGTGATCGTATCTCGAACAACGTGAAGAGTATGCCTGTAGCTTGGATTGCCATCGTATTTTTTAAGTGTTGATTGGCGTGTTCTTTCTTATATTTCGTCATAGTTATCATTGCAGGCCACCATAAAACGTCAGGAGTGTGGCGCTACATCCCTGCATCACTCGAAGATCGAAGATCCAGAGGCAAACCCAAAAAAAGATGAAAAGATGTGGTGCTGAACAATATGAAGAAGTACGGAGCTTCTACAGAGCGAAGTTAAAAAGAAAAATAAAGAAGGCAGAACCCACCACCTTGTGGAATATATAGCCAGAAAGAGAGAGAGTGAGAGAGGTTGCCATTGCAGGCCAACCACCTGACTAAATGTTTTTTAAACAACCCAAGTAAATGGTAACTCATTACTTTTGGGATATAAAACGCAGGCGAGGTTTCCACCCTTATATCGTTGACATAGCAGTAATACACACCAAACGTTTTAATCTACTTTACTCTTGCGTACGGCTAGAGAGTGGACTTCGTTGCTAGCTGAAGTGTTTTCTAAAAACTTTGATCTGTATTTCTTTAAAAAAAAAGTAAAACAGTTACTACGCACACATGACCCATCTTTGGCAGCATCGTCATTTACCATCAGGTGAGATTGCGGTGAAATATCTGCCTATTAATAAAAAAACTCAGTCCCAAAATACCCTTTTAAAAATATACTTCTATCTAAATCTATATTTGGGTAAAAGAAAACTCACAATTTGTTATTTAAACGCGTATTCAAAGTGGAATAAGCTCGTTAGGTATAACCTACTTAGCGAATGCCCACGAGGAGAAAAAGTTGTACGGACGGACGGACGGGTATTACAAATTACATTACTGAAGAGTTTTTGCGGAAAAATACTGCGTTGTTTGATATTTCGTTTGGGTAATAAATGTTCAGTTTCATTACAAAACGGCACGTAACTCTAGGCGACTACGGTGATTATTAGCCGGCTAAAGAAAAGGTCTCCGACAAAAGCCTAGCTCCTAGCCTGGAAATTCACTATTAGCTACTTGATATAAAACAAATGAGCCACCGACCACAGCCACCGTTAACATTGTATTTAATACGTTTTATATGGAGTCGCCACACACGTGAAGCGAGTGGCATCCACTCGCGACTTAGTGTTCGCGACACGCCACCGGTGGCGGACACTCGCTATTTCGACAAATTATCTGTCAAAGGATAGCAGGCCCGTAGCCACATGGCAATCTTTCTGGAGCGAACTTCGCTATCGCCAACGAAATGTCAAAATATGTATACAAAAGTAACGTGATGTTTCGATGGCTTATGTCAGTTTCATACATTTTACGAAATTGAATCAAATTTCACTTACAAAAATTAATCGAGTGTGTCATCCGGTGGGACTCGAACCCACGTCCCTTCGCTATCCGGGCGAGTGCTCTTACCAACTAAGCTACGGAGGACGTTAGTCAGTCGATGAATTTTTGTATTCACCTTCACCACCATTTTTTGTATCTTCCTACCTGTCAAATGCGTTATATTTATAGTTCGACTCGTATTCATAAGGAAATGCAACCTAGAATATATTTGTGACATCCTTAGGGATCTGTTTTGCTTTGTTTCATATCAATGATACGTATTATTTGGACTTAAACGTAGATGTATTAAAATATTGTATCATTTACGAATAAGTTAAGAACCTTTGTCATAAACTGTAATTGTCAAGATGGAGTTACTTACACTTATAAAATGCCAACATTATTTTGCAGCGGAATTAAGAGGAAACGCGGTCGTGTGGCATTTGAAGAATAGGTACTTGAATAAAATGTTGCTGTCTCGATGCGATCTCTAATAGCCGCCCAAGTAAATGTAGATTTTAAGGTAAAAAAAATTCACCTTTAGCCATTATCCAGGGAGAAAACAGAGGACTACGTTTATATGGAGTAATGGCGCCTGCTCTTTCCCGTTAAGTTGGAATAAGTGGAACAGAGAATTTTCTACGAAGCGTTCAAAGTCGACTAGAACCACCACATTTCATCAAATTAAATACAAGCACACTTATTTCTTAGCTTAGACAAAAAAGGACGTTTAAAATAAACAGTGAAAGTTATTTATGTTGCAAACAGCGACGACCGCAATACAAGCGGCAAATAAAACTCGAGAAGAAGCTACGTTCTAAGGTAAAAACTCTACATAGTCAGCTCAATAGTAACATTTAAGAGAGAATACTTTACGAACAAAATACTAAGGTTATTACTTGGCTCGCTGAAATGTAAATTATTGTTTTTTTTAAACCTTTACTTTTTTTACAGACGAAATATTGTTTTTTTAAACCTTCACGTACAGTGTTATTAGACGCAATAGAAAAATAATTGTTATTTACCCGCCGGGGTTAACACCACCAACTTCCTGACTCCGGAGCTGTGTCTGAGTTATTTCAAGACAAAAACCCAACACTCTCAGCCCGACTCGGAATTCGAATTCGGGATATAATAACTATAGCTAAAGGAAAGGATTCATAACAAAGTCAGAGGCATATGCTATCAAACATAAATTATTTGCAAAGCAGTTAATTTGGTCGTAATTTAATTAAATATCAAATAAGAGCTGTGTCTAATTCCAATATAATAAACAGCTTTCGTAATTTCGTACTCACTTAAATCATTCATAATTTGATGGGTAATGTTGGAATCTTTTGTTCAAAATTCAATTTAAATTCTCGAGTTCTAAATCGGTGTTTATTAAAACGTATTTTAATATTTATTTATCCAATTTATTTTTGTATAAAAATAGGCAAGCAGTCTCCCTGTGACCACGAACGCTGTAAAGTGTTCGAAACGTCAGGTTTTAAATAAAATGTAAATAAATCGCGAAGTCATCCATAAAATTGTGAATTAATTAGTTCAACAATTCGTGTAAACGTAAGAAACAAATATAGGCAAGCTTGTTAAAATCGCATAATTATTATTATTGTTAATTATGACTACTGTATTAACCTAAAATTAATAAGCAGACACAATTCATTTAAAAGGCAGATATTTGCCTGCATTTTCATCTGATTGTAAGCGACGATGCGATCGAGGATGCATCACATCTGACTGAACAGCATATTCAATCAATTCTTGAAAGTATCTTGATCATAGTATTTAGAGAACACTTCAGCCGGCAACTGATTCATAACACTTATGGCGTAAGCGGGTAAAAGTTGACTTCCAGCAGCTAACTGAAATAGGCTGATATGATCTGATAAATCTGCCTTAAGTACTTCATCCATTACATTAGTTCTTAACTTAACATTGAACGTGTTCAGAACTAACTGCACTGGACTGGTGACCCCCAAACAATATAATTCTATTGTGTCTAGTTCCGTGGCAGTCAAAGGCTTAAACTTAAATCAGAATATAGACACCTACCTATTAGATCCCACTGCTGGGCAAAGGCCTCACCTCAACTATGAGGAGGTACGAGCCTTACTCCACCACACGGACTCAGTGCGTATTGGTGGAGTGGTGTCTGAAGGCAATTGACCAACCTTACTTTTAGATGTTATCAAGCCTTTCTAGGGCCTCTGACTAGGCTTAACGACTAATAATTAACTTACATAATTTAACATACAGGCACTTAAATGGACATACTGGAAACCTCGAGACTCCACATAATGATTAATATATCGAAGCAGACCGTATCACAAAGGATTTAAGTGTGTATTCAGTTAGTTCGACACTAAGTCCATTTATCACTACAATGATGCCGGGTGAAAAATGACCCCGTTTTAATTGAAACATCGCGTGCCGTGCGACACTGTAATTGGGTTGAAAACAGTAGGATTAGAATATATTACTGTAAAGTTAAATCCAGAATTCAACGAGCATTTCTTGTATATTTATTTAAATACTAGTGGTTCCCTGCGACTTCGCTCGCATGAGTTGGATTTTCCATATAAACTTTAGTCTCTCTTTATGGTTTTTATATCGCGACAAAATGTAGCCTATGCCCTTTCCAGGGTCTCGAACTGTCTCCACACCAAATTTCATCTCAATTGGTTCGGTGGTTTAAGCGTCAAGAGGTAACAGACAGACAGACACACATTCGCATTTATAATATTAGTATGGATATAGTTCTGATTGAAATTTGGTACGTGGGGTATCGGGGATTGAAAATTCGATCTGGATTAGTGTATTCTAATTTAAATGCGTTTTTCTTTCACATTGTTCGACGCAAAATGTGGTCACCGATTTCACGCCGCTACGCAAGAGCGCCCTGGCCGAGTGCGTGTGACGTCGAACTCACAACTCCATGAGGGCAGGATTCGAATCTTGCTTGGTGACGAATCATTATTTAGATTTTTTCGTATTTATTAAAGTTTATAACTTTTTATTGTTTCATAAATAAGATCAACCAGTCATAAAGTTTTTTTTTTTATTAAATAGTAGTACGAAAGCGAAGCTCGGTCGCTTAACTACAAGTAATAATTATGTCTCAAGGCGTATATAAACTATGGTGGTCTATCCAGAGACTAGCCAACTGCGCGAAAGATATTATAGCTCACAAATGTGTGCACAATTCACAAGTGCACTCTTTGCTCATTTACTCTCGTAGTTCGGTGAGACGGCAATCCGACATGACCGAAGAGAGATCAGACGCAGGACCAGCAGCTTTACGTGCTTTCCGAGCAACGGGGGGTTTAACACTACTAATGTCCTGACTCTTGTGTCTGAGTTAATGTCTTTAACCTAGAAGAAAAGAAGAACCTTTCCGGCTCAACCCGGGGTTTAAACTCGGGATCTCGTTGATTTCTCTCCAAAGTGAAAAGCACTTGTGTTATCATCAGTTTATGATTGTTTAAGTTTCTCTGAACATTTGTTGTGTATTTCGTGCACCATGAAACAAGCCTACTGATTGTAGGTCTATTGTGTTTTGAGGTAGGTAATTATGAGAAAATTTATTTGGTGTTTACATTGCACTTGAGCAGGTACTTAATATACGCTAACTGGCCCAAGACCAGAATAATTTAATGTCGGTAGAATTGAGAGAAAATCCTGTTTTATTCCTGATAGTCACATTAAAATAATATATTGGACATCACATACATTTCTCAGATCCCAAAGTAAGTAGCTAAAGCACTGTGTTACGGAATACTGAAACAAAGGTTGTAACCACCATTAGAATTGTTATTTACGGTATTGCTTTTGTTAGTTACCATGGAAGTTTAAAACAGTATAAGAACCGAGTTCACCAATCTTAAAACTGCCGGTAAACTTCGATTAATTTGACAGGATTCCCATACAAAAAATATCAAATCATGCTCAAACAGCTGTTTGAAGAATAATCATGTGTTGGTGAATTTCGGTAGTACTAGTAGAAACCGATCTCGGGAACACAAGGATGGTGGCGACTTCGAGGCAAGTTTGTCGTTCGTTACGTAATGTAGAAGATCTAGGAATTGTATTTAGAAATAGCCTTAAGAATTTCAAAATGGCAATAGGGTAAACAAGTTCTGGAAGGATCATTTGTAAAAAAAATAAGCGTTAGTGCATCGCGTCACCCGTGAGATGGACTAAAAACTTCTTAAGCGCTGTAAGATCGCAAATCCTTTAAAACTAATCTCTTTAAGAATCTTTTAGAGCCTAGGTACTCGTCATCATCATCCTAGTGTTATTATGGTTGCACACGCGAGGGCCCAGGGTCCGCTTTGGACCATGATCCAGGATGTGGCAGATCAGGTAATTACAGTAGAGCGACTGCCATCTGGCCTCTATGACCCTATTAACAGGGGAACCTGACCACTTTGGATCATGGTTACACATTTAGTCGCCTAAATGTACAGGTTTCCTTACGATGTTTTCCTTCACCGTAAGAGCATCGGTTAGTGAAACAACCAATGTACATAACTCAGAAAAAGTCATTGGTAAATGAAAGCACATGGGATCGAACTTGTCTCCGAATAAAAAGTTTTCCGTGTACGTAACTGGAAGCTAATTTGTCAGTAGACGGCACAAGCTCCATTAACCCTTGCTATAGTTCTAAGCTTGTAATTGTAACTGATGTCCTGAACCAGCAACTCGATTCCCTGTGATCTACCGTTACGTTTGCGAAGCCTCCAAAAATCAAGCTTTATGTGTTATTCAGAAGAAACACAGCTAAAAACTTAGTTTCACGCCAACACATTTTAATTTTGAAATAGGTATCAAACATAAATTACCTGACACAAAGTAATTTCTTTACTGCCTCAAAGTCTTTTTCTTCTTTATTTACCACAAAAACGTTTTAATTTTCTAAGGAATTCGACATTCTCGTATATTGATAGCAAAGGGAACTTGTATCGCAGTTTTTGGAAGCTCGACGGAACTCGACGCTTTGATGTAATTCCTAGAATTGGAAAGATCTCAAGTGCTGTTAGTTAAATAATGTATAAATAAGTTTTATAGTCTCTACTTTAAAGAAGTCAAATACAACAACATTTTCTACAGTCACTTTAGTAATTTAGCTAAGTAGATAGAAATCTGTTACTAAGATAATCATGATAATATTTTATTTCACTGAGATATTCGAAATTTTCAGGTCCATCTTCGCAACATTCTGGGCAAGACAATAGCTGTGCCCTTGTCTGTGTGTTCCAAAAGTTCGTATTTCATTGTCTCTAAAATGTTATTGTTAAAAATTATGATGTGTTGTTAACCAGTTATATTAAAGATACTGTCATTTAAAGTGTCTATTAAAAGTTATTTAATTTATTTTAAAAGGTTTGTGACTTCCTTATTTCCTACGTTACAGTACACACGGCCGCACGTCAGGCTATCCTACTTTAACCTTGAGATTGCCTTTATTCCCTACGCAATAAAATCAGTTTTCGTAGTTTGTACTTGTACCCCGACTGTTATCTCTAGCCATTCCTAGAATATGCTGTCCAAGATGCTTTGAAGACTTCAAAGGCATCCTTAGAATCAGTTAAGTAGTTACAAATCATATTTTAAGATTAACCCACTTGGTTGGAGATTAATCTTCTTAGTAGTTGCTTCGATTTTACTCTTATACATAAAAAAGATATATATTTATGCACCTCAAGTGTTTCAAATGTACTTAAATATATTTTCCACAGTCATATCTCGTTAATAAGGGTATTAATTATTTCATTGTGAAACTGTTCGTTGCTAATATTAACATTTATTATTAATTTTAAAATACTTTACATTACAATTCAATACTCATTCACAATTTGAATAAAGAATTTAATTTTATTGCCATACCTAATCGCAATATAAAAAACCGAATACCTACTAAATTCATCAATATATTGATACTAACTTTTTTAAAGATCAGGTCTCGTCGAGGTATTATATTATTTGGTGTTTTCATGTTCATAAGTAAAATTTTGTGTCCTATAATTTCATAACAGACTCCACTGAATGAACATAAATAATATGACTTTAAATTCAGTTTTTTTAAGGATAAATATTCTAAAATATTCCTTTGATCTATTTATAGTTCCACCCTGAGGCTATAGCGTCTAGAATAGGTCTAAGACCAACTAACACGTATCCGTCGAAACGTATACAAATATTTTGGAGTAACTTTGTACAGCACACATGAACATTTCAACTTTAATAAGATCAGGATTCCCCCAAAATGTTTTCATCTCACATTACTCCTTGGTAGTTCCGCCGCTATCTCTGTCTACGCCAGGTGCAGTCATTGTTCTGATATCTTATTTGGCAGATGCCAGTTAAACTCCGTCGCTAATTTCCGAGGATTTACCCAAGAAATGTAGCCGTTAAGCTGCCAGTAAAGACAGTAGTATCGGATAGCGCAAGCTGTTTTCAGTCTTGTAGAATATTTGTAACTGGCAGCTCCCCGCGACTTCACACGCGCCAAACGTCGGATTACCGACAAACTTTTACCTCCCACTTCAAACACTTTTTTTTTAATCGGTGCACAGAATTTACTACAGTCTTAACAGACTTCAAAAAGGAGGAGAAACAACATGGAAAGAAGTCGGTTCTAGTCCTCTAGGTACGTGTGACCTATGTGATGTATGTCTACTTTTTGTTAATTTTAATTTAGTTTTTTTACAGCGGTTTTTAAAACCATAGAAATGGATTTATAGTAAAGTAAGTACCTACCTATTTTTTTTACAATTGACTCTAATACTTAATCATAATGATAGTCCTATCGATTTTGGTAGCAGCTGCTACACAACCTATCACAACCAAGATGCGTCTTGATGGTTTTTTGGCTTTGCATGCAGTACTTACCTATTAAATCAATGGTCTCTGCGACTGATTGTTACGATAAATTGCATTAATTTTAACTTAACTTTAACTTTGCCTGTTTTTATTTTATTATTAGGATAGATCTGATATAGATAGATTAATTCTGCAAAATGACGGCGATATTGACAGGGACATTAAACATCGAATCAACGCAGGTTGGATGAAATGGAGGCAGGTCACAGCAACAACATGCGATCCACGGATGCCCTTAAGATTGAAGGGCAAAATTTAAAGACCATCATAAGACCTGCCTTACTATACGGATCGGAATGCTGGGCCGTTAAGAAGATGGATGAAAAACGACTGCATGTAGCGGAGATGAGAATGTTGCGATGGATGTGTGGAGTGACAAGAATGGACAAAGTAAGAAATGAATATATAAGGGGAAGTTTGCAAGTGGCGCCTGTGACAGAAAAGATGACGGGAAACCGTTTATCTTGGTATGGACACGTGATGAGAAGAGAGGAGAATCATGTGACAAAAAGAGTGATGAGTATGAATGTTAGTGGATGGAAGGGAAGAGGCCGACCTAGAAAGAGATGGATGGACTGTATAAATCATGATATGATTGTGAAAGGAGTGGATGAGTCAATGACGAGTGATAGGATTGTATGGAAGAGAAAAACATACTGCGCCGACCCCAAATATAATGGGAACAGGGCAAGCGAATGATGATGATGATGAGGTTGAGATTAATATGTTACACATCGACGGCAGTTTCGATTGGTGTATAATTGCTATTGTATTCGTATAGTACTATTGGATGTATTTACATTGAGTAAAAAGTAATAATAGTAAATTGATTTATTATACGTGTATAATGTGCATGCCTTGACAGTTGCAGTTGTGATAGTTGCATAGTTTGGAATACATAATGAGGTCTCGTTCGCGATCGCACTCGGTTTTTATATTCTCTGAATTTCCTATTTCAGATATTGTTATGATTATTAGATTATTTATATGTGATGCAATGGTCTACAGATATCATAATTGGTTTGCTGAACAGACAACCTTTGTTCCGTAAGTGTGAGCTATTTTTTGTTTCGACTACGAGCATTTTTTGTTATGCGTCTTATACTTTTGTACATAAGTCTAGGGAAACCTATTATTGGCTTTATTTTTTGTAACATTAACCCTTTGTAAAACTACTTATTATAAGCTGTTGGTTTTCTTGAATAAATAAATGAATAAATAAATAAATGAAAAAAATACATATAAAATCGGTGTAAAGAAAACCAGAAATATAAGCTTTATTAATGTAATAATTATGTTTAGTCCGATTTTGTGTAAGTGATAAATGATTATGCCCTATCTGTGATTTATTTTTTTAGACAAGTGTCTGTTATTTTTTTATCCAAGCTGTCTGTTATTTTTTTATCAGCCACTATGATGGCTCGTACAATCGATACTCGAAGAACAAGAACAATGAAACCACACAGAGCTCGGCAAACAAATTAAAAGAGCAACAAACGCTGATTGAACATTTGCGTGACTCTGTCACACCAGTATTTTTATCGATATTTTGAGCCGCTCCTCGCGTCACACCGAACAACAAATCACTGAATATTTTACATAATATAATGATTTCTTTATGTTACTTAACGAAAGATTTAGATTTTAGAGAAATATTAAAAGAGACCTTAACCCAGGTTTGTTAGGAGGCCCGATTACTGTAAAGGGATCAAAAAGAATACGTCCTGCATTACGTCTGTATTGCAGGCTACTACATTTGTTTGCTTGATATTCCCATCTCTCGTAACAAACACTTTTCATCCTGATTTCTAATGCGCACAGTTTCCGAGTGAGTAAAACCCGAAACTCGTTAAGGTCTCTGCTCTCAGGATATGATAAAGATCAAGATTTAGCCCATTACTTTTAATAAACAGGTTTAACATAAAATAATAAATATGTTTTTTCTAGAATCCTAAAAAAACTGTTTTATGCAATGCACTGGATACAGAATTGCAGTAGTAAGGTACATACATCCATTTTCAAATAGACGCTGGTAATTTTTTAAATAATTATTACTGCAATTGAATTGTTGCAATAGAAAAAATAATTTAATACAACAAATAGGTTACTGATTCTGCTAAGTATACTTTAAGAAATTAAAATAATAAATATCAAACTTTTTCAGTGTGCTAAATACTCAGTGAGTTGTATTTTGTCAAGTTTGCAGAAGCATTTTCAACTTCCGACTCGGAAGGTGAAGCGCGGAAATATAAATATTATTAATTCTTAAGACTGTCTATAATAAAAGTTTTTATAACAATGGTACGGTGTAACGGTCGGCCTTAGGCACGCCAGTAATAATTGCCTTAAAAAATCATTTTTACCGCTAAAACATTGACATTGCGCCCGATTGTGACGACAAAAGCCATTTTGTTTTGTTGACCTTCCACCAAACTCCACAATGACCTGAATTGTTTAAAAGTTTCGACGTAAAACGAGGAATTATGGGGAATCGGACGCTAATTTAGTAATTTTGAAGCAGGTTGCCGCGATGCTTATCGCGCGACTGGCAACGGAAGTATTTTGTTCTAAACTTTTGTTTGGAAGTTAGCGCAATTAATAACTTTTTTTTGTGACAAAACGTTAACTTGTCTCATTTGCTATTTTTGTTAGGGGCGGTGATTTAACTTTAAAGGGAGTTTGAAACGTTTTGTGTAGAAACTGATATATCGACCCCACCGCTATTTTGATTTGTTTTTAAAATCGGGGCGCACGATGAATGATATATGTGTGGATAGGGCACACATAGATAAACAAACAATGCCAAGAAACATGTTTCCCTAAACTGTCATGTTATCTAGCGATGGGCGATTGTTCCAAAAAAAATAATCGAATAATAATCGACAATCGAATGATAATCTATACTCAGCCCTTCGATGCATTCGATTGGATTGCCGCGACTGTGCGCTCAGCGAACGAATGATTAATCGACGCGACGAATGACGATTCATTCGTTAGTAGTTCTGCGCACCGCACGCTCCGGTATTGCTCGCCGAATAATCGAATGACTGCGGTTGCTTATCGAATACATTAGATTACAGAGATCATTCGAATAATTCAAATAATTTAGTAATAATCGCCCATCGCTAATGTTATTGCACTTGCCAGATTGTCTGTGTCTTGTCTCGAAGCGCTAGTAGGGCCCAAAAGATAAGGAGACATGTTCTGCCCCATATGGGCCATAATTGATTGATATTTTGACGTTCATAAGTGGCATTTTGTATCCTAAATTGAATAAAGAATTTTTGACTTTGACTTTTGACTTTTATCGAGATATTTAAAGGTAAAAATCAGCATACGAATACAACGACAATCATAAAAATCTAGCTTTTAACGGGTGTACTGTCTATAGGCATCAGAATATCCAAAATAATCCCCAGTTCCCAGATTGATTATTATTATTATTACTGTTTGTTTAAAGAGAGTAGGAACCTATTTATAAATCACAAACAATAACATACCCTCCTTCTGTCGCAGTGGGGTAAAAAAAACCAATATACTACTAGGATCTACTACTAGCTTGAAAACATTTTTTAAGTGGGTAGGAAGTTGTAGTGAAAAGTTATGACGCCTATATGCAGGTAATAAATCTGTCTTTGTGTCGTGCTCATAATACGTCGATTTTACCATCAAATATCTCAGTAACGTCTATGTAGGACCTTCTTGGTCTTCCTCTTTTCCTTTTCCCTTCTACTTTTCCCTCTATAATCACTCTAATTAGTTCATCGTGTCGTACCAAGTGTCCCAGCATCTTTCCCCTCCTATTCTCGATGGTTTGCAGTATTTTTCTTTCCTCGCCAACAATCTTACCGTCGTACCAGGAAGTCAAGGAAATGACACTGAATAGAGAGGAATGGAGAAGACTCCACCGACAAGAGCGTAGCTCTTAAATTATAGATAGATAGATCTCAGTAACGTAACTCTTTAGGGTATCATGTTTCTTGACATTTTTGTTTCTCTATGTGTCCCTTAACTTTATGTACAACTATCATCGATTGCGCCGCGATTTCGAAAATCAAAATGGCCGGGGCGATATGCCAGAAAGTTTCAATCCCCTTTGCTCTTTGTTTTTAACTTTTGAATCCGTTTATGTGTTTTTTCCGCACTTCTAGTCAAAGTAACTAACCATAATTCTTTACATTTGTCAAAGAAGAACGGCGAAGTTCTTTGAAGGTCAGCCCCTTATGCGTGTTCATCAATTAAAAAAAGCTACATACGCACATCTTAGCACAAAAAACGTAATTATGATCACACGTAGTAAGCAAGTATATACAAAATGCAAGTATATACAAAATTAATGTATGAATTTACGCATTACATATTATATAGGTTAGAACAAAATTTTTAATTTATACTAAAAATAAATAAAATGCGTATCAAATCCGGTTTCAAAAAAGGTTTTCTACTTTTGCATAGTAACTGAGACTTAAGAAATTGTCTGGCTGTTACACAACTTAGCCTTTTAGTATCGGTCTTATAACAATTCATCATCTATTGTGTCTGGAAACATGATCTCTGAAGTATTAATACAAAAATCAGAATGAAAATATAAGTAATTTATAACAAACCATTTTAAAATGTACGCCCAACTTCACCCGCCCTAATTTTTAACAAAAACTGCCCGGGGAATGTCTGAAAAAATTAAAACTCCACAGAGGGGTAATGTATGCACCCTCCACGTGATATATAAGTCTACTGGAGTGGGTCGAAAGTTAAGCACGCCTGGCCCGGACAGTTTCAACCCGGAGAAAAACAGGTAGATAGGAATCGCGTCTTGCGAGTATTGGGTCGAAAGGACCGAGATTTGAAAGATAAAGGTTGTATTGTATTTTTGGTCCCCTTTTCCTTATGGAGTGACACAATGCGTTTTGGCAATATTTATGCAAAGGTACATTAAATGCAAAAGGCATTCCGACTCTTTCATTACAATAATAGCACTGTATTCAATAAAATACGAGGTCGATAAAATAAAACCTTTGTCTTTGTGTTACCTGACAATATACTCAATTCCAAAGTGGAAGTCTCATAATATGACTTTTCCTATGAAATTTGAGGTTTGTACGAACAATATTGTGAAGAAAATATTTTCATACGAACTATTTTTAATGTTTTTTTAATGATTTAAAAATTTCTACACTGAATTAGATACGAATAAAAAATGTAAGGTGGAAAAAAACTATTCACTGGGTACTTTTTTCTAAAAAACGGTATATGATGAAAAAATACCTAAAATGTAAGGTGGAAAAAAACTATTCACTGGGTACTTTTTTCTAAAAAACGGTATATGATGAAAAAATACCTAGTTACTTAAACCGACAACAAATTGAAATCGGTGTTTTCAATGACTTCCCTATAAATTATATGGACAAATAATAGCAATAATAATTTTCAACCTAAAACAAATAATTTATTCATTGATTAAAAAAACGAAGTAAAAAAAAATAAAGGGCAAAAGTTACTAACAAAATAAAGTAACGAGGAAAAGTTCCAATGCCATCGGTAAAGGTAGTATTAGTAAACCTATTATTTGATGAAGTGTCAAACAGAGCTATAATTATTACGAATAAGGCGGGTAAACTTTACACGTCTTGACTCGTGTTTATTAATTTTTACACAGCCGGTAACCCTCAATTGACAGGAGAATTTGGTAGGATTGCCATACAAAAGAATAATGTCAAACCGGCTGATTAAAAGTTAAACATGTGTTGGTGAAGCCCAGGCTAAAGATATTAGGGTATAAGAATCATAATAACTAGAAATTTAACGATCTTATTTGTAAGTAAAGGTCGATTATATACTTTTAATTCCAAGGTATCAACACATTCACGCGAGCTACGTATAGTGACGTTCTGTTTTTGAACTCTGTGCGATGACACAGATTTTTTTCATACAAATGTCCCAACGTTCATCGACGTTCTTCTTTAATTATGATCGAAAAATGTGTCAAATAATGACACTGATGCACATGATTCTAAAATATATTATTATTTGTTAACAACGTATTAACACGTCAACGATTAATGACGTTCCGCCTTATAGCAACATTAATTATCATTCAACTATGAACAACGTCTAACCACGTCTATATATTTTATAATATGTATTGAACTATTTATGGGAGAAGCCCCCGTTAAAATATTGTACGTATAACTAAATTCGTAACTCGTTTAAAACCATGTTAATTGGTGTGTTATCTGTTCATTTTTGTTTGTTAGACTTTATTTACAGTACCTACGAGAAATAAACGTAGTAGGTTCTGAGAGATGGTACTTACTGTATGTTGTTTTGACGAACGAGGCTCCGGAGATGGTTGCATCTTTGAACCCTTTTTGGAAAGATTCTTTTCATATTTCGGTCTTTTTTGTTCATATCAAACGATTTCATTTTTTTTTTCATTTTCAAAATTCTTTATTTAAACAATTAACAAAAGATGCAGGTAGGTACACTATAACTAATTTTAAAAGATTATTTTATGGTCATTTAACTAAATATAGTAACAGAATTTTATGTCTCATATGTTTACACACGGGCACCACATTTTTTTCAACGGATAATGCATATAATCACTTGAAACTTACGGTTCTCAACAATAGTCACCGATTGGTGGGAATTGCGCACACGCTGCCGTCTCGCACGAGCACGCAGGCCGACTGACTTCAAAGCGTTATTTGCAGGGTTAGTCGTATAATGACGTTGTGCACGTGTCAATAAGGACTAGTTTAGGAGTGATCAATGCCTACTTAACATTGTAATTATTCGATACAGTGTGACGCTGCAGAATTAATATTTTGATATGATGTGACACATTTACGTCACTCTAAGGATTTTGTATTGTCAAGGTCCGTGATCCTTCGTTCTTCGTGGTAGATTTTTTTTGTAACGACGTAGTGATACGTTGTTCTCCATTATCAACAAATTTTCAGGACGTTACTTGACGTAGCTCGCGTGAATGTGTTAATAGTATATGTTGTAGTACGTGACACGGACTGCCACTTCAATACTCTATCAGTTTGTATTTCATTCCAAGACAAAAGGTTAATTTCTTTCAAATATCGCTAATCATTACACAACTATTTTATCCAAATTTTATTTTCAGAGCGCACGAACCACGTCTTCAATTCACCGGGATATTCGGACCCAACCCCCACTGAAAAGGTTGGGGCGACCTAAATACAAAGGTAGCTGGTCAATGATACCATACTGTAATTCTTTCCAAATGTTTACTTGGGTTTTCGGTATTTTATTTAATTTATCTTTAGACCGTGTCGTTAGGGACAGATTTAATAATTGGGCTGAAGAGAAAGGGAGGGGTCAATAAAGGGGTTAATGGCAGATCCTTGAACATTAATTGTTATTATTATGGTTCCGTACCCAGAAGGATAGTTTTTTTTATTATTTATTTATTTAGGTAAAAACGGAGTCCATTGTCTGTCTGCTCGTCTATCTGACTGTCACCAGGTTGTATTGCATGAACCAAGCTAGACAGTGTTTCCCAAACTAAAGTAAATAAATATTAAAGTGGCGCTGCCGTAAAACAAACGTGATTTTTTTGGCCTTTTTGAGCTAAAGAGGTATTTTTAAGTTTAGTTGTTTCATTAAAAAAAACTATGTTAAAAAGTTATTGTAGATCAGGCAAAAAACATGAGGATTGTGAAAGGATCTTGACCAAAACTCTATAGGAACTCGGCCCACTTTGCTTCAGCATGCGTCTTTAAGAAATGTTCGTATATAATATATAAATATTGGAAAGAATACACACAAAAATTTTTTTTTAAAAATAATTAGGGGCTTACGAGGAATTCAATGGCAGATTAGGCATTTTGCGGTTATGTTTTGTGATTTCAGAGTTAATGCACCTCACCTAGTTAAGTGTAAAGTATATTTTACTATTTAAGTGTTACTTTTAAACCCCTATTCGTTAGATTATTTCAAAATTACGAGTGCAATTATAATTCAAAACAAGATTTTTGAAATATAAACTACAAAGACGCAATCTGGGCCCGGCTTTGGTCAATATCCTTTAAATTCTTTCAATAGTTACGCTACGCTAAAAAAACTTTATACTTATTTTGATGTTCCTTTTTTCATTATTTTGAAATAATAATGCCAATAAATGTATTTTCTTTCTCTTCTTTCCAAATCTAAAATGAGTAAAGAATCCAAATAAAATAGGTCAAAGAGAAAAAGTAGATGGATCATAAGTATAGGGAAGTACGAGTATAATGTGGTTAAATAAAAAATGTTGTTGCCAACTTGATCTTAAAAGAAAAACAAAGTAAAAAGTAGTCAAAACTCCTGCAAGTTTTTAGCGACAAATATAGCATCGCTGGGAACTCCTGGGTTTGTATTTGATAGAATGTCGGGAGTTGAGCGATTTGGGCAATTTCCGCTCTTCGAGTTTCTTGAAAACAATTCTGTTTCCAGGCGCTTTTAAAAGAATTAAAGTTATGACATGGTAAACATATTAATTTTACATTGAAGAGAAGTGTGCTTTGTACAGTCGGCAGCACGTTAGGTTACCTATGTGAATTACAAAAACAACTTTTATTACGAAGGGAATAGATGCGGGCTTGAGATCCAAGTGAGGTAGCCTTACGTGCGACCGTGTGTATTCATTGGGAAAACTAAGCACTTAAAAGTGTAATATAATGATGGCCTGTTTCATTAAGTATATCAGGAAGTATACTATCCCCATGGTAACTATTTGTTATGGTAAAAGAACAAGGAAGTACCTAATGCCTACAATATTTAACAACATAGACTTTGATTTAGAAGGCATGACGATACATGCCTTTAAATCAAAACTTAAAAATGTAATGCTTGCTGCCTTCCATAAAAATATTGAAGAGTAGGATGTGGTAAGCTATTATGTACCTGCCTATGTGGATACATAATGGTTTACCATAGTTCTATCATTGAACTATTGCATAAGTAATAGTGCATTTTCGCCATCAAACTGTGCTGCAGCAGTTTGGCGATAGATATAAGGTCACACATGTATTTGTTTTTATAAATAAATAAAAATATATTTTTTTTTCTGGATACGATCCAGTAACCATAAATGAGAGTATGCTACCTACTGTTTTGTTTATTGTAGGTATCCTACTTCTCCGCAGATGTGTCTGTTTGTTTTAAATTCATGTTGTGTACGCTATGTAAGCTTTGTATATCTGACTGTATCTGTAAGTGTATCTGTAAGTGTAGCTCGCACTAGTACAATTTCTGTATTTAAACATTATTTTTAAAAGAGGCTTTGACAATAGTGACTTAGTTTCTTGCGCTGCTTCTTCTCAGCACTAGCCCAGAATTTGTCCCGAAGCAGTGGTAGGGCTTAAAAAATAATATGCTGGGACATGTATAAGTGCGCCCTGTGGGCCTACATACTGGATGACTTTTTTTACCGTCAGGAAAATAATTGTGTGAGATAGGTAAATGATATAGGTGACGATGGCGTCATCAGTTAAAAAAAAAGAATTATTTTTTTGTAAATTACTACGCACCTAACTATCTAATTCTAAGTTAATTTTGACTATTATAACATTTAAAAAAGCATATTGGGAAAATAATATTAAAAATACGAAACTGACCAAAACTCAAACGCATACCCTACTCCGAACGCGCTAAACATCAATGAATCCGCCCGAATTTGTGACTGAAATTCGGGCGGATTCATTAATTCTTCTCTTTTTTTTAAAACTGATGACGCCATCGTCACCTATATCATTTACCTATCTCACACAATTATTTTCCTGACGGTAAAAAAAGTCATCCAGTATATAATTAAATGACTTTTGAAATAAATAACATAAAACAAACTTGTGGTCTGTTGTGTTTTGTAGAGAAATCATGTCATTTGAAGCCTATTTACACTCCCTTAAAGAGTTTTGGGTTATACGCACTCGGAAAAACAGACGCAGGCAGGGCATTCCACTCTTAGGCTGTGCGCATTATAAATAAAGATAAAAAGCGCTTGGTACGAGAGACGGGAATATCATCAAAGAAAGTATGGTAACCAGCAATTCGTCTGGTGCTCCGATGGAACAATGAAGATGGCATTATGAGACGTTTTTAAACTAAACATTTTCAATATTTCTTAAGATACAGGAGGAAAATTATAAATTCCAACTGTAAGTAACAAAGAACTCATGTAACTTTCTCAATTATTAATTCATAAGTAATTAAAATCTGGAGTTTTTGCTGCAAGACGATAACCGATCGTCCATAGTTCTCCGAAGGAATTCAGTTGGCGTTCCAAATTGATTTCGTAGATTGATAGTTTGTCGGATAGCGCAATGCAAAGTGATGCAGTAAGCACTCTATATACTATTTTTAGAGAGCCACACGTTCATCACTTGATTCGTCTAAGATTTACATGAGTGACTTTCTTTGTTTTTTTTTTCAATTAAAAAAAGTGGATAAAAAATGTTTAGGAAGATAGTTATTTTTATAATTATACTATAATTTCCCGTGATGACATCCGTGGTTGACATATTTACGTCTAAGCAAAGTTATCTTTAACCCCCAACGAAAAAAAAGAGGGGTGTATCTGTGTATCTTTTTGTATATCGTAGCTCCCACACGGATAAACTGATTTTCGTTTAGCTTTTTGTGCCATGGATAAGTTAGAAGTAAAGAAATTTTCTACAATAAATAGATAGTTGCTTAACAAAAAGTGCGATGTGGGCTTACTGACTTTAGTTTACTTAGTAACTAAACGGAATCTTTAGTCGTAAAATCTGAACTGACTGTCCGTTGATATAACTCAGAAGTTCGGACAATGTTTGTAGGACGGGGGAATTTGTTTGTGAACAAAGATGAAGGATTCATCAATTTTGAATCATAACTTTTAATAAGTTATGTGTTTCAAAAATCATATTTAAGACATATTTTGTGTTAGTAGATATCGAAAAGTCGGATGCATATACTTAAACCCATATTTTTGTCAACGAAGTCCCAAAGCATGTCATCATCATCATCTTTATCAGCCGTAGGACGTCCACTGCTGAACATAGGGTTCCCCCACGGTTTTCCATAGCGACCGGTTGCAAGTGGTCAGCATTCAGTGCGATCCTGCGATCTTTACAAGGCCGTCTCTCCATCTTGCTGGTAGACGTCTCACGCTTTGCCTTTGATCAAAGGGTCTCCACTCTAGAACCTTTCTGACGGCCATCAGTTCATAGCGCTATGTGCCCTGCCCATTGCCACTTGAGCTTACTGATTCGCAGGGCTTTGTCCGTTACCGTAGTTCTTCAAAGTGTCTCATCATTTCTGATTCGCAAGGCAAAACATGTCGTAGATGTGAATTTATTTGTATCGCATTTGCAAGTAAATATTTCTGCTTATTACTCGTACTTTATACAAAATACTTAATAACCATTGATATGAGCAGGTAAAGCTATTTTTATACTTGCTTTTCGCTGTCGTAGGGACACTAACGAAAACCCCGTTTCGAGATATATTTTTTAACCAATAGGTTTTTTTTCTTAATAAATAAGCAATTACTACCCGGAGTTTCAGTTAAAAATCTCTAAAAATGTAATTAGCATTCATTTTTGCGGTCATCTAATAAAAATACTCTACCTACTGAAGCTTCATACCTAAGCATTGTGTATCTCCCCGCGTAGGTAGCAAAAACGTACCTACGCGCCGCGACCCTTACTTAGGGGCTAAAACAAGTTGCGTGTTGCTACCGGCCAGCGACACGCTCGCGCGTTTTATTCACCGGTGGCCGCGCGGCTACGTTGATGGCTGGACGAGAATGAATAAAGTACTAGAAAGAGGCGCTAGGTGGCGATAGAAGCTTCTCGTAGCAGTCAACCCTATCGCGTCGCGTGATATTACGTCACTGAACAGGTTTAGTGTATCATGAATCATATTCCAGAGCAATAAGTATGAAATTATCTTGCAATGGATTTTTGTAGGTGTCGCCAAAATTACGCCATATTGTTTACGACATTGAGTAGAAATTTCTTTGAATACAATTGCTAAGTCATACTTCTGTACGAAGTACTAGTACTTATTCTGTGACCTAAGCTATGGAGTGAACCAGGTCTTTCTTTATATGAAACACAGACTACATGACTCAACCTTGGCAAGTTATTCTGTGTATTGTTGGCAACAGACGTTCAAAACAAGAGTAGTTTCTAATTTGCTCTCCACTTCAAAGAACTTCTTACATATTCATTAATGTTCTGAAAGTACTGATAACTTATATATTCAAGTTTACTTAGTAGGTAACTACTTACTTATACATTGTTAATTTCAAGTTTCATTAAGGGTTTGTTGGTAGGTAGGTCCTACTACAACAACTTCAGTTAAGAAATTTTAAGTTTAATAAAGACCGGCCAAGTGCGAGTCGGACTCGAGCACGAAGGGTTCCGTACCATTAACTTACAACATTAGACAGTATAGGCAAAAAAAACTTTTTAAGTTTATACTGTTCTTTTAGAAAAATGTATATATTTTTATTTTATTTATAATTTCAAAAGTATTCATAACAGGATACCCGAAATAACTTTCAATAAGAGTTTCCGCGCCTGTTTCTTTACGTGAGTGATTTGAAGTTTATAGGTCCAAGACTTTAGAAATTACAGGGGGGGGGGGGACACACACACCGTGTAAACGACTTTGGTGGGGTATTTCTCGCAAATGGTAAAGCTGATAAAAAAGTGTTGAATGGAAATCCTACCTTATTTTCATAGTCCTTTTCAACGATACCCCACATAAGCGGGTGCACTCAAAAAAAAATTCACCACATGTATGGGGAGGTACCCTTAAAAAGGGGTAATTATGATTTTTTGTATTTTAAAAAATGAGGTCTATATGTGAAGTATTCTCGAACCAAGTAACATGCAAATCAGTCCATAAACGTAGAAGATATTCTGCTGTGACAGACTAGGACGGACGGACTGAACGATCTTATAAGGGTTCCTTGTCGGACTACGAAACCCTAAAAATTGATCTTACTTAGTATCCGCTTGTTTGTAGCAGTTTATTTTTGGTGTAAAGGAAACTGAATAAAATAAAATACCAGATAAAGATATCAGAGTATTCTTAAAAGTACTCAAACGACGAATATTTTTCAAGTGCTGACAGATTAATAAAACTGGATTTATGTAAGAGAGAACCAAAAACATTCCCAATTCCAATATAATATAAGATGTTGCATTATATTGGAATCGGGGATGTTTTTAAACGTACAAAGATTATATAGAAGAATATAAATTGTATGTCATGGTACCAACACCGTTCTGTCCGAAATATAAAGTTAAAAAAAAGATGTTATTTACCTCAGAACATGTTTTTAACTACTATTACTTTTCAGTAGATTGTTATACAAGGGACGAAAGTGACGCCAATAGCTCGAAAGTGGAATGGGTGCTTTCACCCGAGTTAAACATACTATTTTTCTGTTCGACTATAATATAAGGAAAATATCGATAGACTATCGATATTTGAGGCAAAAGCAATAGTATCGATAAAATATCAATAGTATCGATAAACTATCGATAGTTAAGACAAAAGCAATAGTATCAATAAAATATCGATTATATCGATAGACTATCGATAGTTAAGGCAAATGCAATAGTATCAATAAAATATCGATAGTATCGACAGACTATCGATGGTATCAATAGTGTCGATAGGCTATCGATAGTTGAGGCAAAGCAAAAGTATCGATAAAATATCGATAGTATCGATAGACCATTGATAGTTGAGGCAAAAGCAATAGTATCGGTAAAATATCGATAGAATAGATGGATATCGATAGTTCAGGCAAAAGCAAAAGTATCGATAAAATATCGATAGTAATGATAGTATCGATAGTGTCAAAGTTCAATATTAAAATCACTATCGATAGCTGATACAGCTCTGACTATTGCTATAACTATCGATACTCTCGATAGTGGCCTTTTATTCAATAGTAGGAGTATAAAGTAAGAGGGAAAAGCTATTTCCTACATGAAAGTTCAACTTTCCGAACAGGTGAGATGAAAAACGAATAGTAATTTTAATGGTTTTTCTTTATTTTGTCTTGCCTTTAAATGAGTACTAGGCTCCCAGTACAGTTTCAAATAAAGGTTAAGAAATTTATTCAATATACAGAATTAAGTCTTACGTGGCTCTTTTCACTCCAAAAAGACCATTGGAAATATTGACAATGAATAGCAACAGTATAACACACAGTAATGGATTTCCGCAAAGCAACACCTGAATCCATCAATTATAACAATCTCTAAAATATAAATAACTTTGCTGATTATTTAAAGCATAAACCCATCCTTGCGCACAAAGGGTGTCTAAAAATAAAATGCACTTCCTCGTGATTTCAAGCGCTCCGTCATCGTGTTTCAACTGCAGCTTGTTATTTGGTTAACTTGAGCGATATTTTAAAGGACCTGTAACTAACGAGCGTACGATCAAAGGACAGACTTAATTATATTAACAGTAATTTTAGAACCAATCAACAGCTCAGAGGGAACAGACAGGCCATCCCTCCGAGAAAATATCTTAACTCTATTACAGATAGATCATGTATTTTTTTTTAAATATTACAATGTATTTTCTTGTAATTTATTTAACAAGGCACTAAAAAGTATCAATGTATAGTTGCAGATATAAACAAATACTTAGTAGGTTAGATTAGGTAGGTAGGTTAGGGTATTCGAACAAATAGAACGTGTTCAGGCTGTGTTAGTATTTTTTCCTAAGATGTTTACATGTTAATATGTTAAAAAAAATATATATTTTTTTAATTAGTAGATTTGTTTATCAGAATTGAGATTTAGATCTAAGTATTTAATTGTTGTTTTAAAATACAAATGATCCACAATCTGGCTTGTTTCCTATTTTAAGCTTGTTTCCTCTTGACACTATTACGCCATTCGTTTTTTTCCATTTCTGGCGTTAGGCCCATTGTCAGTAGGTCGTTCTATGATCGTTCGTCTTCAGTTGGGCGCGCGTTTTCTTTTCATTTTGCCCTTTTTCAATGGCTAAGACCGCGATATCTACCGCCGGGCACTATAAAACGTGTCTTATTTTAGCAATGCAATTATGAATGCTGAACTTAGGTAACGGACATAGCCCTATGGATCAGCAATCTTAAGTGGCAGTAAGCACGGCACATTGCGCGAAGAAATCATGGCAGTTGGCGCAGAAAGGTTCTTGATTGGAGACCATTTTAATCAAAAGCGTAGCGTAGGGCGTCCACCGGCAAGATGGACAGACGACTTAATAAAGGTCGCGGGAACGCATTGGATGCAGGTCGCTTGTTACAGATTACTTTGGAAATATATGGGGGAGGTCTATGTTCATCAGTGGACGTCCTGTGGCTGATATTGATGATGATGATGAATGCTTCTAGAACACAAATCTTGAGTGTAACAATCTATGAGTGAGAGAGTCTGTTTATTTTGAGCTGTGACAAATGGTTCGGCTACCGTCTAATCGCTGGATTTGTCGAGCAACTGTGTGGAATCCCGCTCGTTTGATGTCAGTTATAGAATACTTAAAATAGAGAAATTACAATAAAACCGGTGTAATCCTGTAATTTGTCATATGTTCGTTTCACATTGCCTGCTTCTGTCCGTTGGGTTCCGCTGTTCAAAAAGTAAAATTAAGCATCGTATTACAGGATCACTTCGTTATCCATTCATCCGTCTAACCACAACAAGCAAGTTCAGAGTTAGGATTGCAGATCATGAAAGGGTAATAATATATATTGATCATTACATAACAGTCACAGTCATGTTGGAAAAAAACCTACGCTTTGATTAATTTAGTAAGTATTTGTTAAAATTAATTGACAAATTAGGCCAGTTTGCTTTAAAATCTATAAAAACACAAAAATAAAGTTAGCAAACGGATATCATCTAGTTTTATAATGTAAGAAACGTAAACTATTAAAATAAAATGTAAAGTTCAAAGTTATGAAATATTCCATATTTCATTAAATGATATCAATAATAAGTCGTAGTGACAGTCACATATAAGGATCGGAGAAGGATCGTCTCTTTAAGGTTTTGTTCCTAAAATATATATAATAAAAAATATATTTTGGAAAATTGGCAAGTAATTGCGTAAACACAGATAAAAACAGGAACATGAGTATAATCGAATTGAGAGGCTACACTTTCGGAGTTCAGTTAGAATCACATATTGCTTGCTAAAAACAAGATTTTTTTTTTATTGGTTTACAAAATGATAACTATAATTTAAGTATATTAGTAGCCTATTTACCACGGATACAACAAGGTAACACGGAAGACTTTGCTAGGTACTTAGTGTCACTTGCGTAAGTCAGAATTAGCTAGTCTAGACTTGCGCAAAAAAGCGTTCAACTCAGATCACAGGCCTTCCGCTAGTCCAGATTAGGCACCCCGGACTTGCGCAACTGGGCCTTATTAGGATATGCTCGACGGCTACACATGATCTCAAGAGCTTTTAAGGTCAAGGTTAAAAATCTTCTCTTGGACAAGGATGAAAAGATAGCTATTGTACTCGTATTGTAGCAAAACAAATAGTCTTAATCCGTATTCAATTTGACGCGGACTCAAATCTAAATGAAACATAAATAATTCTTGCGCCATTAGAACTTCATAGCACAGATTAATTCATAGCGTAAATGCTTTAACAGCACACCAGGGAACTACTAACGCGAAGTTTGTGTTTAAGTTCTAATATATAGTTAGTATACCTACTATCGTTTTGCTATTCAGGGTTCCGTACCCCAAGGGTCAAAACGGGACCCTATTACTAAGCCTCCGCTGTCTGTCTGTCTGAATGTTGTAAGTTAATAGTACGGAACCCTTTGTGCGCGAGTCAGACTCGCACTTAGCCGATTTTTAAAGTAAAAGGAAAGCTTCTTATATTTTTCTTTTTTTTTAGGGAGATCAAAGTAAGTGGAGTTGTTAAAAAAATATGTGTAGGTATTGTTCATTTTCATACAGTAATTAAAAATGCAAGGATCGGCGATGAATAAAATAAATCAGTGCGTGCTTCATCACTGCTTGGCAGCATGATATTCTACAAAATGTATTTACTATTTATTGTAAATTTAAGACAAACATTGAACCACAAGTAAGTATTAACAAGGAATGAAATTTAATTAAAAAAAAATTCTGAAAAAAAAATTAAAACATTTTTGAAATGGCCTTTTCATAAGATTTCATGCGATACCCATATTGTTATTCATACCCTGTTTTACCTTACCCCCCCCCCCTTTTTTTTCATTTGCGGACGCCATTTGTGATGGCGGATCCAGTCATCGGTGGTAGGCTCCGTTAGCTACCACCCTCCCACCGGAGCCCAGCGCTAAGCAGCTTGCTGTGTTCTTTCCGGGTGTGAGAGTGCCAGAATCTTCCGAGTGAGATCGCTCCACTGTTGACTCTGTCTACGCCACGCCTAGCTTAGTCTAGAGTTAAGACCAACCCAAATAAAACAAATATCGGGTCACACTTAATTTGGTACAAACTGAAATTATGTATAATAACAATTACCAATCTGTTTTTCACGGCGGACTAATATTTTAAAAAACAGATGCTATATACAAATAAATACGAATAACTCAGTTACCTTATGTAAGGTTTGTCACTTGCCTTACACACACTCCTCCACCAATCCGCACGAGCCATACTCCACGCGGGCTCACCGCGTGGAGTATGGCTCGTACCTCCTCATAATTAAGGTGAGGCTTTTTCCCAGCAGTGGGATCTAATAGGCTGACTTTACAGTTACCTTGATGACAATGAACCTATATGCATATGATTATTTAGATTTATTTTACGACTATGACGTCTCCATTGTGGCTAATCTTATTCCACAGCTGTTCGGTACAAGCGCCTATTTTGTTAAAAGAAACTGCTTTTATTGCAGTACCTGCTATACTATCGTAGGGAATGTGACCAGCGTGGTTTTATTGGCCAATTAACTTTTTTGACTAGCTGAGGCGTTCTGACTCCTGCATTTGCATTTTTTAATTAAAGACAGCTCTGAAGGGATGCTGAAAAATAAGGTTTGGGAAGGTAATTAAATTAAGTCTGAGATAAAGTTATGGTGCAATCTTTAGGCTAAAGACTCAGCCAACTTATTACGGATTCTATTCTGAACAAATAAAACTACATTATTAACAATCTTTAAACCTCTATAGTTTTCATTTGTATACTACACAAAGTATTTAAGATTTCTTTAAGTTGACTACACGGGAAAAACATCGTGACCTGCACATTCAGAAGACTGAATGTGTAACCATGATCCAAACTGGTCAGGTTCCCCCGTTAACAGAGTCGCGGAGGTCAGATGGCAGTCGCTCTACTGTAATTACCCGATCTTCCATACCCTGGATCATAGTCCAAAGTGGACCCTGGGCCTTCGCATGCAAGTTCACAACCGGGACAACGCTAGAATGATGATGATGTTAAGTAGACTACATAGAAGTCTGTAACACAATTTCAAATTCGTTTGTTATTAAAATCAAGCACTTAACTATATTTGTGAATGCAAGAAAGAAAGTCAAGGGCTATAGGAATAAATGAAATATTTCCACAGAATGGACCGAGATTTATTGTGATGCAAATGTAAGTGTTCAACCAGTCAGCAAGAACATCCATAGGGAGAGAGCAGAACCAGAACGGGGTATGCAACTATAGGTTATAGGTGATGTTGACACAAATGTCAAAGACTTTTATATTATTATTATTTGAGCGATTTTCGTAGTGTCAAAAATCAGTACTGAAAAATCCGCTAGATGGCGTTGAACAAACTTAGTTAGGTAGATTTTTATTTATGAAAAAGGCTGGTTTTAGTGGCGAGTATGGATATAATGTTTGTTTAGCATGTTTTAGTAAAATATTATTTTTACCAATTTTGTGATCATCAAGATGTTTTTCCATGAAATTTTATTTTTAACTAATACATCTTTGATCTTGCAAATTTTTGACGTAAGTACTTATACTTAATGTCAGTACTCATAATATAACATATTTTGTTTTTGTTTTATGCTCAATGATTAGGATGATGATTTGATTTTGTTAAGCAAAGAGCAGTATATCCTACTGTGATTCATCGAAGATTGAACACGTGAATATCACAAAGCTATTTCCATCTTACTTCTTAGTATACTCGTAGTAGTCCGGCTACAGATCAAAGCAGAGATCACTTCAAGCATAAACTATGACCCGATATAAGGACAGTCTTCATATACTATCTACTTGATATGATGTAAGTACCATGAGAGCTTTGTCGTACCCCACTTAGGAAATAGTTTGTCAGTTCGTACTTTTTACATGAATGAACATCGTATTTGGGTACCTATTAAGTATACTAATTGTCAGCATAGTTATTAGTATAGAACTTTTCGTTGCTGAGTGAGGGCTCATTCACACGGGATCCATCATAGACGATTCGTCAAAATACGGGATACGTCATGACGGATGGACATTCACATTGCATACGGAATCGTGTTATTTCACGATTCGTCAAAATATCCTAATTGAATTTGGTCAAAAAATCACGAATCGTCAAAATACACGAAGTATTTTGACGATACGTGATTTTTGACGATTCGTCTTTTTTCACGATGCGGGATCTGTGTGAACGGGGGCATTCAATTCAAAAAGCATTACCGCCGTCAAAAAAAAAAAAAAAGAGTCGTGAAAATAGACTAATCGTCAAAAATCACGAATCGTCCTCGTGTGAACGGGCTCTGACTTCGTAGAAAGGAGTTAGGCAAAAATTGCCCCATAGATAGTCTTATGTTTGATTAGCAGAGATCGGAGTAGGTATATTGATTTAAGGTCAATGACCGCAAATTGATATTAGTATGAACATGGCTCCGGCATTTTGGTATCACAAAAATATTAAGACTTAAATGGTATAAAAAGTCGTTAAAATAAAAAAACGACGTTTTGTAAAGTGCAAAACCACGTTATTTCAGATGACATCAAACGAGAAAGATATTATGATATAAACCGAAATTTTGCGTTATTGGTTCTTCACAAAAGGCATATCCATATTATTCTCGCACTGTCAAACAACATCAAATCAATCTACCTACTCCTACTCTGTTGATTAGAGAAAAACATTTAGAGATCTGACTACATCGCTTTGAACAAAAAAGTATTTAAATTATAATACGAAACTACAAAAATAGTTACTCCGTATCTAGCAGGGTATAAAAGTAAATTAAAAAGAAAACAACGGCAACAGTGTTTACAATTTTAAAACCCCACCGGTTACAGCTTCAATTGTTATCTTTTCATAAAGATGATTGAAAAACAAAACTAGAAATTCAAGTTTGTTTTTGTGACGCATGGACTTTTAACTTTTGTATGGGGGCTCCCCAAAGGTAAATGGCCCGCTGGCTATTTTCTTTAGTGTATAAATTTCTTAGAGAGTGTAGGGAAGCACTAAGGAAGTATTTCTCGAATTTTTGATTCGGGAACGAGCGCTGTAAGTCTGTGTTTTTTTTTAAATTAATAGACAGACATTTGTCTGCAATCTTACCTGATGGTGAACGAGAATATGGCCGAAGATGGGTCATGCAGGTCTGGTAAGCCTATTTATTACTTTCTTGAAAGTATCCACTGTTTTGTGGTCTCAACAAACCTACATTAAGTAAAAGTATTTTTAAAGACTTAAGTAAGTAACGAAACGAAACCTAAAACGATAATATATTTTCAATATTTTATTCTTCGGGTTTCTTCGCGTGATTGTTGTATGCTTGTAGTTGTGCCATATTACGGATTTCTGGTTCTTTATCCTAGACAGATGGACATGGCGCAACAAGGTCCCTTAGTGACTATAAAACAAGTATTATAATATAGTGTTCTTTTTCAAATTTTTAATAATTATATTGTACTGTACGTATTATAGTCTGTAAGGTTATTTGTCCTATGCTTGTATTACGCTGGTATTCCGTTGTTTGAAATAAATAAAAGTACGAAATTAATAAAAATATATAAGTAGCAATTTCAACTAGCCGAATGCTCAATGCAATATTCATTCTTAAGCAAGAACAAAATGCACTAGCTAAAACAAAATTCAAATCACAACAAAAACTTGAAGGAAACAGGCAACAATACCTGCCTCCAAGTTTGTAGACGGTCCGCAACATAATTTTGAATTAAATTATTGCACGGACTAAAGGCTGCGCTGAAATATTGTACTTTAAAGATAACAAATTTTACACGCCTGTGGCTTTGAGACAGATATTTAAAGGCAAAAAATGTTATATGAATGGACCGCAACTAATAATAAAAAATTAAATAATACATTGTTTCAACAAACACCAATTGTCTAGCCCCAAACTAAGCGTGAGCTAGTGCTAGGGCGACTATGATAACGGATAAACATAAGTAATTAATTAAAAGAGTTCATAAACATAACTTAGGTTAGGATGCTCGTGTTCATGACAGAAACATTTGCCCCTTGCGGGGTTTGAACCGTCAACCTTCGGTTTTATGGTCCGGAGCGCGAAGCACTAGGCACTCCAAGATGGTCGTCGAGGTACAAGCTAATGATATTTAATTAGTACTTATCACGGTTTTTTTATCTATACATATAATAAAACTGTAAAACCGATGCGTCTGTACTTTGAGTATTTTTACCAAAAACTAATTGAGGGTGATGTAAAAATAGTAACAGAATAGGAATCTACAACTTTTAATTTTTTTGTCTGTTTGTCTGTTTGTACACGCTAATCTCCAGAACTACTGAACGGATTTAAATGAAACTTTTTTTATTGTGTAGCTATTGAGTCTGGGCAAATACTAGGCTATAACTTATTTTGAAGATCGGAGTACCTGACGTGGAACCTTAGCAGTACACTTAAACTAAGAGAGATATGAAAGCAGCGACTTAAGAAAAGTTTTTCAGCGTGATGAGTATTTTCTATTGACGTACACAAATTGAAGGTCTGGAGCAACTGATACGGAACCCTAGCAGCACAGTTCAACTATAAGAGATATGAATAGAGCGCCTTAGGGAACATTGTTAAGCGTGATGAGCACTACTATTGACGTACACAAATTGAAGATCTGGAGCAATTGTATATAACCCTAGCAGTTCAGCTCAACTATAAGAGATATGAATAGAGCGCATTAAGGAACATTGTTGAGCGTGATGAGCATTTTCTATTGACGTACACAAATTGAAAGTATTGAGCAACTGATATAGAATCCTAGCAGCTCAGCTCAACTATAAGAGATATGAATAGAGCGCCGTAGAAAATATTGTTTAGCGTGATGAACATTTTCTATTGACTTACACAAATTGAAGGTCTGGAGCAATTGATATGCTAAATTACTTTAGACTGATTTTCAAACTCCCAAGGTAATCCTACTGTCTCCAAGTCACGATCTGGTGACGGAAACCTGGAGAAATCGCGAGAATCCTTCATATTTTATAGGCATGTATACCATATATGGCATATATAGCATATATATGCTAAAGCACAAATTTAGATATTTAAGCGTTTACATTCAGAAGTCATAATTTAATGGTGCTGACCTTAACCCTAAGTAGTTCGTGGATACTTTCACCACAAACAGTTTGTCGAAATTTTGTTGAATTACTGTATTATTAATAAAAAATCAAAGTCACTTATAGGAGAAATGGTAGAGTGACCTTTGCCCTGCAGTGGGACACGACAGGCTCTTATTAAAAATTGGTAATAACTGTACCAGATAGTAGTAACTTACAAACCGACCTTTGAGTAGGCTAGGAACACAATAAATAAATGCTAAACCGCATTCATCTATTGCGGTAGGGAGGTTTGAGTAAAACTTTTTTCTGAACACTAAACTAACTTTTTTCTGAACTAAAGTTACCCATATTTTTTTTACAAACGATTAAAACTGCCTTCAATAATGTAAACTGAAAGGAAAAAAAATCCTTTACACTTTTACTAAGAAAGATACTTATACGACAAAATGTACCTTTGGAGTCGGTGTCACTACCATGCGAAATTTTCTTACCAGAGGAGGATAGCGAGGTGATAATAGTAACCTATCTAAAAAAAGAGTGCCTATTGACCTTGATTTTTCATTCCTCTCTTCCCCTTACGACATGATAAACTAAGAGATCATGATAGCTGGATGCCGACGGGGTATAAAATATTTTGTATCATCGAATCCACGCGTACGAAGTCGCGGGCAACAGCTAGTATATAAATAAAACTACATCCACAGACTCCTTTTTTGTTTAAATTATTTATTGGTTGATTGAATTATAATGTTGCTCCGCGTAAAAGCGCATTACTTACTATGTTTGTTAACTTACTTACTATAAAAATCACTGGTTTAATATTACAACGAAATATTCTAACTTTTAATGGCCAGCACGCTGGATTTTATCCACGAGGTCATGGACTATTCGATGTTTGTCGGGTTTTTCTCTCTAAAAAACCTCTGGAGTTAGAAAATTGGCTATGTTGGCACTCAGAAAGCTGTTAGCTGTTGGTTCTGCGACATATCTCCACGGTCATGTCGGATGCCTCAACCAGCTGTAGAGTGATAATTATTATTTATTGCTGTAATGAACTTAGGCTACATACATAAAGTGAAGGAACATAGAGTGCGCGTTAAAATAATTCCTGCCTAGTTTTGGCTAGAGCATTATTATTATAGGTTGTTAAAACATCTCGTTATTTCTCTACATGCAAATCTAAATGATGTCGAATTTCTCCAAGATACGAGATTTACATTAAAAATACTTTTTCGTATTACAATTCGGACGAAATACAACTGACTCATTATAATAGGTTAAAGGGCCGAGAATTGCTATTTATTATCGACAAACAAATAGTTTTACAAGTAGTTAAACTCTTCACTGTTTAATTACTCAATAGTTTGCAGTAATTGGAGCAAATTGTTATGGACAGGTGCTTGACTTTGTCCTGCTTTTTGAAATTTAATTACTATTCAGTCTTATATAGGTATTTGAGTGGTGCAAACTGTTGGCTAGAAAAGAAACACTTCGGTATTATTGTACTATTATAAAATTTGTGGTATTATGTAAAAAAATAACTCCACTGAATACTGTAGGACCAAATTGTTATTGACCTATAGTAATTTAAATAAATATTTGATTTTATGCATTTTTCCGTTGGAAGTAGCCGTTTGTGAATACATAAGTAACAAGCGGTTACCGCGACATCGCTCGCGCAATTGTCGATCAAAAGTTAATATAAAGTATTCGATTAGTTATATCAAAAAAGACGAGCGGAGAAAACTTCAGTCCTCATCCGTGAAGTCGTGAGTTCGATCCCCACCTGTACCACTAAGTTTTTTAAGGATATCGCTGCCCGTAACCCTAAAAACCTGCACACTAGTTGAATAATGCGAAATGGAGAATGCGATGGCGAACCCCAGGTACAAGAAGTGCGATAAAAAAAATGTTGTCGAGCTAAGTGCAAGGTTTTTTACGCGCTCACCATCGTGCTGCTATTCACACGTAAGCGAATCTTTTCCATGGCTTTCTTTTGATGACGACCGTCTTGGTATAGTCGTTCGCGCACCGGACTTCTAAACCAGGCGGTTGCGGGTTCGAATTCCGCAAGGGGCAAATGTTTGTGTGATGAGCACGAGCATTTGTACCTAAGTCATGGGTGTTTATATGTATTTAAGTATTTCTATCCGTTATCATAGTCAACATAGCACAAGCTTATGCTTAGTTTGGGGCTAGGTAATTGGTGTGTTTGTTGAAACAATTTATTTACTTATTATTTATTTATTTTGTCACACGGACGATTTTGAGCACGTGAAAATTCACTGTAGCCAAAAAAATATATAACACTATTTTAATTCTAACCACTCTATCAAAACTGAAAAGCTTCTGAGTCAAAGAGAATCGGAGACTAAATCAGCATATGCCGATAATATTGTGGAAGGGCGCGAACAATTTCTGAGGCCTGTGAGGCCTTCAACCGAGGCCTCCGATTGATGCCTCCGCTGAGAATTGAGCCACTTACCTGAAGCGTGACACTTACAAGACTTGCCATACGTGAGTTTTACTTGTATCACGTGAACACTTTGCTAAAGATTTGGTGGTTTAAGAATTATTTTATGTAATGATTTCAGATTTAAACATTGTGAACAATCTTTTCATGACATTTATAAATAATACGTATGAAAAAACTCTTACTATGGGATATAACAAGTTGTGTTAAATGATAAATTACCATAGTAGGTTATTATTAGGGAACCCTTATAGTTTTGTCAAGTCTGTCTGTCTGTCTGTTTACAGCCACTTTATTCTGAAACTATTAGCATTGCTCAAATAAAACTTGGTAGGTAGATGAATCCTGTTGACCGCTTTACGATTCTCATACAAAAAATAAAAAAAGAATGATTTTTTTTTTTTTAGTAAAACCTATGCGGGTCTATAGGTATTTTAAAATGACATCAAGGTTCCTAAAATTGCCCCCCCCCCATCTAACTTTTAAACTAAGCAAGTATACATTTTGAAAAAAAAACATGATGTGGATCGTAACGAATTCTTTCAACGAAAATTGGTTTTAAAGAGATCGAAATAGTACAATTTGAGATATAGCACATTTTCAACCAACGCAAACATAACTTTGTTCTTCATACAAACACTATAAAAAACAAAGTTATATTTGCTGTCAACAAAATATTGTGGTATTTTGGCTAAGTGGAAGTAAGTGGCTCCTTATTCAGTTAAAGTTGGCACGGAACCCTTAGTGTGCGAGTCCGAATCGGACTTGGCCGGTTTTTTTGTGTCTTTCTTATTTTTAAATGAATAATTTCGTTTATAGGAATGTCAAGATTGTTTACAATGTTTACCAGGCAAAGAAAAATGGCCTTTTTAATGAAAATTCTCGATCATTAATATAAATAAAAGATATAAATAATTGTTTTTATTAAAAATTGTATTTCGATATTATTGTAAGAATGAATCAAAAAAACTGAATACTGAATAATATAACGCTTAACATTTAATCTTGTTTAGTTTTCAACCACTCCACATAATAATACTATGTCCTCCTAACGGAATTTCGACTACGGCGGCCTATCTCATCAGAGATTAGCCATGCAACTGCGCGGGACATATTATAGTGCACAAGTGTGTGCGCAATACCATGGGCAATACACAGGTGCACTCTCTATTCCTTTACTCTCATAATTCGGTGAGACGGCAGTCCGACATGACCGTAGAGAAATTAGGCGCAGGACCAACGGCTTAACATGCTTTCCGAGGCAGGTCAGGAAGTTGGTGGTGTAAACACCCCCGTGTTAACATCACCAACTTCCTGACTCCGGAGCTGTGTCAGAGTTTTTTCAAGACAAAAAAACCCAACACTCTCAGCCCGACCCGGGGTTCGAACCCGGGACCTCGTGGATAGTACCCAGCGTGCTTGCTGACCACTAGACCAACGAGGCACTCCACATAATAAGAATATCGACAGGTCGGCGAGCGTTATCTCTTTAGGGCGGTAATAAGATCTTGAATCAATACAATCCTCGCATTAGCTTAAGCTTAGCACATAAGCTGATTCGAAGATTAACGAATTAATTGGGCAGATTTGTTAAAAAATACGTACAAAGTTCGGTAGGGTTGTGCGGATTCACGCGATACGGTCGTGATTTTTAGGATTCGTTAATTCAGTTGTTGAACCCCAAAACTTTAACAAGCGGCACGTGTAAAGTATAGTCAGCCTATTAGATCCCACTGCTGGGAAAAGGCCTCACCTTGACTATGAGGAGATACGAGCCATACTCCACCACGTGGGCTTAGTGCGGATTGGTAGAGGGGTTTCTGTCAGGCAAGTGACAAACCTTACCGTCAGAAGTTATCAACCCGCCCTAGGGCCTCTGACTAGGCTCAACGACTAATACCACAGATATTAGCCGGGACCAACTGCTTAGCGTGCCTTCCGAAGCACGGAGAAGTGCACGTGTGTTAAGTACCAACGTTAAGGTATTTGCATGTTACCTTTTACAAAAGTGTTTTTGACGTTTAGTATCCCGTTATAATAATAATAATGTAATCCTAGCCGAATTTCGACTACAACGACCTATCTCAACAGAGATAAGCCAACTGCACGGGAGATATTATAGTGCGTAGGTGTGTGCACAATACACATATGCACTCTCTGTTCCTTCACTCTCATAATACGGTGAGACGGTTATCCCGTAATAATTACTGCCTAAAAATACAAGGAGACCTTATTTACTTGATGTACAAAATTCAATACAACTATTTATTAGGTACATACGGAACTTCTGGCTAATCTCATCAAATACCACTTCATTCCTTTTAATCAACGACAGAACTAAATCAAATTATGGCTCTGTGGACTGACCTAATAGGATTTCTCTCTCGCACTCCAACGAAATGAAGGGGATAAAACAACACACTCGTATTGGTATTGGATCTACGTTGAAATACTGATGAAACCTTCCTAATGCATGATATAGGGGAAAAGAGCGGGCACATAACTGGACACTAGGGCTGTTATTATACATATCGATAAATTTATGTTATTATTTTTAATAATAACACTTTCTCATAACATACTCATGACCTCCGCGAGTAGCTAGCACACTGTCAAAAGTTTACAAAGTGTCGCCATCTTCGAGGTCCCGAGTTCGATACCCAGTCGGATCAATATGAAAATGTATATTTTTCATATTGTCTCGGGTGTGAGTGTTGTAGTACACACCGTTTACAGATTTATAACACAAGTGCTTTAGCTACTTACTTTGAGATCTGAGCTACATATGTGATGTTGTCCAAAATTTATTATTATTATTTATACTCTGTCAAACGTTATGAGATGAGGTTAGGAGATGAGAGACGGGTGGATATAGTCCGACAAGTTTTGTGCGCGACCCTCCTGTGGACTTGTCGGAGTGAAGCAGAGAAAGATGGAGAGTACTCGACTGACAAAATAAGAACTAAGTTCTTAGTTCTTAATTTGTCGGTCTTGATAATGATGACCATACCCTAAGGGTAAGGCTCCTTGAATCTGTTAACTTAAACCACAAGAATTAATATTTTTATCAAAAATTGTAAGGGTATTTTGTTTTGTCATTCGTCTACAGATTATTAAAACTAAGTTTTTATAAAATCCATAGACAAACCGGAAATATAAATCCAACACGACTACGAAAAAAAAAAACAAATCATGTGATAGTAGTCTTTATCTTTTAAAAATGTTTAGCAGAGAAAGAGACAGATTATATATTTGACCCCTTGAGGATCAGAAAACCGCCGGCGGTCTCATAACAATTGATTTTCTAATGTGTCTGAAAACATGATCTCTCAAGTATTCAGCACAATTTAAGTGACTTAGTCCGTAGCAACTGCCCGTTGTTATTCAAACCGTGGAAACTATCAATAAGCTCCCAAACTCCGGAACTCCTGTTCTAAAAGGTCGTCTCGAATAATCTGCGAAACTTGTTGATTTTTTACGGGTCGTCTTACCCGAGGAAAGTTATCCTAAGCTCCTACTCTGTACCCGCATTACCCGAATTTTCGAGGTATCCGTCCTTGTCACTCATCTCAGATTCTTATACTTTTTCTTCTTCGTCATCACAGATTCAGACTGATGAGCGCGACTCTACAGTGGAATCTCTACGTGGAAGGAGGACGTATATGTACTTAGGTCACCTATGAATACTTTTAATTAGGACTAACCCTGATTTCCTTCTAAGTTTATTTTACTTGGCGCTAAAATAGTTATTTGTACTTTAAGTGCGATTTTTAAGGTTGTTATTTTATTTGCATTTTTTTTTAAATTTTAAAATTTTTAGTTATAGGTACACTAATTGCCTGTACTTCTTAACACAATATCAATTAAATTCGAATTTTTCGAGAAATGCTATTTGATGAGTCCTATACGATTTCTGTTATAAGCTCAGCCCCATATTTTTTTCTTAAACAATAAATAAAATAGGTTTTAAACAAAATGTAAATAAATAAATAATAATAAATAAATTGTTTTAACAAACACACCAATTACCTAGCCCCTAACTAAGCGTGAGCTTGTGCTATGGTGACAAGGATAACGGATAGACATACTTATCTACTTTTATAAACATCCATGTCTTAGGTACAAATGCTCGTGCTCATCACACAAACATTTGTCCCTTGCGGGATTCGAACCCGCAACCGCCTGGTTTAGAAGTCCGGGGCGCGAACCACTACACCAAGACGGTCGTCCGTGAAAAAATCGCGATGAAATCCGTAAAATTGTGTTTTAATGTAGCTCAGCCCCATAATAATTATAACTCTCGGATATAAACGCTTGATAAATATCCTCTTATTTATTTATTTGTAAAGGGACGCTTCAGAAATTGAGATTGTCTGCCTTAGTCGAAATTAGTCTAAAAGAACTGTCTACGACATAAGACCTTATTTTTGATTAACTGACAAGATGTCACAAATATTTTTATTACACCTATGTTTTTCATCTCGCTATTATGTCATAGTTTTCAAATACATATTTTACAGCAATTTATAGTTTTTTATTACAAAAAAAGCCTAGAAGTCTTACGCAGACATTTACATAAAGGTTCTTTTTGCTAAACAAGAACATTATTCTATATTTTCCAAAAAATCGCTGTTCTTTCAAACATCAGTGATGACCCCCTTGACGTACGTAAGGAAAACTATTAAAAAAAAAAGTAACTAAGTAGGACCTCTGAGTGAACCGATACCCTCACACTTCCTGCGTGGCTTTGATTAAATTTATTACAAGTTCAAAAACAAATTTCCGTTTGATGGTTAGAGATATTGATTGGGTTTGATTACAGACCCCGCTTTTGTGTAATGTAATTTTGGAGCTTTCGAAAATGCGTTGATCTTATACCGGATAAATAAAGTTGAAGTGGATGTAATATTTCAAGTTTATTAATTAATATTATGCTGCTTAATATGCGCGCAAATACTTATTTGAAGGTTTTTTAAATCACTTTGATGCAGACATGCTTAAAACACCATTGAGAATCCTACCACATCCTTTACCATTAATATAAAAAAGAAAAAGTTTGTGTTTGTAAGAAGTAATATCTGATACGAGGGTCAAACTGAAAGTTCTTAGAAAATCAAAAACTGATTACATTAGCCAGTTATTAGTTTTATTATATCTTTTCAAAATATTGTCCATTGACGTCAATACACCGCTGCATGCGATGGAACCACTGGGAAAAGCACTTTGCCCACTCGTCCTTAGGGGTCTCTTCAATGGCATCGCGATACGCAGCCACCGCTTCTTCAGCATTCATAAACCGCTTTCCTTTAAGTTTTTCTTTAATTTTTGGAAATAAATAAAAATCACAAGGCGCGAGGTCGGGGCTATACGGCGGGTGACCCAGTAATTCAACGTTTGATGTCGCCAAATAGTCGATCGTTCGCTTGGCGGTGTGCGACGAGGCGTTGTCGTGGTGAAGGAGGATCCTACTGCGAGGTCGTTTCTCTCGAACTTTTTCCAAGACAAGTGGCAAACAATTGGTAGTGTACCATTCTGCAGAAACTGTTTTTTGATCCTCTAACACAATTGTTGCGAAATGACCTATCCTTCCAAAGAACGAGGCCACTATTTTTTTTCCCGCACTTCGATCTCTCTTCACTTTAGTTGGCAACTCCTCGAAAGGAAACACCCACTGAGCAGATTGTCTTTTGGTTTCAGGATCATAACAGTAAATCCAGCTTTCGTCACCTGTTAGTATGTCGAACACAGCATTTGAGTCACCTCCGTTAAATCTTTAAATCATTTTACGGCACCAATCCACACGATGGAGTTTTTGAGCCTTAGTCAAATTATGAGGTATCCACCGGGCGCAAAGCTTCCTGACCGCTAAATGTTCGTGGAGGATTTTGTGCACTTGACTCATACCGATGCCTAAGCTTGTCCAAATCTGCTGATAGGTCACTCTTTTGTCAGTCTCTATCATACGCCGCACAACACAGATGTTATTTTCAGTCGTCGCCGTAGAAGGCCGTCCCTCACGTACATCATCAGTGAGATTAGTGCGACCACGTTTAAACTCATTAAACCAGTTGTAAACAGTCGCACGAGATGGGGCTTCATCGTGAAAGGCCAATCGTAGTCTATCATAACTTTCTTGTTGACTTAAATGACATCGAAAGTCATAAAAAATCATTGCACGAAAATTTTCTCGTGTTAAATTCATTTTGACGTGACACAGACAATTTTCAATTTGCCGCCAAGTCGTAAAACAAATGACAAATGAATGAAATATATACTCAGTAATACTGGCAAAGAGTTCTATTTTCAAATTTTAGAATATTTTTTTTATTATATTGTTTATAAGTGGCCAGTTCTAAGAACTTTCAGTTTGACCCTCGTACGACTGAAACGACTGGCAAGACTTCCACCAATCCGCTCTAAATGCAAGTCCACTACCTCTAAAACCATACCTTTGTCAAACTTTTCTCATAAGTTAGTATCTATTTTACCCAAACACTTTTAGTGTACCAACAAAAAATGTATTTCAATGTTAGTGTAAATATTATATTATCGATAATCATAACAACAAAAAAAATTGAGTACATCACTAGCAATGGCCGCGGAAGCCGGCACAGTAGTGATTCAATCCAATCTGGTACGTAACGTATATTCTACCACGCTCGCATATACCGAAGTCTGTGAAATGCTGCTAATACAAATTACCTATGCCTTATTAATGTATTCATCAGTTCGATTCAGGTTAAAGGCAATGGCCTAAAAAAGAACGGATTTTAAAAGGATCAAATATAGGTTTAAAATTAAGGAGAAATCTTAATTAAGGTGGTTCAGCGGCAACGATCCTATCAGCGGTGGTAAGCTTCGTTGGTTAGGTGCCGCAGGGTAGCTACCATCCTCCCACCGGAGCCCGTCGCCGAGCAGCTTGCTGTGTTCCGTCGACGAGTGGGAATGCCAGAACCTTCTAGGTTAACTCGCTCCACCGTCGACTCTGTCTACGCTACGTTTGGCTTAGTCTAAAGTCAAGAGAAAACCCCATTTTAATTTTAAAAAAAGTGCATTGCGCTTGCAAAAGCTAGTCACTGCACGGTAATGTTAGATTATATTACCGTGGTCACGTATGACTACAGATGACTATACAATAAAATACCCGCCGAGTCTGTCAACTTGTATGTTGTATGTTTGTGATAATCTATTGAATGGGTTTTATTCTGTTTTCATTAGTAGGGCCCAAAATATAAGAAGACATGTTCTGGCCCCATATGGGTAATTGATTGATATTAATTTTGACGTTCATAAGTGGCATTTTGTGTCCTAAATTGAATAAATAATTTTTGACTTTGACTTTGACATTAATAAACCAAGTGGTTCTAATAAATGTGCAGTTGGATAATTTGTTTGAGTTTGTGTCAATTCGTTAAAAATATGGTGGAAAAATTTAAATCGTCTAGTCTGGCTTTCACATGTTATTTCACCAATACTTTTGAGTACATTAGTATATATTTTTAAAATAGCACCCGTGAAAAGTGATCGCTAGTGGTTCGTTCAAGATGTTTCATCGGCTTCGACTCTTCAATTTAACAAATAATGATTTTCTGCGGAAATGATCAGATAGCGCAAGCCCAATTCATCATTTTCGCGTTGACAACGCTATGCTGAGGGAGAAACTTGATATATAAAACAGTGAGTCATGGAGGACAGATGGCAGTAGCTCCATTGTAATTACCTGATCTGCCATATCCTTGATCATAGTCAGCGGACTTTGGGCCCCCGCGTGCGAGTGCACAATTGGGATAACGGTTAGGAGGATGATGAATTGATGACTCAAGAACTCGCAAAACATAGGTAAGGTTATCAAAACCAAATGTCACGATAAATATTAAAAACACTTTCGATAGCAATATCTATGAGGTCAAATAAAATAATTTTTGATTCAAATAAATAATCTTTTAATGAAAACCTGGTGGTTAACAAATTAGGTATTTGCTACAGAACTTACCACACAGAGTACGTGCTTACGTTTACCAGAACCGTTTTAATTACTTGCTGATTAACGAACGCGGTTAAACGCAGGTTAAAATGGAATGAGATATGCAATGATTGTAAGTTTAATCATGGTGTACGGTCGGACATAAAAATTTGACAGTATTTTTGGCCTTAACTACATTGTTTAAGTGTCAAATTGATAAAAAAATATTTTTGAAGCTATGTGGCAGCGCTTTGTAGGTTTTACAGATCACTCTCACAAAACTAATTGCCTAAAAATACAGACAAATTGTATTTTCGTTCTTTCGTTGGCAAAGACAGAATTTAACTTCAAAAACAATGACGGAAATAGAGCAAAACAAACTATAGGAATGTGGTCGGCGTGTTTTTGAGTGTTACGTCAACAATAGTATTGTAGTTCAACCACAGATTATATAATAGTTACTTCAACTCGCCACAATAGTACTTGTTTACTTTATATTGTTATGTAATTCTTGTTATTTTCAAGCCAATAAGCCTGTTTATGATATTAAGTTGTATTCCGAGAATGATTGCAGGCATCTTATTGGAGATTTAATTTACCAGAAAATGTGATTTTGCGTGCCATGCTTTGTCATCTTTTCCAAGAATCTGTACAGATGGTTTCATTTAAAATACAACTTATTTACTATTTCGCATAGTTTCAGAAATGTATTCTTTTATTTCAGCAAATATCAATTGAGCAATATTCCGTAATTGTAGCAGCTATGTAGTTATAGCAGCAATAAAACATTTGGCTTCAAATGTACATTTTATTGCCTACTTTTAGGCCTGCTGAGGTCAACACAGAGTTAGCCTAAGATCGTTTTTATGGCTAGGCTAGGGGTCAAGTAAAAACAGCTGGGAGAAAGTAGCAATATGGCAAGGTCAAACAACAAATTAGAACACAAAACCGACATCAAAAAAACAGTTTTTTGTTTTTTTTCCATAAATTGAGCTGCAAGACCTTTCATATTAACAAATGTTTTGATCCTGGTCAGAATGGGTAAAATATTATAATACCGATACATGCGCATTATAGTATTTGTAATTTACGTCAATATTTTACAGTTATAAGAGATTCTGGACTATTAAATATTTATTTTTATAAAGTTAGATTTATTAATTAAGACAGAGAGTCATGCCAACAGATGGATAGACATTAACGTGATCATAATACAAGGCTCACTGGCGTAGCAAGCACTTACAAAAATTCGTCGACTGACTAACGTCCTTCAAAGTGCAGTTATTTATTTATTTATTATGCATATAACACTATACATATTTCTTTTTATATAAACAGAGTGCTACAAAACTGTTTGTCTGTAGGATCAAGTGAGTCTTACTTAATATTCCCAACAAATTATATTTACTTAGTTAAATATTTTAGTAATATTTCGTTGGTACGAGCATTCGCCCGAATAGCAGGGACGTAGGTTCAAGTCCCACCGGATGACACATCCGAATTATTTTTGTGAATTTTGAATTTAAGGGTTCCGTTTATCCTTAACGGGTACAAAACCCTAAAAAAATCAAGGAACATGTGTTATCTTCTCAGCGCCTTGCACTACGGTTGTTGGGTCCTTAATGAGAGTGTATCAGTAACTCAGATAGAGCACCTTAACCTTTACATTAATGTTATTTAAAACAGAAACATCTCCAAAAATAGATTCATGCTGAAGCGAGACGAGATTAGTTTTACCTTTTCATTCCAAGCACGTATTCAACACTCTTAGACGCGTCTCAAGATCTTATTAGTGTCTCCAAAATTACCAGAAGCATTTGACGAGCCCCTATAACGTTGCTTTTAAGCGTAAGATAGGAGAAAGACGCCATTACGGCTGTGCCCGCATCTGTTTTCGCCGTTGTCTTTATCTTGTTGAGTGCTATCAATCTGAGCGACTAGATGTTGTAGGTTTTCATGAGACTTTTTTGGAGCTGATGGACTAGTGTGCAGTTTGCATGCCTGCTTGGATGCTACGAACTTGCTTGCACAGTGCATGCCTGCTTGTATGCTGAATGCATTTTTGTTTGTTATATAATAATCTTAAAAACATTTTTCTGGAAACTGAATCATCTAGAAATATAAATTTTCTTGAAACGACGAGCAATTATTCAATAAAATAACAAATAAAAATCGGACTTTCTATAGTATATCAATCGTGTTTTTGATCAAATGAAAATATGTTGAATAAAAGAAACGATTACGTCAATTTATGTGTTGTTTCAACAAAAACTATTTATTATCATTACATTATTATTATCAACGATATAAAGCTGAAAAAGCGTGTAAATTGTTTTTTTATTTGATTGCTTTTTGAAAAATATAAAAGCTATTAGAATTTAAAGGCTATCTAGTTAAACGGTTTTTATTCCGGCTTGAAAAGAAAAGTCGCTGTTATTCATGATTTGTAATTAAGCTTTATGTTTAATTAAACCAATTAATTAAGGAACGGAATTCTGAAGATGACAGCGGAGAGGCTAGACCCATCTGTATATGGTCGTTTCATTGATTTACATGTTAAGCGTGTGAATCAATAACGTACCTACTTTCACTAAATTAAATTTTTCACTATTTTGTTGTTAACATAGTTTTAAAGTTAATTGTTACTAACACTCCATAGACTAAGTTGTCTGAAAATAAATGTTTTTTTTAATTTTTGTTTTATTTATTTTAAATTACTAATAACTCAAATTGTTTAGTAACCGTCAGTCTACGACGAGTATATAGTCTTTTGCTAAGCCGATCTTAGTACTATTATTTATTCTGTGTCTGTTGGCACTGAATCTTATCTATAAAGAAAGGCTCTAGAAAGCTAATTCCGTCGTACTACTTTAATGGTATGTTCCGGAGCCAATTAGCCAATTGGCTAATGATAAAAGCAGTTACTAAATAAATTAGGTACCTCTACATCAAGGCACGTTAAGCAGTTGGTCCCGGCTAATATCTGTTGATATTAGTCGTTAAGCCTAGTCAGAGGTCCTAGGGCAGCTTGATAACATCTGAGAGTAAGGTTTGTCATTTGCCTCACAGACACCGCTCCACCAATCCGCACTGAGCCCGCGTGGTGGAGTATGGCACTTTCTCATAGTTGAGGTGAAGCCTTTGCCCAGCAGTGAAATCTATGTGGGCTAACTTTTTTTTTCTTTTACTATATCAAGGAAAATCGATCTTCGTTATCATTTCAGACAAGTATCACGTAAAAGAAAGGTCATTATTGTTTTCGCAGAATAGAAATAGATTTTCCTCGTCTCTACGCTTCGGTATTTGACCACTTTTTCATATCGGACGTGGTTGAAAATATCTCGGCTTGGTTCGATAAGAGTTGCAAGTCATCGGTAGCTCCCTAAGCACCAATTAGCGGTAGGAGGAGGAGGGATTACTAGTAGGAAAAGGCTAGTGATGTGACGTGTCTTCTATTCGGGGAATTATGTAGTATAAGTTCTAGGAAAGCCGTGTCAGACCTTCACTTAGCATATCGTAGGTACTTTTTAGGGTTCCGTACCTACAGTGTAAAAACTTATTCTTCTTGTTCCGTGCCTCTTGCCATTATTTTGGGGTGCCCTCCCTCGTTTTCATGCGCCAGGTAGATCGATCCTGGGTTGTCCCACCCACAGGGTTAAAACGTGACCGTATTACTAAGACTCCACGTCTTAGTAGTTACACGTATGTCTGTCTGTCTGTCTGCCTGTCTGGCTGTCTGTCTGTCTGTGTATCTGTCACCAGGCTGTACCTCATGAACCTACGTGAATTTTTGCAAAAAAAGTTTTTAAAACAAAAAATAAGTTATATTAAGTATCTAATGTATCTAAAGTATCTAATGTTTTATTCATAATGATGCCGGTTTTCACAACTCGATAAAAGGTCACAATAGTGGTATAGTACCTAAGGTGCTTGTGGCGCAGTGGCGGCAGCGCTTTGGTGGTGATACCAAAAGTTAAGCAACCCACGGCGCGGTCGTGATTGGATGGGTGACCATTCCGACCATTTAAGTGACATCCATGACAAGCATCTCCGTGCTTCGGAAGGCACGTTAAGCAGTTGGTCCCGGCTAATATCTGTGGTATTAGTCGTTAAGCCTAGTCAGAGGCCCTAGGGCGGCTTGATAACTTCTGACAGTAAGGTTTGTCACTTGCCTTACATACACCCCTCCACCAATCCGCACTGAGCACGCGTGGTGAAGTATGGCTCGTTCCTCCTCATAGTTGAGGTGAGGCTTTTTCCCAGCAGTGGGATCTAATAGGCTGACTTATTTTTACCTAATGTTGTATAAATAATGGTACAAAACCTTTCGAGGGCGAGTTCGACTCGCACTTGGCCGGTTTCGCATTGTTTAGAAGGCGTTTATTATTGCTGTCCGAACATATTTGAAAGCCAGTACGATTACAATTAGAAGCAGAGCTAGGCGGTAGGCTAGCTGATATACGGTTGGTCTTCTTTTGTTAGCTCTTAGAAACATTCCCATCACTAAAATGAAGTCGTGAAAAATACCCAGCAAATGTTTCGATCACGGCGCGAGCGATACGAGGCGCGGACGGGACGATCAAGATACGACGTTTATTTATACGATCGCCGCGCGACGACGCTTTCTGCGATTTATAAGATGGCGTCGACATCAGTTGGTATTCTGGAGATTGGTTCGTGAATGGTGCTGTCAAAAGTTAAGAGGTTTCTAAAATGTCACAATAATTATTTACACACGCTTAAGCAATTTGTTTGCAAGATTTTATGAAAGTTAATTTCGCACACAAAATTGATCGAGCGTGTTATCCGGTGGAACTCGAACCCACGACTTTCTATCCGGGCGAATGCTCTTTCCAACTGAGTTACGGAGGACGTTAGTAGACGAATTTCTGTAAGAGTGCTTACTACGCCTACTATAAACTTATTGATAGCTTGAATAAATCTAATGTATATTAAAATTTTTTGTAGCTTTTACGCAAGGAAGTCTAAGAAAGCTAAGAAAATAATGAGTCAATTAAAATAAAATTCGAAATATCTTAATAGGACTATTGGTATTTTTAGTAAATACAGTGTATTGTGCTGTAGATTGTCTATGCTATTTATTTAGCTGAGCTTTCTTTGATATCGGAATATGACTATAAAACTAAGAAGTAGTAATAATATCATATCTACATTATAACAAAATTTTATTATTATTAAGTCCTTTGATTCGATACAGCGCAGACATTCTTTCTTATATTTCAATTTTGTCTTCATTTATTTCAGAAAATTGGCAATTTGTATGTGTGCATGTCCACAAAGCTGGTAGCCGTTTAGGTGAGCAGAAATGAGTAAAGCGATGCAGTAATAAATAAATCGTTCAGAATAGGATAGGATAAAAATATAGTATTATTGTCACTTTGGACTAAAACCCACTGTTTCGTCGTAGATACCCGGGTTTCCTATTTTAACATAATTCTTTAACCAACATCCCTAAAAGTTTTCTTTCTCCGAACCACTTCGGGCAAACACATTTCTGGGCTTGGATTGTATACTTACATTATTCGCAGCCGCGGAGGCGCCCTCCAATCCTTTTGCACACTCATCTGACTAGCGATTTCCTTAACAGCCATTCGATAACAAAGTGCGCCGTGAAATTCTGTTTGCCGGGTGGAGGATGCCTAATCGAAAGTTTTTGGAGCGAGAATGCTCTAATTATAATAAAAAAGAAGAATAGGATGCAAGATTCAAGTGTCATTTTTAGAGTTGCGTACCCAAGGGGTGAAAGCAGGACCCTTTTACTGAGACTCCGCTGCCTTATCTCTGTCACCAGGCTACGAGTATAACAACAAAAACGTAGCTGACATGATTCATGAGATACAGCCTGGTGACAGACAGACAGCGGAGTCTAATTAATATACAAAATATCACATTATGACGACCGTCTTGGTGTAGTCGTTCGCGCACCGGACTTCTAAACCAGGCGGTTGCGGGTTCGAATCCCGCAAGGGGCAAATGTTTGTGTGATGAGCACGATCATTTGTACCTAAGTCATGGATGTTTATATGTATTTAAGTATTTCTATCCGTTATCCTAGTCACCATAGCATAAGCTCACGCTTAGTTTGGGGCTAGGTAATTGGTGTGTTTGTTGAAACAATTTATTTATTTATTATTAATTTACCCAGTCGCATCTTATAAGAACACCGGCGTGTTCTCGATGACAATCGATTGCCAATATTATGTCTGGAAACATGACACTTGAAGGATTAAGACCCGTGTTCACCAAATTTTAAACAGCTTGTAAACCTTGATTGGCGGTTAGTATTACAGATGTGCTGGTGAACTCCAGGCTAAGATGACAATCATCAACATTTAAATATGTATTTCGGGTGCGCAACATGAAAAATGTATTATATTTCCTCAAGTTCAGCAATGTAAATCACATACGAGTACAATATCGATTCCGTACACAAACTCTCACGCGTGAGCCATAAACGTTAATAATGGAATTCACGTCATCAAATAATCTCGCGAATCTCCGTTCCGATTCAATCAGACCAAGTAATCGTGGATTTTGTCGCTCCAACCCATTCACCCGAAAGAATCTCCCCGGGTTCTGGGAAACTTGAAATTACGACATACGTACATATTCATGCGAACCAATCGGGTGTCGGACGGCAGATAAATAATATAAATCTACTTAGGGGCTGAATAAATTTTTATCTCGCACCAGTAAATAAATACGAGCTCTCCACAAATCTATAAGATCAATAAACGTTGCTTTAGCGCTGTGTGCGGATGGATGGGGCATAGAGTAAAAGACGCAGTTAGTTAGTTTTGTGTTTCGACATATTTGAGACTAGTGCATTTTTATTTTATGTTTTTGTTACTGATTTATGTAACCATAATATTATTTAAATAAAACTTAATTCTTTGACACTAAAAGACATTATTCGTCGTTGTCGCCTCATGCTCCGACATAAATGTTGTTACAATAAAATTGTTGAGTGATAAAAGTGTGCAAGCATAACTTTAATTTGATGACCAAATGTGTCAGAGTGGTCTCTCTGCCAGCCATTAGCCTGTGTCCGCCAAGCGCAAGGGGAATGCGAATAAGACAATATTGTCTGGCGAACGCTTGACCCACGATAAATATCACCCATCTCCTCTCTCTGTCTATCATTCCCTCTTCATATAAACCTGTCCTCGTCCCCCGTACACCTCATCTTGATGTCTAATGGAGAGGAATGTAGTGTTCGGGAGTAACTTAAGCGGCGAAAACAAGTGTTGACAGGAACAGTCTCATGGGCCATCGGTTTATTTTTCCCATTGAAAGTCGATGTTTGTTTAGCGAGGAGTTTTATAAGCGTGACAGCTTGCAGGAAATAGCTTAAGATTGGAAATCAACAGTGGAGATAAAACTGTTGACAGAAATGAGGAAAAGCAAAAATAACATTTAATAAGTTTTTTTCTCAATTGAGTTTTGTAAAGTTAACTATTTTAAGCGTTCCGTACCTCGAAAAAAACGAAAACCCTATAGAATCAGTATGTTGTCTGTCAAAATGCTTTTTTGTGAAATTAGATAATTCAAATCGAATACTTCCCATTGACCTAGAACCATAAAATGTGGCAAGAAAGGTCGGCAGAAGTACCTAAATAAAAAAAATCGGTATTAGTTGTTTCATGATACAAAATATTTAGTTGCAACTACAAATATTAAGTTGTTTCACTAACCGAAGCTCTTACGGTGAGGGAAAACATGGTGAGGAAACCTGCACATTCAGGCGACTGCATGTGTAACCATGATCCAAAACTAAGGATGATGATGATGAATTACAAAAGTTATTCATAACATCATCCTTAGTTTTGGATTAATTACAAACCCTCAGTGAACGAGCCTTGTTTTTTAATTTGCGTTTTGGTGGGCTATTAACAATCATGTTGGTGTGTCCTTGAGTTCACCAACAAACTGTTAATTTTTGATCAGCCGGTTTAGCATTATTTGATGTATGGTAATTCTGTCAAATTAACGGTCAATAGACGGCTTACTGGCTGTTTTAAAATTGGTAAACTTGGGTCTAGACATCTGACGTAACCTCCAACCGCCGCATAACGTGCCCTTAGAAACGGTAATCATGTAAAGGTCAAGATAAGACAAGATAAAGGTAAAAATAATACTTTCGTATTTCTCCACTTTGAATGCGAACCCAGGATCTCCGTCCTAATGTTAAAGTGTTTTGTATTATATAGTATATAGTATTGTTTTATAGTATATATTTTGCTCATACAAAAGTGAAATAAAAAGCTTTGAAAGACACTTAGTGTTCAACTGTCCTTATTCACGAGTAAAAAACATCAAACAAATTCATATTTAAAAATATAAAGTACGCACTTTTCCAAAATGAGTATAAAGGATGACTTATAGCTTGTAGCAAAAACTTAAAAACCAAATGTGGCATAATATGATCAATTAACAAGTGGAGACATCTCCTCAAAGCACGTTATTACTTAAAACAACATTGTAGAGCAAAACTAAAAAAACCCACAAGAAAAGTGTGAGGATCGAAGTATAATTAATTACGGGCGTGCGAGTTCGGAGCCGTATCTAGCAAGATTAATGAACGAACGCGGAATGAATGAGCCGCTCCCCGCCACCCTATATGCCGAGACCGAGATGGATCTGTGAAGTAATGATAGTGAATTTAGAAACGTACTTTAGTATGTGTACCTGAGTACTTGAGTAGGCGGGCATCTTTTTAGGGTTCCGTACGTCAAAAGGAAAAAAAGGAACCCTTATAGGATCACTTTTTTGTACGTCTGTCCGTATGTCTGTCAATACCATTTTTCTCAGGAACGCTTGGAGGTATCAAGTTAAAACTTACATCAAATACTTATAGCTGCGGTTCCTTAAAGCTATGAGAAAATCAAGCTTCTAAGTTTACGCAATGTAAAGATACGGCCATTTTAGCTATATTTCCTAACATTTCGCAGGGGAATCAAAACCTACAGGGTACTTCCCATAGGCCTAGATATTTGGCAAAATGGAAGGTCTTACAATGCAAGTAAAGGAAAAAGTCCAAAAACTGCAAAATTGGACCCTATGTGTGGAACCCTCAGTGCGCGAGTCCAACTCGCACTTGGCCGGTTTTTTTCTATATTCCGATAAGTTTTTGCGCGACCTTCCAGCGGTCGCCAGAGGTGCGGGGGGCGAGGCATGCTAAATGTAAGCAAGGACGCTTTCGTTTAACCGTCGCATGCGTTTGGCGCCTCCCTTAATTAATAAATACATTGAAAAAGATTTAAACAACAACAATACGTTCTGAAAATGTATTGAAGTTCGGATTCTTCACTCGTACTTTCAATTTGAACCTCTGTCGCTGAAGACGCAACAATAATTCAATACACTTAACAATGTCGGAGGCGAATAAAACCGTAAACTTGCATTCAATTGCGAGCGGTACCAAATATCGGGTATTCGGTATACGGGCACAAAAGCCGACACGAGGCGACAAAAACCGGTGTCGTGTTTGTGCCCGTCACTATCAGCCGCCGCCGGTCGCCGGTTTTGCTACGAGTTATACTCCTGTTTTAGTTAGCGTATTGAACACTAACTCGATTTCAATGTGCCCTGTCCACTGACCACTATAATACATAATTATTTTTACAAAATTAAATCAAATTTCGTTCACAAAAATTTATCGACTGTCCCACCGGATGACGATCGATCAATCAATTTTTGTCGATCAATTTTTGTGAGCGAGATTTGATTTATTTCACTAAAATACTAGTACGCTGAACTGCATACTGTAAACCTAAAAATGAAGCTATTTTGGCGCTGACGGCTGTAGATGCGTGTGGTGACCGAGCAAGAACTAATGAGAGTTGATATAAACATTTGCAATTTACTCCATTTTAGTTCCCTGTACACTTAGTGGGGGCGCTCTGATTCGGCACAATAATTATCTGTCATTTCTTAAAGAACGTTTAGTCTAGCGTACTTGTATAATAGAGGTCAGTGGCCCTGTCTAAGATTAAATTTTACTCTTTATCTGAAAAACGAACGAAAAGAGACAGACAAATTAAGCAACATCAAATTAAGCGATGCAATTTTTACGTACTAGCAGTTCCCCGTGACTTCACCCGCGCCAAAAGTCGGATTTCCCCCTCTTATTATATTATATAGCGACAAAAATTAGCCTATATCCTTCTGATGATGTATTAGGTTGCCGCTGTAATAACAAATACTACAAACAGAATAAAATATATATTTAGGTGGGACTCCCATACGATAAGCGTAATGTTTTGCCGTTTTTTGCTCGATATTTATAACGGCAACAGGTATACACTAGAAATATGCCAGTATGCAGAATATCTAGTTGTATAATAACTTTGAACAATAAAATTTAAAAAATACTTGAGAGGGACCTCCCATACAGCAAACGCGATTATTTGCCGTTTTTAAAACTAAAAAAATGTTAAACCCGTCGTGCGCAAGTCCGACTCGCACTTGGCCGGCTTTTTTCTAAACGAATAGCGTCTAATACCCAGGAAGCAACGAGAGTGAGGGCGCTGCGACCCCGTTCAATCGGTTTGTCTTGCTTACGCGATGTTTCCGAACGTTTTGCAAATGCTCCGTTTGATATTTTTTACGGCTGTTTATTTCACAAATGGAATTTAAGTTGCATTTGCCAATTTTTTGGTGCTTATCTCTCTTGAAACACGAGTTGCTATAAAAAGCAGACGACATTGAACAAAGATAGACCAAATTTACAGGAAATAAAAATAATAATAATTTGAAAATTCTTATGTTCTTTTAATTAAGTTCTTTTGTCGCAAGACTCACAAGGCTGTATTTAATTTTTTGAATTGCACCCATACGATATTGGCGTAGGTCTTTAGTATTAATGTCCCATAAAAACAGATAATAGTGTAGTACACAATTTATTTTAAGCATTGAAAATGGGTTAAATACCAAAAGTTAATACGTATTAGATACTGCATTTTTTAAAGTAAATAAACGACGAGAACAAATATATAACAAAAAAATCAAGTCATTATGCTAGAAAAAAGGCACACCTACTAAACCCCTTTTGACTTTCAAAATAATTAATTCTAAATTAAGATTTTCTTACGTTATTTTTATAAAACGATTCCGCCTTAATTCTAAGCCAGCCTTAAGTCAGTCCGTCAAAATGCTGTCATCACCGTGTTTTTTAGGGAAACTGACGCAGACAGCAGAAACAAAAGGCGTGTGGGCCGGCGGCGGACATCAAAGGGCCTAATCAACCCACGTCGGCACGGTTCTTTGATCTCGATCGGTGCAGTATGCCGGCCTGGCAAGCCTAGATTAATTTGTGTAAAGTAATTCGATGATAACTTTTATAGCTATTGAAATCTGTCTCTTTGACAAATAATTTACGTAGAGGTAAATTTCTCAAGTATTATGGCCTCAACTAAAGCTTAAATTATATTATTATATTATATAAATAATTATAAGCTTATTATAATTATCTACCAGGTATAATTTAAGCTTTTATAATTTATATTTTTTTTAAAAACTGTACTAGGTATAGCAAGTACTTCTATCTACTATTAGTTTAAAAAAGTCTAAAAATATCTATTTATTATCTGACAATATGACCTGCCAAAGTGGAGTAAGGCATACTTTTGTTATTTGCTTTATTATATTTACTTTTTACTAACAAAAATAAATTTAAAAAATGAAAAAATTCCTTCAATAAAAATACTACAAATAAGTAACTATAAATAAGCTCAGTTTAGTAGTGTAGAACGAAATTTAAATACTACAACATCGAAACAAAATAATTGACTTTGAAACTGTCAAACGTAAGCATAATTTGAATCATATTTCGCGCACACATGAAACACTACGATATTCCTTTTGCTCGCTCAACTTATTTCAGCATAAAGTGTACCGTTTTCGGTGCTAAAGTTATTATTATGTAGGTGCGCCACTAGCCGTCCTGGCTGCATTATTTACCGAGAGCCTTACATAAATTTCAGACAAAATACATTTTCGGGACATTTAACACACCTACTCGTTTTGTCTCTTACGGCACTGACATAATAGAAACGTGTAAGGAGAAGGACCAATTTGCGTTGGTTTTTTTGCGCAAAACTGGCCGAAATCATCTAAATACTATATAAAATTTTTTTTTTCAACAAACACACCAATTACCTAGCCCGACTAAGCGTGAGCTTGTGCTATTGTGCCTAGGATAACGGATAGACATACTTATATACATTTATAAACATCCATGACTTAGGTACAAATGCTCGTGCTCATCACACAAACATTTGCCCCTTGCGGGATCGGAACCCGATTTCGATTTTTGACATTTAGCATTTGGGAAAAACGAAACATGCGGTTGCTGTCATGGTACTGTCTGTCAATTTATCATTTTTGACTTGAATGTGAAAGATTTGAAAAGTTTTTGCAGATAATAATAATAACTAAAATAATATAATTATTACATAAGAGGGTCGTGGAGGGTATTGGAGCCGAGAAGAAAAGGTAAAACCAAACTTTGTGCAATAGAAATTGCTTACTTTCGCACCAATAATGGGTCGAATGTGAGAATAATTTTTAAAGACGAGAATGTTACGAAGATACAGAAAAGATCATTGCAAGGCTAAAATTACAAATAATCTATGTGCGAAATACCTGAGACACCGACAGACACACTTTCACATTGATAGAGTTAGCATGAATACCTATAAACTAACTACATGTACCCAATGTGTTTCTGCGTATAACAATAACGAAACAATATCCCCTGACCTTTGAACTTTAAAATTTGAGCGAAATAATTGAATTGTATACCTATCATTTTCTAAACTTAATGTATAAGTATTTAACCTGTACTATATTACTATCCTTGTAACCGAACCTACTGTAACCACAAATGGAACCCACTCTAAAAACTTTACTGAATAATAAATAAGTAAACATCATAAACCTTTACACGAGCAATTCTTGTATATTATATATATATATATATATATATATATACAAGGTTCGGTTACAAGGATAGTAATATAGTACAGGTTAAATACTTATACATTAAGTTTAGAAAATGATAGGTATACGATTCAATTAATTCGCTCAAATTTTAAAGTTCAAAGGTCAGGGGATATTGTTTCGTTATTGTATATATGTATATATATATATATATATATATATATATATATATATATATATATATATATATATATATATATATATATATATATATATATACATATACGTTTATATATATCGTTTCGTATATTTGTTATCTCAGATACGGATTTAACAGTTTTACTAAAATTTAGTATGTCTCTCTCTGTCGTGGTTCGATCAGTTACTAGAAAGAATAAATGCACGAGAAATACTGCCGTCATACTAATGCACAGTTTGGCATTGCTTTATTAAAAATTTGTACAAAAGGCTAACTTGACTTTTAGTAAAGCCAGCCTATATATATCCCACTGCTGGGAAAAGGCCTCACCTCAACTATGACGAGGTACGAGCCATACTCCACCACGCGGGCTCAGTGCGGATTGGTGGAGGTGGGCTCCAAATGGGCTCCATTTTATGTAAGGTAAGTGACAAACCTTACTGTCAGATGTTATCAAGCCGCCCTAGGGCCTCTGACTAGGTTTAACGACTAATACCAACAGATATTAGCCGGGACCAACTGCTTAACGTGCCTTCCGAAGCACGGAGATGCTTGTCATGGACGTCGCTTAAATGGTCGGAATGGTCACCCATCTAATCACGACCGCGCCGTGGGTTGCTTAACTTTGGTATCTCTACCAAAGCGCTGCCGCCACTGCACCACAAGCACCTCCTTCCTTGACTTTAAGTAGATAGCATTATTTACCAGTTATACCTTTATTTAAATAGTACTCTCAGTTTGTTGCAACCTTGGCTGGAGGTATCAATAAAATAATAATTGTACGTCCAATAAATAGTCCTTCTGTGTTTTAGTCACTTTGATCTTCCTTAGTCCTCGTAAAAGAGCACAATAAAAACTTAAATAAGACTTAAGGAAAGTGCCGACGGTCAAAGGCCACGTCCCATTGACAGTTCACACATTGTGCGACATTTATTATTTAGGATCGACGCCGATAATCGCACCCATTACGATTTCTTTTAGAGGGGTGCCACCCTATATTTTTGCTGTGACAAATTCTTACACAGAACAAACGGAAATGTGTCTTAGCATGTTTTAAATAGAGTTGAATTTCGATCGTAGGCACTTTTGTTTGTTCGTATGTTCGTCAGATGTAAAGGTGCATCGATGTGAGCGGACGCATCTGTTGCTGAAGTTCGCTTGATATATTGTTTTTGCGAAATGATACCCTTCGCCGGAATATGAAACGTGTTTAAAAACGAGTCAACGGGTCGAGCTTCGGATTATTGAGGGAGTTTTTTGTTGGGAATTTATTGTTGGTGTAGCGAAATGTTTCATCGTTAGCGAATTGAGGGCGAAAATTTTTGGCTTGCAGGTGTGACGCAATATAAAAGAATCGACAACTAGTCGCTGTGAAACCACTATAAGGCCCACTTGACTAAGTCCAGACTAGCTAATCTAGACTTGCGCAAGTGGGCTATCAACTCAGACCATAGGTCTTGAACAAGCCGGGTTTAGCTAATCCGGACTTGCGCATATGGACCTTAATATTTTAGGTCAACGACGTTAAAATGTCAAGGCAGGATGGCGATTAAAAATACCATCAAGCCTAAATCTAATAACATTTTCTATTTTTTACTCCTACTCACTATTCGCTTGGTATATTCATGCCTGTCATTTCAAAACCTAACGAACCTTACCTTACGTAATGGATATCATAGTCATTTGTCTTAGACAAAGGAAATAAAAAAAGTGATTTTTATAATAACTATTATCGAAAGTGTCCATGAAGTTATTTTGTCACTTGTCCTCGCTGTTATTCAAAGAATTGATAAAATCGGTATTAAGGTTACGGAGCCGATTGAAATGTGATTCAAGTGGAATCAAACCTCTCTTTATCACAAAGATAGTTTATTATTCGGCATACTTTTCAACATTAGAACAAACTTGGCAAGTTTGCTCTCAATTCGATCCGACAAATTGCGTTAACGCGAAACGAGTTGAAAACTCACTCGTGAACTCAAAGTTTTATTTTCAATGTTGATACGAATAAGGGCCATAGCACACTTATTGAAAAGGGATCGTCACCGGAACGCCTTTCGCCTCGCTGTCAAATAGACGTCAACCTAACGTAAGCACGTAACCAAAGCGGATCAGCAGCTCCGGTACGTCGACTCGGCTATGGTTGACGAAGAGACATAAGCTCAAGCACGGAGAGACGTAAGCGTATGGACGACGAGCTGTAAGCGCGGGGACCGCTAGTTGACCGACCCGCAAAGCCGTGTTTCGAAAGTTTTGATGACGGCTGCCAGCTGACACCGCGCATCGTTTCAAGACGCTGACGCGTGTGATTTCATACCTATCGTCGTAGTTTTAATATATTATATTGTATGTATGATAGTTTTTAAGGTATTTATTATATGGGCCAAATTTTTGTGTGACATTGTAGTTGCCTGAAATAAATGATTATTATTGTAATTATTAAAGCGGTTCGTGAGTTGGTCCCAAGGCGAGGCGATTACGTTACAATTCCGATTAGTGTGCATTGCAGTACGGAGTTTCATACAAAGAATACTGAATGGCTCGAGTTGATACGTTTACGCTCTGTTTACGAGTTGATAAGTGTGCTGAGACCCTAAAGAGCTTTCAATTGTGCTCGTTCGCTGATTCGCGTCACGCGGCGGGTCTGTTTGTCCCGCTGTTTGGCCGAGGGAATTAAAAGGAGGAAACGTGACTGGGGCCCGTTTGCTTCAAAACATTCGTAGCCTGCAAGCCTTACTCTGGCTGACAATGTCCGTATTTTCAAGTCTAGCCATCTCGCTTGTTCGCGCTGTCATTCTGGCGTGGCTGTCAGGGACGGCTACAGTCGAAACCACGGGCACCATCAACCAGAGTAAAGCCTGTGTTTAGTACACTTTCTAAAGACAGCCTTTCGTTGACGCTAAGCCAATTACGCTGGAAAATGATGGGGAAAAGGCTGAGTTAATCCTTTAAGATATAATGCTAAGGTTCTATAAAAAGTGGAAATCTGCAACAAACTCGGAGATTTAAGATTTAATCCTACTTTATAAGAAAAAGTTAGAAACTTCTTTTAAACAGGTAAATTCATCTCATATAAAAAAAAATCGCTCCGAACTGAAGGCATCAGTTTGAAAACCATTGCTAAAGGCAGTAGGCTAAAAAAAAATAAACCTCTCGGCATAAGTAAGATTATGATCACTAGAACAACATGGTCAAGGTCCTCTGTTAGGTTAGGTTCCCCTGTCAAGTGGTGGCCCATTTCTGCGACGTGGTGATGTCGCAGAAAGAGGCCGCCGAACGGGACCGGGAAAGAGACCCGGCCTCCCTCCGCCTTCGGCGCCCGCGGGGCGCGCGCTCGGGCCGCGGTACCAGAACGAGCGGCGCCCCGACGGGAGGGTCTCGGGCAGACGGTGTGGGGACACCTCTGCCCAATCACCAGGGACCCTCCTGAGAGACGGTGCACTGTACGCCGAGTGCGCCGTCTGGAGGGGGGGTGCTCCCCCCTCCGTGGAGATCCGCCCTCTGAACTAGAGGGCGGAAATTGCCGCTGGCAGGGTCGCGAGACTGTCGAGATACCGCGGCCCCTGCTGTCACAGCCAACACATGCGGCGGGCGTCGTCAGGTTTTAGTGGGTATACCCGAGTCCGGGGAGTCCCACACACGCCTCTTCGTTCCCCGACGGAGAGGTACGGTGCGTAAGGCATTTCCTGACGTAAAAAAAATAAAGGTTCCCCTGTCAAAGGGTTGAGAAGGTCAGACGGCAGTGGCTCCAGTAATTACAGTGGAGCCAGATGTGCCATATCCTGGATAATGATCCAAACGGACCCTGGGCACAACCAATATAACGCTATGATGATGAGAAGAACTGTTTTATCAAACAAAAAGATAACTAACAATTTTATAATAGAAAAAAATACTTAACGGACGAGCTACTCTAACAGAAAAAACTATAATTGAATCACAAACCCAGAAGTCCAACTTTATTCATTAAAAAATAAAACACGAATTCAGAATGAAATGACAATTCCTGTTATCCTCAACATCTTTGTTGCCTGCTCTTTTGTAACTGGCACATGCTTTTGTCAACTCCACAACTGCATTTGTGAGACCGTACTTCTTATTTTACTACCAACGGCAGTAAATTTGTAATTGGTCAAGAGTGACCGTAGTGGCCCGATCAACACGTGCCGATCGTAACTGGTCTACATTGTTGAATATTTGTGTTGGTGCAAATATTGGCTGTAGCACAGAATAAGTAATAGAACAAGTACAGAAGGATCACTCTGCAAAATTATTTTTTGCGGAGAGATTTGAAAGTTATTTTAATAGCGACTGTCGCTACTACACAATGAAGTGCATTTCAGATCGCAGCACGCCAATAGCCTACGGATTTAAACACCCAGATATTTGCCTATCTTTCTGTCGCGTGACATCGTAGGGTCAACCGATGCGACGCCATCTCTCACTCGCCCAGTCGTCTATCTTAAATCTTAAGTGTGATTGCAGCTGGCTTGTGACATCCTTAATGACCAAATGTCGATCGGTGGACATGGTCGACACCCGCGCGTGACAGTGGGCTCCGCATCAATTTACCGAAACCTGTTAAAATATCTCAAATGATATAGAACTCTTTCGTAATCAAAATAAGGTTGAAATACGGTTGCCGGAATTTAACAGATCAGGGTAGGTTGATATGCGGGCGTGTGTACTTGCAGCTTTATACCTAAACTGCGGACAGAACCAGGCCTGGCTGGAGTGTATTTGAGGCACTGGGCGTGAAAGATTTGGTGTTGTTTTGGAACAAACGTTGTTATTCCGGCGAACATCAAATATAAGACAAATGGGCTCCATTTTATGTGAAAGTTAAAAGAAACAATGGCTCAAGTTTTTGTAAATATTGAGCAGATAGTTTATCATAACGTACTGATCATAACATTAACTGTATTATTTTAATGTTTGATGATAATATTGGCTGTCACTACCGAAACTATGGTGTGAAAGACTGGGTATAGCACAGTGTTGGGACAAAAAAATATACAATTTTTAGTTAATTATCAGGCAAATGGGCTCCAATGTTTCAAAATGTAAACTAGGCTCTCATGGGAAAGGTACTGGTCGCAATGCTAGGACAATCATTGGTGTAAGTTTGGCCAACATTCGGCGAATGAGTTTCAACGTTCAGATACTCTAGTATACGAGTATAAGCCTTATTGACACACAACATACATTTTTTTGTAATTTTTATGAAAGCTGTTCAATTATGGTGGTTTTATTGCAAAAAGAAATAAATTCTAGACAGTTGACTCGTGGCGGAGTGGCTCGCATACCGGTTTTCAAGGTAATCGGTATCTCTAGGGTCCCGGGTCGATTCCCGGTCGGGGCAATATAGAAATTCACATTTTCTATGTTGTCTCGGGTCTGGGTGTTGTGTATTTCCATAATACAAGTGCTTTAGCTACTTACTTTGGGATCTGAGCAATGTATGTGACGTTGTACAATATTTTAAAAAAAAACCTGCATAGAAGACAGGTTAGAATATAACATAATAAGTTTCGCTTTCTTTGTATTATAGTTTTTAGTTTTAAATACGTCAGTTGCTGGTAAAAAGAAAAAACATTAATTTAAACTTATGGCACCAAAAAGAAAGTACAATTAATTTATAAAAGTATTTATCTTAGCTGTGGTTTTGTGAAATATCAGTCTCTATCGTACCTACAGCTCAGAAACAGATCTGGAGTCAGAGAGTTGGTGGTGTTGGTCCTCCAAATTGATCTCTGTTGAGAGTGTTGAAATTGAATAAATCATCATCATTCTTCCAACTTTATCCCGGTTGTGCACTCGCACGCAAGGGCCTAGGGTCCGCTGACCATGAAACAGGATGTGGCAGATCAGGTAATTACAGTGGAGCGACTGCCATCTGACCTCCGTGACCCTGTTACCAGGGGAACCTGACCAGTTTTGGATTTACACATTTACATTGCAGTTACACATGCAGTCGCCTGAATGTGCAGGTTTCCTCACGATGTTTTCCCTTACCGTAAGAGCATCGGTTAGTGAAATAACTAATGTACATACTCGTAACTCAGAAAAAATCATTGGTACATGGCGGCATGTGGGATCGAACCGGTGCCTCTGGCATGAGATGCAACCCGCTAGCCACTGCGCCACCGACGCTCTACTGCGCTACCGACGCTCTACTGCGCCACCGACGCTGTTGAGGTTGAATAAATGAAATAATTAAATAGACTGGCCGAAACTCAGCAGAAAAAACATTATATTCTTACTATTATTATCAAGTAGGTCCTTTTAAATAGCAAACAGCCACGCAAAAGATCCAGAAGACGGTGACGTGACGAGCTGGATGCCTGGCTGGACAACTGGAAAACAGCTGCCCAAGATTGTGAAGACTGAAAAAAGGGTAGAGGGGTTTGTAATATTTATTATCTGAGGGAGTACTAATAAAACAGAATCACTATCATAAATTACAGATACTTATTTGAAATGTCAACTAAAATCCCTAATATGTCTCAAAAACATGCTTTTAATTAAAAGACGTTTTTGAGACATAATCTCTGTTTAATCAACTTTTTATAATTTGCGGCAGGTGAAATAATGAAAAGTTGAAAAAAAGTCTCAAATATAGTTTGAGGGCAGACCAAAGACATTTGTCGATCAATGTAAAGAACTACTTACTTAGTTTACCAGTTTACTTTTGCTATAATCGAGATTGTTTAATGAACAAAAACAAATTACCAGTAGCTATTACGTTTGATTGCGTTACTAAAAACGATTTAAAAAAATATTATTATTAGGAGCCTGTTGTGTCCCACTGCAGGGCAAAGGCCTCCCTACCCTTTCTCCACCCTCCACGATTTTGGGCCACTGCCTCCCAGTCTTCTCGATATGAGTCCAGCTCGTCACGCCAACGCCTTCTGGGTCTACCGCGTGGTCGTTTTCCATTTAAAAGGACTTGGACCACTTGTGGGGCTGGGCCGGACATGTCTGCCGCATGTCAAACGACCTCTGGGCCAAGATTCGAAGAATAAATATTTTGATTTGTTTTCTTTTAACGTGTAGTGATTGTAACAAAAATCGTTACATAGTTTTGCGCGAGAAAGATACCTTGGGAAAAAGGTTTCCTAGTTAAGTTATATCTTAAGTTATATTGTAAGGTAATACAATAATTCAGTCATTCAATTCGTTACTCATACTTTACGAATAAGGGTCATTTACCACGGAGTATCTTACATTATACCAACAGCCAATATCCTCCTTAAAACAACACTAATCACCTTCCTTGTTGCCCCGAAACGAATTAATTCGATACACAAATAACCTTTTATTGTTTTAGAAAGAAATTCCAATGTTCGTTCGGTAATCTTTTACATAAAGTTTTCGTGAAATGTGTCCTCTGTAAATATGTAAAGAGAGTTAAAAAAGTTGGTTCGACTGAGGAGGTCTCGGGGGAGACATAAGTCCACCGGAGCGTATCGCGGCCAATGATGTAGGAGGAATTTATGAGGAATGCAGCTTAAGTGGACTTTTCTTATTTCTATCAAAGTCAAATAAAAAATATTTATTCAATTTATGACAGAAAATATCACTATTTTATGTCACTAATGAAGAACAATAAACATTGATCAGAACATGTCTCTTAATAGGCCCTACTAGTGCTTCGAAACAGGACACATACAATATGGACAGTGACGAGAAGTAGCACTGAAACAAACTCAGTCGCCTTACCTAGTTGCCATAAAAAATAATACAGGTAGATAGATCAGTTTGGTTATGGTTTGGTGCAGGTTAATAAGTAGTATAGCAAAGGCATATCTACACACAATTCATTGAACACATCCGCGTAATGCCACCGACCATAGCCACCGGTGGCTAGTGACAAGCTTAATAATACTTTTAATACGTTTGTCTGGTGACGACGCCACGTAAAGCGAGTGGCGTTCACTCGCGTCTCAGAGTTCCCGGTGGCGGCCACTCGCCATTTTGATAAAACATCTGTCAAATGATCTAGCTGATAAGTGGCAAATTGTAGCCATTGACCGCCTTCGTTCGCGCGGGATCAAAGGGCGTGACGCGCTACAGCCACCAGAGGTGGTAGACGGTGGCCCATCTGCGTGGAGCCTAACAAAATTATGGTATTATCCTACAGACCAGCTTTGTGTATTCTGAAAGACAGCAAATAGGCGGAAGTACTAGACTTTGGAATCAGAGCAATGTATGTTGATGTTGAAAAAAAGAAAGGAAATACATTTATTAATAAATGAACATCACATAACACACGAAAATAAACAACGTAAATGGCACGGGTATAGAACAAAAAACTCCTACTGTTGTCAAAATTTATTTATTAGAAAACTAAGGTAGATTATTTCCTTAGAGAGTTGAAATAGGAATTAGTTATTTAATTGTTACAAATTGTAACGTCATACTTAATGTATTCATAAATAAAAAAGTTTTTAAGGCAATCAGTGTGTCAAAGGCTGACATATTTATTTTATCGGATTTTTGTGAAGAGTTAAATTTTGTGGTAATATTATATTAAGTAGTTTGTATCTCGTATCATTGGTGCTCGCAAAATGCGTCTATACAAGTATGCAACGAGAGAGAGGGGATTTATTGCCTGTGTACAAACCCCTTTACGGAAACTGTTTCGGTTGGTAAGATTTACACTTTTACTATGAGATGTGAAAGCTGGAATAACGTACGAGTATGCGAATAATATCACATGTTCATGTGCTACTGAATGTAAGCAAACTTAGTCAGTTTCAACATAATGTAAGTATAAATATTTAATATCATCCGCCAAAAGACGAAACTCATAGATATCGTTCAGAGGTGCAGTTAGCTGAAGTGGCAGTGGGCTGGTCATGTCTATCGCAGAACCGACTGGCGCTGGAGTAGGAAGGTTCTCGAATGGAGACTACGTCTCGGGAAACGTAGTGTGGGGCGCCCCCCTCCTAGGTGGACCGATGACCTGAGGAAGATGGCCGGTGATGACTGGATGCCGTGAAAGTTGGCGCTGTCTTGAAGAGGATTATGTTTAGCAGCGGACTGCAATAGGCTTAAATGAAATATTCAATAAGTTGGTTATAAACCAATCGATTAAATTTCTGTCATGGGTGAACTACTATATTAAGCAATAAGCCAATATCTACTCATAGTTGAGGTGAGGCCTTTGCCCAGCAGTGGGAACTAATAGACTTACTTTTACCGCTGCTTTAAACAGGACAAATCATGGGCTCATAAAACTTAGTTACTATTGTTAAAAGGTTGCCTTTAAGAAGGTTGTTTAAATACATAAATGTTGCTGGTGCGAGCTGGTTCACGCATTTTTATCATACAACTAATCGTCTTTTTGATGCGGAAAATCGTGTCTTTAGTTATTTTTTTTTATATAAATCCATGTTATCAGTCTTAATTAATATGTAGTAGAGCATTTCGTTTTGTTTAATTCACACCATAATCGATTTATACTTTGATAAAACAAATTCACGCTGGTCTTAAGTTTACTTGAATTGAGCGCCTTTAATCAATAAGTGAAACCTGAAAATTCTATTCAATCTAAAATAAGACCTAAAAATTTACATTCAAAAATAAATCCCAGCCTCGTTCTAAATAAGTTCCCGAACTGGCAGGCCTGCACAGTAGTATACTGAATACGGCCACATCTACAACTGTATTTTCCGTTTAGCATGAAATATTTACGTTCACATTAGTGATGTCACAATTGCGAGTGCACTTGCACTGCAATGTACACGCATGTTGCAGATTTATTGCACACGCGATAGAACCCAACTGATACCGGGGGAGAAAACAGCCAGTTCATTTTGATCTAAATTCTATTCCGAATTTTCTTTGCACATATAGATTTACTAGCGGTTGCCCGACTTCGTTTGCGCAAATGTCAAATTTTCTATACAAACTGCCATTCTCTTTTTTACGCCCTTAGAAATTGTATTTTAAAAAGTCCTGAAATACGTCATTTCTAATCTTTAACAAAATAATTAATACCAAAGGATTTAGCTTTAAAACTGACGGAGTTTTCTAACAAAACCAAAAACTTAGGTAAGGGATACAACAAGTAAGGATCTTATTACATTTTTTTCTGTCTATGTCTGGATGGTTTAAGTGGTCCGTACCCGAAGGGTATAAAACGGAACCCTGTTATTAAGACTCCACTGACCGTGTGTCTGTCACCAGGCTGTATGTCATGATCCGTGATAGCTAGATAGTTAAAATTTCCACAGATGATAATTCTATTTCTTTTGCCGCTATAACGAAAAGGTTATAATATAGTATCTAATGCAGTATAGATATTGGTCCGGAACCCTTTATGCGCCAGTCTGGCTTGCACTGGCCAAGTGCAAGCTCATTACGTTACTGTGGTCAACAATTTAATTTATTATTATATAAAAATATATAAAACACTTTAAAAACAAATTCAGCTACCGTGGTTTTAATAGGTATACGTGAAAGTATGTAGCGGCAGTGGAAAAGAGTAAAAGTTAGCCTATATAGATCCCACTGCTGGGCAAAGGCCTCATTTTATCTATGAGGAGGTACGAGCCATACTCCACCACGCGGGCTCAGTGCAGATTGGTGGAGGAGTGTCTGTAAGGCAAGTGATCAACCTTACTGTCAGATGTTATCAAGCCGCCCTAGGGCCTTTGGCCTCTAGGCTTGACGACTAACATCAACAGATATTAGACGGGACCAACTGCTTAACTTGCCTTCCGAAGCACAGAGATGATTGTCATGGACGTCACTTAGTCTTATGGTCGGAATGGTCACCCATCATAAAAGTCTTTTATTTATGCATTTAGATCCACTGGGGGCACTTATACACGTCCCAAGATATATTTTTTACCTACCACTGCTTCGGGACAAATTCTGGGCTAGTGCTGAGAAGAAGCAGCGCAAGAAACTCAGTCACTTTTGTCAAAGCTTCTTTTAAAAATAATATTTTGATACAATCATCCAATCACGACCGCGCCGTGGGTTGCCTAACTTTGGTATCACTACCAAAGCGTTGCCGCCACTGCATCACAAGCACCTATAAACAAGGAAGCACCTCTAAGGAGGAGAGTACTTGACAAATATTTTTGATCTATGTTTCCTTGGAGAATTCTTATTGCATTCTCGAAGACTTTACGCGCTGGTGGTGACTCTGTTAACTGCCCGAGGTTTGCCAGTCCTCGGCAAAAATGTAAGTAATACAAAAGCAATGTTTGGCGTTTTTTCGTGTCCCTATGTCCCGTGTCCCGACATGTCCCAGCCTGTTTGTTCCGGGTGGATTTATACGAGCACCGATACGCACGCGATAACACGCGTTTTATTGGCAAAGGGTGAACTTCGTCGATAACTTTTCACGTGCCGCTTTACGTTTAGGTTTCTGTTTTGTAGCTGGGTGTAAGGATCAGGTTAGTTTTACTCGTAAATTGTGTAAGTTTACTTTAAGTAAAAGGTCAGGTATGGATGCTGTAATAAGTCTAAGGCTTTTGGCTATACTGGAGTTTAAAAGTTGAATGCTGGTTAAATATCTTATTTGGTTAATACAGCTCGAGCAAAGCTTAAGCGACTTCTTTTCTACACTAATATTATAAAGAGAAAAGATTTCCTTGTGATTGTCCTTGATTTGATTGATTCTGCTGCAAATGCTGCGAATCAGAAAAAAAGAATAAGCATAGAAACACAGATATAAGGTCCAGAACAGGTGTGACAGATATACTCGACTCGATATCGACCAAATGAAATGAAGGTGGACGGGTCATATGCTACGAAGCCCTCAGGAAAAGTGGTGTAAAATTGTGACAGAGTAGTACCCCAGAAACGGAAAACGAAATAGAGGTCGACAATGTAAAAGATGGGAGGATGAACGCAAATTAACAGTGGGTTGTAACTGAAGAAGAGTTGCAAAAGATAGAAAACAATGGAAGTTAGGCCTATTATAGGATAGGCCACCGACTGCCACCACCGGTGGCTGTCACGCACCACGTCCTCTGGTCCCGCGCAAACGAAGGTCATCGACCGATGGCCGCTACTATTGACACTTATCTGCTTAATCCTTTGACAGATGTTTCATCAAAGGCGAGTGGCCGCCACCAGTGGCGTGTCACAAACACTGAGTCGTGAGTGGCGGCCACTCGTTACACGTGTGAAATAATCTAAACAGCTTGTCGCTAGCCTCCGGTAGCTGTATCAGTGAAATCTACGCGGAGCCTTAGTCCTATACCCCCAGCCACTTAAACTTTTTGACTACCTCCGTAGCCCAGCGCTCGCACACCGTTTATCAAGGTATGTCGGTCGCCATCTCTTTGGTCAAGAGTTCGAATTTCATTCGGTATAGAAATTTATACTTTCATGCATGCATTATTGTCTAGGGTCTGCGTGTTGTGATATCACAGTTGTTTAAGATTTTTCATAACACTTTTTTTTCACCTTATTTATAGTTCACCTGCCTTTTCAACTTTTCAATAGAAAAAAAAACTAAAACTTCAGCAAGATATAACACATCCTTTGCACTAAGGTTCTATTTATTGACTAAAGTTTAACGACATGTGAAAATAGCTTTTTACAACCTAATTAATTAATTAATTAATCTCCTTATCAAATTTTAAAGTGTTATTTACTATTTGTAAGTATTGTAATATGATAGTAACCATAAATAATGATATGATCGACATGTAATAAATATTATGAATACAAACTTATCTTAGCTCTTTGCCCATCGCCGTTCGGTTTAGAGGCGCGCTTGCCGATGCAAGACCCTTTCAATTTGGGTAACCCTTGTGATATTTTAGCCCGATTTTATATTATTTATGCAGAAACTTAACTTTGTATAGCAAAACCAAAGTTTTTTTTGCAAACTGCGACGCTTGCATCATTTAAGTCACAAGAAACCTTACTACAAGGACCCTTTTTATAATTTTTGTTTTTCTATTGTATTAAAGTTCCTTATCTTAACTTTTATTGATAACCTATTGTATGTTCATAAACTAAGTCACAAGTACTATTAAGACGCTTTTTAGAAAAGATATCATCATATCAGCCTATTGCAGTCCACTGCTGGACATAGGCCTCTCCAAGACGGCGCCAACTTTCACGGTCCTCCGCTTCTCGCATCCAGCCACCACCGGCCACCTTCCTCAGGTCGTCGGTCCACCTAGCACGAGAAAAAACCTAGAAAAGATATAGTGTTCTCAAAAGATATAGTGTTCTCAAAAGTTAAAAGCATACCATGCGTGATTCAGTCAGACGTCAGATCGTCTGAGTAAATCGCATTGCGAACTGAGAGCACGACACGCACTCTTGCTTATTCAGCTGATTTCATTCTGTGCCTTTTCAGACTGAAAAATTCAATTCCCAAGGCACGTTTACTAAGAATATGTTTTATTCAAGAAAATCCGAAAGAAGTTTAAATAAACACTGATGGTTTGTCTAGACGGTCTTTAATGTTTTGTGACTTATGTGTTACACTTACTTTTTTAGGGTACCGTTCCCGAAGGGTAAAAACGGGACCCTATTACTAAACCTCCGCTGTCTGTCTGTCTGTCACCAGGCTGTATCTCATGAACCGTGACAGCTAGATAGTTGAAATTTACACAGCTATGATGTCTTTCTGTTGCCGCTATGACAACAAATAAAAACAGAATTATATAAATATTTAAGGGGGGCTCCCCTTCAACAAACGTGATTTTTTGCGTTTTTTTCTCGCTATAAATAATGGCAACAGGTAGACGCTTAAAATATTCACGGAATATTATGTTGTATTTCATTTTGAAAATAAATTACTAAATAAAAATAAAAAAACAAACAAACGTGTTTTTGCCTATACTGTCTAATGTTGTAAGTTAATGGTACGGAACCCTTCCTGCGCGAGTCGGACTCGCACTTGGCTGGTTTTTTAAATAACATTTATCTGCGTGATTGTAAGCGAAGATGCGTTCGGGAATGGGTCTAATGACCTTACCAAGCAGATATAGGTATGAGAAATTGGCACTGACAGTAGAAAAGGAAAAAAATCGATGATGGTGGTATGAATTTTCAACACACATTTCTTACTCTAAGGGCTCATTCACACGGGATCTGTCATTGACGATTCGTCAAAATACACGATACGTCATGACGGATGGACGTTCACATTGCATACGGAATCGTGTTTTTTCACGATTCGTCAAAACATCCGAATTGGTGGCATCAGCGGATCCGTCACAATAAATTCACGATTCGTGTATTTTGACGATTGGTGATTTTTAAAAACACGATACTAGATTTAAGACGAATCGTCATTTTTCACGATTCGTGATCCGTGTGAACATGGTCATTCAAAAAGCATTGCCGCCGTCAAACAAAAGAACGAATCGTGAAAAAAGATGAATCGTCAAAAATCACGAATCGTCCTCGTGTGAACGAGCTCTAAAAGAAGTACCTGAAAAAAAAACCCGAAGACAACCTGCAAGCCAGCCTATCGCTTAGTTTGAAAACGATTGCAATACCAAATGGCATCTGAATTGTCATTTTTTCAATAGTTCGAAAGCTATCATTTCTTTCCAGACGTCTCGTTTTCAAACCTATTAGGCATTACACTGAGATGTTTATTAAAAAGGAAACACGTCTGTTCCGTACACCATTTATTACAGACTAGCAGCTGACAATTTGCGTCCTACCCTTTATTATAATTATCACTTAACCTACCTACATAATATACTACAATCCTTCACCCTTATTTATCTTTCCCTATTTCGGTTTACAAGTTTCACCTTAAGATTTAGTCATACTAAAATTAATTAACATTCAATCAACAATAATGCCAGATATGTAACTAAAATTTATAATGGGGGGGTTTATTTAGCCTGCACTGCCGTATTGGTCGGGACTGGGACGGCTCCGGGGATGCAGGCGATGCAGAAGAGGGCGCGGCGCCGCTCACGCTTAACTCGCGCTCGTTGTTAGGCATTGACGTAACAGGTGCTGGTTCTTGAATCGGTGGGTGCGTTTTCTCTGGGCCCCTCGAACTGGTAGTCTCCTCATCTCTGCTTGTATTGGGCATAGGCAACCCTTGCTCGTCTGGCACATCTAGCAGGGGTGAGTTAGGACAAATAAGTGAACTCCTTGACCTACGTTTAAGCTGATCGATATGTCTATGAGTCTCTTTCCCTAACGTATCTTGCACTTTATAGTCAGTAGCACCTAATTTCTGTGTTATCTCACCCGGTAACCATCTTGTAGCACCCTGATAGTTCCTATACCATACATCCTCCCCCTCGTGCAAATCTCGATTACTATTTCGGTGACCCCCGCTCTGCGCTTGACGCGACTGTACTACGCCGACCTTATTCTCAACGTTCGGTTTAAGGGCATCTAGTTTGGTTCGCAGTCGCCTACCTAACATCAGTGCTGCAGGGCTTTCACCCGTAGTGCAATGTTCCGTATTACGGTAATGTAATAAGAAGGTATTTAAAAATAAATTTACATCAAGGTTTTGTGTAGTTGCTTTCCTAATGACTTTTTTAATTGTGCGAACCGCATTCTCGGCCGCACCATTTGAGGCCGGATGATAAGGGGCTGTAAAGAAATGAGCGATACCACAGCCTTTAAGAAAGTCTGCGAATTCTTTGCTCGTGAACGGGGGGCCATTGTCGGAAACTAGCTGTTTGGGAAGTCCCCATCGCGCAAATAATTCTGAAAGTTTATGAATAGTACTCGAAGCTGAAGTACTCGATACTAGAAACACTTCAAGCCATTTAGTTTTTGCATCTACAACTACTAGGTAAGTTTTGTTAAAAATAGGTCCTAAAAAATCTACATGCAAGCGTGACCACGGGGCTGCAGGCCAGGGCCAGGGGCTCGGCGTGTGGCGCGGCGGCGCGTCTGCCTCCGCGGCGCATGCGGTGCAGGCGCGGCACACGGCCTCCACGGCCTCGTCGACTCCCGGCCACCATACGTAAGAGCGGGCTGTTGCTTTGGTTTTTACTATACCCATGTGGGGTTCGTGTAGCTGTAACAGTACCTTGTGTCTACAATTCTCGGGTATGACTACTCTGTGACCCCACATTAAGCAACCTAACTCTTCATAAATCTCTTTTCTACGGTTAAAATATGGTTGTAAAGTTTTAATTTCCGAGTTACTCGGCCAGCCGTCTCTGACGTAATTGAGCACCCGCCCTAACATTGGATCGCGCTTTGTCTGTTTTTTCAACTCATTATGATCGAGCAACATCTCGTTCTGTGCAAAATGTAGGTAGGTTTGTTCCGGTAATTCCCAACCATCCACAGTTTTTGGTAATTGCAATGGGATTGGAAGACGAGACAAGGCATCGGCGCCATTATTTTTAGAGCTGACAAATTCTATGTCATATGAATAAGCAGTTAATTTAATCGCCCAACGTTGTAACCGGCTAGCTGCCATTTGTGGTATACCGTTTTTAGGGCCAAATATGCTAACTAACGGTTTGTGATCGGTACGTAATACGAATCGCCTACCGTATAAATACTGATGCAACTTTTCTAAGCAAAACACAATCGCTAGCGCCTCGCGATCTATTTGAGAATAATTTTTCTCGGCATCGGTGAGCGCGCGCGACACATAGATAACCGGTCGCTCCCCACCCGCGCCCGCAGCGCCGCCCACGACTCCCGCGCACCGCTGCGTCAACACCCCGCCTATCCCACGGGCGCTGGCGTCACATGTTAAGAATAAAGGTTGATCGGGGTCGTAATGAGTTAAAACTTCCGCACTACTTAAGATTGACTTTATACGCAAAAACGAACTTTCTCGATCTTTGTTCCATTTCCATGGTACATTTTTCTTTAGTAATTCGTACAGAGGTGCTAAGATGAAACTAAGATTTCTAACAAATTTAGCGTAAAAATTCACCAACCCTAAAAAGGACCGTAGTTCCGATACATCTCGGGGCCTAGGGATTTTTGTAATAGCTTCTACCTTTTCTGGGTCTACTTTAATTCCCTCTTTTGATATTACATATCCTAAGTATTTAACCTCATCAACCATGAAAGAGCATTTACTTTTTTTCAACCTCATGCCATGACTATGTAATCTTTGAAGGACTTTATTTAGCGTTGCCAAATGTTCTTTCTCCCCTCCCCCTGTAGCAATAATGACGTCATCAAGAAATATTTCTACATTCGGGATATCTCCTAGAAGATTATGCATAATACGCTGAAAAATTCCAGGGCTCGAAGACAAGCCGTACACTAACCTATTGTACTTGAATAAACCCCTATGTGTATTGATAACGGTGAGTTCACTCGAGCTATCTAATTCTATTTGATTATAGGCTTGGGAGAGATCAATTTTAGAAAACATTTTCGCCCCTTTAAGACCCACAAGCAAGTCTTCGATACGCGGCAAGGGAAATCTATCGATCAGCAAAACAGGATTTAATGTAATTTTATAATCAGCACAAATTCGGAGTCCACCATCTGCCTTCCTCACCGGTACTAAAGGCGTAGCCCAGTCCGAGCAGTCCACGGGCTCGATGACGCCCTCCGCCAGCATGCGGTCCAGCTCGGCGTCCACGCGCCCCCGCAGCGCGTACGGCAGCGCGCGCGGCCTGCAGAACACGGGCGCCGCGCCCTCGCGCACGCGCAACCGCGCCGCACCCCCGGTAAACCGGCCCAGTCCTTCTTCAAACAACTCCTTATACCTATTAAGTAACAATGACAAATTATTATTATTACAATTCACTTGCAAATTATTATTACTTCTAGTAATTTCCTGAGTTTTTTTAAAACATGGAATAGTAATATTCAATTCGGCTAGCCAGTATCGACCTAAGAGGGATGTCGTTCCACCTTTAATCACAAATAATTCTAACTTTTTACAAATATTATTATATGTAACCTGCGGTTTGATAAGACCTAACGGTTTAATCTTACTGCCATCATAGAACTTAAGTACTGTATTACATGGTTCTATAGGATTACTTTTGAAATATTTACTATATGTCTTCTCGCTTATACACGATATCGCTGAACCCGTATCGACTTCCATAACTATATTGTGTCCATCAATAAGCAAAAACAGGCTCACCGGTTTATATCCGTTCAAGCTTAGCTGATACAGTTCCTCCTCAGCTTGTGTCAGCTGCTGATCCGCAGCATCCTCACCGGTTGAATCCTCTGTGCATTCCTCGACATGATGCATTCCCCTTTTGGCCTCGTCCTGTCTACCCCGTCCCGGGCACACTCGCCGCAAATGACCGCGACGATGACATCTACTACATGTGAACTCCTTATAACGGCAATCTTCATGGCGATGATCTTGCCCGCCACACGCATTGCACCCCGTGTTCGGTAGGCCCCGACGCCCCGACGCTAGCGATGACCGCTCGCGCCCCCCGGCTCGCCCGCCGCGCCCTCGCGAGAATGACCTCATCGCGTGCACGTCGGTCGCCGCTGACGTCCCCGCCGTATTATTCCCCGAATCCACCTCGGCTGCATCCCGCTCCGCCGCTTCCAATGCTGAGGCCAATTTTACCGCTCCCTGGTATGTTAAATTGTCCTCCGCGAACAATCGCTGCCGGATAATGTCACTCCGTAATCCGCATACAAACTGATCTCGTAAGTTGTCTTCTAAACCAGCCCCAAAATCGCAAAATCTGGATAACCGTTTCAATTCTGATACGTACTGTGCCACAGTTTCTTCATTTTTTTGCCTCCTTTGTCTAAAGCGATATCTTTCCGCCATGACGGCTGGCTTTGGTTGTAAATGTTCCTGCAATAATTTTACTATTTCTTCATATGATTTTGTTGCTGGTTTTGCCGGACTGGTTAAGTTACTCAAGAGCTCGTAGGTTTCGTCCCCCATAACCGCAATCAAGGTTGGCCGCCACATGGTTTTGTCGACCTTGTTAACCTCCAAATACATCTCTAACCGCTCCACGTATAATGTCCAGTTACCACCGTCAACTTTAAATTCACCGATTTTACCAATCGTACTCATTTTTGTGCACACTAGTCCCGCACAAAACAAATAAAAATGCGAAATCCTCGTTCGCCACTGAGATGTTTATTAAAAAGGAAACACGTCTGTTCCGTACACCATTTATTACAGACTAGCAGCTGACAATTTGCGTCCTACCCTTTATTATAATTATCACTTAACCTACCTACATAATATACTACAAGCTACAACTATTGAATCTATCATTACAACTATATTGATAGCAATCGAATTAGGTAGGCCTTCTGGTCCAGAAATATATGCGACATAGTGTAGTGTAGTCAATTTGGAGGCATGGTAGACAGAATTAAAAAATAAAGATTCTTCGTTCATCACTAAAATCATAAGAACTACACACAGCCTTATAACTACAAACTTGCTCCTAAATAACCTACAAATACTTTTCAAACTAATCCTATTTACCAAAACGTTTGACTCCGCTTTAATGCAGCTTGCTTGGCAAACTGGAGCTTGGCGGAGCTGAGTAAATGGGTTCGCGTCCCGGTCCGAGGCGCTAGATCGCCAGATGAATATGTATGAGCCGTTTTAGCCAATTCAACTCAAAGGCTAGTTATTGTTAATGGCCAGTTGACCAAGACGTTGTTTATGTATGATAAATCGAAAGCAATTTGGTTTGATACGATTAGGTTTATAATACGAGCCGTGGTAAAGATGGACGTCTTTTGAATACAATTCGATTTGGTCAAAGCAATTCATTGAACAAACTTGAATAAAGTCGTAACTGAATTTGTTCTGTACATTGTGAATCAATGAATGAAAAGAGTTGGCTCAATGAATATTTGCGGAGAAATCGTTACACAAAACAAATAATTTATAATGCAAATCTGAAATTCAAAGACTTAGGTACTTATAACTACGATCACGAAAAACTTAGTACTTATAATCTTTTTAGTTTACTCTGAAAAATCTAGACGAATAGACATCTAATTATTTTTTTCTTTACGGCCAACTTTTTCTTTAGAATAAAAATCTACACTTATAAATAATATTATAAAGAGGAAAGATTTGTTTGTTTGTCTTTAATAGGCTCTGAAACTACTAGATCGATTCAAATGAAATTTGGTACAGAGAGTTTGGAAAGGACATAGGTTACTTTTTGCCGCGATATAAAATCATCAGGGGGATGAAATGGGGAACGGAAGTTTGTATGGAAAATCCGAATTTTGGCGCAGGCGAAGTCGTGGCGAAATGCTAGTATAAAATTTAGAAACACAAAAAGAAACGAATTTTCCAAACATGGTTCAGAAATAAAAAAAAATTGTCGAAACAGAACTACGATCTTGAATGGCGATTATCCACCGATTATTCGATGTCTCCGAGTCAGCGACCCGATAACCATCTGACATCGATTACAGTTACCTATCGATTCGAAGTCGATAGATAGCTGCAATAATTTATGGTCGATTCGATGTAATTGTTTGGATGTTTGACGTCAATTGGTATAAGCTGTTTATGTTATATTCCTGTTTACATTTATTATTATAATTTTTAAAGAAAGTACAATCACTTACAATGTACAATCGTGTGGTAAGAAATTGTAATTTACAGCATCTTTTAACTTGTAGAAAATAACAGAAATATCATAAAAATTATAGGTCTGTTGTTCAAATTTTGTAGTAAGTAAGTACATGTACATATAAAAACGAAAAAAAAAAACATTTGCCATAAGCTTGGAAGAACAATTTTTTTTTTTTGCGTTTCTTAGCCTTAAGAACGAGACACGCTTAGAGAGGATGACCTCTCTAAGCGTGTCTCGTTCTTAAAGCTAAGAAACGCATTCCATCAAATACCTAATCGTAAAAAGTAATTAACCTTCGCAATAATCATTTAATTTACTACTAGTACTATTAAAATACGTACCAACATAATAATTAATCTACACAGGCCACCTAACTCTTTCTACATTTGAATTCATCCAAACTTAAACACCTAACATAAATGAAGCTCCTTGGAAATCACTATAATTTGGTGCGTATTGTTCCAATAGCTATTAAAGTCAGTTGTGCATTATTAACCCGTGAATCGATAGCTTACGGAGCCCATAAGATGCTATCTAGTTATCGCCCTGCCCAGCTGTTGTCATATAATTGTTAACAAATTAGCGGGAGGCTATTACGGAAATGTTATCGCGAGCAGTAACACCATTGCAAGTCACTATCAAATTACAAGGGAGTAGTCATAGTTGGATAATATAGCGTATTTGTATGAAATGAAAAACCGGCCAAGTGAGAGTCGGACTCGAGCACGAAGGGTTGCGTACCATTATTTTACAACATTAGACTGTATAGGCAAAAAAAAACTTTTTAAGTTTATACTGTTCTTTTGGAAAAAAGTATATATTTTTATTTTATTTATAATTTCAAAAGTATTCATCACATGATACCCGAAACTATTTTAAATAAGAGTTTCCGCGCCTGTTTCTTTACGTGAGTAATTTGAAGTTTATAGGTCCAAGACTTTAGAAATTACAGGGGGGGGACACCGTGTAAACGACTTTGGCAGGCTATATCTCGCAAATGGTAAATCTGATAAAAAGGTGTTGTATGAAAACCCTACCTTATTTTCATAATCCTTTTTAACGATACCTCACACAAGGGGGTGCACTCAAAAAAATAATTCACCCCCCCCCCCCTTTACATGTATGGGAAGGTACCCTTAAAAAGGGGTAATTTAATTTTTTTGTATTTTTAAAAATGAGATCTATATGTGAAGTATCCTCAAACCAAGTAACATGCAAATCAGTCTATAAACGTAAAAGATATTCTGCTCTGACAGACTAGGACGGACGGAACGGACGGACTGAACGATCTTATACGGAACCCTAAAAAGGCCCACTTGTTCAAATCCGAATTAGCTAATCCGGACTTGCGTAAATGGGCTTTCAACTCAGATCATAGGCTTTCGCAAGGCAAGGCTTATTAGGCAAGTCCGTATTAGCTAATCTGGAAAAGCGCAACTGGACCTTGCATATTGGCTAATACAGACTTGCGCTTGCGCACATAGGATTTTAACTTAGATAATATGCCTTGAATAAGTCCGGAATATCTAATCCGGACTTGCGTAAGTTGGCCTAGGGTTACGATAGTTTGAAAAATAACTAACAATGTTAATTATTTCGATGAATGATGTTCAAATACTACGCGTAGGTATTTGAGTTAAGTATACTCGTTAGTATCAAGCAATAGCAACAGTTTAGCCAATCGTAAGTAATTTCTTATTTGCAATTGAACAAAAGCCTACTTAACTGTCATAAGTAGCTAGGCTAGGTAAGCTTTAGTACCTACCCAAGGTTTTTATGTGATGATAACTAAGTGCAAAGTATTGGGGCTAATACACACGTCTCTTACACACTCTCTCTCGCACATACACACATACACACACACACACACTATTTATTTGTTCGTTTATTCTAACTTTTAAGCTAAAAATGTAACTTTAGCGTTTAAACTTTATTGCTATACTTGTTTATATTATTATAATAAACTCTTGTGTCGAAAGAGACTGGAACCCACAAGCCCACAACACAGGGAATCCTAGTGTGGGGGCCAGGGCGTGAACTAAGCTAATGTAACTTTTTGGCAAATAAAATTTTATTAGTATAACTGTGTGCAAAGTATAGGGGCTTAAGATTTTACTCCGTGAGGTTTCAAGTATATTTGCAATTACCAAAATATCGCTAGTTCATGATGGTAAGTGGTCGATATTAATTTACGTAATACAGTAGCGGTCGCTTAGACTCAATTGGGAGTTGAGAGGACACAATTATTGGGACGTTAACGGGTTAACTGGTCTAGATATTACAAAACTATCAGGCACAAATGTTGTTTGAATAATCAAGTTGTGGAACTCACTACCCATTTCAATGTTTCCAACGGATTACAACCCAAAAACCTTCAAAGGCGGAGTCAACAGGCTTCTTCTGGTTGAGCTCGCTCCACCGTCGACTCTGTCTACGCCACGTCTGGCTTAGCATAGAGTCTAGAGCAAACCTATTTTGAATTTAAAAAAAACTGTTCAAAAGCCCACATTTTTGGTACAAATACAAAAGGTTGATGTACTATACACATTTACGAAGAAAAAACTGAAAGTATTGTTAATAATACACTTACCTCGATTTTCTTTTAGCTAGAATTCAACAGCAGTGTTCCGATGTCTTTTAGGTTGACCTGAAAATAAGTGTTAGGTAAGTAAGTTATAATACTTTTAGCAATCATTTTTTTGTTGTTTGATTCGGGTGGTCTTGCAGAGATCGCACGTAGCGATTAGACAGCTTTACAATTGACACGTTTCTTTTAATTATTGATTTGTGATGTTTTCTATGGTATGCAAAAAGTTTTCTATGCTATTTGATTGGCATGTACTAAAAATAGTGCTTACGACATCTAAGTTTACAATTACAATATAGGTAGGTAAGTTTGTCTGTACCTTCTTACAATTAGATAGTAGACAGCAGTAAAAAGATTTTATCGTCGGACAACTCGAACGCGGCACTTTTTATTAAATCTGAATACTTAGATTGTGAAGCGGCAGTATCTGAAAATCAGGCCAGTTTTATTAGTAAATAAAAAAACATTTATCGTTATTTACTCACATAAATCAATCAAACAACATGTGTATTTTAGTTAGATACGGCTTAAATTTAATTATTTTTAAATTTAATTTAATTATTTTTTCAAGTGCAATAATATATTTAGATTGCAAAGTGAATGCTTATCACTTAAAAACAATAATTTATCGTATTTGCAAGCTTCATCTTTCGATTGTTAAATACTTGCAATAGTATTTCTTTCGAGTGTTGAGGGTATAATCCCAACTGATGATGAAAGCAACGCGGCATTATAGCGTAAAGAAGCACTTGAAAATTTCGACAGGCTCTGCCAACGCCAGGGTGGCCGAGAGGTTAGGCAATCGCCCGGCATGCGAGGAACGCGGGTTCGATTCCCGCCTCTGGCGGTCATTTTTTCAAGTGTAATAATATATTTAGATACGGCTTAACTGTAGATTTTAGGCATCATCATAAGGCCTTTTATTTATTGTTGGTTTATTTAGCCTAACCTAGCCTTTACATACAAATGAGTATGTAACACACATTTCGACATTTATTATCAGCATTGAACTATTCGTTCTATCTGTGATACAGGGCATTACTTGATACATACACAACACGTAAAGACAATTCGTAGTTCGCACTACAAGAAGACATTTCAAAGGTAAATAGGGTTTCAACCTTTCACACATAAAGTAGATAAGTTGCATAGTTTGTATTACAGCAACGCTCACTACAAATAGATTTGCACCCGAATAAAATAAACGTGCGGGAAAGTAAGTAAACGTACAAACAAAAATACTAATAAATTAATTTAACTCATACTAATAAACTCGCTAAAGGTCGTGTAGAAGACATGCATGGCCGCACGTGATTCGAAATTTGAAAATTCAATAGATCGAACGCAGTGAGCCCGCCCGCGTGGCGCCACTTTGGCGCCCGGCTCGTCACGGTTATTAGGTACTTTTACATGTGCTAATTTCTATAATTTGGAGAAAATGAGAAACGATACGCGATAACGTTATAATATTACCATAATTTGTTACTTATTATGACATAAATAAAAAATACAAATTAAAATACGCAATTTTACTGATTATTTGGATTTAAAATATAATCCACTTAATTATTGAAGTGTTAAGTATTACGAGTCCGTTATTGTCTGTGTTATTATAATTTTATTTCAAAAAATTCAGTACGATTATTTGACAGTGATTTCATGTGGGATTTACTTATTATGCACTAGGTGTTGCTCGCGATTTTGTCTGCGTAGACTCACTGATACAAAATGATTCGTAGGTACTCCTATCAACGTCCAGTAATTATGGCCTCTTATTTGTACCTTGTCGTATGGTGAAGCGCAGTCACCTTGTATCTCTGGATGTACTTATTCCATTACAATGAAAACTGATTCATGTTATTCTATAATACCTTCACCTATCATGTTTGCAGACACAATAGAAAATTAATTGTTATCGGCCCGCCCGCGGGTCTTATAGGGTTTGAGAGGATTTATTTTGAAAAACTGCAACGTGTGTAATTCGGAGCACAACATAACAGTCTATGTTATGCTCCGAGTTGATATTGCAACATGACTGTGTAGTGTATGTTTCAATTTTTAAAAACATCAATTTACATTCAGTAGATTTTGAGCCCCTAAGGATCACATACATACAGAAAATGCAAATCTAAATTATTGTTTATTTAATGAATGTACAGTATTTGACTTTCAACCGCTGAGGTAGGTACTTATAATATAAAAAATTAGGTTACTAGCGGTTTACTGTAACTGCGCCCGCGCAAATGTCAGATTTCTCATAAAACTTTCAAAAAGTAGCCTATAATATATCCTTTTGTAACTCAAACTATCGATGCGTACACCGAATAAAGAAGATTAGCATAAATCGACCCAATAGATAAAGACACACTTTATTAGAGGCCTTTTGTATGATTTTAATTATAATTTAATTAATTAAAAAGGTAATTTAAAAAGCAGGGAATTCAAATTTTCAGAATGTACTAATTATTAACAACTAAACTTCTTTAAGGATGTAGAAACAAAACGAACGACGTGAACTTTGACGTGTCAGTCAGACATGCAGTATATGTTTTATATCAAACGTCAATGTTGACCGGATCATACATTGTTTCAATGTCAGTCAGTGTATGGACGTTATCCGCGAGGTTAATCGTGCGAATCGGACGTGTCAGAGGCTAATGCTCCAAATAAAATGTCGTTCAATGACAGTTTTATTATTTTTCCTCTATTTAGGTTTTTCACCAAAGACTAAAACATGCCAGCATTTGGGGCTGAACATCAAAAAACTTTGCCGTTCTTCTTTCATCTCAAACTAAACCGAGTGGTTTAAGCTTGGAAAGGTAACCGACTGTCAGCCAAACTTACGCATTTATATTGGTAATTTAGACTGTAAGGATATTGATAATTACACTTTTGAAAGCATCCAAGCTACTTCAAAATAATTTGAGCCTACAAAGTACCCTATCCTAAAGGCTGCACGATATATTTTTTTTCTTGGCTATAGCAGACTTTCTTAACTTTTTTAACTGTGGCTATTTTGTCTGTGGCTAACTACTTTATGAACTTTGTAAATATTTTCTTATTTTAGGATTTAAGGACTTTTTCGGTGATTTAGATTAAAACAAGTGACTGTAAACAAGAGTTTTTTAGTTTTACATGGTAATACATGGTATCGTTGTATTTTTGCCAAGTTCGGTTCAAGTCAACTAACACTTGGCCGAGTTGATTTGTTTTAGTGTTGCGGTCTACCCTATGACGAAAATTTACAGAACAATCACTAAAATAAGGTCAGTAGAAACGTCTTTTTCCATAATAATAATTATTGGTTGATATTAATGTATGCTTCGTTAATGTTTGACTATCTTTACGAGTGTGGCTCCTGTTTTTCACACTTAATATACGTAATTTCTGTCGTTATTATGTCATTGCAATAAAGTACTGAAAGATATTAATAAAAGGTAAACTCAGTGGTTTCGTATACTTGATTTACTTAATAGTATTATAATATTTTTATAACTTAAGCAATTATTTTGCAAGTTTTTACTTAATAGTTATAATACTTCTGAATCCATGTACTGCTAAATAAAATATGTGAAAGTTCCTTTTTAATAAAAAAAATATTATCGGCACATAAGACGCAGGCGGGGGTTCCACTCTTATGTCGTTGACATACCACTAATACGCACCAAACGTTTTAAATCTTCGTTCGTCTTGCGTACGGCTAGAGTGTGGAATTCGTTGCCAGCTGAAGTGTTCCCTAAACACTTCGATTTGAATTCCTTTAAGAAAAGAGTGAATAGGCTGCTTCTAGACAGACATGTCCCATCATCGGCCGCATCGTTGCTTACCATCAGGTGAGATTGCGATCAAATGTCTGCCTATTAAATTTAAAAAAAAAACGACCGAAAACAAATAGATTTACACTTTTATAATCATTCAATGGAACACTCAAAATCACATTTTCCTGTACAATTATAAACACATTACAACTATAATCACAGAAATAACTCGACCCGAATCACTAATCCACGCTTTTCCCTTGGTAAGGTTTTATTTGTCAAAACTGAATAATTATTTTATCGTGAGTGGGTTTTTAATGGAAATAATACGTACTTATGGTACATTTGGCAGCATTTACGGTTACTCATTTGAACTACAAAAACAGCTTTTATTACGTAGGAATAGAGCCGGTCTTGAGGTCATAGTGGAGTACTCAGGCGTGCGTAAATACAAAAATTAAAAGACTACTCGTAGTATGTACAATCAAAAAAGCCGACTAGAAAAATGTCAAACGACTTAAAACGACGAATACAACGAAATTACTAAAACTAATTCAAAAACAATATTTTTACAATTTAGATAAATTGCCTATGTATATTTTAACACCATTTATTAGGGTTCCGTAGTCCGACAAGGAACCCTTATAAGATCGTTCAGTCCGTCCGTCCTAGTCTGTCACAGCAGAATATCTTCTACGTTTATGGACTGAATTGCATGTAACTTGGTTCGAGGGTATTTCACATATAGATTTCATTTTTAAAAATACAAAAAAATTAAATTATCCCTTTTTAAGGGTACCTACCTAAGGATACATGTAAAGGGGGGTGAATTATTTTTTTGAGTGCACCCCCTTGTGTGGGGTATCGTTGAAAAGGACTATGAAAATAAGGTAGGGTTTCCATACAACACTTTTTTATCATATTTACCATTTGCGAGATATAGTAGGCAGCGTCTTTGAAAAAGACTGTACTTAAGTTTTTTATACAAACTCAGTGGTACAGGCGGGGATCGAACTCGAGATCTCGGATGAGAAGTGAAGTTTTCTCCGTTCGGATATCGCGCCGTTCGCGTCTTTATAAACGACACTACATTTATCTTTTCCTTTTTTTTGCTATTCGATTTAAAGATTTTTATTGTATTAAAGTAATAGTTCGAAGGGATTTATACCTACTGAATTTGATAACGATTTACATTAAAATGTCGCTGGTAAGGTCTTTGTAAGTCACAAACGCACCTATCTCGAAATGTATTTCTCTGTCTCATGCTTTCATTACAAATACATAACCGTCTCACCGAATTATGAGAGTGAAGGAACAGAGAGTGAACCTGTGTATTGCGCACACACTTGTGCACTATAATATATCCGGCGCAGTTGGCTAACTCGGTTGAGATAGGCCGCCGTAGTCGAAATTCGGCTAAAAGGACATTATATTTTACGAATACATTTTAGTCCAACAATAAAATACGGTGTATAAATCAGCGTGGATTTGCTTTTATTATTCTAAGAAAGTAGGCCCAAGGCGCCAATGTTGCAGAGTTATAGCCGTAGTGGAAACCCAAATACTTACTACACAATATTTCAATTTTGGTAACGCGCTCATTTCTGGCTGACATTACATTTTAGGGGACATGCCGATAGCCCATTGCTCACGTTACTGTCTATTCAAAATGATCATGTTTTTGTCGACCTCCGTAGCCGAGTGGCTGGCACACCGGTTTTCAAGGTGGAGCCATATCTGAAGTCTCGGGTTCGATCCCCAGTCGGGTCAATATATTATATAGAGATATTCATACTGTTTCGGGTCTGGGTGTTGTGATACCACACTCACTTGTTGTCTCAGATTTTCATAATACAAGTCCTTATGCTATTTACTTTGGGATTTACTGTGTACAATGTACCTATGTGATGTATTCCAATATATTTTTTTCACAATCAAATATTGTACAAAAAGTGGACTAAAAGCCCTAAAGCACTCTCTACCAGTCATTCTTTTGTTGTGGTTGTATTTTTTATGTCCATGCAATGTCGCAGACCTTTTTTGAAAATGGGATCAGTTCATTTTCGTTTTAGTTAGCAATCAATTAAATGTTATAGTTTTATGGTTACTATGTCTGCAGGTATCTAAGTATGTGTAATTAATTTGTATACATTTCTGTGTAAATTATTTTGTTGCTATTATTATGTTGTGCAATAAAGAGTTATGTATGTCTTTATCCTAGCAGTTTCCTGCGCCAAAAGTCAGATTTTTCATACACACTTTCATCCCCCATTTCACCCCCCTGATGATTTTATATCGCGACAAAATGTAGCATATGTCCTTTCCAGGGTCTCAATCTATCTCTGTACCAAATTAGGTTTTGTTTTGGAGCCTATTCAATAAAAAAAAAAACAAACAATCAAATCTTTCCTCTTCATAATATCAGTGTAGATTATGAATTTCTAGGTAATTAAAATATTGTCATCTCTCAGACTCACAACAGATAGTATTTTCCTTGGAATGCTTGCGTTTTGTACTCTACTGGGGCCTTCCTGAGTACACATTCTTTTGTTTTTAATCTAAAAAAAAACCGCATCAGAAAATCTTTTTGCGGTCAAATCTTGTTTATTCCGGGCAATTTTGGGCAATCCCCAATGATCAGTTGTGACGTGCGAATTATAACAACAGCTCCTCCCCCTGGGCCGCAGCGGTAAGCCTGCGTCGGTAATAGGGCCGTCTCGTGGGATAATCCCTGCAAATATCGACTACACAAATATAAGGGAAAATGGAGACAAAGATGTCCGATGTTGCCATGTAAATAAAGTAGCTCGAAATAATATATTGAGAGAAATGTACCCGTTTCGAGTCTAGCTTCAAGATTAAACTAGGGAATGTAAAATCAATTGTAAATTGTAGTTTTTTTCCCTGTTTAACAGCAAAAATATAAGAAAACAGGTTCCAAAAGCAATTCACGTTGTTACCAGTAAGTGAAATTGATTTTAGAATCATCGAACAACTTAATATCAGTGACCCGTGTCTGGTTCTGATGTATTAGTACATGATAATAACATGGTTACCTTATTGGAAATATCGTTTGCAGATGTAGATATTATCTACAGTAGGCTTTCTTGACAAGATAGTTTTAAGAAAAAAAAACGTTGGTAACTAAGAGAAAATGTTAGTAAAAAAATAATTGCTTAAACTTTTATAAAATATTCAGTTACATTATCATTTACTTAGTAGTGTACTTTGTTGTTATTTGACTACATTGAACCTAAACAAGAGCCTTAGTGCAAAAGCGTCGAAGTTTCCGAACTTAAAACTTCTGTTACGGTACTGCGCCACGCCCTAAGAATTTTCCTTTATCCAATACTCACTTTTCACTGCGTAAACAAAATTGAAATTCCTTATCTTATTTTTTGTATAAAAACATAAAGTCGGCTTTAACGATTCAAGGACTTCAGCTTAATTGAATAAACTTGATGTTGGCTATTTTTGAGGTGAAGGACTTTGAGACTTTTAGACACGTCCCGGTAAAAATAATATTCAAAACTCGTCTATAGCACTAAGCCCGTGGGTGAGACGTCAACTCAAAGTTGCTTACTTTATAGAAATTTGGGTCAATTATTTTCAAAAGTGAACATTAGATACTTACACTAAGATTGGAATATGCCATATTAACATAACTAGGTATTGAGTTATTACGAATAAATAATTAATCATCAAGAATTCTTGTCATGCATGCCTCACATTTTGTTGTTGTCATAGAAAATTATGTGTAAAGAAAATAAAACGCTCTAGACAGCCTAATAAATAGCTTAGTGCCATAAATGAAAAATATACGTGTGATTACATAAATCAGTAAGAGTTGTCTAACAAGTAATTGTATTTAAAACACAAATAAAATACAGTGCTCAAAACCACTAGGTACTTTACAAAACAATGAATTTTGGAAGTAAAGACCCAAGCCTAATATAGCCACAGCTCTTTCATGAAATGGAAAAGGGTGCAAATAAATAAACCTTTCCCAATACAGGCTGTAGTTCGCAAATTCGCAAGAACACAATAAGGATAAGCCTCAATAAAGTGCGAGGCGATAAATCAAGCGCAGGTCTTTGCCCCCAGGTGTAGTAAATAGAAGACGAATCGCGAACGAAGACAAATGCTGCGAGCAAGGTTAGTGTCACAGCTCAAATGTAACAGTTCATTCCTAGGATCGTTATTCCTGGTCATTGATCTCATATCCTTAAACAAATATCCTAGATGTACTACACCGGGCAAAATCAAAGCCTAAGCATAGCACAATTATTAACTGACGCTTCAAGACTACTGACTACTAATTCCAACGAAGTTAGAAATGAAGTTTAGCAACAATGTGTACGCATATTTGCATTTAAAATCGTAAAATTGCATTTAAAATTCCTAAAATATTAAAACTTGTTAATGTTCCCCTCTTTTGATGGTAAGGCTCAATGCAGAAGGACCACAGACAAAAGCAACCGGTGGCTAGCGACAAGCTGTTTCCATTGTGTCTAATACGTTTTGTATGGAGTAGCCGCACACCTGATGCAAGTGGCGTCCACTCGCGACTCAGTGTCCCCGACTTACCACTGGTGGCGACCATTCGCCACTCGCCTTATGAGAACGCTGTCTGTATGTCAAACGATATTGGAGATAGACAACCACCACCAATCTGGTGCCGGCCACCGACCACCTTCGTTTGCGCGGAACTGAAAGACGTGGCGCGCGACAGTCACCGGTGGCTGTGGTCGCTAGCCCATCTGCGTGGAGCCAATAATTCCTAACATAGCCCCTCGTCCGTTAAGCGGTCAATGATCTCATTTCATAGTTTGGCAAAAATGTGTGCATAATTGTGGTGGAAACCGGTTCCACCATTTTGAAGACAGAATTCCGAAGAATGGGTAAGTCCTATAATATAAAACATAAAGCTAAACTATGCTGTAAGCATCTGGAATTTAAATCACAAGAAGATACCCCAGTCTATCTGTCTGAACATCTAACAGTTCGAGGATCGCGCCTACATTTCCTTGCCCGAGACTTAGCAAAGTCTAAGGCGTACAAGTTTTGCTGGACCGCCTACGGCAAGGTTTATGTAAGAAGAGACGAAAACTCTCCAATTATAGCAATACGAAGCGAGGAGCAGGTACACCACCTATTACTAGAACAATGACTAGAAGTCTGTCCCCCAACATGCAGATTAATCATAACTCATGAAGAACATATACGTCCTATAATTCTTATACCTATGCTTAAAAAAACACTGTATACTCCTATCATATTGTCTTATTTTATTTTAATAATGTGCTTGATCTTATTTAAATATACAAATCAAAGAGCTGGCTACGTGTTTGTCTCAGGGTCACTCTTACAGTACTTAGGCACTTTACACACTTAACATTTCTCACATTATTACACCGCAAATAGTACAACGAAAATCACAAACCACACTCTACACTCAATCGCAGCAACAATAAAAAACTTCGTCCCTATACGACGACCACTATACTCATATCATCTTCTTACATATGTTAAATACAACACAAGTCTTGGACTGACATCAACTTTTAGAGTCTTGTTATATGAGTGAATCCATCAATATATTAAATGAAATAGACAAGATAAAAATAGCACATGCCATTGAATGTGATGGCTCTGACCTTGCAAAATATTTTGATGTAGGTGAAAATGATTTAACTATTCATCATCATCAAATTTAAGAGCTAGGCTCTTGTCGGTGGAGTTTTTTCCATTCCTCTCTGCTTTCCGCTCTTCTCTTAACCTCCTGATACGACCCGACATTTATCTTTTCTTTTATTTGCTGCATGTAGCTTTTTCTTGGTCTTCCTCCCTTCCTTTTTCTAACTATTATCTTTCAAAATATAAGAAGCATATACTGTAACTTCGACGATTTTATACTGACGCTATCTTCTTTAAAATTTGAAACTGACATAATTATTTTAACAGAGTGCAGACTGAGTGACGACAAACCGATTCCGCAACTAACTAATTACAAGATGTACTCTTCTACAAATCAAATTAACCAGAACGATGGGTTGGTCATATACGTAAAACATTGCCTTAAACACATTGTAAGAGAAGTAATAATTTCCCAGGCATCCTGTCTAGAGCTAAAATTATAAAATGATACAATTATTCTAGGAATCTATCGATCGCCGTCCAACAGAAAAACAGATCACTTTATAGACTCACTCGGGGCTCATGTTGAGACACTAAAATCAGCGAAAAGTATCGTAATTGCCGGAGATATCAACAATAATACTAGGCCTAAGTCTACAGAAAAATCACACGAGTATAAAAGTAGAATAAATTACCTTAACATGTTATCGGTGTATGGTATCCTCCCGGGTCATAATCTATTAACCAGGGAAGGAAGCTGTTTGGATCACATTATGCTCAAAATAAATACAAAAGAGAGCTCTGCATCTATTGCTGTCCTTCACACGACCATCACAGACCACTTTACAACATTTATTTCTTTAGCTAAATTAAAATGCGATTACCATGCCCCTAAAACTACGTCTAAAATAGACTTTGTAAAGGCTCTTATGTATTTACAAGGAAATGACCTTTCGGACTTGTTGCACTGTGATGATCCTGTAACACTTACTGACTGTAACAAGTCTGATAGAAAGGCTTGCAGACTCCATTCAGTATAGCAAAACCACCATGAATATCCCAAAAAGTAAACGCATAATTAAACCTTGGATTACCACTGGCTTATTACGCTGCATAAAAAATAGATATAAATTGCAAAGTAACTTGAAAAGGACCCCCACAACGAAATATTAAAAATTACGTATACTAGGTACAGCAATTATTGTAACAATTTAATTAAAAAAATGAAAAGAAAATATGAACGGGAACTACTCTCTAAATCATCAAAAAACAATAAATAACTATGGAAAAATTTTAAAAATATCACATTTTCTAATAAAAATAAAATCCAAAACAATGAATTGCTCAACACTAAGTCTTCCCCTACTGAATCTGTAAAGTTTGTAAACGAATACTTTGCAAATATTGGTAAAAATCTTGCCCAACAAATACAACAACCCACAATACAGAATCAATCTGATAGTAATAGCTCACCTGGTGAGCTGACGCAGTCTAATTCTTTCGTGCTCATGAATACTGACCCCGCTGAGGTGGATGGTATCCTAATGAGCCTGATATCTAGCAGTGCTCCGGACTGGGATAATATTTCAACATTATTTTTAAAACATATAAGAAAGCCGATTGTCCCAGTCATTACCCACCTTGCAAACCTGTGTTTCAACAAAGGCGTTTTTCCAATTCGATTAAAAAAGTCGATTATTACCACTGTGCACAAGGGCGGGGACCGAGACAACGTGAGTAATTATAAGCCTATTTCAGTGCTACCGGCTTTATCTAAAATAATAAAGAAATTACTCAACTCACGATTGATGCGGTACCTAGAGCAGTTTGGTCTGCTGTCGCCTTCCCAATTCGGCTTTAGACAAGGGAAATCCACTGAAGATGCCGTCTTATCTCTAAGCACTACTATAATTAATGAACTTGATAGAGGAAATAGATGCCTGACGGTGTTCTTGGATTTGCAAAAGGCATTCGACACTGTCTCGGTCTCTACCCTTCTGAGAAAATTAGAAAAAATCGGCATAAGAGAAATCCCACTCAATCATTTTAAAGATTATCTTACAAATAGAAAACAGATGGTTAAGTTGAGTAACTATACGAGCGAAGAAGCAGATGTATCATACGGTGTCCCTCAGGGGAGCGTCTTGGGCCCCACATTGTTTCTGATTTATATAAATGACCTCTGTAGCTTAAAAGTTAAGGGCTCAAGAATCTTCTCCTACGCTGATGATACAGCTGTGATATTTACTGGGGAGTCTTGGCAAACTGTGAAAAAGACAGCAGAAACGGGAATGGCTCAGGTTGCACACTGGCTAAACTCTAATCTTGTAACACTAAACGCGGCTTAAACTAAGTACTTAGTATGTTTCGCAATTGACAAACGGACTCAACCTAAAGAGGACTTGACATACGAATACACAGCTGTATAATAAGGAAATTAACATATATCCAAAACAATACAGGGAATGCAAGAATAATGTGGTTAAATGGTTACAGCCCTTGACTTACAAAGACACGGAGAAGCTTCTGCAATCCTCACAATGACACTCTCTCTCTCACACGCAGACACACACACACACACACACACACACACATACATACATACATACCCACACACACACACACACACACACACACACACACACACACACACAAGCGCGGTGCGCGCGCACACTCTTAGTTAGTCAGACACACACATGCACATACACACACTCATAGACATACGTACACGGTTATCTAGACGTAAGTTTAAAGTTGAATACCTATTATGTTAACTTAAGTTTAAGCTAATTTAAGCAATATAGAAATGGCTATGTAAGAGCGGTGTCTCCTGGCACAGGCGTATTCATGCCTAAAAGGAGACTCCTAACACTGATAATGTAAAATTATCCTGTAAAAAAGTGATTAAAATTATTATTATTATTATTATTTTAAAAATGCATACAAATTCCATAAAATGTAGTCAAACTTGTACATTTTCCGCTTATTTTCTGGTAAGCGATGATACATTCGAGGATGAATTCTATTTCACATTGAATAAAGACCACCATTTTTGCTTAATTTGCACGGCACCCATTGCACAAACATATGCCGCTAGTCCAGAAGCTAAGGAGCCGATATGGCTTCATCAAAGAGGTTTCCCTTCTAGACGGCATAGCTAATCAAGCCTGTATAAGTCTTTGGAAGGAGAGATACCCCAACACATCTGCTATTCCACTAATTGAAGAGCTCGCCCCTGGGCTTGGCCTACCTTGGAAAATTTGGAAGTCTTTAAACTGCACACACAAGGAGAACATGAACCGATGGGTTTATGTTGCGGACGATGCGTGCCTGTGTGGTGTCTCTCCACAGATAATAAAAAGTAAAAAACTAAAACCCAACTACGACAAAAAACGACGCTGAAAAGTATAAAACAAGATTTTCGTAGTCACACGTTGTCAAAGTGCTACGGTAGGTAGGTATATGTAACGTGTGACTACGCCTTTCCAAACATGAAAATTCTGAAAATCTTGTTTAATACTTTTTCAGCGTCGTTTTTTGTCGTAGTTGGGCTTTAGTTTTTTACTTTTTATTATTTGTACTATTTTGGTGTTAAAGTGTAGGTATTTGTGGCGCATAATATTAACAAAAGTTAAATTGATGAACTAAGTATTCTGATAAGTAGTAAAGAAGCTATGAACGAAAAGATGTGAATTATACGCAATCAGCCCATGAATACAGGTAAAGTCACAAGCAAATGCTAGTAATATATATGTATTCAAAATGTACAAGTACAGCGCTTTTAAATGATACCAAACACGGCATATTTATCTTAACTTTATTTTTTTACTATTTTGTCCGCTAGAGGGCGCCACATTAAATTTTGTGAAACCCTATATAGCCTATAACCAGCGGATAATTAAGACGCTTCTAATGATATGTCATTTGTCGAATTCTGATAAGTAGTTTAGAAGTTACGAGGGAACAGATGAACATACATACATACATACATAGCCTGTCAAAATCATAACCCTCCTTTTGCTTTGCCATAGTCGGGTAAAAATGGCACACCTATTGTCTTGCCCAACGTGACCCTACACCATCACACGTGCGGACCTGTACAACGCTAGGTACTGATAATGCTCTATCAGTCGCCGAGTATTGGTTTTCTACACTAATAAATATTACTAAGAGGAAAGATTTCATTGTTTGTTTGTATTGAATATAGGCTCCCAAACTACAGAATCGATTCAAATGAAATTTGGTACAGAGATAGTTTCAGACTTTTTTAAGGCCATAGGCTACTTTTTCCGCGATATAAAATCATCTAGGGGGTGAAATGGGGGATGAAAGTTTGTGTGGAAAATCCGATGTTTGGCGCGGGCGAAGTTGCGGGGAACTGCTAGTCAGAAATATAACGCCAAGGTCGAAACTAAAAAAAGAAGAAGATAATTAAATATACAGATCAACAATGTTACATTTAACAGTTTGTCTGCTCTGCCAAGCTTAGTGCAAGTAAAACATTAGCACCAAAACAATACCAGCGACCTTTAAAGGTTAGCGGTGGCTAATCGATACCTTCCAGCACTGATTCGTCACTCGCTAAGTGAGTCGAAATACGTTGCAAGCACAAAAATATAACTATTTTTCACGTAATAGAATTTGATTAAAATTAGGGTAAACGTGTACAAAAAGAACCACCCAAAAACATATTCGAAGTATGAATCAACCGGCTTGTAATTTCACTTTTAATCTCATATGATGTTTTTGGAAACTATTGTTGAATCGATTGGAATGCAGTTAATGAAACAATATAAAATAGTTTGTTAGTTATTATAATGTCGCAATGTTTTCATTTTAATATTACCATTAACGGCCCATAACTGATGATCGGGCAACTAACCATTGATTAAATTGAAGTCTACATAGCTCCAATATCGTACTGCTTGGCAAACTTGATGTAAATTAGCTTAATTTCATACAACATAATACAAAGTACGAAGTAAGTAGCATTACATTCATCGAATAAACATTCACAATTTACAAAAAGGGCTCATACCTCGAAAACTCTTTTGTCAACCTTTCCCCAATATTCTAAGAACTCTAAGTTCGTTTTTCAAACACGTCTACTTGATTGATGAAAGTTTTCATAATTTTCTTGCAAACAAAAGAACTGAACAGATTAATGGTACCTACTTAATAATAATATCGTTTAGTCTAGAATGATATTTTTCTTAAAGTATTTCAAGATTAAATTAAGAATAAGTTTAGCAAACAGAAAGGTAATTCATCTTGGTTTCTAGTTGGCTATTAGGACCTTTGTAACTGACAGTAGGAAATACTGCGCCTAACAAAAAGAAAAACTTGCTTATAGCACAATTTGCAAGTGATAATAATCCGTATTATTTCTATTTAAACTGTAGTTGTTAATATTAGTTCAGCATATTTCGATTCTTAGCACTTATATCATAAAAATGACAAAAACTACTAATTTCATTCACAATATTTCATTTCACATTACTCACAGGTGTACAACACATACTACAAAGAAAGTTTTTTTTTTTAATATTAAAGCACAGGTTATATTTTTATTTTATTAATGTGTACTTTTCGTAGTAAGTATATTAAGTTCGTATTTCAAAAACAATGCCTACTCCAACGTGTGAACACTTGAATTACATATCTCATTTAAGCACAGTATTTGCGTTCATGTTAATATATTTTGGGGTGAACTCATTTTATGTATTTTTGTGTATATAAAAGCTTTAACAACACTGTAGTAACAAACCGGAGCCGCATTAATATTTCAGTTTTAAAAATAAAAAAACCAACAACTTGCAAGGATATTTCGAGGCTTTGGAACATAAATGTAAATCGGAGCTGTTCTGAAAACATTTTATCGTCTTAACTTAATTCGATGCTTCGTCTTTGCATTTTTAGAAATATTTAGATGAGTTTAGTGATTTAAAAAAAAGTAAAGAAGATGTAACCATCAAAATATCTCTAAATAGCTTTCAAGTTGCAAAAAAGCAATGATAGCTTTCAAAATATTAAAAGAATACCTACATTGACACGTAATTTATTTTGAATAAGAATAGCAAAGCTTTAAATTTAGGCTGTAGGCATGTCGAGGTCCTAAAATATCCACAATGCAAAGTTCTGTTTATACGCCCGTCCATCATGTAGCTGAATCAAAAATAAAAATATAATAATTACAATAAAAAAATGTATACACTGGGCTCGATTCCAATGCACTCTGTCTGAGAATAAATTTAAGTTCAGTCTCTCTCGTTCCCTGCCAAACAAACGAAAAGAGACATGTTATATTAGTTTACAAACGCCAGTCTTAACAGCCGTCAGTTGCTAAGGAAAATAGAGAATCCATAGACAATTTTAATAGGGATATCATTCTATGACGACTAAAGTTAAAGAAAACTCGTAAAAATACGTAAGTAATCACATGACATAATTTGACGTTTATTAAATTATTGTAGTCTGTCGTTCTTCGTTTGTTTAGCAGAGAAAGAGAGAGGCTGAATTTAGATTTTACCTTAGACTGAAATCGAGTCCGCTGGCTTAAAAAAAGTCAATATTTGGCTATTTTTGTTTAAAACATGAATCATGCCTGGTTAACAAAATAATTACACAATTAAGTAAATGTGTACAGTAACAAAATAAACCAATATAGACGGCAAATAAACTCCACCACAATGTGACTGGGTAATCCCTGGACCTCTCATGGGACCAGCCCGGCCTTAATAAAGCCTAGTGCACACGATAGCACCCTTGAGACTCATATCAGTTAACATTTTATGATTATTGAGATTATTAAGCTGCTTATAAAACTATATCAACTTAGTTATTATTATATTTTGAAACCAAGTTGCTAAGAGCATTCGCCCGGATAGCAAAGGGACGTGGGTTCGAGTCCCACCGGATGACACATTCGATTAATTTTTGTGAGCGAAATTTTATAAAATTTTGAAACCATTTAGTTGCTGAGAAAATTTTTGCTTTTAGTATGTTGCCGAGACGCCAATTGTGTTCGAAATCAAAAATATTTTTTTGCTTTAACAGGGTGTTCTACTCGTAATAAAATTATGTGCTCACGTATGACTTATTAGGTCATGCAAATTTTACAGTTCGAACTTAGTTAGGTAAGGTACATTTTAGGCTCTAACTACTGATAAAAAAAATCAGTAAAAAATATATAATCCACACTAGTAACATCCAGTTCTTGGTGCCATTGAAATCATTAGTCCGATAATTTAAATGATTTATTTAAATTAAGTTAATGATTTCAACATGTGAAACTTTTGTATTTTATACATGCAGTGATGTCCACGATTATCTCGCGTTTGGCTGAACCTAAAGCACCTACTAAGGAAAGTTTTAGTAAACACCAAATAAAGATCTAATGATTTCAGAAAAACTCGAAAGAATGCAAATTACAACGGTTTTTTTGTATTTATTTTATTATTAGACAACTTTCGACCGAAATCTCACCTGATGGTAAGCGACGATGCGGTCGAGGCATATACGTGACAGCCAACATTGGCTTCTTAAGACTTTTTAGGGTTCCGTACTCAAAGGGTAAAACCAGAACCCTATTACTGAGCCGCTGTCTGTCTTTCTGTCTCTCTGTCACCAGGCTATTACTCATGAACTGTTATAGCTAGACAGCTCAAATTGTTGAAACACAGATGATGTATTTCTATTGCCGCTATAACAACAAATACTAAAAACAGCACAAAGTCAATATTTAAGGGGGCGCCATTTTGTGCTCAATATTAATAATGGCAACAGCTAGACGCTTGAAATGTTTACAAATTATTAATATGTATATTCCCTTTAAAAATAAATATTTAAAATAAAAATAAAAATTGAGGGGGCCTCCCATACATATTTTTTTTCGTGTTTAAAACTAAATAAAGGCTATAAGTTTACTGTTGTATTATTGATAATGGTACGGAACCCTTCGTGCGCGAGTCCAACTCGCACTTGGCGGGTTTTTAAGATATTATAACAGACTTCACGCCAGTGTGTACTAGGCGTAAATGGCGGACTCACCTTGGTCTATAAAGTAGGGTGCTACACAGGTGCGCTCTATGACCCCTGTAAAGGCTTGCAAACGTGTAGTAGCTTCAAGGAATTATTGACGACCCTCTTAGTTTAGTAGTTCGCGCTCTGGACTACGATACCAGAGGTTGCAGGTCCAAATCCCGCAAGGGGCAAATGTTTGTGTGATGAGCACGAGCATTTGTACCTAAGTCTTGGATGTTTATAAACGTTAGTAAGTAGGTACTATGTCTGTCTATCCATTATATTAATCGCCAAAGCACGAGCTCACGCTTAGTTTGGGGCTATGTAATTGTTGTGATTGTTGGAATATTTAATTTTATTTAATAAACGTTTAATGCATAATGCATCACACAAATGCCGATTGCAAGAGTGACGTATCTTTGTCACTTTGGTTGCTAAAGATTTATTTTCTATGTGTGACCCTGACTGACAGGAGTCTTTCTCCGATAAAACGTTGTTCGTATTTTCAACTTTTGAAGGCATCACGCTCGCTCGCAGTGCTAGGTCAGCAAGAGTAACAAGACACTTAGGTATAGTCAGTAATACAGGCACTCTTATGTAAAGACGTAAATATCTTTCCGATTTTTGATGACCGTCTTGGTGTAGTGGTTTGCACCCCGGACTACTAAGCCAGGCGGTTGCGGGTTCGAATACGAAAAGGGGCAAAATGTTTGTGTGATTAGCACTAGCATTTGTACCCAAGTCATGGATGTTAATAAATGTATATAAGTATGTCTCTCTGTATCCTAGTCACTATAGCACAATCTCACACTTTGTTTGGGGCAACGTTATCGGTGTGTTTGTTGAAATAATTTGTTATTTATTTATCTTTGTATAGATATGCTTCGCCAACCGCATCTGTTTTCGAGTCAACCGTTCCCAAACCTATCTCTTTCATTTAATAACTTTTCCTTATCTGTCTATTCTCAAGATATAAATAAATCCTCGCGCAAGCTCGTTTCTTTAGCGGGAAATCTCGTCAACCGTTTACGTCTGTTGTGCATTACGTTTTTACGAGCCCATGAAAAAATACCGAACAAATTCAAAAGAAAATGCCGGATTTTATTCCCTCCCAAAACGGGTGAAACTAGTGGATTGATCCAATTTACTAACTGGAATGCAATAGAAACTGGGGCTGGTATGATTAAAACTTTGGTAATAGTATTTACATATATTTACCTTTTAACGGCAAAGGAATGTGTTTTTATAATACTGTTTTGAAAATACTCCTATACTTGTTTTGAATTCTAGCTTGATATTTAGTACGAACTGGTTAATTGCATTGCCGTTTCTGACTAGCAATAATTTAAGGGCCTTTTATTTAACAAATTTTACAGACATGATTCTTGAAGCCGGGTGGCTATCATGGAATTATGGGAGTGTATGAACCCCCTTTTCGAGCGATGCGTCATGGCTGCATGCGGCCATCCCATACACTTCCATAGTTCCATGACAGCCGGAGCTGCATTCGAGGAGCCGGAGTCGCAAGCCGCATGCTGCGAAGTCTACTTTAATAGGTCAACTAAAAAGTCCCCAACGGTATGTCTATATTTTATGGATAGCTACATATAAGTACACCTTCCAATTGCTTCCCATGCGGAGTCGGGGTGGGTCGTTAGTAATAATATAAATCTGAAAGTCAGCACCGGCTGACTGTTGCAGTTCATCGTTTAAGACGTAAAATAACAGACAGCTGTTGCCTTTTACGTCAGAAACAATGATAAATTCATAATTTAAAGATTTTGGATAGGAGCCAATGTTGTTTTTGTTAAAAATAATAATAAAACTTTAAAAGGATTAAATATATTTAATTAGAAAAATCGACATGTGATAAAACGAAGTCACGGAAAACCGCATAAAATATATGCAAGAGAAATATAACCAACGCAATCTTCCGCCCGCTTGGAGGTCGTTCAGAATATTATTCGTTCGGAGTATTTTTTCCCGATTCTGTTTCATTTTTCAATGATGCTTCGCACTTACTAATCGTAGCGTGATGCTATATGTATATAGTCTACAAGCTGCCTCAATAAATGGACTATCAAGCACAAACATATTTTTTTCAATTCGAACCAGTAGTTCTAGAGAACAGCGCATTCAAAACAAACTCTTCATCTTTATAATACCAGTATAGATTCGAGCATAACTACTGGTATTTGTTTACCTAAGCCCATAGATCTACGTTGACAGACCTTGTTAGTTCAGGCCGTGGCCTTTCAAAGTAAATAACGCAGCGTCAAACAGGCGAGATAATTTGATAAAGAGTGCAGCTGCAAGGTGTAACACAATTACTTTCTTAGTGGACAAAGAACTTTACAGTAATGGGGCGACTTAAACTCCAAGGAGAAACTTGGAATAAAAGATTCTGCGCGTGCTTATACATGGTGTTAATATACATAGTCTAATTTTTTAGGGGCGTAAATTATTATGTAAAACTTTTACATCAATACATATAACTTGGAATCGTCACCAAAATCGTAAAAAAGAATAATACTCCATACATTTTCATAAGGAATTATTTGTATAGATTATCTGATTTGATTCTAAAGATTATGATCATGACCCTATAGTAAAAGCTGTTGGTATTGATAACAATATCCACCCTTTTAAAGAATAGACTAAGTTTAGGTCAGTAGAGTACACAAATGTAGTTTTTGCGCACAGTACATAAATGTGTTATGTGTGCATTGATCTTTAAAATTATAGACTCGAAATCTGCTGAGCTTATCTTGATATACCACAGTTTAAATGTATATATTCCTATCGGTAATCTAGGGTACGTTTCATCTCGATGGTAGTAGTACATCCAGAGATATAAGTTGACCTCTCTGCGCCATACTTTAAGGGACAAAAAAGAGGTCACGATGACTGGACGTTTATAACGGGTGTTCAATTCCTTTCACACGAAATAAATGGCAGGTACAGCAGTACAGTAATTAGTTTATTATTCAACTATATATATGGTCCACAATAAAATATAGGGTATATACATTTAGTGATACAGGGTGACCTTCCTTCACCATACGGCAGAGTACATTCAATGAGAGACCACTATTACTGGACGGTGCTGATAGAAGTATGAGTCAATTTGTATCATCGAGTCCATGCAGACGAAGACGCCGGCAACCACTAGTGTAAAATAATTTTGTAATGTCTGTGATCTTGTAAATGGAGACATCACTTGAAACCCTTAGTCGTGTTTGGTAACTGACAGTATTCTCTATCCACACAGAAGTCAGTTGCCGATTACCCGAAGGTAGTGTGTTGACTCTGTCAGCACAAACACCAACACCGGTTTCTAGAATTTGGCTCAATCTAGTGCCAATATTGGCACTTGAACCGAAGGGATAACTGTTTCCTCGAAATCCGAAAATTATTGCACTAGTTTCAGACGTAACATTTCGATGACCGTCTATTTGGAAAGCTTTACGTTGTTGAAATGCTTATGTGATTGGTGTAGTACTTTGTCTTATTATTTATAACTTACTAGTGGATCCCCGCGACTTCGCCCGAAAGAGATGAATTTGCCATATAAACTTTCACCCCCCATTTCAACCCCTTAATGTTTTTTATATCGCGACAAAATGTAGCCTATGTCCTTTCCAGGGTCTCGAACTGTCTCCGTACCAAATTTCATCTCAATTGGTTCAGTGGTTTAAGCGTTAAGCGGCAACAGACAGACATACAGACACACTTTCGCATTTATAATATTAGTATGGATGTAATTGGTGTCATAGCTTGTCTTGTTATTTACAACTTACTCTAAAAAAACAGGCAAGTGCGAGTCGGGCTCGCGCACTGAGGGTTCCATACAAACCTTTTGTCTACGATGTAGCTACTTTGCGGTTTTCGGACTTTTTTCTTTACCCGTACCTTAATTTTTAACAGATTCAAAGGACTACACTTGTTAGTATTTGATGTTTTATTCGATTTATTCTTCCACTCGTTCCTGAGAAAAAGGTTTGGGACAGACAGACAGGCAACCAATGTGATTTCCTATTCCTATTCCCTTTTATATATTCATTCTATTCACTTTGCTGTCTGAAATCTAATTTTAGATAGCAAAGTGAATGCTGCAACTTTTGAACAATAATAATTTATGTTCGATAGCAGATATCAAGATTGATTGGTTTAAATGTTACATCTGCTATCAAGGCTACTCCTCTATTGAAGAATTGGAGATTAATTTGGTTTCTTAATTAATTTGATTTGAAGTCTTTTAAAAGACTTCGGACACAAGTCGGCCAAAGCAAGGAGAACATGCACCGATGGGGTTACGCTGCGGGCAGCGAATGTATGTGTGGTGTCTCTCCCCAGACAATGGCACACCTACTGTCATGCTCTACGTGCCCCTACAGCTGCACACGTGAGGACCTGTACAACGCTACTGATAATGCTTTGTTAGTCGCAGAGTATTGGTTCACAAAAATATAACGCCAGCTTCGACACGACAAGAAGAAGAAGAAGATTTGGTTTCTATCTTTTAGCAACTAATTACTTTTCTTTTTATTTTGTGACAACCTTATCAAACTTTGACAGACCTCATCTTTACCGTATTCTATTCCGTATATTTCTCTGGTGCTGTTGTCGTTTCTACAGTGGTACAAACGCGCTTAAAGCGCCTCGGGCTTTCATTTCAAGAGAGACAAATAAATTAATCCGACTCCATTACTTGGAATACATCAAAGGGCAAATAAAACGGCTAGTATACTGTCAACTTTTTTTACATAGCCCAAGAATATGGCTCGTGGGGTAATGCGGTGCAGTTACAGTGGAGGCTGCGGGAAGAAAAAGGCCTGACCACAGTAATGCAGTTTTTTAAATTAATAAGCAGAAATTTACCGCAATATTTCCTGATGATAAAATAAAATAAAATTTATTTGTTTCTGTACATAGGCTCGCTAGGAGCACTTATACACGTCCCAACATAAATAGAACCCTACCACGGATATAAGCAACGTTAAGGCTGAGGATGACTCATGTCTGCCTAGAAACAGCCTATTCACTTTTTTGTCAAAGGAATCCAAATCATAGTGTTTACGAAACACTTTAGCCAGCCACTGTCTAGCCGTATGCAAGAGAAACGCTGATTTAAAACCTTTTAAAACGTTGTCAGAAAACTTCAAGATAGGAGATAAATTGGATGCAGATTACACAAGTACATTATTTAAAGAAAGCCTACATTAAATTACTTTAAGGTAAGAATGAATAGGTTACACTAGGCAGTTATGAACCATTTTAGACCGTGTGTGCTTGGCGTGGCTATGTGCAAACACCTGCTAAGAAAAGAATAAAAGAAAATAAAGAGAAAGGAAAATTAAGTTATAAATACACAGTCAAACACTTAAAAGCTGTGGCATTTTTTTAAAATCACTTTACGTTAATGTTTACTATGATTGTACCCCTAATATTCTCGGCTTTTGCAGAGTTCACAAATTATTTTATCATAAAGTGTGTGTTTTTATGTACATTTGTTAATACAGGTGGAGTTCTTTATCGTTGGAAGCAATCCAAACAGCCGTAAGGTAGGTTTTTTTATAAAACTACTGTTTAGTCATATAGTAACCAAAACAAGGAAACTTACGGACACAAAAGAAAAAATTTTTTTACTTGGATTTATTTTATAATTTTCGCTAAAATTCTTAACGCATGTATTATCTGCTCTACTTCATTACGTCCATAAACAAAACATCTTCTTTCTTGTAGTTGGAATTTTCTCTAACATGATTTCCGTTGTCCTTTTTAACCCATTCACTGCCCAGCACGCACCGGTGCGTGATACAATTATTTTTTATTCTCTCGAGTTTGGTAGCTTATGGGTTAACGCGTGTCTTTTCTGTTCTATTTAGTCCATTAGTCGTCCTTACAGGAGTCTAGCCAACGCTGGCATATAAGCTCCGGCCAACAGTAACAGGTATTGGCCTTAAAATACTCACGTGCTAGTTGTGAGGCATGCAAGCACTATTTGCTGGTACAGTCAGTCGCACATTAGAATGTACATTTTCGTTGCAAAATCACCCCTATCAGAAGTATTTAGGAATGCAGTTGCAGGGCTTAGTTGCATGTACTGTCGTTTAATGAGCTTTTGTTAAAAACTAGCTTGTGAGTAAATAGTGACTTAAGCATTTTGGCCTAGGTTTTTTCTTTTATATGGCGGGCTTTCTCTAGCTACAATCTCGCAAAAGGTATAAAGCCGAATCTTAAGATTGAGTTGACTTAGAAGCTCAATTTTTTCAAAGCTTCAATGGATCATACCTAAGTATTTGATGTTAATTTCGGCTTGAAACCTCTACGCCTTCCTGAAAAAAGGGTCTTGACGGACAACAAAGTGATCCTTTAAGTGCTTTTTTTTCCTTTTGAGGTACGGAACCCTCAAACCAGACATATAATCATACTGATACATGATAATGTTCCTATTAAAAGTATTTCATTCTCTAAAAACAAAAATCCAAACTAACAATATCGCCTCACAAAGATTCCAATAAAACACAATAGCATACACCCACATTATGACGCGAGGTGTCATCCTGACACTAATGACAGATGGCGTTGAAAAATATTTGCCCTCCCTTCAAAGCAGCGGCGCAGAAGTAACGGACGAAGTAGGTACGTCTCCCAAGTAAATAATACATCAAAGGGATAAGTGATTGATGCAAAAGCTAGCGGCGAGGGGGGAGGTGGGGTCGCCAACTATAACGGGCTATTTATTTTGTGAATTGATTTAAATGCCATTACTGATTTTATTAACATCATGTATGATGGGGTCACGCTGCGGACAGTGAATGTATGAGTGGTGTCTCTCCCCAGACACTGGCACACCTACTGTCATGTCCTATACCTGCACACGTGAAGACCTGTTCAACGTTACTGATAATGCTTTGTCGCCGAGTATTGGTCTTTAAAAAATATTGCCAGTGTCGACACGAAAAGCAAAAGAATTATCATCATCATTGGCTTACCTTGTTCCTATTATATTTAATTTTGGGGTCAGCGCAGTAAATTTTTGTCTTCCATATCCTATCTATTGTAAACCTATCTCTTGGATGTTCTGGTGCTGAGAAATTAAGGGAGAATAGGGATAATCTTCACGTTACTTTAATACCTGCTTTTCTGACAACAAGAATCCCTAACTTAAAAACAAAATCTATCAAAAAATACAACCGTAAAAAAGTAAAAAAAGCCTTAATAACTAAAAAGGTTGATTTAGCCATCGGTGCTCAACACTTTCACTCGTCGTTGAATTATCCACTTCATTCACAATCATTTCATTCTTTATACAGAACATTTGTAATTCTTTGTAATCATTCTAGAAATCGTAGCTAAATATTCCAAGTTTTATGCCACTACTGATTTGAAAGTTTAAGATTTTTTTAAATATTTTGAACTTGTTCCTAAAAAGACATTTATTTATTTCATCTTTATTGCACAACTGAAAATTTTGAACAAAAAGTGGACTTAATCCCAAGTGGCATTCTCTGCCAGTCATCATACCTTTGGGCTAAGCAAAAATGAATAGTGGGTGGTGCGAAAAAAAAAGAAGTTAAAATGATTTATTTTTTATCAAGGTATTAATATCATATCATTCAAAAGGCCCCAAGTTAATCACACACATAATGCTAACAGCAGATACGTTCTGTTCTGGAAGTCATATACACACTTTGCCTAAATAAACTAAATCCCCGCTCCCATATAACGGCAAAGTCAATTTCAAACAAAGGTCGCAAACAAAACAGTCTCTGTCCCATAAGTTCCGTTGTGTCCCAAATAGTTCACATCGTGGTCACCCCACTGGCGACACGTCATTAATCTTGGGTTCCGTGTCGGGTTACCGATCGCTTGTTTTGACGAGCGCTCGCCGTCCAATGGCATTTTTGCCCACGTTACCCTAATGGAGTCTGATTTCTACTCTGATTCGAAGAATTCTACTTTTGTGCTATGTCTTCCATAAAGGAATACTTAACTGAATTTGTTTCAATCACTTCTTTAGTCGAATCAAAATGTTCGCTTCTTTTTATCGACTTAACGTTTTAATACAACTTGCTGTGAATTCGAAAACATTTTTTTCATACTTTCACTTATTCTTTTGAAAAATATTATATTTTCCGAAACAAAATTACAAACTTCAATACTACCAAGACATTCACTGATTCGTTAAAATTATAATTCCCGGAGGAATTGCGAAATGTTATCAATATTCAGTAAATTAAGGGACCGACATTTTTGCGACGGCATTTTCGGGACAAAACCTGTGACCTACATCTTTCCAGAGTCCTTGAACACTCTAATACATCTTACTTGTATTAAAATATACGACAGATTGTGGTCACCGGTGACACCCAAACAATATAAATATTTTATATTGTGTCTAGTTTTGTGACAGGACATCATAACTTTCAAGACGCAAATTATAAAGCTGTTTATTCTTTTCTGAAAGCTAACAATTTAAAAGCAATCAAGTTAGGAAGTAAGCCTACAGAAATGTTTAGGCACACAAGTCAAGCTTTTTACATTATAGGTAGATATTTTAGTTCAGCTATGTCAACTTGAGTCTGCATGGGGAACCACCTCATGCTCCAAGGAACATTCAGAGAATTCGGATCTTGGAGTGGTAAATGATCTACCTCCTAGTGGTCCACCCCGGGCAACAACAAATAAAGCTATTAGTTTAATTTAACAGTGTATTTTTATAAAATATTGTATTTTCAACCAGAAGCACTTAATATATCAATTATTAATTTACTTAAAATCTCATTGAATAAAACATTTTGCTTTTACCGGCATTGCACCAAACAAAAAAATAAATAAAACACAGCAAGAATGAAGGTCAACACAAGTATAGGAAAATAACTAAACTTTGAGGTTATAATCGTAGAAAAAAATCATATGTTGCAGATATGCATGATTATTGCAATTGTGCGCGAGCCCAACTCACACTTGCCCGGTTTTTATAATCATGGATGGAGAATATGTGTATAAAAGTCCAAGCCAGACTAATATTTTCTTTTAGTCTGCTACTATTAGTTATTAGTCTAGTACCTGTTTTTGAGAACAAGAAAATACTAGTAATTTTTACACTAGTAACTAATAGCTAATATACTAATATTTTCGTGAAATAGGGCCCTGGTAGCTAACATCCTCCCACCGGAGCCCGGCACCAAGCAGCTTGCTGTGTTCCGACAGTATAATAAGTGAGAGTGGCCAAACTACTAAATAAGCTCGATCCACCAACGACTCTGTCTACGCCACGTCTGGTTAATTGTTTTTTTTCAGAAACTATATATAGTAATAATGCATATATTCACATTTGCCAAACTGCGCAGCAGTTGTCTAGAGTTCAGAGCAAACCCATTCTAATTATTTAAAAAAACTGCAGTTTTCAAAAATATACAGTGCAGATATTTTAGACTGTGGCAGTCCAATCCATACGGGTAAGAAGAAGCAAGGTATAGTCCCGACGCCGTAGCCGACATCAAAAGAAGCCATTTATTCTGGTAATGTCTTATTTCGATCGCAAAAACTCGTGAGCGAAGTTCTTTGTAGTGAAATATTTACGGGTTAAGCGCCGTATTTAGAGGTACAATGTCTTATTGTTGGAACAACGATTAAGAAGCGTGAGTGTGATGTAAAGGTTTCATTCGTTCGCGTTGATTGAGATAGCAGGTTTATTTCGATTTAGTTTTCTTCAAAACAAGATCAAGACAAAGGAGATGACGATGTAATTATTTATGTTTGCATACTTCTATGATAGCTTGCAAGTTTTATTATAAATAAAATATATATGCGCAATGCAGCAAGTGACAATATTCGAGGGACTTTAAATGCGTATACATTGACGCTCTAAGATTTTTATAAATTATTTATTACCTGTAGTTAACCAGAAATGAATATCTAACTTTCAAGTTAGTATCAGTTCAAAGGTTGTGCCCTGTTTAGGTTTTGATTTTATTACATAGTTTATCCTAGTGTAATTTATATAAGCTTCTATGTTAGTTATATCATTCATTTATGTTAGCTTACAGCTATCTTTATGTTGACGACCGTCTTGCGGTAGTGGTTCGCGCTCCGGACTACAGAACCAAACGTTGCGGTCTCAAATCCCGCAATGTGCAAATGTTGTGATGAGCACGTGAATTTGTATATAAGTTATGGATGTTTATAAACGTATATAAGTATGTCTTTGTGTTATCCTAGTCACCATAGCACAAGCTCACGCTAAGTTTGTGGCTAGGTAATTAGTGTGTTTGTTGGTAAATACATATTTCAATAAATTCAGCAGTATATGATCTCAAGAGTACTAAATAAACTTTGTATATTATTTACGTACACATTTTTAGTTCACGAATGACTGGGTACCCACTTATTCATGATTTAATTAAGATGAATGAAACTGACCTATTTAAGCATCCTTGGAAATAGGAGAGCGAGTGTATTTCCGAATTGATGCCACCCGGAGGCTTCCAAGACTCGATTGAATAGGCTCGCTCAGACGGCCTCTTTGATAGGCATAGATCATATCGACGTAATTTGGGTCAAAATATTTTTACAAGCAACGATGGGAGATGATATATTAAACTACAAACAATTCAGTAAGTTAAAAAAGTTTTAGTGCATTTTGTGCTAACCTAATGAAGCCATCAAACTGTTTAAAAAATAAAAATAACTGTAGAATATTCATCGTGAGTTTAATAAATAGTACGTCAAATTTATTCTAGCTAGCTAGACAGGGGCTCTTAAGAAACACTCGAAATACAACCAGTTAAAAAAAAGGATACCATTTAGTTCCCATTGCTTTTGAAACTTCAGGCTGTTGGGGATCAGAAGCAAAGAGTTTTGTTGCAGAGGTAGGTCGCCGCCTTAGACTTAGGACCAATGATCCTAAGTCGGGGTCCTTCCTGGTTCAGAGGATAGCCGTAGCCATTCAGCTAGGGGATTGCTGCGAGTGTTATGGGCACTTTTCCTCCGGGGTTGACATTGTTTTAATTTATTTGTTTTTTTATTTATTATTAATTTCATTTCATTGTAATTTATATTAATTCTAGCTAGAGTGTGGAATTAGTTGCCGGCTGAAATGTTTTCTAAACACTATTATCAGAATGGGCTGTTACTAGTCAGATATAACCCATCCCAGAGAGGCCACGTCGTGGCTTATTAGGTCAAATGTCTGCATACTCATAAAAAAATACCATTTCTTTACCTTCGTATTACCGAACAAATATTCAAATGCAGCATTATCATCGAAACAATTTTCTTGAAAACTATCTATTACGTCTGGATAGGTCTGAAGCAGCTATTTATATAAGGTTACATTATAGTAACGAATGAAACTTAGAGGGCAAAGGCAACGACATTAGCAATTAATGCTTGTGAAAAAAATATATTTTTAAAAGCTAGGTTTCGAGAAAAACGCTAAAACATTTTGATTTCTAATTAAACAGTGTTGATTACTCTCTTGCTTACGTTTGGTACACAATTTTGGTGTATCAGTAAGTCGAAATGAGAGAAACAGAGGCAAAGTCGTAGTTTCTAAGACAAAACAGGTGATCTTAAAAATATTTTTTTTTGTTAGGAAAAAATTAAATAAAAAAATACGCATTTAAAAAAAATGTTCAGGTCCTATTTCTTTGATATAGTAAGAGGCCTAATAAATCGTCACTAGCTAAAATGTAACCTTGATATTTATTTCTTAGATTAGAAGTTGCCCACGACTTCGTCTGCGTAGTTTCGATGAAATTACAAATGAAATTATGCTCTTATTGCGGCGAATCGTGACCTCTTATTTGTACTATGTCGTATGGTAAAAGGAGATCATCATGTATAGTCTCTAAATGACCTGTTTCTAATTTCTGAACTGAAATAAATTAAAACTGTAATGGGTGCTAAAAGATTAGTTCGGCAGATTTCGAGTCTATAACAGTCAAACATACATACTAACAGACAGACGTAAAAAACAGCCAGATAAAAATTATACAATACAATTTTGCTCTCTACTCTTATATATTTTCGTCGTCTGCGGGATTGTTTCATTTTTTTTCAAATCGGCGCACATAATTCAGCCTTCTCCAGTTAATAAAATAAAATAATTAAAGCTTGTACACAGAACTATTCTTAAATACCAAAATATTTAGTCACATGTTTTTCAGTTAACAATAAATTCCGTTAAATTAAAATAATACCAAATGCCACCAATAATACCAAGTCCCACCGGATGACACAGTCGATTAATTTTTGTAAATGAAATTTGATTTAATTTCGAAAAAATCAGAATATTATTAAAATTAGGTACAAAACCTTACTTGCTTGAAAATATTGCAAACCAAATACTAACCGCCCCATAGAATCATCTAGAACAGTCCAAGAAACTAGGTTACAAACTAGTTCTATGTCAGGAACTAATTGGTCGGTCTTACACCAAGCGACACCGCTCGTTTATTTTGGGACATCTTCGGTATTTCCGACTGCAATGCGTCTCTTCAAAGAATTTCCTATTTTGGACCGGCTTTTAATGAACCTGATTTACCGTCGGATAATCGTTACAAATGCCAGAAAACTTCCAAGCATTCGCAGCGTGAGACCAGTAATGTGAGAGATGCAAGAGCAAAAGAAATGGCTCCCAAATCTCGAAGAAGTCAAGCCGTAAATATTGCACTCTGAAACCAATAAATAGAAGTTAACTAAGTCGAAGCGTGATCTTGTCCACTAGACACTGCTTCAAAACAAGTTTATTACACTTATTAATTCCAACTACAAAGGAAACTAGTCTTTATTTTGATGAGCATAGAAATTTGTTAAATCTTAACAAGATGCAAAGTTAGAGTTTCGTTGTTTTGAGTCCGGCCCTGTCGTCCCTCGGGCGTAAATTGGGTTCGAGTACGTTTCAAGTTTACGGAGGGTTTTGGTAAAATAATAACTAAATATAGTCGTGGGAACGGGGCGTGTGGCGCGATAGCAGACAAGGTTTTTCAGCTTATCGGGCAGGCATATCCTTTGACCTGGATCATCGTCGGCTCAACTAGCTGACATGGTATTGTACGGATTAATAATATTTCTCAATAAGTGTTATTTAAGATAGTTCTCCGTAATTTTTTAGACTATCCTCAACACGAATGTTATCTGGAAGAAGGCTTAGACCCAAGTTTACCAATTTTTAATAAACATCGATTGACGGTTAGTTTGACAGAATTCCTATACAAAATATGTCAAATGATGCTAAACCAGTTGATTAAAAGCTAAACATATGTTGGTGAACTTTTGGCTTAATTTTGGAAATGTACCTAGGTATACGGTGTGTAGTGTGCAATAAAGAATAATAATCTATCTATTATATCGATCTATCGTCATACATCTATCATTAAAGGTTAGATACCTATTGATGCCAATGTTCAATTTGGATATTTAAAGAAAGGGCAGGGGCATGAAAAGTGCCGATCAATTTTTTGTTGACCCAAAATAGTTTTGATCACTTTTAAATAAACACCTTTTAATTAGTTTTTAAAACGGACTTCCGCCATTGTTTTGAAACATAAAGTGCCTTAAAAATAATATTGCTGTCAATATAAGGGAATCATGGATGTACTTAAAAATACACTAAGCGGCACAAAAATTGGGCCATCAAGTAATTTTCATACAAACATACTTACTTCATAGGGTCACAAATTATAAATGTACTTGTACAACTGAAATCATGTTGGAGTCAATAAATGGGGTAAATGTTCAGTTCTAAATAAAGCTATTCAATTAGCTAAAAAAAAAAAAAAAAAAAAAAAGACCAAACGTCAATGTATGGTCTGGATCTAAGTCTGAATTTTAAAATAATTAAGTCGTGCGAGCTTCTTATTGACCTTTATTTTCCGAAGCCTGCACTGTTTTGCACCCCCGTGCATGGGGATAAACCATACGCACGCGCTTTTAATACAGTAAATAAGGTTTTCAAAATCAGCTGTTTTGGTATCCAAGGACGCCATTCTGTGTTTTACCGTTGCCTAGCACCTGCTTTCTAACAACCAATTAAATGCATCGGACTGGTTTGGGCTGTCTCGCGCATGCATCTTGGCGACCAATGATACCATCGGAGTGATCGGCTGCCTGGCAACGTCTTTGTGTTTTGACTTTACTGCTGTCAATTGTGTATTTTGTAATTTTTGTGTTTTGTACGTTTATTTTGTCTTTTTTTCCTCTTGTATGCTCTTTAAGGATTGTATATAGTAAGTATAACTAGTTTTTATAATCGTGTTTTGGCGCCTTTCATAATACTATGTCACAGTCTTCTGGCAGTGCTGGTGATGCTAATTTGGTACAATGCCCTCATTGCTCATTTCCGCGATTCTTTAGAGGTAATAGAGGTCTAAAAATTCACATTGGTAAATCCCATAAACCAATAGACAACGAAATTACCGCTTCTTCACAAGATTTATCAAATCAACCTCTTTGGCAATTACTCGGTAATCTCAAAAATTCACTACCCGTAATAAAAAGAATCCCACGAAGTGCTCGTCAACAAGTTGCTTCCTCTCTTTCTCAGTGCGTTGACCGTGTAATAAATGAAAATTCTACTGATAGCTGGTCATATCTTTAAACGTTTGCTTACAGAATTTTAAGTGTCACCCAAACTCAAAACAACAGCATAGATAGATCCCTTACCCAAAAAATCAAAGAAAACTGCCGATCCATAAAACACTTTAATGATTTAATAATCCCTCCTTTTCGGTCTCAAAATTCTAATCATTCCTTGAAATTAATAGAATCAAAAATAAGCGATGGTGATCTTAGGGGTGCCTCTAACCTACTTTTTAGCAGTGATGTCATTGCTCCCTTCTGCCAGGAGACTTTTCTTGCTTTGGAAAATAAACACCCACCTTCAGCCACCTCTCTGCATCTACCTGTGCCTCCTGCTCCAAATGATTCGCATCTCTTGGTTAGAGAGGATGATGTTCTTGCAGCCATATTTTCATTTAAGAGTGGGTCTGCTAGTGGTTTAGATGGTTTGTCTCCACAACATCTCAAAGATTTGCTTTCACCCTCTGTAGGAGACACAGGTAGAACATTATTACAAAATTTAACCTTGCTTTTTAATTTAATGCTTGCGGGTAAGGTAAATGGGAAAATTACAAGCATTCTATACGGTGCCAACCTCGTGGCTCTTAAGAAAAAAGATGGCGGAATCCGTCCCATCGCAGTTGGGTCCACTTTTCGCCGGATAGTCTCTAAACTGTGCTGTAAATCTGTTAAAAATTATTTGTCTACCGAATTTCAGCCGATCCAGCTTGGTTTTGGCGTCAATGGCGGTTGCGAAGCAGCTGTCCATGCCGTTCAAACCTTTCTGAAGCAAGACGCAGGGGAAGTGGTTTTGAAGGTGGATGTAAAAAACGCTTTCAACTCGGTGGATAGAGGAGCAATGTTATCACAGATCCTTAATAGAGTTCCAGATATATATAAATATTTATGGCAATGCTACTCTCAGCCATCAAAGCTTCTTTACAAAAACAAGCTCCTCTCTTCATCGGTTGGCTGCCAGCAAGGCGATCCCCTTGGGCCCGCTATTTTTAGTTTAGTTATTCATCCCATTATTTCCTCTCTTACTTCTAAATTAAATATTTGGTATTTAGATGATGTAAATGATGAATATTTAGACACATCACCACCAATGGTACCATTGGTGGTGATGTGTCAACTGTTCTCTCTGATTTAGAACAGCTTATTTTGAAATTCAAAGATATTGGCCTTAATCTAAATTTTTCTAAGTGTGAGCTTTTTATTCCAGATTCGAAATTCTCTCATCTTGAGAAACAAAATTTAATTTTAGATTTTTCTACCCTTGCACCCAACATCAAAATTGAAAACAAATCATCCCTACGTCTCCTTGGTGCCCCAATTTTTGAGGAAGCTTTTTCTTTTTTCATACAAGAACAAATTACTAAATTTGAACAGTCATCTGAAAAACTCTTCCAAATGAATCCCCACATGGCTTTATTTATCATTAGATTTTGTACTTTTGCACCCAAGTTTACTTATTTCTTACGTTCTACTCATTTTTGGCTCTTTCCAAATTTACTAGACAATATAGACAACCTTTTGCAGGTAACTTTAGGCAAAATTCTAAATATAAAATTTTCGGGCCAGTCATGGACTCAAGCCACTCTCCCCATCCGTTTTGGTGGTCTTGGTACGAGAAAGGTGTCCAGTATCGCTCTACCAGCGTTTCTTTCTTCCGCTCATGCTACGTCCAACCTCTTTATTGACATTCTGCGTCCTTCATTAGGAGCAGTGGAGTTGGCGTATCTGGCGGAGGCGAAAAGTGCATGGTCAATGGCGTGCCCTGGGACAGACCTCCCTTCGTTACCATCCTCCCAACGGATGTGGGATGAGCCTCTCTGCTTGAGTGTTCAGAGGGAGCTTTTGGCTCACTCTGAGAACGCAACAGAGCGTGCTCGCTTGCTGGCAGCTTTTCGGATAGAGTCTGGCTATTGGTTACAGGCACGACCTGCAGCTAATATTGGGACTCTCTTCGATAGGGTTACTCTTTCCATTGCTGTGAGTTTAAGAATTGGCGCCAACACAAATCAGCCCCATCGCTGCCGATGCGGAGATCTTGTAAATGAATTGGGGCATCATGGTCTCTCTTGCCTATTTAGCGCTGGCAGGGTCTCCCGCCACGCGAGCATCAATGACGTCATCCGCAAAGCTCTTGTCGCCTCCAATGTGCCGGCTGTGCTAGAGCCACCTGGCATTTTTCGTGATGACGGCAAGAGACCTGACGGCATGACGCTCATTCCCTGGAAGCGGGGACTTTCCCTTGTATGGGATGCCACATGCGTGGATACGCTCGCGCCGTCCCATGTAAGTGGTACTTCTTCCGCTGATGGCGCGGCGGCAGGCTCTGTAGAATCCTTAAAAAGGCGCAAATATGCAGCCCTCAATGATAGCTACATATTTGTGCCTTTTGGCGTAGAGACCATGGGCTCTTGGAGTCCCTGTGCCCTTAGTTTTTACAAAGATCTCTGCAAAAGGCTAACTGATTCTACTGGTGATCAAAAGGCTGGCAGCTACCTTGGGCAAAGAATCAGTATTGCTATCCAGAGGGGCAATGCTGCCAGCCTTTTTGGGCACCATTCCTTTCGGCACTGCTGGGGCTGATGCTTTTTATATTTTGTAAATATATATATATTTTTACATTACTTTTAGTTAAGTTTTAGGTTATTGTATTAGTTTTAATATTTGTATTGTAATCATAATTAATTATTTTTAAACATAGCATAGGTTATGCACCTCTAGATATAAATAGTTAATTCGTTAGATAATAAATTGCCTACCTTAGTAGGTTTACATATTTGTGTTTTTCATATTTTTAAATAAAAAAGCTACAGAACCTTATTATATTGTATATGTCATCTTGTAATACCCATGCTTATGAACTAATAAATGATATGATATGGTGTGATAATATTGAAACCAGATTTTTATTACTTCAGCACTTTTATATACGCATCGTTTCGTTTTATACGAGTATTATTCTCAAGGCCTTTTAGTAAATATATGAAACCTAGGGTACAATAACACGCACGTCGGAATAAAACACAATAAAAGCATTTTCAGAGAACCTCGATCGTAGGATTTATTTGAAACATAAAAATAGTCTGTCAGTTCGATATGAACTCTAATGTTTCATCTGGGTTTCCCTTGGGACTTGTTCGTCTTCATAAGAATTATTTTATTGGGAATCGTCAATTATTACCAAGGTTCCAAAATAACAAAATGCTACGATAATAAGCAATGGTAAAAGTATTGAACCACTTTCATAATTAAAAATATTTGAAATCTGCCAACAAAATCAAAAGTTATGGTAAGCTAACCTGTTTTGGTAACTTACTATAATTTTAGATGCAACAAAAAAGAACCAGCATTCTCATGATTGCATCTATCGAAAAACATACTTAGCAACAGTAACCGTTTTATTCGAAATGGGTTTGCTCTTGACTCTAGACTAAGCCATACGTGGCGTAGACAGAGCCGACGGTGTAGCGAGCTTACCCATCAGGTTCTGACAATCCCACTCACCAACGGAACACGGCAAGCTGCTTAGCGCCGGGCGGGCTCCCTTGGGAGGGTGGTAGCTACCAGGTTGCACCTCACAGAGCCTACCACCGCTGATAAGATCGGTCAGCCCTTGCCCAAGGTGAACCACTATATCAAAAACTAAACATTACTACAAACTAAACTAAAATTTTTAGCGTACATCATAACAAACAGTGACTGACAGAAAAATTCACATATCACAAAAGGTTTTTCTATAAATATTGTTTGTAGGTAGGTAGTAGGTACTTGCATGTAAGTAGCAGCCGATATACAAATAACTCACCCCCCCCCCCCTTTACATGTATGGAGAGGTACCCTTAAAAAGGGGTAAATATTTTTTTTTTGTATTTTTAAAAATGAGATCTATATGTGAAGTATCCTCGAACCAAGTTACATGCACATCAGTCCATAAACGTAGAAGATATTCTGCTGTGACAGACTAGGACACACGGACTGAACGATCTTATAAGGGTTCCTTGTCGGACTACGGAACCCTAAAAATGTATGATGTGAAGAAATCGCTAAAAATATTTGTTTCTTACGTTTACGCGAATTGTTGAACTCATTTAAACACAATTTTACGGATTACTTCGCGATTTATTTACATTTTATTTTAAACCTGACGTTTCGAACACTTTACAGCGATCGTGGTCACAGGGAGATTCATGAGTCTCCCTGTGACCACGATCGCTGAATCGCTAAAAAGGTCGCCATTTTATACTATTAATATTCTGTGGTTGAATGATAGCTTAAAATCTGTGTGTTATTAATAAACCTACATACTCTAAGAACTAACAAGTGTTTAGCCACCTCAGAGTTTTAATAAAGATGTAGATATGAGCAAAAGAAGAAATAATGCAAAGTTTCAAAACGTCTAATGTGTTATTTGAAATGTGAAATAATATTTTTCTGCCTGAATTTCAGAGATCTTTAAAATTCCGTCTCCCGCTGAATCATCTTTGTGAGTGAATGCTTTAAACTGCATATCGTTATTTTTAGAATTCAAATCACACAATATTTATAGCGCTTGAGGTGCTTGTGGCGCAGTGGCGGCAGCGCTTTGGTAGTGATACCAAAAGTTAAGCAACCCACGGCGCGGTCGTGATTGGATGGGTGACCATTCCGACCATTTAAGTGACGTCCATGACAAGCATCTCCGTGCTTTGGAAGGCACGTTAAGCAGTTGGTCCCGGCTAATATCTGTGGTATTAGTCGTTAAGCCTAGTCAGAGGCCCTAGGGCGGCTTGATAACTTCTGACAGTAAGGTTTGTCACTTGCCTTACATACACCCCTCCACCAATCCGCACTGAGCCCGCGTGGTGAAGTATGGCTCGTTCCTCCTCATAGTTGAGGTGAGGCCTTTTCCCAGCAGTGGGATCTAATAGGCTGACTTATTATAATATTTATAGTGTTTGTGTTATTTGAACATTTTTGTATCTGTTCGCATGACCTTGAAGTCACCTTTGACGTCAAATAGCTTAACAAGCTCGCCAAAGCAAGAAATTCGGATACCAAAGCGTAAAACATACCAATCAAGTTAAGCCTTCACGTATCATGTTTCCTGACACAATAGAAAATAAAATGTTGTCAACCCACCCGCGGGTCTAATGGGGTTTGGTTAAAGACTGTCGAAACAACTCTCGTTTGACGACTGGTTTAACATACTTAGGGCCACTTGCAGCTAACGCTTAATCACGAATCAGCGCCATTCTGTCTCTGTCATATGCTCGGCGATGACAAAGACAGCATGACGTCAAATCGAGATTAAGCGTTTGCTGCAGGTGGACCTTAATGACTGTGGTTTCCTGCGACTTCGTCCGGCCAATAGTTGGATTATATTTTTATATCACGACAAAAAGTAGCCTATGTGGGGACATAGGCTACTTGGTATGAAGATAGTTAGAGACAGAAATTTCATTCAAATCGGTTCAGCGGTTTAAGGGGTAACAAACACACGGACAGACACACTTGCGCATTTATAATATTAGTATTAAACAGATTTTATCATATTCAAAACTGCCTACTACACTAAAACACCTGCAAAATCAGGCATGTATAATTCCTTCAAATCGAAACTCTTCCTCTCAACTAAATTTGTATTTTAAAACCATGAATAAAATAAATATTCAAAGATTACCTTACAAAAGTATTAAAATAATATTCAAATTAATTTAGGGGTAATAAATGGAACAATAGGTAAGTACATTCTTGTCACCAAATCTTTCCAAACTCTAAAACTATTAATTCCTCAATTTAATGAGCAGAAAATCACTAGAATACATATTCGGGGTAGTACATACTTCCCCGAAGTCTGGGTATAAATCGTGATAACAGCTATTTAAGGGCGTATTGTCAAAATGCATCAAGCGCCTGGCATTCGGGGCATGTGCGTGGAACATGCGTTATTCCCATCATGCTCCCATCATTGCCAAGCTTATTTGTTTACCATACTGCAAATGGAGTCAGTAGGACAAGTTGGAGGTTCTGGTGTCAAATAAAAGAAGGTAGTGCAGGGTTGAAATCATGGTTAACCAAAGGCAAAGATTCGTATATTAACTGTGCCGGTTTCAAAATTATACTTAGTTTTTTTAGGATGGACATTCAATCATCAATGTTAGGTATCCGTGAATTTTTTAACGATTTGAAAAGATTACTAAATGCGTTTTTTTGTATTTATTTTGCGGTTAAACTACTCCAAAAAGTTAATGTAAGTAAAAATAATAAGGTAAATAAGGTATAGTAAAACACAACCTTCGTGTGTTTATTTACAGCGTTAACCGGTTCCAGGCCACAGCATGCACCGAAGCGAGATAACAATTGATTTTCTATTGTGTCTCAAAATCGACAGCGAATGGGTAAAATAGACTGGTAATCATAACCGAGCGACACCACTAAAGTATCAGATATAGTTATCTAATAAAACCATATTGTATTTCCGTTGCACTCCATCACCACCGAGTCATTAATTTAATAAAGTTTACAACCATTAACACTAACGCTAACCATTACCCAAATACTGTGTCGTTTACACTGTGCCGGCACGCGCCATGCACGTGTCTCCCCTCATCACAGCTCATGGACAGACACGATAGCTATTTATAAATCGTATAGCTAGTAGCTACAGGGTACGGGGGCGAGTGACAAAAACAACTTCAATTGCGCCGGTTATAAAATAACATAAAATACCTATGTCTACGGTCGGTACCTATTTTTTAGGGTTCCGTAGTCCGACAAGGAACCCTTATAAGATCGTTCAGTCCGTCCGTCCTAGTCTGTCACAGCAGAATATCTTCTACGTTTATGGACTGATTTGCATGTAACTTGGTTCGAGGATACTTCACATATACACGTAGATCTCATTTTTAAAAATACCAAAAATTTAAATTACCCCTTTTTAAGGGTACCTCCTCATACATGTAAAGGCGGGGGTTAATTATTTTTTTGAGTGCACCCTCTTGTGTGGGGTATAAGAAGCAAGATTTTTTAGTGATTCTTACTATTAAGTTACTAAGTGAACTCTCAGGCTAAAAACATGAAAATTTAATACAGATTAAAACTAATTTAAGCTACTGATCTACGTGTAGTATGTGTCACACAACCGAGCTACAGTCACGGACGCGACCGCTTAAGACTTTAATTGGCCTTATGGTAATGCTGTAATAAATAAATAAATAAATAAATGTGGACAACATCACATACATTGTTCAGATCCCAAAGTAAGTAGCTAAAGCACTTGTGTTATGGGAATCAGAAACAACGAAGGTACCACAAACACCCAGACCCAAGACAATATAGAAAAATATTTTTCTACATTGACCTGACCGGGAATCGAACCCGGGACCTCAGAGCTGGCGACACCACGAAAACCGGTGTGTACACCACTCGACCACGGAGGTCGTCGTCGTAATGTAAGCAGCGTGTACGGAAAATTCGCGTTTTGTGAATAAAATGTGCTGTTTATTAGTTACGACCCGTGCCGGCTTACTACGGGTGCAATTCAAGAAATCATAATGTCAACGTCACTCAGTAATAATGAAGCTTTGGCCAGGTGTAAGAAAACTTACGCAAATATTTTAGCTATAAAAATTACATCTTAAAATACAGTGTGTGTGTGTGTGTATATGTGTGTAAATGTTGTGTGTACTATATTGATCTTAATGCTGTGCGAAGGCCTCGCCTCATGAGTAGGTACGAGTACGAGCCATACTCCACTACGCGGGCTCAGTGCAAATTTAAAGAGGGGTGCGTCTATAAGGCTAGTGACCAACTTTACTGTCAGATGTTGTCAGATATTATGCATCACAGTAATCAAATCCAATATTCATTTTAAAAGTATTTTTTGCTAGATAAAACGGATCTACTAATAAGAACCTTACAGCGATGCTTATAGATTAATGGGGACGTATTTAAATTCATTCGTTTTGCCGACGATATTGCAGCCATTGCAGAAAACAGATTGGAGTTGGAAGAACTGGTTACAGAAATGGACACTATTTTTGAAGAATTTGGTCTCAAAATTAACATAAATAAAACAAAAACACTAATTGCTTCTAAAAAGGAAAAATATAGCCCTATCTCAATAAATAACACAAAAATAGAACAGGTTAAAACCTTCAAATATCTAGGAAGCTTGATAACTAGTGACTCCAGATGTACACCAGATATAAAAGCAAGGATAGCGATGGCGAGACAAGCTTATGATGCCAAAAGCACCTGCTCAAGGCCAGAATATCAAGCAAAGTTCGCAAAAAACTTGTTAAAGTGTACATTTGGAGTATAGCACTCTATGGATGTGAAGCGTGGACATTGACAAAGAGGGACAGAGAGAGACTGGAAGCCTTCGAGATGTGGTGCTGGAGGAGAATCGAGCGTATAAGTTGGACGGAGAAGAAAACAAATGAAGAAGTTTTGTCTATGGTTAGGGAAAAAAGGAGATTGATGGAAACAATAGTGTGCAGGAGGGGACGAATGTTAGGCCACCTGATTCGACACGACAATTTTATTAAAACGATAATAGAAGAAAGAATAGAAGGAAAAAGGAAGCGAGGAAGACCAAGAATAAGCTACATGCAGCAAATAAAAGAAAAGATAAATGTCGGGTCGTATCAGGAGGTTAAGAGAAGGGCGGAAAGCAGAGAGGAATGGAAAAAAACTCCACCGACAAGAGCCTAGCTCTTAAATTTGATGATGATGATAAAACGGATCTATAGAATAAAAATATTTATTTTCAAAATTTAAACTACCCAATCAAATCACAGGCGGCGCCCGCACCGTACAGGTCAGGTACCTTCTCGTCTACCCCCGCAGCCCTCTATCCTGCAGGCAAGGACTTAGTTAGGCGTCGGACTATAGATACGGTTTTCATTCAACTGATTGGTTACGGAGGCTCTTATAATAAATACGCATTTTTACACTTAATTACCGCATTAAAACACAATTTTACGGATTACTTTGCGATTTATTTACATTTTATTTAATACCTGTCATCTCGAACACTTTACAGCGAATGATTGAACGGGTAATAAAATAAGTTCATAAAAATTAAAACTTAGAACTAAGCGTAATTAAATTAAATTAATACTTTTTTAATAACAATGTCAACAAATATTATGCCAAGAACTCATTAATCATTAAAATTGTGTTTTAATGAGTTCAACAATTCGCGTATACGTAAGAAACAAATATACTTAATTACCTTCCAGCGTAAGTCCTAAGTACTAACGTGTAATAAAACCAGTCTCTTCTAACCAAGAAAGTAATTTATAAATCTGTATTCTTATTTGTTATTCAACTTACTTATGTCGAGACAAGTTGAAGTTACAAAGTACACATACTTACTCTTAATTTTCAAAAGAAACAAAATTACTCGTGCGGTTTCAGAAAATATTTCTTTGGGCACATATTAATTTTGCTTAAAAACTTTCGTCGCATTGTTATGTTAAAATTGTAATGAATAAATTTATCCAAAGAACTCTTGTTACATGTATTTTTAAAACAATTTTAGTTGCGCAAATAATGACAAGTACTACTTAAATGAATTTTGATAATATTCTTTTGTGTAATTACGAACTATTAACATGTTTTGACAGTTATTTAAATAACAGAGTTAAATAAGACAAAAGTGTGTAATTTTGCCTTAGTTAAAAATAAATGTTTGATAGAAATTAGACAGAAGTACTTAAATAAAGCTTACATAGCCAGTTTAACAAGATCAGAAATATTTATAAAACCCATAGCATAATTTAACTAGAAATAAGTTTTGAACCTCAATCGTGAGATATTTCAGAAAAATCATTATCCATAGTGAATCATGGATTAAATTACTAACGAGAAGATACGGCATTAGCACTTCATTTGGTCCGACAAAATAAGGTCATGCCATGTTCTCAATGTGTCGACCATCTTGGCGTAGTGGTTCGCGATCCGGACTAAAAAACCAGAGGTTGCAAGTTCAAACCCGCAATGGGCAAACGTTTGTGTGATGAGCACGAGCATTTGTACATACGTCATGGATGTTTATAAACGGTATATAAGTATGACTATCCGTTATCCTAGTCACAATAGCACAAGCTCACGCTTAGTTTAGGGATAGGTAATTGGTGTGATTGTTAAAATAATTTATTTAGTTGCTAGTGGTTCCCCGCGATTTCGCCCATAAGAGTTGTATTTTCCATATAAACTTTCAGCCCTCATTTCCCCCCTTAATATTTTTATATCGCGACAAAATTTTGCCTATGTCCTTTCCAGGGTCTTGAACTGTCTCCACACCAAATTTCATTTCAATCGGTTTAGTGGTTTAAGCGACAAGAGGTAACAGACAGACATACAGACACAGTTTCGCATTATATTATAGTATGGATCAATAATCACTGTTTGTTTAGATGTAAATTACTAACCTAATTACTAACCATTATCGGCGAAGGTTCTAGGAAGTGGCAGACCTAGAAAGAAATGGATGGATTGTATAAAACAAGATATGATAGTGAAAAGAGTGGGTGATTCAGTGACGAATGAGAGGATAGTATGGAAGAGAAAAACATGCTGCGCCGACCCCATATAAACTGGAAACAGGGCAAAAGAATGATGATGATCGGCGTAGGTTCTTATGCAACGGTGAATTAAATCTATTTTATATTGATTAAATTAATGTCCTCCTAGCCGAATTTCGACTACGGCGGCCTATCTCAACAGAGATTATCCAACTGCGCGGGACATATTATAGTGCACAAGTGTGTGCGCAATACACAGGTACACTCTCTATTCATTTACGCTCATAATTCGTTGAGACGGCAGTCTGACATCACCGTAGAGAGATCAGGCCCAGGACCAACGGCTTAACGTGCTTTCCGAGGCCCAGGGGTGTTCACACCACCAACTTCCTGACTCCGAGGATGTGTCTGAGTTTTTTCAAGACAGAAAAACCCAACACTCTGGGCCCGACCCGGGATTTGAACCCGGGACCTCGTGGATAGTACCCAGCGTGCTGACCACTAGACCAACGAGGCAGTCAATTGATTCAATTATGAGCATTGTTAAACTGGGAACAGAGCAAAAGAATGCTGATGATTGGCTTAGGTTCTTATGCAACGTGGAGTTCAATTAACTTTTTATTGATGCCATTAATTTGGTCCCTATTCCCACACAAATCCCCACTTAGGCTACTTTCACACTGTGGCGGCGCCATCCGGATACCGGACACCGGATATGGTGTCAAATGCGGCGCGCCGTTGACTGACGTGTGTAAACACCACCCGACAGTGTCATGGATGTGAAGGAAATAAAAATGTAGGGAACACGTTATGGAGGAAATATTATCCTTGTTGAAACAATAAAATAGGGCAAACCTTTGGGTTAGGTTTGTTGATGTATGGGATTGGCTTCTATTGATTGCAGTGTGAGTAAAAAGTTTTCCACGTTTGATGGTAAAAAAGGACTGCATAAGTGCATTTGTCCCGTGTTTTTATCGAGACGGAACTAAACAGAATATTTTAGAAGTATCGTCTCATAGAACATTATTTTTTACTAGCTGACGCTGTGAACTTCGTATTGGTTTAGGGCAGAAATGGTTTACTATTTAAAATTTATCATTTTTCCCTGCATGAATTAGGGTCCCTCAGTACATAAAAAAAACCAAAGTTTCTCTCCAGCGCCCAACTTTATGTAGAACGTCTTTGGTGGAAACCCAGGTTTAATCACCATAAGTGAGGATTGGCAGGACACATTGGTCAAATATGAGTGCCTTTTGATCGGTCTTCAGATTCATCTTGAAGGCGAAATCGCGGTTGGAATAGGGTATACCTTACTATTTGTCAAAAAAAACTGGCCAAAAGCGAATCATACTTGGGTGCCTATACAACATTAGACACTATACTATGATCTTTTTTGGCTTAAAACGGTAAAAAATCACGTTTCAATTTATTTTTAAAGTTTATATACAACTTAATATTCTATGGTTATTAAGTGCAACAGGCAGACACTTATATCTGCCTGTTGCACTTAATAACCAGCAAAAACCGGCAAATGAAACACGTTTGTTGTTTGGGAGCCCCTTTACATAGGTACTTTTATATATTTTTTTTATTTGAGTTTATATGCATATTGATAATTTATTAAAATTTCAACTGTCTAGTCTACAATATTACGGTTCATGAGATACAGACAGCCTGGTGACAGACATAAAGACAATGGAGGCTTAGTCCGTTTTTACCCTTTAGATACGGATCCTTAAAAAATATTCTTGCAAAGAGATAAACATTCGTTTTTCACACTTGAAATACGCAATACACTTATAGTCATTATGGCGTGTGAAAGTTACGTTTTTTAGGGTTCCGTACGCAAAGGGTAAAATCGAGACCCTATTACTAAACCTCCGCCGACTGTGTATCTGTCTGTCTGTCACTAGCTGTATCTCATGAACCGTGATAGCTAGACAGCTGAAATTTCACACATCACAGATGAGGCCGCTATAACAACAAATACTAAAAACATTTTCTCAGTAAAAAGTTGATTAATTCAAAAGAGTTGTTTACAAAAATCTCCGGTCATTGATACCATTCAAATAATCAGAACAGCTCATTATAAATAGAATTGACAAAAACATCAACCGTATCGTGTTTGGGACGAAACACAATAGCTCCGGAGCGGAACGGTCTCGAGTGTTTCAAAGGTCGAGATTGTGGACCAAACGATACAATGTAAATCGATCTTAATACAAAGGAGTCTGCTTTACTGAAACCTTTGACCACAGTGGAGTAGAGCTCAGTAGCACTGCTTGGTCCGGCACACGGCAGCCCCACATCAACTTACCCTGACTTGTCATTTTTTTTGCCACTATTTTTCAACCTTATGCTGATCCCTAGAGTTCCATATAATTTAAAATAGTATTTACAGATTTGGGTAAGTTGATGCGGGGCCTACTACACATCCGCGGATCCGACCGGTTGGTACTTGGTAAGACTGTCACACAATCCGGCCACATAACAGATTAGCTCGAGACTACATACTCCATGGGCGAAATTTAAATTCAGTCTCTCTCTTTCTCTGCCAAACAAAGGAAACTCTTTCTTTACCTTTAAAGTTTTGAACGCGTTAGACTAAACAGCTTTGAGTTGCTAAGGAAATAAAAAAACCCATACACAATTTGGTAGGGATGTCATTCTATGGCGACTAAAGTTAGACTAAAACACGCTAAAGTTTGTAAAAATACGTAAGAAATCGAAAACAAACAAAAAGGGAGATTTCGTTTGTGTACGAGTAGCAGAGAAAACTTAAATTTAATCTTAGATTGATTATATTTTCGAATCCATTCTGCGTCGCGTCGACGGTTTTGAGATAAAGTATACTCGATAGAAAGATAGGCAAATATCTAGGTGAATCTGACGGAAGGTATTTAGGGCTGCACGATCTGAATTGCACTTTATTGTATTGTAGCAGGAGTCGTATTTGTTTTAATGATCTTATGGAGTGATTCTTCTGTATTTGTATAGTCTTATATACTTGTCAGTGTTACCGAATAAGGTATTTTGTGTTCGAAACGTACATAAAGTACATCTGAAAACAGTTTTATACAGAGTTTTATATGTTTAGGATGCTGTTGCGGTTTTGTAGCGCGTCAGGAATGTTTGCGGATGCTGGCTTAGATGGGTTTGCAGCCATCTTACGCAAAAGAACTGTGTCTTTGATGGGCAGACTTCGTGGCAGCGCTAACGGCCTCCTCACTGTTATTGCTGGTCGGGTGCAGGGTTCATTTTTGGACTAAGTTACATGTGAACCCTAAACCTAGTGCATATTTATAATTACTAACATTAGTTACTAAGTTATTTTTGTGATACTAACCCATATGGATGTAATTTCTGAAATAAAATTATTATTATTATTATATTATTAAAACAATAAATTGGTAGGTAATCTATTAAAAATCACTAGAAACATACAATTTTATGACTCAAGAGTATATAACTGCATGTTTTCATCGTTAAAATATTTACGAGTCTATTTGTTTCATTTTTGATACTACCAATTTTTATTTAAACTTTTCTCGTGAAGGTTTTCGTAAACTCATTTATGCTTATTATTGAGGTATTATGGTGATGTTATTTTAATGCCTACAGGGTCTATCTGCGTTGTTTCCGAAACTTGACCGAGATTAAACTTTTATCCTCAGAAGGTGCCTGTTATGACTTATGATCTATAAACTTATTTCGATGATACTTGAACAGTAATTGCAATAAAAACTCAAAATTAACTCAAAGATGAAAGTAATTAAGTATAACAAATCAACAAGTTACTTCGGTCGGGAAGTTAAGTACGGTTTAAGAACTTTATTTTCTTAAAAGAATAAGTAATCTTTAGAGCCAGCCTTGATATTTCATATAGCAAGGATATATTCCTATGTATTTTTAAAACGTATAGAAGGTCATCTAGATCCGAAACCATAGAAAATATATTTTTTATTGACCCAATCGGGGATTGAACACGGGACTTAAGAGATAGCGACACCTTGAAAATTGGTGTGCGAGCCACTTGACTATGCGGCAGTCGTCAATTAAGATTAAACATTTGTATCGAAGCCGTAGAATTCATTTTAACAACATTTTTTGCACCTGACCTCTATAGGTATGTTGAATTTCCGTCTTTTCTGAACTTTGTGCGTAAAGGAACACAGAGCGCATATGTGTTTAGTGCACATACTTGTGCATAATAAATAATAACTCCCGCACAGTTATTGGCCCATCCCAGTTGAGGTTGGCCCCTGGGAACAAAATTCGGCTAGGAAGATGTTAGAATCGTTCAATACAATGAAACAACAGTTGGCTAACAGCATGCGTAGGAGTGAAAACTTCTCAATAATCGATCGAACGATCTACTACCAATATAATTTACACACATCAGCACTGTCTAGGGGTATACAAAACATTGTATTATTATATCCAAAATATTCCTAGACAGTGTTGGTTAGTATATTTTTGTAACAAAAATGAAACATCGTTCAAGAAACTTAAAAAATCATATTGACGTTTGTGTTTAATTAATTGATATACTGGGAGTTGCTTTGGTCAGCGTCCTCCGACTCAGGGATGGTGGTATGAGTTATGTTAATCCTGAAAAAATAATTTCTTTATAAGAAAACTTCTTCTGATAAAACTTAGTGACTATTCCTGTAACTGGGTGATAGTTTTTTTTTTTTAAATAAATAGGCGTTTGATCGAAATTTCGCCTGATAGAAAGTGACTATGCGGCCGAAGACGGCTCAATTCTGACTAATAACAGCATTCACTCTTTTGTTAAAGGAATTTAGATCATAGTGTTTATGAAAAACTTCAGCCGGCAACAAATTCCACTCTATGGCCGTAAGAAAAAAAAAACGTCGATTTAAAACGTTTGGTGCGCATAAGTGGTATGTCAACGACATAAGGGTGGAAACTCCGCCTGCATCTTATGTCCCGATAGTAAAATGGGGCATCAATAATTGATTATTCATTCGTGAAATTTCTTTGCACACTTGCCGAAATCAGGCCTGTGTATCTTCCCGCGTAGGTAGCAAAAACGTACCTACGCGCGGCGACCCCTTGGTAAGGGACTAAACAAGTTGGGTGTCGCTAGCCGGCAGCGACACGCTCGCGCGTTTTATTCACCGGCGGTGCGCGACACTAGGTTGCTGGTTGGACGAGCATGAATTAAGTCCTAGAAAGATGCGCTAAGTGGCGTAAGTAGCTTATTGTGGCAGTCAACCCTATCGCGTTGCGTGATAGTAGGTTACTGAATAGGTTTAGTGTATTATGAATCATATTCCAGAGTTATAAGAATGAAATTATCTTGCAATGTATTTCTGTAGGTGTCTACACGAAAATGTGCTTGAGTCTGAGGCAAACTAAATTACACCATATCGTTGACAACATTTGAGTAGATATATTTTAAATTTAATTGCAAAGTCATACTTCTGTACGGAGTACTAATACTTATTCTGTGCCAAAATGTAGCCTGTAGAACACTGAAAGGCAAGCCATCCATACGCCTATGTTCGAAGCTTTGCAACTTCGTTTCACAGAGTGATTTAAATTTGAATTAATTATTTGAAGAAATTAGTTAATGTTTGTAATAAACCTTTACAATTACAATTTGCCGACTCGATGGGTAAATATTTAATAAGGGATAACTCTTACGAAAACACTTCTCCAGTAAATTGCTTGTGCTTAACGAATACTCTTTAAAATTGTATTAAAATCTCTAGTTAATTTTCTTGTAACGGTAATGAATTAAATAATTTAAAGCCAAAATGAAGCCGTGATATTGTAAAATATAAAATAACTGGAATAGGATTTTTTATGACAAATAAAAGATTGTATGAGAAAAATCTTTTGGCAAGCAAAAGTCTTATGAACACTATTAAGGAACTGTATCATGTATAATTTTGTGAATTTAAAATAGTATCTTAAACCTTCCAAAATACACCCTCCTTACATCCTCGTGCCTCGGAAATCACGTAAAGCCGTCGGTCCTGGGCCTGATCTCTCTACGGTCAAGTCGGACTGCCGTCTTACCTAATATATACGAGTAAGAATATACTGTGCATCTGTGTATTGCGCACACACTTGTGCACTATAATATATCCCGCGCAGTTGGCTAATCACTGTTGAGATAGGCCGCTGTAGTCAAAATTTAGCCAGAAGGACATTATTATTATTACGTTCTAAATATTCAATAAAAGTTGAAAATCGTTGCAGGTTCATAGAATTTTTGGCGCCTAAGTATCTACTGATTTACTAATTTGATAGCGCTAATATCAATCTTTTCCCCGAAACAGGGGCCTTACTCTGGTTGACTATGTCCTTCTTTTTGACAGTAGCCGTCCCTGTCACTCGCGTCAGAATGACAACGCTAACGAGGGAGATGGCTAGACTCGAAATTACATTAAAAAAAGGGATCAACCAAACTAGTTTTGTTAGTTGAATGTTTTGTTGTAGGGAAGTCAATTTTTGTTAAATATAAACAAGTTTGCAAGTCACTATATAACGGCCTACTAGTTGCCAAATTTTGGTTCATTATATCAGCCTATTGCAGTCCACTGCTGGACATATTCCTCTCCAAGACTGCGCCAATTTTCATGGTCCTCCGCTTATCACATCCAGCCAGCACCGGCCACCTTCCTAAGGTCCTAAGGCCACCTAGCAGGTGGGCGTCCAACACTACGTTTCCCGAGACGTGGTCTCCATTCGAGAACCTTCCTACTCCAACGCCCGTCCGTTCTGCGACAGACATGACATACCTAAATTTTGGTTACTGTTAACGAATCACATATTTTTTAGTGTAAGGAGATTATCACTCGGAGTAGGGCCGCAGATTTTACCAATTCCCTTTCAAATTCGAAACTCTATAATTTAGAATACGCCTTTAATTTACCGACGCGGCCTAAACTTGATTACGTGTAAAACTTAATTAGCAAAGTTTTAATTCGCATCCCGCAGTCGGCGACAAATAGATAGATATTGGAAAAGTTTAGCTCACAAAACCTATCGCACGTTGAAGTTTCAATTAGGCGAAACCGAGCTTAAAGTGCGGAGCGGTCGACAGCCGCGTCTGTTTATGGGTTCGCGCTTGTCATCCAGTGTAATCGAAAGCGATAAATTGCAAATAATATTTGTATAACAAACTAAAAAATCATAAATCTAAGTGAGGGTTAAGGTACATTCAATCAAAGATCTGCACTAATTTTAAGGTTGAAATGCTAGGTAAAATAAATTTAGACTATAGGATAGCACTGCTGAGAAAAGACTTCACCCCAACTATGAGGAGGTATGAGTGATATTCCACCACGCGGGCTCAGCGCGGATTTGTGGAGGGGTGTATGTAAGGCAAGTGACCAACCTTACTGTCAGATGTTATCAAGCCGATCTTGGGCCAAGAAAAAAGTTAAAACCCCAGGATGAAATAAAGAAGAACTGTTCGAATAAAACTTTTGACCAGCTTCAACCCCCCGTTCCACACAAATGGAGCTGCTATATCATGATTTTAAACAGTGATATAAAATAGCAGGTAATATGTGTATGAATAAATACTATTCTAGGAATAACGACATCAGTTTTGTGCATTTTAGGACAATAAATCAAAACATTTTAGGCTGCTCATGCTCTGATTGATAAATTAATTAAACTTTTCGTCTACTATATTATTAAATATGTGGATGGATGAATAATAAACGGATGAATAAATATGTATTAATAAACTTCGCTCACAAAAATTCGAAAATAAAATTGTATTTTGTATAAACTTGTAAAGAAATTTCTTAAATTATAAAATAATATAGACAGTTGTTATACTCGTATACATTCTGATGGTTACTTACCATACCTCGCTTCATACGGAACGCAAGATGAATTTAACTTCGCTGAAGCATGCATTTAACATTAAAAGCCTGCACTATTATTTCCGTTGGATCGTTCAGAGTCCAGTTTGGACTGTTGAAGTGTCACCAGCTCTTTGTGGTTGCATTACACGTACTGATCCTTAATTACAAGTGCATAGGTACCGAACGGAGTAACAAACTGACATCAGAAATCGTTCGTTTCAACTAAATAGTTACAAAGTTGATTTGAGAATTGTTTTATTACGGCATGTTACTAGCAATTTAAGACACCTAACCAGCTTTTTTTTTAATACGATCCAAAAGCAATAAACCTATTGACACACTCTGGCACTGGATAAAGATCGATGGAGAAATTGGGGGGAGGGCCCATGTGTGGTCTGATTCTCCAAAATAAAATGTATGCAGCATGTAATTACCTTTAGACGATGCGATGGACGAAACTTGATATTTTTATTACTATTTGACATTTGATAACCGATTCACGAAAACTCAGGTCAAGTTATTGAAGGTAACTTTTATTATTTTTTATATTTTTATAACTTAAGCAATTATTTTGCAAGTTTTTACGAAATTAAATCAAATTTCACTTACAAAAATTAATCAACTGTGTCATCCGGTGGGACTCGAACCCACGTCCCTTCGCTATCCGGGCGAGTGCTCTAACCAACTAAGCTACGGAGGACGTTTAATTTTTGTAAGTGAAATTTGATTTAATAACTTTTATTAGTCAGCCGGTCACATGATATTATTCATATTATTCAAAGCTGTCTAAAATATAATGTCCTCCTAGCCAAATTTCGACTACAATGGCCTATCTCAACAGAGATTAGTCAACTGCGCGGGATTATACAGTGCACAAGTGGCACACACTTACGCAATACACAGCTGCACTCTCTGTTACTTAACTCTCATAACTCGGTGAGACGGCAGTCCGACATGACCGTAGAGAGATCAGGCGCAGGACCAACGGCTTAACATGCTTTCCGAGGCACGGAGGTAATAACACCACCATCTTCCTTGGCTCCAAACACAGCTCCGAAGCTGTGTCTGAGTTGTTTCAAGACAGAAAAACCCAACACTCTCGGCCCGACCCGTGTCGACCACGTGGAGACTACTCAGCGTGCTGACCACTCGACAATGAGGCAGTCAAGATATGATTTAGCAAATGAAAGGTGTTGTCCAGTTACACACATGGCCGTACGTCAGACTATTGATGTTGACCTTAAGACCGCCTCTATTCCTACTAAATAAAAGCTGTTTTTAAAGTTAAAATGTTCGACCGTGCTGCCGACTGTACTGCCGAGTTGGTCATTAAACAAACTCATTTTATTTTCTGTCGTATCTAAATTTTCACTTTGCAAATACAAATACCCCCTCTGTTTTAAATTAAGTTTTCGTATAGCAGCTAAAAGATCAAAGAGATTTGCTATCTCGTTCACAGACCAATGTCTAAACACCGCTTCCTTGCTCTAGTAAGTAATTGCCGGGACCATCGCGAGAACATGCTTATTTTATTATAGCGCAGGGTTCTAGTTGCACTCAAGATTATTAAGCTGTCAGAGTATAAATCAAACGGTGCGATTTTAACTGTGCAGTCAAACGCGTGAATGTTTGCCGTGTCTTATTATTAACTAGCGATCTCTCGGGGGAGTTCGCCTGCGCCAAAAGTCAGACTTTCACCCCCCATTCCTTCTAGTTTGACGACAGTCTTGGTGTACGTCCGCGCTCCGGACTACAAAACCAGAGGTTGCGGGTTCGAATCACGCAATGTGCAAATGTTTGTGTGATGAGCACGAGCATCAGTACTTAAGGATAAACGTTAAGTCATAAATGTATACACGTATGTAAGTGTCTATTATCCGTTATCCTAGTAGCCATAGCGCAATCTTACGCTTAGTTTGAGGCTATGTAAATGATGTGTTTGTTGAAACAATTTAATTTATTTCACCTTGATGTTTTTATGTCGCAACAAAAAATAGCCTACGTCCTTCCCAAGACCTCAAACTATCTCTGTACCAAATTACATTTGTCAAAAGTCAAGTCAAAGTCAAAAATAATATATTCAATTTAGGACAGAAAATGCCACTTATGAACGTCAAAATGTAAAAATCAGTAATATTGGCCCTTAGGGGGCCCGTGTGCTTCGAGACAAGACACAGACAATCAGGCAAGTGCTGAGAAGAAGCACCGGAACAAGCTCAGTCACCACTAGCTGCCATAAAAAAGTGATAAAAGTTACAATAAAAAGGTAGTACATCAGATTGGTGCAGGCTTGACTGTCCATACACTCTCGTCATCAAGATAGTCTTGAATTTTATAATACCCTTTGAATCAGTTCAGTAGTTCAGGTGTGGTTGCGTAGCACACATTGCAGACAGAATAACTTTGGCAGTATGTATTGATCATTAACATCTCCGAAATAAACGTTGTTTTTTATGGATCACTAGCAGTTCCCCGCGACTTCACCTGCGCCAAAAGTCGAATTTTCCATACAAACTTTCATACCCCATTTCACCTTCTGATGATAATATATCGCGACAAGAAGCAGCTTTTGTCCTTTCTATGGTCTCAAACTACTACCAAATTTCATTTAAATCGGTCTAGTTACTAGACTTGTTAGTATTGAATAGGCTCCGAAACTATTTAATACTAACAAGCAATCAAATCTTTCCTCTTTACTATTAGTGTAGATAAGTTGGTATCTTTTGATATTAAAATGAAGGTGGTTAGTTGTTGACTACATACTGCTACTAGTATGTCTACTAAATCAAAACTTTAGGGTCGATTTTGTCGATAGGATTCAGTTTATTCAGGTCAAAGCTTACTTCGACGATTTCTAGGTCAAGTCAATTTTGATACACAAAATTCTAAGTAACTTAAAACACTTAAATGGAATGTATTTACTTTTGTTAAAGAACTAAAATTGTTTTTGCTATAATCGATTTGAACTATATCTTATACTAGTGGTTCCCCGCGACTTCGCCCGCAAGAGTTGGATTTCCATATAAACTTTCATCCCCCATTTCACCCCCTTAATGTTTTTATATCGCAACAAAATGTCCTTTCCAGGGTCTCGAACTGTCGCTATACCACATTTCATCTCAATCGGTTCAGTGGTTTAAGCGTCAAGAGGTAACAGACAGACACACTTTCGCATTTATAATATTAGTATGGATTTGAACTATCAAATTATTCCGTCTGTGTCCTGGCGACCTTCTTGGTGTAATAATAATAAATAAAATAAAAATAAAATAAAATATCTTTATTTCAGGCAACGGTGACCGATACAAAATAGCAAAATTCAAAATCTAAATTAAATTTAAATCAAAACAATAAAATAATCAAAAGATAAATAAAATAAAAACTAGAATAAAGTAAGAAATAATTTGGATTATTATACAATTATACTTATTATGAAATTAAATGGACGTTTATTCGACCCGTCGCTATGAAACTGATACTAAGGCGTGTAACCCAATCCAGCGCTTAAGCAGCGGCGAGTCCCACCTACCAGCCATTGTGCTCAGGATGCTATTGGAGCTGCCCCGCAAACGCTTCAGCAGCGACGCAACACGGTTTCTTATGATGGCATGAAAGCCGTCAGTGTGCGTTTTAGCAAACATTCCTGACGCGCTACAAAAGCGCGGCAGCCCCATTAGCATCCTAAACCCATTATTATATTGGACGCGCAGTGCGCTGTACACCCGCTGCGTATAGTTAACCAACAGGGTGCCGGTGTAAAAAGACTGGCAGTAGGCTTTGAAAATAGTTATCTTTACCTGTCTACTGCAACGTGCAAACCTGCGGGCCACCATATTACATCGGGTGGACAGCGCCCTGCGTTCCCGCTCTATATCTACATTATCACTCAGATCCTCAGTGACCCAGTGGCCCAGATACTTAAACTGTGATACACGTCTTAGTGGTGAGTTGTTGAGAGTGAAGACAGTCACACTTGGACATGATTTAGCTCCTGCCTTAAAAATCATAAATTCGCTCTTTTCACGTTGTATCTGGGTCCATGGGATACGGCATATGCTTCACAGATATTCAATAATTTACGCATGGCGCCATCCGAGGGGCTGAGCAGAACCATATCGTCCGCGTAACTTATGTTGTTAACACATATACCGTCAATATGACATCCAACATTAGTTCCGCTCAACTCCTCGATCAGGCCATTAATATACAAATTAAAGAGCCTAAGAGATGTAAGTCCACCTTCTCTCTCACCACATTCAAGTCTATATACATCAGAGTATGAGCCCGCCCATCTAACACTGTTAGTCTGCCTCCCATACCAAGACCGTAGCAACGCAACCAACTCGAGCGGCACGTCAGTTTCACTCTCAAGTTTTTTCCATATTACATCATACGACACCAAATCGAAGGCCTTGGACAAGTCAAGAAAACAGCAAAAACTGGAGTGTTCCTATCAGTGTAGTACTTGACAGTCTGCTTGAGACACAATATAGCACTTTTGGTAGACAGGCCCGGTTGAAAACCAAATTGTGCATCATTCAATTTTATGTGCTTACCCAAGTGCTGATCAAGCAGACCGTCAATCACTGTCGTGGCTAAGGAGCCACGACAGTAGCCAGAGAGATTGGTCTGTAATTTGACAAGTGCGACGGATCCCTCGATTTGTTCTTAATAACTGGTACAACTATGGTTCGCATAAGGTCATCCGGCAGGTAAGTCTTCCTAGCCGAATTTCGACTACAGTGGCCAATCTCAATAGAGATTAGCCGACTGCGCGGGAGATATTATAGTGTACATTTACACAGATACATTCCTTCACTCTCATAATTCGGTGAGACGGTAGTCCGACATGACCGTGAGCGTAGAGATATGAGGCGCAGAACCAACGGCTTAACGTGCTTTCTGAGGAACGGGAGTGTTAACACCACCAACTTCCTGACTCCGGAGCTGTGTCTGAGTTATTTCAAGTCAGGCATCTTGGTGTACCCATTAGTGCGCACTGCGGACTACGGAACCAGCGGTTGCGAGTTCCAATTCCGCAAGTGGCAAACTGTTTGTGAGTGTGATGAGCACAAGCATTTGTACTTATGTCAAGTTTGTCTATCTAACGGAATTTTTTATATTTTGTCTATCTCCTGGTTGCCGAAGCACAAGCTCACGCTTAGTTTGGGGTTAAGTAATTAGTGTGGATATTGAAACGATTTTTTTGTTTACCTTCATGTTTTAATACATAACAAACAACTTAATGAGAAAATCTGCCTATAAAAAATAACAAAGAACGTATTATTTTCGAAATAAACACCAAACACCAATTTCAACAAAGTGTTTTATAAAATGTATCAAGAAAACGCGCGCAGTGGCGGCCAACAACTAGTACTAAAATAAATACATTTCAGTATGCCACAAAGTATTTGTAAAGAGAATTCAATGCGACAACTGCAAGTTTGACTCAAAAATTGGAACCAATATCGAAGATTGTTCTACAACTAATTTAATTACTTGTTTGGACAGACCACTGTTGACTCTCGTTTGAGTCAGCAAAATTCGTTGTTTGATCTTTTAGAGCATTGGTTTGATATTGACACTTAACTTTATTATTTTGTGCTTCCTAAGCACTTTCTATAGGTAACAAATTTGTACGCTATTGAAAAGGTTTTTCTTGTAATCTACAACCATTTCGTATATTTTGATAGGGTCCTAGCTCGGACATGTACTAGAGCACCCGTATCGACACACACCTGCATACACGTCAGTTACACAGCCCGTCGAGTAAACTTGGACAGACAAACCCACACAGTGACACGCGGGGCGCGAGCCGGTTCACTGCCAAAGACTGACTTTCGAAATTTATAAAATTATTATTTTTTATTTATTTATTTTTAATTTTAGGGCTCGACGAGATCTTCATTTCGGATGACAGCTGTCAAAATTGAAACGGCCATATCTTGGAAACTACCCACCTCAGACTACTGGTGTGTAGGGACAAATTTTAGGGCTCATAGAGTTCTTCATTTCGGATGACAGCATTTAAAATTGATACGGAAATATTTCGGAAACTATCCACCCAAGACTACGGGTGTGCAACTTAAAAAAATGAATGCGGAATGCGGGAACTGCAGGGTCTGTGGATATTTTTCATACACATAAGATTTAAATATATATTTTCAGGCTCAATGATGTGTAGGAGCAAACTCGTAAATTGTACTTGGTCTTATCGAACTAACAATGTAAAAACGGGCCCATTACTAGGAGTCCACTGTTTGTGGATATGATAAATAATCTTTAATAAAAATATGACTCATTTCTAAACCTAAAACAATACACATATGAAGAATAAAAATCTAGTATTTTTTTACTTTTTGTGTACCAACCCTAGTGCTCCGCCCATCCATAGGTTCTAATTTCAAAAATACAGCCGAGTCACACTACTGTTCTGAAAACAAATCTTTTTATTGCGGTAATGGGCAGAAAGCTTAGTCTCGAATCAATAAAATCTAAGTCAATTACACTACCTGTCACTTCTAACGAAACAAGATTTAAGGATAGTACCTAGGCGACCGAGTTATGCTCGGGTTCTACTATACAATAATAGATCTATAGATCGATTTTTCACCCCCACATACAAAATTTCAGCGAAATCGTTAGAGCCGTTTTCGAAATCACAAACAAATAAGTATAATTAATATACAAGAATTGCTCGTTTAAAGGTAGGTATTAGATATTTTTGTTTCTTATTTAAAACAACACACACGGTACAATATCATTACATTACGCAATGCGCAACGCTCAGGTGTTCCCATTTGTTGAAAGTACAGTCGCATTACAAAAGTCTTACAACAAAAGAACACAATCAGAAAGTTAATCGTGGAGCAGGCACTGAACAAATCTTTATCGCGTCGGTTCGCAGCGCGGCGATCCGTCAGCTTGATGAGCTGCTCTGTTACAAACACCATTCTGCCTGACTGTATCTTTGCATGGGTTCTTACGCTAGGGAAGGATGCAGAGATTTTGTGACAGTTTTCAAAGTTATAGGTAAAATAAGTTTCAAATATAGCTTTAAAAAGCATTATAGTGCATGATGTATTTTGTTAAATACTGGACGAATCAGATTTACAATCAGATGGTTTCGTACTCGCACATCGCACTAACGTACGTCAGACTACCTCAGTTTGACCTTGAGACTGCTTTTATTTCTTGAATAATAAAAGCTGTTTACATCGTTAATATAGGTAACCTGACGTGCTGCCGACTGTAGGTACTATAAGATTGGTTGCAGATTGTTTATAAAGTATATTTTTAACAAATTAATCAATCAATCATTTATTAATTCATAAACATGGGTATTACAGGATGTCACATACAAATTATTGTTAGTACAGCCACGATTCACCTTAAAAGTATATGAATATGAACATTAGTAAAGCTATTTTTAAAGTCTTCGAGGAATATTCTTAAGTCATAATACACTTTCTTAGCAAGGAAGCCACTGAGCGCAGTTTTAAATCTTTTGACATCTTTGATTGACCTAATGAAAAGTCTAGTACCTAAACTAGCCCTCAAAACTCTTTAAGGTGCGTGGAAATAGGCTACTCCTGAGCAAGCTCGTTTCATCGTAAACCATATCTTTGCTCTCGGGCTAAGATGAAGATCAAGAGTCAGCCCACTACCTATTAAAAACACCTAAGATGCCATACACATAACATTAAGATAATTATTGTTTTTCAGCTTCATCTTTCGATTGTTAAATACTTGCAATAGTATTTCTTTCGAGTGTTGAGGGTATAATCCCCATAACATTGATGAAAGCAACGCGGCATTACAGCGTTAAGAAGCACTTGGAAATTTCGACAGGCTCTGCCAACGCCAGGGTGGCCGAGAGGTTAGGCAATCGCCCGGTATGCGAGGAACGCGGCTTCGATCCCCGCCTCTGGTGGTCGTTTTTTTTTTTTCAAGTGCAATAATATACATAACATTAAATTAGCACTAGCAATTGTCTGCTTGAATTTCTGCTTTGAAATTGGAAAATCTGTTTAGATGTATAGTATTCATAGTCATGTAGGTACCGTAGAAGAAAATAGTTTAAGTTCAGTGACCAGCCATTACTTTTCACGCAGATGTGATCGGTCATAAGACTAAAAGGTTCCAAGAAAACGAATTGTCAATATGTCAAAGCGTATAATGAAATACATTTATCATAAAAGACCTTTTTCAGCCTTATTTTCAGAACACGTTGTGATAGATCTTTAGAGATCTCTTCATATAATACATTACTTACATTTTTAAGACACGCAACGCCGAAAAATCAATCGATCAGTCCAAGAGCTTTGCCACTACGCGCAATATTTTCACCTCCAAAAATACGATAAAGGTTCGGACTCTATCTTATGAATACGAAAATATGTGTCAAACGATTTTCCTTGCTATAAATTTTCAGATTCACATCTGCGTCAGGTCTTCCAAAACTGGTCGATCAATCACTAACACAAGCGAAGACGCCAGGTATCTGATATATACGTCTACGTTAAATTGTCTACTTTGTTATGGTGATTCCCATCGATATAAAGGACGGTCACAATCTATTTTGAGAAGTTTTCACCTCCAAAGGTGCAGTTTATTTTATAGTCTGACTAGACTTGTAGACTGTTATGCCCTTGCCAAAATTTTGTCTATAAGCATGAGTTTCTTTAAAAAAAACCTGCCAAGAGCGGAAGGCTCCGTACTATTATGTATACAACATTAGATACTAGGTTTGATAAAACTTTTAAATGTGCATGGGTGTAAAATAAAGTCCTTCTAGCCGAATTTCGACTACGGCGGCCTATCTCAACAGAGATTGCGCGGGACATATTATAGTGCACAAGTGCGTGCGCAATACACAGGTGCACTCTCTATTCGATCACTCTCATAATTCGGTGAGACGACAGTCCGACATGACCGTAGAGAGATCAGGCGCAGGACCAACGGCTTAACATGCTTTCCGAGGCACGGGGGTATAACACCACCAACTTCCTGACTCCGGAGCTGTGTCTGAGTTATTTCAAGACAGAAAAACCCAAACACTCTCGGCCCGACCCGGGATTCGAACCCGGTACCTCTTTGGATAGTACCCAGCGTGCTGACCACTAGACCAACGAGGCAGTCAAATTAAAAATTGTGGTTGTAAAATACCTTACCCTCCACCAATCCACACTGAGCCCGCGTGGTGGAGTATGGCTCATACCTCCTCATAGTTGGGGTGAGGCCTTTGCTCAGCAGTGGGATTTATGTAGGCAACTTTACTTTTAGTTGTGAAAACAACAAAAAACACGTTAAAAAATATATTTTTGCACTTGAAAAAATGACTACCAGAGGCGGGAAGTCATTTTTTCAAGTGCAAAAATATATTTAGATCGCATAGTGAATGCTTATCACTTAAAAACAATAATTTATCGTATTAAAAACACGTTTTTTCCACTTAAATATTGATTTTTTTCAGTTTTAATTTATTTGTTGTTATAGCGGCAACATATTATTATACTTAAAACAACATCAACAGCAACAACATGTATATGTTAAGAATTTACCACAGATGGTAAATACTTAACATATACATGTTACATGCAAATTTCAACTGTCTAGCTGTCGAGATTCATGAGATTCAGCGAGATAGACAGATGGACAGCGGAGTCTCAGTGATATTGTCCTATTTTTCGAAATTCTAAAATTTATGTTTTAATCAAATATTGCCTGAGATTTTGCTATCAGGCGTCACTGAATAAACTAAATCAATTGGATAATATAATTTCGCTGCCTAGAGATTAACTCCCAAAATGGTGTAGGCTGCGGTTTTCCTTAATTTGGCCTTTGACCTGAATTTTGTTGGATGATAAGCGATAATGGGGCTTAAGATTAAGCACGCCCATTAAATAACAGTTTGTTAATATTATAAGACACATTGGGCTCGAGTATAACATTTAAGCTGCATGTTGAACAGGAGTTTGTATGTAATTACTTTATTTATAGTACACCGATATTGGGAAAATACTTCTATGTATATTGAGTTGAAAGAAAGAAAGAAGCATTTATTAATTTGGGACACCACTAACAAACATCGTACAAAATTAAAAAAAAATTTACAAAGATCACAAAAAAAAACAACAATACAAAATAGAAACCATACAAACAAATCAGTAACAGTCAACGCTAGCCAAACAGTGCATTTGTGTGTCTGTGATGTCCATATCAAGGGCCTCACGCAGCTTAAGCCAGGTCCCCAGAAGGCCCTGGCGCTGATTTTCAGTGAGCCCCTACCGAGTGACGTCCGCGGACAATGGAGCCAACACTACATACTTATAGATATATAATAATACTATACATAGTTGAATATATATTGAAATAAAATACAAGCTAAGGTCAGAGGGATATATAAGTGTATGTATGCAATGAGCATTCATAATAATATAAAATAAAACAACTGACAACACGACTGCTGCTGGCAACTTTGCGAACGACAAGTCGTATACCTCTTTAGATCAGTATCAGAAATAAAAAACGGTAATTTAAAAAACTAAAAAATCCGAGTGCTTTAATGTGTGATTGGAAATTAAAAATCCCTAAAACAAGAAACAGGTCATACCCGGGTTACATTGGTACCCATACTAAAAAATTGTAGTAGTCGGGACCCATTCTACAAATGAAGGCTTTGTGAATTTAGAGCACATACCGCACCTTCAGAATTATTGAGACCTAATCCAAAATTTTAAGATTTCGACTTTTATACATAGAATGACTTAAAACGAACACATCTATCGACTTTTAATAAAATATACGCATTTTTTCGCGTGAACTGAGCTACGTGTATATTTCGGTCTCTTTCACGCCGCCCCTACCACCGCGTGTGTTCGGTTTAAGTGCAACGAAAGCAGTGTTGCGCCACAAGTGTTTCGAACAGGTCGTTGGGTCTTTGTAAATATGGAGACCTAATCCGAATTTCGTCGGAACAATACTAAACAAAGGTAAGGAATTGTATTTTTTTTTTCAATAAATTAAATACCTATTGGGTATCGAGTCTATTTAAAAGCAAAAAGTATCGAATAAACTTTGACGTATTTGTATTTGAGTCACTCTCATACAGAAAAAATAGCACAAATAGAAGACCTAAGGACTATTGGGTCTGTGTTGTATTATAAGTAATGTTTATAGTAGATTTTATTCATTAATTTGTCTCCCTTGTATTAAAAACGAATGCAATAGCACCGACCGTTTTAGAAATGAGTGTAACATGATTTAAAAATGTTTTGTGGTCTTGATGACTTGTTACATACAATGTTTACATGTTTTGAAGGTTTTAGGTAAATAATTATATGAACAATTTAATTTAGAATCGTTTTACTTAAAATATTTTATAATACTATCTCACTGTTACGAAAGTACCGATGAAATAGATTTTTTCAACCCGATGTACCAAATTATTTGTGAAGTAATTCACACTGTTACTCATTGTTATCAAAATTATTTAATCCTGTAAGTATAGATAATACATTTTTACGTAATTATGATGTTTCAAAGTACGCCTAGAAAAGGTCTAGACAAAAAATATCACATAGTTTTTCTAATAAAAATTTCTCCGAGACCCATTCTGCATGAACAGAGTGAGGTGAGTTATGATATTCATTTTTATTTGAAGTTTCTGTTTATCTGCGCGCGCGCGGGTGCTTGTGGCGCAGTGGCGGCAGCGCTTTGGTAGTGATACCAAAAGTTAAGCAACCCACGGCGCGGTCGTGATTGGATGGGTGACCATTCCGACCATTAAAGTGACGACCATGACAAGCATCTCCGTGCTTCGGAAGGCACGTTAAGCAGTTGGTCCCGGCTAATATCTGTTGGTATTAGTCGTTAAGCCTAGTCAGAGGCCCTAAGGCGGCTTGATAACATCTGATAGTAAGGTTTGTCACTTGCCTTACAGACACCCCTCCACCAATCCGCACTGAGCCCGCGTGGTGGAGTATGGCTCGTTCCTCCTCATAGTTGAGGTGAGGCCTTTGCCCAGCAGTGGGATCTAATAGGCTGACTTTACGATTGTTAACCTTAAATCTGGACCAGAACTAACAATCGTGCGCGCAGATAAAGATAACGCTACGGTCTTAATGGATACATCGGACTAAAAACCTAAAATGTCGCAGTTATTGTCGGACGAATCTACCGGTACCTACAAACGCGTGAAATCAGATCAAACAAATAACATCAGCGACTTAGTACGAAAACACAGTGACAGTTTAAGTCTAGATGTTGAATAATTAGTACCTGCTTGTGCAAAACCACCGAAATTGTATAGGTTGCCAAAAATTCATAAGAATTTTACCCCGTTACCCCATTGTTAGTCAAATTGATAGCCCAACCTACAAATTAGCTCAGAATTTAGCTAGGAAACTATCAAAGCTACGGGGAGGAACAACGGCATATGTGAAGGATTCCTACCATTTCATCAGCAAAATTAAGAACTTACAATTATCAGATGATGACACTATGGTTAGTTTTCATGTTCAGTCCCTATTTACAAGTTTAACAGTAACCAGTACAGGACTGCATTGAAATCACCAAAAAGAGAAGCTTGATGTGAAGAATATGAAGAACTATTGGAACATTGCCTTACATCTGGCTATTTACTGTAGGATAATCTGCAAACCGATAGTGTAGCAATGGGCTCTCCGGTATCCCCAGTTGTTGCTAATTTAAGTATGGATGATTTTGAGGATCGAGCTCTGAGCACATCACCTATATCACCAAGGTTTTATAAGCGGTACCTAGATGACACTTTTACAAATTTACCCACAAATAGTGTTTCTGCTTTTTTTAAGCATCTAAATTCAATACATCCAAATATCAAAATTGAGGCAGACAGTAAACTAGCTTTCTTAGATATTTTACTAACTAGAATTAAGATCATACCCTTAGCCACAATCTTAAGAAAAGCCACCCATACCGATAAATATCTCATTGGTGCGTCTCACCGTCACCTTTCACAGTTAGCTGCCATGGGCTAAACTTTGTTTCATAGAGCAAGGGGCAGCTGTGACGACCGACACCTAGCTGCTGAGCTTCAGCATGTAAGGAAGCTCAGCAGCTAGGTGTCGGTACTACGGGACAACCAGCTTCCAGTACCACGTCGTTGCAGACCCCGTGCCAAGCCTACGACAGTTGGACGCCAACCTGAAGTACAACCATACATGAAGGAAGTCACTCACAAGATTGGAAACATTTTGAAGCGTGCTTCAATCAAAACTTACTTCAAGCCGCAAAAGAAGATTAACCAATTCCTACTACCTGTCAAGTACAACATACCTCTTCAAGATGAAGGAGTGTACAGACTGCAGTGTTGTGACTGTGGCCTCTCCTACATCGGGCAAACAAAGCGAAGTATAGGCGTGCGGATTAAAGAACACATAGTTAACATAGACGGAACACGAAATCTGCAGTGTGTGAACATGCCTTAGATAAACCCAACCACTTCATTCCTTTCGACCAACCTAAAATACTTGTAAAAGAATGGCGTTTTATTTCACAAATGCTACGTGAAGCCTCTGAAATTTGAAAACATCCAAATTTCAATAGAGAAGATGGTTAGAAAGTTCCACCGGCATGGGATCCTATTCTAGCAAAAACCCAAGCAACACCTTGCACTGCAAGATCTCAAGACACAGTTAGCTCTTTCTGCGTAAATAGGAACATTAATTAATATATTTTATGTGTGACGTTAGCAAAATTTTTCAAAACTATGCAATGACAAATAATACCATATTCTTCCATATTATAGTGAACACGAACGCTGTAAACTGTTCGAAATGTCAGGTTTTAAATAAAATGTAAATAAATCGCGAAGTAATCCGTAAAATTGTGTTTTAATGAGTTCTACTATTCACGTAAAAGTAAGAAACAGATAGAGCACCTCTTAGGGTATTCGTATCACCCCCATGTATGTTCCGTTAGTTTTCTTAGTTAGTTATGATATTTTTGCAGCCAAAATTTTCGTTAGTTGTACCTTTAGTTATTATACCTCAAATATCAAGATGCATAACTTTGAGGAAAATTACGAAAATGTTGGTCCGAAGTGTAAAATTCAGGTTAGGTGAACTATGTATGGCTAAAAATTTTAACTTTAAATAAAAAGATTACTTTTTGAAATAAAATAGATTCCGAAACCTGTTCAGACTCTCAACTGTAACAACCATTTAAAGAAAGTAGCTGCTTTTGGCTAAAATCGGCCTTCAAAGACATCGAGGTAGAAAATTCTTAACAATTTAGCCATTGCTCGTTTAAAGGTAGATAAGAAAAGAAAACTTGCGCGATCTCATAACAAAAACATAATTCCTAGTTTCTATGTATTTTTATAATTCCATACCTTAATTAATAACAACTGAGAAGTTTCAATTATCAACTTTTAACTTTGTTGTTGCCTATATTTTTTAATATTAAGTGGTAATGTGATTTTATTCTAAGTTACCTACAGACTGACTAGAATTGAAAAAAAATATTAAAACACTTTTAGTGCTTATGTAAACTGTTGCAATTTGATTTTGTCTAAGTTTTGATGTCAAATAAAATATTTTGATTAAAGTAATACTATAGTCTTGAATATATTGATTATCATTAACATTAAATAGAAAGAAAGATATAAAAATGCTACCTTTACAGTAAGAAATTCAGTATTATAGAGACTAAACTTGAAATGAAACGAGATTTTTAACAAATGTTCAGAATTAGAAAGACCTAAGCATAAAAAAGGTCTTTTTAAAAATATATGGATTCAGACAAACAAAGACCTACATTGCTACTGTTACAAATAAACGAATTTAATTATTTATTTATACATTACTTTTGTTTATTTAACTTTGTAATGTGTAGATAAATGATTATATTATGATATGCAACTGTCATTTTTTTATTTTTTTAAAGATATCCAATTATCATCCATTTTCGTTAAAAAGTAGCGATCTACGAATCTTTATTCGCTGTTTCCCTAAAACTATAACTTTTGCATTATCATCATCATCAAATTTAAGAGCTAGGCTCTTGTCGGTGGAGTTTTTTCCATTCCTCTCTGCTTTCCGCCCTTCTCTTAACCTCCTGATACGACCCGACATTATCTTTTCTTTTATTTGCTGCATGTAGCTTATTCTTGGTCTTCCTCGCTTCCTTTTTCCTTCTATTTTTCCTTCTATTATCGTTTTAATAAAATTGTCGTGTCGAATCAGGTGGCCTAACATTGGTCTTCTCCTACACTCTATTGTTTCCATCAATCTCCTTTTTGCAATGCAAAAAAGCACCTGCTCAAGGCCAGAATATCAAGCAAAGTTCGCAAAAAACTTGTTAAAGTGTACATTTGGAGTATAGCACTCTATGGATGTGAAGCGTGGACATTGACAAAGAGGGACAGAGAGAGACTGGAAGCCTTCGAGATGTGGTGCTGGAGGAGAATGGAGCGTATAAGTTGGACGGAGAAGAAAACAAATGAAGAAGTTTTGTCTATGGTTAGGGAAAAAAGGGGATTGATGGAAACTTTTGCATTAGGTCTCACTAATTCTAAAGGTGCGATACCTACCTCTATATTACATTGCAGATTACTCCAATCTACTGAGAGACGGCTGCCTTTCTAACATGGGTCCCGACTGCTACAATTTTTTAATATGGGTACCAATGTAACCCGGGTATGACCTGTTTCTTGTTTTAGGGATTTTTAATTTCCAATAACACATTAAAGCACTCGGGTTTTTTAGTTTTTTAAATTACTGTTTTTTATTTTATTATTTTTAGTTTTATTATTCAAAACAAAACACCAGACTGCAAAAAATATAATATTTTTGAAATGGTCTCTTTACTGGCTTTCATTTGATACCCATATTGCTTTGCTAAGGAAAAAATCAATCCCCCCTCCCCCCTTTATTTACATTTGCGGGCGCCATTTTTGAAATTAATATAGCCTATGTCACTCTCACATTTTTTACAAATTCAACGACACATCATATGTCAAAAACTGTCGAGCCGTTTGGGCTGTAGGGCGTGCCATACAATTATACATACATACATACATACTTACATACATACATACATACTCTCGAAAAACATAACCCTCCTTCCGCACTCGGGTAAAAAGTGTTGTTAATATACCAATTATGACGATGATGATTTTATTTTTCGCTGATTTTGTATTTGGGAGTGCTTGTACGTACTGATCAAATGCATTATAAAGTCATAAAAGTAATTTATTATGTATACAAGGCCACAGGGAGCACTTATATACGTCCCAACATATTATACAATATTTTAGCCCTACCACTGCTTCGGGACCAGTTATGGGCTAGTGCTGAGAAGAACGGGGCTAGTGCATCAACATCGAAATACTGATGATTTACCAACATAAACCCTTAAAAAGTAATCATCTAATATTTTTAATTACGATTTTGATGTTGGTCCCACAATAAAAGTTGTTTATTTGAGCAAAAAAATTAGTCACCGAAAGCAATACAGTTTGACAAGTTAGACCCTGTATGCAAGTCAATTCTACAAACAATAACAAACTTGAAGGAACATTTGCAAATGCAGTCCTCAATCGTAGCTATCAGTAACGATCTTCGAAATGGTCCAATCAATCAAGCCAACAACCACCTCCGTCGAACGCTTCCTTAAAGGTACGTATGTTATACTACCTGTTTCCTGCGGCTTTTTCCACGAAGAAAATAAAGTATTAAGTAAAAGCCGCTGAATTATGTACAATTCTGATAAATAAAAGAGCTCCAACGCGGAACGCCTAAAAGTTGCAAGGACAACATCCGTGGTCGAGTGGCTCGCACATCGGTTTTTAATGTGTTCCGGTCGGGTCAATAAAGAAATCTAATTTTCTATATTGCCTAGGATCTAAGTGTTGTGGTAACAACGACGATACCACATATCGTCGTTGTTCGTGATTTCCATAAAGCAAGTGCAAATTAGTAATTAAAAATGCAAGACTTTCACTTAATATTAAAGTTTGATGACAACTGATATGGCAGACAGACACTTTTCTTTTATATTTAAAAAGATGATGTCGTTAAACACGTCGCTAAGATGCGTATAAATAATTTTCATACAATAATGAGCACGTGTCGCGAATAAACGTTTTGCGTCCAATAAATTTACGGATGTAGATTAGGTACGGTGTGTCAAATCCTGGGCCACTTCTCTGTATTACCATGTCTGCATTTTCCACTCTTGCCGCCCTTGTCACCCATACTAGCATTGCAGCCTAAGTGAGCGGGATGACTCGGTACGAAAGTACGAACAACACGTTAGAATAGGGAATGGATGGAATATGAACGTGGAATATTATATTGACTCGACAATTCAAGCTACCGTCATCCGTGAAGCACGGTTTCAATTGAGCATCAAGTTTCCTGCTTTTTGATATTGTTGATTTGATTCACTGTAGAAATATAGGTACCTAGGAAAGTTTTTTAGTTTGACATAAAGTGGATTGTGAAACTTTCTGGAATATCGACCCCGCCGCCATTTTGATTTTTTTTACACAATTAAAAGTAATATGTATGTAAAGAGGGCACATAGAGGGACAAATAATGCTTTATTTAAACAAAAATACCCGGCAAAGTGTATTATTTATTTGCAATAGTCTTTTCACTAGCTATCATATGATACCCATATTGTTATTTTCAACCTGTTTAACCTTACCCTTCCCCCCCACCCCTTTTATTTGCGAAAATTTTTAGCCTATGACACTACCACAGTTTTGATAAATTCAACGACACCCCTCATGTCAAAATCCGCCCAGCCGTTTGGGCGTACCAAATAATTAAACATACATACATACTTTTGAAAAATATAACTATATATAACTATACTACCTACTAGTAAAAATCTCAAGTAACTGACACTATACCGAGATGTAGACCGAGGCAAACATTGACATATGAGTACAATGATTGGCGTTGTACTCGTATTCATTTGTCGATGCTTGCCTCCAAATATCTCGGTATAGTGGCATTTTAGGGGCAGCTTCGATGCATGTGGGACGTGTTTCTCACCTCACAGGGGCGGTAGTGAGAAGGAAATAATAACTTAAGAAAAATAGTACGGAGCCTGCAAGCTGAAAAACAAATACACCTAAAAATAAGGGAAAAACTACCGAACTGCAGGAATAGTCCCGGAAGAGCCTCTGGCAACAGGATTATTGATGCGGCGCGGTTGATAACGGGAAAAAAACGATATTTGCTTGAAAATATTCATGAAATATGTACCTACTTTTGCCGCCCTATATCTATACTCCCATTCCTCTCCAAGGTGATGGAACGCGTTGTCCATCACCAACTGAATAACTTCCTCTCCGAAAACCACATTTTAAGTCCTTTCCAATCCGGGTTTCGCCCTGGTCATAGTACGACGTCGGCTTCGGTAAAAATAACTGATGATATACGCCTTGGCATGGATAATAAGAAACTAACTATCTTGGCGCTACTAGATTTCAGCAACGCTTTCAATACCGTAGGATTTGACATATTACTTGGTTTGCTTCGTTCTCTTAACATATCTCCAACGGTGCTTGACTGGTTTCGTAGTTACTTGTATGGACCCCGGCAGCGCATTCGTGTGGATGACTCGTTGTCCGCCTGGTGCGATATTAGTGCTGGCGTTCCGCAAGGTGGCGTGCTGTCTCCTCTCCTTTTCTCAATTTTCATAAATTCTATTACCATCTTCTATCATCTTCTATCCACTTATATGCAGACGATCTCCAAATATATTCTTGAAGACCTCTCTAATGTTGTGAACGTGATTAACACCGATTTAAATAGTATCATTAGTTAACCCTACTAAAACGCAGGTTATAATCGTGGGAGGTTCTTGGCAAATTGCTAGGATTGACTGGCCGGCCATGCAACCTATCACATCTGACGGTGTCCAAATTCCTTTTAGCGAATCCGTAAAGAATTTGGGTATTCGCATAGACCGGACTCTCTCTTTTGGACGACGCAAATCGCAGAAGTTAGTCGAAAGTGGTTTGCTGCAGCAGCGTCGCTAAACAGACTTCGCAATTTTCTACCAATTCCCACTGAAATTGCGCTTGTCCAGGCTCTTCTTTTTCCAATTCTTGACTATGCAGATTGCTGCTATCTAGATCTAAATGAAAATCTTCTCAACAAGCACGAACGTCTACGAAATTTCTGTAAACGAATAATTTTCGGTTTACGAAAATACGATCATGTTTCCGAATTCCGTACTCGACTCAAGTGGCTCCCCATTCGACTTCGGCGTAACTGTCATATTCTATCCCTGCTTTTTTCTATACTGTTTAAAGCGAAAATAAATCCCCGTCATATTTAAAAGAGCGCTTCCAGTTTCTGCAGCCGGCACGAGGTCATGACCTGCGGTCATCTAGAAAGCTCCATCTCCAATTCCCTCATCATTTTACCAAATACTATGCTGATTCTTTTACTGTTCATTCAGTACGCTTGTGGAACTCCTTACCTTTGACTACCAGACAGTCAGAGTCCATCGCTATTTTCAAAAATATACTTAAAGATCATTTTCTCCAATAATAAATACTTTTATTTACTGACGTTGGTCAAGTACTTCTCATATTGGTATATATGTATTTATTTGTATGTATGCATGAATATGTATGATTTATATGTAGGTATATTTACTTATTTTTATATATTTTATTTATTATTATTTATTTGTTCATTACACCTATTCTATGATCTTGCACCAAACTCCCCCTTCCTGTGAATGAGTATGTTCCTTTACCTAAAAGTTGTCTGACGGAGATCGCTTATAGCGATAAGACTGCTTACATTGTACATTTTTCTGTGTAAATCGCACTTACTGTATTTTCTGTTATGGTGTGCAATAAAGAGTTATCTATCTATCTACTTTTGGGGCACGGATAACAGAAGAGCCGGTTGACGTAAGGCATAGAAAAATAATAATAAGTTTGCGTTTATGAAAACTGTGGAGATTTTAATCGCACGCGGATTAGGGCACCCTCTTTACCAGCCTTCAGCGGCCAGGAGATGAACCACATAGTGTGGTAGAATTCCTTATCATAAATGTACTTAATACTTAAAACTTGCAGAACACTGTCGCTTTCCTCCAAAATAAAATTTCCTCCAAAAAAAACAGACTAACTAGGACTACGTACTCTATAAGATAGAAACTCTTAAAGACACCGCTGATATTAACAATATAAGTCAGTTGGTGGATCTATAAACATAATTTGTTATTTTTTACACGTACTTTCCAAATTATGGACGGCAGTTTGGACAATTTTTATTTCATATGAAATACATCTCTGTAAGAGATCATTTTTACAAGCTTTTATTTAGCTTGCAATGTAACTATGTATCTTTGTTCGGGTGGAATCTTGCAACTCAATTTTGAAGCAGATATCTTCAACCGATTGAGCTGAAATTTTGTAGACACGTTTAATTTGGATGAAAATGCATGGTAAGACGCATGACGTTATTCTAAATTCAACATGGCGGACCATCCAAGATGGCGGACCCGTTATTTTCAATGCACTTCTACAATATTAGTATCAAATGAAAGGGCTTGCTGAGAGTAACTCAAAAAATAAAGTGACGTTACTAAAAAATTCAAAATGGCCGACTTGTGAACCCAATTCTTTAATATGGGTATCAAATGAAAGGGCTTGCTGAGATTAACTCGATAAATAAGGTGACGTCATTGCAAATCCAATATGGCGGCCTCCTAAAGATAGCAGACTAAGTTTTCTTTGCTTTCTTACAATGTGGGTATCAATTGAACGGGCTTGCTAAAAATAACTCGATAAATAACGTGACGTCACTTTAAATCTAATATGGCGGACTTTTAAAGATAACGGACAAACATAGTCATGTTTTAAAAGCTTTCCTACAATATGGGTATCAAATGAAAGGGCTTGCTGATAGCATACCCATAAAATAAGGTGACGTTACTCCAAATCCAATATGGCGGACTATGATTTTATGCTTTCTTACAATATGGGTATCGAATGAAAGAGCTTGCTGAGAGTAACTCGATATAGAAGGTGACGTCACTCTTAATCCAACATGGCGGACTTCTACACATAGCGGCCTTAGTTTTTTATGCTTTCCTACAATGTGGGTATCAAATCAAAGTGCTTGCTGAGAATAATTGGATAAAAAAGTGACCTCACTGTAAATCCAATATGGCGGGCTTCGAACGATGGTGGACTAAGTTTTGTATACTTTCTTACAATATGGGTATCAAATGAAAGGGCTTGCTAAGAATTACTCGATACATAAGGTGACGTCAGTCCAAATCAAATAAGGCGGACTCCTAGAGATGGCGGACTAAGTTTTTGATGCTTTCCTATAGTATGGGTATCAAATGGAAGAGCTTGCTAAGAATATCTCGATAAACAAGGTGACGTCACTCCAAATCAAATAAGGCGGACTTCTAAAGATGGTGGACTAAGTTTTTTATGCTTTTTTTCAATATGGGTATCAAATGAAAGGGCTTGCAGAGAATAAGCATGCTAGTTTAACTCCGTTGCTCCGATCCATTTAGGAATTTGGTGTATCGGGTTTTCTTGGAGTGAAGAAAAGGCGTGATAGCCGAGCAGAGAAAACTTCACTTTTCATCCGTGAGATCATGAGTTCTATCTCCGCCTGTACCAATAAGTTTGTACAAAAACTTAAGTTAGTACCTACAGTCTTTTTCAAAGATATCGCTGCCTAACGGTGAAGGAAAACACCATGAGGAAAAACCTGCACACTAGTGCACTAGCCACTAGTGTGTGAGATGGAAAAGGCAATGGCAAACCATTCCATTAAATATTGCCTAAAAGTCGTTGTGTGTATTTCATTCCACATAATGATCATGACCCTCAGTCATGAGGTATACGACTGTGGCAACATCTTACCACTGTCGCCCACACTAGCAAGGAACTACATGATGCGACGCCCTGACTCGGCTCCTACAGGCTAGATGGCGCTGTTAGCCCGCTCCATAAAACACAAACCGCGATATGTAAGATTTAGCACGAGCTTGACTACATATAGATAAACCAAGACGGCGACCATTGGACCTTGGTCCCCGACCATAACAACCGGTCAGTAGGAAGCGCTTTCCTTTGCCTTCCTAATCCAGTTGCGCCAAAGTGGTGACCCCGACGCGATCAACACTGGAGCATGGAGCCTCACCGTCGTCATCATTAGCGTCGCCTTTTCCCTTGCCAACAGCACCCAGCCAGCAGCATCCAGCCAGCAGTCTCCTGCAAGTTAGCTCACCAGCCCTAAGGACATACCGCAAACCGCACCGGTTCTACCCTGTATCTCGGCAACCTCATCCAGCTTATCATCCCGACTCACTGTGGACATCACGCATGTACATACCGACTCACCGTGGACATCGCGCATCCCGACTCGGCGTGGACATTACGCAAGCCCATCCTGACTCACCGTGGACATCGCGCATGCTCATTCCGGCACATCGTGGACTCATCAAGCACTGGCACTTGCAAACTCACTACGCACAGACTGCTGAGCTCTCAACCACCCTGGCTCAATCAACCTCCGGTTCTTCGGGGAGGGGGGGGGGGGGGGGTGGTTTGGCGACATCTTACCACTGTTGCCCACACTAGCAAGGAACTTCAAGATGCGATGCCCTGACTCGGCTCCTGCAGGCTAGATGGCGCTGTTAGCCCGCTCCATACAACACAAACCGCGATTTAGCACGAGCTTGACTACATATAGATAAACCAAGACGGTGACCATTAGACCTTGGTCCCCGACCATAACAACAGGTCAGTAGGAAGCGCTTTCCTTTGCTTTTCTAATCCAGTTGCGCCAAACGACTGTTAAAAGGGGTTTTCTTGGAGTCCTCGATTATAATTATTGAGGTTGAATTTTTTGAGTCTGAAGTATCGATAGGTAAACTTTAATTAAATAAAGTTTAACTTTGGTGAGATATGCGTCAACAGCATTGGTTTGCCTGTCTAGGAGAAGGATAACTTCAAACCAAACTGGAATTGTGTTTACGCTGCGTAAGGCTTAGCTTGAAGCTTACTTATGCCTTACGCGGCGCATTTCTCCTAACACCCAAGACAAGGTGTTGTACTGTACCTAGTTGGGTGATAAGTTTTGTCACAAATACTTATTGCAGCTCAATTTTTAAGCAAATATCTTCAACCGATTGAACTGAAATTTTGTATACAGGTTGTTTAGATGACAATGCATGGTAAGCTGTGTAAGTCGTCTAAGATTTTTGTGTATTTATTGTACTGACCTTAAAAGTAAAAAGTAAAAAACAACTTGCAAATGGCATACAAACATTAAGCCTTAAATTGTTCAACATAAAAGCAAGCATTAGGATGCTCTCCCTTCGCGCCTTCGGCCTTTAAACTGCATTGTTTATTGGGCAGACTAGTACCACAGAGAAGGACCACGGTGAGTCAAGGTTAAAATAATTGGTTTACATATTTGCTGTATTTTTGAAGGAATTTCAATACTTCGGGGTAATAATTAGTGCTCTTTAACTCTTTGGCTTACATCAAATTCGTAGTCAAGCTATTTTACTCGTCGCCTAGGCATTATGTTAGTTGCCAAGCCGTTATTTGTTGTTCCTTACTTACCTTTGTCTTAAGCGAGCTTAAAACTTTCGCCACCTTTAAGTCACTATCGTTATTCAATTTTTAAAATAGCCCTTTTTTCAGCGAAATAATATTTTGATAAACTGATACCTAGGTATATTAGATATAAGTTGCACATAGTTAGTTACCCTTTCAATTTTTAGTTGATCGAAAAATAATAAGCCCATCGAATTTAACCGACAAACGCCCTTGTCTCAATGATGCGTTGAATGAGATAAACAGTGAGATATGCCTACAGACTAAAAAATTTGTCCAGCGATAACTAAAAAGTAAAAAATAAATTACAAGTAAAAAACCCTTTTTAAAAACAAGCTTTTATGTTAATACGCTAAAAAGTATAAAATAAATTTTCCTTTAAAACTTTTACGATCATATAATAACGTAAGTATCGATACTTAAAACTATCGATAGTTTCACAACCCTAACATCAATCAATGTGTCGCGATCCGGTCGCGATCACTCAGCCCGGATATGCCGTGTAGTTTCGGTGTAGTACATCGGCGAATTTGTCGCCTCGAATATCGAATATATTGAGGCGTGTGACGCTTTCAGATCATTTCTGTCATAGGTATATACAGGGTGGCCCGTTTACAGTGATCCAAAGATTTTTTTCATCTTGAGGGCATCAGGAGTAATCGTTTAAAACATACTTTAGTCAGACGAAAACTTATGGTTTAGAAGTTGTGACTTTTTGTTTCATATCAGAAAGGTTTTGCGTCAAAAATATTGAAATTTTGGATTTAAAAAAAAATGTCACAATTTCTAAACCATAACTTTTTGCTTAACTAAAGTATGTTTTAAACGATCACTCATGATGCTCTCAAGCTGAAAAAAAACTTTTGAGTACTATAAACGGGCCATCCCGTATATTATTTGTTGCGCAAAAGATATTGACGCACAGATTATCTATTAATATACTCGTATCTATTTTGGAAGAAATACGATTCTAGCAATAGAGATTTACTAAAATAGCAAAGGTAGTGTGTTTACTATATAAAAACTACCCCATTTATTATAAGGCATTGCACAGAAAGTGAAAAAATAAGAATTCTTTGAAAGAGCTCAACCCTTTTTATTAATTTTATTTACGCATCCATTACTAACATTTTGTTAAGTTGTTTAGCAAAATTCATTACAATGTAAGATTATTGGATGTGATGATTTGGACAAAAATGATTCCATGGACAAATTATAGATTTGTGTTGTAGCATGTGTTGTTAGGTATCATTAAACAAGCAAACATAATTATTGATAAAAGAAAACACCCGACTGCAAAAAAAAATATACTTTTGAAATGGTCTTTTCACTGTTTTTTATTTAATTACCATATTGCTATGGTAAGGAAAAAATCAATCCCCCTCTCCCCTTTATTTCAATTTGCGGGCGCCATTTTTATAATTTATATAGCCTATGTCACTCTCACAATTTCGACAAATTTAACGACACCCCGTATGTTAAAAAATGTCTAGCCATTTGGGCTGTAGGGCGTGCCAAACAATTATACATACGTACATACTCGAAAAACATAACCCTCCTTCAACGGTAAAAAGAGGCTAGTTACATACGTAACACGTTTTCGTTACGAAAAGGTATCATAATAATAATCCAATCTACGCTTCAATGCAACTACGAAATCTCGTAGCACTCTAGATTTATGTACGGCATGCGCTAAGCTTTTTGTAGCCAAGCCGTATCGCAGCGAGGCGTGTCGCTTGGCCTATCAGTCAGCGCCTACCGCTATCGGCTGAAGCGTTTCGCTTTTGTGACTTGCTACGGCTTAGAGCAGTGCTACTAAATTTCGTAGTCGACTACGGGATCTCTATAAACAAGTTTACCGTACCTTTTTAGATTAAGACCTATTTTTACCAAACTCGTTAAATAAAATTAGCGCTTAATACAATAAAAATATCACTGTCTCTATTAGTTTTTCATGTTAAGATGTTTAAATATAATTTTATTATGAAAGTGGACCTTAGTTTCACAAATTATAGAAAAAAATGACTTTCATGACAGCAATATTAGTGCAATTACCTCTAGTTTTATGTGGTACGTAGTTATATATATTAAAGTATTAGATGGGTCAAGTTTGGTAGTAATTATTAAATAACGAAGTTAATTAGGTACCTACAATAAGCTATTCTTAAAAGATAGACGTGCCACCGCGGATTTTTGGGAAATAAATAAATAGATTCCCTCATTAACTTGACACATAGTACGTCGATATTTTTTTCACAAAACTGGTACCAAATAAACAAGCTACCCACCATTACTCAAGTTGGTATTGTCAGCAGTTAACCCCGAAACGCAATTGTAGTAATTGTCATTTAACCGCCCGCGCGTCGAGTGTGCCTTTATAGACGGCTCCTTATTTTACGGCCCATGCAGCGGCCGTTTATAACATCACTAAATAACTGGAATGAGCGCCGACGGATTACACCTTTAGGTCAGTTAAATTGGGAATTTTATCATCGTTTTGTATGTCGAAAAGCTTAACACTAACGTTAAAATTATCAGTTACTTGCGGATCCTCACGACGTATGTCATGTTTCCGATACAAACTTTCAACTTTCAACTCCTAGTTCGGGTAAGTGAACTGTTTTACATAGCAACAAGAAAGTGGCGTACATTATTTCTCTGGGTGTCAAACTGTTTGTAAAAGTAGATTGTTATACAAGGGACGAAAGTGACCATTTCACTTGAGAAGTTTCTGGCGCTCGAACGAAGTGAGAGCGCCAATAACTCGAGAGTGGAATGGGTGCTTTCACCTGTGTTAAACATACTATTTTTCATTTCGACTGTAAGGAAATCGAGGGTATCGATAGTATCGATAGCTGAGGCAAAGGCAATAGTATCGATAAACTATCGATAGTTGAGGCAAAGGCAATAGTATCGATAAAATATCGATAGTATCTATAGACTATCGATAGTCTACCGATAGTAATGATAGTATCGATAGCTCCGTTAATATAAATATTATCGACACATAGCAATACTATCGATAGTATCAAAGTTCAATACTAAAACCACTATCGATAGCTGATACAGCTTTGACTATTGCAATAACTATCGATACTCTCGATAGTAGCCTTTAATTCAATAGTAGGAGTGGAGTATAAAGTAGGAGGGAAAAGCTATTTCCCACCCGGCTATCTACACATGAAAGTTCAACTTTCCTAACAGGTGAGATGAAAACTAAATTTCATCTAAATCGGTTCAGCTGTGTAAGCGTCAAGAATAACTGACAGATAGGCAGTCGCATTTAGAATATTATTAGTATACTGATATATGTATTACTAATCTAATCTGAAGATACTTACCGAAGGCAATTAAAAAGCAATATTGTTACAATTTATTAACACAATTGCTTTTTAACTTCTACCGTTATTATCGTTGTATTCGTCGTCGTTTGTCGTTTGACATTCGTCTAGTTACTAGACTCTAGTTGAATTGGCCAGGTGTTATCTTACACTGATATCAGTAGTAGCCGTAAGCAAGTGTAAATTTTGAAAAAAAAATATATAAATTTTGAACACGTACATTTAGTTTTGTTAATAAAAATATTATAAATCTTGAACACAAACAGTTTCTACAGCACTTTTTAGTGACAATGCCATTGTGCTTATTAATTAGTTTTTTCCCACCTTAAATCGACACAGTCTTGTTATCCAATTGTGCAACACACATACTACAAATCTGCACTACGGAACCACCAAAGCTAATCTGTAAGTCGTTCGTTTCGTACTGTCCATTGGCAATAAAGGCATGGTCATCTGTCAAGAGGAATATCCATGGCAAATGGGAATTGCCCCGCTCAGTTACTACGAGTAAAGCGGAGACTGGCTTGTATAAATTTTACTGTCGACTTGTCACTGAATTTTAGATATCGGAAATCGTTGACGTTTTCAAATAAACAAACATAAATGATTCAACATCATAATTGCTAGTAAACAAGAAAAAGAACTACCAGCTTCGTATTGTATTGTAACTGTAAAAGTGAAGCTTTTGTAAGAACTTGTTAATCTTCATCATCATCTTAGCGTTATTTCGGTTGTGCACTCGCACTTTGGACCATGATCCAGTATATGGCAGATCAGCTAATTGTAGTTGGAGGGACTGCCATCCGACCTGTGTGACCCTGTAAATTAACAGGGGAACCTGACCAGTTTGGATCATGGTTACACATTTAGTCGCCTGAATGTTCTGGTTTCCTCACGATGTTTTCGCTCTCTATACCTTGTATATATCAAATTAAAAATACAACTAATGGTAGTCTGACTTAACTGAACAGAAGCAACAAAAAACTCGACATCATTTGTTATGTGTTTGGAAAGCCTAGGCTTTTAATATATTTCATGAACAATACTGTTAATTTATTATAAAAGGGTTGGGATTCTGCGAATTCATCGAGGTTTATTTTCGTATTTAAAACTAGAGTTTAAAATATTTATAAGTCCCATTTGAAGCGAAGTGTTTGTAGTCAAAAACCACAAGCAAATGTTATTTTTATCTGCCAGAGAACATTGTCTTCATTTATATTGATGAAAACAAAACTATTCGCAACAAAACCTTTCATCAATACCCCGTAGGCTCTGAACAAAAACATAATAACATTAACATATTACACTAGTTCCCAACCCCGCGATAACACGGCGCGATAGAGAAACAAAAAGCAAACTATAAGTGAATGTAAATCCTAACATGTGGGTTCGGATATGGAGTTAGGAACTTTGAACTGGATACATCTCGATATGCGGGCCTTAAGATATTCCAAGTTATTTCGATACCGCTATAGGCTGCGGCCCCTCAGAGATACGACCAGTCGAGCACAAGTTGTTGGGCTGTATTCTGTAAGACAATAGGCAAAATTAAATTTAAGTTCAGTTTCTTTTTCTCTTTCAAACAAATCGAAAGAGACAGACTATATTAATTCAGAAACATCAGACTAGACAGCTGAAAGTTGCTAAAGAAATTATAGAATCCATACACAATTTAGAAAGGATGTCATTCGCTGACGACTAAAGGTAGACGAAAACACGCAAAACTTATTCAAAAAATCGCACTTAATTTGACATGTCTAAATTATTGAAGACTGTCTCTTTTGGTTTGCTTAGCAGAAAAAGAGAGAGACTGAACTTAAATTGAATCTTAGACAGGGCACATTGGAATCGAGTCCAATGTCAGATTTTTCGAATGTATCTATCCCTGTCACTCAAACTATGACATGAGAACAGCGTAAAATCCCATTCAGGAGAACTTTAGATAAATCGTGGCGCGTGTATTGTCACGTCATGGAATCAAATCGTATAAAGTAGGCGGTTTCCATCGAATTTAAACGTGAAATTTCCTTTACAAATTAACACCCTCTTTTCACGCCCTTAAAATATTATTTCTGGGATAAAACATTAAAAAAAATAGGCTCTCTATACATTGTCACGCAGTTAGCAGAATTTTTGTATGGATTACTTGTTTTGTCTCTTTATTTCAGTCATGACCTCAGTAAAAATTGTGGGTACACGCGTCACGATGTTACATGTTATCGTGAATGACAGAGACGAGTAGAGTCGATATAGACAACGTAGAGAATGAACTCTGTTAGTTCAATTCAAGAAGGGGCAAACTGCTTCCATGTTTCGATATCTCCTCAGAGATGCGATCGTTCCGATACAAGTTAACACACAATTGAACACTTGCATATTCATACGCTAACTCATGCATCTCGTGTTGATGCTTAAATAAAACAAAACTAATTTAAAAGCTTTTTGAGCTCCGCAGAAATATCTCTGCACACGTTGAAATACTTCGGCAGATCTATAGCCTTACTTAAAAGATATCCCAATTGTAATTCAAAAAAAATTACACATTAATTTTTTTATTATTTAAGCTATCTTACAGCTTTTTTGACGTTTCTGTGAAAGCTATAGCTATTGTAATTCAAAAGCAATCGAGCTTAGGCTGTAGGCTTACAGACAAAAAATAGGTAATTATAAGTATAATTATTATCCTTAAAAGGCGACAACGTTTTCGTGAGTCTTGAATTTTACATAATAAAACTTTTAGTAATTGTTCATCTTAACCTAAGTAGCTCGAATACGCACAAATAATAATTGGAAAAATATGCAAGCTTTATCAGAATAAACATTTAAAATCTAATGAACACCTGAGTTATTGCACGTTGTGCAATTTTCTGCAAAAAAACGGTACAACTTGTTTTTTAAAAATCCGTGACGCTGTTCAATTATCATAAAACGTTCCATTTAGAATGAACAAAAGTGAAAAGTGTTTGAAAATGCAAATAATTTACACGACATGGGGAACGACGTAAACCTAAAAGAATTAGATGTAACTCATTGCAAAAACTAACTTAATGTGGAAATGGCTAAGAATAATAAATAACTCGTCCGATTTGATTGGAAAATCTCATCTGCCTTTAAAAATTGTTGTTTCGGCTTTGTCTATGTAAGGTCTCATTTCGTACTCTACGTTAACCTGTGCCTTAGAATATGTTCGTACATATTTTAAGGCACAGGTTAACGTCTGCCGATCTTCCAGCTGATAATGTAACATATAACATCTGTTAAACTAATAAGTTGATTGATTATTTGACGGGGTGGTCAAATAGTATTTTGATAGTAGTGGGTGCAAAAGCGTCAGTTGAACATTTTTGAACTGACGGTAACCTACGGATTAACTTAACGTTATCGTACTTTTGCAAATTGCCCATATTTTACTGGTTCCATGATCTCTGCGCCCTTTTTTCTTTTATGTAAAAATATTGAATGAGCAATGCTATATTGCCCAGGTACTGGCAACACGGAATGAAAGCCAGTTTAAATATTGGTTCAGTTAGTGGAGTCATCATTTTAACCCATTAACAGCCAACGCAAAACTAATAACAATGCACTGAGACTCGAACTTAAAATGAAGACAGAGAGCTTAATTATAAAACAAAAAGATTATTTTTATGAAATACTATATTTTTATACAATTCAGTATTTCATTACAATTCTGGCAATCGTAGGATAGAAAACAGTAATTTCCCTTTATTTAGCTCTTAATATTCACATTTAAATTTATTAAGAAATTTCCAAAAAAATATAATTTTCAACACTGTACTCGCTTGAGTACAGCGGCTGCAAATGGGATGGGAAAATTAACAGAGAAACTGAAACTGTCACTGAAAAATGTTCAAACGATTTCAATGCAGAATTGTTGGCAACAGAGTTACGTAGTCAGTTCTCTTCTAAACCCATATCACAAAGAGTATTTCAAAGCTATTTGGTTTAACTTTGAAATACTCTTCTGATATGGGGGGTCAAGACAAAATCAATATACCATTGGAAAAAAAAACTTTCTGTGCTTTTTATTCTGTACAGGGTGAGATCGCGTGTTTTTTTATTGTCGTTTATCGCGTAAGTCGTGTCGTAGTAAAACTGCAGTAACTCGAGCTTTTGCGGTCATAGGACTTTTAGTTTAGCTCAATTCAACTTTTTCCTTATTTTTTTAGGGTTCCGTCCCTCAAAAGGAAAAATGGAACCCTTATAGGATCATTTTGTTGTCCGTCTGTCCATCAGTCTGTCAAAAACCTTTTTCTCAGGAACGCGTGAAGGTATAAAGTTGAAATCAACATTAAATACTTATGTCTATGGTCCCTTGAAGCTACGGCAAAGATACGGCATTTTTTGCCCTATTTTTTAACATTTCTCAGAGGATTTAAAACTTATGGGGTACTTCCCATGAACCTAGAACCATGAAATTTGGCAAGAAGGAAGGTCTAGTAGTACGAGTAAAGGAAAAATCCGAAAGCCGCGAATTTATGATTACATCGTGAAAAAATACCTTTGTTTGTATGGAACCCTCAATCCGACTCGCACTTGCCCGGTTTTTCTTGCTTATAGTTTCAAATTGGGTTAGCTAAATCTAATAAGGTGTAATTAACATAGTTTGATATTTGATACACGTTTTGACATTGACCATTTATGAATATTGTCAGTCGAAAGGCATTTAAAATTCTTCACATAAATCACAATACAATGCACTTTAATATTTCACATATAATAAATATCATACCGACTTATTAAAAAATACCCGAATACAAATACCAATCGTACTTTATTACCCTTTTTCTATTGTTCTCCAAAGTTCTTGGAAATAATATCTCTCGTATTTTATAACGTTACTAAATAAATAAAACCGGTAACAAATTAGGGCAGATTCTTTTGACTTTGCTTATTATATATGGCCTTGGCCATCTTGAATTCTTTGGCAGCATGGCCCCCCTACTAATAAATGAAATTAAATTAGAAATGAAATAAGATAAGAGCAAGCAAACAAGACATGTGCGTGAATTCAACATGAAACCGATATAATGCAGATAGATCTCATGTTCCGATTTACTTAAACTTACTTCTCTATCGATATGTTTAGCATTGATAGATGACGTAACTAAACAACGGTTTCTCGTTAACTACGGAACCCTAAAAAAGGTAATATTATAGAAAAAGTTAGGTACAGATTTTCTAATATTTCGGCAGGTATGGCATAACTTTTTTTTACGACACATGTCCGTACATTATTATTGATTTTAGTATTTATGAAAATTTTATTATGTATGCTATATTCCGAAGAACCATGCCACTATCATTAACCTATTGATTAGATACTTTTCAGCGTTACTTTCTGTTGATATGACGAAGTTATAATTATATTCGATATATGGATATCGATAAACTATTAGTAAAGTTAAGCGATCCATGTATCGCAATACAGAACTAGTACGCGGTTTTTCAAAGGTGGAATAAATAATGAGGAAGTAAGTAGTTCTGTCCTAGGTTTCCAATCAAGACTAAAAGCGCTCAGTGGCGCCCCCGCCGTCAATCAGCGCCATAGCGGCGGAATTATTAACTAACGCTCTCGAGGATTGAAATACCTGAAGTTCCTCTTGCAGCTAGAGAGTGTAATTCGTTGCCGACTAAAGTACACTTTAGTTACCTAAAAGATCTGGATTCCTTTAAGAAAATAATGTATTGGCTGTGACTAGTCAGACATGACCCATCATCGGCCGCATCGTCGCTTACCATCAGATGAGATTGCGTTCCACTTGTGCCACTTGAGCTATGGCTATGGTCTCTTGATTAACGCTATACCCGACGGCCGACTTCAGCGCCAATTTTCTGATCGTCGTCTGAACGAATTGCGAAGCATCATAGCGTGTTTATGTTGGGTGGCGTGTGTTATATTTGTTCTAATGGACTATTCAACACTTTTGGATGGAATTTTACTACCAAATAACAGGCACAAGAGAATCGTATAATAAAAAAAATTAAGGTTAGAGGCACATTTTTCAAAAATAAAAAAGAAAGATATTTCAAAATTAAGATAAAGTAACATGTTAAAGACAATATTCTGATGTTCATTTTTAGTTTTGAGTTATTCTGGCAATTATTCATCTTTTTCTTTTATCTCTTATGTATATTAAATCTCTTATGTATAGTGACACTATACTCTACTTGTCGCCCCATCATTAAAGCAACTAACAATTATCGCTATGTCACCGAACTACTAAGCTAAGATAAGAACTACTACAAAAGTGTAAAATTTCAGCTAAATTGATTGTGAACTGGTCTGAAATACAGTTACCTGGTTTGACCTAAAGTAATATGCAAATGAGCTTTGCCAGGTAAATAAAAGCTTAGACAGACACAATAGCACTTTTATTGTTTTTACGCATATAAAGCCTTAGCCTGGAGTTCATTACATTCATTTCAATTATGTTTACTTTTTAATCAGCCAGTTTAGCATTATTTGACATAATATGTTCTATAGGAATTTTATTAAATTAACCGTCAATTAGCATTTAAACATTAGTGAATTCGGATCCTAAACTTATTCGGTGTTATTACAAAAAAATACACCAGGTTTAAATAAATTACAAGTAAAAAACCTTTTTAAAAACAAGCTTTTATGTCAATGCGCTAAAAAGTATAAAATAAATTTTCCTTGAAAACTTTTACGATCAAATAATAACATCATAACACAATTTATATAATCTAAAAGCTTGTCGCGAGATTGAAGTACTCACTTGGCGTATTTAGTAGTTTGATTTTAAGAAAATTTAGTAATTTACTTGTTTATCATACACATGTAAAATCTTGCGACAAGCTTTTATATAATATAAATTGTGTAATGATGTTATTATTTGATCATAGAAGTTTTAAAGGAAATTTTTTTTTATACTTAAGAATTACTCATGTATCGAGTAATTCTTAGCAAGCCCTATCATTTGATACCCATATTGTAAGAAAGTATACAAAACTTATTCCACCATCGTTCGAAGCCCGCCATATTGGATTTACAGTGAGGTCTCTTTTTTATCCAATCATTCTCAGCAAGCACTTTGATTTGATACCCATATTGTAGGAAAGCATAAAAAGCTAAGGCCGCTATGTTAAGAAGTCCGCCATGTTGGATTAAGAGTGACGTCACCTTCTATATCGAGTTACTAGCAGTTCCAGTATCTCAAACTATCTCTGTGCCAAATTTCATTTGATTCGGTCCTGTAGTTTCGGAGCCTATTCGATGCAAATAAACAAACAAACAAACAAACAAACAAATCTTTCCTCTTTATAATATTAGTATAGATTCTCAGCAAGCTCTTTCATTTGATACCCATATTGTAAGAAAGCATAAAGTCATAGTCCGCCATATTGGATTTGGAGTGACGTCACCTTATTTATCGAGTTAAACTCAGCAATCCCTTTCATTTGATATCCATATTAGAGGATTGCGTTTACAAGTCCGCCATCTTGGATGGTCCGCCGTGTTGAATTCAGAATGACGTCATGCATCTTACCATGCATTGTCGTCCAAACTAAACGTGAATACAAAATTTCAGCTCAATCGGTTGAAGATATCTGCTTCAAAATTGAGTTGCAAGATTCCACCCGAACAAACATACATAGTTACATTGCAAGCTAAATAAAAGCTTGTAAATAGGTCTAAATATTAGCCGACAAGAGAGAAATTTATGACACATTCGTGACATAACCTAAAAGAGAAACACTTTTCTAATAGCTAGCTGATAGCTTAGTCCTGGGTTAAACCGGGTACTAAGTTTTTGTAATAACGCGGATTCGGTTTAACGCTTAAAACTAAGCACGCGTTATTGATACTCGTATCCTATTTAGTTATGGCATGGTACCCCTTCAAACTAGTTATGTCAACGTATCGATTTCATAATAACCAAAAATATTAAAAATAGCTTTAACATTTTTTTGGAATAAGTCAGAGTATTTTTAAACCTTTGAATAGCGTATTTTTTACTATTAATACGTTATTGAATGAAAATGAAAGAATAAATTCGAACATCATTTTTAAATAAAACGCCCTCTGAGTTGAGAGCGGTATTCGATCTTTAAAGTTTCTCCATTTTTGAAATGCCATTAATGCCGCGTTTATCAAAAAACATTCTACGTTCAAATATCAAAATATTTGGGGTAGAGTTCACCAACACACATTTTTAATTTTTGAACAACTGTTAAAATATTATTTATCACCTCAGGTCTTATTATTGTACTGCTTGATTATTAAGGAAATACATACAAAATACATTATTATATTTTTATAACTTAAGCAATTATTTTGCAAGTTTTTACGAAATTAAATCAAATTTCACTTACAAAAATTAATCGACTGTGTCATCCGGTGGGACTCGAAACCACGTCCCTTCGCTATCCGGGCGAGTGCTCTTGATTGATGAAATCGAACGCCGGCTCACTGGCGTAGCAAGCACTTGCATAAATTCGTAGACTGACTAACGTTCTCCGTAGCTTAGTTGGTAAGAGCACTCGCCCGGATAGCGAAGGGACGTGGGTTCGAGTCCCACCGGATGACACAGTCGATTAATTTTTGTAAGTGAAATTTGATTTAATTTACAAAATACATGAAACAAAGATTAATGAAATTATGGGAAGCTATAATTAACACAGTGAAAAAATAATTGTAAAAAAATATAGCAGCGGCTAAACACAAAAAAATATATTTTATATTTATAATAACAATTGAATAAAATTCTAAAACATTTTTTTAAATAACGGCATAACGATAACAACACAGGGATTATCTTGGAAGGCAAAGCTGAAATACACACCCTTATCGTACAGTAAACTAGTCAGATTACAAAAACAGTAGTATACCTACCACCGTCATATTAGGACCCATGTATGAATACTTTCTAATACAAGTTATGCGAAGACGTCAAACTTTCAAGGTTCTAGTTATTGTGGTTAACATTGAAGCTTCGGACTATGCGGATAGGGTCCCAAGAGAGAACCCTCTATTTTAACTGAAACATGATGTTATGGAAAACTGAAATGTTTTTACAAACACCTTACAGACAGGTACGTATTTGGTAAACATTGACGATGAAGCGTATTTGAAATTTTTGACATTTTACAAACAAAAAAATACTAGGTTGAAAGTTTAGAAGTACCTTGAACTATTTTTATAATTTAAGCAATTTCATTGCAATTATTTTTTAAAGTAAATTTATTTTTCACACAATAATAATTGATTGACCGTGTCTCACCAGCCGACACAATTGAAAAAAAAATTGTGAGCGAAACAAACAGGGCTCGTGGTCACAGGGAGACTAAGGTATTATTTGTCATAACAACATTTTAAAAAATTAACTACCGTCACTCATTCATTAATATTAATTTACGTTCCTATTTACACAGAAAGAGCTAACCGTGTCTTGAGATCTTGCACTGCGAGGTGTTGCTGATCGCGAAGTAAACCGTAAAACCGTGTTTTAATGAGTTCAACAAATTGCGTAAACGTAAGAAACAAATAAAACTTGATTTATCTGCGACTTACCTACCCTTTTGCAATAAAAATATGCACAAAAGACTTTCAAACAATAAACGTCTGGGCGTCTGAAAGGGCAGAACACCGATTAGCGGTGATTTCGGAATCATCTATCATTTTAATCACGCATTTGGACCCTAGCCACATAATCGTGAGTAATTGAAGACTCAACTCGAAGCTGGTTGATTTGAAAACATGCGATTAAAAGTAAGCCCTAGTATTTGTTAACTAAGAGTGCGCATTCATTTGTGGCGTCGTTATAAATGACTTAATCTGTATAGTGAATAGTTTAGAAAGTTGTGGTCGAGAGAAGGACAAAATACAGTCAGACAGACTGTCAGGTTGATGACCCGAAGGTGAGTATTTGCGATAGCGCTGAAAAAAATTAGTTCAAAAATCAATCATTACCGATTACCTAGCCCCAAACTAAGCGTGAGCATGTGCTATGGTGACTAGGATGGATAGACGTACTTTATATACATTTATAAACATCCATGACATGACATAGTACAAATGCTCGTAAACGAGTGGGTAAAAATGACAAGAATAAAATGTAAAACATTGGTACGTTGGCACTACAGCTAGCTAATGAATATGGTGAGTTTCGCAAAGTATTCTAAATGGAAAATATGTAGCAACTCGTACCGAGGCTCGTATCAAAATTTAATAAATTATTTAGTTTTTGTCCTTTATCTACAATAACTATTACACTCGTACATTGCTACAAGATGTGTTTGAAATTAAAAATGCCGAATCGATGTGCTCTCTCCATAGTGGCTACTTTGGAATTTGTTTCGAGTGAGGAGTTTAATATATTTACTTAGTAGTAGTATTTTATAGTAATAGCGTTAAAAGCAGGCTACCTGGAGTAACTTGGCTATAAATAAAATAAGTAATAATAATAAATTGTTTCAACAAACACACAAAATTACCTAGCCCCAAACTAAGCGTGAGCTTATGTTATTGTACTAGGATAACGGATAGACATACTTATATACATCCATGACTTAGTTACAAATGCTCGTGCTTATCACACAAACATTTGCTCCTTACGGGATTCGAACCTCGCAACCGCCTGGTTTTAGAAGTCCGGGGCGCGAACCACTATATATCCGTTAATAGTAAATGTTTTGTTTTACGCAGCGTTTCTGTATCGCGTTTGCTATACAACTCAAAATTGAACAGTATATTATTATTAGGTACCAAATGGGTGTACAGTTCGCTAATAACGCCTGGAACTGTTGTAATTACAATTTGGCCTGTATTAGGTCCCGCCATAACTCAGGCCCAGAGGTCCAGGGCAAAAGTTACGAGTCTCGCCGCCAGATATATTGCTCGGAGATTTAGTTCAACGTGCGAACTTTCACTTTATAAATCTATTGCCATTTTAAACAAAGATATAAATAAATATTGCCATTTTAAACAAAGATATAACCGCACGCAAAAGTATATTAACCAAAATGGTGGTGTAGTCGCTTTTGTTATATCATAAGTCCTATCTAAAGCCTATTTTTGTGAACCTGAAATAGACGACGCTAATTGCCCACGAATAGATATTCCAGGACATCTTTCTATCTTAGGGATATATCGTTCACCTTCATTTTCGAACACAGCTCCATTCCTCACCTCTTTGGAATTAATCCTAAGTAGCACAAAGCAAACAAAAGAATTCATACTTACCGGTGACATAAATATCAACATTAGTGATGAACACGTCAGCTCGCAATATCTTTGCCTTATGGCTGAATTCGCCTTGTTACCAGTAGTTAATAAAGCCACTAGAAACAATTCTTGTTTAGACCATATTTTTATTCGTTCCAAGCGAAAAGCTATCTCAGTAGTTTTCCAGACAAGTATCACTGACCATAATTTGGTATTAGCCGGTTTATCAAATGAATCCTCTAAGCTCTTCTCTAACAATAGATCCCGACTCATTGTGAATTATGCCGAACTTAAAAACGTAGACTGGTTGATCCTATATAACACTCAAGATGCAACCGAGGCTGCCGATATCCTTAATAGTACACTTAAGTCGATTCTTGAAAAACATACGCGTAAAGTAACTACTAGCCGTTCGCAATTCAACATAATACCCTGGATGACACCTGGATTAATACGATGTTCCAAACACAAAGATAGGTTGCATGCAAGTGCTCGAAAATTTCCAGATGACACAGTGAAACAGCACATATACAAGAGATATCTTAACTTCTACACTGATTTAATTAGAAAGGTTAAAACAAATTACGAGAGGGAACAACTAGAAAAACATAAATCTAACCCAAAACTACTATGGAACACTATAAAACAAATAACTCATTGCCATAACAGTAATAATTCGTCATCTAACCCAATACCCAACAAGCCAGATCCAGAAAAAATCTAATTTCTAGACAACTTCAATAAGTTCTTCTCAACCGTTGGCCTTAAACTGTCAAGTCAAATTCTAGAAAAGTCCAATAAGACGGAGAGTACTCTGGCAGCTACAGAAGTAAATAATAATTCCTCTGCTGACTCATTGTTTTTACAGCCGACTGACTGCTACGAAGTGGCAGACCTGATAACAAACTTAAAACTTGACTCTGCGCCTGGGCTAGATGGAGTCTCCAACCGTCTCCTTAAGTCAGCTAAACAATTTATAGTTGAACCACTTACTCACGTGTGTAATCTCAGTCTTTCCGCTGGGATCTTCCCTAATAGCTGGAAAACCGCTTCTGTGACCCCCATCCACAAAGGCGGTGATAAAGAATCTCCTAGTAATTATTGTCCCATCTCTCTCCTAAGCTCATTTTCAAAAATTCTAGAAAGAGTCGTAAACAGAAGACTAACGAATTTCCTCGAAGCACATCACCTCTTTAGTGAATGACAGTTTGGTTTTCGAAGAGAAAAGTCCACAGAACATGCGGTACGTCTTTTAGTTAACACCATTGTAGATAACCTTGACAAAGGTAATGCCTGCGTTGGCGTTTTCTTAGATTTGGCAAAAGCCTTTGATTCTGTGTCTATCCCTATTCTCCTTAGAAAATTAAATCTGATTGGCGTTCGTGGGATCGCCTTGGATTGGTTTAGAAGCTATCTTACTAATAGACAACAATGTGTTAAAATTGATAGTTATACCAGCAGCTTTGAACCCATTACCTTCGGCATCCCACAAGGCAGCATTCTAGGCCCTACCTTATTTCTCACTTTTATTAATGACATCACCTTACTTCATATAAGAAACGCAGAAATTATATGTTATGCTGACGACACCGCAATTATCTTTCATAATAAATCTTGGAAAAGCGTTCAACGTGATACAGAAATCGGCATGACTGTTTTGTACAAGTGGCTTAACAGTAATCTTCTTACTCTAAACACAGATAAAACCAAATTCCTCACTTTCTTTAAAACATTAGCTTATGCTCCTACTCATTTTACTGCAATAAAAGTCCACACCAGTTTCTGCCCGAACAACCCAGCCGCTATGAACTACAGCCTAAGTTTATTATGTAAGTGCAATGTAATTAATAGGACGGACTACATTAAATATCTCGGTATCTTTATCGATGAAAAGTTAACTTTTAAAAAACAAATAGAATCTGTATCTGCTAGGGTTGGAAAAGTAGCCGGAATAATGAGGCTCCGGAAACTTTCAGCTGAAACAGACTTACTTCGGTTAGTGTATGTTGCATTGTGCCAATCAATCATAACTTACTGTATAACAGTTTGGGGTGGAGCAGCTACATCTTATTTGTTTTTACTGGAAAAATCGCAGCGCTCAGTGTTGAAAGTGATGCTATCGAAAAACCGAACCTTTCCAACAGATCTACTCCACCAACAGTGTAACACTCTTAGCGTCAGACAACTCTACATCTATATAATTTCTTCTTGCACTCACAAGTCCGTGTTGAACTCCCACGAATATAATCAATTATCACAAAAAAGAATATTTGAAATTCCGGTCCCTCGTACATGTACATCTTTTGCTCAGCAACATAACGAATTTCTCAGATCTTTTATCTACAATAAAGCAGCCAAAAAGTATGAGTTAAGGAACAGCTCGCTCCGAGAGGCCAAAATCAGTATAAAATCATGGCTTTGCTAGTTGGACTACCATTTCACTGCAAATATATTAAAAATATTAATATAAATAAACCTTACACTTTATCATAATAATAAAATAATAATATTTACTACATATGATATGAGCAGGGATACCTGATCCAAAGCAACATAATCATAATCAACCAAGTTTTTCACAATAAACTTAATTTACTTACATTTGCCACATTCACTCAAATTCCATTCTAACTCTTAAGAAAACATTTTTGCTTATAATATGTACAAGTTTTATTATGTTGTAATCACTTACTGTATGTACTTACTTACTCACAACCCAGCAGTTATTTTAGTTTTTTTTTTCTGTCTAATAAATTATTTCTCTTAATGTAGTACCTAACTACTGACAAAAACTTCAATTGGCCCCCACGATACAGGCCTGCCTAGTGTGGGGTTCAAGGTTAAATTTATCTCCACTTATGTTAAAAATTTGTGTTAAACTCAAACATATAATGTAAGTGTAAGCACTTTTGATGATTAAACATTTATTATTATAATAAATATTGGACAACATCGCACTCATTGCTCAGATTCTAAAGTAGGTAGCTATAAAAGTAGTGGAAATCTGAAACAATGATGGTTCCTTAACACCCAGACCCGAGGCATATAATACCGATACGGTGTTTTCTTGTACACGCAAATAATATTAATAATATTATTTATATAATATTGTGAATTTTTTTTCCATGTAATTTACAAAGTTAATCTCGATACAAAGGCAAACTATTCAGCAATAATTAACATCAATCAAATCTTTAAAATGTTATGTGCAGTAGACAGAATGGAATATACCATCATCATCATCCTAGCGTTATCCCGGTGGTGCACTCGCATGCGAGGGCCCAGGGTCCGCTGACATGAGCCAGGATATGGCAGATTAGGTTATTACAGTGGAGCAACTATCATCTGAACTCCGTGACCCTGTTAACAGGGGAACCTGACCAGTTTTTGGATCATGGTTACACATTCAGTCACCTGAATGTGCATGTTTCCTCACTATGCGTTTTACCGTCACCATAAGAGCATCGGTTCGTTAAACAACTAATGTACATAACTCAGAAAAAGTCATTGGTACATGGCAACACGTAGGATCAAAACCCGCTCCTCCCACATGAGAGGCAACCTGCTAGCCACTGCGCGACCGACGCTTCAGAATGGAAAAATACCGATGCAATAAATATTTTTGTTGCCATCCCCATAGTTTTTTTTTTAAATCAATCCAATTAGTTTCAGTCAATTAGGTTAGCTTTATTCAGTCTTTTCCTTTACGTTGCAATCCCTGCCAATTAACTTATAATCGAAGCTAATTACGACTTCGCACGTAACTTGACACATTGACGGCGTAATATTTATAGCGGGTTAACTACCGAAGGGTCGGGAGATCGATCGTCAGACACCTCGACGAAAGTAACCTATCCTACCCTCAGTGGACACATTTGGGATAATGCAACTGGGATATAGGAGGGTAATCCTACATCTGCATTGTTTGTAGTGCAAATAAATACTCTTTATGTTTGTTTGGGGTATTTAAGTAAGTTGGTGTTGGCACCTTGTACGAGATTACGAGTGTAAAAAAACAGAATAAAAGAGATGAGCTTTGGAATAAGGCAGTACTTGGGCCTGTTGGTCTTGTCGTTAGGGCTGTTGGTCTTGTCAATAGATAGCTATTGAACGATAGATAATAAATTGGTACTGCACACAAAAACCGACCGTGCGAACGATTACCAATCGTTACGATACCCTGTATAAATCATCTACATCTTAAATGAACAAGCAGACTTACTAGATACCGTTTTAATACTATTTATCTGTATTAACTGACCAAGTGGTCAGATTTTTACATTTGTTCTCATTTTGCCACGCCACTCGCCACGCCACAAAAACTGAAACTGTAGCTGTAACTACCTATATATACGATGGAATCAGGCGTTACTTTACTTTGAAATCCATTATTGAATAGATACATTAAAATGATTTTGTCGAAATTTCCGCTAAGAGACGCCGGCGCAGGCTAAACACACCATACCACATCAACAGTAGCCGCGTTGAGTAAAAGTTCAGGCAAATTCAGAGTGCAGCGCCCGCCCTCCCTCAATACGCATTTAGTATAGATAATGCAGTAGTTAAGTACACATATTGCAGTAGTTAGTAATCGTTAACTATATTTCTCATGTATCAAAGGCGTCGGCTAAAGCTAGTCAGGTGTTAATTATTCTAGCGCGCACTAACCGAACATTATTACGAAGGAGCGGAATAAGGGACGGTCCCCGATCCTAATTAAACGAGGATACGGAATTAACTTTTTCTCGGCACAATAAAATGGCCGATAAACCACGGGCCACAAACTGTGAGCACAGCGTGGAGAGAACAGCCTGTTATAGTCCGGCAAGTTCGAGCGCGACTCTCCTGCGGTCGCGCGCCCGTACGTATGCGTCGTCCACGCACGTACTGACAAAATTTATAGGTGCTAAAGTACGCCAGTCTCGACCGCGATATCGCCAGAAGGGTGCAGATAGGTTGGGCAGCATCTGGGAAGTTGTGTCACATCTTCTCGTCGCCACTACCGCAATGCTGGAAAAGCAGGGTATATAACCAGTGCGTCCTACCTGTCATGACCTACTGGGGCGAGACGAGGAACTTGACAGTCAAGCTGGCCCACCGACTGCATGGCGTTCAGCGCTATGGAACAGTCTAAGCTGGGGATCTCGCTAAGGGATAGAATTCAAAACGAGATCATCCGCCAAAAGACGAAGGTCATAGATATCGTTTACAGGTGCAGTAAGCTGAAGTGGCAGTGAGCTGGTCATGTTTGTCGCAGAACCGACGGGCGTTGGAGTAGGAAGGTTCTCGAATGAAGACCACGTCTCGGGAAACGTAGAGTTGGACGCCCCCCTACTGGATGGACCGATGACCTGAGGAAGGTGGCCGGTGGTGGCTGGATGCGAGAAGCGGAGGACCGTGAAAGTTGGCGCCGTCTTGGAGAGGCCAATGTCCAGCAGTGGACTGCAATAGGCTGATATGAAAGTACGCCAGTTGAGCGTGGCTACGCCACTCGTAATAATAATCCTTTTACAACTTCGTGCTACAAATTCGAATAGCTTTAGAAAATATTGCAGTGTTGGGTATGGGTGTTTTAATGCAGTTTGTCAAATCTAGAATTGTCTTTCTACACATTACCTAGCGAACAAGAACAGTGAGTACCTATCTAATCTTAGCTAACTACTTATTTCATATAATACGTAGGTACGTACATAATTTTGTGTTAGCTATTTACCTATCGAAGTGTTTATGACTAAGGCCCACTTTTACGAAACTCGATAAATAAATACATTTAGCGCTAAACATATTTAAAAACATCATTCTGTCTCTGTCAGTCATTCGACATTGGCAGGAACGGGATGATATTTTAAACATGATAAGCGTTAAACGTATTTAACGAGTTTCGTAAAAGTGGGCCTTAGTTCTCGTGATTCCTGATTTCGTGGCCATGTAGGTACCTCACACACGGCTACGACAAGCGATAACCCTACGTGTTTAGGCTATTATCTCGCGCTTGGGGCTCGAGTTGCCCTACTATTTTGTATCTACTTTGCCTGAGATGCGGGGTCAGGCAAGCTAGATGTCAGCAAAGACGGGTGACGGTTGCGGGGCAGGGTATTTCCTATGACAATAGTAAAAATAGTATGTAAAGCACAAGGAGTGTTGAGAACAAACTAGTAGGACTACAGTACAAAACAGTTGTCATAGACAGATCTCTATGAATAAAATGGACAAGTTAAATGCACCGACAACGAGCTTAACAGAGCCATTATAATTTTAACTGTTCGATTGCGTAACATTTTTTTCTGCATGTAAAGTACAATTTATTAATATTATCATAATAAGGTAAAAAGATATTAAATCACGTGAGATAGTGAAAATGCTTTACATATGTTCTCTTAACCGCAGATTTACTTAAATAAATAGATACTTAAACTATTTAATACATGTTTTCATTTCTTCGAACTAGTGGTTTTTTTTTCAACAAACACACCAATTACCTAGCCCCGAACTTAGCGTGAGCTTGTGCTATGGTGACTAGGATGACATATATAAACATCCATGACATAGGTACAAATGCTCGTGCTAATCACACAAACATTTGCCCCTTGCGGGATTCGAACCCGCAACCGCCTGGTTTAGAAGTCCGGTGCGCGAACGACTACACCAAGACGGTCGTCAAGTTAATACTTATTTTATAATATTATAAGTAAGACAGGTATTTTTTTTTTCAATTTAATTAAATTCCATAAATGTCGTACTTACTCGGAAAGAAAATACTTATCCTACAAGGTATTTTCATGGGTATTTTACAACGCGTGCAGTTTAGGCTAATAAAAGGTGTTCTGGCTGATCTCCTCGCACTGCGGACTCTACAAACTGCGGGTCACTCATGAAAGTTAATGCCGCTTTTATTGTTCAGAGTAATGTATTTGTTGTCCTGACAAATAGAAATGAGTTTGGTCACTTTGCGCAATCAATTCTTGTAATGCTATCTTCACTTGAGACTAATATCATGACCGTTTTCTCGGCGAGAGGACTATTTGTACACACTTTTCTGGAGTGCTTATTATAGTGCGAGTATGATGTGTCAATGTTTTGAAATAAAACGTGTAGGAGTTTACAAGTGAACTTCTAACAATACTAAGTAAAGTTGGCATATATTGATCCCACTGCTGAAGCAAAGGCCTCACCTCAACTATGAGGAGGTCTGTCTAACGATACTAAATAATAATAAATCTGTTTATTTTTTTAAATAATAACTAAGTGTCAACGAGATAAGCAGAGAATTCCAGCAACTGCTTTCTTTGGGTACAATCTTCAACCGAGCACGTATTTTTTTTTGTAAGTATGTTCACCGATTTCTTCGTCAGATTGTGGACTCTGTCAAAATTATTGTTTCAATTGAAAGAGCAGGACTAGTGCGGGACATAATTATGCAAGAATATTCAAAGGTACATGTGACCTATTATACAGTAATACCCAAATGATATGGCTTGCACGGGAAATACTGTTGGCGAATCAGCATGCTTGCGCGTATTTTTCCTGTTCCGCTATTGGTCATTAGCTGCCGCCATGCTTGCGCGTACCGCATCACATGTAGTTAGTGACGCGTGAGTAAGACAAAACTAATACCTGCAGTGTACTAAAGACCATGAGTAGTGAATTCAAGTGTTGATTGTAAATTTTAATATTTTTTTGTTAATCTTCGGATCCATACTTTCTTTACTGCGTGAACGAAGATTCACGACGCGCCTTATTAAGTAGGTACTACTGGTACTTGTATCTCCACGCTGGCACTGAGCTCATTATACTCACCGTTTATACTCGTACCTACTTATCTACTCATATCCGACTTTAAGCAGTTTTCGTAACGAAAGCGAATAACTTTACGCTCATAAAACAGCCCTTTGGGAACCAAAGTTAGCCCAATAACAAATAAACATAGCTTCATTCCGTTTCACATAACAACAATCCCACACAAAATTGTGATGCGATCTTATTGCTAGTTTATCACCAAACTTCAACCCTGAGTCGGCCTTGCAGAAACAAAAGACGTTCCATTACCATAATGTAAGTGCTGTATCACTTTTAGGCTCCGCGCAGATGGGCCACCGACTACAGTCACCGGTGGCCAGCGACAAGCTGTTAATATTGTTTTCTATACGTTTTGTATATCACCGGACACGTGAAGCAAGCTGTGTGCACTCGCGACTCAATTTTTTTTTAATTTAAATTGCTCTTGACTAAGCAAGACGTGGCGTGGACAAAGTTGACGATGGAGCGAGCTCACCCACAATAAGCCTGTTCACTCTGACTTTCAAGCTATTTGTCTACCTATTTGTGCCACTGGTGACGACCATTGGCCATTTTGACAAAAATCTCTCAAACCATATTAGTGATAAACAACCACCCCTAACTGGTCACACTGAAAAAAATGATTGGTTAACAGTAATCAAAATTTGGCTACTAGTAGGCCGTAATATAGTGACTTGCGAACTTACTAGTTTGTTACTGATAACCAGAAAATTAATAACAAAACTTAACTTCCCTACAACGAAACCTTCAACTAACAAAACTAGTTCGGTTGATCCTTTTTTCTGTGCACCGACTACTAGTGGTAGCTACCAACCACCTTCGTCTGCGCTGAAGAACGCGGCGCGCGACAGCCACCGGTGACTGTGTTCGGTGGCCCATATGCGTGAAGCCTTACATCCACATAAGATACACTGCGGCCCTGGACCGGGGGAATAAATAGGCCCACCTGCCGCCTTGAAAGAATTAATTAGGAAGGTCACCTTTTAATTCGGTATGGCCTGGGCAGCCATTCGGGGCAGGAAGAAATAATTTAACCTTTTTAGTGAGGATTACGATCTCCAATTAGCGGAATTACATGCTCCCAAGGCAGGATTCACGAAGTTTTGACTTCTGTTTTGGATTTGGATTTTATATTAAGTACCTACTTAGTACGTATGTGCTTGAACTAGCAGTTAGCTGTTGTAACGTGACGCTTATGTTTAACGTAGGTAATGAGCGATTTTCCTAGTATCGAAAATCAGTACTTAAAAACCGATAGATGGCGTGGAACACCGTAAGCCAAGTTGATTTTTATTTAGGAAAAATTCTGGTTTGTGCGTTAATCATGTTATAATGTTTAAGTTTAGCATATTTTTGATTTACTTTAATTTTGTGATCATTAGGATATTTTTTCATTAATTTAATTTTTAACTGCATTTTGAATCATGTCTGTACATGTAATATTACAATATTTTATTTTGATTTTAAGTTCAATGATTTCAACGCAACATTTATATACTTAGATGAATACTCGTATATCAACATAAATAAAACTAAGATTTTGAGCTGTCAGAAAGTCCCTCATTGATGTTGTAAGGAGGAAAAAGATACCAGGAACACCAATGAACCTACCATCCGTATTTCTATTTCAGACATGGCATAACTAATTAAATGTATTGAAACTAGTACCTATTCAGACATCTTGCATAACAAAGAAAGTATGCGTACCTCACCAATATTTTTGACCCACACAAACGTGAATTTCATCAAGCATTTTTTACGTTCCGTTTTAGGGAACCACTGCGGAGGTCATTATGGTCGATAACCTTTAAAATCAAACGACCTTTGAGCCGTGCAATTTGTTAAATGGTAAAGAGAAAGCAGTAGGGTTACTCTTAACAACTAAATACATTTGAGCATTAAAAAACCGTGCAAGTGCGGGTCGGACTTGCGCACCGATGGTTCTATATAAACAAAACTATAATAGTTTTATATAAAAATAAAACTTCTCATCCCTCTTAAGTGACTTGAGACCTCACACACGCAGACACACCCACTCACAAACACACACACTCAAACACATGCTTAAACGCTTAACATATTTAAATAAGTAACATGTATGTATTTGGAACCGGTGTTCCGAACTTAATGTACTCGCAAATTACGAAGGCTACGGCCGAAGGATGCAAAAAAAAAACAAAAATAAAATGAAGTTAATTTATTGAAATGAAATTACAAAGTAAATTACTAGCTAATTAGGTGACGATTGTTTGATATGAGAAGCAAAAGTGACGAAATTTGGAGCGTTGCCGTCTGATTTCGAGTGCATTGAAATATGCTGCGTCGGCGCTTCGTGCTTGACCGTTTCTATGCGAAGATTTGGTTGCGTAATTGCCGATCGGCAATATCGGTGGCACATTAATATGTAACACCTCCATCCGCAGTTCAGCAACTATTTGACAACTTTGTTTGAGATAGTTGCTGAGATAATAATAATAATAATAATAATTTATTGCTGTATACAACTTAGGCTAAATACATAAAACTTAAATTAAGCTAATAAGATAGTGATTAAAGTACGTGATTCATTTATGTACCTAAACTAAGCAAACTGTTTTGCCTGTGTTTTAGGTATCTATTCTTATTAAGTAGGTTAGTGCTTATTTGACAATTATATATTTACACAGAAACAATGACTAATTACGAGTATGACAAAAAGTGAAAGTTTATAGTTTTATTACATTTTATTACAAAGGGCTTCAACATGAGCTTTGAAGTTCAGATGTTTATCAATAATTAACCCTAGATATTTAATATCGTTAGTACTACCTATATTAGGGCACGCACATAATGGTAGTGAATTTGAGCAGGAGTGGGCTTTAATTGTATGAAAGTTTGGAGGAGGCTGCGAAAGTGAATTATAAGAGAATATTATGAACTTAGTTTTGCCTACATTTAGGGTTAGTAAATTATTATTGAGCCATTGATTGACCGAGTCGAAACCAAATTGAGCTTGTTCGAAGGCGCTACTCCAGGTACTTGCACTAAACAGTAAGGCTGTATCATCGGCGTACGATATTATTTTACCGTTGTTGGGAAGTAGAAGGAGACACAGGTCATTAATGTACGTGAGAAATAATAATGGCCCGATTATACTTCCTTGAGGGACACCATATTCGACTGTCAACTCCTTACTCATTGTATCATCTATCACAACCCGTTGAGTCCTGTCAGTAAGGTAATCCTTGATGAGATTGTGTGGAATTCCTCTTATTCCGAGGTCATATAATTTGTCTAAAAGCATTGATATGGATATTGTATCAAAAGCTTTAGCAAGGTCAAGGAAGATAGCTAAGCACTTTTTACCTGAGTCTAGTTGCCTTACGATATAATCAGTGAGCTCATAAACTGCATCGTCAGTCGACCTACTTGATCTGAATCCGTACTGAGTAGCTGCTAAGAGTTTATTTTTTTCTAAGTAATTTACAAGTCTATTATAAATAAGTCTTTTCAAGATCTTTGAAATTGATGGCAGTAAAGCTATAGGGCGGTCATTATTCATACAGGTTTTATCTCCTTTTTTATGTATAGGTCGTACTATGGCTTTCTTCAACACAATGGGAAAAATTCCTTTCGACATGCACTGATTGAAAAGATGAGTGAGCGGGGGTATTAGGTGTTTTTTAAAATGTTTGATGAAAGAGCAAGAGATTTTATCAATTCCCGTAGCACAGTCGTTTCTCAGAGTCATAATTATTTGCTCAACTTCGGCTTCATCAGTGTCAAATAAGGCGAAAGAATGTAACATCTGTGTTTTGGGAGGACTATGAACAGAAAAAAATGGTCGAGTGCAACTCAGTTTGGCTTTTTCAGCAAGGTTTTTGCCCATACTAACAAAGAAATTGTTTACACAATTTACGGAGCCGTAGCAGAATTTGCGATTAGTTGCCGAGCTGATGATTTGGTGTTAGTAGTGTGAGTTATGTTTTTGAGGACTTTCCACAATTTCTTTTTGTCATGACCCGCTTTGTATATTTCTGTCCGTTCATATTGACGTTTTAATTTCTTTAAAAGATTGTTACAAAAATTTCTGTATCTAAAGTAAGTTATTTTATAAACTTCATTCTCTGGAGTTTTAGTATACTTTTTGTGAAGTTTGTCTCGATGTCTTATGCAGCGTCAAATTCCTGGAGTTATCCAGGGTTTTCTGATTTTGCTACTACGTCTTAAACAAACAGTCCGGGTGTTAGTTTCAATTATTTTTGCTAGTGCCGAGATAAGGTATTCGGTCGACTTATTGACATCTTCTAGACTGTAAAAAGTTGATAAGTCTAGGTTGTCAAGGTCACGGACTACTGACTCAATACACAGCGTTGATTGTTTGGGTATACTGTAAGACTTTTCATAGCGCCTTTCCAAGCACAACAATAAGGAATTGTGGTCTGTCAGAGTAGAGGTTAGTACAAAAGTTTTTAAAGGGATGGTACTTTTTGCTAAAATATGATCTAAGCAGTTACCTTTCCTAGTCGGGTGCAAATGAGTGGGTAGGAAACCTAGAAAGGCTGCAAAAGTCAAATATTCTGGTGACCTGTTTTCTATGTTTCCAATTTTAATATCGATATTTATATCGCCCATAACAAACACATTCTTAAAGGAAGATAATTGTTGTAGAATGTCACTTAGTGATTGTAAAAACTTAGATATGTTATGATAAGATGGTGAGCGATTAATAGCTACAATTGCGGTATCATTATTTGTTTGATTGTCTGATTGCCTATCTTGGCAATCAGACAATTTGCATCCGCTATGTCGGGTTCCTCTACAGCGACCTTGCTTATATTACTTTTAATATACAGAGTCACACCATCATTTTGTAAAGTATTAGTTTTGTTAGTTCTGTGCGAGTCATAACCAGGTACCTGAGGGATTAAAGGTGCAGAGGTTAATCGGCATTCAGTTAAGACAATCATGTCAATTTCTACATTGATTTGCCTTAGTAGCGCCAACATTCCATTAAAGTTACAATTTATGCTTCGTATATTCTGCATGAAAATATTATGACTATACCTAATATTACCTATATATGACAAGCATGAATGTGGGTCGCAGACCAACGATTCAAATTCGTAAGAAGAGTCCATGTCCTTAATAAACTCCGGTGACATATTACCCATCCTTGTGCTGGGTGGTACTTGATGTGTGGCGCTCTAGGCGCCCTCATAGTCGATGGAATTAAGATACCTGACCTCAGCAATTTTTCGCGCAGGGCATTGTTCATCCCCTGTTTTATGTTGGCTAGGTTTGTTGTATCGCCGACACGTGGCGCAGTTTGCAGGTTCTTGCTGCTTCGGGCATTCTTTAATTGAATGACCAACGCAGCCGCAGTGCCCACAGGTAGAGTCCGTCTCACGACAATATTTTGCCGAGTGCCCATATTGTTGGCACTTATAACACCTAGTTACAATTGTGTAATCTCGGACTGGGCATGAAGTCCAATTAATAAATACCCTTTCCTGCTGAATAATAACTTTTCGTAGGGCAGACGGTAGTTCCAGTATGTAGTTGCAGTGACTCGCATCTTTTTTACCGGACTTATGGCTGAGTTTAACCGTACTTAGGAACGTTTCCCGTTCTATATTCTGATGCTTACCAGCGATATTCTGCTCATATAAACATTCAAGGATATCCTTTTCAGAAGTATTGGTGGGCACTCCTAACAGTATGATTTTAGGCCTCCGTTTTGTGGTCTCTTCACACTTCAGGCCCGAAGTTCTGAGCTGATTAGACTGCTTAAGTTTTTCTAGGTCATCTTTACCTTCAGCGCTGATTATAACGCCACCTCCTTTGGTTTTTCTCATTCCACGTATATGTAGTTTGAGTTCTTCGGGCTTGATGATTGTTTGAATGAGCTTCCTGGTTTCTTCACTAGACTTATCTTTGCTTGTTGGATAAATAGCAAGAGTACCAGTGTTGGTAGGTCGTATGATTGAATTCTTACTCATTCTTACCACGTCCGCGAAAGATGTGCTCTGTGATTGAACCTGGGGAGTAGCTCGTAAACATTCTTTCAAACCTTTGATCTGGTCTCCTATTTGATCAGATGCTGTTTTTTGGTCTGTCAAGGTATTAATGGTCATTTGGGCTGTAATATATTTTTGTTTTAGGCACTGATATTGCACAGCTAGCTGAGACACACCTCCCATGACGTTCCTGCTGACGTTACTAATTTTCAGTTTCTACTCAGTGTTCAGTTTTCCCTCACTTGATACGTTGCATACCTCGTTTAGGCACTGTTCGATAGAGGAAAGCCATTTTTGGATTTCAGGGGTCGATACAACTTCAATACTTGCTGTTGATGTGGTTGGAGCTCCTTCGTTCGGTTTTCTCTGCGTTGGAGGAGGGCTTCGGCAAGTCCTGGAGCTTTTACTGAAGGGACTTTCCATTTTCGATATGTTAATCACTTTGTATTACACTAAAACTCAGGTTAGTATGTCAGTGACTGCATGATTAACATGCGCTGACACAGTTTTGCGCGACGTATACTTGACACAGATTTTATTGTTTTGTGTAATGAAAAATAATTAATATTTGCAGACGGCACGTCCATCTGCAATGAAGCCAATACTATTAGTCCTGTGAGATGTTTCTTTGATCGACTCTTATCTCGCTGGGATTAGTAGGTCTTGCATCTGGGATGGCATAGATACCCTGTGCGGTGTCTACGTGACTCTCGATGACATCTGTCTTCTTTCGTAGGCAATATGTTCGTAGTCGTCGACTTGCTACGACGAATATAAATGCTACGAGGCTTAGTATTACTACATATAATGGGATCGTAGTATGGTACAGCGACTGCTCTGTAGCGTCATTCAACTTGACTGGAGATTGTAGGGATATCTTTGTGTTAATTGCATGCAGATTTTCTAGGTTCATAGTGTTTAGGGTGAAAGCTGGATTATACTGGTGCCTCGACTCGTCATACTGAGGCATTTCCATGATTTTCACGACATGTCCTTTGATATGCGCGTTTGTGTTGGCTATGGTGAACTCAGGGGTCCTGACATGGCAGTTAAGAGGGACGGTAACCAGGAAACTTCCTTGTAGTGATCTGTATTGTTCTTGCCTGCAGGATATCTTGACTTTAGTGGGTGTGGGAAGATATAAAGTGTAGTGTTGATCATCGAGTTGCTCGAGGGCTTCTTTCATCAGGGTGACTGCAGTCTGCTTACAGGATCTATGGATTTCTTGCTTGATTATCAGTTGCTGAATACAATCGGGTTCGTCTCGGGTGCTGTAGTTTGGTGTAGCTTGGCAGAGAAACCATGAATTGATCTTCGGGCATTCTGCCTCTATGTACTTATGATCTTTACTAGAGATTGCTATATATGGTGAGGTAGGTATCAGGACGTTATGATTTTTGTTCGGGACGATAGAGAGTCTATATAGGTCATAAGGAAGGGGATAGACAATCGGTATCTTTATAACTATAGTAATTCTGTCACCTACGTAGAAATATCCTAATTTGATTATGTCATAGAAATCTCTATAATCTACATCAAGGATTTCATCTTTGGAATATAAAATCCTTATTTTACTTATCATATCCTTAAGACTTTCTAAACTTACAATATAATGAGGGGTGCTCGATGCACGAATAAATGTAAGGGTAGCTTATAGAGGTCTTACGATAAATCTTCAATATTATCTCCTAAGATAAGAAGATGCTGTGCCAGATGGGCATATTTTGTTAACTCTGTTTCTCTATGACTATCGCTCATTATAATCGAGTTCAGAACTGTAATCATCTTATCCTGGTTTTTAACTATGTTATCTAACGTCTTTTTGTTAAGTGAGACCCATTTTTTATTTAACGAAATATGGTTATTTAATTCAGATTCTAACTTAAACTCATTATCCTGGAGAACCTTGATAGCGTGGTCATACTTGATCGCGTCTGAATAATCCAAATTGCCAGAAATACTTTTTACTACTGAGCCGAGTCCCATTAATGAGGCCTCTTTTTGCGCAGTTCGGTTCAAAGGTCTTTAGTTGATCTGAGATTGAGTTGAGTTTGATATTAAGATGTTCGATGTGAGGATCGTATAAAGATAACTTTTTATTACTGAGATTAAGTTTAAGATCGAATAGCTGAGATTGAACTTTTTCAACCTGCTTGTTAATAATGTTAAGGTCTATAAAGGTTATAAAGGAGTGGTAGTGGGCTACTATTTTAGTATGTCCTAGTTTGAACGGGAGTAAACCTGGTCCGCCCTCCAAGGAGTCAATCGTTACATCTTGTCCTCGCGTCAGCTGGAGCAGTGACGTTAGTAGAAGTATCCCGTAACAAGGTGGGGTCTTTAGGACTACGTTTTAGACATGATTTTGCAATAGGATTACGTTTCTTTTTCGTGTATATGTGAATAGGAAGATCGGCGAGAGCCGTGTCCTGGGTGTATCGAGGGGCCAGCTTTTGTCTGTTAGCCATAGGATTACAAACGAATACTTGTTGGTCAGGGATATATTCTTTTTCAAGTTCGCGATCTTTATTTCTATTTTCAGTCAGTTCAGTTCTGTGATGCAAAGCAGATTCGTTGATTAAATCGTATACTTGAGTCATTCTTTTTTTTGGTCCAGTGAGTATTGTTGTAATAAATGCTTATTTAGGTCTACGTCCAACGGGTCACGTGGGTCAAAATGTCCTGTGATTAGATCTAAAGGTCTACACTTAGTGAAACTATGGATTGAGCTGTTATATCCCAGTACTGTGTATGGCATTAGATTGATAACAGGTTCAGTACGTTTCTCAAGTTTAAGTATTCGTAAATGTTCTAGTATAGTGGAATGGAATCGTTCCACGATGCCGTTTGCATTGGGAGTATGTGCCAGAATCTTGTGGTGCTGGATCTTGTGAAGTCTAGTGAATTCAGCGAAAAGCTGGTTAGTGAATTCGGGACCTTAATCGGTGACTATAGTAAGAGGGATGCCATGATGCGTCAAAATTAGGATAAGAGCTTGGACAACGCTTAGAGCCGTTCCATCTCTAAGATGATATGCTTGGGCATATTTCGAGAAGGCGTCGACTATAGTAAGATATTTTTCGTTATGGGCTGTCAAAAGATCAATATGAACTATCTCGAATGGCTTAGTAGGTGGAGGGACGATTGAAAATCTCTGTTTAATATGATTTCGGTCATACTTGGCTTGACCGCATATACTACATTCATTGATATATTTGGTGATATGATCTTTCATCCTTGGCCAGTAGTATTTGGCAGATAACGCTAAATAACATTCGTTAATGCCACGGTGGTTAGTTTTGCCTTCGTGATATTTCAGTATGATTTCTTGTTGCCGTAAATACTCTTTGACATTTTCTATCTCTGTTTAGGTTAGTAAATTCATGGTAGAACTTTTGAATTTATCTTGAATGATAGGGATAATTTTATACATGGCTAAAGGTGGATGGATGATAAGGCCTGTTCTAACTTTAGGGTTGACATACCCCTTTATAGCGTTTATAACATCGTTTTGCAGGTTGGATTCTGATAATTGTATTGTCGTTCTAGTGTGTGTTTCAAAGGGCTTAGTCACTGTCGGTCGTTTTTTGACGTCTCGTACCATTACAAAACATATTTGACGGTTAAATTTATTAAGGGGATCATCAGAAATAGGAATCTCTAGGATAGGGTGTTCGGCAATAGTATGAGCGTTTATAGTGGTAGAACCTGCTAAAGATGGTGGTTTTTCTGAGGGGTTAACAACAATGGAACTAGTGTCTTCGTTATTAATCTCGATTCGAGATAAAGCATCAGCATTGGTGTTATGTTTGCCTTGCTTATAAATTGTGGTGAAATTATACTCGCTCAATTTTAGTCTCCAGCGTGTCAATCTAGAGTTGGGTTCTTTGAGATTCATAACCCACTGTAATGGCTTGTGATCGGTGACTATTTTAAATTTTCTTCCGAATAGATATGGCCTGAAATATTTGGTGGCCCAAACTATGGCCAGAAGCTCCTTTTCTATGATGCTGTAGTTAATTTTACTATAGTTTAGAGTTCGGGACGCGTACGCTATCGGTTTGTCACTGCCTATTACTCCTTGTGAAAGAACAGCGCCTATAGCGTAGTTAGATGCATCGGTAGTGAGAATAAAGTCTTTATTAAAGTCCAGATATTGTAAAATCGGGTCATTTGTCAACAATTTCTTACACGTCTCGAAACAATTGATATAGTTACTGTCATTGTAAGTTATCTTAAAACCTTTTTTTAAGCATTGTGTCATGGGTTTCGTTATGCGAGCAAAATCCGGGATAAATTTTCTGTAATAACCTAATAGTCCTAGAAAACGTTTTATTTCAGTCGCAGTTTTAGGCAAGGGGAATTTCTGGATAGCTGTGATTTAATCGGGGTTGGGCTTGATGCCGTCTTTACTGATTATGTGTCCTAAGTAAGCTGTTTCTAATTTTAAGAACTCTGACTTATCCATTTGAATTTTGAAGTTCGATTCTCTCAATCTTTTAAAGACTTTTTCTAAGTTAACCATATGCTCCTGTAACGAAACGCTAAATACGATGATGTCATCAAGATAAACCAGGCACACTACGTTTTGGAGGTCCCTGAGGACATTATCCATCACCCTTTGGAAGGTTGATGGAGAATTTTTAAGTCCCATGGGCATGCGCAAAAATTAAAAGTGCCCATGTTCGACATTAAAGGCTGCTTTAGGAATATCCTCTGGGTTCATTTCGACTTGGTAAAATCCACTGGCAAGGTCCAGGGTGGTGAAGTAGTGACAGTTACCTAGCTTATCTAGAACATCCGCAATATTCTATGCTAATGCTAGATTCTAATTGTTCTAGTAAATCGTATCCAATCAATCCATCAAAATAATTGTGAAATTATAAATGAACAAAGTAATATCTCCTTCTTCTTTGTACTCTTGAAAAAAATGTAAGGTTATGGAATAGTCATTCCGCGAAGTGGCATGAATATTAGTGACCTCGAATGGGTCATAGTTACATGGTATATCTGAGAAAAATCTTTCAACGGCCTCGGGGCTAATAAAAGATTGATTTGCGCCGGTGTCGATAAGTAGTTTGAGAGGCGGATTAGTTAATAGGGTAATTGTCGCTGTGTCTGTAGGTTTATTTCTATTTTGGTTTTTCTGACTTCGAGGTTTGCTGAAAATCCTCATTGTCGGCAAGAGGAGCTTCGTCATGAGCTTCCTCTACGGAGACGGGAACGTACTCCGGATAAAACGATTGTTGCTTAGATGGAGCATAAGCAAAGTCGGGGTATTCATAGTAGTCTTGTGGGTATACGTCATAACAGTAATTGTAGGGTTAATATTGGTAGTAGTGATCATTAAAATTGACTTCTCTAGTCTTAAAATAATTAGAAGGTGGCGGGTTCCCGAAGCGGGACCAGTCATGGGGGGTTCGCATTGGCGTTGGCTTACTTATATAGTGGCTAACGCCACTCACCGGTGTAGCCGCGTTATTCGCGTTATTTGATTGAACATTAAGATGTCTTTGGGGTATTCTAAACACGTTACTTTGGGGTCTATAATCAGGCGGAGGTGCCGCAAACATTTGCTGGGTTCGAGTGGGGCCGGTTTGAAAAGGCTGTTGAGGCTTCCAGGTATGCATAGGCCTCTGGGGTTGTGCAGGGAATTGCCTTGACGAGCCAGCTATGGCGGGCATGTTAAAGGGCCGTGACGGGCCGGGCATGTTAAATGGTCTTGTAGGCGCAAAATGAAACGGCCTAGGGGGTAACGCGACGGGGGCCGGTGCGTTATAAGAAAGTCTAGGTTGGATAAATGAAGACGAGGATTGGAACTTCTTGTCAGGAAGGTTGTCATTTCTTTGCTGTAGGTATAAGGTATTCATCTCTTCATGCACAAACTCTAATGCTTTTTCAATCGTATCCGGTCGCATGCACCGAATACGGGAGCCTAACGGGTCGCGTAGACCGCGTAAGTATGATTGAAGTGTTAACTTTTTATACAACGCGCGCTTTGCTTCAATAGTAATAATGCTAAACAGATTTTGACAATGTTCATAAAATTCCTGAGGGGTTCCTGAACCCTGTGTAAGAAGAGACAAATCCTTGTATAATGAGGTCTCATCGCGGTGGTCGGCAAAATTATTAATTAATATTTTACGAATATCATTCCAGTTCTCCGGGATGCCGTTAGAGTTTATTGTGGCAGATGCAGGCCCGGTGACCTTATTTAAAATACCATTAATCAATGAAAGATTACTTAATTGATATGCGTCTCCTTCCTTAATAAACTGTTTAACAAGTTGGTCACACAAATTCACAAATCGAGTAAGGACATTTGGGTTCCCGTTAAATTCGGGAACGAGCCGGAGGGCTTTATAAATCTGATCTATGCGTTCGTCCGACATACTGCTAGGCTGAAGATCAAGCTCCTCGTCTATAATATCTAAATTACGATTTGAATCTAACACTAATGATCTACTATCTATAACTAACCTAGGGGACCGCGATTGCTTTGGATGGAAAATCTTGGTAAATAATAGGAACACAAAATAAAGAAAAGCAACTATAGTAGATCTAGGTACTCACATACGCATTTTTGATTTCTCTGCCGTATCGATGTCTGGATACCCCTCTGGACTGCAACTCTTGTAGGTTCTGGATAGCCGTTCGCCGTGATCGATTCACTGACTCTACTTTACGACTATCCTACCGACTGCGCCAATTACGAAGGCTACGGCCCGAAGATGCAAAAAAAAAAAAAAAAAAAATGAAGTTAATTTATTGAAATGAAATTACAAAGTAAATTACTAGCTAATTAGGTGACGATTGTTCGATATGAGAAGCAAAAGTGACGAAATTTGGAGCGTTGCCGTCTGATTTTGAGTGCATTGAAATATGCTGCGTCGGCGCTTCGTGCTTGACCGTTTCTATGCGAAGATTTGGTTGCGTAATTGCCGATCGGCAATATCGGTGGCACATTAATATGTAACACACAAGTGGCCAATGTTTTTGATTCACGCGATACAAGCCTCGAGCTTAGTGCGGGAATCGTAGTATAAGTGTTTTTATCTGTATATTGTGTTCTTGCTAAATAAACATTTTATTATTAATATTAAAGGTTTTTTTCTGCAATGTCATCACAAATTTGCGGTTTTCGGACTTTTTCGGACCCTTACTTGTACTGTTAGACCTTCCTTCTTGCCAAATTCATGGTTCTAGGTCCATAGATTTTGATTTCCCTGAAAAATTTTAGAATATAGGACAAAAATGGCCGTATCTTGTGATTGCGTTGACTTAAAAGCTTGATTAAAATGGCTATTATTTTGAATCTGACAAAAACTGCTTAGTTAGTTCACGATTTTTTTTCGCTACTTCATTTTCGGTTTGAGGTGCTTGTGGCGCAGTGGCGGCAGCGCTTTGATAGTGATACCAAAGTTAAGCAACCCTCGGCGCGGTCGTGATTAGATGGGTGACCATTCCGACCATTTAAGCGACGTCCATGACAAGCACCTCCGTGCTTCGGAAGGCACGTTAAGCAGTTGGTCCCGGCTAATATCTGTTGGTATTAGTCGTTAAGCCTAGTCAGAGGCCCTAGGGCGGCTTGATAACATCTGACAGTAAGATTTGTCACTTACCTTACAGACACCCCTCCACCAATCCGCACTGGGCCCGCGTGGTGGAGTATGGCTCGTACCTCCTCATAGTTGAGGTGAGGCCTTTTCCCAGCTGTGGGATATATATAGGCTGACTTTATTATTTTTTTTACTTTACTTCGTTTTCTTATACTGTTTGCAAGAAGACCATCTGTATTATACTTCCATTGTGGTGAAGCTGTGATCCCAATCATATTCCTCAGTATTACGAGCAAACCGATCAAAGCGGTCTTTGCGACCGGTTTTATAGAGTTCAGCTTTCGAACCCTGCAAAATATTTTTTTAAACGTTTTTTGTTTATGTACCAGTATCTAGCTACCGTTTTTAAAAATAACCTTACTACCCACGTCTAGCTTAGTTTAAGAGCTAGTTTAACCGATTTAGATTAAAGAAATTTAAAAAAACTTTTTGTGATATGTGTTATTTGTTAATTCCATGTATTTAAGTATCACAAATAAAGCAATTTTCCCAGGCTTGCTTTGTTCGCGTATTGAAGCTTTATTTCGACCTCCATTGTAGGTGAAACGCAGAAAAATCTCCAACTTAAACCGGCATTGCTGATTCCCGTACCTAAAACATTGCTGATTCCCGTACCTAAAACATTGCTGATTCCCGTACCTAAAACACAGTCAAATTAAAGATTATAGTGTCTAATTAATGTTTAAGATATCAAAAATGGTATTTCCCTCTCATTTTGTTAGCAGAGACAGACACAGAACTTCAACAAACTGAAAAGATTTATGGAAGACGGAGTGAAGGAAAGTAAGATGACAAGTTTCTTTATCTGTCTATACATACAAATTTTAAATTAGGAAGAGATTGTTGAACTTCCGAATCGGTTTTCCTTTACTACCATTATAATAATAATACACTGCCGTTTAAACTTCGAATTATTATGGCACGACTAAGTTATTTTATAAGATTTTCTCCATTATTTGATCTTTTAAAATTGACCATCTTACGAGTTTTTATTAGTTCGACGATAAGAACATATTTATTCGGTAATTATTACAAGAGAAATGCCTGACAAAGACGCCAGTTTTGAACAAAGCTTAACGTAATTGTAGCTTTAGATAGGAAAAGCAGGCTTTTACAATTTAATAACAAAAACTTATAAACCCCTTGTGGATAAGAACTGCATGCTGTTCTTTTTTCTCAGGGGATTCCACCCCAGCTTTAGTTCTGTTGGATTTATCGCAAACAGTCGATGTTTGTCTTTCGAAAAAGATTCTAGACAGTAGAAAATTCAATCTGGAGGTGTAGAACAAATATAAGGCACTCTTGTAATGTCGTTGAGACAATAAGACGAGTTAGTAAGAAGAGACGTTACGTTTCTTACTTTATCTTTTAAGAACCAGATTTATAGAATATAATAATCTACAAATAAGGACTTTTAAAAATCTTGTTGTATTTAAATACACACACACACCAAAAACGATTACCTCTCTTTACCTGAAATGTAAAACCTTTACAAAATAAATAAAACCAAAAAAAAAAACAAGTGCCTTCAAAAAAATGCACTAAAAAGTTGGAAATGACTTTTTATCGCCAAGTGAAAGAAACTTGAAAAGTAGTCGGTGCCAATGTGAGTATTCATACGTGTAACTCACACATTACATGTATCTATGCAGTCAGCAGCACGTCAGGTTACCCATATGAACTACAAAATCAGCTTTAAAACGTAGGGAATAGAAGCGGTCGCAATACCAAAGTGAGGTAGTCAAACGTGCAGCCGTGTAACTCTGAGGTAACTATGTATAGTCTGGGGGAGTTGTCTTACCTAAACATTTTTACGATTGAACTGCTATATACAGGCTGTCCGAGTTTCGACTGCCGATAATTTATGGGCTATTAGATCATCAAATGTTATCGACAAAAAAAACACATGTTGGGTTCAAGATAGGGCTCTTGAAATGGCAGCCATTTTAATTACTTTTTTAAAATTATAAAAATGATTCGTTTGGAAAGTAACGCTATCGCCTATCAAGTAAAATAAAGATCAATACAAAATTATTAACATAAAAAATAAGTTATAAGAAATCTTGCTAAAAATGTAAAATACTTTTTAAACCAAACTTTAAATACTTTTTTATAACAAAGCTAAACCCAAAAATTTATTCCAAAAAAAATCTATTTATTAGGATTGTGTCTAAAATTTGATAAATTATCGCTGGTCAAAACCCGGACACGTATATAATTTACTACTGAATCGTCACATTTTATAACAAGCTTAGGTAACTTTACATATATTTTTGTAAACAGGAGCAAGCCTTCTCCTCAATCCTCTTTTATAATTCGAACACACTCTTGACGCGTCACCGGGCTCGTGGTTTCTAGAAAAAAACATTTTGTTTGATATTGTGGAGTCGAGACAACACTTTGAAGTTGTGGCGAGTTTGAACCGCATTCGAGCAACTGGCTAGTTTGTGATACACGTCACTGCTACGACGTTGACTGGTCTGCACTTTTCGACAAGTCCATAATATTTACATAGGGTTTTCGTCCGTTGCTGAAGGCGAACTCAGTGAATTGATAAAAAAAAAACCTGCTAGGCCTTAGTTCTAAAGGGTTCTTAGTTCTTAGCACAAAAGTGTAGTTCTTAAATTTTTTGTCTGTACGTATGTGGGTTCGACTGCTTTAGCTGCTGTATCTCAGTTTAAATATATATATATTCCAACTTAAAATGTAGTTTTATTTATATTTAAGTTTAACTTCTTTTTTTCTACTCGATACAAATCTGGTGAAAGTAGGATGACCTCTGCGCCATACGTTACGATACAAACATGATGACTGAACGAACTATTCAGGAGTGCAAGTTCTTTTTACGGGAAACAAGAATTGTTTATTTTATATTTTGTAGGTAATACATATCATCATATCAGCCTATTGCAGTCCACTGCTGGACATAGGCCGCTCCAAGACGGCGCCAACTTTCACGGTCCTCCGCTTCTCGCATTCAGCCATCACCGGCCACCTTCCTCAGGTCATCGGTCCATCTAGCAGGGGGGCGTCCAACACGTGGAACTTGACCAAACTGGCCCACCGACTGCATGTCGCTCAGCTCAGGTATATGCTGGGGATCTCACTAAGGGATAGAATCCGATTCGAGATCATCCGCCAAAAGACGAAGGTAATACATATAATATTTATAATTCCTAATAATTATTTTGCAAAAAATCCATGGTGTTTCTGTAAAATTAGTTCGATGAAATACAGTTTTGCTAAACTACCATTAAAATTTGATTATTGTATCTGCTGGCTAGGCCAGCTTAACTAGATGGCTTCCAAATTGACGTCACACTGCGTTCCAGAATTCGTAAGCCATAGATAGTTAATAGCCTCTATCAGACATCTAACCAGCTAAGTTTAGTTTCCTAACACAATCTCCAGCTTGTTACTCGCAAACGGAGTTGCACGTGGAGGTTAAGACACAAATTGTGTAGTTGGCATTCAAAGCCCCGTTGCTTTTTGTCCGCTGCATCCCCGCTCCCTCGTAATCACGACGCGCTCCCAGAGGGGATGGTGAGGGCGAGACAAGAGGCAGCTACATACGGGTGCGAAGCTTAGTCAATGTTTAGAAATCAATCAAGTACACAGGAGATATTAGTGCACAAGTGTGTGGGCCATACGCAGGTGCACTGTCTTTTCCTTGACTCTCATATTTTAGTTAGACGGCAATCGGACATGATTAAGGAGAGACTAAGAGAGATACCTATCAGACGCCGACCAACTTTTCGAAGCACGGGGGCGTAAAACCGCCAACTCCCTAACCCAGAAGCTGTTCCTGAGTTATTTCAAGACAGAAAAACGCAGAAAAAAAATCGTGGATTTTCCTGGCACCGAACCACTAGACCAACAACAATTGGGCAGTCAAATGGTTTTAGACTGATGTTTTAAATGCTTTGTGTTTTATTTATTCAAACTTTTTGCACACAGTTTATTGTACAAGTGGCGGGTTTAATGCTAAAATCATTCTCTACCAGTCAACTATAGGTCCAAACAGAAAAATACAGGTGGTGCTTGATATTGTAAATTAAGAAAAAGATAGTACTAAAATAAATAATATTGTAAGAAAACCAATGCAAAAGAAACATAGCAATAGACATAATACACATTCCTTCCATTAAGACAGAACAGAGGGTTTCCCCTGGTAAAGAATTCTCAAAGCCTACTTGAAAGAAACTTTTGAGGTAGATTCCTGAATTTTTGTGGGGAGCGCGTTCCAAAGACGAGTGGCCGTAAGGGTGAAAGAGCTGGACATAAAGCCAGAAGTATGATGCGGGATAAGAAGTTGAAGGGGGTTACTAGAACGGAGGTTTCGATTATGAGAAGTATAGAGGAAAGCAAACTTATATTTAAAATAAGACGGATGATTGGGACGACTATTTGCTTTAACAATGTTATTTGATTTAGCTCTCCATTAGTGTTGCTTGTGTGTCAGAGCAAGGTGCGCGACGGATAGCGCGACAACTTAATTTGAGCGCGCCCCGCTTGATTATTATAAATAAGCTGCGCCGTGACGTCACATTCACACCCTGGCCTGGGCGTTCGTGCACTATTAAGAATGTTTCTTTTTCAGTCAGTGCAAAGAAGTTATAAGAATACATACCTTACTCTTATATCTTTGAAGTCCCCGAAAAGGTCCGTATCTAATGGGTAACTAGCAATTTGGAAGACTTGATCCATCCTTCCAAATTCAATTCAACAGTGGCAATGTAAGTGATTGTGGGTGAGTTCGCTCCACCGTTGACTCTGTCTTCGCCACATCTGGTTGAGTCTAGAGTCAAGAGCAAACCCATTGCAAAAATAAATTAATGTTATGGCAATGGGTAGCACAAATCGGCTGCGTGTTCGTAAATTGCCTTTTCTGTGATGACCGTTATTGACATTAGACTATCACAAAATTTTAGGTTCAATTCTTTGAGTTTTAATGGGTAAACTATCCCACTTCTGTAATTCTCCCGGATTCTTCCTACCCTATAATTGTAACACCCTATAAATGTACCTACACATTGTGGAGCAGTAAAGAATAGATGCCTACTGAAGAATACCTTGTTGTCGGACAACTGAAACTTTTTATTTTTATTAACCTACATCATCCTACTGCTGGGCAAAGGTCTCCCCCAACACCTTCCATTGATCCCTATCAGCTGCCAATGACACTCAATCAGTCGCAATGCTGTCCAAGTCGTGACACCACCTCTTTTTGGGTCTACCTCTTCGTCGGAATCCGTCTGATGGTGTCCAACGCGTGACGACTTGGGCCCATCTGTCTAAGTGCATCCTGCAAACATGCCCCGCCCATTCCCACTTCAGCTTTGCTGTCTTCTCGCCAACATCCGCTATGCCAGTTCTGGAGCGTATTGTGGTGTTCCGGATCTTATCAATCCTTTTAATGCCCGACACGCTCCTTTCCATAGCTCTTTGGCAAACCTTGAGTTTAGAACGCCGCTGAACATGACATAGTGGTGAACGGACAGAAAATGGAGTATGTCGACGAGTATATACTCGTATACTTGGGCCAGATAGTCTCATTCGAAAACTGAAACTTTAACTTATATAGAGGTAAAATGAACCTTTTTAAAATGTAACCCCCTTAATACATGTTTAATTTTCATGCTGGTTTTCCATTATTTGACATAATTTGTATAGGAATTTTGTCAAATTCCCGGCTGTTTAAAAGTTGGTGAACTCGGTTCTAAGTCCGTAGACGGTCAGTACTCCTTCAAACTGACTGACGTCTCATTTCTGGCCAGTACCGTTACCATGGGTTTACGGCGGTTTTACTCGCTAGCGACGACGTAAAAAAAGGGTATGGAAAATTGCACAGCGCCTCTAGCGGTTACTTGGAGAACTTAAATTTTCCATACACTTTTTTTACGTCGTCGCTAGCGAGTAAAACCACCGTAAACTCATGGTAATGGTACAGATATCAGTTTAAAAGCCGTTGTGTTAAGCGATAAGTTTGCAGGTGATAAGAATTTTTCAGCTTTCTTTATCAAAAAATAAAGAAAATGTTTTATGCCAAAAAATGTAGTAACTTAATTATGCATAAACCTTGACAGAAAAAAGCTATACTTTCTTGAAAATCAAAATTTCCGACGCAAATGGTAAGATTCTAACTAGTTAAAAAAACAATAATATTTGGCCGTAACAAAAAAGTCAGAGTATTACTATTTTTGCGTAAGCCTTTTATAAAATACATTTTCTATAAAACGAATCTCAGTAATAGCCACTATAAAAAACAACGGCTTTCTTTTTCAGCAACGTTATTTCCATATCGGTTTGAAATATTTACATCGGTTCAATTCTGGTTATCTTTCAACTGTGGACTGATACTCAAAGCACTTATTTAATATTATATTTTTTGAGTGCTTACCAGGTCGAGATAAGTTTTATTATGTAGACGAAAACGTTTTTAAAAGTATTTTTCTCGTGTTTTTGTATGAATAGCTTGACACATCATATTAACTTATATTAATGAGACTGTTAGTTATTGTTTAAGTCAGTGACTATAATATAGGCCTTGAAACGTGGTTAGTTAGTTGCACAGTATTATTATTACTATATTAAGGTTCGAGTTTACATACACATGATTAATTTTTAATCAGACGGTTTAGTATTATTACGACCGTCTTGGTGTAGTGGTTCGCGTTCAAAAAACCAGGCGGTTGCGGTTTCGAATCCTGCATGGAGCATATGTTTGTGTGATGAGCACGAGCATTTGTACTTAAGTCATGGATGTTTATAAATGTATATAGGTATGTCTATCCGTTATCCTAGTCACCATACACGCTTAGTTTGGGGCTAGGTAATTGGTGTGTTTGTTGAAACTTTTTTTTTTTATATTGACATATTATATCACAATTCTGTTAAATTAACCGCCAATCGATTATTACCCGCTGTTTAAAAATTGGTAAACTCAGGTCTAATATTATTCTAAGTGTCTACGCCACTACATTACTTTTTTATCGGTCCTTAAACATTTTTAATCTATGCTGTTTTTGAGTCACGTGCCTTCCGCACATCACTATTTTTGACGTTTTTTAATCTGTATTCCATTTTTGTCGAAACACTATCTGCCATCATTGATCTAACCACAACTCTGTCTGTATTTTTTGCATTTTTTAAATCCGAGTAAATCTGCATAATCATTCAATCTACTCTTTTTATTTGCTCGCCCTATGCGCGAACAATAAGTATCTGTTGACGACCGTTTTTGGTGTAGTATAGTTTCCGCTCCGGATTAGAGGTTGCCAGTTTTAACTGTTCAAATCCTGCAAGAGGGCAAATGTTTGTGTGATGAACACGAACGTTTGCACCTAAGTCATAGATGTTTTGGAACATATACCTAAAAGTATGCCTATCCGTTATCCTAGTCGCAATAGCACAAGCCTACGCAGGCACGCTTTAGGGCTAGGTAATTGGTGTGTTTTTTAAAACAATTTATTATTATCTAACAGTATCAATTGTTTGCTACTATTTTAGAGTTTATCCATACTAATATCCATACTAATATTATAAATGCGAAAGTGTGTCTGTCTGTCTGTTACCTCTTGACGCTTAAATCACTAAACCGATTGAGATTAAATTTGATACTGAGACAGTTCGAGACCCTGGAAAGGACATAGGTTACATTTTGTCGCGATATAAAAACATTAAGGGGGTAAAATGGGGAAGGAAGTTTATATGGAAAATTCAATTCGTGCGGGTAAAGTCGCGGGAAACCACTAGTATAACATATTTACCAAATCGTTGGCGATCTTGATAGTAATGCAAATTGTTTTAAAACATTTAACAAGGTTCGTAAATACTTTTCGGTAAATACCTGTTTTTAATACATTTTGCTTTAGTGGAATTTAAAATAAATCAAATTATCATCAGTTCTGCTTAATCATGTTTATTTGAATAAACAAATTTACGGTTGCGCCTAGTAATTGAAAGTATAAACTAAATTGGATTTTTTTGAGTTACCAAACCTAATTTAATGAAATCGTTATTATTTCTCTTCGAAATAGATGAGCTTTGTTTTATTTATCTGGTACAGACAAAAGTCAAACAGGTGGTCAATAGACAAGAGTTAATCCTAAAAACAATAAAAATATGTTTGTGAGGTAATATGTATATATATTTTTAAATAAATTGTTTCACAAACACACCAATCACCTAGCCGCAAACTAAGCGTGAGCTTGTGCTATGGCGACTAGGATAACGGATAGACTAGACATACTTATATACATCCATGACTAAGATACAAATGTTCGTGCTCATCACACAAACATTTGCCCCTTGCGGGATTCGAACCCGCAACCTCTGGTTTCGTAGTCCGGAGTGCGAACCACTACACCAAGAGGTCGTCATTTTTTAAGTCAGACAACATTACATATTGCTATGATCCAAAATTGAGTAGCTAGAGCTGCACTTGTGGTTTTGAAATCAGAAAGGATGGTCGAATCACAACACCCATATCCGAGACAAAATAGAATCAATTATGTTTTCCGAGTGCGTATAACCCGAAACTCTTTAAGGTGCATGTAAATAGGCTTCACCTGGGCAAGCTCACTCCACCGTAGACCTTATCTTTGCTCACGGGCTAAGATGAATATCAAGAGTTAGCCCATTACCTATATAGAAAAAAAGATTTCTCTTTTGAACGGGGATCGAACCCCGACCTCAAAGATAGCGACACTATAAAAACCAGCTTGTGTGCCACTCAACTACGGACGTCGTCAATTATTGTTTCGATTGTTTATAAATATATCGCTCATTTCTAACAACTCCTATTTATACATTCCCTAAACGAAAGACAAACAACGTAGAATTTTATTATCTACTTGTCCAATGTAGTTTTTTTGCTATAAAATAGCGTGATATTAAAAAAGACAAGCAGTCTTTTTTTAATTTGAATTTGACTTTGACTAAGCCAGACGAAAAAACGAACATCATCATTATCCTATATAGCTTTATCCCGGTTGTGCACTCGAGGACCCAGGGTCCGCTGACCATGATCCAGGATCTTTCAGATCAGGTAATATCACTCAGTCAATCAGACGAAAAAACTAACAAAAATAAAACAAAAGTCGTCTCAATACACAATTACCTGTTTATTTTTTATCTACCCTCACCCCTGTAATAGCCAACCCCATCAATGTAGTCCCACAAGGCAGCGCTAACATCGTTACACAGGGGGTGTCGAAATGAACTGATCCCACAATGGGAACTGTGATCAGTTACCATAGTAATGTGATCTGACAGACTATTTAACTCTTTATCTAACAGCTTACCTAGTTGGAAAGCTATTGCAATAACGAAACTTATTATTTTTAAAGCTATCTTTTTCTTTGCATATGTAAGTTTGAAAGCAATTATTTGCTGCTGAAAGCTATATACCCTTGCAATTTAAAAACAATTAAATTCCTGTGGGCTACTTGCATCACTCTTTTCCACTATTAATAATCTTGTTAAGCTATAAAATAAATATTTTTTGCCAAGATATTAGACTTAGCTACTCTTGTAATATTTATGTTACTTAAGTTATGAGGAGACGGAATTTTTCATTACAAACACACTTTAGATCATCTTACACATTACACACACATCATACATACATCATCATTCATTCAGATTTATATTACAAATTCACACACACTTCCACACAAACACATACATATAAAACTACAATTCGTAAAAGTCAGCTTAACCATTTTGGTAGAGTGTTTCAATTTATTCTATTTTTTAATTTTTCTGTAATAGTTTTAATCATATTATATAAATAGCATAGTACCTAAATAATTTGTCAGGGAAGCGCGGTTTCACCTAACACAGGCATACACCTTCGATGCCTAAAGGGTGACTCCATTGTCAAAGGCTTTGTAAAATGCTTTTATTGAAATAAAAGTATTATTTGTATCTCTCCTGGGTGAAATCACGGCACGAGGCCGGTCCTTTTGGAAGGCGTACGTGGGGATATGGATCCAACACGAAGAGGCCCCTTTGAGATACTATAATGAGTTGGGATATGTACTTATAATGTTTGTTAATTCTGAGTAAATGCGTCGGTGGCGTAGTGGCTAGCGGGTTGCATCTCAGTTTGCGTGTCAGATTCGATCCCACGTGCCGCCATGTACCATTGACTTTTTCTAAATTATTTACATTAGTTGTTTCACTAACCAATGCTCTTACGGTGAGGGGGACTTCGCGAGGAAACCTGCACATTCAGGCGAATAAATGTGTAACTATGATGCAAAAACTGGTCAAGTTCCCTTTTTTCTGTGTACATGGTCACGGAGATCTCTCAATAGCCTTGAAACGACAAGAACAACAGGCCTAAGTACCGTCTAGTTCAAAAGCTCTCCTCTTAAAATTTTTTCTGTCCTAATCTCTATAAATTTTTGTTTTTAAGTGATAAGCTTTCACTTTGCAATCTAGATATTATATTATTGCACTTGAAGAAATGATCACCAGAGGTGAGAATCGAACCCGCGTTCCTCGCATACCGGGCGAATACCTAACCTCTCAGCCACCCTGGCGTTGGCAGAGCTTGTCCTAATCTCGTACAAGGCGCAAACACCCACTTACTAAAACACCCCAAACGAACATAAAGAGTATTTATTCGCACTACAACCAATGCAGATGTAGTATTACCCTTGTATATCCCAGTTGCATTATCCCAAATATGTCCACTGAGGATAGGATAGGATACTTTCGTCGAGGTGTCTAACGATCGATCTCCCGACCCTTCGGTTAACTACCGCTATAAATATTACGCCGTCAATGTGTCAAGTTATGTGCGAAGTCGAAATTAGCTGTAATTATAAGTTAATTTGAAGTGATTTCGCCGATGAAGTTGAGTAAATTGTTATGATGTGCACCTTATGTAACATTTTTCTGTTTCAAATATTTTAATATTTTAGGGTCAATTTCACTAACACATGTTAAATTTTTTAACATCCCTTATAATATTATTTGAAATATTTTGTATGAGAATTGTGTCAAATAAACAATCAATTTAGGTTGACTGGTTGTTTAAGAATTGGTGAACTCGTGTCTCAATGATAATTTTATTGCGCTTGTAAAACAAGATTTTTTTTCAAGTTGATTTACTGAGACGAGATACAATTATTGTGTTCGTCGTACAAGTCATAGCATACTCGTACTTAGTGACTTAGCAAACCAACAATATTAAAATCTTTAGACAAAATTGTAATTAATTGTAATAACGATTTGGTTGAAGTAGACCTACCTTTTGATTACATTTATTCAATAGGCATAAAAATATTAACACCGATCTTAAATTTAAATGAACTTTCCCATCAAACTACCAAATTTTAACATTTCGTGGACATTATAGGATGTTAGTAAAATTTAAGGCGGTCCTGCACGAAATTGAGAAAATTAACGTATTTTTAAATCACTTGTACGATGAGCTGAATTAGTTAAATACATTAAAACAACTAATTTACGTTAGTGTCATTATTGCACAAGGTCCTGGTTTTGTTGAAATTTGAAAAAAAATATTTAAAATATAGTAAACATGACTTGTAGCTAATGATATCTAAGAGCATTTTTTATCGAAAACTTGGTGATTTTTACGCATGAAACAATAATTTGTACATAAAAATGATTGCAATGATATTCCGCAGATCCCCATCTTTTAATATGCACGAATAAATTAAAAATAAGAAAATGTGAACACTTTTCAGTTTTTAACACAAATGTCTGTCTAATGGTTTTGCGCATTGCGCAGAATAAAAATATTGTTCTAGTTACATCATCAAGTCTAAAACTTTAAAGCAAATGGATCTAATTACTATTAAATTTAATTGCTTCGCGCACCCCATTAACATTAAAGGTAATTGATAAGCTTTGCATTATAAGTAATAATGGCGTAAATAATTTTGACGTTTGGTGAAAGCGGCTATTAAATTTTGTCTGGAATGTCTTAGTTTAACTGTTACCTACAATCGTCAAAAAACCGTAAATTACATACGAAAACCACTGTATGACTTATGTGATAGGGGCTCACCAGAAATGTACCATAACACACGTGATTCCGTAACACACTATAACACATTGGAAATATGTAACACACTGGAAATAATATAAAGACTAGTTTACAATATAAAATGCGAACGTTATACCTACTACCGGTTTATTTCAATACTGTTTTACCAATATAAATTCGGATACCGAATGATTCTCTTATTCTACTCTGTTACCTTATTCTCAGCGAGGTTTTTTTACAAAAGTACTAGTACTAGAAAGTAAATTAATTCAATAGGTCATAAATAATTATACCATGATTGAAGTATCAATATAAACGTGTCTTTACATCTTTCACGTGTGTTACGTCACACAACTTCGAAACACACGCAACACACGTGAATGAACACACTTGAGGAACTAAGTCTAAAACTTGTATAGTATTTTCAAATGCAATGCAAATCTGCGAAAAGTAATTTCTGTTTTACGGTATTTAGGTCTACTTCAATGGACCATATTTTTAAAACAACAATTTAGTAACTTACCTTGAAAAATCGCATGCGGAACTTACAGAAAACCAAATTACCAAGCAGAAGCACACACAAAGTTTCGCGTTTATCAACAAATCAAAAAGGGCTGTCACGACAATGACGTTTTTTATTTTTAAATGATAGGTTGCCATCACAAAAAAATCATATAATGTGTTGCTACTACTTCAAATGAAAAAACTACATGAATTTTTCTTCTCCGTAACACACGTGAAACCAAACGAAACCGATTTTTTAAACCACTGTAATTAATTAATTATAATTTAATTCATTCTGTTTTCGATTGAAATAATAAGTTTATTTCTTAATCTTTAAAACATTACTAAAAAGATTGCAATAAATACTTGAATACATAATAAAAATCATAAAAATGTCTCAAAAAATTAACAGGAGACAGTTCACATTTGTATGAAACTAAAATACGGGAAACTTATAAAACGGCTTTTTTATTTATAGTCAAAATTTTAAACATTTTACAAAATTATTTTAAAAAATGTAATTATTAGACAAACGAAAAAATGAATCTTTCGTTATAATACAAATCCTCATAGAACTATTTTTCTTTATCTAAAACTTGGACCACACAAAGTATAACGAAGTTACATTTCTGGTGAGCCACAGCCATGTATCAGTATCAAAAATTGAATATAATAATAATTGACGCAAAATCAAAACACACATTTTTATTTTGGTCTTCCAGTACAAAAATATCGAGATAAAGTACTAAGAAGCCGTCCGAAAAAAATGGATACTGATATAAAAGTCACCTCGTGTTAAGAACGATAACAATTAAATGTCTGAAATCATGATACTTAAAGGATTACGTTTGTAATAAATAAAACCCTTAAACAAATTAAACAGCAAATTTTATTTTTCAACTGTTCAGAATATCTCCTCAAACTTCAAATATATACTCTTGAAATAGTTCTCTTTACGAGACCAATTTGTATTGCGACATGATCCTTGTTTATATCATTAGATACGCTATTAAGGGTTAAAAGTGGGTCGTATTATCATCTGATACTCTCGTATCTATCCTTAGAGAAAGGAATATTTTGTTTCTGTCTGTGTCTAGACAGAAAAATGTTTATACAAACGAATTTATTTCGCTCTCCATTTACTCCATTATGATCGTATTTACATAATACTATGATCACTGTTCGTTGCAGTATCAGTTATGCGCCATTAGTTTTAAGATTTGAGTTATTTTTAGTGGAAGTCTTTCAGATATTTAAAATTTATTTTATAAATAGCATACTAATCGCCCAATTTATAAGCTTGTGCAATTTATATTAAAATTGCAAAGCAATTACATACAATTTGTTAATACAATTTAATGCAATTTCTTTGCAAATTTTTACGAAAGATTTTGCACACAAAAATTGATCGACCTTGACGTCCGGTGGAACTCAACCCACGATTGAATTACATACAAAATTGTAATTTTTATTAATTTAAAAGATAATATTATTCTCTTGAAAGTTATAACTATTTCAAAATAAAAGCGATCGAGTTAGGTGATAAGCCAGCTTAAGTGTCTTTTGTCAGTGACAATAATAGAACGACCATTCACATCGCTGAAATACATAAACGTAATTCTAAATAATACTCTTAAAATCTGAAGAATTAAAATAAGCTTTTATTTGTCCCTCTCCAAGTTACACACAGCTTTACAATTTTTTAAATAAAAAAATGATGTGTATATGTTGTCTTCTGTGCGTTCAGAACGCAACCATTGAATCGATTGTGATAACACTTTCGTAGGATACCCTTAATCATCCTAGCAAGGGTCCTAAAAAATCTTTACGTGGTATTTCAACACATGCCAGGTACAGTTAAAAGCCCTTAAAAAATTTAATCGCTGGACGGAAGTTCAGAATATAAATCCGTCCTACACTTGAACGGTGCCCCAGATAACCAGCAGTAACTTCAATACAAAATATTTAAATTGAAAACCAGATCCAGACACATTGTAGATGTATGACGCAAATCCTATTAGGGGGGACAGTGCGAGTTTTGTCTGGCCGAGCGGTGCAGGACAGTGAACAGCGGACAGCGAGACAAGTTCGGACGGACGGACGAAAGGAATTGAATTTAAACCGTGTCAACGTCCTACGTAGTGTTGCCTATTGATAGGCCAGTATCGATAGGAATATCAATAGCTGAGCAATATTAGACTTATATTTTTTTTAACTTTGTAATAACAAATAACTCCTTAGTCTTCCTGTGACTACAAATGCTGTAAAGTGTTCGAAACGTCGAGTTTTTAATTAAAATGTAAATAAATCGCAAAGTTATCCATATAATTGTGTTTTAATGAGTTCGACTATTCGCGTAAACGTAAGAAACAAATAAGTAGACATCATTCCAATAATTATAAAATGTTACAACAAAGGTACTAATACCTAGCCCCAAAAATAAAATAAAAACAAAGCATAAGCTTGTCGCACAAATAGACATATTTATATAGTCCATGCATACATACATACATATTTGTACATCCATGACTTAGGTACAAATGCTCGTGCTCAACACACACATACTTGCAGGATTTGAACCGGTAATCAAGACTAAGTCGATAGATTGTATTAGCATTCTCAATACCTACTGGTGGCGCAAAAAAAAGTCAACCATCACGCGGAAAAGGCTGGTCCTCGTAAATATTCGATAAAAAAGTGGACTGTATTTTTGTTGTCCACAGAAAAATACATGCAAACACCTTGTATGGAAAACACAACAGTGTCGTGAAAAGGAAAAGATGGAGAGAAACATGCACACTCACCTTCTAGGTTCCTGGGCCCTCCTCACCGGGGTTCCCCACCCTTGATGTCCAGCGTTGATATCACAAGTACCTTCTATAGCACACTTAGTTTAAAATAGTGAAATGTTCATAATGAAATCACGTCGGCAGCGTCGGCAACCGCCTCAGAGCGTCGCAAAGCGGTACTAATGTTCGGTGGTGCACCTGCACTGCATCGAGTGTTTCCGATGCGCTGACGCGGCCACAGTCAAGTGCGCATGTTGGAAAGGGATGAAAAATATTCAGGATTTTATATCGAGGTGTTCGCAAGTAATTAAACTACCTAAAACCTTGATGATAAAAACCATAAGTTATGAAATCCACCATGCAGTCTTGATAGGGAATGACAGGGCAAACATTTATCGATATTCAATACTATCGATCGATTATAAGAACTAATAATATCGAAATTGCTGCCAAATAAATAGTATTAGTAAATTGTTACTGATGATGATGATGTGATCCCGGCCGATTTCGGCCACGGCGACTGTCTTCAACTCTGGTTTTGCTAACTTGTTACTATTTCTTAAGGGGAAAAACCAGGCGTCATTCCTCCATACAAACGTAGTCTCCTGTTTTCTCCCTGGATAATGGCTAAAGGAAATTTTTTTTTACCATAAAATCTACATTTACCATAGCTATGCTCCTATTTTGAGTTTTTCTCGAATTAACAAAGGAAATGTGAGCCTTCAAAAACTAATAAAATTGCCAATTTTCAACCTTTAGCATAGTCTAAACCTTTAATTTATTATTTCAGAAAAAAATATTATCATTTGTCAATGAGGAAATAGGGGACTACGAAATGCTTTTGTGGTCAAATGTAAAAAGCGTTTTATGCTCATTTGTCCCTTTCTTGATTGGGCGGCCGCCAGAGATTTCATCGAGACAGAAACATTTTATTCAAATACCAATTTTTCAAATGCCACGTGACCGCGTTTCCTCTTAGGTCATATCGATTTTCTAGGTAGCTATCGACAACTACCCAACTCTAGTTGAAAAGCGTCAGATGCCGCATTCCAGTGCGTGTGGGACATGGTTTTAAAGCGTTAAATGCACCAATAGTAAAGTGTAGTATCCAAGATTGTAGAAAACAGTCTTCATAGGCTGGTATAAAGTTAGCCTATATAGATCTTACTGCTGGGCAAAGGCCTCACCTCAACTATGAGGAAGTACGAGCCATACTCCACCACGCGGGCTGGCAAGTGACCAACCTTACTGTCATATTTGTTTCTTACGCTTACGCGAATTGTTGAACTCATTAAAACACAATTTTACGGATTACTTCGCGATTTATTTACATTTTATTTTAAACCTGACGTTTCGAACACTTTACAGCGATCGTGGTCACAGGGAGACTAAGGTATTATTTGTCATTACAAAGTTTTGAAAAATTTTAACTACCGTCACTCAATAATATTAATTTACGTTCCTATTTACGCAGAAAGAGCTAACCGTGTCTTGAGATCTTGCAGTGCTAGGTGTTGCTTTGGTTTTTGCTAGAATAGGATCCCATGCCGGTGGAACTTTCCAACCATCTTCTCTATTGAAATTTGGATGTTTCCTAATTTCAATGGCTTCACGTAGCATTCGAGGAATAAAACGCCGTTCTTTTGCAAGTATTTTAGGTTGGTCAAAACGAATGAAGTGGTTGGGTTTGTCTAAGGCATGTTCACACACTGCAGATTTCGTGTTCTGTCTATGTTTTACGTCAGCTATGTGTTCTTATATAATCCGCTTTTCTGAGTATCTCATAAAAATCAATTATTTATATTGCTTCAGGTCAACTTTACATTTGTGAAAAAAACAGTTCTGTTCCACGAGCGATAAAAAAATGAAATAGTTACTTGAATATTTTTTTTAAATAGGTATCCATCCATCGAAATTCATAACATTAAAAATGATTCTTACGAATTTTAACCGTTAATTTGTAGTGCTTTTTGTGTGCGACGTTTTTCTCGGTAGTTAGGGGTTGAATTTAAACCATGTCAGTCGTGTCGGGCCCGTGCGCTACTGTCGCATTCCTAACATGCTACAAATAGGGCTGGCAAACAGTTTCTGGGGTTTACGCTTGTTTTTTTTTTAAATGGAATAAAGTAAAGTAAAGATAGCCTATATAGATCCCACTGCTGGGCAAAGGCCTCACCTCAACTACGTGGAGTTACAAGCCCGCGAGCTCAGCGCGGATTGGTGGAGATGTTCGTAAAGCAAGTGTGTAACCTTACTGTCAGATGGTATTAAGTTGCCCTAGGGCATCTGACTAAGCTTAACGACTAATATCAATAGAAATTATTTAAATATAAATTGCTTAAATTAAAACGTATAGCTGACTGGTAGATATTGATTGTGCAATTTGTGCAACTGTGGAGAGTATGAATACAGAAAAAATAAGTGATTTTTACCATTGGTTAAGATTATAAAAGAAAAATTTCCCCTCCGAAAATAATATGAGCATAATTATGAGAATTTGCACACTTTTGCAAAACCTTTTTTTTCCGTGCAATTCCCAAATATCAATAAGCTAACATCATAATATTATTTAGATTACAAACAACTTTTTCCCAAACACGTAACTTGACTATCAGTAACAAAAAGATTTGTAATTAGCACGGAAATCTTATATGCCAGAATGGGATCTTAACCATAAGTTCAAAAAATTACCACAATCTTTTCGCTTTATCTTTTACTCGTTAGTTATCAAAACTAGAACAAAAACACTTTTTTTTTGCATAAAACCGCTTGTATGTTAAATTTTGTTCCTCAGGGACACCCCTACAGCAAGCGATGTCGCCGCGACAATCAAATCGTTCAAAAAGGGGAAACGCCCGGAACGCGCTGTTTCGGTGCGATCGCTCTTTGTGTCTCACGCCTCACAAGGTTTCTATATTTATCACGGATTCGGGTCACACACAAATACGTCTGGATTATTTTACCACTTCGGCTTTGTCCGACTGAAAAGACCATTTCAAAATTTTCCACAAGAATTTGATGGGAATGGACACAATTGCACATTGTTCCGGTGTCGATTCAAAACTGTGCTATTTTCAGCTGTTTTTTTTTTTAATTTTACTTATTTAAACTTTTTCCACCCGCGAAATCAATGCTAAAAGCATTTTCTACCAGTAACCCGTAGGTCCAAGCATAGATAATACAGGCGGTTCAAGATAGCAAATTAGGAATATGAAAAAAGAAACATAATATTAGATATGCACACTAGATATATAAATAATAATATTTATTTAAACAGGCACACCAACAATTTACATACACACACACAATTAACTTAATGTTTTACATCTTATATGTAAACCTTTTATAGGCGTACACAGCATTGGTGAATTACAAAACAACAGTAAATAATTACTTAGATGAAAATTTCAAACATTCCTTTGCAAAGTTAATAAAACAACCTTGTAATACATATTATTGATACATAAACATACACATAATACACTTTAAGTAAGTTTACTGTGACTGTGCTGCGCTCTTGTATAATAATTCCTATAAGAACAAAACACAAATATTGTGTTATTATGAGCATCTCTATTTTTGCATGTGTTCACGCATTCTGTATAATTTTTATTTTAAATCTCATATGGCTACGTCTAGGTAAACGTTAATAAATTGTACGTACCACTGATATTTACTATTTACTAAATGTTAATATAGCTTACATTGTATTAAAATGCCGCAAAATTTTATAATATTAAGGTAAATATTCTCCGATAAACTCTTAAAAAAACTTTTTTGAACAAATAGAATATTACGTTTAATACAAAAGTTTTAAAACTGATGTAGATAATAAACTGCCTCATCTGAACAACAAAAAATTATGACCTCCTGTCAAAGTCAAACAAATAAACAATCCGAAACAAACTTAATCCAACATTCTCCTAGTTATTGCCTGTTTTTGACATGGAGGGTTTCCTATTTACAACTAGCACGGACTAGACTATTTAGTTCGAATTTCATTAAAACAATTCTCACTTATCAAGTTCCCGCGTCACTTGCTGTCATAGTTGTAAACTTAACCCCGTGGAGTTTCACCCAGTTCCATCCAGAACGCTCCGGGTAGCGCCGGATGTATCCAGACGCACAGTGGGGCCTGGGCACATGCGGAGTGGAAATAGTAAAAAAAAACATCCATCAATCTCATTTTTTATGGTAATGAAATGACTGGTAGAGAATGCCACTAGGCATTAAGTCCGCCTTTTGTTCAAAGTTTTAGTTGTGCAATAAAGCGTAAATAAATACATTTTTTGACTGACGTCTGTTTGAAAGCTATTTTTGACAGAGATCGAGTTAGGTGGTAAGCCTACTGGTTTCTCAAAATTAGTGTATTTTTATTAGATTTTTTGGACTTTACAAATAGTCAAATAAATATTTAACCTTATGATATCAAGATCCGCACAAGTTTTTTAATAATAGGGCTCTGTAATGGCTGATAAAATTGGCAGCCATAAAATTTCAGTATTTCATAGCTTGCATGGCTGTTTGGTGATCTCATCATCTATTTAATATACTTATTTTTCAAAAGATACCACAAATTTCTAGTTTGTTTAAAATAGGTTTAAAAAATATTCTTAAAAAAGACTAGCCACTTATATAAGACTAAAATACCATACAGTAAACTATAATTTCTACTGCCAAATAGACGCAAGAATGATTTTAGCATGCAAAATACCTAAAATCTTACTTTTTTATACAAATATATATCATTTTTAAGTAAATATTTGGACTATTTCGATTTAAACCCATTAAGAGAGTTGACATTTTTTTAATTTAAATATTTGTATATTATGAGTTATGAGAGCTTGCCCAGTCAAGGGCGTCGTATGAACCAATGTGCAGCAGTTCGATCCGGTTAATTTAAGTTTGTGGCTAGCCTCCGAGTAATTGGTTCGCGTTTACTCATTCATATGGTTGGTTTGCTCATATGGCGGTCGTAGTGATGGGTGATGATACGTTTATCACTATACAAATTGCTTTTCGGGGCTATTTAGTCTGTTAAACTTTTGTCATTACGTAACTTATCAGTCACTAACGTGTCTCACTAAAGATGAAATGAAATATATTTATTTGGAACTATAACAAGATTACATATTACGATATGTGGGATAACAACTACGGCAGTCGATGACTGTGTTGCAGTTATTAACGCCCATTCTCCACGACTTGAGACGAGTCCGTGTTCCTGTTATAAATCGGTTGATGAAATCACATTTACCGATTTCTCCTGCGGTTATGAACCAATTTTCAAAGTTCTTTTTTTAACTGAAAGATCAGAATCTCATGAGGGGATCCTGGTTAAATCAAAGTAGCTATTCAGGTTTTATAGGTACATACCGTTTGGATCACAATGGATGCAGACTTCTTGCAACCGGTCGCTGTGGGGAGCCGTGGGGGAGGCCTAAGTTCAGCAGTGGACGTCCTACAGCTGATAGTGACGATACCGTTCTTACTACAGCATTCTTGCTTAGGTATTCAAGCGTTTACATGTGGGAGCCACAATTTTATGATGCTCAGCTAATGTGGAAGACATATTAAACTCATCATCAATTAAGATTTCATGGAATGTGATTTTGGTTTTTTATAGGACAATTAGTAGGTATACCACTTATTATATTGTATTGCTTAGCTATCTAAGTATACGTCTACGCTAGCACCGAGTTCCTTTCACGTTTCTTTCATTGGCAAAAAATGATTTTGAGGGCAGTTTTATATATTTATATAGGGTCTAGCGTTCGCGTTCGCTCACACTGCGCTGCTGGTATGTGTGAGTGAGACGGCTAGATTCAAAAATGCCTAACAGAGTTGGGGCTCAGGATTGAATGTAGTGAGCGAGTCGAGTTAGGAGCCGCGTGAATGTTTGATGAGGGCGCAGGAATTAGTGCGTGACCTCTGCGTACTTTCGTTTCACTGAGGATACGTGTAGCTGGTAAATATAAGGAAAGCTGAACTGCTCCGTAATATCCGTTGTGCTGGATATTATGACGGTTCACCTTATGTGTTGCAAGTTAGAAAATGTCTCAAACATTTTATAAAGTACATCGTCCAGACTTTAAGTCACCGATCTGTTATATATAATGCCTAAGCTTTAAGCTATCGCGATGGCGATAGCGATTTCAAAGCAATAACATAAGCTGTATTTTTTATTATTTTAAAAGCTACTTTTTCCTATTAATTGGAAAGCTATCATGGTAGTACGCCTACTTTAACCTGTAACTGAAAAAACTTCAAAATTAAGGTAATAAGTAAAGTTAATAATGATGAAAATAAGTATGAAGTAAAATCGTTAAAATTTAAAATTTTCTCAAAAACTCGTGGCGGTATTAAGTTGAAATTAACATCAAATGCTTATGTTTATGGTTCCTTGAAGCCGTGAAAAAATCAGCTTCTATGTCAACGCCTAACGTTTCTCAATCATCAAATCAAAATCTCTAGGGTAGTTGCTTAGACTTAGAATCATAAAATTCGGCAAAAAGGAAGGTCTTTGCAAGCATGCAAGTAAAGTAAAATATCCAAAAATCTTAAATTAGTAATTACAATGTAAAAACCTTTGTTTGAATGGAACTCGCAATGCGCGAGCTATACTCGCATTTAGCCGGTTTTTTGTGATGGAACGAAAAGGCTAGATACCTTATAATCAACCTTATAATCAAGATCGGTACCTACTTTCGGTCTGAAACTTATCTTGTTCTTGTAAAGGGCTCTCAAACTATTCGTGATATAGATAAATAGACATTAGACGCCATCGACGTCTCAATCTTATCATTAACATGTCGTTAAACTTTGACGGGTCGGCTGTTAACACATTCATGACGGCAAGATATTTCGTTACCTGTGTACGTAATATTATGTCTGGTAATATGGTAATGGGAAGATACATTACATAATACATTGTATATTTATTTAATTATTTTACTAGAGTAATTAAAAAAATCTAGGATAAGGCTGAATAAATGCAAAACAATTATTCCGTTTAGGACAAATCTAACACTGAAGGAATGTGAAATCAATATTATGATAAATGTTATAGATCCTTTGTCATTCGTCTGCGTCGGTGGCGCAGTGGCTAGCGGATTGCCTCTCATGCGGGAGGCGCCGGTTCGATCCCACATGCCGCCATGTACCAATGATTTTTTCTGAATTATGTACATTAGTTGTTTCACTAACCGATGCTCTTACGGTGAGGAAAAACATCGTGAGGAAACCTGCACATTCAGGCGACTGAATGTGTAACCATGATCCAAAAAACTGGTCAGGTTTCCCTGATAACAGGGTCACGGAGGTCAGATGGCAATCGCTCCACTGTAATTACCTGATCTGCCACATCCTGGATCATGCAGTGCACAACCGGGATAACGCTAGGAGGATGATGATCCTTTGTCATTATAGTTTCTTTATTTTTAAACTAAAAATACCCAGTGAAAGTACAATCAAGTTATCAGCAATTGACAATCACAGTCTTTCAGCAATCATAAAAAAACTTGTCAAAAAGTCCCACCACGCAAAATGCGAAATAAACATCCCCACCCAAACTTTATAATCAATGTAGAACCTACTCAGTCCAGTATCTCGTAGTCGCTCCTTCAGCTTGCAATAATTCGAACTTATTTAAACTTCACAAATTCTATTTAAAACTTAGCGAAAACCGAATTCCCTTGAGGAGTTTCTGGGATAAATAAACAGTATAGCGTCACGCAGGATTAGCCCGTCTCGAGGGCTTCATATCGGGATTAACCAATGAGGACGTTCGCGCTTGACGGAGCAAGATTTTTTTGGGGTTCCGTGGCTGGAAAAACCAAAGTCAAGTATTAAGTTAAAAAAACTTTACACTGAAATCATATTTGAGACAGTTCTTTCACACTTGTTGACTGAATTATTAGCCCGTCGCCAAGTGGTAATTTATTATCAAGCGAAGTTCATTATCACTAACAAAATGTATGGAAGTGACATAAGCTATCGAAACATCAAGTGGCTTTTGCATACATATTTTGACATTTCAATGGCGACAGCGAAGTTCACACCAGAACGATTATCATTTGGCTACAGGCTCTGAAACCTTAAGCTGATGATGGCGCTGACCATTACTATCTCGAGATTCCGGCACCAGTTATATGGTTATCGAATGAAAGGAATTGTTTAGTAGAATACAGTAATATTAAGTGAATTATTAAGAACAAAACCGGGAGGGTCGCGTCAAATTTCTATCAATAGTAACTATGAAAACGCAGTGCGTAGAGTAACTGTTACTCTACGCACTACGTTTTGTTTTTGACTGTACGTAGTAGGACCTTACCAAATATTTTTTGAGCTTTTAGTACATACCCTGTTACTGTAATGTACTGTACAATAAAACCTTATGACTTAGGAAACTGCCCTCAGCCAACGATAGTACATTTAAAGAGATTAATGTGCCATAAGCGCGCGAAATTTCTTGCCTCAATTTGGTCTATTTGCTCAATTTTGTATTCAAACGTACACATATGACATTTGACACGTAAGCAGTCAAATTCAAATCGCCCGCAGTAAGAGATCACCATGTGTACCGCTTTTTAAACACACTGTCATGTCTGTCCTGAGCTATCTTTGCGTTCCAAATACGGATTCATTTATCAAACCTCAGATTCGTTCTTGTCCGGTTTTTTGCCGGGTCCCCGGGGTCGGCCGGCTGCGGTTAAAAAACAATCCGGCTACAATCGCAAGTTGTGCGAGTTCACGCTCTAAGGAAATCATCTCGCTTCAACTTTTTGTTTTATTGACCAATTGGTTTGCCTAAAACGCGCCTTCTTCTAATTGAGTCGCTTTCTTTATGTTTGATACGATAATCATTGTTTTGGTAGTGATTTATTGATTCAGTTGTAAGTTTCCTTCTAAGTATGAATGTCGATTGAAAACGTGCTTGTTTTGCCATTTTGTTAGTTATTCTGTCATTGTTCTTTACTCAGCAAAGATCTGATGATGATGTCCTCCTAGCCGATTTCGACTACGGCGGCCTATCTCAACAGAGATTAGCCAACTGCGCGAGACATATTATAGTGCACAAGTGCGCTCTCTGTTCCTTCACTCTCATAATTCGGTGAGACGGCAGACCGACATGACCGGCAAAGATCTACAGAGGATGAGAAAATAAAAGTTTAATAGTTTTAAAAATGAGGCTTTTATGTTATTTATGTTAGTAAGTTCTGAAAACCTAAATGTACATTTTTATTTTTGTAATCCTCCTTAAAAACTTTTTATAATAAATGATTAGTCTCTTATAACGATGACTTCTTCCTTTATCTTTTCATTTTTGAATCTTAACGATTTTCTTAAGACGCGACACTTCATATGCATTATTACATTTCTCGACTGTATCGGTTTTCACTCTATAAAATCAGCTAGCACTTTTATAAAAGATTTCATTCCTGTTGATTGTATCTCCGAAGCCTAAACTGCCGCGCGGCGCGATGTGCAAAGGTTTTTAATGCCCACCGCGTCAGCTAACTCGGTGATCGTGCCAGATTCCCATTATAGTAACGACCTGATTTCAATGAAGCTTTTTTTCCTTTTTTATAATGGAATAAGTGCCTAAGAGTTCACGTATTCTCATTGGATTAAACATAGGAATTTAATTTATTTACTTACGCGAATGGTTACAAATCACAGTATGATTTATTTGATTATCATACACTATACACAATATTAGACTTATGAGAATACATCGCAAAGTAATTCGTAAAATTAAATAAATAATAAGACACAATGATTTGCCTTTGAGTTAAATAAAGTTAAAAGGTATGTTCAATCGATACAGCTTTTTTTTCTATGTAAGATGGCATTAAAACCTCAAAATGGACCTCCTGAGGTATAACGTCTTTTTAGGTAATGGACGGCAGTGTACTTATGACTACGTTTCACTACTGATCAGCCTAAGCCAGGCTCAAGTAATAGGTGGTGCGAGCTTCCACTTGTCTTTGATATTTGAATTAAATTAAATATTCTTAATTTTATCCCATTTTGATCCATTTTTAGGTTAGTAAATTAGCTTATCAAACTAAGGATTAGAGTAGAATCATATTTGGTATAGCCGCGGCAGTTTTAACCGATTTTAAAGTTTTGACGTAACAACTATCAGGTAGGTTTCTTCGCATATTAAGGTACCTTGGTACACATGAACTTACAGTGACGTCTCCCTTACTATTTTAATTTCGTAAGCCTAAGCGTAAGTGTTTCAATCTACCTACGACATCCTTCGTATAAATTAATCAAACGTCACTAATCTCAATAAACTTACGTATGCCTTTACTATCAAAATTAAATTTATTAGCAATTTTGGAGCCAACCAGCATATTAATTGGAGTACTTTCTTAACTTATTACTTAGCTTAAACCACACGCCACAAACGATAGTTAACTAAATCAAATTGGATTTCGCTCACAAAAATTAATCGACTGTGTCATCCGGTGGGTCTCGAACTCGCGTCCCTTCACTATCAGGGCGAATGGTCTTACCAACTGAGCTACGGACGACGTTAGTCAGCCGACAAATTTTTGTAAGTGCTTGCTACGCCCAGTGAGCCGGCGCTCTTTGTTAGAATTTAGTTAAGAACATGTTTAGCATTTGACGATAAAGTCCAAAGTAGTCTTAGCATACATTGCGTATGTTACGACATATTTTTTTTTTTTTTTTTTTATTATTACAACAAAATCCACAGCTCTCAAAAATACAGTCTCACATGTTTCTTAAATACTAATCATACAGCCAACATTGGATTTACATTTTATAAAGCTAAACATATTATAAGTGTGAATGTGACTGATGTCGTCGATCTTCCTATGCAATTAATTTCAAATTATCATGTGTGTGTGTGTGTGTGTGTATTCTAGGAGTTAGAACCAATTAGCTCAAGTATACGTTTTATATAAGCTCAAGTATATTTTGCACATTATAAAGTTGTCGTCATGTTTCAGCAACAGAATGGCAGAATAGTAACTGCTGCTCTATTATTCTTATACATTTTAATCGCGATGAGCAAAGCTACATAAAATCATCACTTTATTTATAAAACACTGGCAGTTCCCCGCAACTTCGCCCACGCAAAAAGTCAGATTTTCGACTAAAAGTAACCTATGTCCTTCCCAAGGCCTCAAACTATATTTTTATCAATATATTATTGCACTTGAAAAAATGATGACCGCCAGAGGCGGGAATCGAACCCGCGTTTCTCGCATGCCGGGCGATTGCCTAACCTCTCGGCCACCCTGGCGTTGGTTGTCGAAATTTTCAAGTGCTTCTTAACGCTGTAATGCCGCGTTGCTTTCATCAATGTTATTGGGATTACACCCTTAACACTCGAAAGAAATACTATTGCAAGTATTTAACAATCGAAAGATGAAGCTTGCAAATACGATAAATTATTGTTTTTAAGTGATAAGCAATTACTTTGCAATCTAAATATATTATTGCACTTGAAAAAATGATGACCGCCAGAGGCGGGAATCGAACCCGCGTTTCTCGCGTGTTAAGGGTGTAATCCCAATAACATTGATGAAAGCAACGCGGCATTACAGCGTTAAGAAGCACTTGAAAATTTCGACAGGCTCTGCCAACGCCAGGGTGGCCGAGAGGTTAGGCAATCGCCCGGCATGCGAGAAACGCGGGTTCGATTCCCGCCTCTGGCGGTCATAATTTTTTCAAGTGCAATAATATATTTAGATTGCAAAGTGAATGCTTATCACTTAAAAACAATAATTTATCGTATTTGCAAGCTTCATCTTTCGATTGTTAAATACTTGCAATAGTATTTCTTTTGAGTGTTAAGGGTGTAATCCCAATAACATTGATGAAAGCAACGCGGCATTACAGCGTTAAGAAGCACTTGAAAATTTCGACAGGCTCTGCCAACGCCAGGGTGGCCGAGAGGTTAGGCAATCGCCCGGCATGCGAGAAACGCGGGTTCGATTCCCGCCTCTGGCGGTCATCATTTTTTCAAGTGCAATAATATATTTAGATTGCAAAGTGAATGCTTATCACTTAAAAACAATAATTTATTATATTTTTATCAAATTTAATTTTAATCGGTTCAGTAGTTTTGGAACCTATTCAATACAAACAAACAATCAAATCTTTCCTTTATATAATATTAGTGTACATGGATAGCTTACTAAACCCATTCTAACTTCTACTCATAAAAAATCAGGGCGGGTCGATAATATAAGTATAAATAATAATATTAACATACATACGAGTAAAGTCAAACATAAATAGAATCTCCTTCTTTTTTGAAGTCAAAAAATACACACAGTGTAACACCGTGACCGTGTAACATATTTACTCCACAAGATTTTACCCACGCACCGGGAATTCATAAAAACGCCCTAGAAATCCCAACATCTTTTTATCAGTGACCTTTTCTAAGTTTTAATTCAATTAAAAACCTTTTCAACATTGTTAAGGAACTGTCGACCATTGCGTTACTTAACCCCATTGTATTTTCAGCTTGATGCTTTCCACGGCTTCTATATCAAATGTATCTTCATTCTTTACTCCAACCTCCGTCGAAAGCTTTCGAGAGGTTTGTGTTTTCATTCGAAAATACACAATTGCTCGTTAATAGCTATCGTGCCCTCCGTCCGCTCTCCACCTGAAAGCGAAAATAATAACACTGAAATGTATGGACTTCATTGTACCACCAATTACGTAACAATAGAGCTGAATTGAAAAGCACTCGGGAGTCTCTCCCCGCCCCTGTGCCCGGAGACGCAAAACGCGTGCCCATTATTCTGGCGAACTCGCAATCCCTCAGGCGCCGAGCCGTCTCAGCGTACAACTGCAAAAAATGCGCCGTACGTCGCTAACGATAAATGGAATCCGCAAATCCTTACAATATCCGATAGCGTGAAAGAAATGCGCGAAATTAAATTACGTGGCGTAACACGTAAGTACGCAACCGCGGTGGATTACGCACCACGTTGGGCGGCAACCTGTGCTTCACCCAATCTATTTTCACTGAAGGTATTTTAAAGGATAAAATATATTAATTGTTTCAACAATCTCACCAATTACCTAACCCCAAAATAAGTGTAAGCTTGTGCTATGGCGACTAGGGTAACGATTAGACATACATAAACATTTATAAGCACCCATGACTTAGACGTAAAGACATATTTAATACTAAGAACGGGGATAGGGATGCTGTTACAGCAATAGAGAAAAACTATGCCAAACGACCGCTCAGGACGCCAAAAAACTGCAGCCGTTACTCCCTAATCCGGCCGGCCGACACGGATACGGTAGTTCGAGGATTCCGGAACGGAACCGGCCCGCGATCTCGCATCGTACCGCGTCGAAGACAGCCCAATCGAAAATTGAATTTCAATGTCACAACAGTGCAGATGTAAAAATCGGAGGCTCGCGATCGTTGGTGGCGTGCGCAGCGGGGTGCGGGGGGCTGCGCGCGCCGGCCCAGCGGCGGCGGCGGCAGTGTCCCTGGGCGGTTGCGGCGACCGCACGACTGTCGGCATGCCCACGCCTGATCTGAGTCGCGAGTGCCAGTGACCGTGTTCATGTGGCCTACGCGCCGCTCGGCGCTCTGACCCACAGTGTTACGTGTGACAAGCGACTGTGTACAAAAGTTTAGTTTGCATTGATGACAGAGGGTTGCGAAGGGAAAATTGGAAAGTGCGATACAGTGTTAAGTTGCGAGGTAGGTAAAAGTTTTGGTTGAGCACTGGATCTTGTTGCGGTATTTTAGTGTTTTGGTGATTTGGTAAAACTTTTCAGGATGTAAATGATTAATACACGTTTTCATATGTGTATTTCTTTCCTTGTACTGTGTATTTTCAAATCTAAATTTTTATAACCAAAAATAATAACCTCACACAATTATTACCTACATGAAAAGTTATGTATGTAAGTACATGATTAATACTAATTATATAACATCTGATAAACAAGCATAGGTAAATAAAACAAAATTAAGATAAGTATTCATAAATTCAAGTTATGACTTTACTTACGACGTAAATCAAAAACAACGTTTTTGTGAATTAATAATCTTGGTATTTTTTTAGATAATTCTCAGTTTATCATTGTTTTTAATTATTATTGAGGAGTTATCACGCCGGGTGACCTTTTGTTTTCAATAACCTAAATTAAAGATTTTTGTAAAATGCCTCAAAAAAAACTTTCCGCCTTCAGACTTTCTAAAACTACAAATCCTGTCTAACCGCCCTAACTTAGGTGCCACCCGCCCAATGAACGTAAAACATGACGGCCGATCCAAACCCAACATAGCCGAACTAGGCCCCAACCCGATCCACTTTACTTGATTAACGCCTTAATTACTCAACTCTCAAGTCAAAAACTTCCGCCGCGGCTTAAATAAATAATCACCGACGAACAAAGCAAAGTGAGAGCGCTATTAAAAGAAACTTCGCACATTCTGTCCCCGAGAAAATTCCATTTATTAAAAACTTACGGCAAGACGCGAATTCAATTCAGGAAACTACGCTTAGACTTTCAAGAAAATAGACGAGCGGTTGAATGATAATACCGCACAAGAAAATACGAGTGGTTTTCTCTTTTAATCCGGAATGGGACGAATAGGTCGGGACCTCTTCCAAGGAATAGTTGTAACCTTATTGCACGTTGAGAAGACGCTATTCAGAAGGCATTTGAGGCCACGATGGAATCGCTTTACCGAGGGTTGAATAGGATTAGCCCTTTTGAAGGGGCGCGATAAACTAATATGCGGAGTCGAATTGGCTTCGAATAACCCTATTAGGTTAGAGTTCGGACCTCGCTTTAAAATCGACAGTGGTGCATGAATGGGTCGAAAGTGCTGGGCTGGGCAGTTTGCAGACTACAAACTTAATAACGTTTAGCTGAGATTTGATTAGGGCTTTTCTATCGCGTTAACGACTTTGTTGTCTTGTTTGTATTTAACTACTTCAAATTGAGATTATGTCGTTCGTTATAAACAGACAAAGGTATAAAGATATTCAGTACATAATGGTCTAGTATTGATGTAACAGTCTTTCAAAATACGTTACGATATCTTCTAAGATGACTTTTTACCCGACTGCGGAAGGAGGGTTATGTTTTTCGAGAGTATGTATGTATGTATGTATGTATGTATGTATAATTGTTTGGCACGGCCTACAGCCCAAACGGCTGGACAGTTTTTGACATATGAGGTGTCGTTAAATTTGTCGAAATTATGAGAGTGACATAGGCTATATAAATTTTAAAAATGGCGCCCGCAAATGTAAATAAAGGGGGGAGGGGGGATTGATTTTTTCCTTACCATAGCAATATGGGTATCAAATGAAAGCCAATAAAAATACCATTTTAAAAATATTATATTTTTTGCAGTCGGGTGATTTGTTTTATCAATAATTATGTTTACTTGTTATTATCATAACAATTTAATGGTGGGAATTTTGATTAGCAAAAATGTAGGTGACTCATTGGTTTTTAAAATAATTACGCGACTAAAGTTTGATTTTCACTTATTAAATCAAGAAGTAGGCTCGAGGTAGTGTCGACTTCTAACAAAGTCAATAATATCATCTTCTATCTTACACCGTCGAATAAGGTTAGTAGTTTTTTTTTATTTATTTAATAGGCACACATTTGACCGCAATCTCACCTGATGGTAAGCGAAGATGCGGCCGATGATGGGACATGTCTGTCTAGAAGCAGCCTATTCGCTCTTTTCTTAAAGGAATCTAAATCGTAGTGTTTAGGGAACACTTCAGCTGGCAACGAATTCCACTCTCTAGCCGTACGCAAGAGGAACGAAGATTATTTAAAACGATTTTTATTACTAACATTGTTCAATAGCAATGACATTAGTAACAAAAAAGTTTACAGCTTCTATAAGATTGATTCCTGTGACAATAAAACCTCTCGTTTGGTAATTCAAACCAGTAAACAAACATCCAGACATTTTAAAAGACCACTATTAAAATGTACTTTGCGAAAAGCATCAACCTGGAAATCCATTTAAAGATATTGCAAGACGAAACAGATTTAGCGATGCTTTTAACTCGAGTTCCCTTGATGCTCAGACAAAACCTTAGAACAGAAAACAGCTCCCAAAAGGAGATAAGAACATTTACTTACATGAAAGACAATATTCGCTGGGAGATAGCGAATGAATCCAGTCCAATGGGGGCTGGGAATTTCGTGTGAGCATTTTGAGCATTAGATCCAGACGTTTAGACTGATGTATGACTCAATTTTAGAAATGACAGTAAGGCTCCTCGGCGTAAACGTACGGATACCATTAGCACTTAGTATATTGAATCTAATAACAAACTTTGACTAAAATATAAAAGTGATGATATCAATTGTCATATTTTAGTGGTATTCAAAGCTTTTATCGCAAAAATGTTTAATTACACCGTTTTTTTACACATTTTAACATATCGAGTATATATACTTCAACAATAAATAAAAAAAATGTAGGCCGCTTTGTTGTTGATATTCAGTATAAGTATTTAGATTTAGGTATAAGTGATATGTGCAAAGTTAATCAAAAAGTACTGCAAAAACATCAATAGCAAATTATCTCTTTGTTAGTGATGTTTTTCCAGTAATAACTGTTTTATTATATTTATTTATTCAATAAAATCACTAACAAGGTTACATAAAAACATACAATGAACACTAACAATACAGTTACATAATAAATGCAAACTTAAATATAGGTGACAACTCCCAGTATTGCGCTACAACTTGTCCTTGAAAATAAAATTAGCCCTGGCCAACCCCGTGGGTTGACCCAGCCAAGTGGATCTGAATTAGGATAGCGTGTCAGAGTATATATCAACACTATTGATGAAGGACTTAGACTAGGACTAGGACTTAGGACAGTTTTCGTAGTGTTTCTAAGTTACAAACTGAAACATTCTTAAGACATACCTATTGGCCTTCGATTTTGAAATAATGTCCAAACAAAAGCAATAACAATTATGTTACAAAAAACCTGATAAAAATTTGAAAGGCTCTATTTTCCTCACTAAAAACTTTAATTTAAATCCTGATTATTTTTACAATAAGGCCAAGATTTCGAAATTCTGCGACCGAAGAACTGATGGAATCATTTTTAATAAACCAATTAAGTTTAATGGATTAGTTGTATGATTGGCGCCAAACAAATCTATAAACTATTCAGAGAAAGTTTGCTCCCGGGAGAGTGGTCTCCTGCGGCCAAACTTCATTCTTTTGAAGAATTTAAAACTACGAGTTAGCTAATAAAAACATGGCTTTTAGTTATGGTTCAAGTACTTAACTTCGAGCCACTGAGACCTGAGTTCACCTTTTTAAACAGTCAGTAAACCTTGATTGACGGTTAATTTGACAGAATTCGGATGTCAAATAATGCTACACCGGCTGATTACAAATAAAACATGTGTTGGTGAACTCCAGGGTTAGAGCAACCGAGCCTGATTGAGTGAAGGTTAAAAACCACTGACTTCCATAATACAAGTACGCTGGACTAAGCATTCTCTAAGAAATGACAGATCATTTTTGTGCCGAATCAAAGCGCCCCCACTGAGTGTACAGGGAACTAAAATAGAGTAACTTGCTTAAGTTTATATCAACTCTCATTAGTTCCGTGGACAGTCACCACATGCTTACTGTCACGGACACGTCAGCGCCAAAATGGCGATAGTCAAATGGCTTTATTTTTAGGTTGACAGTATGCAGTCCAGCTTACTTGTATTATAGGGGTGAGTGGTAAAAACAAAACACTACCACACCTAGCTCCCTTTCGTAACAGATGCCAATCTAATTCCACCACAGCGCATAGGAATTAGGACAAAGAGGCTCCCCGCTAGAACGGGGGGCACGGCAAACGAGAACCAAGTTCAGTCGTTGGATTGCCCCCCGGGGACGAAGAGCCCGGCCCTGGGCAGGGCCCTCGTTATTTTACGATGCTATTACGTGATGCCGAACCACGGTGGATTTGTAATCAGGATGTTTTATTACATTTTGTTTGATGAAAAACTGAAAGTGGCTGGAAACAAACATTTCATTTTGCTGGATAGATTTTGTAGCTACAATTTATTATGTAATAATAATAATAAATTGTTTTTAACAAACACACCAATTACCTAGCCCAAAACTAAGCGTGAGCTTGTACTATGGTGACTAGGATAACGGATAGAAATACTTAAATACATATAAACATCCGTGACTTAGGTACAAATGCTCGTGCTCATCACACAAACATTTGCCCCTTGCGGGATCCGAACCCGCAACCGCCTGGTTTAGAAGTCCGGTGCGCGAACGACTACACCAAGACGGTCGTCAACATAAATATGTGAACATAAATATACAAGTCTGTCTGAATAGATATCGCTTTTTGCAGTTTTACCACGGAATCCCTAATATTATACCTCAGTAATCATTTATGTTGTACTTTCACACGAGAAGTAAATACTTCGAAAATAAAGTAAAGGCACTTCAATAAGAACAATAAACGAAAAGTAGAAGGTTTTAATGTAATGTTTATTCCAAAAATATTTTTTGTAATAAAATTATTGTTTAGTGTCATAAACATCATTTTATAAAAATAATCAATTAACTAATCATCATCTCAAAAAAAACATTACCTAACTAAATATGTACACTTAACAAAAACCGTGTAAGTTTTTAGTTAAGTATTTTTATTCGTTACAAAGCATCCCTAAAAATCTCAGAACAAAACATCTTAATCCAAATAAAACTAGAAATCTCTTTAAATACTATTGATAAAATAATAACCCCCGAAAAAACCCTCTCAAAAATTGTATCATCCCCCTGACACATAAAACGCAACAGAATCGAGGCAAGTGCGAGGCGCCGCAGTTTCCGATCGCTCCCGCGGGAGGCGGGGACCGATTCTGCTGTGTAAATCCAGCGCTTTACGATGTGAGGGTACATGTGCCAAATCCCTAGGACTGACGCTGTCAAGGGTTGTGCAGCTATCGATATACTTTGTAGATAACGATGGAAGTACGTACATAATTGAGTGATCATCTTTCTAGTATCGCGTATTGTCAATTCGAGACAAGTGTCCTTAGGGTGTTCACGAACATATGACAAAATTTTAATGTTATTGGACATGTTTTGTATGGGAATTGTGTCAAATAAACCCTCAATCTATGTTTACTCGCTGTTTAAAAATTAGTGGACTCGGGTTTTATAGTTCTATCAAAAAATCTACACATGTATGTGTTTGTAGTCTTTTGTTGCTTTATAATATTTGGTATTTTTTTCAGTTATGTAGTTTTTCAGTTGGTTCGTTCAAGTGAAGAACTTTCGTTGAGAGTTATTTCTAAAAACCTTTTTTGCGATTGAAAATGTGACCACTGCATACATTTTACTTAAATATATCATTTATGCACCCGATTTTCCAATATTAAATCATTATAACCGATTTTTAACCGTCAATCAATGTTTACCGACTGTTCAAAAATTGGTGAACACGGGGCTAAAAGTCGAGTTCACACACGAACACAAGCAGCCGCTTAACATGTTTTCTATGAGAATTGTGTCAAATTCACAATCAATTCAGACTGAATAGCTAAAGGTTAGCCAATGGTCGTAGGTTTAAATCAAATTTCCAAATGCAAATTTTTGGTTTCTTATTTAAAACTGAACAGCTGTATAAAAATTGGTGAACTCGGGTCAAAAACTACAATAACTTGCCGTACTAACGTCACAACGGATGTAATCGGCCTTGTTAAATATAGACAGAGGGTAATTAACTTGACAGATTTACGTCCCACGAAGAACCCGGGACCGCTTAGGGGTGGCATAAATAGACGACGGCACGTTAAGGTTTTTGCCCAAAATAAATTCAATTCCAATCGGACACCGACAGAGCTTGATTAATTAACTATTGAGCCAACATTGGCAGGAGGCCTAAACGTGCTCGCAGTTTAAGGAGACTGGCCAGCTATCAAAATGTATCAAACAATTAAGTTAGTTCTATTTTACAATATTTTAGCATCTTTTGTTTGATAAATCAATGAGCGGTTTTTGCGAGTAATATTAAAACGGAAAATATAAGACAATTTATTTTTAATTAAAATAAGCCTTTTATTTCTTTGCAGAATACAGCAAACATAAATTCATAAAAGTTTAATGCTATGTTAGTTGCATACATTACTTCTGAAGTTGTGTTTAGTTCCATCTTATTTTAGGTTTGTATGTAAGTAGGTACATAAGAGGCCTTTACCTTTAGAGGGGGCTCTTGCAGATGAATAAATAATAAAAAACGGTAATTTAAAAAACTAAAAAACCCGACTGCGTTTCTGTGTAATTGGAAATTAAAAACCCTAAAACAAGAAAGAGGTCATACCCGGGTTACATTGGTACCCATTTTAAAAATTGTAGCAGTCGGGACCCATTCTAGAAATGGAGGCTTAGTGAATTTAGAGCACATACCTACCCTCTATATTACATTGCAGACTACTCCAATCTACTGACGAGACGGCTGACTTTCTAACAGTTGATCCTAGTAAAGAAATTCTTAATCATCAAAAAAAATTTTTTTAAGTGGCCAGGGTAATCAATGACCTAGTGAAACAAAGCCAGGGGAATCAAATTCTTACCTTCGTAAATCCGGCTTGGATACGTCGAGACGCGTGACCTCTCCTCGCGATGCTCAGAGCGCGACTAAAGCCACCTTGCCGATGTGACGCCTTCGGCGTAGACATTTATAATAGCGAGGCAGATGGCATTTAGTGACGCGCCAAGGGGATCAATCGTTGCGCTCGGACAAACACAAACTATTTTTAAAAAAAAACAGTGATTGGTACAGACTTTGTGTATTTATTAAATCATTAAACAACTTACTGACTATGGATGCTTTTATGACTATGGATAGGTAAATTTTTAATGATTTGTTCAAAAAATGACAGAGGGACAGCCCAGGGGAATCAAATATCAAGGCTTCGAAGATTTTTTTCAGATGTTTTAAGCTAAAATAAACACCGTTTTAGTTGGGCCCTATGTAATTTAAACAATAAAGTAACAGAAAAAAAAATCTTACATTAAATTTTAAACGTTATGGATAGTTTTTGCCCCCGGACATTGGTTTTTTTTGGCTTTCAAGATTGACCCCTATCTTTTCTTATTTCAAAGTCAATTGCATTTTATTTTCATTGTTTTATGTTTTGTCTATGGAATCCCTCCGCATACACTGCTACGTTATGTGAGTGTGCTACATACTAAAGATGAAATTAGATTAGACTCGTACATACAACTAATGAAAAAAAAATACCTAAAATAAGAAGTTACTGTTTCACTTTTTCTATGCTAAATAGGCCCCGTGGTCATGTGACGTAATCAATTAGTGTAATTAAATAATTGTCGCTCCCATCAGTCATCACCCAATGAACGACTTCTGAGCGCCTCCTGAATATTCAACGTTACAAATTACTTCATCTCCAATTCGGTCCAGTTTCAGCGTAATAGTTTCCACAAACTTGCCAAATTCGCAGACCACTTGGCTCGATTATGATGTAACAACGTTCCGAGTGTTGTTTCAAACCCAATCGACTTTTTATTGCGACGTTAAATGCCATTTTGGTAATTGGAGGTTATTTCGATTGGAAAAGTTAGCGGGGAATTGGAAAGTACAACTCATTCGATTTCAAAAATGCTTTGCACCGATTGTTGAATGTTACTGCGTGTGTTTCCATTTTTGCAAAGCCTTTGGTCACATATTACGCTTGAATATTGATTGGAACTAGATTTCGGCTGCTCACTTTGTCATTATAAGGTAATCATAATAAATCAGACTAAATTTCATTTTTGCTATCTTAAAATTCACTACACAGTGTATTTATTAGTTTCCTATTAATCATTTTAAGTAATTGATTGAACTATTGATCAAAAATAATTACCTATCACTAACTAACAACAATATTTGTACTAAACCGATTCTTTTTTGTTATTTCTCCCAATAAGAAGTTATCGTTAATTTTCTTCGGATCATCTTTAAAAGAAACTCGTATTTTAATAATAATTTATGTAATTCAATGTGAAATCAATCTTGTCATATATCATTAAATTCAAACGCAAACTCAACTCGCAGTATCTCTTCCACACACGGCGCACCCCATTTTAATTAGAGTCGTATCATTTTCCTGATGATCAAATCACGCGTTACGAAGGGGCGATAGTAACGGCGATGTACAGTCGGCAGCACGTCAGGTTACCCATTTGAACTACGAAAACAACTTTTATTACGTAGGGAATAGAGGCGTTCTCAATGCCAAGTGGGGTAGTCTCACGTGCGGCCGTGTGTAGTCGTAGGCGATAGTGTGGAGGGTGTCGATAGCTGATCGATTGCCGGTACCATGGCAATAATGATCGCTCGTTTCTCACCCGTTTTGTATGGTCACCGGTAATCGGTGTCAATTTATCCGAATATATTTATGTTTTGAGCATATTGGCATCTTGTTGAGTACTGCTATCTCACACATACATGATAGTCGTGTTGTCTTCCTGCAATATTTCACGCTGGCAACTTTAAGTAATACTAGCAATGGCTTCGCACATTTGTAATTTGTGCCGTTTATAAATTATAGGCTTTAATTTATATATTTTTTTTATGTATTGAAATATGAAATAACTTAGTTTTAAGGAGTACAAATCTTGTAAAACTTCAAATGAGGCACTGACAATAGCGACTGAGTGCTTGTGCTGTTTCTTTTTAGCACTAGCCCACAATTGTCCCGAAGCAGCAGGTAGGGTTCCATCTATGTGAGGACGTGTATAAGTGCTCTGTGCGAATCATTACAGGAATAAATGATTTGTATGAATTTAAATAAGACTTTATCCTATGTATGTCACTCAAAAATAATGCATCTTACTACTGATGAAAGAATTTCCTAAATTAGTTCCAGAACTAGTTTATACAAACTCACTCACATATTTTACCTCTTTTATATTTTAGTATAGATGTAATTTCTCACGTGTAGTGAGTTTCAACATGAGTTCCACTTTCAATAAGTTACTACAAAGACTCACTTGACGGATAGTTTGACGTGTTTATTTATAACAAGCATACATAATGTTTGAAAAAACAAAACACCCGATTGCAAAAAATATTATATATTTGAAATGGTCTTTTTACTGGCTTTCATTTGATACCCTATGGTATGGTATATATTGCTATGGGAAGGAAAAAATCTATTTCTCTCTTCCCTAAATTTTCATTTGCGGGCGCTATTTTTAAAAAGTATATAGCCTAAGATGTAACTCTCACAATTTTGACATATTCAACGACACCTCATATGTTAAAAACTGTCCAGACGTTTGGACTGTAGGGCGTGCCAAACAATTATACATACATACATACTCTCGAAAAACATAACCCTCCTTCCACAGTCGGGTAAAATAGTTTAATATCACCTTTAAAATTACCTTTTTGAAAATCCTGGACAAAATATCAGTGAGTGTTTATAAGTATTTTTTTAATGTATATTTCAACGAATTTAAGACTAATGGATAAGTTCCACTAAAGGTATTTAAGGGGTTTGCACACTTTTAATCTTTTTCTTTGCCTGCTACTTCTGCTGATTTGTTGTATAAACTTACAGGAGTTATATTAGGAGCATCTTGCTATTATCTCTCAGCCAATTTCGTTTATTGTTCAAAAGTACACGCAAAGTCGTTGTATAAAAACAAATTCATTTTCTGTTTGGGTTGCCACGCTACTGCAGTACATCTTGCATGTTTGCTGACGCTAGCAAAGATAATTTTAATGCAATTATGCGCAAAGGCATACCATTACTAAATTAAAAGAGTGCGAAGGAGCCCGAATAGAGTCCTCAATATGATAGGAGAGGGAGTGGACTCTACTCTACATGTTTGGCAAGCTGGCTAAGTGGAGGCGAAGTCAAAAGTTCAAAACAATTTTATGTTTTACAAATAATACACTAACATAATTTTTAACTATTTGATACTAACACATTATGGATCATGTGGTCTGAAATATATATATTTTTTAATTTATAGTCTGTTCTTTGTTCCCTTATTTACTTTTCCTGCTCACAAAGAGGTACTTTATATTTATAAAACTTTATTTACTTACTATGTAAGCACCCGTACGAGAGTTGACAATTATTTCTAAAACAACCACTACGTTCTGAAATAATCCAAAAACATTAACTCCATGGTCATATCTAACACGTATAATTCATGTAAAACTTTTTTGTCATTAGTAAAGTGTTTTTAATTTACGAACATGAACATTAGTGAGATAAAACCCAACGTGATTTGTATCGCACAAAACCAGTACAGTGTCGGGTGAATTATTAACAACGCCGTACATAGACAATTGCTTGTAACGTGAATTAATAGTGTTCCGAATATTAATGTTCTAGCTCGCACAAAGCTTTATATTATTAATAAAATAACGTTTATTGTTTCGTAGGTATTTATACGTTACTTCAGTTTTCATGGAATCAATAACTAAAAAAAATGAACATATAAAAACACTTTTTACAAAACTGAAAAACAAATTTTGATTTCCACGAATTGCAACTAAATGAACAAAATGCTGAAAAATATCTAAATCAAATTAGGAATGTATCCATTGAGCATGTTACGCATATTAAACCCAATTTTTCGTTTTATTTGATACTTCAGTCGTCTTGTCTGTCAGTTTTCAAATTCGTATAGGGGAGGACGATAATATTATTGTTACTACTCCTTTATACTGCTGATTCTAATAAAAATACTTTCACCGTTGTTGAACCACTTTCAGCCCAAAACAGGAAAACGGTAAAACTATAAATGCTTGCTCAGTGTTTACTTGGGTCATCGGATAAACTTTATCAGCATTTTGTGTCCGCGCGCGTCGAGTCCCCGAACCACTCCTTTTCCCATATTACATAATATAATGGTGTAGTGGTTTAGTTTCTATTGGAGAGCTTAAGCTTTACTTGTTGCTTTTTTTGGGGTTCCGTACGTGAAAAAGAAAAAAACACGGGTATAAAGTAGATAATTATTTTTATAACTAAAGCAATTATTTTGCAAGTTTTTACGAAATTTTATTAGATTTCGCTCACAAAAATTAATCGACTGTGTCATCCGATGGGATTAATTATTGTGAGCGAAATTTAATAAAATTTCGTAAAAACTTATAATTGCTTAAGTTATAAAAATAATTATAAGTTAAGCTGATTTCATCTTAACTGGTGGTCAAATATTTGTAAAAATATTTCCATCGGGTACATGCGGGTACATTCTCCAAGTATTGATGAAGTCGAACGCCGGCTCACTGGCGTAGCAAGCACTTACAAAAATTCGTCTGCTGATTAACGTCTTCCGTAGCTCAGTTGGTAAGAGCACTCGTCCGGATAGCGAAGGGACGTGGGTTTGTGTCCCATCGGATGACACAGTAGATTAATTTTTGTGAGCGAAATTTAATAAAATTTTATAAAGTAGATATTAACATCGAATACTTATGACTGCTGTCTCTTGACGCTCTTAAAAAATCAAGTTTATAAATTGACGCAATCTGAAGTTAAGGCCATTTTAACCGTATTTTCTAACATTTGCAGGGGAATAAAAACATATAGGGTATCGAAAATCGAAAATTGTGGTTACATCGATCGTAGAATATTTTTTTGTAACTCTTAGGTACGGTGTTGTAGTAAATGTAGCCTATGTCCTTTCCAGGAACATGAACTGTCTCCATACCAAATTTCATCTTAATCGGTTCATTGGTTTAAGCATCAAGAGGTAACAGACAGACAGACACACTTTCGCATTTATAATATTAGTATGGATCATTCAAACGTCAATCATGTCGTATCCAGGAATTGTGACTTCTGCATTTAGTTGGTTTTGTTGTGGGCTCTACTATACTACTACGAGTACTAGGAGTAGTATAGTGCTAGCCACTAGCAAAACCAAATTTCGTTTTAAATCTGCGTTGACTCGGCAACTAGTAAAGCATTAAAAAGAACCTTCTATAGGCAATGTAAATAATAATGTATTCAAAAATCTCTCCGTCCAAAAACTAGGGCACGGTTTATTAGTTTCCGCGTAAAAGAATGTAAATCAGCTAGGCAAGTTTGAAATAGTTTAACTAGTGCAAACAAGGCAGCTCTACTTTAAATATAGTAGAAACTGAACCATTCTGGTGCATTAAAACCAGTGAGCGCTAAATGCACAGAATATTAACAAAGAGTCAGCTCAGTACAGTGCGGCACAGAAAAACGTTTGAAAAGCGAAGCGAGCCTTTGTCCGAAACGGCATTAGCTTGTAATGCAGTGCGCGGTTTTGCGGAGTGGAGATTATGGGGGCCGACTGTCCTTTGCGGATTGCAATGGACAAATTAGTTGGGCCAAAAATGTTTGCTGTTTACCACAATTTAGTTGATAGAAAACATACTTGAGCATTGCTTTGTACCGAAGTCATGGATCTTTATAAACGTACATAAGTATATCTATCCGTTATCCTAGTCATAAGACCACAAACTGGCGCTTAGTTTGGAGCTAGATTGGTGTGTTTGTTGAAACAATTAATTTTTATATGCAGAGATCTATATTAAATACTCGTACATAAAAACGGAAAAAAAACAGATATTTTATTTTTTGTAGTATAAAAAATATAAGTCAGCCTATTAGCTGGGAAAAGGCCTCACCTCAACTATGAGGAGGAACGAGCCATACTTTACCACGCGAGCTCAGTGCGGATTGGTGGAGGGGTGTATGTAAGGCAAGTGACAAACCTTACTGTCAGAAGTTATCAAGCCGCCCTAGGGCCTCTGACTAGGCTTAACGACTAATTTCACAGATATTAGCCGGGACCAACTGCTTAACGTGCCTTCCGAAGCACGGAGATGCTTGTCATGGACGTCACTTAAATGGTCGGAATGGTCACCCATCCAATCACGACCGCGCCGTGGGTTGCTTAACTTTTGGTATCACTACCAAAGCGCTGCCGCCCCTGCGCCACAAGCACAGTATAAAAAATAATATATCTTTTTTCTTTTATACAAGTAATGCCTTATTTATACTCGTCGCTAACCTTACAGGTAAAAAAAAACATCAACGTGAGATAAAATTAGCATCAAATGACATTTAAAAACACATTACTAGTAGATCTACTTATCTTTTCATATACCCCCTTACTAATAATTAATTTAAATAAGAGACTGCTAGTTTGGAATTAATGACAGACATTAGGTATCATGACTTGAGTGTAAGCCTATTATTCACCTTTAAGAGTTCACCAATTTATAGTCAGCTGGTAAACCTTAATTGTCGGTTAATTTGACAGAATTCTCATACAAAGTATTATGTCAAATAACGCTAAACTAGCCGATTAAAAATTAACCATATGTTGGTGAATTCCAGGCTTAGTAGCTTAACTTAGTGATACAAATATTTAAAATTATCCATCTCACGTATAATCTAGTGTTTTAGCAATTTAAAATATTAATTAGTAAGGAAGCTAGTATATTGTTTTTTCAAGTATTCGTGCACTCTCTGTGAATAGAACCGCCACGAATGAAGCCCTAAAATTCTGTCATTAACGAGTTTCCTCAAACGCGCTAATCTTCTATTTACCCAATCCCACACAATGGCGTAATGCGCATTGTCCCTGGCGGCATTCAAAAAATTAATTTGACTCGAGATCGGCGAATCGGCTCGTTATAATAATTCGTCCCAGATTGCCTGTTAAGTCCCATTGTTCTGCCGTGAGCGATTGAAACTGACTAATTAATATCGCCCTTTCATATGCCTTATATAATAAAGCTTCGTTATTTTTGACTTTCGAATGCCGTTATATTTTTGGAGAAAATAAATTCTTTTATCACGGTTCAAAAATTAGAAATAGCTCTATTAGGTAAAAGTTACATTTTCAATGCAATTTTTACTGTATCCTACAAAGATTTGGACTCGAAATGTTCCGATTTTTTTCTATTTAGTTAAAGAAGCGTAGAAGATTCTCAACATATAAAAAAAGACCATAGAAGTCATTAAAACACAATTTTACGGAATACTTCGCGATTTATTATACATGGTGTCCGGGTTTCAACTAGCGATAATTTAAGGGCCTTTTATTTACTAAATTTTAAAGACATAATTCTAATTATTTATTTTTTTGATATAAAAATTTAAAAAAAAACAGGAAAATTGCATTTTTGGTTTAGTTTTGTAATAGGTTTAAAAACTATTTAATTGATTTAAATTTTTAGCAAGATTTTTTTTTTTCCTTTTTGGCAGTGAATACTTTTGAATTGATCTTTATTTCACTTGATAGGCTAGAATTTCAAAAAGAATATTTTTGTAGCTTTTGCGACCTCCAGATCCGTAGAAATATCATTTTACAAAAAATATTAAAATGGCTGCCATTTCAAGAGGGTTAGATCCTCAACGTGGGGGTTTTTTGTCGATAACATTTGATTATCTAATAGCCCATAAATTATCGCCAGTCGAAACCCGGACACTCTGTATATCAATACATATTTATAATAATATTATAATAAATCGCGAAGTAGTCCGTAAAATTGTGTTTTAATGAGTTCAAAAATTCATGTAAACGTAGAAGACAAATGTGACCATAAAGTCTTATTTTTGGGATAAGCAGCTCTTAACCCCTTAACACTCTAACGAGACCGTTACACGAATAAAATGCGCATACAACAAAACAAAAAACATGTCGTATACCTCAATTGTTTCATTGACAGTGAACGGCTTAACATTTCACGCGAGACGCGACATGAATATGCAAAAAGTGGACATTTATAACGCTCGTGTTACTAATATTCAGTTCCCGTCTCGCTGTGACAGTGAATCTAGCGTGATCGATCGAGAGCTTTGGTTCGTGGTTGGCCGTTTTTAAAAGCTGGATAGAATTTCTGTATGTACAGTCGACAGCACGTCACTTTAGCCATGTAAACTGCGAAAATAGCTTTTATTACGTAGGGAATGGAGGCGGTCTCAAGTTCAAAGTGGGGTAGTCTGACGTGCGGATGTATCTAGAATTTTCGACGTGCTAAAAGATGGGATCGTGTTTGTTGATTGAAAAAAGCGTTAAGACTTTTAAGCTGTTCATGGTAAGGTTTTCACCTATACATATTTAGTTTTACAGCCGTTATAATATTACTTGTAATATTTTGTATGGGAATTGTGTAAATTTTTGATAATTGATTGTTTAAAAATTGGTGAAATCGGGTCTAAGATTTATTTAACTAAAATAATTTCCTTGCTCTTAAAAATCTGTAAAACACTTCCAAAAACATGACGTTTAGTAATTGTCCAGGTGACTTGGTGGTGGTGGCCATAGTCATCATAGTGATGTGGAAAGGAACACATAACTCTCTAGATATTTCTTAGCATTTTTATTACGTAGGTTATCCCGGTTTTTTAAAATAAAAGACTAGGTTTTGTTTTAATTCTTTGGTACAAATCAACTTATGTCTTACGTCAACTAGCGTCATATCTATATTACAAAAAGAATTCAAAAATATTCCAGAATTGTTTTCGGTATTGATCATCATTTCCCTTAAGCATCGCACCTAATTTATCTCGAGTCCTATTATCACGATTCTTTTGTATTACCAAAATCCACTTAGTTCGAAAAACCTGCGTATCCATGATATCAGTATAGTACCTACCGATGCTTATTAAAACGGATCCCCAAATTTTTCGCGACACGCCTCCCATCATGATTGCGAAAATGATAAATTTGTCCGTCGCTGCCTAAAATAAAAAGTACTTATAATAAATTAAGGGCCGCTTTCCCCGAGACGAAGCCGCGCGATCCGGCCAATCGGGCACGTTCTAATTAATAATTGTCGGGGCAGCTACTACACCTGCAGTGACGACACTCGCCGTCAAAGTCAAAGACTCAATGGCGTAGGGCTGGCTGAACCAGCCTTAAGAACATTGCGGAGCTAGGGCGTTTCAGGGTTCCGTACCCAAAGGGTAAAAACGAGACCCTATTTGTAAGAACCGACTATTCGTCTGTCTGTCACTAGGCTGTATCTTATGAACCATGATAGCTAGAAGTTGAAAAAAGACTGGCATTAGTCGATCCAATAGATAGAGAAACCGTATTAAGTGAAACTTATGAAATATAAATGTAGCTTTGTTAGCGGGCTTTTGTATGACTTTGTGGTAATTTAGAAAGCAGGGAATCAAAAATGGAAATATTTTAGAATGTAGAAATGATTAACAACAAAACGTCTTCAAGGATGCAAAAACAAAACGCACGACGTGAACTTAGACGTGTCAGTCAAACATTTCGTCATTACGTTTTATATCCAATTGCAATTATACATACATGGTTTTAATGTCAGTCAGATATAATGTACCAAATAAATGTCGTTCTATGTCAGTTATTATGTTTCTCCTCTATTGAGTTTTAAGCCTAAATTAAAATTGACATAACGACAACGGCAAAATGGCGTTTTTCGCTTTATAATTTAAAGTTAAAATCTTTGAGGCAATATTTTCTGTTTTATTTGTCCAAATATAGCAAATTTAATCAAAGCGATGTATATTGCAATGACCTAAGTGATCTACTTACTAACATATTTGACGAATTTTGGAAGCTAACATTTTGTTACGAATTACGATCAGTATTTGATTAACTTTCTAGTAACCTAAAAATGTCAAAATTATATCCTGTCGAAAACATTTTTTAAGAATGTAACATTTTGTTCAACAGGACAGAACTACCGAACATGTAACAATATGATATTGTCAACCTTATTTCACCCCGACCATGCCCCTCCCCCTCTGAGAGGTACGTGACATCCGCACAACGATAAAATTATTCGAGGGCCTGGCAAACTTGAACGCGTTCGTGAAATTGTGTGTACAAGTGGGTGCGTAACTTTGAAAAAATTCACGAAAAAACAAAAGAATGCCCAAATCAAAAGACAAGAGCTTTGCGAGAGATGAATAAAGTATACACTGTTCCAGATTTCGTGGCAAGTGTTGAAATATTCCGACGTGCTGTGGAATAACGGAAGAGTTTTTATCTGCTTCTAGACCGGTGTGCCTCGACTTGCGAATGCCTGCTTCTAAAATGAGGCTGTCAAAGTTGCTCTATGTCTAGATTTCTTAAACCAAACATTTTTCTAGGAATGATTTTTCGTGAGATATCAACGCCAAGACAATTTTATTTAAGTTTTAGCTGACTCTGCAAACTAGATACACCGTTTATTTTAAGTATTTCTATTTTCATTGAAACACAAGTTTACGGATTACTTCTCGATTTATATACATTTTATTTAAAACCTGACATCTCGAACACTTTACTTGATCCGTGGTCGTGAATTCGACTATTCGCATAAACGTAAGAAACACATTTATTTATATTTTCTTCGTAATTAATTTTCCTTCTTATCTCAACTTGTAAAAATTTCAAAAAAACTTTTAGGAATTACGAATTAGCGGAATTGTTCAAGCCGTTCTCTCATTATTGCCTGATCAAAGGAAATAGCGATTAATTATTAAATGTTATAAACAGAAACTTTTTAAATTTTAAATCGATTGCTTTTGACAACATAACAAACAACTTTTTGAAAATTCTACATTCAAGGGGTTTAAAAGTGCAGTGGAAGTTTGTATGAGGAATACGACATTTGCGCGGACGAAGTCGCGGGCAACCGCTAGTCTATATCATATTTTTTTCTGATTACCTTTACCTAATGTTACGCACACATAAACTCGCACGCACACACACGTACACACACGAACACAAACACACACACTTGAACATACACTTGCACACCTCCACAGTTATATACACTATTGTTATTTTATTTTGTTTGTAACATTATGTGCTCTTGGCCATCAATAAATAATTGACTTTGTGTCAAATTGATTGTAGAAGAAAAATAAAGATTATTTTATTATTTGTTTGTCTTGTTTTTAAATGCAAATGACCTCTAATTTAAAACACTTCTTAATAACGTTGATGCTGTCGTTATATTTGATTAGTTTAATTTGCGCTTCTCTCGCGCCGTTCGTCTTGACACTCGCGTAGGTGTCTAAATTGTTCATATTTATCTTACCTGCGATGTTTGAGCTGAGTTGCCTAAATTAACTTATCAAACTGTGTGTTTTGAGTTATGGCTAATGGTGTTAGCATTAGTAGACTTAAATAATTACTCTCATGCCTCCTGTTTGCTTATTCGTTATTTATTTGTGGAAGGTATTCGATGATTTTATCGTTAGGTACCTATTTTAATCATCATAGCCTAAAACATTCAAGATGTTTTGTGTTGGGCTGATCTTTTCCTTAATAATTTTTGATTTTGAAGGATGCCTCTGTTTTTTGTTTAGTAGTTCGTCAACTTTTGTGCGCAAAGTTTAAGTAGGCTGCGTATGTGCAATAGTGTTGTTACAATAGTCCATATTCGATATTACCGATAGCATCGATAGTATTGATATTTTTAGCAGTACTACCGATAGGTAGTATCGATACGACTTTCGATATGGTTTAGTAATGGTATAATTATTGTCGATACCTAGATAGTATCGATAGTGATATATAGTATCATTAATGTTGTTTAAAATATTAATACTATGGGATAGTATCGATGATGTTGCTAAAAATATCAATACTATCCATGCAACTACACTGTTGTGCAAAACAAATGGATTGTTTATTTAAAAAAAACTGTCGCAAATTATATGATAAGAAACACGGGAAACGTTTAATAAAACTAACCTGTTGAAATATCAGACTTCAGTTATCACTACGAAGATCAAAGGAAAGTACTAAAAAGTAATAAAGTAGTAAGAAATCACTGCCCCACTAATGGGTGGAAAACTTTTAAATTGAATCGGTTCTTTGTACCGAACAGGGCTGCCAACTGCCAAATGAACATGTAACTTCATACGCCGCTATTAGCGTATTATCGTACAGGCTAATGGTTGTTGTTAGGGTTGCCTACTGTTATAATTTTACAGTTATACCTATGGTAAACGCTTGAAAGTTTTGCAAACGGATACGAAAACTGGATGTTCGTTTATCTATTAACAATCTTATATACTTACCTTCTTCTCTTTACAAGATTTTAAACGTTTAAAAACTTCCACTTTTGCTAATAAAAGACTTATATAGGTTAATTTCGTATAAAAATCCGTGTTGTAAAAGAAAACAATTGTGTTAATTGCAAACTACGGGGATGATGCATCAAGTTGCTGGCATATCCAATAAGAACCACTTGCCCATGAAATGAAACCATATATTATCAGCTTCAATCTATACAGTAGGCTAGACACGGTAAACTACTGAAAAAAATGATCCTTGACATATGCCTGGCTCTGGACTACAGCATATCATGAACATAACCATTTTGTAAAATTTAGAAGCATCTGTAGTAACTGTAGATTATAATCTATAAGTAAAACATTAGAATTCCATTGGATATGCCGGCTTAAGTCCACACAAAAGTGTCCATCGTCCTTTGTCAACTCATTCTTTCCTACTGGTGCTTAATTTGGAAAAACCTACAAAATATGCCCCTTACATAACTCACTAGGAATTCAGACTCGCCGGTAGTTAATACAATTTATTCATGGAAAAAAATAACGTGTATAGTAAGTAAAGTTAGCCTATATAGATCCTACTGCTGGGCAAAGGCCTCACCTCAACAATGAGGTACGAGCCCTACTCCGCCACGCGGGCTCAGTGCGGATTGGTGAAGGGGTGTTTGTAAGGCCAGTAACCAACCTTACTGTCAGATGTTATCAAGTCGCCCAAGGGCCTCTGACTAGGCTTAACGACTAATATCAACAGATATTAGCCGGGACCAACTGCTTAACGTGCCTTCCGAAGCACAGAGATGCTTGTCATGGACGTCACTAAAATGGTCGGAATGGTCACCCATCCAATCACGACCGCGCCATGATAACCATAAATAATTATAGAAAGAACATAACACCCGACTGCCAAAAATATTATATTTTTGAAATGGACTTTTTACTGGCTTTCATTTGATACCTATATTTCTATAGTAAGTAAAAAATTAATCCCTCCTCCCCCCTTTATATCCATTTGCGACAAATTTAACGACACCTCATATGTCAATAGACCAGCCGCTTGGGCTTTGGCTTGGGTATACTCTCGAAAAACATGACCCTCCTTCCGCAGTCGGGTAAAAACTAGCAGCCCTATGAAATAGGCCGGTTACATGTCCCGTAACGAACAGGCTCATTACATATTCGTGTTCGTAAAACTCGAACGATGACGAGATAAAACATGTTTCGTTGTTACCCGTCACAACTACACGAATATATTTTTGTGAAACTACTAAATTACGGCTTGTTATTTACCAAGCGCCTAATATTATAGTAGCGTTGTTTTAACTACTTGTGTGATGTATTGTGTTAGTAACTTACACTGTTATTTGCCTAATCTTTGTATTGTAAAAAGGAATAATTTTGTAAGAGTAATAATTAGTAAGAATAATTTGTGCCAAAACTATTTTTGATCCCAAATAAAATAAGTTTATAGGTAACGGGTTTACTTAACGCAAGAAAGCCCTTAATATTTGCTAGTAATTAAAAATACTTTGAAAGAATAATAATAGATGGCCGGTTTGTTGAAGAAAATATACCTACGTTTCAGGAAACATTTTTAGCACATATACTTAAGTACAGTCTTATTTAAAGATGAGGGAAAACATCGTGAAGAACACACCTGCACACTAATTGGCTAGTATTTAAAATGGAGAAGGCAGTGCCAAATCACTCCATTATACATTGCCAAGAAAGTCATTGTGTGTGTTTCATTCCACATAATGATCACGACCCTCAGTCATGAGGTATACGACTATGAAGAATAAGCAGAAAAGTAAAAGTTAAAAGGCACATCAAATTCAGGTGAATTCTAAAAATGTTAAGTCTGAAGCGCCCTCTTTAGAAAGAAGTAAATAAAAACGGCAGTAAAGAATAATTCTAGCTCAAAAAAAATATCCCCTCTACTTACGACTTTATAAAACACAACACCAGCCGTCTGAAAGTTTTGCGTAGCGACAACATAATTCAAAGTAATGCTGTGTTCTTTCAGCTACTTGTGATAACATTGCGAAGAGATTGTCTTTTGCCAACGTAATGCTACTTACATTGAACTTGAGAAAATATTTGCATAGTGTTTATAAAGTTAGTTTTACGTTAAGTATGTACTATAGTAAGTTGTTATTTAAGTAATATGTATATTTCTGAGAGAATGCTAACTTATAATATAAATACGAAAGTGAGTGTAACACAATCACGTCTAAACACTGAACTGATTCAAATATAATTTGATGAGGATAGAGATACTTGTAGTTCGGGCTTGAGACCCTGGGAAGGACATAGGCTACTTTTTGTCGCGATGTAAAAATATCATGAGGTGAAATGTGGATTGAATATTTATTGATAAATCCGACATTTGGCGCGGGCGAAGTCGCGGGGAACTGCTAGTGGTTTTATCTTTTTAACATTCCGGAATAATTACTTAGGAAAGATGTGATTTGTTGAATTTACCTTTGATTAAACAATTTTGTTCGTTAAAATAGGAGCTAAGTTATTTTTGAAAAATTTTAACAAAGTTATTCACTGAACCAAGAATATGTGAAAATTATGTAGGTATTTATTGACTCGTATTTTGCAAAGATATTTTTAAATGTTCTTTATGGTGATCTATATTCTAGTTTGAAAGAATAAAATTGTTAAAGAATGTTTTATTCATAATCTGACTGAAAAGGCAATGAGTACGGCCTATTCTAAGGGATGGATGAGTCCACGATGACGCTGCGATATGCACCATTAGTTTTGCCAACTTGCTATTCATGTTTATGCCAAATCACGGTGTGATACAACCCTGGCTGAAGTATACGTACGATTGCCATATTAAAGCTTGGCCTAATATTGTTTACTTTTTTACTATTGTATAAGGCATAATAAGCCGTAATTTTTAAGGGGAAAATGTTTGAATGGTAAGCACGAGCATTTGTACCTAAGTCATGGATGTATAAATGTAGTAGAGTATGTATGTTTATCCGTTATCCTAGTCGCCATAGCACAAGCTCACGCTTAGTTTGGGGCTAGGTACGGGTGTGTTTGTTGAAACAATTTATTTATTTGTAATTATTGTTTTTCGTTATTCTCATAAAATTGATGAAAGCGACGCGGAATTACAGCGTTAAGAAGCACTTTCGACAGCCTTTATCAACGTCTGGGTGCCCGAGTGAATAGGCAATCGCCCGGTATCCGAGGAACGTGGATTCAATTCCTGCCTTAGGTGATAATTTTAAGTGCAATATCTAACTAAACTTATGCCCTATGATGTTGCGCATAAAATGTAATGAAAACATAATGAAAAACACAAAAAAAATTATAATTATATTATTAACAGCTACTTTACTTGCTGTCCTACTTACAGTATGTTAACCCTAAAGAAAAGTAACTTAAGTGGCAATCAGAAACACATTACTCTGATCGCTGCGAAGTAACATGTAAATTATGTTTGCTTTGATTTATACCAACACTCCGTAAATACGGCAATTTATTTCGCTTGTTTCATAAAAAAACTGCATAAGTTGAAGTCATTTAGAACATGGTTCGCGATCGCAAAGGAGCGTAATAGGAATTGCATGATACTCTTTGCACATAACAAATACACACAGTAGATACACTTTGAATTGTCCAGAAACACATAGTCATTTTTCTGATTGGTAGAGACTTTGATTTGTTTTAATATTTATTTTGATTTCTGAAGTCCTCCCTAACTTGACTTGATGACGACCGTCTTAGTGTAGTGGTTCGGCTCCGGACTCCAAAACCAGCGGTTGCGGTTTCGAATCCCGCAAGGGGCAAATGTTGATGAGCACAAACATTTGTATATAAGTTTATATAGGTACACATCAAGCCCCATACTAAACGTGAGCCTGAGTAACTAGATAGATAGGTAGGTAATAATCGATATACGTTTGATGCTCGTGCTCAGCACACAAACATTGCCCCTTGCGAGATTTGAATCTACAACCTCTGGATTAGTAGTCCGAAGAGAACCACTAAACAAAGATGGTGGTCTACTATGAGAGTAATAAAATAAACTCAATAATTTAGATGATAAACATTGTACAACATATACTAGGTAAATATCTTTATGTATACGTAATACACAATTTCATATGTGTATCCGACAAACTCGCGCGCACCCTTAGTACTTATTATGTACCTTTGGAAAACGAAATGCGTACTTCGACATGCTAGATCTCAGCAGGGACAGGTTGTGTTGCGGGGAAGGGGATTTTCCATGACATTTGCGTATGATGGGCATTTCTTTGCCCCGCGCTCGTCTTTAGTTCCGTAGAAGGGTCGCAGGACTCTACTTCTCCCAATATTAGCTTCATTGAAGAACATTGCTTCATTTTCATCTTCCTAGCGTTATCCCGGTTGTGCACTTGCACGCGAGTGCCCAGAGTCCGCTGACCATGATCCAGGATGTAGCAGATCAGGTAATTATCGTGAAGCGACTGCCATCTGACCTCCTTGACCCTGTTAACAGAGTAACCTGACCAGGTTTGGATGATGCTTCCTCACGATGATTTCCCTCACCGTAAGGGCATCGGTTACTAAAACAACTAATATACATAACTCAGAAAAAGTCATTGGTACATGGCGGCACGTGGGTTCGAACCGGTGCCTCCCGCATGAGAGGCAACCCGTTAGCTGCTGCGCCACCGACGCTCCTTATAGTAAAATAGTCCTACTACATATTTCCACTTGTGTTTTACGAGTAGTACTGAAAATTGCGCGATCCCCTTTGTGTGTAAACTTGTATTTGCACCTCGAACTGTGTAAACGCTTGTAATAAAGCACTTTATTACGGAATATCAAATGAACGCAACTTTTTATGGGGAGTTAAGTCCGACATGCGGAATTGAACGACGGTGCGTGCATTGTACTTGGTCATATATTTTTTATATCAAATGTAACGGAGTGTTATTGTTTCTTTGAACAATTTAATTTTATGGATTGTTTTAGTTTTTCAGTTGTCTTCTTAAAACTAGCTCACTACAATATTGTTCTGGTACAGTATTACAGTATATTTATGCTCGTTACAGTACCTTTGCTACAGAAATACCTACATTAATTTTATTTTAGACCCACTATCTTCTGTATGAATTTATGAAACCGTCCAAGTGCGAGTAGGACTCGCGCACGAAGGGTTCCGTACCATTATGTATTTTCGACATTAGACACTATAATATGACATTTTATCAGTTTCAACAAGGAACCACTCAATCTTAGTCACTTAAAAGAATTTATTCTGAGGATTTTGTATTTGGTACAAAATTACCCAACACCCATGTTGAACAAGGAGGAGGTGCTTGTGGCGCAGTGGCGGCAGCGCTTTGGTAGTGATACCAAAGTTAAGCAACCTTACAGACACCCCTCCACCAATCCGCACTGAGCCCGCGTGGTGGAGTATGAATCCCATAGGAGGACCCCATTTAAATCGCATTAGCAGTGGGTTAGTTCAAAATCCTTCGACAGCTGCGTTATAACGGCTTTTAAATCGTTTGTTGGTTTTAGCTTTAACACGTTTACAGCTGAACTTAGGCTTCCCTAAAGGATTTTCAGTCTTATGCAGCCATTCACCAGAAGGTCGCGACATCACAAACATTTGTAGGTACCTAATAATAGAATAGGCTTTAAATATCTAATTGAATCCAAGTCTGGATCATGATCAATTCATATCCGATGGTCAGTTTATGCTGAAAGAAATCAATGGCAGTCGTAAATCGCTCGACTGTTTCCAATTACCATATTTGACACTTTGATTAAATGAAACCAGCCACGAACTGTAATTCCATGTCTGTTACAAGTCTCAACTACATGTGGATTGAAAAGTATTAAGTTTTGAATAAAACGCGTCAGACAAGACATTTTGGCTGACGCCTGAAATTAGAAGCATTAGGTTCTGACTTCGTATATAGTTAAGCTTACTGTAGCAACGTATTTCAGATCATCATCAAATTTAAGAGCTAGGCTCTTGTCGGTGGAGTTTTTTCCATTCCTCTCTGCTTTCCGCCCTTCTCTTAACCTCCTGATACGACCCGACATTTATCTTTTCTTTTATTTGCTGCATGTAGCTTATTCTTGGTCTTCCTCGCTTCCTTTTTCCTTCTATTCTTCCTTCTATTATCGTTTTAATAAAATTGTCGTGTCGAATCAGGTGGCCTAACATTCGTCCCCTCCTACACTCTATTGTTTCCATCAATCTCCTTTTTTCCCTAACCATAGACAAAACTTCTTCATTTGTTTTCTTCTCCGTCCAACTTATACGCTCCATTCTCCTCCAGAACCACATCTCGAAGGCTTCCAGTCTCTCTCTGTCCCTCTTTGTCAATGTCCACGCTTCACATCCATAGAGTGCTATACTCCAAATGTACACTTTAACAAGTTTTTTGCGAACTTTGCTTGATATTCTGGCCTTGAACAGGTGCTTTTTTGCATTATAAGCTTGTCTCGCCATCGCTATCCTTGCTTTTATATCTGGTGTACATCTGGAGTCACTAGTTATCAAGCTTCCTAGATATTTGAAGGTTTTAACCTGTTCTATTTTTGTGTTATTTATTGAGATATGGCTATATTTTTCCTTTTTAGAAGCAATTAGTGTTTTTGTTTTATTTATGTTAATTTTGAGACCAAATTCTTTAAAAATAGTGTCCATTTCTGGAACCAGTTCTTCCAACTCCAATCTGTTTTCTGCAATGGCTGCAATATCGTCGGCAAAACGAATGAATTTAAATACGTCCCCATTAATTTTGACGCCCCCCTTTTTTGATTCCGTTATTCTGCGTATCGCACATTCTATGAATAAATTAAAAATTAGCGGTGAAAGTGGACATCCCTGCCTAACTCCCTGTCTTATTTTTGCCTTTCCGTTATCCTCTCCTACTTCTATTACCGTTTCTTGGTTTTTATATAATTCATAAATAATCCTTCTGTCTCTATAATCCAATCCAGCTTCTTTGAGTACTTCCATCATTATTTTCCAATTGACCTTATCGAACGCCTTTTCTAAGTCGATAAAAGCTATATGTGTGTCCATGTCAAAATCCAGTCTCCTGTCTATTACCAATCTCAAAGCTAGTATCGCTTCTCTGGTTCCCTTCTCTTGCCGAAACCCATATTGATCCGGTCCCAAAAAGCGCTCTGTTAACGGTCTTATTCTGTTCTGAATTATTTTTATTAAAATTTTACTTGCCTGTGAAATAATACTTAGTGTTCTATGTTCTTCGCATTTGAGTGTGTTTTATTAAAAGTATTAGTATTTCAGATATTTTTTATTAAAATTAATTACCTAGTAAGTCTAGCCTGTTGCACAAGATCTTGAAGTTTTTATTTTTAAGTTTAATAGCCACATAAATTGTTAATGTAGGTACGTTTAATTTGTTTATCTATTTCTGCTTATCTCTGCATAAGTTTATCCAATTTATTCGATATTTGGTTGGCATAAACATTGCATGCATAAGTTTATTCGCCTAACAATTTTATGTTTCGCCTGCAACATATTCATGAATCTGAACTGTCACAGGCGGTATAAAACATCGCGCTGGTTTTGAACGTCAGATATTTCACAATTAATATGCAAAACTTTTATTTATGACACTCCACGTAGTGGAACACGTTGGATATTTGTGTAATAATGCGAATTTTCATTGTTCCATATTCCCATGATGATAAAAGCTTCATTGAAATTGTGCGTAATGTTTTAATAGTTTGTTTTGATTAAATTCTTTATCTTTTAATTAGTAGTTCAAAATTCACTTTTGTTTGAATTACCGACTCTTTAATAAAACGTTTTCAGTATTTTATAGATAATACACCATTCGCTATGAGCATAAATAAAAATAAATTTACATAAATATGTATACTGTGTGCTGTGTGCAAAAAAGAGTATCTATCTATCAATAATGCAGTAGGGATTAGTAAAAATAATAATATTATGCTGCAAATGACAACCCTTGCTTTTTTAGGATTCCGTAGTCCGACAAGGAACCCTTATAAGATCGTTAAGTCCGTCCGTCCTAGTCTGTCACAGCAGAATATCTTCTACGTTTATGAACTGATTTGCATGTAACTTGGATCGAGGATACTTCACATATAGATCTCATTTTTTAAAATACAAAAAATGAAAATCACCCCTTTTTAAGGGTACCTCCCCATACATGTAAAGGGGGTGTGAATTATTTTTTTGAGTGCATACCCTTATGCATATATGAAACTCTTATTTAAAATTGTTTCGAGTATCCTGTGATGAATACTTTTGAAATTATAAACAAAATAAAAATATACTTTTTTTTTAAAAACAGTATAAAATTAAAAAGTTTTTTTTTTGCTTATACTGTCTAATGTTGTATGTTAATGGTACGGAACCCTTCGTGCTCGAGTCCGACTCACACTTGGCCGGTGTTTTTATTTAAAGGTCGTGTCCGTGGTAAATGACTTTTATATCTCCTATCTATTTCTATCACTCAGCTTCACTTCATAGGGCAGTTAATACAGCGAGATCAGTGCGAGCACCAAACGAGGTCACATCAACGGCTTGGTGATCGGCCGTGGGGTCTTTTACCCTACGGAACGTGTATAAGTGCTCCTTACGAGTTTATGTACAGAAATATGAATTTAATGAGTTTTGCAAAGGTAAACTCCGCACACAAGCAAATTATCGACCGTCTTTTGGTGGATTCATGAAGTTTTGCCACAGAATTTGCTTATATTTAAAAAGTTTGCAAAGGTGAATTCCGCACACAAGCAAATTATCGACCGTCTTTTGGTGGATTGATGAAGTTTTGCCAAAAAAATTGCTTATATTAAAAAAATATGACCCTTTACAAAACTCACTTGTGGTAATACGTTCAATACAGTTAGCTGTAGACAAAAAAATAAATGAAAGTCCCTACAGAAAGATGATATTGTAAGTCCTTATTTAGCCTACTAGAATTATATTTTAAGAACTGGAAGGAAAAGCGAAATATTACATTGCAGGATCTAGAACCAACACATTATAAAGAGGAAATGCATCCTCCCCATTTAAGTATATCACACACTCTCCCTATTCGTGTCACAGTGCGAACAGAACAGAAAGGTATCCTAACTTCATGATTTTCATTCATAAACTGTTTTATAAACGTCCAACGTTTTGACTGCCTCGTTAGTCTAATGGTCAGCATTCTGGGTACTATTCACGAGGTCCCGGGTTTAAATCCCGGGTCGGACCGGAAGTGTTGGATGTTTCTGTATTAATAGAATAACTCAGACGCAGCTCTGGGGTCAGGAAGTTTGCGGTGTTAACATCCTCGAAAAGCAAGTTAAGCCGTTTTTCCTGCGTCTGATCTCTCTCCAGTCATGTCGAATTGCAGTCTTACTAACCTATGAGGGTTTAGGATCTGAGTGTGCACTTTTGTGCACACACTTGTGCACTATAATATCTCTTGCGCAGTTGGCTGCTCTTTGTTGAGATTGACCGCCGTAGTCAAAATTCGGCTAGAAAGACATAATTTTAATATATAATTTAAACGTATAAATATCATAACATGGCAGCAAAAGGTATTTTTTATTTATTTATTAATAATGCATTAAGTTGTGTGAAGTTGCAGCAAGAATACATTCGCTGTCAAGAGAGACAGTAACATTGCGCGTTATTTCCGCGCTGCCAACGTTGCTTCGTCCTGATTAATGCCCCATCCAGAATCCCAATATCTTTAAAAAGTTTGTCTGCACTTTTTGTGCTGTGTCTAAGTTGCAACAAAAATACCTCACTGAGACAGTAATGCTGCGTGTCGTTACCGCGGCGCCAAAGATGCCTCGTCTTGATTTATGCCCCGACAAAAGAGCCGTTAAGCCGTCACTATTATTATTACTTTTATTTATTTAAAAGCATTTTCAGAATTGTACACATTGACAACAGTTCTGAAATTAGGAATACCATAATATGAGTTTTGTTTCTGATATTTCTAGTATGTCCCTTCAAAATTGTTCTGTAATAAAATCGTCTTGTTTATTCGTTGTCGTAATTCTACAATAAGCCAATCCTATAATAAGTATCACGATGTGTGTCGACATGGAACTCCGTTATTCTCTAGTGCCGAGATAGAGTTATGAGTTTATAAAAAGTATCGACATGACATTGTAAAGTAATATGAAACAAGATTATTTTAAAATGACATTATAAAATGCATTGTTGCTATGATTTCAAATTTGATTACTCGTACTAGATCTGATTAAAAGTACCACAGCCACATTCAATACTCTCTGTTTAAATTGAACGTCTGTTATTATCTAATCTTTATTTTTATATCACCACATTTCACCTATCTACAATGATTTTTGTTTCGTACCTGAGTTTCAAAAATAAATAGATAAATATGTCAAAATGATGGAGGCTGGCTACAAAACCAATTACAGAACGTCACTAATAGTATCGACAGTATTTTCGCGCATCCCTACTTAGTACATTCCTGTCACGGCGTGAGTTCGGGTGTTTGAAGCCTAATTTATGCACAGATCCTACTTACAGACAACTTTTAATGTGCCTCTGCGTCGTGACGCGAATTATCAACTGCCAGACCCTTAAATTAGGTAAACGTCACGTCTGTAATGTCAGCTAACTCAGTGTCGAAGTGTGGTGAAGTAAATTTTAAAGCGTGAAAATAGACTGAATTTTAAATGGTTTTAAATTCTTTGATTGAATTTGATCTGATTTAAAAAATCGTTCTTCATTTTTATTCGATTTACACTTTTTATCAAATGAATTCTTAACTTAATTAAATCTGTGATGTAGGGAAAAATAAATTTTTAAATTTAGCCAAGACTAATGCGCCAAAATTGAAACCCAGTGTCGCGACAAGCTATCTATCTGCTGTCACGATTCAAACTGAGCACTGAACCTTTTTGGTACACCAGGTAAATATATATTTTTTTAATAATTTGCATTTATCATTATTTTAATAATGTTAATTTCATTGTCATCTTGTCTATTTATAGGATAGATGTAAGATATTGTGTATTTGTTTTGTGTGCCAAATAAAGACTATCGAATCTAATACTAGCTTTGCGTTTCTTTATAATCTCACATCAAAAATAAGTCGTACACATCATCGTATACTAAACGTCTATCATAATTATACTACACTTCCCCTTCCTAAACTATAATTGGTGACACTACAATCTGTATCAAGTTTGAACCGTTAAAGTGGTCATCTGTCAGCGTCGCGTCTTTACAAAACCCTCATGTTGGGACATCAAAAGATTTATTTTCGGACTTCTAAGTAGTCGCCCGGGTGAAAACGTCGGCGCGTACGCAATTAAAAATAGACCTTTTTGAAAAAACAGGAGGAGCTTTAAAATATATCAAATGTTGATTATTTTGTGTTACATCTGAATCATTTGTTACAGTAAAATGTTTGATTTGTTAGAAGAAATGAAAGGCTTTCTAGAATCTTCATATAAAACAAAATTGGATATGCATATCTGTATAGCTTTGATATTTCAACCAAAATAGAAAAAATCTACTCAAAATTTTAAGTTATGTTTTTACGAAATCAAATTGAATTTTGCTCACAAAAATTAATCGACTGTGTCATCCGGTGGGACTCAAACCCACGTCCCTTCGCTATCCGGGCGAGTGCTCTTACCAACTAAGCTACGGAGGACGTTAGTCAGCCGACGAATTTTTGTAAGTGCTTGCTACGCCAGTGAGCCGACGTTCGATTTCATCGTTACTATCAATAATTAAAATAATTGCTTGAGTTATAAAAATAATTATAAGTTAAGCTGATTTCATCTTAACTGATAGTTAAATATTTGTAAAAATATTTCCATCGGATACATGCCGGTACATTCCCCAAGTTCAATTCAGCACATTGAATACATAAATATAATCTGTAAATAACTTTAAAAGAGACTCACTTGATCCTACAGACAAACTGTGTAAATAGTTTTGTAGGACCTTGTTTATAAAAATGTACTATGTTGTTTTCTTAATAAATAAATAAATAAAAATAAAAAAGTATTGATGAAATCTAACGCCGGCTCACTGGCGTAGCAAGCACTTATGAAAATTCATCGGCTGACTAACGTCCTCCGTAGCTTAGTTTATAAGAGCACTCGCCCGGATAGAGAAGGGACGTGGGTTCGAGTCCCACCGGATGACACAGTCGATTAATTTTTGTGAGCGAAATTCAATTTGATTTCGTAAAAACTTGCAAAATAATTGCTTAAGTTATAAAAGTAATTATAAGTCATGTTTTTTTTAGGGAATACATTCTTTTGATAGTAATTTGCCAACAAAGTAGACAGACATGGTTAGTGGTTAGAAAATTGCCTACGCCTTTTTTAAATAATAATATATAAAACTTATTATAGGTAGTTCAAAAATATAAATCCTGTGATATTTTTTCTCTCTTCGCTCTAATTTTTTTTTCGCTAATAACCGTAAGGCGTAGCGGAGAAAAGAACAAAATATTCCTTTTCAATCCGTCTTCATCATTTGTCACGCAATACAATATTGTCTCGAATAACTGATAACACAGATATAGGCTGGGGGAAGGCATAACGCAATAGGGGTGGCAATGAACAAGGTAAATAAATATCAAGTTGTAAATACAATTTAATATTGTAAATATAATCAATTCAAGAACCCACTTGACGCTCAACACAATATAAAAACCGCTATCAGTTAACTGCCTGCCAGATAACTGAAATAATATTAACAATTATATTGTTGTTGTAGGTAAATAATAAATCTATTACTTATTAAGTTTGGTGATCCATTCTGTAAATAAGGTACTCGTAAACAGTTATTGTAGTAACACTTGAGTACTAAATCTAGAACTGATATTTTTTAATATAAAAGGGCCTCTGATGATTTGTCATATTTTTTATTTATTAGTAGGCAAACATTCGTCCACAATCTCACCTGATAGTTAGCGATGATGCGACTGAGAATGTCTGTCTAGTAGGCTTATTCTTTAAATGTCATGAATTTGTCAAATAACTGAAAAAATGTAACAGTATCTTTTAATGCGCTGAGTTGACAACCCTACCATGAAGCGCCTGTAACCGCAATTACTGGCAGATCATTGGAGATGGATTTGAGATCGGGAATTCTTTTGTTCAACGAGAACATTCGCTTGAGAACAGCTAATTTCGACGGAGTGCCTTTTGATGTTTTAGTAACGCAAATATTGCTGGAACAACGGAATTTGTTAATATGCTGCCTTAATATCTTACGCAAATGTTACACAGTACATGTAGGTTTATTTCAAAATTAATATGTACAAAGAATCCCTTCGAGAAATTACGTTTCGTTAAGTAAAATCCTGCTTTGTATAGAACTCCTAGTTGAAGTGAACAATATTCGTAGCCTTGTAGCCTTCGGTAATAAAGATAATGATAATTAATGTTACGTAGATTTTATCAAAATTGAGCAATCATGATCAGAATCTCTTTACATTGATTCACAACCACGTCCAATATTAACCGCAATAAAACGCGTGTCTGCCAATAGCCGTAGAAATCCTGTAATATTTCATAGACATTTGGCGGTAATTGCATTTTAGTTGCGGCTTTAATAAAGTCAAGGCAAAGTATGCCCTTACCCTCCCACTGGTAATGATCATGATGATATTATCTATCGATATATGGTTTTATTGTGTCATGATCATTATTATGATCATGACACAATAAAACCCATTATACCTCTCGTAGCATGTCACTTAGCACATATATTCAACGAATGTATTGATCAAGGTAAATTTCCTACTTTAATGAAATATAGTAAGATTATACCTTTATTAAAGTCAGGAGAAAAAAGTGACCCAAGCAACTTCAGGCCAATTTCCATTCTACCTGCATTTAGCAAAATTTTTGAAAAAGTTATATTTAATCAATTGCTCTCTCATTTTAAACTTAACAATTTACTGCACGAGAAACAGTTTGGTTTCTCCAAAGGTAGAAATACAACAGATGCTGGGGTGGCACTCGTCAAACACATTTTGGATGCTTATGAAGATAAACACGATGCGATAGGTGTATTCTGTGACTTGTAGAAGGCATTTGATTGTGTCGATCACCAAATACTCATTATTAAGCTTGAACATTACGGTGTATCTAATAACGAGTCTAAATTGTAGAATTCTTACCTCTCAGGCAGACTACAAACAGTAAACGTTAATGGCATTAACTCCTCGGGTGCCCCGCTTCAAATGGGAGTGCCCCAGGGCTCAATATTGGGACCTTTGCTATTTTTGATCTATATTAATGACCTTCCTTTTTATGCCAAAGACTCCTGTGAGATAGTTCTGTTTGCTGATGATAGTTCTTAAGTCTTCAAATCAAGAAGAGGCGAAGAATCATTTGACAATGTAAGCGGAGCTCTCTCTAAGGTAATAAATTGGTTCACTAGCAATAACTTGCTTCTTAATACAAAAAAGACTAAATGTATTAAATTCGCCATGCCTAACGTGAAGCAAGCTAACACAGAAATCCTACTCAACGGTGAAAAATTACATCTATCAAACTCCACTGTTTTTCTGGGCATTACATTGGATTCGAAGTTGCAGTGGGGACCACATGTTGACGCTCTGGCTGGGAGACTTGCATCAGCTGCCTTTGCGGTTAGAAAAATTAGACATTTGACTGATGTTGAAACAGCAAGGCTTGTGTATTTTAGTAACTTTCACAGTATAATGTCTTATAGTCTTCTCTTGTGGGGTTCTGCTGCGGACATAGATACCATCTTTATTTTACAGAAAAGAACCATTCGTGCCATTTACAAACTTAGCCCCCGCGAATTCCTAAGAGAATTCTTTAAAGAAATTAACATCCTCACTGTCGCTTCTCAATACATACTTGATAATATAATGTACGTACGCAAAAATGTAGATCTTTTTATGAAAAAAAGTGATATTCATTCGTATAACACAAGAAATAAAATCAAACTTGTCATTCCAAACTTTAGATCAGCCAAAACAATTAATTCATTCTTGGAAAATTGTGTCAAATTTTTCAATAATATACCTCATAATGTTATCGTTCTACCTATTAATAAATTTAAGTTACATGTCAAAACTACCCTAATGTCGAAGGGTTATAATAAAATTCAAGACTATCTTAATGACAAGACAGTCCAGCCTGCACCAAACTGATGTACCTATCTGTTTATTTTGATTTGTTTTATTTTCGTGGCAGCTAGTGGTGACTGAGTTTGTTCCGGCGTTTCTTCTCAGCACTTGCCAGATTGTCTGTGTCTTGTCTCGAAGCGCTAGTAGGGCCCAAAAGATAAGGAGACATGTTCTACCCCATATGGGCCATAATTGATTGATATTTTGACGTTCATAAGTGGCATTTTGTGTCCTAAATTGAATAAAGAACTTTTGACTTTGACTTTGACATGTCATTGCTATAACTCCGCCTTTGACAGATATTATCTAACCAACCTTAAAAAAACCGGCCAAGTGCGAGTTGGACTCGAGCACGAAGGGTTCCGTACTATTAACTTACAACATTAGACAGTATAGGCAAAAAAAATGTTTAAGTTTATACTGTTCTTTTGGAAAAAATATATATTTTTATTTGATTTATAATTTCAAAAGTATTCATTACAGGATACCCGAAACAATTTTAAATAAGAGTTTCCGCGCCTGTTTCTTTACGTGAGTGATTTGAAGTTTATAGGTCAAAGACCATTTTATCAGCGGTAGCACTGAAGTGTTTTGTTTTGTTTTTAATTTAAATTTTAGAACATTATCCCCTCACTAGCCTACACCATTTTTGTTTGTACCTATATTGATAACTGAGTATACCTATCTAGCAATGTCGTGTTCACCTATAATTGGGTTGCATACCTGATGCAACTTCGTTTAGATTAAGTGTGCCGGTAAATGTTTGTATGTAACCTGTTGGTGTTCCAAATAAAAATAAAAAACTTTAGAAATTACAGGGGGGGACACACCGTGTAAACGACTTTGGCGGGCTATATCTCGGAAATGATAAAGCTGATAAAAAAGCGTTGTATGGAAACCCTACCTTATTTTCATAGTCCTTTTCAACGATACCCCACACAAGGGGGTGCACTCAAAAAAAATAATTCACCCCCCCCCCCCCCCCTTTACATATTGTATGGAGGGGTACTCTTAAAAAGGGGAAATTTAAATATAAAAAATGAGATTTATATGTGAAGTATCCTAGGACCAAGTTATATGCAAATCAGTCCATAAACGTAGAAGATATTCTGCTGTGACAGACTAGGACGGACGGAACGAACGGACAGAACGATCTTATAAGGGTTCCTTGTCGGACTACGGAACCCTAAAAAGACGTCTACAGCTGCAAGCTACTTTTATGTATGACCTTTGTCATAACAAATATGATTGTATAGACTTAGTTCATAGTCTAAATTTCAGAGTGCCGGTTAGGCCGCGCATGCGAGCTTGTCGGAGTTTCAAACTTTTTCTCAACTTGATATATACATACAATAATTGTTTTAATCATATTATTATTTTTGCACTTTATTCACACTCGTTTAAAAAGTCTATATTGGATAAGCTGCTCGAAACCGACCATTATTACACACTGTAACTCCTAATTCTCATATTTTGTATAGCTGTTTTCTATCATTCCACATAAAACATATTATGTTACTAACCTACCTAGACTGCTTTGTAATTATAGTTAGTTAGTACTACAACCTCTCAACTCATTATCTGTGGTTATCGTGGTTGATGTCACATTTATTAATATTAAGTCTTACAAGTCATCAAAACCATGTATGTGATGTTGTTTGATAACCCAAATAAATGAAAAAAAAAAACTCTTGATGAAATATAAGACGGTTTTTTGAAAAGTTTGATTCCACTACGTCATGTCACCTATCTGTCATTAATTCCAAACTAACCGTCTTATATTTTAACTTCTGCAACTGAGGTGGTAGTCCCAGAGACACCACTAATCGGAAACTATGTAATTTTATTGTCGTTGCTGACGTTGCGACTCTTGTGTTAGTACCTTCCGGGATTGCCATGCGGACGATGCTTGTGCAGTGTGGACAGCTTCGGATGACTAGTCATGTGTGTTTTTGAAAAAAGTGTCTACGAGACTACCATCTCAGCATTACAATAAAATTTTATTAAAACTCTAAATTTTATTATTGATATATGTACTTTATTATGTGCTTATTTAGTAAAAAATACAATTATTTCAAAAAACTTAGTAACAATATCTATAATTCGACACCGTGTAAAAATTTATGGTCTGAATGTGCCATTAGAAATATTTGTGTAATTTGCTTATTTAACTGTTATTTCACACTTTTTTCATTTAGATATGTTGTGTATAATACAGTACATATTTAAGAACAAAAACTACCTACATTAAAGTCAAAGTGTAATGGTACAACATCTCAAAAAGGTGTCTACCAGTCTACCACCTCAGTAGAATTGAAACAATAATTCCACCTCAGTGGCAAAAGGGTAATCAAATGTTGTAGTAATGGAAAATTTATTGTTAGTAAGGGGGTTAATATACACATGGCATGATCACTAATATTGCATAGAATTTTGTGTTACTTTCTAACTTAAAACCAAAAAGGCACGAAGGCTTTAAATATTTTTTAATGTGCGACACAGCTCAATAACTGACGATATCTTATAAAAATAATAAAGACCGCAGCTTCGCACGAGTCCAATTATTATGGCAATGTAGCTTCTACTGGTGAAGAAATTTTCAAACTCAGTTGAGTAGGACCAGAGTTCATTTCTTAAAAACTTTTCCAGTGTAAATAATCAAAAAGTATGACTACATTCACGCATGTGTCAAACTCCATTTACAATATTACGGTAGGAATTTAACCTCCTTACAATTGTGTACTTCTGTAAGGGCCTCTCTTTATGTGTATTTTAAATAAGTTAGGTTTGACCATCACAAGGCAATAAACAGACATAGTTACTTTTTTTTTTTAAAACAAACACACCAATTACCTAGCCCCAAACTAAGCGTGAGCTTGTGCTATGGTAACTAGGATAACGGATAGAAATACTTAAATACAAATAAACATCCATGACTTAGGTACAAATGCTCGTGCTCATCACACAAACATTTGCCCCTTGCGGGATTCGAACCCGCAACCGCCTAGTTTAGAAATCCTGTGCGCGAACGACTACACCAAGACGGTCGTCGAACGTCAAGAGTTACTTCCAGTTAAATACTCGTATATTGGTAGCATTTTTTAAGCTAGAGAATATTTCTTCTCAAATCGCAATGAATATCACAATATTGTCCATAGCACGTGTATTAATACAAGCTGGATTATTCCGAAGAGGAATTGTGTTCCCAAACGCTTCGCTTTGAAATATATGTACCTACTCCCATTCAAACAAACTAAATAACATTCGTTCCAAGTTTCAAGGCTGTCCTGTGATATTTGCAAATCTCTAGATCTGAAAAGTTAAAATTGTAAAGGTGTCGACAACGGTATTTTTCCACAGACACCTTTACAAAGTATGTTTAGTAAGAATAACCTTATTCCTTCTGCATCACCTGTTTTTTGTGCGGACTTAAAATTTACTGGTAAATAATGCTTTTAGTTATAAAGACGCTGTTTCTGTAAAAGTTTTGTCCATAAAGTATGCATAAATGAAAAGCAAAATTATACGAATATACACGTGTATATATTATCTATCTTTCAGCGCTAATTTCATAAGAAAATAATCATTTATTGAGCATTCTCTCAAATTATCTCGTTGTAAGTCAAACAAACTTTGTTGAAGTGTATTAACGATCGGATGTTCTATTGTATAGAGGCCCTACCCTGTGAATCGTTGTCCGCATTTTCGACTCTAATTGTTCTTTTCTCTCAGAGTAAACGACTACATTCAAAAATATGAACAATGTCTTAAACCTGGCGACGACTGCAGCAGCAACGCGTCGAATTGAAGTTAGTCGCGTTTATTTCTGCTGCGTCCATCTCAGTATTGAGCGCGAAGTTTTTAGTCGCTAATTGACGCAGTTTCATAGAAATATACAATGTGATATGCTTAACTTCTAATCTTGTAGAAACATATTTAGAAGCAAATTAACATCATCCTTTTTTACTAGACATACTGAGATATATGTATAGGCGACTTTCTCGACTTTTGACTCTACTCGGTAAGCCTAGTGGACGACTTTACAGAGTAGGCACCCAGAGTTCGGAGTTCGCAGCTCAGTCCGGCTCACCCTGCCCATTGTCCCAACAAAAATATCGGTACCAAAGAATCCCAATAGCGGTTATTTATAGCTAAAGTAACGAACACAAACCGAATAAAACTTTTGGAATATTAACTACCATGAATCAAAGTGGACAGTTTGCCCTATCTCGGCTTATTTAATGAAGTCGGTTCGTTATTTTTATTTGAGAGCTATTTTCCAGTACAATGGATGGTTGCGGCGAATGTAGCGTAAATAACATTCCGCGAATAAAAATGATATTTTGTGGCCGGAAAAGTTACATAATATTACCAATAGTTTAACAAAAAATCAATACAAACTGGAGTTTTAAATAAAAAAAGTCCGACCAATCCAATCATACAATTAGGAAGTCAGTTAAAACTTCAACGTCACAAAAATAATCACAAACGTCTTAGCAGTCAAAAGTTGACATTAATAGGGTACTAAGATATAATTAATTGAGTTAAGAATACAAATTATTTTGTTTAGCACAACAAAACGGTAAAAAATAACAGAACAGTGATTTAAAATGCTAATACTAAGAATGAAACACAAAAAAACACATAACAGTATGCAAGTATAGTATTGTCACGACACTGATTTGAAAAGATTGAAAAGCTGACAGTCTAATTTTTGAAAAAAAATGTACACGAAAGGACGAAACTATTTTTTCCGTTACTAATATAACAAACTTAGCACAATGTAAAACGGTAAACTCCTTTTCTTTGCACTAGTATATACAATACAGCCAGATCATAGTAGGTTACAACTTTAATGGTGAGAAATCATTAAATTTTGAAAGTGTTTCATTCGTTTTATTCTAAAAACCTAATTTACACAAAAAAAATGTACAAATTTGACTAGTCACATTTTTATCATCAGCGTAGATATTAATATTCATGTTATGCTAGCTATTCGGTTTGTGATACGGAGAAACACATAAATTGACTGCGAGTAATTCGAGTAAATAGTGACTGAGTTTCTTGCGCTGCTTCTTCTCAGCACTAGCCCACAATTTGTCCCGAAGCAGTAGTAGGGCTTAAAAAATAATATGTTGGGACGTGTATAAGTGCCCCCTGTGGGCCTACATACATAAATAAATGACTTTTATGACTTTTAAACCATTTTAATACCCTTTCAAAAAGAATTTTGAAAACTGAGCGAAAATTTGGTTACAAAAAAATTCATACAGTCGAACATAAAACCTGCTACTTTTTTTAAGTCGATTGTAAAAAAAACATGATAGCAATCCTTTTACAAACTATTTTAAAATAAAAGTACAATCAATTTAACCTAACTATACGTACGGCTAGAGAGTGAAATTCGTTTCCGGCTAAAGTGTTTCCTAAGCTCTACGATTTGGATTTAAGAAAATGTAAGAATATCCTTTATCACGGTTTATGAGATACAGCCTGGTGGCAGACAGACAGCGGAGGCTTAGTAATAGTTTCCCGTTTTTACCCTTTGGGTACGGAACCCTAGAAAAGAACATGGTAGCAATCATGTAGCAAAATATTATACAGTTAGAGTACTTATAATCAACTTGACTAAACCATTTGCCTGTTTGCTTTCTTTGCCCTACAGCCATTCCGCGGTGATGTACGTGCCACCTCGCGCGTTCGCGGCGCCCGCGCACAGATAATAGCGCAATATTTCAGCGACAAAGCGCCGTTTCGTGGCTCATTGCCGTAATGGGTGGAATGAAGTGCATGTGGGAAGATGTGGACGGTATGTCCATACTATAATTGGAGCACATCTTTTTATTTTAGGGCAAAGGCGTATAGCAAATATAAGGATGAAGTAACAAAGTTTTAGTATTTTTAATAGGTGTGTCACATTCATCGTGTTATGAAATGTATGTAAATGGTTCACAAAGTTTTTTTTTTAATTTATTGAAAATTGAGAAACATGGCAAGCATTTGGTTTTAGGTATTAGATGGATCATTCACAACAATATCGCGTTACCTAAATGAACGGAGAAATATATCTCAATTCAAATTTACTTTTAGTAGTTAGCAAACTATGCTAATATATGTCAGTTTTGTGTCTATTTATATTTTACTAACAATATAATAATGATACGGGAATCTATGCAACGTACTCACACCTGTCTAAGTATTTTGTTTTCACTCTCATCTTTTAGCCCAATTGCATGGACCGTAGTTACGGGTTAAATATTATTATTATTTATTGATATTGATAAATATATTTTATTTATTGATATTTTCAATATTTTTAAGTGCTGACGCTGGGTACTATCCACGAGGTCCCGGGTTCGAATCCCGGGTCGGGCTGAGAGTGTTTGGGTTTTCCTGTCTTGAAATTACTCAGACACAGCTCCGGAGTCAGGAAGTTGATGGTGTTAACACCCCCGTGCCTCGGAAAGCAAGTTAAGCCGTCGGTCCTGCGCCTGATCTCTCTACGGTCATGTCGGACTGCCGTCTCACCGAATTATGAGAGTGAAGGAACAGAGAGTGCACCTGTGTATTGCGCACACACTTGTGCACTATAATATGTCCTGCGCAGTTGGCTAATCTCTGTTGAGATAGGCTGCCGTAGTCGAAATCGGCTAGGAGGACATTACTTATTATTTTTAAGTAAATTTCTTATTTTAATCTCATTTATTTCTTTATATATTTCTATCTATTGTATTATTCTGTTCCACATACATAATAAAAACTGTTCAAAATCAAAAGCTTTAGACTTTTCCACTATAAATAAGCAAAGTTCAATTAAATTCTAGATTACGTTCCGCCCGTCGTCGCTCGTCTCAACTTGAAATGATTTACGTGTTTAATTCGCCACTGAGACAAAACAACTTTATGGCGCATAAAAAACTTGTGCAAGTACAGTCGGATGGAAAATTGGCTGTAATTTTTATGATTATTTTAGTACTACCTACAGTATAACCGGAAACTAAAGATTCATCAAGTAATATAAGGTGACTTATAATCAATTTAAAATATTTTAATGGCGAATACTAGAGCAAAAATAAAGTATTTTTTTCAAGTAACATTTTTTATTTCATCCGCTAGTTTTTGTTTTTGTTTTTCCTAACAATGTAAATGTAATATTTTTAGGCGCATGCTGTACATAGAAAGTCTTATCGCCTCTCTCACTAACTAAACCTATCACTCACTTCACTAAACCAACCCCTCTTCCTGCATTTCATTCATGAATTGTTTCAAATTATGAACAGCACTAGCTCAGAGAAAGAAAAGAATAGACTCTGCCACAAGCTACCCTATGCAATGCTATCACAACATAAGTAGTTAGTGCCACTATGTCACTATGAAACCTGTTAATAGGGAAATTTCTGTGACGAAATACTGCATTTTTGATGCAGCATTTAGGTATTCACTAAGTTTAATTGCAGGGGATATTTCCAACGAATCGTAAGCGGTGCAGTGTAAACAATCTACAATGTAAGACTAAATAATGCAACAAAAAAAATAAAACACTTCGCTTCTTTTCAGTGGAAATGCACCCTAATGTATGTAGGTATTGTAAATAAACTCGTTCTCAACTTTAATTCATTTTATTTGCAATAATAAACAGTACACACGATAGGTATTTACATTAAATGTTGGACGTGACGCCCTTGTACACGCACACATTGTCTAGCACGGTCGATGCAATGCCGTCGGACCTCACTGAGCACTTCTGGTTCACTTGACATCATCACTGGATCAAAAGCACTTGTGATACGCGCACGTAGTTCCTCCACTGTGCGATTGTATGGCCGTCGTTCCCATACACGAGGTCCTTAGCCCTACCCCACACATGGAAGTCTATCGGCGTCAAGTCAGGCGAACGCGGTGGCCAGCGGATTACGATGCCGCGCCCGATCCATCGGCCTTGAAACGCTTCGTCAAGGTACGCACGTACTCGTAGACTAAAGTGTGCAGGCGCCCTTCACGCGTAAACGTGCACTCGTCCGTCCACAGCACGTTGTAATTTCGATTTCGCAGCAGCCACCTGCAGAACTCTACCCTCGGCGCGTAGTCTCCCGGCAGCAACTCCTGGACCCGGGTGTAGTGGTACGGATGGAGCCTTTCGCTGCGCAGAAGCCGCCACACGTAAAATTGGCTTACGCCAAACATACGGACAGCGTCTCTCGTGCTCGCCACTGGGTGCCGCTGGAAAAAGTCCAGCACGTCTTGTTCTATCTGCGCTCGGTGTGGTGAGGGTCCACCTGGGTCGGGACGCGGCTGGAAACTTCCGCTCTCGCGAAGCCGCTGCACAGCCCCGAGGATGGTGCGTAAACTCACGACGCGACCATGTCGTTCTTCATAAAGTTCTTGAGCGCGCAACATGACTTGACCTGCTTCTCTGTAGCCCAGAGGCATATTAAAATACCTACTCTTGCGATGAGTAGCGGTAAGGCATTTTGCAACGCGGAGCGCGCGAGTTGCGCACAAACAAACAGGTGAAAAGTTGTAAGCGAACTAAACAAACTCCCGCCCGCGGCTCACGCCGCGCGCGCGTAAAAGTGGGCGTGGCAGTACGGCACGTGTATCGGCGGGCTTTGGCGGCATAATAAAAGCTTCGCGGTGCGCTTGTCAAAGAAACCGACAAACGCGCTGCAAACCTTTTTACTATGCGCGGTCGAGATGAATGAATGGCGAGTTGGCGCGTGTAAGCTGGGAGTGAGAGGGAAGATATTGACATCCTTTATAAAACGTACGCAAGCGAGTAGGAATAAATGCCTACCAACGAACAGGGTGTTTTATTTTACTTAGAAATCAAAATGTTTTTTGGCGTTTTTCTCGAAAACTAGCAACTTAAATTGAAAATGATACTTGAAAAAAATAATTCATTTTTACTCTAGTATTCGCCATTAAAATATTTTAAATTAATTTTTAGTCACCTTATATAAAACTCTTATTTAAGTACTTAATATACTTATTCCCCAAATCACAGTTTACCTTGAATAACTTATCTTTTTATATATACAGGGGCAACTTCACCAAGACATGTTAAATTTTTAAACAACCGGTTGAACATTATTTGACTTAATTTATAAGGGATTTCTGTCAAATAAACCGTCTATTTATGTTAACAGACTGTTAAAAAAAAACTCAGGTTTAAGTCTGGCATACTGTTATACCCTTCACTGACATTAAAAAGTTTGCCTTGTTGGTTTAAATAACACTTCGAGTAGGTACTGCCAGTATTTACACGACCAAATATGTCGCCAGAAATCAATAAAGTGGTGTGTTCTAAGAATAACAAGTTTGTGTTTATTAATAGGGTCAAATATTGATTTAAATGTAGCTTTCGTCACGCACTTGCCTGCCATCTTTAATTACTTTTTGATATATTTTTGTACCAAATCGAATACTATATTTAACTTTACAATCACACACAAAATAGCTTTGGTGACTTTGGTGAATAAAACCCAATATGTCATATGTCACGTAGTTCTAATATTCTTGAAACGAATTTAAAGCAAATTAACAACTTTTATTATTAGACAAACTTGGATCTTTAAAAAATGCGTTTTCATACTAAAATATGCGGTACCTCTACGAATTCCAAATGAAAACCCGTTTTTATTTAAGATTTCAAATAGTCTAATAATAAAAGCATGTAATTGTAAATACGCTTTTAAATACGTTCCTGGAATGATAGAACAACGCCCCCAGAAATTGCAATAAATGTGCAAAGTTTGAGTCCCCGTCTTTTACAACTTCACTTTGGCCGCTAATGGGTTTTGTCAATATTCAAGGTAAATACTGAAAATACACTTGCATATAATATTATTTATATAAGTATAGGTCTGGGTAAATGAGATGAAAATGATTTTTCCGTATTCATCAGTGTTTTTTTCTAAATTCAATAAAACAATTGTATGTGTGTTTTTTGTGAACTGTACTCGAGTGTTGTGGAAGTTTAACAAGCTTGCGGCTTCAGTAAGAAGTCGTGGCTCGGCTTACGGATGATCCCCTTGTAAGTGCATGTAATTCTGCACTTTTGAGTCGAGCCACTTTCCTTCAAGTTCAAGTAGGAAAGTAACGCATAGGTTACATGTTATATGTGATTCTTAGATGTTGTGATTAGTTTTCATTTGCTAAAGTACGAAAGATAAATAAAAAGATCCGTTAATGATGTAATTCATGATAAAAGCAATATGTTTGTTTGTTATGCAGTAGATTCAATTACACACCGCCTTTAATTAATAAATGCACAATCTGTTATTACACTGGATTTAATACGACACCGCAGAATTTAAAAAATAATGTCTTCATTGCGTCATTACACTTAGGTATCTGTCATTCGTTGCAAATGAGTTGTTTTATATTTATTCAAGAGCAGTGTCATTATTATCATTAATAAAGTTTATTTAACATTATTTATTTTATATTGAACTTAACTGAACAATCACTTACCTACTTGTTGAAACAATCTCATAAATATCGTGAATTAAGATTTTGTCGTAATAAATCTGGGATAGCGAATTTTGGCGTACTAAAAATCTGCTATTTTAGTATCCATACATTTGACCCTTGCTTTTTCGGGTATTCTTTGAAGTCCAAACTTAAACCACTAATACAACATCGTCAAACTGTATATTTATGAAACTACCACAAAAGAAGGGTAATAATTTATCGTTTATGTGTTACGTCGCTGCAACACATGCTTTTTATTGCAACCACAAATGACTGCACCACTTTCCAAAGTATACGATAAAATATTTAGTGACGTTTTGTTCCTGCGAGATAACTTGGAGTTAGGCTCCGCGCAGATGGGCCACCGACCACAGCCACCAGTGGCTGTATACATAACTTTTAATATACGTCGCCGCATACGTGAAGCGAGTGGCGGCCACTCGCGTCTCAGTGTTCGATACACGTCATCGGTGGTGGCCCCTCGCCATTTTGACAAAAAATTCTCAATGGATCTAGCAGATGAGTGTCAATTGTAGCGGCCACTGACCAGCTTCTTTTAAGCCGGGTACAGACTGCTGTAACGTAACATGCAATGTAACACGCAATGAAAGAATTTGCCGTCCACATTGTCGCAATGTATCATGCAATGTAACAAAATTCCCATAGTGTGGAAGCCTTGCGCGCACGAACCTTGCACACTATGCGCACGAACAGAGCATTTCAACTCGTGCGCACCGTAGAGCTAAACTTTAATTAACAAGTAAGTTCAATTAAGTTTATTTACATTTAATTGGTCGTTCTGATCCATTATCTTCGCGTGTTCGCGGCAGACTGAGCTATGTTCGCCGCGCGCATGCCGGTTCAAGATGCGAGCACGTACATGCTCATTTCGAGCGCGCGCTGCGTCCACACTTATGAAATGCTCGTTTTATGTTACATTGCATGTTACGTTACAGCAGTCTGTACCCGGCTTTACGCGAGTCCAAAGCGCGTGGCATGCAACAGCCACCGGTAGCGGTGGTCTGTGGCCCATCCGCGCGGAGCCAAATTTGTACGAAAAGATGAAATATTTACTAAGGGTAATAAAATAATATTCTACATACTTACACTTAAAAGTATGTATAGATATCAACCCCATGTGTTGGTTTTCATTACCTTCATTGCCAAGACACACCTAGCCTTCACTGTGATCAGTCTGGTGAGTCTGCCAGACTGGCAGCGGGTCCAGGCCACCTACCTGTCTGTATGTTTATATGTTTTTAAGTATTTCTATCCGTTATCCTAGTCACCATAGCACAAGCTCACGCTTAGTTTGGGGATAGGTAATTGGTGTGTTTGTTGAAACAATTTATTTATTATTATTATTACCTACCATCTTAACGCTGCTATTCTGGGCGACCTGGGTAGTGGTTGGGACCTGGCTGATTCGGCTCGAACGTACATTTACTAACGCACTGCCGCTAAGTGTGTACTCTTTATACATCTCAGTTCATTCTCCATCAAAAAATATAAAACGCCTCTGAAACATGAGCTGAAAATCAGAAACGATATAGGTACGTACCTACTTGTTCCTTCCATTGCGGTATCAGCCCTGTCGCTATATGCTAATTCAGAACTTGCTTGTTTCAATAACGGTGGAAATTTTGCTCGATTGTAAGGTCACGCGCTGAATATACACATTCGCAGTTACAATTGAATTGTAGACTAGGAATACCTTGTTATATTTAAGGCAAAGATTTCATTTGATTTAAATTGTGTTTGACATAGATATTATACGATATGTCACGTTATATTTAAACTATTGTAAATTGGTTTTAAGGTGTGGATAAGTGTTGTGATCATTATTGTGGAATAAATGGGTCCTTTGTTACCTTTGAAATTGGATATTTGTATGAATAAAAGTACAAATATATTTTTCATACCAATAAAAATAGAAGTTGGAAAAATACGTAAACGTTGAAGTCACAAACAGGATAAATAAGGAAAAAACTCAAATTTCATAGATAACGGCCATTATTACAAACAAATAATTAATTCATTTAAGAAATAAATAAACATGAAAGAACTGTTCATTTCAAATAAATTAGCCTTATTTACGAAAAAAAGGATGTTTGTAAACTTCGCTACTTTCATTAAATAAATATAAACGAGAGTTCTTTTCAGAAAATAACTCAAAATAACTGAGTAAACATGCTGTTAGAAACAAACCTTGAAAAAATGTCTTTTACTTAAAGAAGATTACGCCTTTAGTCAGTACATATCAACAAGGCCACTCTTTGGAAAATAACCTAATAAAAATAAATTAACATTTTATTCATTTCCAAGCTCTTTTAATAAAACTCGTAAAGAGCAAAATAAAAAAAAGTAACTATTTTTAAGCTTTGCCTTTCAGTCGCTAGCTAGCTCTAACACTTGATTTCGGAAACAACGTAACATTAAAAAAATCCCCATTACAAAAAATACTTCGTCGCCCTGCCTAAAATAAAAATCACAATACATAAAGAACTAAACACGACGAAGTAGCATCAAGTATAGAAGTACCTACTTTACACCAGCCATTTTTCTCTTAAAAGTGATGACCGGCCTGAAATGTATTTAATTTTTCGCCAGCACACTAAACTTCACTATGCAAGCGAAATGAGTTTGCACAGAGAACCTAAACTTGTTTAAAACTTGCAGCTTGCTGCTTTTTATTAGCCAGACTTTTTAAAGGTTTGGGCTTTTAAAGATATAAAATGTATCTTGCAGTTTAAAGTTTTCGATGAAGGTTTTTGTTCTTTTTATTAAGGGGTTCCGTACTTTAAAGAAATAATTAGAACCCTTTTTGTCATAAAGTAGTTTCCCCTGTCTTTCGATTAAAAAGCTTGTAGCCAAGGCAATTTTATTTGCCATCTAGGTAGTTAATAATTTATTTTCAAAATATATAGTAAGTAATAACATGTAGTCATCATCATATCATAATCATTTATTTGCCTTTGAATATGGTACATCTCAGATCATACTATCAGCCTATTGCAGTCCACTGCTGGACATAGGCCTCTCGAAGGCGGCGCCAACTTTCACGGTCCTCTGCTTCTCTCATCCAGACACTTCCTCAGGTCATCACGTAACATAATATAACACGTAGTACTAGTACTTGTTACTTATTCTGTGCCATAACATAGCTGATGTAATTAAGGAAAGGTACTTCAAATAACTCCTACAATTAATTTTCATCAAGAAATTTTGCGTGGGCGCCTAAAAGATCCGTGCTTACTTTTATTACACTCGAGTTTTAGGTTACTTAGTCGAATCCATCGCAAAACATTGTTGTTTCTATTATAAGCACATCATTCAAAGGCACGTCTCATTGTGTAAATAATCTTTGTTTCAAGCATGTTACATGTGAAATTCAAAGCCGCACGTAAAAAACATAACATTTCATAATTGCCTTTCTTTAGTCAAATAATTCTGTGTGAAAACTTTAATTATTAAGCATGTGTTTTTAGAGACTTGCAATAAAGAATCTGAATCTGAGATCCGTACCTCAAAGGGAAAAAAAATACTGTCCGTCTATACAGACAACAAGACATCTTTTTTCAGAAACACGTGAAGGTGTCAAGTTGATATTATCATGAAATATTTATGACCGGTCCCTTGAATGTGTAAAAAAATCAAGCTAAAAAGTTGGCGATTTCAGGAGATACCCGTAATTACTGAAATCAAAACCAATAGGGTACTTCCTATAAACTTCTAATCATAAAATTTGGTAAGAATAAATCTCTTACAGCACAAGGGGACAGTAAAATTCCGAAAACCATAAGTTTCTAATAATATTCTAGAAAAAACCTTTGTTTGTTCGGAACCTTCAATGCGCTTGTCCAACTTACACTTGGCCGATTTTATTTTGTTATAGTGTTAAATTAATCTGGATGACTAATTTGTTGTTACACATTTTTTTAGATCAAAGACAAAGTGATTTTCTTGTACTATAGTATTGTATTGTAGTAACGCGCATGTCTCAGACCGGAATGGCTTCGTAGTATTTATAAAAGTTCTGACAAGTTCGAAGAAAAGCGTCAATGAGAGCTTGATGCAAAATTTCAGTTACGGAACACATGGCCTACACTACCACGACACCTATAAATGGGCAATTCTGATGGGCAGCTTTTTGTATTTACCGTGTTACCTTACGTTTATAATGAAATTTCGTTTTGCTAGCCACTTTAGAGCCCACAACAAAACCAAGTGATACAGATGTCGCCGCTGTCGAGTATACAAATTTACGAATGTCTTTGACTTGTATAAAAAAGATTGGCATATATCGACCCAATAGATAGAGACACCGTACTAAGTGAGAACAATAGATAGAGACACCGTACTAAGTGAGAATCATAAAATATAAATAAATTTCATGATTCTCACTTAGTACGGTGTCTCTATATCACTTTATTAGCGGGCTTTTGTATGATTTTATGGTAATTTGAAAAGCAGGATTTTTTTTTATTAATTAATATATTAATTTATTTCCAGAATGTACAAATAATTAATAACTAAACGTCTTTAGGGATGCAAAAACAAAACGAACTACGTGAACTTTGACGTGTCAGTCAAACATGAAGTAAATGTTTTATATCAAACGTAAATTTTGACCGGAACATACATTGTTTAAATGTCAGTCCGATATAATGCACCAAATAAATTGTCGTTCGATGTCAGTTATATTATTTTTTCCTCTATAGAGTTTTAGGCTTTTCACCAAAGACTAAAACATGCCAGTGTTTGGGGCTGAGCATCAAAGAACTTTACCGTTCTTCTTTGAAGCAATATTAGACTCACACAGTAAAACCTTTACCAAATAGGTCTGCCTTGATGATTTTCAAATCTCATTTGTAATGTAGCTTGAGCCTATTTGAATAAAATATTCATATTCTTGTTACATAACCTGCGTTTTTTGTGAATAGTTAAGGACGGTTCGATCGCAGACTACGGCGAACATGTCAAAACAGAATGAATTATTGTAATTTGATTTATGTTTCGAATCGTACGACTGTTATTTATGAATGTATTTAATACCGACGACGATTGTTAATAGAATAAACTGAAATATATCAAGGAATCATTAATCAGAACCGTCGTTAAGGTGTATCTTATCAAAATTAAGTTTGAATTAACAAGGCCATGAATATTATATCAGTTACATAAAATAGGTAAACGCAGAAGCGTTTTTTTTTAGATGTATTTCCGTAGTTATCATGTTAAAAATAATAATTCTAGTTAAATGCACAGATACACACATTTCTTAAAGCCAGTGTTGGCCAAGGATAGAGAGTGTGCCCTGTAATGGTGTTACAACATCACATACTTAGATTGATTTGATTCCAAATTAAGTAGCTTAAGCAATTGTGTTATGGAAATAACAGTGGTCCCACAACACCCATATCAGAGACAATATAAAAAATAGAGATAATAAAGGAAACACACACCCGACATAGTCAAAAAAATGCTTCAAACTTTTGATGTCAATAAAGAGGCCGGCTGTGACGGCATACCAACAGTTTTTCTCCGTCGTTGTGCTGATGTTCTGGCATACCCTGTATACACGCTGTTTAACTTGTGTCTAAAATGCGGTGTTTGTCCGGTTGTATGGAAAAAGGCAAACATTGTCCCTATTCACAAGAAAGCTTCAAAAATCCAAATTAGTAATTATCGGCCCATCTCTATTTTGTATACCTTAAGTAAGATGCTAGAGAAAACTGTATACAATAGTATCTATTCGACTGTGACAAATGGTATATCAGAGCATCAGCATGGCTTTCTTAGAAGTGAATTAACCACATCTAATTTAGCTGAAGTTAGCAATTATGTACTGAGTGAAATGCAGAATGGTGGGCAGGTTGACGTGATCTACACCGATTTTGAAAAAGCCTTCGATCGGGTGGATCACGTCATCCTTTAGCTTTATGAACTTGGAATTCGGGGAGACTTATTGCGGTGGATCAAAATCCACCTTACGAACCGTTCCCAAGCAGTTGTGATGGGTGGTTTCAAGTCTGATTATATCACAGTTCCATCAGGTGTCCCGCAGGGATCGCATCTAGGCCCTTTGGTCTACTGTGCTTATATCTATGACATACGTAAATGCTTCCATCACTCGGGTCACTTACTATATGCAAACGACAAAAAAATATTCATGAAAGTAACATCGCATGCAGACTGTTTGCTTGTACAAAGTGACTTGGATAGACTTCAAGACTATTATACTAGGAATCGCATCTCACTTAGTATTGGTAAATGTCAATGTATCACTTTTAGCCGTAAACCACAAGCGTTAATATTTCCATACAACTTTAATTGCAGACCAATTGAGAGAGTCTCTTCTGTTAAGGACTTAGGTATTACTCTTGACTCAAAGATGTTGTTTTCAATGCACATTGACCATATTGTTAACAAGGCCTATCGAAATCTTGGATTTATAATACGAACATGTAAACCATTCAGAAATACACAAACCTTTAAGCCTTTATATTATGCATACTGCCGCAGTATCCTAGAATATGGTAGTCCGATTGGTCACCTCAATATGCTAAGTACATAAACAGTTTAGAAAAAATACAAAAAATATTTATTAAACACATGAACTTTAAGATGCATAGACGTCGGGAAGGCTATTTAGAAGACTGCCGTCACTATAATCTTCTATCTCTTGAAGCTAGACGTGAGATACTTGATATATGTTTTTTATTTGACATATAACTTAGGCGTAATAACTTAGAAACACCAAACCTATTGTCACAACTAAATTTCTGCACCCCTAAATATCATACCAGACACACTCCGTTTTTATATCGTACGAGCCGCACTAAATATTCTGCAAATGCTGTCATGACTCGTTTGCCCTTAACATATAATAATAAATATAAACATATCGATATCTTTAACTTGAGCAAAGGCGCATTGAAAAGGCAGTTGGAACTTGAATTAAGAAACATAAAGAAATAAGTATATTTTAAATGACATTTGATTGTAAGTAATGTCAAATTTAAGTTACTTTGTACCTTCCTACCAAAGTACCTTTTGTCTTTATTACGGGGACGAACAAATGCATCTATAACTAAATTTAACTGGTTATTGTCTGTTTGCTGCGAGGTGGCCGAGGGTGTTGGTACCTGCTTTGATGATGCTTGATAGTTTTATTCCTATAGTTATGTACTTATCTTCTCACCTCAAACATGTAGTTGACATCTTCGGTCATCATCTGTTTTTCATGCAATCCTCTAGGCTAACCAGTTCTTACGGAAGGAGCTAGGCTAGTTACTACCATACTTTTTCTATGTACGAATACTTACTTACCAAGCTATGAAACTCTGTTATTCGCTTAAGCGACATCATACTTATTAAGTACACAAGAAATGTAGAATGTAAAAAAGCTGTTGAGTTTCTCAATAAATAAATAAATGAAATATAGAAGTCTATTCGTCCCGTCCGGGAATCGAACCCTACCTCGAGAGATAGCGACACCTTGAAATCTGTGTGCAAGCCACTCGGTCACAAAGGTCGTAAAATTGGTCGTGTGTTGCACCCGCACTTGGCAATATCTTCGCGTTCTTGCTAATCTGATGAGATTTACCGCCGTAGTTGACCTATAAGATAGATTATAAAATGCACGATTTTACTGCCACTTTCTGTATCAAGTTCATATTGCAATTATAATCTACTATTGGGTTCCCGCGACTTCGCCCTCAAGAGTTGGAATTTCCATATAAACTTTCATCCCCTATTTCAACCCCTTAATGATTTAATATCACCACAAAATGTAGCCTGTGTCTTTTCCAGGGTCTCGAACTGTCTCCACACTAAATTTCATCTCAATCGGTTCAGAGGTTTAAGCGTCAAGAGGTAACAGACAGACATACACACTTTCGCATTTATAATATTAGTATAAATTGCCTAATTGATAAGTACCTTAAATGCCCAACAATAGCTATAAAGAGACCTGTGAAAATAACGCAATTGAATTTCTACTGATATTCGTATAGTTAAGCGTCAAAAATATGGTGTAGATAGAGTTGAACCTAAGTTTAAATCTAAGATTAAGGTGGATATAATGCACAGTAGCTCAGTTTGTAAGAGCATTCGCCCGGTCAGCCAAAGATCGTGGGTTCTATCCTGCCCGTGTGCAAATTTTTGGTTTCTTATTTGAACTATGTATTCCTACTATTTCTTCTTCTATTGTGTTGGTAAGTTATTATTATTACAACAAAAGGAGAGGATAACGTGAATTTCCCTTTTAATGTTTTATGAGGTAATTATATATTACGGCGACATGATACAAGATCGTCATAATAAATAGAGATACAGTAGGTTTAAATCTTCAGTAAAACAAAAGAGATTGCAAATAAAAATAAAGATTTTATTTTTTATGACTTACTGACAAGAATGTTTTTCCTATACCCAGAGTTTGTCTGAACGAGATCGCTCTTAGCGATACGACAACTTACACAGTAAGTTTTCTAGTGTAAATGGCTTTTTTGTTTTTTATTAGGTGTCAATAAAGAAAAATAACGGTGACAAAACACATATTTTTTTGATGACGAATTTACAATGTGAATAATACCCCCTATCTAAACATCACATATGTTAACCGAAATCGGTGATGAAATTTCAAAACTATGCAATACCATAGACACAGAAAAACATTGTTTAAAAGGCTATTATAATTGGGTTGAAATTTTTAATTCATAGAATGTTGTTTACCTGCTTACAACATGCTACTGAAAATTATACTCCAATGAAAAATAAGCCTGCTCAATTCATTTCTCTATTGTTATCATGCTTCATTTAATATACAAGCGCTTCCGAGAGCGAATCAGTCCTTTTTGTTGCCCAAACAATCTACCTTTTGTAAATAAGGCAGAAAGAATAACAAGATGGCGCCTTATAGGCAGAGGCTCCGCTCAAATTATGTTCAGTGAGCCCCGCATAAACTTACTCAAATCTGTCAAAATATCTCAAATGATATGGTACTCTATGTAATCAACATAAGGTTGAAATATTATTGGCGGAAATTTGGCAGATCTGGGTAGGTTGATGTGCGGCCGCACGACGTCAGGCTACTCTGCTTTGACTTTGAGACCACCTCTTTTACCTACGAAATAAAAGCTTCTTTCGCCTTCTAAATGGGCAAGCTAATGTGCTGCCGACTTTACATTGACGCCAATCTTGGAATAACCCCCTAAACTCAAATATACGTATACTCAAAACGTTTCGGAAGGCATGAGGAAAATATAGTAATCAACACTGTTTAGGGATATTTTGGATATAATAATACTATGTTTTGTATATCCCTAGGCAGTGTTGATGTGTGCATACAGAGGCACAGTTAATCATGTATTTGGCTATGATTGTCTATGGAAGGAAAGTTTCTCTGCTTCTTCAGTCTATGCAAACTAAGTCAAGTTTCTTATATGACTTCTTTGTTATAAGTTGTTATCTCAATCGAGTTCAGAACAAAATATAACCCATTCTTGACCTCATCTTCGTTTACTCTCAGGTGAGATAGCGGTCAAATGTATGCCTATTAATAAAAAAAAGTTACAAATAAAAAAATTTTTTCCTCAAATTCCAAACCTTTCTTTGCGTAATATTAAATTACAACCTTAAGATTCGTAATAAAATTAACAAGCCCTTACTAACAATCCCGATTAACAAGTAAATACACATCGCTTGTAATTCGATAATGCAAATGTTAACCTGATAATGTAATTTGTTCATCAGCTACGTAATCCCGTCAAACTGATATTTGTAAATTCAGCTCATTGAATCGCAATGAGTCGAGCTGCTCTGTACCCCTTTGAATTCTCATAATAATGTTTTTGTTCCACAAAATACAACGTGAAATATTCTGCACAGTTGAACAGTTTTTATAAATATTCATTAGATCGTTTTGATTTAATTTACATAGAATAGAATTTTGACGTTCAAAACACAGGTAAACATAACAGTTTCAGCCTTCTAAAAAGCGTGGTCGTCTAAAAACGAACGATATTACAGTTGGGCGCATTATGTCCAATTCGCAAAATGTCTAACTCTCACAATGTCCAAATTTTAAATTGTCTAATTCGCACGTTTTCCAAATCTCAACTAAGGTTTAGAAGCATAAAGTTTCATGATATACAGTGCGCTAGCAGAAAGGCAGACGGATTAAGCAATAAGGTTGGCACGTTTCGGGTACGGAACCCTACGAAAGTAAATTCACACAAACTGACCAAGTGCAAGCCGTCACGTCTTGTTCCTACCTCCGAGACCCACGTAGTGGCTTCAACACGCCATAACTCCGCTAATTGTTGTTTCATTTGTCTAACTGCCCACCCGAGTCGCTCGCTCTCATTGTTAGCCCATAAACGCTTCAACATACCTGTTTAATGGATTATAACTTAAAACTTAACTATGAGATAGGTGAGTGGTCCTGTGATAGAGCCCTGAGGGACTCCATGTTGTTTAAATGTTTATAGCGAAAATTACAAAAATAGAATACAAAATCACTCTATTTGTATGAAACCAATAATTTTCAGAATCCGTTTTTGAAATTGACTCCGATTAGAAATTAATTTGATTCAAAATAATTAAATTTTGGCAGATCCTATTTAATTACACGATGTACACGAGGCAACACGTCAGTTTGAACTTGAGACCGCCTCTATTTTCTATGTAGTAAGAGCTGTTTTCGTAGTTCAAATGGGAAACCTGATGTGCGTTGAAAACAGCAAACCCTCACGTTGCAGTTTATTATTTTCATTCAAATATGGATCATTTACATATTGCTCATGTAACCCCCTTGGTGAGTCATACGCGCGTTACATCAGTCCTCTGAGAAACAAGCTTTTAAACAACTTTGCTGTATTGTTTGCTCGCCTCGTGCCAGCCTGCCGGCCAGAGGAAACTTCCATCTGCGACTCCATTTACATTCCACATAGGAATTACTGGATTGGCAACCATTTGAAGTACAAGCATTTCAGGAAAACAAGCGCTAGCAGTATTTACGTATTTGGACATTTGCAACTAAATTGGTTTTTACCGTCTTGGTGTAGTGGTTCGCGCTCCGGACTTTAAAACTAGAGGTGGCGGTTTCATCCCGCTAAGAGGCAAATATTTGTGTAATGTGAGTTTGTAAGTCATGGATGTTTATAAACGTATTAAAGTATGTCTGTTTGTTATCCTACTCGCCATAGCACCAGCTCACGCTTAGCTCGGGGCTAGATAATTGGTGTGTTTGTTGAAACAATTAATTTTATTTATTATACACCAAATTTATTAAATTATTAATTCAGAATCTGGCGTGTCATCATTATTTTCATCAATAATAATATACTAAAGGTAAAATTATGTATGTGTGATTTTGCTAAGCCCCAGTGAAGTCAGCTTACAAAAAAATTCACAAACATTCACAAATTATGACAGATCGCTTCAATAAGAATACTTTTAGAGCTGCTAGAAAATTTTCAGCTCCCAAAACCTATTTAAAAGAAACACTACCATCACGTACAACTAACCTAACCAATCTTTCGCTAAAAGCCCTGAGGAATGTAATCTAATCAACCGTAACCCTTCAGCCGAGGCACGTCACGTTCCCAGCCGTCTCAACACGTGCGAATTACACACTTAAGACTTTGCTGATTAGCACTTACGTCCACTCGACCAGATGAAATAGATTTAATCCATCCTAAACCAACAGCGGCGTCGTCCAGAAACATAACCTCTTCATACAAAGTGTGGCAGTATCAGAACGATGTCACGTCTTCGCGAATGGTCGACAGACCCACGGGACGAGCTAAACTGCCCACATACTAGCTCACGTGCGCACTTAGGCTTGCCGGATCGCCCTGGGTCTGTCTTCACAAATATTTACAAGTGCCGGCTCTATTCACTTGAAATTCCGAATGGATTCCTCCGGGCTAGATTGCGGTCACGAGCAGAGCTATTCGGGGAAATAAAATTGCCTCTAGAAAAAACCTTTCAGACACAGTTTTTAGAGCGTACTTAGCAAAATAAATACGAATTGCTATTCGTTTGGATACTTCAATTCTATGTACAAAGGCTTTACAGCTGTATTTCTATATCTTTTCTATTATTCAACTTGCGTTTTGAATTTTTTAAATTCATTTTGATGGAAAGTTTACTTTACATTTAAATAAAATAGCGTTGTATTTTTGTTTAGAGTATGGCTTATTAGTGATTGTGATGTATTTTTCTGCCTGTCTGTTTTTTTTTTAATTTCATTGTTAATTAATAATAGTTACATTAAAAAAAAAATTGCACACGGGCAGGATTTGAACCCAAAACCTTTTGCTAAAGCTATTGATGGTTAAATATTTGCATTTGCCGTCTGATACTTTGTACCTAACATTTTCCAACAATTCCTATTGTATTGATGAAATGAGACATTGGTTCGTTGGCGCAGCAAGCATTTACAAAAAAATGTCGAGTGACTAACCTTCTTTGTAGACCAGTTGTGAGAGCAATCGCCCGGATAGCGAGGGATCATGGGTTCGAGACCCAAAGACGGTCGATTAATTTTTGTATGCAAAACTTACTTTCTTTAAAAGTCACGATACCTGTTCTTAGTGAAGCTATGTGTGAAGGTCCCAGGTTCTAATCCCGGGTCGGGGTGAAAGCGTTGACTATTTCAGTCTAGAAATTACTGAAACAGAGCTCCGGGGTAAGGAAGTTGGTGGTTTTAACATCCCCGTTTCTCGGAAAGCACGTTATAAGCCGTTGGTCCTGCGCGTGATCTCTTTCCGGTCATATCGGACTTCCGTCTTACTGAACTATGAGAGTGAAGGAACAAAGAGTGCAACAAATCTCGCTTTAGATCGGCCGCTGTAGTCAAAATTCGGCTAGAAGGACATAAGTTATTACGTGTGAAGTAAGATAAATAAAAAGTTGCGCCAGTTGTTATGTACTTGGTCTGAAAAATCAAGCAGAATCCAGGCCCAGAATAAAGGCTGTTCCACAAAGTTATAATTGAAGTGGTGAATTAAAACTCGGTCTAGCCGTGTGATGCGAGTGATTGCTCCACAACTTCACTGTTGACTTCACAAGAGCTTGGCACAACTTGAACTTGGTTTTTGTTGGAGTTGGTCGTTTTTGAACGTATTTTATGTGATTATTGTAGGGTTGAATTGATTTTCGTCATCAACTACAGGCTTTCAGGGTTCTGTACCCAAAGGGCAAAAACGAGTCCACATTACTAAGACTCTACTGTCCGTCTGTCTGTCATCAGGTAGTATCTCATAAACCATGATATGTAGATAGCAATTACTGATGATGTATTAAGGTTGCTGTTTTAACATCAATAATACTAAAAACAGAATAAAATAAATATATAAGTCAAGCTCCCATGCAACAAACGTGTCATTTTTGCCGTTTTTAAACTAAATTAGAAGGTTATAATATAGTGTCAAAAGTTCTATAGGTACGGAACCAAGCCATCCCGTTTTTCATATTGTTTTCCTACTTACATATTAAATGTACAAAGACTTCCTATTATTAAGGATAGAAATCAAACCTCTCGGTCGTAAGTAATAGAAGCATTTACCATTTAAAAATGGACAGGCAAACCTGGATACAGGAAAATAAATAAATAAAACTTAATAATACATAGAAGTACGAAAGATTCAAGGAAATATATTTTTCTTTGATATTTTTACGCACGTGTACCTGATAAGATTACACCTTGTTACAAAGCTGCCAGTAAATACAAAATCAAATGTTAATTCACCATTATACTTTTGCTTTCTCATTAAACAACAATCACGATCACTAATATAAATTTTCCGCCTTCTGCCTTTTGTAAAATGAAACTGAAATTAAACGTCAAACGAATATGAACGGCGGAGGTCAGAATGCCCTCAGGGAAATACGATCCATTGACAACGAATTTAATCAGAAACAGCCATAAAGAATCGTCGCAGTTCGTAGTAGGTAAATTTAATTTAAAATACGGGATATTGGCTTATTACGATCGGAAATCTTCATAGTCGCATAACTACATCATGACTGAGGGTCGTGATCATTATTTGGAATCAACCACACACAACAACTTTCTTGGCAATGTTTGCCTTCTCCATTTCACACACTATCCAACGAGAGTACAGGTTTTCTCATGATGTTTTTCTTCATCGTTTTTAGTTATTAGGCAGCGCTATCTTCGAGAAGACTGTACTCATGTTTTTGTACAAACTCAGTGGTACAGGCGGCGATTGAGCTCACAACCTCAAATATAGTATCAAAATTTTAAATGGAAGTTTAACTGGCATAAACACACAAGTACTCAGTGAACTGTGAGAATTAGATTATCTTTTCCTCAAATCGTCAAACTTTATCATTTTGAATTACGAATTCTGTTTAGAGTTAAATCCGAGTTTACAACTTTTAGGAGCGTCGAGCGGGCTGGTGTCCTTCAGATAAGGATAGACGTTTATGTCGTCGACTGGACTATCGGTCTCAGTTTGCGTCACCCCGCGGCTAAATATAGCCTGTTCCTTCCGGCTTTGCGTCCTTCAAAGCCGTTGTCTACAAATTCGGGCAAACAAACGATTGTCCGTACCGCTCAGTCACTATTCACAGCTGGAGTTTGTTTAAGGTCTTCAAACAACTCCAGTGACCTTTGTCTAGCTCACGGTCGACTGCTATAAATATCAACATCACAATCCCTTGCTGTCCGATTTCCTTTGAGTTGTTTTATGTTTGTGCTGAATAATATTAAGGGATCTTTAAGCAAATTTGCTCCAACGATGCCCAGCGGGCGACTGAAGCAGAGCGCGCATCAATTTGTTGTTTAAGGAGGTTTCGAATTAAAAAAAAACAAAATTAAAAAAAATGTCTCAGAACTATTTAGATATTTAGTCATTTTCCGTTTATCAGTGTAGTTTTTATTTATTTATAGTGTTAATATTCTGTAAGTAAAACTTGAAAAAAGGTCACAAACTGACCTATCTTTGCATGTTGTTATGAGTGAGAGAACTACCTAATAATGATCGTGCTTTGATTCTAGAAATAATCAAGAACAGTTTATGAATATGGACATTTTTTTTCTGGATTAAAACAACGGCTATTTCATGCCCTAAGTAAGACTCATACAGAAACCGGTCTATTCTAAACAAATTGGTCTTAAGCTCAAACTGTCTGTGCTACGATTCCCCACTTATTTACGGAAATAGGTTACCATAACTCCTAGAACTCTTTCTTTAGCTTATTTTCCCTTTGTCATAATGTTAAATCATCGCACAATAGGTGGCGGCGATGCTTCGGCACACAATGCCTCGTAACTCCACAAAAATGGGTCACTCGCGGTCTTACTACAAGCGTGTCAAATTCCCACTGAAAGAATCGGATCGCGATTCATGGCGGCTTGTCACGAACGGACTGCACACCGTGATCGAGCGACTGCATTCATCATCTTGTAAACGCTTCGATGGTTGCGAGCATTTCTTTTTTGTCGCCGCAAATTGGATTACATGGATTGTTAACAAGTTTCGGTTTTACACTGGATATGACAGAACCAAGTAACTGAAGAACTAAGAGAAGAAGTTGTTCTTACCCGACTGCGGAAAGGGGGTTATGTTTTTCGAGAGTATGTATGTAATGTATGTATGTGTCGCAGGGATATTATAAAATCCGTGTTATTATAATTTCAGAGACATTATAATTACACAGATTTATTGTCAATCGTTTTCATTACTTACAATTTAACTGACTAGTTTCAGTGCCATTATAATTTCACTGGACCGATAGTGACATTGTAAGGCAGTGAAATTTTAACAATAACACTGGTTTAAGAAAGCCGTTAGATTATCAAAGCGATCACTGATAGGTCTATTTTCTTTACCAACTGAACTACAAGTATTGAACACTTTCAAATGCTTTTTTTTTACATAAGAGGTGTCGTTGTATGAGTCAAAATTGTGAGAGTGACATGGGCTATATACATTAAAAAATGACGCCCACAAATGGAAATAACGGGGAAGAGGGATTGATTTTTCTTTACCATAGCAATATGTGTATCAAATGAAAGCCAGTAAAAAGACCATTTCAAAAATATAATATTGTTTGCAGTCGTCTGTTTTGTTTTTTTAATAATTGTGTTTGTTAAAGTAACTTTTTCGAAATACTATTTACCTCGTTGCCTTATTTTGGTTAAATTTTTTTTTCCTAAAGACAAACCTTTTTAATTTTGTAGTGAGAATTTCAAATCAAATTGAATCGCGCTTACAAAAATTAATCGACTGTGTCATCCGGTGGGACTCGAACCCACGTCCCTTCGCTATCCGGGCGAGTGCTCTTACCAACTGAGCTATGGAGGACGTTAGTCAGCCGAAGAATTTTTGTAAGTGCTTGCTACGCCAGTGAGCCGGTGTAAGCGAAATTCAATTTGACTTCGTAAAAACTTGCAAAATAATTCTTTAAGTTATAAAAATAATTATAAGAATTTCAGTTGAAAAAAATATGCCATACCGTAGGGCATGTTAATAATCTGTACTCAAAGCACTATCCTTCATTTACTGAACTTACGTTGCTTTGGTTTTGAGTAAAATGCTCGTCTCAAGTATCAAAATACATAGCTAATGCCTCGTAAAGTGTCTGAACCCATCGGCCAAGTTGACGGGCGTGAGTGATAAAACCGCGATCCGTTGGCGTGCGGAACGCGATACCAAACCTTAATGAACCACAATCGCGCACGAGGTTTTCGCTTTCACAATAAAGCGGTTTCTTATAAAACTCATGCACGCTTCGTAAGGTGGGAGTTTTACAACCCTTCTAAAATTCGGGTTAGGGTATAACTGTTTTGGTAAATAAAATGTACTTTTTACGCATGTATTTGACCGTAGTCGCACTGATCACACAATATTAGTGCGAGGTGTCGACACGATCTAGGACGGTTGATATCTGCCTAGTAAAAACCTACTCACTCTTGCCCTAATGAGACCAAGGTAATCTTGAGAGAAGATATTAGCAAACAACAAGTTCCACCTAGCCGGTCGCATCAGAAAGTGTCGCTTCACCAAAAAGAAATGAATTAGTCTAAAATATTTTTTCCATTTAAAACTGGCGCAAATCTTTGTATTACATTTTTTATACACATGATTGTAATGATTTTGTGTCATCAAAAGCTAACATACAACGGTATGTTATCTGTAAACCTTTGTACAATTCAAATCGAAAAATACTAGGTTCCTAGATGCTCCTTCAGTAAGTATGTGACATAATCTCACATCGAGGTATTTCAAGTTGAATGAATTTATATTTGAATCCTTATTACAAAAAATTGACCAGGTTTAAACTAGGTCTAAAATTATTAGCCGATAACAGAGGAATGAATGACACATTCGTGACATAACCTAATAGAGAAACGCTTTTCTAATTCGCTAGCTAATATCTTAGTCCAGGCATAATCCCGGTACTAAGTTTTTGTAATAACAGGGTTATTGTCCAACCACTCCGCTTAACCCTGCTTCAAGATAAATGTTTAAAAAAAACTTCTCTCCGCTTTGTTATAATCCGGGCATTGTTTAATATTTTGTAAGATAGTGTGTTTGTATGGTTTTTCGCCAAAGCCACAAGTTCCACATCATTTATTACAGTATCTCACAAGGCGTCTTGCGATCGGCCAGCGATAAGCGATACACTGGCATGTGGCTAGCAGTATCGCCGTAATGAGCGAGATCGCCGATACTATTGCGATATCGGCTATTGGCGTTTCTACCGACGATTACGCTTTGTAGATATTGGGTTTTTGGAAAAGCTCTAGCAATTCAAGCAGCGGAAAACGACTTATGATCGATAGATGGGATTTTTTAACTAAAAAGTTCGGTACGTGCGTTTTAAATTCAGCGGGTCTCATAAAGCAGAACACAAAAATTTCCGCCATTTGGACCAAACAGGGTTTTCATTACATTAATATTACATTTCAATATCTATATGCATCCATAATATCTATAACGTGAGTAAGTATATCTTTGGAAGTAGTAGCTTGGTCGGCAGAGGACAAAATTTAAGAACTTGCGGTAAGTTTGACTCTCATATCTTTGACCGATTAGATGTTTATAGGTACTTACACAATCACTACTTATGAAATGTCAATTACCTACTCCGTACTCTAATTCGTTACGAGTTATTTTTCATTCTAGATAATTTATATTCTGTAATTTGTAAATATCAAGGTCTCACTAGTGACCTTATTAAACTTTCTGAACCTAAACAAAATAACAAGCTTGTTATAAATGTGTTCTCTGAAACGATTCAATATAAATGGAATGGAATATTTGAAGAAGTGTGTATGCTATGATTTTAATTTATCGGACCTAATATCGATTGCTGCATCTCGTAGTCATTGATTGAACACAGATTAAAATTTATTGTTAGGTTTTGTTTGTATAAGCAGAGTATTTATGGCACACTTAGTATGCGAATAAATGAATATGAATATTGTTAAGGTCTTTTTTTTGATAATGATTAACAAAGTTTGTTAAGTGTCTGGTTTTTTACCTACAGGTGCCTAATAATGATCTTTAGGATAGGAAAAGATGTATACTTATAAATCTTATTTACATCAATTTCTACGCGGTTAGGTATTTTTATTGACCTTTTTTCAAGACACTATATCGGTTTGTTGATATTTCCAATATATTGTACGAGTTTTTTGAACTTATAGATAGATATTTGACATTTTTCATATTGGACTTTTATTTACATTATATTCTACATTAATGTTTTGATTGTTCCTTTTCCTTTCTGACTTGTGACTTTCAGTTGATATTTTGTGGCGTTATACTTTACAATTTTGTACATTTTTGATAGTCAAAAATTCAGTATCGCGATGAGAACTATAAATCAATGGTAAGGACATCGTTTCGTCAGGTCAAATCTTAGATCGTCGTTGAAATTAGTTCTACTCTTAGATTATTCTAAGGGTCAGATAGACCTTATTAAGTACTGTTTATTCTCACGCGTAACTGTTTCGTGCGTGCGTTCGAGGCTGTTTATCGCGGCGGCGACCGCGGACGGTGTAATCGAGCCTTTATTAGCCCCTGGCACGACACGTCCATAGTAAAATGAAAATGTTTAGAAGAACCTTAACTGATGGTTAAAAACTCGCAAAATTATTCCTTCATTAAAAATATTCACTTTGTGGTACTCTTATGTTGGGCATTTTTTATAATGACCGGGCATTATGTATAATGCTCAATTGATCACTTGGTCCATAACAGATACATTCCCTAACTTATGATGAACTTACGCCAGATCAATGCCGTAGTAAGCACTTACAAAAATTCTTCGAGTGACTAAGGTCCTCTGTAGTTCAGTTGGAAAAGCAATCGCCCGGATAGCGAGGACTCGTGGGTTCGAGTCTCACCATAAGACGTGCGATGAAGCTTTGAGCATAGAGCTAAAAACTATTTATTTAATGTCAGTTTTCTCTACCTGAATACAGTCTCAAAGAAATTGCTGTAGCAGTATATCCAATTTTCCTTCTATTTAAGTATTTTGTAATATCTTAATGGTTAACATTAATGTGGCGACATCACATACGTCTGCATCAAACCAGCATCAGCGTCAGACTGTAGGAGTGTTCCGATCTACTACGGCCGTTTACATTTTTGCCTTTTAGTAGGTAATCGGTTAAGTGTTTATATTCGTCTACCGACAATTTCTTGTATCATCATGTCGAGTGAGATAGATATATTATGTGATCGTACTCTTTCTAAATTAATTCGTATGTAGGTAACGTAAGTTTTAATTATTTGTTTTCATGTTGTGTGTAATAGCAAGATAGCCTGTCTCGTTTTAGCAAATGCCCTAGTTTTGTATATAAGTAGGTCATTTCTTAATAAATTCATTCATTACTGTTTTGGACCTCTTTAACTTACCTATCTTCGCCACATACTTACTACGAAGCACCCTTTCACAGTGGTGACCCCGTCTGAGTTGAACATCAATTCAGGTCCAGCTAAAAAACATTAAAATGAACATCAACGAAGGAGCAGGAACGTCGCAAGATACTTCACCCGCCGTGCCACCTACAGTTATCTCCGTAATGCAAGAACAGCCAGAGCTATCGGGAGTTTCTGTCGGACTTCGTATACCTCCTATATGGCGAGACAAGCTTAGAGGATGGTTTGCGCACTTTGAAGCAATTATGAAGTCGCAGAAGAAAGGCGATCAAGCAATGTACGAGCTTGTGTTAGGCCAATTGGAACGTCAAGACGTCGACGAAATATATGATATTTTACTGCGGCCACCAGAGGAAAACAAATACATGGCTATCAAGCAACGCCTACTGCAAGTGTATGAAGACTCAGAACAAAAAAACGTTCAACGCGTCATAGCAGGTATGGAACTCGGAGATTTGAAGCCATCACAGCTTTTACGAAGAATGCAGAACCTAGCCGGTGACCACCTGTCTACCGTCACACTGCGAGGAATGTGGCTTAATCAACTGCCAGCCTATATCAGCTCGATTATAGCTATCAGCGAAAAAAGCAGTCTCAGCGAAGTTGCACTAATGGCTGATAAAATGATGGATCAACAATCACAGCGTGAGATATCAGCTATTAATCTACGACCTAAACAATCTTCTTCACCACAACCAGAGGCATTCGCAATCGACCATCAACACTCATCTTCTTCAAAATACGCGCGTTCACTGGAAGAAAAGATTGACAAGCTAACAGAAGCAATAACCCAACTTGTAACGAACAACAATAATCAACGTGGACGCTCACCTTATCGCAACTGGAATCATAGGAGACAAGCATCCCGATCCAATAACCGCAACCAAACAGCCAATCGAAGCCTCACACCCAGCAACTCACCGTACTGCTACTATCACCGCAAGTTTGGTCAAAACGCAAAAAAATGTGCAGATAATTGCACATTTTTGAAGAAAACCGCACCGGAAAACTAGAAGCAGCGTTGGCAGAGACGGGAACCAGCGCATTGGACCACTCACACCGTCTTTTTGTTACCGACAAGAGAACCAAACTCATATTCCTCATCGACACTGGTGCGAACATCTCCGTAATTCCGAAGAAAATTGGCCAACAATTGAAACCTACTAAGTTCACATTGTACGCTGCCAACAATACAACTATACCAACTTATGGAGAGAAGTCATTGGAGCTAGACTTGGGCCTACGTCGACCTTTTCGTTGGAACTTCATTATCGCTGCAGTCAGTAAACCGATAATTGGTGCTGATTTCCTGAAACATCACAAGATACTCGTCGACATCGCGGGTAGAAGCCTGACCGACAAAGTTACGAATCTATCTGTGACGACATCAATTTCAACCTACCCTACATCAACAATTCGAAGCATTGACTCCAACAACAAATACCACGACATATTGGCCGAGTTTCCTGACATAACTCGATTATCTTCAATGAAAGAAACACCGAAACACAGCGTTGAACATTATATCGAAACGAGTGGACCGCCATTATACTGCAAAGCAAGACCAATACCACCTCACCGCTACGCTGCAGTAAAAAAAGAATTCGAAGTCATGATGGAGCAGGGCCTATGTAGACCTAGCAAAAGCCCTTGGGCAAGCGCACTGCATGTAGTACCCAAAAAGAACGGCGATCTCAGAGTTTGTGGAGACTACAGAAGGCTGAATGCAATCACAAAACCTGATCATTACCCTGTGCCACGCCTGAAAGACTTTACCTATCAACTAAACGGAAAGAAGATCTTCTCCACCATTGATTTGAACCGAGCATACCAACAATTGCCTGTATTCAGCGACCACATAGAGAAAACAGCAATAATCACGCCTTTCGGCCTCTTCGAGTTCCCGAGAATGTGCCCAGGATTGAAAAACGCCGGACAAACCTTTCAACGGTTTATACACCAAGTGCTGCAAGGACTTGATTACGTCTATCCATTCGTGGACGATGTCCTTATAAGCTCTGAAGACCAGGAATCCCACATTCATCTTCTACGCACAGTGCTGAGCAAACTAAACGAATACGGAATTACTATAAATCCGTCTAAGTGTACGCTGGGAGTAACAGAAGTCAAGTTTCTCGGATACACAGTATCAGAACACGGCATAAAACCACCCCAAGATAGGGTCAGCGCAATCACATCATATCCACGACCGAACACAGTTGAAGAGTTACGACGATTCCTCGGTGCTGTAAATTTCTTCAGAGATGCACTACTACAAGCTGCGTCAATCCAAGCGCTACTCAACGCATACCTACACGACAGCAAGCGCAAAGATAAAACGAAGATCGTCTGGACTACAGACGCTATAGAAGCATTCGAAGCTTGTAAAGTTAGCCTACAAAACGCAGCTTTACTCGCGCACCCTTCACTTGACGCACCGATTGCCCTAATGTGCGACGCTTCTAGTAACTGCGCCGGAGCCGTGCTACAACAATATCAAAACGACAAGTGGCAACCACTCGGTTACTTCTCCAAGAAATTCTCCGAAACACAACAGCGATACTCAACATACGACCGTGAACTACTATCAATCTATATGGCAGTTAAACATTTCCGGAAAATGTTCGAGGGAAGACAACTTATAATATACACCGATCACAAGCCTATCACGTACGCCCTGCGCAAGAAAACATCTGACACTGAAACTCCACGTCGCACTCGCCAGCTATTATTTATCAGTGAGTTCACAAGCGACATACGTCACATTAGCGGGGGTGAGAATATTGTTGCCGACTCGCTCTCGCGCATCGAAGAAATAGTTTGCCCGAGTACCCTGAACTATACTCAACTTGCTTCGGCACAAGAAAGAGACGAAAATCTACAAGAACTCATGAATCAAAACAACCTGAAATTCAAGAAAATTCAACTGCCAAACACCAACTGCAAAATATACTGTGAAACATCAACTGCAAACATCAGACCGTACCTACCTCAAAACTTTCGTCGTATAGCATTCAACGCCGTACACGACCTAAGTCATCCAGGCAGCCGGACGACACGAAAGATGCTAACCGAAAAGTATTTCTGGCCATCGATGAACGCCGATATCAGTAATTGGACGAGAGCGTGCATACCATGTCAGCAGACTAAGATTCATAGACACACTAGCAGCAGTTTTACAACATTCCAATCTGCTGAAATGTTTCAACACCTACATGTTGATATTGTCGGACCACTACCGCCTTCACAACACGGCCACAGATACCTACTTACCATGATAGACCGGAAAACTCGTTGGCCTGAAGCTATACCTCTGCACGATATGACCGCCGAAACTATCGCAAAACATGTTTATAAAGGGTGGATCGCTCGGTTTGGCTGTCCTACTACGCTGACGAGTGACCAAGGACGACAGTTTGAAAGCCATTTATTCACGTGTCTAACCAAACTACTTGGCATCGAAAAAACAAGAACAACTGCGTATCACCCTCAATGCAATGGGATCGTAGAACGCTGGCACAGAACACTCAAGACAGCCCTTACAGCGAGCCTACAAAGCCGTAACACGAAATGGCTAGACGCCTTGCCTACCGTTCTACTAGGACTACGAGCTGCTACGAGAAACGACACGGGAGTAAGTGCCGCACAGTTAACCTACGGTACTAGTCTGAGATTACCGGGAGATTTTTTCAATAACACCCCGATGACGTCCCGTTTATCGTTTTTTCGCGATAAAGCAGTGTCAGTTCTGTCGGCGCGATGCGGACGCGGTTCGGTGCCAAAACATAATTAAAACGTTTCAGATAAGGCCGGAAACTTGTACTGAAGGCACGGCGCTGGTCTTTGCTTCCTTTATTTAAAAGAAGGTGAAATATGAACCGAAACGTTCATGATGGTTCTAGCTTAAAGGTTTTTAGCAATCTGCAATATTGCAAAAAAAGTTTTTTGTCTTTGTGGTAGTATTTCTTTATAAGTTCTATTGAATCTTTATATTTGAACAAAACTTCACCCGATGCCGTATGTCTTAATTAATAGCTTCACATTAGGTAGAAATCTGTGTCTGTCTCTTGTTTGTTACACAAATCTTAAATTAAGGCTGGGTTGCACCCAAACAAACAATAACCGGTGTATTCATATGGACGGATTTTTTACGTTTATGATGTAAGATATTACAACCCAGCCTAGGATAATATTTAACATTTGCAAAAATAAATAAAATATTTATTTTGGCTCAAGCTCACCATTAGTCTGGGGCTAGCTAATCGGTGTGTTTGTTAAAACAATTTATTATTATAATATTTTTTTCAGCAAATACAATACTTTCCAATATTACAGCCTACATTTCAAATTTTAAGTACTTTTCTCTGTACAAAAAATCCGTAATTTGATGGCGATTTTTGATAGTTGTTTTTTTTTATATATTAAGAACGGTGTACGAACAACCCGTAGTTTGATGTAAATCTTTGACAGTTGTTTTTTTTTGTCGCAGGGCGGGGCTGCGCGCGCAGGATGTGCGCGTGCGCGTGGCGGCTGCACGTGTTCACCGCCGCGCTCGTGCTCGCCGCGCATCTCATCAAAGGTACTGCTTTTTATCTCTTATAGATTTATCATGAGGTGATGGAAGGTGCCGATTCTTTTTCTCAACGGAAGAAACGGCTATGCACATCCTCTGCTCATGCAGACCGCTTATGAGCAAAAGAAGTAGGTATCCATTTAGGGCAGCATATGTATAATGTACCTGGAAGAAATAACAGCACTCACTCCCCGAAAAATCTGGCGATATCTGGATTCAACGGGCATAAGAGCTGTAATTAAAAGGGCTGCCACAATAGACCAATCACTGGTCGAGCTGGCTTGTACTTGGCCCAAATTTTCAATAATAATATAGATGTGCTAGTGGCGCAGTGGCGGCAGTGCTTTGGTAGTGATACCAAAGTTAAGCAACCCATAGCGCGGTCGTGATTGGATGGGTGACCATTCCTACCATTTAAATGACGTCTATGACAAGCATCTCTGTGCTTTGGAAGGCACGTTAAGTCTACTCAACGAGCCTAGGGCGGCTTGATAACGTCTAACAGTGAGGTGGGACAACTTGCTTTATAGACATCCCTCAACCAATCCGCACTGGGAGTATGACTCGTACCTCCTCATAGTGAAGTGAGCAGCAGTCGGATCTATATAGGCTAACTTTACTTAAAACAAAAACAAAAATTTATCACATTTGCAAGTTTCATCTTTCGATTGTTAAATACTTGCTATAGTATTTATTTCGAGTGGTGAGGGTGTAATCCCAATAACATTGATGAAAGCAACGCGGCATTACAGCGTCAAAAAGGACTTGAAAATTTCGACAGGCTCTGCCAACGCCAGGGTGGCCGAGAGGTTAGGCAATCGCCCGGTATGCGAGGAACGCGGGTTCAATGCCCACCTCTGGTGGTCATTTTTTCAAGTGCAAAAATATATTTAGACTAGCAAACCTGGCGAACTCCGTTTCGCCACCAGATGGCTTCGTTTTATGTAACATTTCGTTTGGTGATTAAAAGAAGAAGAAAAATATTTTTTTGTTTTATATTTGAATAGGAAATATTTTATTTCATTTCACAACAGTAATGAATTCATTTCGATTATATAAATGAAGTGTTATTTAGTTGAACTTCTCTAAGTAAATGAAAGTGAATCCAAAGTTGACATGCTTCTCAATATGTTTGGAATTGGTTTTGGTCCACGTACATTTACCAACAGCAGTCGCAAATAAAAACATTTATCATTTCTAGGATTCATAACAGTATACATGCGACCTAGTGCATCAGTGGAAAACACCTGCGGCCAATCTGGAACTGGGGTTCCTTGTTTGCGACGCTGGAATTTCTTTGTTGATTGATTCCAAGTGTAATACTTGGGCATTTCAACGTACATCAGCGTCGCTGCGAATGGATCTGCTTAATATCTCGCGATTTAGTTGGATCGCCAACAATAATTGCAGCAACATCATTAACGGTGGGTGCATTGAATCTTCGCACATGTTCACCTGTTGGGGTACAATCCGCTCTTATGACAAATTTGTGCGTATCCGATGGCATTCGTTCCAATGCTGTTTTGAACATATTAACCACAGCATTGTTAGAATAAAAAAATGCTTGCAACTATTCAATAATTCGTATTTAACTGATGTGTTCCCTGTATATTGCACCGCACATTCAGCTGATCCACCATCGACGAAATGAAATATATTTGCAGAAATTGAGGCACCATTGAACCATGCAAATGATATATTTGTCCTTGTATCTGTAATAACTGTGTAACTTCTGATCGTGTGATGGTGTAGTGTGTGGTGTATATGTAGTTGTTATGTGTTGCAAATCATTGTGTGGGTGTGAGTACTGTGAGTGATTGGTTATGTGTGTTGTATCTTTTACCTTGCAAGTCGGCATGAAGCCGCCTTCTCGAATGATATTAGCTCCAAAGGAAGTCATGCGAAAGCAGTTATTGTATTTAAGGATGTGTTGAAGAAAATGGCTGGAATCGGGATCACTTCCATCGAACAATGGTTTCAGTGGCTGTGTTGGTGTAAGTAATGGATCCAGTTTGACTTTTCCACTTGCGCAGCACAATTCAGCCGTTTCTTTTTTGAACTTTAACGCATTGCAATATCGGCATATAGTCGTCATTGGTCCAATATCTAAATTTTCATCATCACTGTAGTTCGCAGTGGGATCATATTGGAATGCCAAGCGATTGTATGATGCCAATGATCTTCGTGTGCTCGAGCGTGTTGAGACATCAATCGGGCATTTTCTCTTATTATATTTTGTCTTTCTTCGCTTAAGTTCTGTGAATACACTTGTTGCTGGCTTGCATGTCTTGTGCGGCGGCCGATATTCGCACGTCGTCCTCTAGGCATTTTGGACTATGGACAGAGTGGTGAATTTAACCACGAATTTAACACGATCCACATAATTTACACAGTTCAACTTACCACCTTAAAGACAAATGCCTGCTGTTGAAATTCAATAAAAATTTGCACAATACACGTGATTGATTTGATGGTTTCCAATTGAAATGTTAGAAAACGAATAACTTATTTTTTTTACTTTTTTTTTCACAATTTTACAGTGAACACAATACCGGTTTGTCACATGAAATTAACTGAGCAGATTACAATGAGTAGCTGTCAAACAATGTATCACGCACCGGCGCCATCTACTTAAAATATTGAAAGAGATGGCGCTGTATGTGAAAAAAGATTTTCCCGCTTTTCTGTTGAATTTTTTTTGAGTTTTCTTTGCTATAAACCTCACGGAGCCCAAGACCTTTCCAACGAATGCAAAACTGTGGAAATCGGTTTGTGTCAGGAAGGAAAACCCGACTTATTTTTATATAGTAGATTGTTAAATACCTGCAATGGTAGGTATTTCTTTCGAGTATTAAGAGTGCAATCCCGATAACATTAATGAAAGCAACGCGGCATGTGAGTTAAGAAGAACTTGAAAATTTTCATCGCCATCTCTTTCAATATTTTAAGTAGATGGCGCCGGTGCGTGATACATTGTTTGACAGCTACTCATTGTAATTTGCTCAGTTAATTTCATGTGACAAACCGGTATTGTGTTCACTGTGAAATTGTGAAAAAAAAGTAAAAAAAATAAGTTATTCGTTTTCTAACATTTCAATTGGAAACCATCAAATCAATCACGTGTATTGTGCAAATTTTTATTGAATTTCAACAGCAGGCATTTGTCTTTAAGGTGGTAAGTTGAACTGTGTAAATTATGTGGATCGTGTTAAATTCGTGGTTAAATTCACCACTCTGTCCATAGTCCAAAATGCCTAGAGGACGACGTGCGAATATCGGCCGCCGCACAAGACATGCAAGCCAGCAACAAGTGTATTCACAGAACTTAAGCGGAGAAAGACAAAATATAATAAAAGAAAATGCCCGATTGATGTCTCAACACGCGTGAGCACACGAAGATCATTGGCATCATACAATCGCTTGGCATTCCAATATGATCCCACTGCGAACTACAGTGATGATGAAAATTTAGATATTGGACCAATGACGACTATATGCCGATATTGCAATGCGTTAAAGTTCAAAAGAGAAACGGCTGGATTGTGCTGCGCAAGTGGAAAAGTCAAACTGGATCCATTACTTACACCAACACAGCCACTGAAACCTTTGTTCGATGGAAGTGATCCCGATTCCAGCCATTTTCTTCAACACATCCTTAAATACAATAACTGCTTTCGCATGACTTCCTTTGGAGCTAATATCATTCGAGAAGGCGGCTTCATGCCGACTTGCAAGGTAAAAGATACAACACACATAACCAATCACTCACAGTACTCACACCAACACAATGATTTGCAACACATAACAACTACATATACACCACACACTACACCATCACACGATCAGAAGTTACACAGTTATTACAGATACAAGGACAAATATATCATTTGCATGGTTCAATGGTGCCAACACCAGATGAACTGCATCAATTCCTGCAAATATATTTCATTTCGTCGATGGTGGATCAGCTGAATGTGCGGTGCAACATACAGGGAACACATCAGTTAAATACGAATTATTGAATAGTTGCAAGCATTTTTTTATTCTAATAATGCTGTGGTTAATATGTTCAAAACAGCATTGGAACGAATGCCATCGGATACGCACAAATTTGTCATAAGAGCGGATTGTACCCCAACAGGTGAACATGTGCGAAGATTCAATGCACCCAACGTTAATGATGTTGCTGCAATTATTGTTGGCGATCCAACTAAATTGCGAGACATTAAGCAGATCCATTCGCAGCGACGCTGATGTACGTTGAAATGCCCAAGTATTACACTTGGAATCAATCAACAAAGAAATTCCAGCGTCGCAAACAAGGAACCCCAGTTCCAGATTGGCCGCAGGTGTTTTCCACTGATGCACTAGGTCGCATGTATACTGTTATGAATCCTAGAAATGATAAATGTTTTTATTTGCGACTGCTGTTGGTAAATGTACGTGGACCAAAACCAATTCCAAACATATTGAGAAGCATGTCAACTTTGGATTCACTTTCATTTACTTAGAGAAGTTCAACTAAATAACACTTCATTTATATAATCGAAATGAATTCATTACTGTTGTGAAATGAAATAAAATTTTTCCTATTCAAATATAAAACAAAAAAATATTTTCTTCTTCTTTTAATCACCAAACGAAATGTTACATAAAACGAAGCCATCTGGTGGCGAAACGGAGTTCGCCGGGTTTGCTAGTCACTTTTATAAAAGATTACACTGATTCTTTATCCATACGGTCCATTGAAAATGTTTTTTTACAACTACCCAGCACTCAACGAGAGTGTAAAAGGCTGTAGATACGGATTGTACAACGCAACAAAACGACCATTAGCAGTACAATGGTGTTGTCGGGGCACCCAAACAGTGTGCAGGCATTGCACATTGGTACACGCAGTCAATGGTTGCGTACTTGCGACTTCGAGTGTTGTGTAGTTTCAGTGCTTTTGCAGTTGTATAGTAAGGTGTACTGTTTTACTGAAAATTCGCGCAACTTTAGTCGGTAAATTGAAATTGATCTTAGACTACGTTCAAGTGTATTGTCGTTTTACTGCTTTTGCAGTTGAATATTGAGGTGATATAATTTTCATTTCATAAATTCTTAGATAAAATACCAAAGTGATTGCCAGTTTTACAAATAGAAGAATGAAATAACTGTACAGGGAGATATAACATATTTTCAAAAATTATGGCATCAAATTCCGGTTTTACCCTACGTTAGTGGTGGAACATTTAATAGTAGATTATTCACCACGGGGGTAAAGTGATGTCTTACGTCACGGGCGTCATCTTGAATCTCGAGCGTAACGAAGGGTTCGAGAGTTAACTCCCGAGCGCAGCGAGGGAGTTTAGTGTTTACTCCCGAGCATAGCGAGGGAGTTAAAAGTAGAATCCTGAGGAGCGAGGGATTTAAGCTCGCCCAAGACGAAGACATCTTTATCCCCGAGGAGAATATTCTGCTTTTCACACTTCCCACGAGGCAATCAGAAATGTAACTACAAAAAACGTATTTTATCTATAAGTATATATTCTTTGACTTTTCTGGCAGTAAAATATTATTATTAACAATACCAGCAGTTTTACATCTAATGGACTCCGGTGTCATAAACTTACGGCCGAATACTGAAAGGCTTCTCAAATATTTGACGGCTTCTCAAACAATGGAGCAGCTCCTAAACTCATAATTCGCATACTCAAAGCCAAAATGTAAGCATCTGTTAAACTTACGACCATCTTAAAATAAATCGTGCTCAAGCGCAACTCAGATGGAAAATGGTATACTGAAACGCAACTCAACGCAATTTAGCTGTCAAATGACTGTCATACCGATTTGAGTAGCCGTTAAATCTGAGAGTGGTCTTGAGGTCTCTCAAATCAGTTGATAGTGATATCATGGTATAAAAATAATGTCTATAAAATCCTTATTTTCTTTGTGGGTACCCATGTCGCCCTATTTTAACCCTGCTTTTAAATACTAGAACACAATCAGAACTCAGATATGCACTAGAAATCTCATAAAGAGGCTTTTTGTTGTCTTACAAAGGTGTTTTCTTTGCCTACAACGGAAATTACAATTCCTTCTAGTTATTGTAGTATGCATATTTTGCACATCGTTGCACTCTCAAAAGATAGCCTAATTATGGATAAGAACTCCTTATTGAGGAAGGAAGAGGAGGAGATTGTTGAGGAAGAGCTAATAGTTCAGCCTATCGGTCTTGAAACTAACCAAAACTTTGTTGTCAGCACTATGCTAATAAATATGTACACATTTTTTTCAGTAGTCATCATATAATTACATTAACATCATAAAACATAAGTATAAAAATAAGTAGAAAGTCGAAATAAGCGAGTAGTATTTGATGTGTTCTTCTTCTTCTTCAGTATGTATCTATCTGCTCACCGCTATCAGCATACTCGGCCTCTCCAAACTTTTCCACAACGCTCTGTCACCGGTAATTCTGGATCAAGTTGTCCCGGCAGGATCTTTTAGGTCATCGGCATCCGACAATCTGGCTGGTGGGTTTGATCCACCAATGTAGAACATTATTCTGTGTAGAAAACTTGGCATACTAATTTGTTTTGTCTTCATTTAAAAAAATGTATGACTATTATATACTTGTTCATTTCCATTTTATTTTTGTTAATTAAATAGTTATTAAATACTGCACTGCACTTCAACCTTGTATAAATTTATTTTAATAATGTGAATTAAAATTAATTTGATAAGAACCGCGCTGTGACAAATGTCAAAAAATTTGGCAAATATTTTTTTCTCTTTGACACTCAACGTTTCATTTCACAACAATGGCGTCGTAAAAGTCTATCAAAAAAAAACAAAGAATCTATACAAACAATGCTGCGTAAAACGAATACGCTCTTTAAGAATATGAAAATTGTAAACGAGAACATACTTTTAAAAATGAATGTTGCCATTATGTAAACATTTAACGACTGCTCAGCTAATCATGGTTTAAATTTCCTGAGTAGCGTGTATACCATTTAAATGTGTATGACTCGACAGTTTTACGAAAACATTGATTGTAATTTCTTAAAATACATAGGTTTTTTTTTTCTTTATTTATTTCTTTTTTTGGAAGCGCGCGCTTTTTTTTTTTCATTCCATTCGTGATAAAATTCTTGGCTGCCAGGTTTAAATTTCAAATATGTTCTCTTTGGTGCGGGACGGGCTAGTGTGATCACGCCTACGAACTCTTATTCGAAATTCAAATCACTTTGCCTTCCTAGGGGCATAATGAAATTTCATACAACATTACCTCCTGCGGATGCAATGACTCACTTTGATTCAGGTTTACTTGATGTGTAATTGAACATTGCCGAGTAGGTAGTGTGAAAAAATAGTTTTTACTTCATAGGTCTCTTACTATTAAAATACTTCACTAATTTACAAAATTATAATTGCGTACATAAACCTCATTATCATTTATCCTCATATTCCCTTTCCCATGTAACGTAAAGCCTTGATCGCATAGTCTGATAACGTTTTACTTTTTATATACATTTCTACGTAGCTCTCGATCAGATTAAAATACTCTCTAAAACAAGAGTTCAAGTAATTTTATACTGTCAAAATCAGTCTGTGACCTAACTCATATATTTTAGGCGATCTGTGAAGCCTTAGCTTGCATACCAGTATTCAAGTTTACCGGGCTCGATACCCAGTTACGTCAATATAGTAATAATCAATAGAACATTTTGTTGAATAATACTTACCTGTTTCGTAGTTTTATTACAAAAATCTATATATAAGTCAGCCTATTAGATCCCACTGCTGGGAAAAGGCCTCACCTCAACTATGAGGAGGAACAAGCCATACTTCACCACGCGGGCTCAGTGCGGATTGGTGGAGGGGTGGCTGTAAGGCAAGTGACAAACCTTACTGTCAGAAGTTATCAAGCCGCCCTAGGGCCTCTGACTAGGCTTAACGACTAATACCACAGATATTAGCTGGGACCAACTGCTTAACGTGCCTTCCGAAGCACGGAGATGCTTGTCATGGACGTCACTTAAATGGTCGGAATGGTCACCCATCCAATCACGACCGCGCCGTGGGTTGCTTAACTTTTGGTATCACTACCAAAGCGCTGCCGCCACTGCGCCACAAGCACCTCAAAAATCTATATATGAGTACATATCAATATCAGCGCAGCATACGGTAAAACCACAGCTGGTTTATGTTACGCTTTGAATGTTTTATTATAAATTAAGTATTCATTGTTAGTTCTTTTAATAAATTAATAAATAACATGTACTTAAAGCAATCTGCACGGAACAATCCATAGTGTCCTCCCTTCTTTCTTCGATGACAGTTCTAGTGATCTCTAGTATAGTAGTCTTGTGATAAATTTGATTGATTTTACGTTTTCTATGTTGTCTCGGTGTCTGGGTGTTGTGATACCACCGTTGTTTTAGATTACCACAACTACTTACTTTATGATCTGTGTAAATGTTTCCATAGATGTAGTCCCAGCCTTTCTTGTAGCAGAGGCAGTATGTTTGCGCACCAGCAATTTGCGAAGCCCATTCTCCCGCGCGCGTGCCAGATTAGTATTTTGATTAAGTCTTTTGAAGTGCTCGATCGATACATTAGGAAGCCGCGCCGCTAACAAAGCGGAATGAGTTTTTAATTCAGATACGAGTTCGTTGGATGGATTATTGGCTTCTGGGGGTCTAATGTGTGTAACGCTGTCCACATTTCTAGGCCTAGATATCGCTTTCACGTGATATGTCATGCGGGCATGAAGGACGGGATAGCATGTCTGTGAACTTAGCAGAGCAAAGTCTCGCAGAGCATTAAAAAAATGAAGTTCAGTTCGCATGCACATGAGTTCTATAGTTCCAGATACTTTTTACGGATAGTTCTAGCATTAAAACCTACAAAAATGTATATAATTGAAATGCTCTGCTAACTTCCGGTAGCAGAGCACTTTTATGAAAAATATATTAAAAATATGCCAGACTATTTCAAAAAATATTGAAAAGAGTTCCTCACACGCAAAAATAATAGTTCTGGTGTATAAACGACAGTCTTGACAAAAATCTAATAATTATTTTTTCGTAAAAAATATACATTACCATCGCAATGACGGAGATAAAAGAAAAACAAAGCAAAAACTTACAAAGAAAAAGATAAAATAAAATAGTCTTGTGTATAAGCTATCTTAAACAGTTACATCTAGGCCTAGAACTCTGAAGAGTATATCAGCAGAGCATAATGGAAGACAGCAGAGTAGCAAAAAACATTATTTTCTTTGAAAAAATCACATTAATTCAGGTAGACCACCAGGAAGCCGGAACTCCATGAAATCCAATAGTTCAGGACCATTTTTGTAGGTTTTAATGCTAGAACTATCCGTAAAAAGTATCAGGAACTATAGAACTCATGTGCATGCGAACAGCACTACTTTTTTTTTAATGCTCTGCGAGACTTTGCTCTGCTAAGTTCACAGACATCGGGATAGCTACAGTTGAAAATACGGGTGTAATGTTATGTAGTAGTGACTCTGTTAGCTTTGTATGTCATCATCATTGTTCAATAGTGAAAAGAAGCTGTTCCAAGAGTGGAATTCGAATGATGCATTCATAAATAAGTATTTTCATGGCACCTAAGCAGAAGTTGTTTTATTTCAACTTAATCCTAATGAATCTAGCAATAGCTCAAGCTTAGTTTGGGGCTAGGTAATTGGTGTGATTGTTGAGACATTTTACTTTTTAATTATTTTTCACGTTAGATGTGTACGTTAGGATATGCTTGCTGGTAACCTTAGTGGAGGATTACTTGTATGACTTTTACCTTTAACTATTTTTACTAAGAATTTCTCTATTATGTAATTACTACAACATGTAAATACAATAACAACGAACCAATTACCGTTACTCTTTACATTAAGCTTTCTCTAGCTCTTATTTGCTTAAATGAGTAGGAAAACTTTAAAGCCTGCATAGCTTACATAGCAGTAACGGCTAATGTGTCCAATAAAATTTTACATCATGCCAATAGCTGATCAAACTGCGATCGCCACCACCAACCGCCATATTTGTTTTGCGCCGGTCTACAGGGGGCGGTGCTGAGCCTTGTTTTATACCATTTGCTCGTTCGATACACGGTTCGTTATATTTTCCGATGACACTGTCATTCGTTTTTGTGGTACCAACAATATATGCTCGGCCAATTTTTGGAACTGTAACTACGGTTGACAAAGTTTGCAAATTCGCAACTCCACCGATGCATAGCCGAACCTGGCGATCTATTGTCTTTATGGAACAATAAAGTTTTGTACGTTTGCAGTAGGTCATGTGATGTGATGAAATCACCAAATTTTTTAAGGGTTCAGTACACAAAACGTTAAGTTGGTACTTATATTAAAAATTGTGTCAGTCGGGACCCATTCTAGAAATGAAGGCTTAGTGAGTTTAGAGCACATACCTACCCTCTATATTACATTGCAGATTACTCCAATCTACTGACGAGACGGCTGACTTTGACCAATTTACCCGGGTATGACCTCTTTCTTGTTTTAGGGTTTTTTAAATTCCAATTACACAGAAATGCAGTCGGTTTTTTTGTTTTTTTTAAATTACTGTTTTTTATTTAATTATTTTTAGTTTTATTATTAGACTGCAAATATTATTATAGTATATTTAAAATGGTCTGTTTACTGGCTTTTATTTGATACCCATATTGCTATGCTAAGGAAAATATCAATCCCCACTCCCCCCATTATTTCCATTTGCGGGCGCTATTTTTTAAATTTATATAGCATATGTCACTTTCACAATTTTAAAAAATTCGACTACACCTCATTTGTCAAAAACTGTCCAGTGGTTTGGGCTGTAGGGCGTGCCAAACAATTATACATACACACTCTCGAAAAACATAACCCTCCTTCCGCAGTCGGGTAAAAATGATAATAATATAGTATCAAATAATTTTTTGCTTTAATTTAATTGCTTAAATTATAAAACTAATTATTGTGTCAAATGTCGAATAGATGATGATACAAATCCCTTGTGCATAAATCTGACTCGCGCTTGGCCGGTTTTCCAGATTTTATGTGTTGGTCAGTGAATTATTTCATTGTATATTAAAAGCTATAGCAAAAGTCTATGTGCATTGTACCAAAGCGGTACCTAAAATACGCCTCGGATTAAATCCATAAAATCGTGATCCATTGAAATAAAATGCTATAACGAATAGTAGGTATCATCGTTCGAAATGAATGTTTATCCGACCACCGAGTTATGGCTCTCGGGTAATACCGAGCTATTTTATAAAATATCTGGTCTACACCGTTTTTCCTGACCTGGTTATACCTCCCGATATTGGGCCGGGATTGGACGCAATAACACACACCCTACAAGTATTATGACGCACTGACAGCCATCCCGACTGTCGTTTACCGGGAACACGGCATTTTCTCGAATGGATTGGCGAAAAGAATACACTTTTTTATGATATCCAAAACTAGATAAGTAGATTTCGGTGATGTTAAGAATAGACGTCAAATCTAAGGTAAGTGACGTAATTCTTAATACAATTGTAATAGTGTCTTTTTGATTTTTAGATAATTATATTTTTTCATGCGTATCGCCAGTTCGTCTTTAACTTTATTTAGGAAAGTATTACCTACCTTGCGAGCGTCAGTGGCGCAGTGGCTAGCGGGTTGTCTCTCATGCGGAAGGAGCCGGGTTCGATCGCACGTACCGCCATGTACCAATGACTTTTTCTGAGTAATGTACATTAGTTGTTACACTAACCGGTGCTCTTACGGCGAGGGAAAACATCGTGAGGAAACCCGCACATTCAGTCAACTGAATGTGTAACCGTAATTCAAAACTGGTGAGGTTCTCCTTAACAAGGTCATGGAGGTCAGATGGCACTCGCTCCACTAATTATTTATCTGACAAATCATAGATCATGGTCAGCAGACCCTGGGCCTTCGCGTGCGCGTGCACAACCGGGATAACGCTAGGATGATGATGATTACCTACCTATTGTTCGTCTAAAGTTAATTTAAACAAAAATTAAGAGTAGTGTTACCCATCTTAAAAAAATAGTTTTAAAATTCCACAGTTTTATCAATCTGCATTCATAGTAATAAATTTCACCAAACTTTAAGTTAAACACCAACTCAAACTTACAAATACAGAACAGATATTATGATAATCATAAACAGGAATGAAGCAACTTTTCGTTCGACAAGCAGACGACAGTAGTTTTAATGAATATTTAAATGTCCGCTCTCAGAAGTTCGCGCTCCATAATTTAAGGACGAAATTACTTAAGGCTCCGACACACCAGTGATTTAAAAAAATCAGACACCGTTATATGTAAAACCGGTATTTCGAATTTTCTCGGTTCAAAATAGCAGTGTAATCCCTTAGATAAGCGTCACATAACTACTACACTATTAAAATGGTGTCGTTCCCTAAATTTGTGTAGTTTGCATCGATGGGTTTTGTTTTGTTACTTTTCGCATTCATCCCATTTCTTACGCAAATTGTCTGATGCATATGTGTAACATTCTAGTATAGTCTAGACCAAAGAGCTGGCAGCTACCTTGCACAGCGTATAAGCATCGCTATCCAGCGGGGTAACGCTGCCAGCATCCTGAGAACCTTACCACAGGGTCCCTTTTTATAATTTTTAATTTTGTACATAATTATGTTTTATAATATCTCTAAGTTGCCTTTTAAATAAAATTAGAGTCTAGTTATATTGATAAATTAATACGTGTCATTACTTAACACAGTTTATGATTAATGTCTGTTATGTTACCAAATAAATAAAATACATCAACTGTAAGCGTCTTTTGTGCTCATGCTGATACTCGTATTACCTATAAAAGTAACTTATTTAAATTAAAAAATATGAAAGACGTCTTTGAGGGCATTTGATGTAAATTTCCCACGGGTGCTTAAAGTATTCCCACGTAATTTCTTATTGTTCATTATGAAATTGGGAATAGATACCTACAATTATTAATAACTTGCATAATTTTCCAATGTTACAATAATTTATGTAATATGAATAAGAACGTTAACGAAAGGTACGTGAACGAATCATTACTAGCTTTAGTCATATGAGAAAACAAAATAAAGAAAGAAATAATAACTTTCATCTTAGAAGCGTTATTTCGGTTGTGCACTTACACGCGGGCTCAGGGTCCGTTTTGGAACCTGACCAGTTTGGATCATGGTTAGACATTTAGCATCCGAATGCGCAGGTATCCTCACGATGTTTTTCCTGGCCGCACAGAATAAATAGTACAAGTCTCACTGTAAGAGCATCAGTTAGTAAAACAAATAATGTGAATAACTCAGAAATAGCCATTGGTACACGGAGGCACTGAATGCGAATGCGTCTAGAACGAAATAAAATAATTCCTTCTGGGGCTGTTACAATTTTGAGGGACACGATACGTTTTTGGCGTGTTTCTTTATTAATCATTAGTTTGTTAGTCGCCAATTTCACTGTGACCATTTACAGGAAATAACTTTTTCTTCTTCTTGTCGTGTCGACACTGGGGTTTCATTTTTGAGGATATAATCGTCGTCTAACAAAGCATTATCAAGAGCGTTGTACAGGTCTTCCCGGTGCAGGCGTAGGGGCACGTAGAGCATGACAGCAGGTGTGCCATTGTCTGGGGAGAGACACCACACATACATTTGCTGTCCGCAGCGTAACCCTATCAGTGCATGTTCTCCTTGCTTCGGCCGACTTGTGTCCGAAGTCTATTTAAAGACTTTCAAGTTTGCCAAGGTAGATCATGAGCAGGGGGGAGCTGCTCTACCAGAGGAATGTGAGATGTGTTGGGGTATCTCTCTTTGGTAATAACTACTGACTTCACAAGTGTGTCGCCGCCCTTACAGCTGCGTGCCTCCCTGTACCAATTACCGACTTTTGCGCGATCATTTATTCAGAGCTCTGGGAAATGTATGGAAATAACACCTAAATAGATGTACTCGGGTGCTTCCGCTCTAGAAGACAGTTTGTGTTTGGTTTTGACGTAGGTGCTGGCTTTAATGACTCTACGAACTTCTGTGCAAACTAATTTATAGGGACTTAATGATGAAATTGAATTTTGTGTGTATATGGAATTAAAGTTAGCTATAACTAACCAGACCCTTAGACAGGATGAAATCTTTCTACAGCCAACTTCGCTATCGCCTACAAAAAAAATCGATAAAAAAGTCACGAGATGTTTGGCTTATATCAGTTTCATACATTTTGTTAGCGATAGCGAATCGATCTACGTGCCCAGTCGCTTGCAAACCCAAGGCTATTCTGTGATAAATATGCAATAAAAATGGTGGGCAAGTCTTGTAGCGATTCGTTAACGTAAAGTTAAAATTTCGTGTTTGTTTGTTCGTTTTGCATGTTTTTTTTATTGATCGTTTTTCATTGTAACTAAACTTCATTGAGAACTATGTGATGTAATAGGTATCTTTACTAAACTTTCATATCACCCTATTATAGCCTCTAAAGCGAAGATTTTAATAAGTAATAACCTATGATATTTTTAACAACGTAATACCGTTAAAAAAGTGTGTTATTGATACTTTAGGATGTGTATGTATGAATGTGTTGCTTGGTATATATAGTCTATGTACTTAGCTGCGGGTCGGCGAAGATTGAAGTAAACAGTCCAATAATGTTTACACAGATTTATTACGCCACAAGAGTACAGGAAATATTCACACACACACTAATGGCAGCACGGAAAGAAGGAGAAGCGACAGGAAGAGATTACAGCGAATAGATTGAAATAATATAGTAAGCGCGAATCACAATGAACGGTAGGTAGCAAAACCAGGGCGCAAGCGACGTGCGTTCCGCGTCCGAATAAGATTCTGACTGGCGTGGCGCGGCTCCGCTGCGCCTACGCCGAGCGATGTTCGCTATGCGTATAGATAGGTGCACGTTTGCGCGTCTCCATTCTACGTGACGGCGGCCAGCTGATTCTCGACGTATTACGGTACGGTAAGTATGCATGTCATGTAAATGTAGTTAAGAGTAAATGTTAGTGTATTTAGTATGTAATAGATAAGTAGTTACTAATATGTATTATTTATTGTTATGTATGTATTTACTTGTGTATTTATTTATATATTATGTAATTATGTAAGTTTATGTACTCTGTGTGTGTATTTATTATTGTATGATATATTATGTTAATAGTATGTAGTATGTGAGGGAAGCCCACAATACGATAAAATCTAACACTAATACCACTACTGTTTAGAAAAATTAAATCAATGTACAAGACTTTTATTAAAATAAATTAAAAAATCCTTTATAAATTCGACACAGTTTCTTACCAGAGCAAGTCACCGCACTTTTAATTAATCATAATGAAAAGAACCGCGCGTGCTTCATGTCGAGACGCCTTTAGTACTTAATTCCCGCAGTGTTATCAGGGCTGCGTCGAGCTCAAATAATTTAATTACCAGGTAACAGCCCTGCGAGATTATGACGGCGTTACTGCCTCGTAAACCTAGGCCGGGCTGACACCATTGGAAAAATAAAAGTAATTGAATAATATTTTTTTATTCTCGTCAAACGTTTCAACGAAATACCACTAAGTATTTTATATTAAATCACTTTTCTAAATAAACTTTAAAAGAAATGTTAATAAAGGTAATAAAAATGTCGATACTGTCAACTTAGTTCTAAAATAAGTATTTTAAATATTGGCTTCGAAGAAATTCTATTTACTTACTTACGTAAATGCGTTACATTTTTTAAAGAGCTCTAAGCACGTCTCATTTTCAAGTTACATTTTAAGTAAATAAGCATTAACTAAACTAGATTTATTATATTTGATGGAGTAATTTTATGCAAAAGGTATTATTAAATAGCCTCCATTTAGGGTGCACTTACAAACATTCATGTCAAATGTTTCTGATGGGTGTTCTGTTTGAATGAAATTCCACTTTAGGTAATGTTCTTTTAAAATAAATACTAAAGTATGTGCAAGACAGCCAGCCCATAACAATGAGGTATAAGTACTTTTAACAGTAAACTGATTTATTTCAATAAGATTGCACTAACTTTATTTTTCTAATTCAAACAGTTCAGTTTAAAAAACCTTTGCCCTTTTCTAGTGTACCTGGTATTAGCGCAATATACAGGATGTCTCGAAAAGGATAATCCTTTAAGTGCAGACTAGTTACAACATGCCCTACTAAATGCGAAAACATTTTTAAGTAAAAGTGTTGAAATTTTCAAGATATAACACTTTTCAAGAAAAATATTAACTTTTCAAAGATATGTTTTCATTTTAATACTCTTTTAAGGTTCTAGGCACCAAGATCGATATTTTTTTGGTAAAAATGACATTGACATTTTGGTAAAATTGGTAAAAATGAAATAAAGCTCCCAAAAATTATAAATACTTTCTATATAAGTCTTGAAAATGGCAACACTTACTTTTTTTTTTTGGTATACCTATTCGACAGATTAATCACATAATTTCCTAGTGAATGGTGTGACTAATCAGTACTTAACCCTGTATTTTCTGGTTTAAGGCTCTTAAAAACGAAATGCAAAATCGCTTACCATGATCATTCAGATCTTATTGCAGGTGATTTACTCAATTACATTTTGAGCTCTATTGGCGATAAGACAAATGATGGCACCAAAATAATTTAATAAGTGTACAAGCTTGTATTATCTAGATAAACAGGCCTCTCTCTTTTTATTCTGCATAATTTTTGCCTACACCGCGCCCCTTCGAGCCTTTGTCAAATAAAAAACTTTTCGGATCCCTGCTGACCCGCACGCGCCGTCGGGCTAAAATAATACAAATTTCAATAAAAAATAAAGTTTTTTTGAATAATAACGAGTTCGCATTACCCTGCACAACGCCGCGCCAAATTCCAACCAACTTCCTCTAAACTCATAAAACATTATTTATGTCAAATACCGTTCTTGATTAGAGTTTTTATTGAATGTTTTTAAGAGTTTGAGAAAACTTTGGTTATGATTCAAGCCTTTTTAACTCCAAAACATATTTACTGCTGTTATTAGTTAAAATTGAAAGTGAAGGTGCAGAGGGTTTGTGTATTTATAACGCACATCAAAGATATGTATGATGAATGAGATTATCTGTATCATGATAGGCAGTTGTTAATATCTGTACCTTGTTGTTCAATTTTTATTGTAATATCCCGCGACTTCGTCCGCGTAATATACAAAATTCAACGCTCATTTTCGCCCCCTTAGAGGTTGAACTTTCAAAAATCCTAAGTGCTTACCTAAGAAACAAAAATTCAAGTATCTTATGCTAGTAATTTGGCCTGTGCGTGCGTTGACATGTCAGTCAATAAGTCATTAGGTCAGTTTTCATTTTTAGAGTTCCGTAGTCCTGACAAAGAGCCCTTATTGTTTCGTCATGTCCGCCTGTCCGAGGTTTTGCTAAGAAATTGTTAGTATTACCTAAAAAGCTGTAGTTTTGTAGGTGTATGCATACCAATAAAGCTGGCAATGTGGTAGAATAAAAATTAAGGAAAATATTATTTTAGGGTAGCTCCCCTAAATGTGCAGAGGGGATATTTTTTTTATCGTCTACCCATCGTGTAGGGTATCTCTAAGTATGTCTTTTAAAATGACTTGGGGGTTTCTAAAACAGTTTTTCGATTTATTGCTCCATTTACAAAATAATATATTAAACTTTACAGTGCATTTTTTTGGTTCAAGATCTCCTAATAAAAGTGTCTGAAAGCTTAACTGCTGGCTTGAAAAATCTGAAAAAAATCATGATAATACTGCATTTTATAAACTTTAAAAAAATGCAGCGTTCAATAAACCTTTTATTAGTTTAATTCGTTAAAATTGGGTGTCGGATAATTTTGGTATCAAATTAAAAATCCTATAATAATGGTACGGAACCCTTCATGCGTGAGACCGACTCGCACTTGTGCGGTTTTTTATATATTTAGAAGAAGATTGTTTACCGAATAGGACATCCAGTGGCTGATTATTTACTCTCAAGTTCTCGCACGTACACGTTTGTCATTTCATTTACAAGCGGTTTGTGTGACATAAAACAAGTTGCCAATTTCGTTCCGCTAATCTGAGCTCGTCATAAAGCTGCAATCGTAAGGGACCGGACAAAATGGCCGCCGCAGTAAAGAGTTCGAATTAAAAGCGAATCGCGTAGCTTTTCCCAGGCCAATTAGGACACAGGGGTGACGGATAGAAAAAATGTCAAGTTCATGTTGAACTCGCACAACGAGGGTTTCGTAATTTTTTAATTGTTTTTTACGAGTTTCGGGGGTTTTCTTTACTTGGGCTATATTTTGGTGCATTATATTGGTTCCCTTGCACATGGTCAAATACGTGGCATAAATGGCCAAATTAAGGATTGCGTTGACGGTATATTTTAAAGGAGTTCCTGAACACAAAACAGTAGATGAAACTGGGCTTGAAACACATACCTTGTGAGCGTGGAATCAAGATGCAATTTTGGTAAATTCAGCTTTAAAGAATTATCGAGAAAAGTATTTCGGTGTATCAATTTCCTGTATGTATATCAATAATTGTACTTACTTACGGTATTTAGATTGATTTGATGTACTTTGACAGTGCTGGAGTAATATGGTTATGCCTTTTTTAAAGAATTGATAACGCAACATTCCGGTTTATATTATATCATCTTAATCATTTTATGTCCCGTGAAATTACTTGAGTTTGCGATTCACAACACTTTGTTTCTTTACGTAATAGAATACCATTTAAGTCTTATAACTTTTGAGATTCCGGAATACAAGAAGCATGTCTATACTAATATCAATGTTTGTGGTCATTGACCCCAAATCCATCTACCTACTCCTATCTCTGCTTATCACTCGAATCAAAGTCGTACATAACCACAATACCTAACACTTCATATTGTAAACCCGTCTCCCGGATTTATTTGTACACAAGCGCCGTCCCGGCTCAGGTCGACATTAGAATTGATAATTGGTTCGGCGGAGGCAGCAGCCAGGCGGCAAATTACGGGGATGTTATCTGATGAGTTCTATCTGTTTATACATAATGCTGTCGTAGATCTATATACACTAATGTTATAAAGAGGAAAGATTTGATTGTTTGTTTGTATTGAATAGGCTCCGAAACTACTGGACCGATTCAAATGACACTTGGTACAGAGTTTGAGACCCTGAGAAGGACATAGGCAACTTTTTGTCGCGATATAAAATCATCAGGGGGCTGAAATGGGGGTTGAAAGTTTTTATGAAAAATCCGACTTTTGGCGCGGGTGAAGTCGCGAAGTGCTAGTAGTACAATAAAACGTATTTTTGTTAATAATAATATTTATTTCAGGCTGCAGACTACAAAGTATTACATTTTTAAGAATGCAGTAAATGCATAGATTGTGTCTTTGCATTTAGTCGCAAATGAAAATAAAAAATAAATAAACGTTAATTACATCGTATATTTTCGGAATAACAAATTGTTCGTATAAAACTTTCCGTACTCCATTTCAAAATTACTATAATGCTTATGGCTTTTGTTAAAACTGTTTATATCATTATGTCATGCATTTTACTTTATAACACTAGTTACACACTTTCCCCCAGTACTACTTTTCTCTTAGTTCCTTAATTACTTGTAGTTTTGTGATTCAACTCTGCCTTTGTAGAACGTTAAACTCTGTTTCCTGAACGACGCAAACCTATAAGTGTCAAGTAGACTGCTTTCTCAATGCATAATTACTGTATTCAAAAACATTCATAAAAATAAAAGCCAAGAAATTGCAAATTGTTAGTATCCTAAGTCGTGACTTTAAATGCTGAGCCACCAAACATTGTTTTCTGCATCAAAGCAAGTGGTTCTCCGCGACTTCGCCCGCAAAAGTTGGATTTTCCATATAAACTTTCATCCCCCATTTAATCCCCTTAATGTTTTGTATCGTGACAAAATGTCGCGATACATGTCCTTTCTAGGGTCTCAAACTGTCTCCATACCTTTCAGAAATAAATTCTCCATAAATTTCATCTTAATCGGTTCAGTGGTTTAAGTGACGCTTAACTAGAGGTAACAGACAGACAGACAGACACACTTTCGCATTTATAATATTTAGATCTTATGTTGTATAGTGTAAGTTTTTATAATAAGTCAGTGTGATTTTTGTGAGTTCATTGTAATTAATGTTTTGTGAGAAAAATTATGTAGACCAGAGAAAATTAGATTAATAGGAAAATAAATACATATTTAATAAGTTAAGAGAGTGTCAAATTTCCTCTCAGAGTAGAATTCCCACTATTCATTTCTGCTTATCCCAAAGGTAGAGAATGCCACTTGGCATTAAGTCCGCCTTTTGTACAAAATTCAGTTGTGCAATAAAGCTTGGATAAATAAACTACGTTCCACACTGCGCCTAATACTTCCAGTGGTAGCGTGCGGCGCGCGCGTTAGTTTCCGCGCCCGGCTGTCAGATCGATGCGCACGATTAACGCGCGTGACACGAGCGGTACGCGCCACGCGAGCGAGCTTTCACTCACTCTGACACCGCCACTGAGGGAGAATGATGTTACCTTATGGTACATTGGCTCTGTTTGTGTGGGGTACAGTGAAACATGCCCGTAAATAAATGAACGAAGAACATGACAAAAAACCAGAGCTACAGTGCGCCACACAAAACTGGCAAAATATCTCAAATGATATGGAACTGTATGTAATTAACATAAAGTTAAATTAAGGTTGCGGAAATTTGACAGCAGGCTATGTTGATGTGTGGCCCACTGTATTCGTATCAGGACAATTTTTTTCTCAGGATATCCATTTAACTTAAATATGCGACTACGTCTTGGTGAAGTGGTTCGCGCTCCACAAAACCAGTGGTTGCGGATTCAAATTCCCTAAGAGACAAGTTAAGTATGTGATGAGCACGAGCATTTGTACCTAGGTCGTGGATGTTTATAAACGTATACAAGTATGTTTTTCCGTTACCTAGTCGCCAGAGCTCACGTTTAGTTTGTTGCTAGGTAATTAGTGTGTCTGTTGAAACAATTTATTATTATTATTGCTCACCCAACAAATTTCGCGTTGAGCTCTTTGTGCACTCAAAAAGGCCATGCCTTGTCATTTTTGAAGCGCAAATGAGCTAATTTCAGAGCGCAGTATACTTCATTGTACTTTGTCTGAGAATTGTGTTTCTTTAGTCTTATTAGCATAACTGCTTTAAATATGGAATTAGACATTTTCAGAGTACCTGCTTTTTTGACAACATCAATCCCAAAACAAAGTAAAACATTATAATTTTTAACGACCGTCTTGGTGTCGTGGTGCGCACCCCAGACTTCTAAACGAGGCGGTTCGAATCCCGCAAGGGGCAAATGTTTATGTGATGAGCACGAGCATTTGTACCTAAGTTATGGATGTTTATAAATGTATATAGGTGAGTATGTCTATCCGTTATCCTAGTCACCATAGCACAAGCTCACGCTTAGTTTGGGGCTATGTAATTGGTGTGTTTGTTGAAACGATTTATTTATTTATTAATTTCGAATTCAGGTCTTTAATATAAAGTTAATAAACTTTCAAGTGCAAGCAAACAGATTGCAACCAAAAGCTTCCTGCAATATAAAATACTTAAGTTACCCCTTCACTGCAGCGTCATCAATTTCAGATTATAGCAGCGTTATTTACTCGTATATGTACTCAGCTGACATTATTTAGCTTTCAATTTTCCGTAAGCTCGTAAGTCCTCGCCGCTAATCCGCTCCCACGCTTAGGTGGGACGGTTTGAATAATTTTATTGGACACCCTGTATCTCCCCGCTGCTGCTGTCGCGTAAATTGAAACAATTCAGCCGACATTTAGACGTTTTCATCATGCGGTGGATAGTTTGAGGTTACTCTAGAACTAAACGTTTGGAGACCTAATTATTTCATTTCAAATTCATAGTGTTTTATTTCAAAACTGGTCAAATACTTATTTTAATCAACAATTTGCCCGCAAGGGGCCAATGTGTGTGTGATGAGCACGAGCATTTGTACCTAAGTCATGGATGTTTATAAATGTATATAAGTATGTCTATCCATTATCCTAGTCACCATAGCACAAGCTCACGCTTAGTTTGGGGCTAGGTAATTGGTGTGTTTGTTGAAACAATTTATTATAATTATTATTTGTTGTAATTTATTAGACTATAGTCGGTTAAGTATATCTTCAAAATACAAATGCTCATTTTACAAGGAAAATATCGTCGCTTATAATATTTTTTAGTTTTAGTATAAGTACGTTACAATTAATCTAATCGATCATGATCAAGAGGACGTAAAGAATCTAATCAAAATACTTACGGTATGCCGTAACAAGGGTAACTGAAAACTATTTTTCCAAAGTATTTATTAATTTATTATTCCTATACACGACAGGTAATCATAAAAAAATGTAAGTCCAGTAGGCGACTTTAACACTTAGAGCTAGACTGCAACCTAAATGCGCGTATACACAGCGTTACAAATAGCTACGTAAACTCTGAATTCAAAATTTTAAGACTTGAAAAATGTATTCTTGTTGTGTAAGAAAATGAGCAACTTTTTTGCTGGCATATTTAAAATACTTGGGACACTCTCCCTCGGGCGCTTAATAAGAGTTTTAAATTAATATTCATCGCTGAGAATAAGTAGGTCAACTGACATACGTATACTAAATACTCGTACATGTGTGTATGAACAATACACATACTTATGCAACGGCTTAGAATCATTATAACTCTTCCTTAGGCTTAACTAGGCTAATGTTTGAATTTACCGATGGTAGAATACCTGTTATCGATTTGATGATCACAAAGATAAGCGTACCTACGCTAGTGTTTGAAATAGCGTAATTAAGTTTTTTTAAAATCAATTGAGAATCGATCTAATAAAGCTTATTAAGGGTTTAGTACCTGAAAAGGAAGAAATAACCCTTATAGGATCTCTTTGTTGTCCGTCTGTCCATGCATTAAGTTTATAAATATCAAAATCATGTACTTATGGCTGTGGTTCCCTAAAGTTTTGAAAAACCAAGCTTCTAACTTAACGTCATCAAAAAATACGGCCATTTTTTAACATTTTGCAGTGGAAATTTGTAGTAACATCGTAAAAAATCCCTTTTTGATCAGAACCCTCAATGCGTGAGTCCAACTCGCACTTGCCTGGTTATTTTACTCGTAATAAGCTGCGTGATTTGTGTACATAGTAAGGAAACCTGCAAACTAAGGTCAGTAATGATTAACCGATTTTCTATAGATTTTTAAATAGACGTAAACGACTTAACAAATATTTGCAGACGCGTCTACAGGCTTGCGTAATATACCTAAGGTATTCATACTTGTATGTTATCCTAATACTTGCTTGTAAACTTGTGCTCAACTTAGCTAAGCGTCATGTAACTTGAGCTTGAGTTTCGTTCGGGATGCGTTGGGAAAACCAAGTTTTATTATTTATACGGCTTTATTGCCTCAAAGCGATGTTATGGCTAAAATTATGATTGAGATATTTCTAAAGTGGGGTAAATATACCTAGATATTATGAAATATCCTTAATAAGTAAAGGTTAATTGAAAACATCTTTTAGCTAGTACATTCTAGGATTCCCTAGGATTCAAAAACTGAAATTTTTTCACGTCAATGTAAGGAGTATAAACAAAAACTTTGATGAAGTCATAATATTTTTGTCTAGAATGAACATTGATCCAGATATCATTATCTTAACTGAATCTTGGCTTAACAAGATTGATAATCTTCCTCAGCTACAAGGTTACAAATCGTATGGATCCAACGCTCAAAACCAGAACGATGGAGTATCCGTCTACATAAAACTAGGTTTGAATTGTGAAGTGGCTCTTGCTAAATTATGCAACTCAAGTTGTTTGTTAATCACACTTAACAAAGCAATTGCAGTTGTAGCTATTTACCGCTCTCCCTCACACAACACTCACACTCCCTCTGAACTCCTTAAATGACTTATTACTTACCCTTACCAAATTTGAGCATACCGCGATTGTAGGAGACATTAATATCAATATTTTATCCGAAGAACGTGAACCAAAACCGGAACCGTATCTTAATTTTTTAGCATCTCACGGACTCTTACCTGCACACTCTTTTGCCACTAGAGAAGATAGATGTTTGGACCATGTCATGTTCCGAAGTAACAATAGAATAGTTACTTTGGTATTTGATTCCTGTTTCACTGACCATGCTCCTATTCTAACTTGCATTGACCAAACTAAACCTACTTGCCCTCCTAAGTTTATTTCACGTGTAGATTCCCAGACCGTTATTGATAAAATAGGGCTCACAGACTTTTCCGATATACTTAACTCAAATGATATGAATATATCAAACTTATTGGTATCAAAGATCTCAGAGCTCATTTTGAAAAATACGAAAACCGTTAAAATCCAATGTAGAAAGCGAATTGTGAAACCGTGGATCACTCCTGGTCTTCTGCGATGTATCCGGAATCGAGACCGATTACATAAGAACGCAAAAAATGACCCTAATAATGAAATTATTAAACTTACTTATCTAAGATATCGCAAATTCTGTGATAAACTTCTAAAAAAAATAAAACGCATATACGAAAAAACCGAACTACAAAAAGCCAAATGCAACCCTAAAGCTACGTGGAATGCTATTAAAAACATTACCAACCATCAAATAAAGCCACCACCATCCGAAGAACTGCTAAACCTATCAGCCCAAGTCTTCTTTGAACCTAGTAAACGACTACTTTATCAGTGTTGGGACTGAACTAGCGTCTAAAATTCTTTCTAACTAATATCAAAGTAAATATGTTAATATACCACAACAGCTGATAAGAAACAACCCTCAGGGATCTTCTATGGTCTTACTTGAGACCGATGAAGAGGAGGTTATGAGAACAATTATGGGACTTCGTTCTGACAGTGCCGTGGGTTATGACGGAATCTCATCCACTATTCTAAAATCAGCGAGTAGCGTCCTGGTTCCTCTAATCACTCATGTCTGCAATCTTAGTCTTGCCACGGGGGTTTTCCCTGACGTATTTAAAAAGGCACTGGTGCATCTTGTCCACAAAGGCGGCGACAAACATGATTTAAGTAATTACAGACCCATATCTGTACTTACGGCTATGTCAAAAGTACTGGGGAAGATCTTAAATAAGAGATTACTAAGCTATCTACAAAAAATTAACTTAATTGCCGCTAATCAGTATGGGTTCAGAAGTGGTATGTCTACCGAGGATGGGGTAATGGAACTAACTGAGTTTATAGCTAAGAACATTGACAGCAAGGCAAAAGTGATAGGAACGTGCCTTGATCTGTCTAAGGTTTTCGACACTGTTTCTGTTCCAGTACTGATTAAAAAGATGGAGCAAATTGGCATAAGAGGAACCGCGTTGGATGTTTTTTGTAATTATCTTACTGGGCGAGAACAGTGTGTCAAACTAGATGCCTTTACTAGCGATAGCCGTCCTCTAAGCTACGGTGTTCTTCAGGGTAGTGTCCTCGGGCCTACTCTGTTTCTAATCTATATAAATGGCCTATGTCAAACAACGCTACCAAATTGTAAAATCATCACATATGCAGATGACACAGTCCTGCTTGTGCATGGGAATACTTGGGAGCATGCACGTACCTTGACTGAAGACGCCTTACGAGTTGTTTCTAAATGGCTTAATGCTAATTTACTTACTCTTAACATCGGAAAAACCAAATTCATTACCTTTTCAGCTTCGGTAACCTCACAGCCAAGAGATTCATTTAACGTGAAAATCCACATGTGTGATGATCGCAATCTAACATGCTGCTGCTTGTCGTTGTCTCGTGTTGATAGTATTAGGTATTTATGTGTTCATCTTGACAGTACCCTTAGCTGGACTACGCATATTGAAATATTGACACTGCGACTACGTAAAGTCATGCCTATTATGAGAAAGCTAAGAAATTCGGCCGATATCACCACTCTCAAGATGGTCTACTGCGCCTTAGCACAGTCGATAGTATCGTATTGCATCCCTGCCTGGGGTGGTGCCGGTGTCACTCACCTCCTTAGGCTTGAAAGGGCGCAGAGGGCTGTGTTGAAAGTTATGATCAGAAAACCCTTTCGCTATCCAACAACCCAATTATATGCCGATTGCGAAGTGCTTTCAGTGAGACAGCTATATGTTCTTCAATTAATGCTACGGAAACATTCCTCGCTACCCTTGGATGTTTCCTTGTTGAAGCGGCGAATGAGATACAAAGTATGTAGCAGTGTACCTCATAAAACAGCTCTAGCCGGTAGTCAGTATTACGTTCGTAGTTCATACTTATACAATAAAATAAATAAAAATTTGGATATTTACACCTGAAATCAATGGAAGGAATTAGCGTCTGTAACACAGTTAAAATATTAACTAGCATAGACGATAATAATTATCATCTAAATATTGATCATCTCCTATGTAATTTAAATTTTCATTTGCATATTAGATAACCTGTAACTTACTTATAAGATGAAATAAAGATTTTTATTATTATTATTATTACTAATATTAATTGCTAGCCAAAACGCTCGAGGGTGGATGACCTGGACTGCAAGATATTACCTAGCAGGTTCTATTGTGATGTACTTATTGTCTTAGCGTTTGGTCAATCTATACTAATAAATAATATTTAGCTATTTAGCTATTCTATGTATTTCTATATTGGAAGCTAGTCTTTAAGTGGTTCCTTTAAGTCAGTTAGAATACTAAATTGGTAGCAATAATAATTTAACGTAGTTCTTATTTTGGTTTGGACATTGCAAGTTTAACGAGATTAAGAAAATGGTTTTTGTTCACTACGATTGGGTATTTTGTCTGAAAACTAAGTTTTGATGTAAGAAGTAACTCAAAACTAAAGACGTAATAAAACATCACTCATTTCAATATGTATATATCTTATATTTCAATTAAAGTCAGTACACTTTTTAAATTAGACAGTATTTATATAAAATAACCAACTGCATAATCCATTTGGATCTTATACATTTTGGATAACATTCGCAATAAGCTATTTGTATAAGTACTGTTTGAATATTAAACCGTTAGTTAAGTACGTCCGTCAATCAGGGTTAATTGGAACGGCTTACTGCCCATCCTGTAATTGCACTGCGAACGACTCTCTGACTCAATAATTGTAGAAGTCATCAGTTCTTTTGGCTGCGTCATTTAAAATAATTTAACAAAGTTTTTAAACGTATTCAGAATTCGGGACAATGGGCTCAATTCCAATGCACCATGTCTAAGATTAAATTAAGGTTCAGTCTCTCTCTGTCTCTGCTAAACAAACGAAAAGAGACAGACTTTATTAATTTAGAAACGTCAGACTAAACAGCTGTCCGTTGCTAAGGAAATTAGAGAACCCATAGACAATTTAGTAGGGATGTCATTCGATGACGGCTACAGTTAAAAGAAAACACGCAAAAACTTTTACGAATACGTTAGAAATCGCATCACTTAATTTGAAGTTTCAAAATTATTGTAGTATGTCTCTTTTCGTTCATTTTATAGAGAAAGAAAGCGACTGAACCTAAATTTAATCTTAGATAGGGCACATTGGAATTGAGCCCATTGGTTGCTTTTGAGATATAAAGAAACGCATTCGTTTTGTAAATACTATGTCATTGAATCCTATTTTTATAATTTAAAATGTAATTAATCCTTTGAGAGCAAACCACGTATCCAATATGTGATGTTGTTATAATATGATAGCGTAAATGCTTCGCTATTAAAGAGTTAACACTGATCTGGATAACTTTAAGAATAGATTGAATGGGCTGTACTAGTCAGACATGACCCATCTTTGGTCGTGTTTTGTAACATCAGGTATTAACTAAAAAATAGAATTCAGCTTATTTCATTTTAAGCTTAAATGAATATGTAATACGCAACAAGTTTTTTCACAAAAACTGTTCTTAAAAGCATTTGCAATTAAATGAATACATTTAAAACCAAAGTCAAGTTAAGCTAATACAACTTCCGCTGTATCGCATGCGGGAATGCTAATTCCAAGTTTTTAATTCTGTTTCTGGTTCGCTGAAGATTTAGCTACTCCATGCACGGACTGCATTACGGTCGCTTATGGTAAATGTGTAAGGAATGACTAAAACTTAAATTATTTTATTCTTAAATTTTAATAATGAGCTGCCTTATATAGCGTAAAATATATTATTAACATGACTCAAAGATTCTCATAAATAAAACAGAAAATCGAAAAGCATTTTTGATAGTATTTTGTAAATTGTATGCATGCTTTTTAACATCTTTTTTTTGTTTTTCAATGTTATTAAAATATATATCTGAAAATTTTTCGGTGATGGATGAGCCACATTGAATATCAGTCTCAGTAGTATCAGTATCAGAGTGTCAAAATACAAGCAAAATAATAAAGGAATAGCGAATACTCTACCAATAAGAGCCTAGCTCTTCCGTTAATGATCACGATGTTTATAATTACTTATTACACTATTGTTTATTAGTAAAAATATTACCTAGGATAGTATGTGAGTTGTACACCTAGAGTCCTCCTCCTAAAGCCCTTTACAACAAAAATAATTTAACCCTTTCACAGAATGTAGGCGGGCCAAATATTTTTACCGTGATTATTCTTATTTACAGCTATAAGCCAAAGCTTCGGTGTTCTATTTATGAAGGTAAACGACTTTTCAGCGTGTATTTTTCTTTGATTTCGCTGATAAGCCAACCCGACGCCTGTTGGCGGCTTACGCGGGGTTTACACCGGCCGACTTCGGAAATCCTGTGGCTTATTCAGTGCAACTGGTTTTTAGGGTTCCGCTGTCAAGAAACCCTTAAGTTTAGTCATGTTCGTCCGCCAGTCTGTCCGGGGTTTTGATAAGAGACCATTAGTTACCCCCACCTACAATATTGCATCTTACTACTGTAAGCTGCAATATTGTAGGTGTATGAAAAAAAGGTAGGATAAAATTTTGAAAATTATTTTTTAGGGTAGCTTCCCTATATGTAGTGGGGACGATTTTCTTTGGTCGTCTACCCCATCGTGTAGGGTATCGTTGAGTGGGTCTTTAAAAATGTTTTTTTTTGTATATTTATCGATTTATTGCTCCATTAACGAGACATTAAACTTTAAAGTGCAAGTTTTTGGTCCAGTTGGGCGTCTCCCCTTTAATAGCTTATTAGTTAAGCTATTATTAGCTGGAAAAATCTAAAAAAATCATGATGTTAGTACATTTCATAGCTTTAAAGTAATATAGCGGTTAATATAACTTTATTTGTTTAGCAGTAATAGTCGTTGAACTCTTAAACTTCTCACCGCAATACACAATATGATTTTTTTTAAATACTATAAGAGTAAATAAATAAGGAGTGCATACCTATTTTGCGTGCAGATAACTTATATACAATGAACAAGACGGATGACCTGGTTAACGTCTCAGATCTCCCTGAACCAATGACAAGTGACTGATAACCTATATACAACGAACAAAACGGGTGACCTTGGTAACTTCTTAAGGTTTCCCTGAACCATTGGCAAGTGGTCTGTTCTGAATATTGTTAAGCATAATATTAAAACAAAATTTTACGGATTACTTCGCGATTTATTCACATTTTATTTAAAACCTGACGTTTCGAACACTTTACAGCGTTCATGGTCACACTGACACTTAAGGTATTTTTGTCATTACAAAGTTTTGAAATATTAAACTACGGTCACTTATTGACATAGTGAATTATGTTGAAGTTGTTGAACCTACACTTGATGTAACTTTGTAAACTTTAAAGTGTAAAACCCTCTTAATAGATGCCGATACGTCATGTGCTAATACGGCGGGCGTGGCCGTAGTAATGCTATGTAAATTGTCGGTAAAATCGCCTCTACTGGCAGCCCGTTGCCGCTGATTTATAGCCTATATTACCGCTTACTGGTAGAAAACACGCCACGTCCAAATACTAGGCTTATTAAATTACACCACACGTATACTTACTTTGATATTTGAAATTTAAACGAGTTAGAAAATACAGTAATAGCACATTTGGAGAACATCGCCATTTTATTTTACGAACTTGCATAAGCGTAAAAACAAGATTGAATTTGGGTTAGAGCTTAGTAACGGTTTTAAAGATTGTAAGCTTATTTTGCATGGTTGAAAATCTTGTGAGAATAAAACTTGCTTTTAAAAAGAAAAAAAAACAGTTTTTAAAATATTTTGCTGTCGTTCGTCATTTGTTTTAGTAAAACCCGTTAGATCAACCATACTGTAGATATTACATTTATTTTACAACTACAGGATACTTTTAAATCCCCATTTAGAGACATTTTTGCGAGACTTTAAATCCATTGTTAAACCTAATATTATAAAATATCATCTGTTGTTAACTAGTAATGGGAAACTATAATTATTGGTATAATTTAGGCAATAACTTTGCACTTTTACCAAAGTAAAGTTTTGCACACAAAAATGGATTGACTTTGTCGTCCGGTGGGACTGAGTGACTGTCTCTTAAAGTTCATGTTAAAAATTGGGCCGTGATTACATTTTGTTTTTTAGGCGTATTTATTCAAACGTTTGAGGACAGGAGTGGCACATTTTCACGAGTAAACAAACAGTGGATTACGTTTGGATTGGAGAGGTTAAAGTTAGCATACGGGTCAGTTAGACAAATGGTTTAAATCTTACGCTACAGCTCCTTTATGCACACGACTGGATTTAATAAAGGTATCCGGATATTCTATCATGTTAAAACCAAATAACCAGAAAAAGGTTGAGTTATTCTCAGTAACTTTAACAAAGAACATCGGGGGCAAATGTCACTTATTCTTCCTTTCTTTCTTTGGAATATTTACTCTTATTATTCCAATAACTAATCAGGTCAATAGAACCCGAAACGCTGCCTAACGTAGCGGGCACACCTGTTAGTTTGGGTATTATATTCTTTTGCCCCCAAAGGGCACGCTTTGTTCTGGCTCGCATTGTTTCTAATTAATCACGGCTCCAAACCCCCCCCCCCCCCCCCACTCTCCCACTAACGCCACACATCTCGCATATGGTTGGTTTTGCTTTTCCAATTCCTTTTCGCCGAGATCCTTTATACAATACGAGTTTTTGGAGTACAGCTGGCCATCTTGCTGCAGTGGTTTAGTTGCAATGTATTTTTTTGTTATTTATCAATGTAAAAAAGTTTCCATACAAGTATTATAAATGCAAAACTGTGTCTTTGTCTTTCTGTTACCTCTTCAGGCCTAATAATTCTTTGAACCGGTTTACATAAATTTTGGCATAGAGACAAGTTTAGTTTTAAGGAAGGACTAAAAAACTATAACTATAATAAAACTATCCTAAAAATAGTTTTTGACCCAGAAATTATTCCTTAAAGTGGTGAAAAGGGGGTGGAAGTGTATATGGAAAATGAAAGTTGTGACGAAGAGGCGTACAATTGTAGTATCAAAGACATTATATTGTCCCATAAATAGTTACGACGGTAAGCAAGCTACATGTATACTAATTGGTTATAAAAATTATTTCAGCCATCGATGCAAACGTGATACAATATCGGTACAAGCTATGTAATAAAGACGCGAACCACATACTACTAATACACACTTGCCAAACGTTTTAAATCTATATTCCTATAAGAAAAGAGTGACCGCATCGTCGCTTACTATTAGGTGAAATTACGATCAAATGTCTGCATTTTATTGAAAAAAAAAAAACATAGTTTGCTTGTGCATCGCTACACACGCGCGTCTGTGTCGATGGATTATTGCGTTTTCATTGCATTCGCATATCTGCAGTAAGAAGGCCAGACTTTATCGCTGCAAAAACCGCAGTGTATAAAGGCCGTATACTCGCACACCTGTGTTAGAAGAACCCAGGAATACGGGAATCGATAGAGAGAGGAATTTTTCGCTTAGACTTGCTGCAGAGAAATGTTTGCGGTCTGATCGAAAATAGTTGTGCGAGTAAGCCAGTGTTTGCGCTCATTGATTATTTATATTTACTTTTATTTGTGTGAGCTGTTTGAAGATTTTAATTAACTTAGTTTTGAAATAACTTGATCTTGAGGTTCGGAATGTTCCAATGTGGAATGTGTGGAACATTCTGATTTAATTATCAGATAGAACAAACGAAATTTTTCATGATACATTTTAGTGGTACTTACTTCTGAATAGAATCGAGATTCTGTTAAATCGGATTGTAATTTTAGGAACATGGAAAGGCGTATGTCGTTCCGGTTGAGTCCTGTTCACAATCTACGGTTACTCATAAATCATCATCATTATGTAGCTTACCTTATTACATTTGAGCTTGTCGCAATATAAACACAAAAAATACACGATTATATAAACAATGGTACAACGAAAAATCGTTTTTTTACCATAAAACATGATCACACAAAAAGCGGCACGTGTTTACCCGGTTTCATATTTTTCAAATCTATGTTTAGGTACCTACCGCACTTATTTGCTTATTTCTTTATTCAGTATTCGTCAGGTATCACACCGGTATCCTCCAGCGAGTCCCAAGCGTGTGAGGAAACCTAATTTCGTTTAATCTGGAACGTGAACTTATCTACACACTGAGTTTCGTCTAAGCTGTGCATGTGTAGGTTACTTGTACAAGTTTGCAAAAATACTTTGTAGGGTTAAGGTAGGAAAAGTACAGCATGGGGCTGACGCTGGACCCCCGCTGGAGTTTCCGCGCCCACTTTGAACGGTTGGCGCCGAGACTCCTGCGGGTGGCCGGAGCGCTCGGCACGTTAATGCCGAACTTGGGTGGGCCCTCTTCATTCAGCCGGCGTTTGTACATGGGCGTCGTGCGGTCCATGGCCCTGTACGGGGCACCGGTGTGGTACGACGCCATGTCGGATCACAACGCTATGCTGATGAGGAGGGCGCAGCGCCACTTGGCCATACGGGAAATCCGCGGCTACCGCACGGTCTCGGCGGATGCCTCCCTCGCGTTGGCCGGGAGCATGCCATGGGATCTCCATGCACTGGTCCTCGCCGCTCTTTATCAGTGGCGGGGAGACCAGAGGTCCCAGGGGCAAAGGCCTGCACCACGTGAGGTCGAGGCGGAGCGGGCTCGGTTGGAGCAGTCCGCCGTGGAGCGGTGGCAGGATCGCCTGGCCGTCAGCCGAGCCGGTCGACGCACCTGTCAGGCCCTCCAGCCTGTGCTGGAGGAGTGGATGCGTCGTGGGCACGGTCGCCTGTCCTACAGGCTGACCCAAATACTGACTGGCCACGGCTGTTTTGGGACGTACCTCGCCCAGATTGGTCGCGAGTTGACCGGGCGGTGTCACCATTGTGACGGCCGCGAGGAGGATACCGCGCAACACACCCTCGAGTCGTGCCCGGCCTGGGCGAGGGAGCGCGAGGACCTCATCGCGGTAGTCGGAGGTGATTTGTCACTCGCTGCCATCGTGGCGAGGATGGCCGGATCCAGGGAGGCGTTTGCGGCCGTGCAAACCTTCTGTGAGAGCGTGCTCCTGCAGAAGGAGGAGGCGGAGAGGGTGCGAGAGGCTTCGGCTGACGCCCCGATGATCCGCCGCCGACGCACAGGCCGCTGGAGGGGACGCTTTGCTCTCCTCCTGCCGCCTCCCTGAAGGACCCCGGGTGTACTCGGTGCGGGGGTACCGATACGCCCACACGGGGTCGCAGCGGCGCGTGTGTGTTCCCGCGCGTCGTTGCTTGTACCGAGGAGGGGGCTGCTCTCCCCTCCTCGAAGCCGGGCGGGGCCCTGTCATATTCGTGGGCCGCAGCTGGGAGCGAGTGCGTGGTGGCATAGCGTCGGCTGAAACCCATGCACTCGCACCGACAACAGCACCGGAGGACACCGTCAGGTTTTTAGTGGGTTGGAGCCCCACATAACCCCCTCTACCATCCCCGCTGGCGAGGGGGTATGCACCGCATTTTCCTGACGCTAAAAAAAAAAAAAAAAAAAGGAAAAGTACAGCAAGTAGCATGACAGGTTTTTCATTTAAAATACAGCTCTTATTGCGTAGGGAATAGAGGCGGTATTAGTAGGGTAGTCTGACGTGTGGCCCTGTGTACCATCTGACCCTACAGGGTCTGAAGTTACAGCTTAACTTGAACTCCATCCGTCTGTATCTCAGTGAGGTAGTATTTCGTAAGCCTGTCTCGTTGGTTTAGTAGTCAGCACGCTGGGTACTAGTCCCGGGTTCGAATCCCGGGTCTGGCCGAAAGTTTTTAGTTTTTCTGTCTTGAAATAACTTACACATAGCTCTGGAAGGAAGTTGGTGGTGGTAACACCCCCGTGCCTCGGAAGGCACGTTAAAACGTTGGTCCTGCGCCTGAGCTATCTACGGTCATGTGGGACTGCTGTCTCACCAAATTATGAGAGTGAAGGAACAGAGAGTGCACCTGTGTATTGCATACACACTTGTGCACTATATTATCTCCCGCGCAGTCGGCTTATCGTTGTTGAGATTGGCCACTGTAGTCAAAATTCGGCTAAGAGGACATTAATATTAATACTAACCCTGACTAAACCACAAAGTATTTGCTAATTTTTCCTCAGTAGTTGCACCATTCAGTTAATTACTGTCCCAGCTATAAACATTATTCAAGCCTGTCTGAAACGGAACATAAAAGTGACACGGTTAGCGTACAAAAGTTGTCCATTCTGAGGAGCTGATTAACCTCTGAACTTCCAGAGATAGTTCGTAGTACGTGACCACGGTGCTAGTATAGCAAAAATAAAAAAGACTTCACATTTATAGCCAACCCTTTTAAAACTCTTTGAAAAGAAGCTACAGTTTTAAAACTACGTATGATTTACTGCCATATAACACTTAAAAATGAAACTTGAATAACTTTGATTTTAACGGTCATGCTAAGCTCTTTTTTCGATCTAAAGATGTTCTAATGAATCATTTTTTTTATTTTGTACATTTTTAAGATGACGGAATGCTTTGTGCATACTTAATGAAATTATTAATAATGTATACGTAATGATTTGATTTATTTTCACCACGTTTCTTCTACTCTTATTTCTAATTTAATTATAACATATTTTAATGAAGCATTATGTTATTACAAAAACTATTCATATTGCAAAATTGTAAATAGCGTTCTATATTCATTGAAAATGCTATGACGACGACATACATATTCGTAGCCGTAGCTTATTTGCTACGAATATCGTAGTTCCAATGCTACGGATCACGTAGCGCCAATACCTTTGTTCGAACTCCGTTTACCTTCGTAGCACGCAACCGTAGTCGAATGTATGTAAGTAAATGGTCGGTAGACTTTCTCATGAAAACTAATTTATATTGCCGCTTAATCGGACTTTTGTGAAAGCTTCTGAAGGGCGAAACTAATGAAGGTAGTACCTAATGAAAGCATATGATAAGTTTTTAGGATTGATAAAAATTATTTGACTACAAATATGTTTTATTGTAATAAGGGCTCATTCACACGGGATCCGTCATTGACGATTCGTGAAAATACAGGATACGTCATGACGGATGGACATTCACATTGCATACGGAATGGTGTTTTTTCACGATTCGTCAATATATCCTAATTGAATTTGGTCAAAAATCCGTGTATTTGGCGATTTGAGATTTTTAGAAACGCGACTCTAGATTTAAGACGTATCGTCATTTTTCACGATTCGTGATCCGTGTGAACATGGGCATTCAAAAACTTTGCCGCCGTCAAAAAAAAACGTATCGTGAAAAAAGACGAACCGTCAAAAATCACGAATCGTCCTCGTGTGAACGGGCTCTAAAGCCGCATTTATTTTTAATTGGTATTTAAAAAAATACATTTGTCTGCGGATAACCATACATATCAATATATACATACAGTGTGTTTTAACAAAATTGACTGCCTCGTTGGTCTAGTGGTCAGCACGCTGGGTACTATCCACGAGGTCCCGGGTTCGAATCCCGGGTCGGGCAGAGAGTGTTGGGTTTTTCTGTCGTGCAAAAACTCAAACACAGCTCCGGATTCAGGAAGTTGGTGGTGTTAACACCCCCGTGCCTGGGAAAGCACGTTAAGCCGTTGGTCCTGCGCCTGATCTCTCTACTACTACGGTCATGTCGGACTGCCGTCTCACCGAATTATGATTAGTGAAGGAATAGAGAGTGCACCTGTGTATTGCGCTCACACTTGTGTACTATAATATGTCCCGCGCAGGCTAATCTCTGATGAGATAGGCCGCCGTAGTCGAAATTTGGCTAGGAATACATTATTATTATTTAACAAAATTAATTTTAGCAGTGACTACTCCATTAACAAAGTCGCGACGATACACATCAAATAAAACGTATTTAAAAAAAGACCTGTTATTAGCAAGTTATGTCGTCGGTGTAAAAGTCAATCTAGCACTAGTCTGGCTTTTCATTAGTAAGATTTTTCAAATTAAGATATTACACTAAGTTTTTTAATTAATTAATCTTGTAGACGAACGCTTTGATCAACACGCAAGGGTCAAGCAAGGTTACATTATAATGTTTCTATTTGTGTTGCATTATTAGTGGTAAAGACGTTGATTTGTTTAATGGCAGTTTTCCCCCGTATAAGCGAGTCGTAACTGATATTTTTAAATGAAAATAATATGTGTTCTCGACTCTACTTATAAATGTTATTTCTCTAATATTTATACATACTTAGTTAAGTTAAGAATTATTATAGTGTAGCGTTATTATATTATATAATAACATACTAGGCATGTTGTGTACGCTAATTTTGGATTTCTGTCTTGTTCAATATTACTGTCTGTATTTAGTAACTGTTTAATTGACAGTAATCTGTTTGTGTACCAATTTTAAATAAATAAATTATATTACACTGACCCAACCGCGGAGAAAGAGAACATGCAATTTTGTTTAATCTAGGCATCACGACACAATGAATATTGAATCAGAAAGCTTGCGTTTTTTTTTGTCAAAGTTTCAAATAAGGTGTGTAATTGTGTACATTAGTGTAAAATTCTGGCTTTGCACTTGTAGTAGCTTTGACGTTTAATCTCATACCACAATTGGAAAGTGCAATTTTACTGCAATTTAATAATACCTAAACTACTTTGACATTAGTACTTTAAACATTAGTAACCACTCGGTTTAATGCCGACAGAATTAAAATGAATTTAGTATAAATGTATAAAGTAATATTCACATGCTCTCCTTAGTGGTTTCGCCCTACTTATTGTTTTGTAATATTTTATATATCATAATTAAAATACGCTCAAACATACTATTTTAGGAATACTTCAATTGAGGCCTGAAGAAAGACAACTACAAACATTAAAACACCGTTTTACGGATTACTTCGCGATTTATTCCCATTTTATTTCATTTTACATGGCAAAGTAATCCGTCAAATTGTATTTTAATGAGTTTGCCTATTCGCGTAAACGTTAGAAACAAATAAGAGCAGTGTTATTGGAAAAAAAATATGATTTGTTAAAGTGGGGCCTGCTTTGCGCTATCGTATTGTGGTCTCAGTGTGACACGACTATTATGCTTAATAGGGGTTGAATGAAAAATGGAAAAGCAGCGGTTGGCACCTTGAATTAAATTAGCAGGCGATAACTTAATTGAAGTCTAATTAAAGAAGGTAATGTTAATGAAATATTCACTAACAGCGGGGAATCCGAACAATTAATTAAAATATTGAAAAATCGGCCAAGTCCAAGTGGGACTCGCGCACGAAGGGTTCCGTACCAATATCATTACAACATTAGGTACTATATTATGTCTTTAAAAAAAACTCATTTTTCTTAAATACTTTTTATACTTCATTACTTTATTTAAAGTTTATATACAACTTAATATTGTGTGAATATTTCAAGGGTCTACCTGTTGCCGTTATTATTGTAGAGAAAAAACGCCAAAAAACACATTTGTTGTATGAGAGGCCCCTTAAATATTGATTTTGTTTTGTTGTTATAGCGACAAAAGAAATACATCATCTGTTAAAAATTTAACTTTTTAGCTATAACGGTTTGTTCGTGCACCATCGGCCGGACTCGGCCGGGGCCGGCGGCACTCGGGCCGCAACGGCGAGTGACCGGCACTTCAGATCACACCACCGACGACATCGCGCGCGCTCTCACTTGATTTGGTCTATCCATGTAACTGAGTTGTAGTAATCCAGTAAACCCTATATTACAGTCCATTTGCATTTAATTACTTTCACCTGAGCTAGGACCCCAACATTTGGTCCTTACACGCCTTGGTGAAAACCAGTTCGTTGCTACGACACGTTATACTGCGAGTCAACCGTTCGTGGATGAGATACATCCTGGTGAAAGATAGACAGACAGACAGTGGAGGCTTTATAATAGGGTCCAGTTTTTACCCTTTGATAACGGAACCCCAAAAAGATTGTGTTTCATTAAATACTGAAAATCATTTTAAAAGAAGCGTTTGGTATATTTTCTCAAACATTTATTTTAATATTATTTTGGCGTTAAATACACGCTATGGTGGTAATTATGAAACGCGATTAACATTAATTCTTGTGAAAATACGCCTTTGTGTTTGTACATTTGCTACACATTATTACTTCATTATCGAGTTAGACAGACATCTTTGAAACAAGCGTTTTAACTTATTTTCGGTAATTAACATCAAACTTAATTTAATTATGTTTGTTCGCTGTGTAAAACTAGGCTCGTTTTATTTGCTTTTCTATATCTTTCGTAATTAAATAGAATTATGTGGTTGTTTTGCCGAAAGCTGGGCTACTTCATGATTATAAGGATAGGACAATGTTACGATTAGGTATTGTAATAAAACGGTCCCTTGAAAATGTTTCTGGTTCTCACAGATACAATGTGCTCCACCGGTAAAGCAATAAAACGGTTATGGTCATTCATCGCGAGATACCGGCACCATTGTCCGCTATTTTCGTGGTGCTTTACGAGCCACGGTTTGGGCGAGATTTGTTCTAATTCCAGTCAGAACCCCTATTTTGGAAGACGTATACATATCCTGTCGAAAAGCACTTGTGTTGGGGAAATGAGAAACAATGGTGGTAACACAACTATATTGACCCGACCTGGGATCAGACCCAGGACCACAGAGATGGCACTTTGAAAAACGGTGTGCGAGCCACTCGGCTACGGAGAGGTCGTCGTCGTCCTTCGAAAAGCCGTAGCAACATATAAATCAAAATATGAGAAGTGTTTACTTTGCGCTGAATTTCTATGCTAGTTCACGGTTCGCAGAATAAGTACGAGTAAGAGTTTGTTCGTTCTCAGTACGTAATAAAAGTCTGTATTCTTGCAACTTGCTACGCTACAAATACAAAACGGCTTTTATCGTAGTTGCGCTATTGTTTGAGATACAAAAGGCTTACATACACAATTCAATGGACCGCAATAATCACATATCTCTTTGCAACAAGGGAAAATGCAAGTTCACCTTAGTACATCTGTGTGAATCTGGATATAACTCAAGCTGTGGGTCATTTAGTTGCGGTGCGAAAGAGAGGACAATCATTTTAGCTCTCAATTATTTATGAAATCAATATCTCGTCGTTTACGCATATGATATTTTCAATGATTCAATGAACCACCTTATGTACTCAAGTATGTATTATGTACACAAGGCCGCACATAAGCTACATTACATTGACCTTGAGACAGCTTCTTTTCCCTACGTAACGAAAACAGTTCTCGTAGTTCAAATATATAACCTGGCGAGCTGCGGAGTGTACCTACCAATTACGTATTAATATGACATTACCTCGTGTGATATAACAATATTGTGTTACACCGCCAACTTTATTACTTTTACGATACATTATGTACTGGTATTGAAAATAATTTAGAAAAGCAAACGGTCGTAGTTTCAAGTCCAACCAATAAATTTTTGTGTTTAAAATTTACTTTAAAAAAAAAAACTTTCAAAAAAATTCCTTAATTATAAAAAAAACAACTTTGTTCAAGTTAGACTCGCACGCCGTACCCTTATCTTAACAACATTAGGTGCCATTTTACCCTTTGAATACGGAACCTTAAAAAGGTTTTTATATAATTTGAAAAAAAAAAACACATTGGGGAAGGGGTCACACATTGAAAACAAATCAGCTTCCTTTAACAGGGCCTCACTTAACAGTGACTTTAGACTCAACAAAAGAAGCGATGGGCGATTGTTCGAAAAAAATTAATCGAATGAATCTACAATCGACCATTCGAACTATCGAATGTCGATTTAGTAATTCGAAAAAAAATGGAATAATAATCGACAATCGAATGATAATCTATACTCGGTCCTTCGATGCATTCGATCAAATTGGCGTGATGAATGACGATTAATTTGTTAGTGTTAGTAGTATGGCTGTACTACTTTACTATTGCTTGCCGCATAATCGAAGGACAATCGAATGACTGTGGTTGCTTATCGAATACATTCGATGACAGAGATCATTCGAATAAATCGATTAATTTAGTAATAATCGTCCATCGCTAAACAAAGTGACTGTACTCACCTGTATTCGAAGAAGTATCTCCAAACCATCGCTCTGCGCCCCGTGACGGAATCGAATCAAACGGCTCTAAACAATTACGCGACTAAAAGCCTGGCCATTTGTATCGAATTACCCGAGCGTTCGCGAGTAATATAATATTCGAGCTCGGATTGACGATTCAATTTTTCGTGTTTTGTCCGGTAATCGAGTTGTTCTTGTTTAGCCGGCTTAATCGAATGAAAACAAAAGCCGCGCAACAAGGGATGGGAGGCGGGATGTGTGCCGTGCGAAAAGGCGCGGTCTAGAACCGACACTACATATAATTTTAATTTTTAAATAAAAACTTTTAGTTCAACACTTCATTGGATCATGCTAGATTACGTTTGCTTGCAACCGGTTACAGTAAAAATTGATGCAAGTCTTTGTATCAGTGAAATATTAACCAACACGCATGAATAGTATTCCGCTATGTGCCTAAACTTACGATGGTAAAAGAGAGGTGCTGGGATAAGCTCATGGAGTTTTAGCGCATACTTGCCCATGTGAAAACTGTTAAAAAACTTATTGATAAGATTTTGACGTGAATAAAATTTGTGTTTTTAACGTTTTTTGGCGTCAAAAATTAAAACCATACACCTTACAGAGTTTCGGATATTAGTTTGACGATACAAGCTTTTTTAAACCAAAAAAAAGGTGGAGTAAGTTACACAATTACTTACTTGCATGTTTCCATCTATGTAACTGTGTATTCGTAAATGAGCTGGCTGCTATCTCCTTCCTTGTGCCCGAGGTCGACACAGGGTAGGATACCGCAATGAGCAATCAGGTAATAGCATTACAGTAATGCACACGGACACAGTACGTATACGAACGACAGCCGTAATTAAATGCTTCGTTTAGCCGTGTTTTCTGGAATAACATTCTGCCGGGCTACGGTATAACATGTGCCAGTAAAGCTGAGTCCAGACGGGTGTAACGTGTAATGTTACTTGTAATTATTTACCATCAAATGGGTGGACGGTATTGCGAACGCCTTTGTGTTCGCGAAAAAACCGACAGCAGATAAACCAGCACCCTTGACATTAAATGTTATGCTTACAGTCCGTCTACGTTACAATCGTCTGGACGCGGCTTTATGTACAAGTCGACATGCTTACTTGCAACCTTAAGATGTCTCTCTCTCCCTCTTCTGGTTATTATTAATCCTGTTCATTGAGGTCTGTTCTTTACCACTTCTAATTTTCTTCATATTCCTTTTGATCGCTCTTTGGGTCTGGGCAATGGTATGTGATTAGCTGTCATATTTCAACGTACGTACCCAACAAGTCTTCTTGTTACGTGCTCACACCAACGTAGTATAAAAAAACCGGCCAAGTGCGAGTCGGACTCGAGCACAAAGGGTTCCGTACCATTAACTTACAACATTAGACAGTATAGGCAAAAAATCGTTTTAAGTTTATACTATTCCTTTGGAAAAAAGTATATATATTTATTTTATTTATAATTTTAAAAGTATTCATGACAGGATACCCGAAACAATTTTAAATAAGAGTTTACGTGAGTGATTTGAAATTTATTGGTCCAAGACTTTAGAAATTACAGGGGGGGGGGACACCGTGTAAACGACTTTGGCGGGCTATATCTCGCAAATGGTATGGGGAGGTTTAATTTTTCGTATTTTTTAAAATGAGATCTATATGTGAAGTATCCTCGATCCAAGTTACATGCAAATCAGTCCATAAACGTAGAAGATATTCTGCTGTGACAGACTAGGACGGACGGACTGAACAATCTTATAACGGTTCCTTGTCTGACTACGGAACCCTAAAAAGATACCAAAAATGCGCACACGGGTAAGATTTAAACCCACGACCTTGTTATAAAGTAACAAAATTATTGTGTCATCTAGCGCCATCTGTATTTATTGTAAAGTTGGCAACACAAATAAGAAAATATATTTAGTCTGTGGTAAACCTCTAACTCGCGTGTTTTATTAGGTTATGGGCCCAGACCCATTTAAGTAAAAAATAAATGTAAATACGTTACTGTGCTGTGCGGTTTTGTGATAAAAATGTCGACGAACTGTATTGCGAGTGTTCCAAAACTGAAAGGCCGCGAGAACTATGATGATTGGTGTTTTGCGGCGCAAAATGTGTTGGTGTTGGAGGGCATGGCGGCCGCTATTGAGAAACAGCTACCGGCGACCGCTACTAGTGAACAGAAGTCCGAAGATTGCAAAGCAAAGGCGAAACTTATACTTACGATCGATCCATCACTTTACGCTCACATAAGGCAAGCTACGACTACGTATGACCTATGGACTAAATTGAAGAATATGTTCGATGATTCGGGGTATACAAGAAAAATCAGCCTGCTTCGGAATCTTATCAACATACGCCTAGAAGTTTGCGACTCGATTACCCACTACGTAACTCAAATCATCGAAACCAGTCAAAGATTACAAGGAACGGGATTTGAGATTACAGATGAATGGGTTGGTGCATTAATGCTGGCAGGATTACCAGAAAGGTACGCGCCAATGATTATGGCCATTGAACACTCAGGAATTGCAATCAGTGCAGACGTCATAAAAACAAAGTTGATAGACTCGTGTGCGGAAACTGGAAGTGTTTCCGGTTCCCAGAATGCATTCATAGCGAAGAGAGTACAGAACTCGAGAACTGGCAACACCAAAAGCGGCCATCTTAACCAAGCTCAAGAAACGTCAAAGTCAAATGTCAATGTCAAAACAATAAAATGCTACAAATGTAAACAGCTAGGGCATTACAAAAATCAATGTCCTAACTCTGAAATAAGCAAGAAAAAGACAACAAATGCATTTAGTGCTATTTTCCTGAGTGGAAAATTTAACAGCAATAACTGGTACATTGACAGTGGGGCTAGTAGACACATGACGGCGAGACAAGAGTTAATCGAGAACCCTTTGCATCAACTTGATATAAAAGAAGTGATAATCGCAAACCAGACAAGCGTCCCAGTGCTGTGTTCAGGAAACGTCAGCATAGTGACCGTCGTTAACGACGAGGAATACGACGTCACAGTTTCGAATGTATTGTGCATCCCAACTTTAACAACAAACTTGCTGTCAGTTAGCCAATTGATAGAAAACGGCAACAGCGTGATCTTCAAAGAGAATGCTTGCTCTATTTACAATAAAAATAAAGACCTGGTTGGACAAGCAGAGTTGACAGATGGGGTGTACAGATTACACACATCTAAAGAAGAACAGTTTGCAGCCTCTGCCATGGCACCAAGCGAGACTTGGCATAGACGCTTAGGGCACATTAACAGCACAAGTTTAAATAAAATGAAAACTGGAGCTGTCGATGGAATATCATACCCAGAAGAAGCAAACATAAGTAAATCCTCGTGCACAGTATGTTGTGAAGGCAAACAAGCCAGATTACCCTTTCAGCAGAGTACATCACAAACGCAAGATGTGCTGGAAGTTATTCATTCAGACGTCTGTGGCCCAATGGAAGAGTTATCTATTGGTGGATCCAGATATTATGTTTTGTTTGTGGATGATTACAGCAAGATGACATTTGTTTATTTCATGAAGACAAAAAGTGAAGTATTCAAATACTTTCAAGAATTTAAGTCGATGGTAGAGAACCAGAAAGACAGAAAAGTGAAAGTATTGAGAACAGACAATGGCGGTGAATACTGCAACCAAGAATTTGAGAATTATTTGAAAAGGCAAGGAATAGTTCATCAAAAAACTAATGCCTATACGCCACAACAAAATGGAGTGTGTGAGCGAATGAACAGATCTGTAGTTGAGAAAGCCCGGTGTTTGCTTTTTGATGCAGGCTTAGACAAGAAATTCTGGGCGGAGGCAACCAATACCTCGGTCTATCTGAGAAACAGATCTGTGGTTACAGGGTTGAACAATAAGACACCCTTTGAAATCTGGTCAGGACATAAACCAAATTTGAGCCACTTACGTATATTTGGTAGTAAGGTTATGGTGCATGTCCCATGTGAAAAACGTCTTAAATGGGACAAGAAGGCCAAAAGTCTGATTTTGGTTGGCTATGCTGATAATGTAAAGGGGTACAGAGTTTTTGATCCTGAGAATAACACTATAACTACCAGTAGAGATATAGTTGTCATGGAAACTCCTACAGTATGTGTGGATATCCCAGTGAAGTGTAAGTCTTCAGCAATTGATGAACTGGAAGAAACAGTAACTGAGAGTACGGTATCAGAGGAGAAGGGAAGTGATGATGAAACCTTCATTGTGGATCCAGAAGCTTCTTCGGTGAGTACCTCAGATGACAGTTTCTGTGACACTATATCAGAACTAGACATAACTATACCAAAAGAGAGTGAACCTAGGAGAATACGAAGAAAGCCTGACAGATATGGATTCAACCAGTTATGTATTACAGAATGTGAAGACAGAAGTAATCGAGAAATTACATTAAAAGAAGCCCTGTATGGACCAGAGTCCCAGTTCTGGAAAGCAGCTATGAAGGAGGAGCTACATTCATTTGAAGAAAATGAAGCCTGGGAACTCGTCGATCACCCTCAAGATGGCTCAGTGGTGCAGTGCAAGTGGGTTTTTAAAAAGAAGTTTGACAGTTCAAATAATGTGCGTTATCGGGCAAGATTAGTGGCTAAGGGCTTCACCCAAAAGGCAGGTATAGATTTTCATGAAACCTTTTCCCCTGTGCTTCGATATTCAACACTGAGGTTGTTATTTGCTCTGTCAGCGAAATTAAACCTTGACATAAGTCATTTGGACGTCACCACTGCTTTTTTGAATGGTTTCTTGCATGAAACTGTCTATATGAAAAAACCTGTAATGTTTGAGCCTAATAATATTGAAAATAAAGTGTTAAAGTTGAAACGTGCCATTTATGGGCTCAAACAGTCCTCTAGGGCTTGGTACCAGAGAGTCAATGATTACTTGATAAATTTAGGTTATAAAAAGTCAAAGTATGAGCCATGTTTATTTACCAATTTTATAGGTGATGTCAAAGTTATTGTTGCCCTGTTTGTCGATGATTTTTTTGTGTTTTCTAATTCCCCAAGTGCAACAGATAAATTAGTAGATCATTTGAGCCTAGAATTTAAGATTAAAAACCTGGGTCAGTTGAAACAAAGCTTAGGCTTGAGAGTAAAAATTGATAAGGATTCTATAACTGTTGATCAATCACAATATGTTGATGACTTGCTAAGTAGATTCAATATGTCAAACTGTAAAACTGCTGAAACCCCTATGGAATCTAATTTAAAATTGTATAAGTCTCCGAATCCATGTGATACTTACCCATATCAACAGCTGATAGGCAGCTTAATGTACCTAGCTGTCCTAACAAGGCCAGATATTGCATATAGCGTGAGTTACCTCAGCCAGTTTAATAACTCTCATGATCAGACTCACTGGAAGCATGCAAAGAGAATTCTCCGCTATCTAAAGAAAACTAAAAATTATGGTCTTTTATTTTGCAAAGATGATTCTTGTATTGAGGCATATGTAGACGCCGACTGGGGTGCAGATGTAAATGACAGGAAATCTTTCTCTGGCTTTTGTTTTAAATTGTCAAATAGTTTAATTTCTTTTGAGTGTAGAAAACAGAGAAATGTAGCTTTGTCCTCTACCGAAGCCGAGTATATCTCTATGTCAGAAGCAAGTAAGGAAGCTATTTATTTAAATAATTTATTTTGCGAAATTGTAGGTGATTCAGCAGAACCAATCACATTATATAATGACAGCCAAAGTGCTCAGAAATTAGTGTCAAATGCTGTATTTCACCGTAGGTCAAAACACATTGACATAAGATACCATTTTGTTAGAGAAGCTGTAGCAAACAATTACATTAAAATTGAATATTTGGAAACTGCGGAAATGCCAGCAGATATACTAACCAAAAGCTTAGGATCTGTTAAACATTATTATTTTATGAAAAAGCTCGGCATTTTTCCTATTGAATAGGCTGAAACAGTTTTTTTTGTACACTAAAACAAAGTAGTGTTTTTATGTATCCCTGCTCATGTTAAGGGGTGGATTGTAACATAATAGTTTGTCTTTTTTTAATTTTGTTAAGGGGTGGTGTTATAAAGTAACAAAATTATTGTGTCATCTAGCGCCATCTGTATTTATTGTAAAGTTGGCAACACAAATAAGAAAATATATTTAGTCTGTGGTAAACCTCTAACTCGCGTGTTTTATTAGACCTTGGGCTAACCGGGCCAACGCTCTTACCATCCAAGCTACCGTGTAGTTAATCCAAGAGAAACTCTTATGCCCATTTTCACCAACGATCCCTAAACGATCCCCTTACTAAGATATCCCTAAGCTAAGGCGGTACCTAAACCGGCCCCTTACCTAAATACATTTTCACCAGTATAAGTGATACCTACGATTGGATCCCTTACATAGGTGACAGTTGTTTTTTTAGGAAGTGTTTCGAAAAACCGTACTTTTACCGATAAAATATGATTATTTGTAATTTTGCTAAGATTTGAAAGAATTAAATTGAAAGCAATAAATTATATATCGCGATGAATTAAAATAAGGCGTAAAAACACAAGATAAGTTTCAAAATCGGTTTATTTTACAAATTTGTTGGCTGTATGGTGATTATCCGGATCTCTTTGCCTTAAAAAGTGACAGTTGAAGTTTGCTTGCGACTTGCGTGTTATTTTTCGTTCTTTGTTGTTTGTTTGATTTTCGTTCATGGTGTTTTCTTTACAATTTATTTAGGGCTTTAGGGTGTTTTTTGGCAAGTCGAGTACTTAATATTAATTAGTAAATATCTTTATTAAATTCATAAAATAGCAGAAAAAAGGAAACGCGGCCAAAACTTTACTTTAGAAGATAAAGATAAGTTGGTGAAATTGCTTATTCAGTAGGTATAAATATACTTTTCTAACATCACCCGTTGTCTGGATATTCTTAAAGTTGTTCTAATTGTTCCAATAAAAATAACACGCTATTCTTAGATAACCTATATCTGATGAAAAAGTCTTTTTCATAATATTTCATGAAATAATCTGGTCTTTCACGGTTAATACGAGGCCGCGAAAATAATCTTGGATTGGACATTATTTCAACTGCCTCAATAGCTTCCAAATTTTCAAAGAAATCACTTAAACTTCCCATTTTGCAAGACACAGCAAGCACACTCGATAAACGAAAACAGTCACCTAGCGTTAGGAGGCCGACATTCGGGCCCCTAAAATAAAGGGATCCCTTAGCGTCATAGGTGCCACCTAAACATTGGTGAAACCGAAACAGTCGTTAGGTGTCCTTTAAAATAGCTTAGGTGTTACTTAAAATTTAGGGGTTGTTGGTGAAAACGGGCATTAGTCACTTTTGACGTCATTTCGTGACGTAAGCGTCATCTATCCGATCTGTATTGCAATAGTGGGTCAAGTCGTTATTCGTTGCTAAATAAATTCAACTTGAAAGTTGATGACGCTTTCGCTATTCAATAGTTTTAATATAACACTGTGAGTATTAAAAAATATTAAAAACTACCAATATAGAACTTACTAGTCAACTTCAAGTTGGAGTCTACTGAAGTCAAGGTGTTCTACCGAATTTTGTGGTAAAGTGTTTTAAATTAAGATCCACATTATATAAGTTAGTATGCATTTATGTAGTTTAGCATTTAAGATTTGTTTATATAGAACTGGCATATACTTATGTATAAAAGTCTGTTAATAAAGAGTAAAAAAAAAAGTTGGAGTCTCCAACTATTCGTTAGCTATCATTAGCACGCAGCAGTAAGAGCGGATTTAAAAATTGAAACTGCACCACAAGCCGCCAGAGTGCGCTCTCTCAACAATTTGCGATCCGCTCCATAACGATTTTTTCGGGTTTAAGCTGAGCTTTATGTAACTCTTTATTACAATCCGTTGATTTTCTATTAAATTAAGATTTTCTTTATAACTATCAGCAAAGTATGTAGCTATAATTAATTCATCAATGTCGCAGATGATGTTTATTATATTTCTGTTAGCATGTTGGTTAAGATTTTCTATACTTGTTTATAAGTGAAGGTTTTTCGCCAAAGCAAAGGGTTGTTGTATGTTGTTACCAGGCAGTTAACACTTATCTTTGCTCTACTCGCGTCAGGTTTCCAAAATAGTTACAAAAACACCTCACATCTAGTCTCGTCTCAGTTTTAGTAGAAACTGCTTCTCAGTCCTACTCTCCAAACAGACTACCAGTCTCAAGTCCAGTCCTGAATGTTGCTCGTATATACTCGTACGTAGTATATTTTTTGTGCCGTTTCTACCTCAACAATACGTTCTGCCGTAATGTTACTTTCGCAAAAAAGGCTTCGCATCCAATTGTTGCCACGAAACACAAAGTTAAAAGAATAAAACCCTAAATGCGGAGGAAGCAATTTGTGCGACGGCGACCATTATCTGCCGGCCGTAAGAATCCACAAAAATGACGTTACTACGTATTTTGAGGTATTACGTTTAATGGTCGAAACTATATTGCTTTTACGTTAAATTGTAGGTGTCGATTCTTCGATCGGTAAAAGAAATACACAATGTGTTTAATAAGAACCCGATAATTCGCACACGGGCAGGAGTTGAACCTTTGGCATAGCCAAAGTTTTGAGTTAGTCAAAGGTCGTGGGTTCAAATCCTGCCCTTGTGTGAATTTTTGGTTTCTTATTTAAACTCATAAAATAACACTGTCACCGTTATTACAAAAACTGAGTACAGGGTTTAAGCCAGGACTTAGCGATTAACTAGCGAATTAGAAAAGCGTTTCTTTATTAGGTTATGTCACGAATGTGTCAATCATTCCTCTGTTGTCGGCTAATATTTAGGCCTATTTTAAACCTGGTCTATTTTTTTCCGTGTAAGTGTTAAAAATATCTTAAAGCTATCAAACTGATTTAAATTGAGTACAAAAAAAAATTGTTTCAGATCGAATTGCTCTATACCCACGTAATTTTCAAAAGAGATAGAAACGATGCTTTTAATTGCCTATCTTAAAAATCATGAATTATTTTCATTATTAAGTCAAATCATTTGGCAAAGAAGTTACCAAGAATTTTTTAGAAACTGGAACTTACACGAAAACACACCAATATTCTCTTCACAGTTTCAATTTGCACAAGAAAAAAAACCTTGGCTGTATGAGTACAGGTTTTTATCCTGGCATCTTTTGTATCGTTCGACAATACGTTGGTAGGCTCCCAATATCTCGGCCTATTGTTTGGTGTTACAACATTTCTAATAGCTTCATAACATTTTTTAAGATTGTTTTCGATTCGTTCTGCTATTATTTAACAGGCTTACCAAAAAGGATTTTTTTGATTAGTACTTTTTTGTCCTTTTTTAGGATTGTATGGAAGAGAAAAACATACTTCGCCGACCCCAAATATAATGGGAACAGGGCAAGCGAATGATGACTTTTTTGTCCTATATATTATAGCTTTTACTTCACTTTCATCTAAAGATAGTAGTCAAGGAAGGAAGTCACGAAGGAGTATTATCTCTTAGCATAAATTAACCCCAAAGATTCATTTTTAAGGCATTTTTACAGTGCCCGCTAGAGAGCGGTTGCATCAGGAGAGCAATTTGTGACCGACTGATTGCTTCAAAGTCATTATCTTTCATCCGTTTCTGTGGAAGTTGGTCCTTTGAGCCATTATCAGGGAATATTTTGTCGACCTATTTTTAATAGTAAGCGGACACTTCAAGAAACTGCTGACTTACGTAAGCGTCTTCTCGCATACTAAACGGATGAAAAATTAGTAACGGAATGCTAATCTCCTTAGACCTGATCCAGGTGTTATATTTGTTGCCTGGTGGAATGCTTTATTTTAATGTTTTTTTAATAAACTCAAACATAGTAATTAAAACTTATAACAGAAGATATGGCAAAGAAATACAATTTTTGCCATTTCTTGTACCTATTGTTTCTTGAGCTACCTTTTTTCACGTACAGGCAACCATGCAACCACTCTCAAAATATAATCCTTATTATATTGATGGTCTACGCCTCGATTTGCCTTATAACTTATTTTAATTCATATCTAAAAATATGTGTATCCATCAAAGAATGGTTATCGCATAGCAATAAAAAACTGTGCAAAAACACAAAGATGTAATTTTCTAAATACTTTTAAAGCTCTAAATTCAGAGGTAATGAAACAATAAAATAGTTGGAAATTAGTACTTAATCATAAACACGACGAACATATTGTGACAACAAATTCTTATCTATTCTAACATAAAGAGGAAAGATTTGATTGTTTGTATTTAATAGGCTCCGAAACTACTAGACCGATTCAAATGAAATTTGGTACAGAGTTGGGAAGGACATAAGCAAATTTGTGTCAAGATATAAAACTATCAGGGGGGTAATATGAGGAATGAAAGTTTGTAAAGAAAATCCGCCTTTAGCCGCGGGAAAAGTCGCGAGGAACTGCTAGTTTACTAGAACTTCCACTCTGCGAAACTTTTAACTCATTCTTTCACAGTTCATAAAATAATAAAAATAAATTGTTTCAACAAACACACCAATTACCTAACCCCAAACTAAGCGTGAGCTTGTGCTATGGTGACTTGGATAACGGATAGACATACTTATATACATTTATAAACATCCATGACTTAGGTACAAATGCTCGTGCTCATCACATAAACATTTGCCCCTTGCGGGATTCGAACCCGCAACCGCTGGTTTAGAAGTCCGGGGCGCGAACCACTACACCAAGACGGTCGTCGAAGGAAAGGTCGTCGAAGATACAGCCCAATTAAAGAAACATCAACACCTTAGTACTTATTTGAGTTCTGTTGCCTTTATATTAAATTCTAAAATATGTGCGCTAGCGGATTGAGCACACTATCTAATAGACGGAGAAAATTTTTAACGCAAGGTAATAGATTCTCGCCTGAAAGGCGCGTGGGCGTAAAGTGCAAATGCAGCACGCGGCAGGAAGTAATTTGCGAATGATTGCTCGCCGATTATATCTGCGGAGCCACGCGAGTGTGCGGTCGGTCTACTAATTTTCAGAAGCTTCGGTACGTTGAGTTTTTTGGACACTTATTACGGAGGACGTTAGTCGTTCGACAAATTTTTGTAAGTGCTTGCTACGCCAGTGAGCCGGCGTTCGATTTCATCAATACTTGGAGAATGTACCCGCATGTATCCGATGAAAATATTTTTACAAATATTTGACCATCAGTTAAGATGAAATATTCGTAGCTCAGTTGGTAAGAGCATTTGCCCGGAAATTAGATTTAATTTTTTTGGACACCATTGCATTCATCTAACCCACGACCCATCGCTATCCGGGCGAATGCTCTCTCAACTGAGCTACAGAAGGCTTTCTTACATACTTGATATTGTAAGTGTTTGCTACGTTACTACGCCGTCGTTTGCAAAGCATTGCTTATATCATAAGGTAATGAGAAACTGACACAGTTTAGCAGAAGTTGTATTTGTGAAATAACTACGTTACCTAATACGAAAGTTACCTAAGTTGTAGTCATATTCAAAGTTATAATGCGTACGCCCGAAAAGTGTTCCAAAAAATCTATTTTAGTATCATACTCAGTACAACTACATCTAAAAATAATCTTATCAACTATTTTTAAAAACTTTGTTCTGTTAGAAGTAGAAAACTAATCCCACACTTATTTCCACGTACATACAAAGTATAATATGAGTACACTGAATTCCATATTATATGAACATTTCCACAATTATTTATGGTAAATATTTAATTTCAGGTACGTTCCAGATATTTATCAACCCGTGGAAGGCGCTTATGGTAACTATGTGATTTCAATTAACTACCACATAGTTACAGTGCTTAAGAACCTAGTTTAATTTACTCGTGTGTCATGAAAATAAACAAAAATATGTATTTTGTAAGAAGTAAAAACTTGTAGCATTTTTTATTTTAAAGTCAAATTACGTTTGTACTTGTCACCCGTCATAATAATTTATGTATAAAGAAATAAGTATCTCGCCCTTTTGTGTTATTTGACAAAAAATACAGCGACTACTTATTTGTAAATGTCTGTTTCTTTATCTAAATGGTATAATTCAGACGGAATGTTTTAGTGTTTTATCAAAATAATAGATTCAGTTGTTTTTTTTTTGGTTAGTTCCACAAAACTTATACTAACTACTTCATGTGCTCGATCTTTATTTAGCACATAATATGTGTTTGCGTTAATATTCTCAAAAATATTGCATTGATACTCAAACTTCCAAAATATACGTGCGAGACCAAAGTTCTTTCACAAATTAAAAGCAATAATTCAAACACATTTCAACTCTCCAATTAGATCAGCTGATGTATGGGAATCCGATCCCTCTCTGCGAAACTTTTTAATATGCTAAAGAGGCGCTCCCTACAAATCACACTTTTGGGCCGAATTAAAGGCATTAGTCACGGGAGTGGGACAAATTAATCTCATTTTTCCAGTTGATCCCGACCTGAATGTATAAAGAATGGAACACACACTCGCGCTGTTACGTAACTCAGTGACCTTCATTTGTTTTGTTGAGTGTGCACTCGGGTTTGAGTGACTCGGTTGTGTAAAGGTTAACTATTTTCTTTAGCACGGTTCTAGTTTTAGGTAAAATTCATTATTTATTTTGTTCGTTAATAATCAGCAGACGTGTTAATATCTAAAATATATAAATATAAAGACTGCCTTATTGACTGACAGACACATCAACGTCTAGAGACTCCAAATTTGGCACATTTTTGGAAATTCATATGAATCAACGGGAGGTAAAAAAGGGAGGCAGTTTTGTATGAAACTCCGCCAGTTTTAGAGCTAAATCGATAAAAAACGTATTAAGCTATTTGGTAAGAAAATATGAATAAGGTATTTTTTTAAAAATCAACCTCTTTGGAGATGAAAATGGGAGTGGAAGTTCGTATGGGAAATTCGTCTTTTGCGCGGACGAAATCGCTGGCATCGGCTATTGATTTTGTACGCTGTGCCTTGGTTTACGTTTTTTATTTAAATAATATACAAAAAAAACAAAAGTTTCAAAAATCTAACAAGCTCTACGGAAAAGTGCTGGTTTTGTTTATAAAAAGATTCTACCTCTGAGCCGAAGACTTAGAGAAGGTTAAACCTTTCAACTAAGTGGGCTTAATATTTACGTACCTTACTTATGTTAGTGTTGGGCCTAACATTCACCTCGTAAGTAATGAAGCCTTACACTTAAGACTAGCTAAGCAGGTTTAGGACGATTAATAAGCGGTATTAGTTGAGATAAAATAATACGTGCGATTTGACTATAATGTCTTCAAGAACACACTTCTAATAAGTTATTTAACATTAATAGAGGATAATGACTGTGAGTCGAGTTTACCAACACATGTTTATTTTTTAAGCAACCGTATGATATTATTTGACATATTTTGTATGGAAATTGTGTCAAATAACCCGTCGTTCACGTTTATGGGCTGTTTTAATATTGGTAAACTAGGGTCTAAGTATCGGGTTTCATTTTTAAACAGCCGGTTTAGGATGATTTGACATATTTTGTATGGGAATTCAGTCAAATTTACGGTCAATTGAGGTTCACGGGTTGTTTCAAGATTGGTGAACTCTGGTCTTAGGGACTAATCATCGTTATTAGATTCATTGCGAACCTACCTGTAAACTACTTAGTTTCTCTATAAATAAGTCACATTTTCCTCTTGATCATGCCAAAATTTGAGAACGGCTGGATCAACTCGCCTATTTGGTCGAATATTCTTTGAAGTTTGGAAAAGGGTTTGTTGGAAAAAAATTGGGATAAAAATAGTAGGAAAAAGATAAATTATTGTTTTTAAGTGATAGGCATTCACTTTGCAATCTAATTAGATATTTTTGCACTTGAAAAAATGACTACCAGAGGCGGTAATCGAACCCGCGTTTCATACCGGGCGATTGCCTAACCTCTCGGTCACCCTGGCGTTGGCAGAGCCTGTCGAAATTTTCAAGTGCTTCTTAACGCTGTAATGCCGTGTTGCTTTCATCAATATTATTGGGATTACACCCTCAACTCTCCAAAGGAATACTTTTGGAAGTACATATTTAAAAACCGAAAGATGAAGCTTGCAATACGATAAATTATTGTTTTAAGTGATAAGCATTCACTTTATTTATATTCACTATTTGAAAAAGAGTATGCTGTTTGCAGAGTCAGCTAGTTCACTTACTTTTGTTGAGACAATGTTAATGAAACTTGACAAATTGCTGACCCTGGAAATTTAACACGCCACTTCAACCTTTTACCGTCGTCAACCCGTCATGTCGTGTGTATGGCTCAATCGCATTTTAAAATTAAGCCCGTGACGGACGGGCGATTCGTGAGGGTAGAATTAAACTCCGCAATCTGCTTTGTCGATTGGGCGGTGTCATTATTTCGAGAGGCAAAAATTGAATAACGTACAAAAAGGTTGTTGGGTTGTTAGCCTGGGAAAGGCTGAAGCTGACGGCTTTATTTGTTTTTAGGTGGTTGTTTTCTGAAAAACGGTTGAAATTTGAAGTCCATGTAAACAAGGTCGATTCGTTTTTGTATGCAAAATTTACTTTAGTTGAAAGTTAGTATTCATTAATTAATTATATCATAGCGACGACTCGGTATATCGTACGATATAGCGGTATCAATTCTTGATTTATTGTATGAAAAACAAAAGTTTAAAAAAAAGAACAAGTGCGAGTCGGGCTCGCGAAATGAGGGTTCCGTACAAACATACGTTTTTTCTATGGTTTCTTTTACAATAATTGTGCTGCCTACCTTCCTTATTGCCAAATTTTCTTATCTTTGGACTGCGTTAACTTAAAAGCTTGATTATTTTGTAGCTTCAAGGGACCGTAGTCATAAGTAATTTAATTTGAATTTAAACGTGCTGCCTTTACACGTCTCAAAGAAAAATGGTCTTGACAGACAGACAGAAAAACAGAAAGACATACAGACGAACAAAAATCTGATCTTATGAGGGTTCTTCTCGGCACCCCTAAAACTACCTTCCTGACCTAATTTTATAGAGCATAAACATTTACTTAATTATTACATTTACATATTAAATAAACACGTCTCTTTTTAACAGGCATTTATCAACGCAGAAGCGTATTTATCTAATCTAACGTAAAATTCTAATTCAAACGTAGCCGACGTACACGCATATTTACGGATGAAATTAGCAAAAAAAATGCAATCAATATGTGACACACGTACGTCGCTTTATTTATGCAAGCGAATAAACATTCTACAGCGGCTCGCCTCCCGAGATCATAATCCGAACAATCCCGAATGAAAATTCGTGACACGAATATCCCCCGTGGCCCGTGTATTTGCATATACTTGGCTTTCATTTGCCGGGCGGCAATTAGATAACGAAATCTCGTATCTCGTTAACCGACCCTCGTTATTGGTTCCATTCGGGGCAAAAATAAGTGTCGATCACCAACCAACCGCTGTCAGCAACTGACTGAGATTGATGCTGTGCCACTCTAAAGTTGCGTAACTCTTTGCATTTTCATGTGCCTAAAAATAAAATAGAGGCTTCAAAATTAGATTTGAGTGTTTTGAAAGTAAATAACAGAGATATCTCACAGTTACCTAGTAAAAAAAATATCAGCGCCATTTTCGCAATAATTAACCCACTTCACCGAGTTCACCAATTTTTTAACAGCCTTGACTGTTGAAATGTCAAATAATAATGTCCTCCTAGCCGAATTTCGACCACGGCGGCCTATCTCATCAGAGATTAGCCAACTGCGAGGGACATATTATAGTGCACAAGTGTGTGCGCAATACACAGGTGCACTCTCTATTACTTCACTCTCATAATTTGGTGAGACGGCAGTCCGACATGACCGTAGAGAGATCAGGCGCAGGACCAACGGCTTAACGTGCTTTCCGAGGCACGGGGGTGTTAACACCACCAACTTCCTGACTCCGGAGCTGTGTCTGAGTAATTTCAAGACAGAAAAACTCAAACACTCTCGGCCCGACCCGGGATTCGAACCCGGGACCTCGTGGATAGTACCCAGCGTGCTGACCACTAGACCAACGAGGCAGTGAAATGTCAAATAACATAATAGCGGCTGTTTGAAAATTAAACATGTGTCGGTAAACTCGATGCTTAGTGTCTTATTTTATTCTTCCTTGTTTGTCATTTAGTTTAATATATTGTTTGCAATACCCTTAAAATAAATAAACTGATACTGAAACATCATTTTATGTACGTACAAAAGCAAAACTATGCATCAGACAGCTAAAGTTTTAACATTATTGTAACTTCAAGTAGATAAGTCATCATCACTCCTAGCGTTACCCCGGTTGTGCAAGTGCACGCGAGTGCCCAAGGTCCGCTGACCATCGATGATCACTCGATAATAAATAAGTATACTATATATATATATTAAAACATGTCTGCAAAATGGAGACCATAACTTAAAATATTTTACTTCACACTTACTTCTACTACATACCTTCTAATATTAAACACGTTGAATGTCCTACACCAAAGCCAGTAGAAACTGTTGTTTGCTCGTACACTGCACTTAGGTGACCATACCTAATAAGCACTCTTTGTGCTACCAATTGAGCAGTGGCCACATGTCACAGGGGCAATTATGCCGGGCTCATTACCGCTAATCAGGCTTTAGGCTGGCGGCCAAGCGACCGTGTACAGACAGTTGAACACAACACTTTACGCCGTCGTAATAGGGGCGATGTTGCATCAAAATGGTAGTCTAAAGCGCTGGCAACTGTACTTCTATTTACTAACCTAACCCGCTCCAAATACTAGGGTTCCTTGGAACGATTGCGGATGAGCTGAAAACGTGCCAACTTCGGATATCAAGTGCCATTAATGTGTCTGACGATAGGTTACGAATCATAATCGTAGGGGCAAATTGTTGCACATTTGTCAAGTGGTTCCAATCTTTGGACGCACCAGATTTTTTTTAGGTTGTTGTGTCTTAAAATAACTCAGAAATAGCTTGTAGTCTGGAAGTCCGTAGTTATACCCCACGTACCTTACAAAGCCCGGTAAGCCATTTGGTCCTGCGCCTGATCTCTCTCCCCTCATATCGGATTTCCACCTTACCGAAATTTTAGAGAGTGCATGCTGTGAATTACGTGAATACTTGTGCACTATAATACTACAGGCAAAACAGTTACCTTTGGCGCGCTTGTAGTGAGCTCAACAGAATTGTCGCGGACACAGGCATTATTGATATATTTTACACAAATGTTGCAGCGGTGAGGCGGCTGTTAAGTGAACAATTTTTAACAAGCCATAATCATTGGACTCAATAGGGCATATCAATAGTAATACTATTTATATTTTCTCTTTTTGGGTAGTATTTAATATTTAAATCAATTGCCTATGTATACCTACTTGCTTTTTAGTGCTCAGTTTGTGCTCGATACGGAGTCCTTTCTTTATTTTAAACAATTGTTATTTGTGAAGACCTATAACTGGCTTAATTGTTTTTAGAATGTACTTTTATCATCCACATGTAAACCCTCGTTTTCCTAAAATCTATACTTCTATACTAATATTATAAAGAAGAAAGATTTGTTTGTTTCTTTGTTTGTTTATTTGCATCGAATAGGCTCCGAAACTACTGGACCGAATCAAATGAAATTTGGCACAGAGATAGTTTGAGACACTGGGAAGGACATAGGCTACTTTTTGTCGCGGTATAAAATCATCTTGATGATTTTATATCGCGGCGGGGTGAAATGGCGGATGAAAATTTGGTTGGAAAATCCGACTTTTGGCGCGGGCGAAGTCGCGGGGAACTGCTAGTACATAAATAAAATAATATCTGCCGCGCAGTTTGCTGTTTTCGTCTGATATTGGCAACCGTGGTAAAAATTTGGCTATCGTGACATTATTTCTTACAGTTACTTGTAATGCAAAGTTCTTCAATACCGGTTTATCTACGCGATAACCATACGAATAGATTTCAAAACTTCCTGTTAGCTACCCCAAACACTGAAGCTAAATATGAAATAGTCAGTCCTTCTTTGTCTAGTGAATCTTCTTCTGTAGTTCATTTTTAGGGTTCAGTACCTGAAATAAAAAAAAATAACCCTTATACGATCACTTTGTTGTTCGTCTGTCAGTCCGTGCGTTTGTCCGTCCGTCTGTCTTTCAAGACCATTTTTCTCAGGAACGCGGAAAGATATCAAGTTAAAATTATCATAAAATACTTATCGGTCCTTCGAAGCTGTGCAAAAGTCTAGCGTCTTAATTAACGTAATCCGAAGATACGGTCATTTTAGCCATGTCTTCTAACATTCCGCAGGGGAGTGTTAGAAGGTATGGCAAAACCTATAGGGTACTTCCCATGGGCCTAGAATCATGAAATTTGACAAGAAGGAAGGCCATACTGTACTTATAACGTCAAAAAATACTTTTGTTTGTACGGAACCTCAGTACCCGAGTCCGACTCGCGCTTGGTCTATTTTATACGAGTACCTATCCAAACAAAAATCTTTTGATCCACCGACAGTTGTGTGCCCTCTTCATTTGCTCAGTAATTGAATAACGCGACAGTACTCCGTGATAATTGAGTGTGTGTTGCCAGCCACAATAAATATGCGGTGTCCATTACGACGACAAAGAGACGCGTATTAGCCCCGTCTTGATGTGCAGTAATTAGGGGGAGGGGGGTAAGGGTGCGGATGGAAACAAAGCAATGTTTTGATTGATGTGTTATGATAATATAGTTTGTAAGGATCTGGGGAGGCTTTTTATCTCGTTTTTGAGAGCGAAACTTAATATTCATTTATTACATAACGGTAAAAGTTTGATTTGTCCTTTGCCTCCTTTTACATTATTTTTACATACATGGTTGATTTAAGCATGTGAAATCCAATTATGTGTAAAAAATACAAAGACATGCATATTTGTAATTTTTTTGTTGTTGAAATAAAAAAGCCTAGAAGACGTGTTGTAGCAGACTAAGTGGTTGTCTGGAAGAGATCGCTCCCAGCGATAAGACCGCCTACATTGTACCTACCAACATTGTTTTTCTTTTATTATATGTTTGTAAAGTGTTTTCTGGTTGCAATAAAGAGTATCTATCTATCTATCTAAGTAAATATATGTTGAATAGAAAAATTTATCGTTACATGAAAAATTTTACTGTTTAAGTACATCCTCCACGACTGCGTTTTTAATAAACATATAGAGGATATTTTTACAGTATTAATACTGTAAAAAAATTAATTAAATTAAATTCGAAAACAAAAGCCTCTACTATTCCTTCACCACATTTAGGCGTAATAAATATTTTAAGACACGTAGAAACCACTAGTTAATATTAAGCCCTTAGCCCAAGGGCGGGGATTTGGAACTAATGTTCTAATAATATATTGCCTTCCCCAATATTTCATTTCCGCGCTGCGAAGCATATCGCACTGAGCTCCGGGGGCTGAGCCACGGGCATATCAAAATATGACCGTACAAACTAAAAGCATAATATTCTCCTAATTAAAAAAAATACTTTGTGCCTAAAATTGTCTTATTGTATCAACATGTGATGTTGTGTCACTTTTCATGATATTTGGCTCTCACTTGCCTCGCCTTCCTGAAAATCCCAACCAAGTAAAAAGCGCTCGAAAAAATGTACTCACTTTGAAATTTGAAAATGAACATACTAAGTGTACGCATTGTAAATATTAATATTAGGAATATATATACAACTCCGCTGTTATAGACTCGGCAGATAAAATCTAAGTATTAGATATGATACGAGGATTGACGGTAGGACGATGTGCATGTAATGCACACAACACAGCTCATTCATTCCAAAAACATTCCAAAAAATCTGGCGATTCCTTAATTCAACGGGCATAAGAAGTCAGCTATAATTAAAAGGACTGCCACAATAGACCAATCATTAGTCAAGATGGCTATCTTAAGGCCCAAAAACAAATATTATATAATCGATAGTAGTAACACAGCTCTGTGTCACATATTTTTAAGGTATAATAAATTAAAGGGTTTTTTGTATTGAAGTTTCAGTTACCTTTACCATTGCCATGACAAAATTCAGTCAGTTAAATTTTTAATTTGGGTTGGGATTGTTTGTAGAACAAAAAAACAATTGGCAAACATGAAAAAAAAGTTCTCGTTGTTTCCGATTGAAAATGCATTTGTTAATCCGATGTAGAAAGCGAACAATGATAGCTGAAAGCGTTACAACAGCGAAGCGAAGCGACGCGCCGCGATGCGACGCAACCTCGTTATGGAAATAAAGGTTATGTACTCTGTGCAATGTTCGACGGACGGAATTAACCGACACGGTTTCCAATTTGGACGTCCATAGTGCTGCAACGATCGACAATCGTTAATGAAAGTAAAATAAAAGATTACGACTTCGGAGTCGGCTAGTGCCTAGCGGGTTGCCTCTCATACGGGAGGACCCAAGTTTGATCCCAAGTGCCAGTGACTTTTTCTGAGTTATGTATGTAAGTTGTTTAACTAACCGATGCTGTTACGGTGAGGAAAACAGCGGGAACCTGCACATTTAAGGCGACTGAATTTGTATCCGTGATCAAAGCTGGTCAGGTTCCCCTATCAACAGGATCGCAGAGGTCTGACAGCAGTCGCGCCACTGTAATTACTTGATCTGCCATAAGCTGGACCACGGTCTAACGCGGACTCTGGGCCTTGGCTCGCTATTGCACAACCGGTGTAATGCTAAGAAGAAGAAGACGACTAACTACGACCGATAAGTAGACAGTACAGTAGACTTTAACAAACACTTGAGTCGTACAATTCATACGTATAAAATTATCAACCTTGAGGGAATATTAAGTTTTCACAATTATATCCTTTAGCATTTCAGTATGAATTAACTATGGATTGACTTTTAGAAAGGTTTTTTTTATAGTTTTTATTCGTTTTGTAAGCAGCTACTTTCCACCTGGCTAGTTATTACTTTAACCTGTCAAACTCCATAAGACCCGCGGACGGGTTAATACCATTTTTTTTATTGTGTCTGAAATTATGATACGTAAAGGTTTAAATGCATCTTATAATAAAAACAAATCTCACATGAATTGAAAAACCACTTATTTTTCAACGAGCTAGAGAAGTGTTGGGAAACGGATATTAGTAATTTGAGACGGAATTCTATAAGCACGGTTATAAAGTCGACATTTTCATGGATTCTAAAATAAATTTCGCATCACTACCCGTGCAATCGACACGGAAAAACGCGGCTCATGAATATTCGCACACGTCGCGGCCCCTTTTATCATTCCGATTGTAACAAGGCATAAGATTAAATTATAAAAAGGCCTCCGAAATGAATCCGCGCCGGTGCGTGACGCGAATCCGTGAATGGCTCGCATAAAACCTCTACGACCGGAGGGGAGAGGCCTGGTACTCTCGCGGCCTTGGCAACTGCCTTCCCTTGGCCCACTCTCGGAAAACTTCTGATTCGATGGTATTGACGTGTCGAATAGTTCAACGTGCGAAAGGCCCAATCCCAAATTCCTGATACTGCTGATAAATCTTCGTAGTTCGTGTGGAACGACTGTTCAGTGTTTCTTGACGTGGACAATAATGCCTCTATGGGGGTGCTTTTGGGTTTAAGCTCAGAGAAAATTAAAATACAGGCTTATCAAAAAAAATAAGTTTATCGGTAAAAAATGTAAGAGGACAGTCGATGAAAATACCGGACAAGTGCGAGTCGTGAGTTAGATGCATATATGATGTTAATTTCAACTTGATTACATCACGCGGTCAGACAGACGGACAATTAAATAATCCAATAAGGGTTCCTTTTTTTCTTTTGAGATACGGAACCCTAAAAAGATGTACCTGTGCTATAAACCGAAGCAAAAATATGTTAAAGCAGTTATACGGTTATATTTCTGTTACTCTTTCTCATAACAGTAAGAGTGTAGGATGATTTGGGTTGAGCTCAAGAATGACACGTGAAAATATATCAGTGTATTTTCCTATCGTATTATACGAAGAGGGGAGAGGGAAAATATTGGCAGCGCCAAATATAGAGTCGGTAATTATTGATTATGCGATACTTTCTCTATATGAAGATGTAGCATTCGACATAACATTCAGTCCGAAAATAAAACCAATGAGATATCATAATAATATGATAAATTCATCCCACTATATATAATATTATAAATGCGAAAGTTTGTGAGTGTGTGAGTGTGTATGTTACTTCTTCACGCAAAAACTACTGAACGGATATGGATGAAATTTGGCACAGAGATAGTCTGGAATAACATATAGGCTACTTGTTATCCCGGAAAAAAACACAGTTCCTTTAGGATACAGAAATAGTAGTTTACGCGGGCGAAGTCGCGGGAAACAGCTAGTTGCATGATACTTGCATTGGAGCCGGGAGGAGGATAATCCTGTGGTTTCTGAATTATTGTGACTACGACGAATCAGAAAAGTAATTTGCAATCATGAAATAGGTTTAACATTACACAATCACCACAAACCCACACTTTCGCTCTCTCTCTCTCTCTCACACACACACACACGCTAGCATGTATACACATGCACACACATACATATTTACTTACATGCGCTCTTGGTAGTTCAAAGTGGGAGGCTAATGTCCTGTAACACAGGTATTCTTTAAGTAGCATAGGTATCAGTCTCACACAAACATTTAATCATTATATAATGTATAATTCTGTTTGTTTTTAGAAAAAAAAATAACTTGAACCGTTCCCGAAACTTTCATCTCCATATCTGTGCAGAAAAAACGTCAATTTTCGGTGTTTGTATGAAAATGAGCTGCTGAGCGGCGCCCATATGTTTACCGCGGTAATATTGTAAATTGAATAGCATTCACTTCGTGTTTGACGTACTCGCACGAGTAGCCGAGAGCTCTTTAAATATGGATGCGTGCACTCTGGCTTGTTTTTTGTATTATTCCGCGCGATTACCACATCGCCTTGTTTCGTAAACATACGCTCAGACTCCGCAAGTTTAATTGTGAATGTGATGTATAAGGTAAAAGAAAAAGTGGGTGAATAATAAAATGATTGCGTAAATATCGCTCAAAATGTTATTTACTTTCCTTGAAGGAATTCTCGCAGAATATAAACAGACAGGTTGAATTAAGTAATAAGGTATACGTTTTTTCGTCATACGACAGTATTTTATTGTAAATTGATGCAGGAAAATAAATTAATCAATCTCTACTTTATAGTCGTATATCTCTTGACGTGACGTGGCGGGAATGAAACACACACAAAGACTTTTGGCAATTTTTACTGGAGTGGTTTACCATTGCCTTCTCTATTTGACACACTAGCCAACTAGTTTGCAGGTTTCCTCACGATGTTTTTCTTTACCGTTAGGCAGCGATATTTTTGGAAAAAACTGGACTTACATTTTTATAGAAATACAGTGGTAAAGACGGGGATCGAACTCACGACCTCACGGATAAATATTGAAGTTTTTCCGCTCGGCTACTGCGCCTTGATAAATAGCGCCTATTAATTAATCAAGTTTGCTAATAATTAAATTATTATTAAATCGATTTCGTGCAATTTCCCTAAAAAAACACAAGATTAGGGTAAAGTACATAGCTACCTGTATCCTTATAGCAAATTCTGACCGGACTTCGAAGTTATGGGTTACGGGTTTGAATCTCACAAGGGGTAAATGTTTGTGAGATGAGCACCATTCAGTGTAAGTTTATACAAGCACCTATGTTTATACGTCATTTAACCACAAACAAGCTACGATTAACTCTTAACTTGGAACTAAGGTAAGCTATAATTATTTTTATGATTTAAGCACTTTGTTTGCAAGTTTTATTTACGAAAGTACACTAAAACTGATCGAGCGAGTCATCCGGTGGGACTTAAATCTACGAAGCAAGCACTTATGAAAATTCGTCGACTGTCAATCAAGTATTTTTTTTGTGCAAAATTTACTTTTGTAGGCTAATCTAGTTTCGAACTAAGCGTTTGATTAAGCGTTTGGAGTGATTGTTGAAACCATTTACATTTATAGTATCTATAATACCGAATAGTACCTATGATAAAATTTTGTATCTAGTGTAGAACAATACGAATAACTGTTCTTTGTAACAATCTATTGTTCACTGGCTCTCGTAGTAGACACCGCACGCCGTTCGTGACAAAGATCAAAGGTATATTCCGCCAGGGGTCGCTGCGTGCGATCGCTTTGATCTCGCCCAATCGACGCACGTCTGGTATAATTAAATACTCATCGCGTGGTACAACCGCTATATAAAAATATATAATACGAATTTATTTCATTTTAGGTACAAAATTATACGGAAATTACTTATCTGGCTGTTTGATGAGATAACGGTTATTGGTATGCGGTAGAGCCACAAAGATAAGTAACATTTCTTCATTTTATTTGTAGGCTTTTAGCGATGGTGAGGAACGGTTCAAATGCTGAAAAAAATATTAGCTTTATCTTAGTTTTAGGAAGTGTAATAAAAGGCTTGTGCTTAGTAACTATTCACCATTTCACGCAACTAGGATTGAGAATGAAAAATTGTAATATCTTCTACCTTTAAACGATAAACTCTTGTTTATTTATATATGTATTTATTTGTGATCTCCCGAAACAGCTTCAACGCTGAAATTTGGTATGTGGGGTTGAAAAATCAAACTAAATTAGTCTTTTGTTTGGACAAACGCGTGTTTTCGAGTTTTCATGCGTTTTTATTTCGCATTATTCGACGCAGAATGTGGTCACTAATTCGCACTGGTAAGCATGAGCGTCGTGGCCGAGTGAATAATTCGTAAACGTAAACTGTTGGTTCTGTGGCTAGACTTCAAATGTCGCCCGATGACGAAACATAGTTTTACTTTTTTTTGTATTGACTCAAGTTTATAACTTTTTTTAGTTTCTTAAATAACGCTTACGTAACTAAAAAGTTTTTTTTTTATTAAAAAGTAGTAACCAAGCCCAAAGCTCGATTGCCCAGATACTAATGATTAATTTGCGAAAACTTCAAAATAAACAGCAAACAAAATGTTTAGCATTTTGTCTTTATACTATTTCATCTCTGCGACTGTTAACCATTGTGTATTCATCACATCGTACTTGTGATATTATGTGAGACGTCTAAAATTTTACATGAAATAGTATTTTCATTTAACATGTTCGAAAGCTCGAGAAATGGCAGCATGTGTGAATTGCGGCGAATTGAAAAGGAACCAACCGAAAAGCCAAACGTCGTTCATTCAATTCTGGCGTTCGCGAAATGTTACCACGATTTGTGCTCGTGTATTATGTTTGCTGGAAGATGCAAACGTTTTCTTGTATTGAATTCGTGACGAAACAACCGTTACCAAAAAGTGTATTTGCTAGAATTCTGTATGTAAATACGGCTGAGCGTCAGACTACCTCACTTTGACTTTGAGACCGCCTCTATCTCTTACGTAATAAAAGCTGTTTTGGGTAACCTGACGTGCTGCCGTCTGTACTATCAAGACCGATGCGTGTGAAGTCCTAGTATCTCCTATAAATGATTAGTGTTGTACGGGCAAGCCATCGTACATTCAACTTTATTTTGCGCTTACGTTGCGTCCTAGTTTCGGCGCGCATATTTACGTAGCAACAATTGAATTACTTTAACTTTAAATCAGTACGTCAACAACCGTTTAACTAAACACTAACTACTCAAGGAAAGATTTGCCACAATAACTCTGTAACTACTTTACGTTATTATAAACTTTGGTGATCTTTTCTATTCGACGTGCTCATCAACTAACTTCATTTGATTGATGTCAACGTGTGGACCAGCTCGCACAAGTAAAATTTTAATTTCTGTATCAAAATATTATTTTTAAAAGAGGCTTTGACAAAAGTGACTGAGTTTCTTGCGCTGCTTCTTCTCAGCACTAGCCCAGAATTTGTCCCGAAGCAGTGGTAGGTAAAAAACATATGTTGGGACGTGTATAAGTGCCCCCAGTGGGTCTACATGCATAAATAAATGACTTTTATGACTTTTATGACTTTTCAACTCTACTTAACTAAGGTGTATGGCCCTACAAACCATACAAGTGTTCTTTCTAAAAAAGATTTATAATTAATACTCAGCTTTCAGTTTTAGATCCAGTTTCTTTATTATATTATTCTTTGTTCACAATCGTTTCTATAAAAAGTTATTCCAGCATAAAGACGTACAATATTATGACGTTGACTATTTTTACCCGACTGCGGAAGGAGGGTTATGTTTTTGAGAGTATGTATGTATGTAAGTATGTATGTATAATTGTTTGGCACGCCCTACAGCCCAAACGGCTGGACAGTTTTTGACGTATGAGGTGTCGTTAAATTTGTCAAAATTGTGAGAGTGACATAGGCTATATAAATTTTAAAAGTGGCGCTCGTGAATGGAAATACCCCTTATTTCCAGGAGGGGGGATTTATTTTTCCTTAGCATAGCAATATGGGTGTCAAATGAAAGCCAGTAAACAGACCATTTCAAAAATATAATAATTTTTGCAGTCTGGTGTTTCGTTTTGAATAATAAACCTAAAAATAATAAAATAAAAAACGGTAATTTAAAAAACTAAAAAATCCGACTGCGTTTCTGTGTAATTGGAAATAAAAAAACCTTGAAACAAGAAAGAGGTCATACCCGGGTTAAATTGGTACCCATATTAAAAATTGTAGCAGTCGGGACCCATGTTAGAAAGTCAGCCGTCTCGTCAGTAGATTGGAGTAATCTGCAATGTAATATAGAGGTAGGTGTGTGCTCTAAATTCTCTAAGCCTCCATTTCTAGAATGGGTCCCGACTGCTACAATTTAGGGTACCAATTTAACCCGGGTATGACCTCTTTCTTGTTTCAAGGCTTTTCATTTCCAATTACACAGAAACGCAGTCGGGTTCTTTAGTTTTTTAAATTACCGTTTTTTATTCTATTTGTCTATTTGACGTTATTTCAAAATTGATTCGTAAAGAAAGTATTTCTGTGTTTAAATTTCGAAGAGTCGGACAAGTGAGACATAGAGGTTTTACGCGTAGCTCCGAACCTCTACAGTACACACCGTCTTTCACTAGACGGGTACTATCATACAGATTGTAGAGAGTCATGTTCAATTTAGGTCAAACTTGCCAGTTGAATTCCTCGGTGGAAATGACAGTCACATTGCTAACACGGAGACAGAACCACTATTATCAACGTTGGTATGGACGATTTTGTATGGAGTGATTTGTCTGTTCCGTAGTAACTATTGTACAATCTAAGACAGAACTGAATAACTTTATGGCGAAATATGCCCAATGTCTTGCAAACGTATGAGAAGTATAAATATAACATATGAGAAGTATCAGTCGAGAAGGAGTGCATTGACAAAGTTTATTTTTATGATAAGAATATTTTATTATTTTACCAGAAACTTCAGAACATCGTTAAGAATGGTAATTATTGGTCTTGAAACAAGTTTAGAGCAATTTGTTTCAACAGAAATGTTCTTTGCAGTTTGGTGTTACTTTACCCTCTTTGAATGTTTAAAATTGCTTAAATATTTGCTGGTGCTGAAATTTTGGAGGCCTCCTTACACAAATACGAAAACTATGGGAATAAAATTTTCATTTGAATTTTTATACGTAAAATTCATTTTCGCAGTGACGACGCAATGGGATAGTTGGACCATAAGTTAGTAAGTAAATATTCACAAAATTTATGATTTTAAGTGTTTCAGTGGAGACTGCAAACTGGTAGCTTGAGCGTGGACAAAGATTCAGAAAAGTCCGTTATGATTTTAGGTAGTCAATAATGTGTGGTCACTCCATAATTTGTAGTTTTAGCGTTTTATGTAGAAATTCAGCGTCTGAACGACTGTTAATGACTACAATTCAGTCATAAATAGGAGTCATTTAGCCGAAGCAAGTGTTACCTAGGATTTTTTGTGACACTTCAATTTGAACATACTTCGAAGTCTGCGGTCATACAATTCTATGCCAAATAATTCGACTGTACAAATGTTTTGAAAAAAAGAAAAATGTTAAAGTAACATGGGACATCACAAACACACACATACACACACACACACACACACATACACACACACGCGCGCGTATACAAACAAAACACAGTAGGTAATACAAGCTTCAGAACAACAAAAAATAAAATCAAACAAAAAAAATATCCTCTCACTGCATTGAAAGTCTCTTATTAACTGTATAAATAGATATGTCTCCATAGTGAGCGACTCCTTACGATTGAAACAATAAGAACGACGTCTAAAGGTTTACCACTTACTTTTAGGACCCCGGCCTCACAATTTAGTGACGTGCTGCAGACATGAATAAATGAATCTTCATTTGTGCTTGAAACAAACGACTCTCTACACGTTTTCTCAGTGACATTTGCAGCTGCTGAAGTAATTTTATACCCTCAGACTACACTTGCGGCTCGCATAGTTTTAGTTTAGTGTTAAAGCAACGTTTTGACCTTCTTATGAACTCGACACATGAAAGTCGTACCTTACGTATGGCCGTATTTTTATCGTTGCGTGTTTTCTTCGCGTAGTTTATCGTACTTACCAAGTAGAGACAAAAAATAGGTTTGAGTTTGGCATGTACACATGGCCGCAAGTCAGACTACCCCATTTTGATCTGAAGTCCTTTAATCCGTATGTAATAAAAGCTGTTTTCGTACTTCACATGGGTACCCTTTCGTGCTGCTGACTGTATCTTCTTGTACTTATGTAAACTTAAGTATAGTCACAAAAACCTAATTGGGTCAATGTACCCATGGGCTAATGTTAGTAACCCAAGTAGTTATGGTAAGATCTGATAAAGATTAACTTTTTATGGTTTCGTACCCCAAAAGGAACCCTTATAGGATAACTTTGTTGACAGTCTGTCTGTTAAGTCTTCACAAACGCGTTCCTGAGCCAAACTGACTTAAGGTATCTAGTTGAAATTAACATCAAATTTTAATATCGTCGGAGGTCTCTTGTAGCTATAAAAATTTAAGTTTCTAAGTTAACGCATTTCAAAGATACGGGTAATTTAGTCTGATTATATAACAAACATATTTATGGCAGGGAAATCAAAACCTATAGGGAACATCTACGGGAAGTACTGTATTAAATAAAGACACTAATCGAATAGAATAAAGTTAAATTTGGCAAGAAGAAAGATGTTACAGCAAAGGTAAAGAAAAAATCCTTAAACTGCAAAGTGGTTACATCGTAGAAAAAACCTTCGTTTGTACTAAACCCTCAGTGCGCGAGTCCGACTAGCACTTGCCCGTTTTTTATAAACAAATGAACAGAGAAGATAAAGGTTAATAAAAAAATACCAATATTGATTCTACATTCTTAAGCACTACGTTGCTTAACCAGTCTGATAATTAAGGCGGTCATGCACGAAATTGAGAAAATTAACGTATTTCTAAATCACTTGTACGATGAGCTGAATTAGTTAAATACGTTAAAACAACTTATTTACGTTAGCCTAATCATTGCACAAGGTCCTGGTCTTGTTGAAATTTGAAACAAATTCTTTATGATATAATAAACATGACTTGTAGCTAATGATATCTAAGAGCATTTTTTTTTTGAAAACTTGGTGATTTTTACGCACGAAACAATAATTTGTTCATAAGAATAATTGGATTGATATTCCGCAGGTCCCCATCGATTTAATATACATGAATAAAATATGAATAAGAAAATATGAACACTTTTCGGTTTTTAACACAAATGTTTAATGGTTTTGCGCATTGCGCAGAATAAAACTATTGTTCTAATTAAATCATCAAGTCCAAAACTTTAAAGCAAATGGATCTAATTACTAATATTAATAAGTTCGATTCTGTCTGAAGATCGTTTGGACTTACTCGACTTGCTTCGCGCGGCACCTCCTTAATCGCTCGCATGTTTAGCCTATTCGAGCTAAGAAGCAAGGTTTGCTATTTGGCAAGACATCACGTACTCTACTCTTGTTTTCGTAGTCGTGCTACGGCGTAGCACCACGCTCTTGCTACGAGAATAGCTCGGTCGTCGTAGCAATATCGTAGACAGTCTTTGTAGCGCACGTTCAATAATGATAGGCTAAAGTCAATGCTTGTATAATTTATGCAGTTTTTTTACCTTTAACCTAATTGTAGAATAATTAGTGACTTATAAAAAATAAAAATATTTTAAAAAATAAGAAACACCTTCTTAAAAACTGTTTGATATATCAATGTACAGCCCAAACTACTGGGATTAGAAACTTGAAATTTTACTCCATGCTTACTTTCTTAGTGTACGTGAGAAATAATAAAGGATTTTTTCTAATTCATCCCTCAAGGGGGTGAGTTCGTATGAAACTTCCTCACTTTTGAAGCTAAATCGATCAAAAATGATATTTAGCAATGTTTAACAATGACGTATTTCAGGATTTTTGAAAATTGGAAATATTCTGTATAGGGTTCAAAGGGGGATGAAAGTTTGCATGGGAAACTCGACATTTGCGCGGACCGCTCTAGTTCTTGTATAATTTATACAGTTTATTTACCTCCAACCAAAGTTTCGACGAATCGATTAGTAGCTTATTCTATTATAATAACATTGGAGGTGATTGGAATGAGCTATACGACGTCGAGGCGTCGACATAGCCGAACGTAGTCAGTAGGAACATAAAAGTCATGTATTTATGCATGTACCCACAGGGGCAAGTGACCCCCCCCCTGCCCTAACATATATTTTATATACATACACGTCTCAACGTAATTATTAAGCTCTACTTCTGCTTCGAGACAAGTAGTGGACTAGTGCTGAGAAGCAGCGCAAGAAACTCAGTCACTATTGTCAAAAGCAACATGAGTGGCCGGCTTTATTCTCTTTTTTCCCGCCCCACGAGGTAGAGCTCTAAGAGAATTAGTCGTTATCCCGCGGCTCGTGACCAGAAACTTTATCGAGCAATTATTCGGCCGGTCCCATACTTTTAATACGCGCCCTGAGGGATGCCCCTTATTTGTCTCTGCCTACGGAATAGGCAGAATTAGGGGCATTTGTGCTACAAAGCTAAGTGTTATGAGCTTAAGGGTCGAAACGGACAAAGCACTTTGTCGCCGCAATGCCGTCATGTTGTACCGAACCACTTTTCGACCTGTCGTTTTGTCTAAGTTAGCACTGTCTATGTGTATTACAGCTCTCACTTAATGTCCTCCAACTAAAATGCAAGGTATGTCCGCATTATCATGGGATAATTTTAGTGAGAGCTGTAATACACATAGAGTGTAAGTTTCTACTAAATACTTAGGAGGTTATCAGACTACGCGATATTCAGACAGTCTCATCCCCATCTCGCTTTTTAATCCTAGGACAAAGCAAGTTGGGGCAGACAGACACAGACTAACTCTTATTACACTGCGCTGAGTCTTAGTAAGACTGTTTGAATACCGCGTAGTTTAATAATCTCCATATTTGTGTCCACAGTAAGGTAACCTTATGGCGGGTTGTCATTTATGACTTTTGGTTTGTTCATATGCATTCATTTCGTTAACAAAATATGAATTGTCATATCATAAGTGACCACCCACCATCTGGTACTTATACCTTTGGACTGTCACATATTATTTTTAAATATTCCAAATTCAAAATTTTATTTCAAATTCTAAACTCTTAGTTTGCTTTTCGAAATCGACTATAGTTTGATTTATTCTTGGACTGCTTAACTGAGTCATCCCCTGCGGGGCACGCAGCGAGGACATAGTTAGGCGGTTGGGCTATGTAACTATCTAGTGGCAGAAACAATCTACTAAGCTGTATAATAGAAACGTTACTATACCGAGCTAACATTGAGCGCCGAAGTAATTACTTACCTAAACAATTTAATATATTCCCGATCCACCTCACCCGGGGGTGGTTCCTCAGCTATCAAGGAATTACATATTTGCGGTTTACCTCCCACATAACTACCTGCCCGAAACAACACCAGCAGTAGCCTTATCCGGTTTACAAATTCATAAGCCTCACTACTAAATGTTTCGAAATACCGCATATATTGACTGGGATATAGTGGGCTGTATTATTGTAGCGTTACTTTTACTAGCTAAATGCAAAACACTATTGATAAAAATTGCAATGAAGCATAGTGAAAATTTTAACGGAAAACGTGGACAAAATTACCATTTCTTGTCGTTTTTATTTGCGCTGGCTTTGTAAGAAGTATGGATCACAAAGAAGTAGGTATTTTCTCATATTGCAGTTTTACCTAGATTTGGTTTACATGTAGTTAGTGAAATGGTTTTTCGAAATGACTACTGGCGTAATGGCGTCTTTTTAAATTTTGTCTTGTTTTCGCAAGATTATCTAATCTCTCCAACATACTGGTACCTTGTATTGGAATTTGGTCCTTGTACTATATGACTACTGAAGTACGGCACTGTGTCACTCCTTTTTACATTTTGTCCCAGAAAATAACATATCTATATATGTTATTTTATACACGCCTATAAGCATGTAAAAACTGCGGTATCTACGAGTACATTTTTTTTAATTTACCAATAAATAAAAAAAGTTCAAAAATATTCCAGAATCCGTACAAATGATCAAAATCCGATAGTACCAACGTTGTTCAGATAATCGAAATTCGTGCACAACTTCGCCGAAAGCACGCTCTACTTGTATGAACGTTGAACACAACACGGTACATTATAACCCCATCGCGGTGAAGTTTGAGATTCATTAGCTATTCGATATGAATTACATTACTACATAGGGTGAGGAAAACAGACAACACACTCCACTATAACTATCTTTGCTAATAAGCAAATCTGCCTACGAGTAATATAGTACTGCTGAAATCTGTTGCTTAGGCTTTGTCCGTCATATTTCTTATAGATATCAATACTAATATACAATTTCATGATTTTACTTAAAAATATTTTTCTGTAAGTATTTTTTTGTGGGTTTATTACCTCATATTCATATTTATACTAAATTATGATTCAAGAAACATGTAGTAACTTTTTTTGACAATCACTACTTAAATATATTATTCCCACACACAGTACTGAATACTAAATTGATAGGCTAGCTTGCTAAATCTACCTCACCGTAGACCTCTACGTAGTATTATTTACCTAAATAGTACTATTTACTTAAATATGTAAATTTATTTACAGTGTTAACAATGTTACATTTATAGTGTTAACACTGTAAGATAGTATAGGTAGACAAAGCCAAGCCAAGTTATTAAATTGGATGATAGCAGTGGTAACCAATTGTCTTTCATGTAAGTTGAGAAAAATGACTTTGTTATTTAATTCATGAGATGAAGTGGCTTAACTCTCTTGACTACTTACAAGATAGAAGCGAACATCAGAATTTTACCCTCAACAGCGAACAGTGACGTCGGAGCGAAGCTGAAGTGTGTGGCAACTCCTCGATTGCGGGAAACCCGTCTCGTGGTGAAGTGTCTGAGTTATAATTTGTTGGATATGAGACAGTTTGAATGAATCTGTATACATGGTTATTTGAAAAATATGAATAACCTCCTTACCGCCAAGTAAGTGAGGGTGTTCAAATATAACAACTTTTACTGTCAGACCAACATCAATCCCAAAAAACGCTCCCCACGTGATATTTGTTTAAAATCATTTTTTGAGGTTTTGATGTTGATCCCGTGGAGAAAGTAGTTGTAGCAACAGAATTAGACCTTAATAGGTTATTAATATTTTTAAGTAACCCTGTAGGTATATTGCACAGTACTCAACTGTTGCAGTGCTGGTGAAAAGAAGTCATCTTGCATTCTTGAACGTAACTTGTCCTATTATGTTGAAAATTTTACACTGGAGTCTGGCTTATGCTAGAGTCAAGAGCAAACCCATTTCGAATAATAAAAAATGACGTGCAATAAAATAATTCATACATAAGATTAATAAAGGTTAAGTTGAAATTACGTTCAAATACGCCCATATTTAACAATAACTCTATGTACTTTGGAGACTTCCACTGGATACGAAGTCTCTACTTATCTACTTGTAAAATTGTGTTTTTAAGGAATAAATTATACTAATCTTTTAATTCACTGTCTTCTTTATTTAATTATTCCACTTTTACAGGTTTCTTTTTTCTAACTTTATCTCTCTCTCGTTATTTTAAAATTTACTTATAAAGAAACTTTCTTTTTCTTTATACATCGAAGAGTCGAACGAGCGAGACATAGAGGTTTTACGCGTAGCTCCAAACCTTAACAGTACCAACTCATTTATCAAAATGTATCCTATGCAAAATCAGCTATATACGAGTACAGTTTTATAACATGAAATAATGTTCCTAGATTGTATCCGAGGAGGAGAATTGGGCTCCAGAAACCATTAAGAACTCCGCTGTATCTGAGAGTATCGAACATCGTTAACATGTGGTTGATCTCTATATTATTCATATAATTTACGGCTTAGGCGCCGAATAAAAAACCCGAGCAAATAAAACCGCTACTAAGAAGATTCCCATGCGATAATGGCGCTGGTTTTATGATCTCATAAACCGACTACGAACACTGACCAAGCAGATATAGATGCAGTAGGCTTAATAATAACATAAAGCGGCCAATCTCAACCGAGATTTAGCCAACTACGCAGGAGATATTATAGTGCACAAGTGTGTGTGCAATACACAGGTGGTACAATCTCTGTTCCTTCACTCTCATAATTCGGTGAGACGACAGTCTGACATGGCCGTAGAGAGATCAGGGCAGGACCAACGACTTTACGTGCTTTCCGGACACGGAGGTGTTAAACGCCACCAACTTCCTTACTCCGGAGCTGTGTCTGAGTTATTTTAAGACAGAAAACCCAGAAACTTTCGGCCCGCCTCGGGATTTGAACCCGGGACCTCGTGGATAGTGCCCAGCGTGCTGACCACTAAACCAACGAGGCAGTCACAGTAGGCTTAACCTGTAGACATAACCTACTATCTATTTTAACTTCCCACGCGTTTAAAGCGTTTTTTTGTAGTTATAGGCTTGCGTGTAAATATCGTAAATCGCAAAATCCGCGAATTCCCGCGCGAGTCGCTTTAACCCTAAATGTCCCCAAAAAGGCCTTAAAAGCACAACATTTTGCATATTTTCTAAAACTACAATAAATTTACTATCATTTCATGTCAATCTTATTCAAAACTTTTAAAAAATAGACCCTCATATCACTGGTTTACTTCATCATGATAAAATAAAATAAATATTACAAACGTATACCAGTTCATAAAATAAATACCTTACCGCCTACACCATACATACAGAATTAAGATACTAAAAACACAAATCACTTTACACGTAAGTAGGTACGATGACGCTAGTCGGAATACGACCTCCTTTTGGCCAAAACCCTTCTTGAAGAAGAAGTGCAATTATGAGTTACCACTCAATTGAACCTACTACATCAACTCATGTTGTAACACTGGCCCGATTGATTAGCCATTCCCGGCGCCAACGCCGGCTATTGCTGGAATACTGCGGCTATGGCCTATTTCGACTCGTTACATGGACGTACTGAGCTTCGTTTGGTACTGAACATCGTCTGAAATTCAAAAGCTTTTACATATATCGTATTGAAACTGCAATAGGTTTCTTGCAATTACTGGCAACGCATGCCCCGCCAGATGTTTTTTTGCTCTAACTCACATTAAGCAGCAAATGCAGTATAAATTGACTTTGTGATTCGGATGGCATGTTTTATCTAAAGCTGATTAAGGTGTATCTGACGTGAGCGAGTCCCAACCAAACAAGTATGTATAACCAATATATAAATTCATTGATGATCATTTGGCAAAAAAACTCTTAGAATCAAATAGGAATAATAAATTATCATGACAAACGGCATGTTCCTGCGACTTAATAATATCGATGTAACCCAATTTGGAGGGATGTTTCCCATCACCAATAAATAAAAGTGACGATTGAGCCGATAAGTTATACCGACGCGTTTAATAAGTCAGCCTATTAGATCCCACTGCTGGGAAAAAGCCTCACCTCAACTATGAGGAGGAACGAGCCATACTTCACCACGCGGGCTCAGTGCGGATTGGTGGAGGGGTGTATGTAAGGCAAGTGACAAACCTTACTGTCAGAAGTTATCAAGCCGCTCTAGGGCCTCTGACTAGGCTTAACGACTAATACCACAGATATTAGCCGGGACCAACTGCTTAACGTGCCTTCCGAAGCACGGAGATGCTTGTCATGGACGTCACTTAAATGGTCGGAATGGTCACCCATCCAATCACGACCGCGCCGTGGGTTGCTTAACTTTTGGTATCACTACCAAAGCGCTGCCGCCACTGCGCCACAAGCACCTCAGCTACCGACGCATTTGCCTGGTTAATATTAAACGCGGGATGAAACATCGCGTTACCGTAATCACCGCAAATTGACGGTAATTCACACCAATCGGATAAATATTAATAAGGTCACACGATGTTAACGAACTCGACTTGATTACTTACCTTTTTAAATAATCTTATTTTAGGTGTAGTGATCTGTATCTTCCTAACTATTTGCAGAAGAGTAGTTTACTAAAATCAGCAAAAAGAATGACTTCAATGTACACAAGGCCACACACCAGACTACCCAACTTTGAAACCACCTCTATTTCCCACGTAATAAAAGCTGTTTTCGTAGTTTAAATGGGGTAGCCTGACTTGCTCCCGACTGTACACTTTTGTAAAACACTATTTTCTGGTCTATCAGCGACCATTTTTAAATTACCCTCGGTCACTTTATTCTGTTTTCATTGAAAAGTGTGAGATAAATCCATAAAATGTGAGAAAAAGTAGTTAAGAGTAATTTACTCAAAAAATCATCAACCCAATGGAATCTACGTTCACTCACTATCCGGGCTTATGCTCTCAAAACTGAGCTATCGATGACTTTTGCCACTCGACAAATTTTTGTAACTGCTTGCTGCGCCAGTGAGCCGGTGTTTGATTAAAATAGCTTCGTCTGCAATTACGATTCATGCCAAAATATAATACAGATGTCAAAGAAAGGAATTCCACTCAGACAATGCCACAGTTGTGAGTAAATAACGCGCTTGCACCGCGGCAACGCTCAGCGTAAACCTTGTTTGAGCAGCTTCCGCCGCTGAATAAATAAACGCACTCGGCTTATATTATTAAGGAGATGTAGCCTCTGTTTGTCTTTTTCAAGATTAATGTTTGTGCATTAAATAACGACGGACTCGGCACAAGCTTTGTTGATTGTTCCGTAATGAACTGGACGTTTCTCTTGCTTACTCTCTTAAAACTGCAAGATGGAAAACATGTCAATAAAGGATTTTAAACGGTTTTCAGCTTGGTTTTCAAACTGTCTTTAGAAAATGATTTTGGTCATAATGGTAAAATAATCGAATACGAGTATAGTAATACTCTCGGTCTTTTGAGCCAATATACTACTAGCCTATTGTGTTTTTTCACTACAGTGCCTATGATAGGAACGTTTCTTTAAAAAAAAATATATTTTTTAGGATTTGAATGTCATTAGTAACCTACACAATTGGTAAAACAAGTTATGTAATTTTACGTACAATTTCAAGTAGTACGAACCTTATTTTATATTCTTAAATAAAAAAGTGCTTTTTATTTTTGTACACGTTTTCAGGAAACACCCAGTGATATCCGAGTATTTACGGTATTGCACAATTCCGTTAATATTATAGAGAACATGTCCATACATTCTTAATTTCTCGCTCGAATGTCGAATGGCGTTCATTTTATTCCGTCGTTATGTCTGCGAGTGCATCGCAAATATCCATTTGTTTTTATGGGATGGAACTTTCATATTTCCAAGGATTTATGCTCGTCGGAATTACACCATTACTCTTTTACTCTATGTTATGCATCAAACACACACGCTGTACTAAAGCTTCTCATAAGCTTTTAACTACTAAAGGGTTTTCAAATATATTAATGTGTATAAGGCGCTTAACACACTAGCCACCCACCACACAGCGTGCCGCGTGAATTTATTTTTCTTCCGCGCGTTGCGGAAGCAATCAAAGCACTCAAATCACTCTATCACAAAATAATAAATATAAATAGTAAAAGTACAAAAGGAAAACTCCGCAAAGTATTTTTTAGACAAATATGTAGGATTATAGCAGTAGTGCTTACTACCGCTATAATCCTACATATTTGTCTCTCTTTCTTTCTTTCGCGTAACCTCATCTCGCCTTAGGTTTAGGCTATATTGCGCAGTGAACCAGGCCTGGCTTTATGCTGCGTGGCAGTGTGTTTTTCGCCTTAAACTCACCTTCTTCAGATCACAAACCCACGACCCTTTTGCCACTCGGACGAATGCTCTCCCAACTAAGTTGCCCAGGACATTACTCACTTGACAAATTTTCTTACGTGCTTGCTGCACCAGTAAGCTTGCATTTGATTTCCCAAATACTTTGAGAAACTACACCACAAGAGGTAATCAAAGATATTGCTTTAATTATAAAATAATTTACTTTAAATTTATTGTTATATTTTCTTCTCAACAAGCTCTCGAACGTCTACAAAATTTCTGTATACGAATAATTTTCGGTTTACGAAAATACGATCATGTTTCCGAATTCCGTGCTCGACTCAAGTGGCTCCCCATTCGACTTCGGCGTAACTGTCATATTCTATCCCTGCTTTTTTCTATACTGTTTAATCCGAAATCCCCGTCATATTTAAAAGAGCGCTTCCAGTGTCTGCAGCCGGCACGAGATCATGACCTGCGGTCATCTAGAAAGCTCCACCTCCAATCCCCTCATCATTCTACCAAATACTATGCTGATTCTTTTACTGTCCAATCAGTACGCTTGTGGAACTCCTTACCTTTGACTATCAGACAGTCAGAGTCCATCGCTATTTTCAAAAATAGACTTAAAGATCATTTTCTCCAATAATAAATACTTTTGTTTACTGACGTTGGTCAAATACTTCTCATATTGGTATATATGTATTTATTTGTATGTATGCATGAATATGTATGATTTAGGTATATGTAGGTATATTTACTTATTTTTATGTATTTTATTTATTATTTATTAATTATTTATTTGTTCATTACACCTATTCTATGATTTTGCACTAAACTCCCCCTTCCTGTGAATGAGTATGTTCCTTTACCTAAAGGTTGTCTGGAATTCTACATTTTTCTGTGTAAATCGCTGTACTTACTGTATTTTCTGTTATGGTGTGCAATAAAGAGTTATCTGTCTATCTATCTATTTTTGAGGCACATGACGAGGCATCTTCCAGTTTTGTATTATTTACTTTATCAGACTAAATGTTATACGAAATCCTCGCATCACGCTTGCAGTAGTCAGTTATCTAAGATTTAGGCATCACGCAAGTCGAAAGCTAACGGCATAATCCTAGCAATCTGGGCACCTGATGCTGTCGAATGGGATGTTATGGGTGACACAGCTCACAATTTCAACAGAGATCAGCCAACAGCGCGTGAGATATTATAGTGCACAGGTCACAAGTGCACTCTCTATTTCTCGTCTTTTATAGTTCGTTGAGACAGCAATCCGACATGACCGGGGAGGGATCAGGCGCAGGAACAACGGCTTAACGTGCTTTTCAAGGCACAGTGCTATCACCACAAACTTCCTCACGCCTCACTGTGAGGAGTTCTTATGCGCAGTAAAAGAGATGGCTTCGTTGTATCTTACATAGCTGGAATTAACATATGTATGACAATCAAAGTAAATAATCATCTAAACTATTAATTGTTCTTAAAAGGCTCTTGGTATGTACACAAATTAATATTGTAGAGAGGAAGTGTCTTACTCTCTTTCAAACATTTATTTCGGTAAACTAAAAATTAACTCATTTTATAAACATTATTAGATAATAAATGAAGAAATAATAATAAATTGTTTCAACAAACACACCAATTACCTAGCCCCAAACTAAGCGTGAGCTTGTGCTATGGTGACTAGGATAACGGGTAGACATACTTATATACATTTATAAACATCCATGACTTAGGTACAAATGCTCGTGCTCATCACACAAACATTTGCCCCTTGCAGGATTCGAACCCGCAACCGCCTGGTTAAGAAGTCCGTGGCGCGAACCACTACACCAAGACGGTCGTCAAACGCCACGGTCGTCAGATACTTAGGGGATCCAATTACCTCATAGTTTTAAATAATAAAAAATATAAATTTAAAATTATTTATATCACAGAAACTACTCCATAAGGGTTAGTAGCAATCTACAGACTTCCTGAGTCCCGACCAATCCAATCGAAAAAACGTTTTTTATTGCAATAAATATAACATTGCCCTTAATTCACTCCCCTTCACTTATTTTAAATGGCTCGGCTAAAACACCGCATCTGATGCAGCTTACCGATGGTTGTGGAATCCACTATAGAGACTTCAAAATTACACCTGACGCAAGAAAACTCGTAAAAGAAGGGTTAACTAGGGAGTGAGCCATGAGACCTTCCAATTGTTTATTTAACACATTACCGCCTTCTGGCAATTAGACAAAGAAAACAGACCTGCCAGGAAATTGCCGTCTCACAAAGTGAGGAGGATGGGCGTATGAAACGAAAGAGAAATAAAAACGCAGACGATTTCAGCGTTGAGACCTCACCTCTTATGCTGCATATGTTTGTTGTAATATAGTTCTTAAGTGAAGGCGATAAGGTGCTTTTATGTCGATATGAATTTGCTGAGTCGGCGGGGGCGGACGTCGAGCCCGTGTCATCACTCATTTAAAGATTTCCCCGACACTTCGTTACGATCGCAATGTTATGTAACTCTTACAAAGAGAACGTTGCTTCTTTTATTTTACTACTGTGATATAGCGCTTTGACTACTATTTTTAGAATCGCAAGCAATTTTCGTATTTATTTTGCTTGTTTTAAAATTGTTTTTCTGTGCAGATACGTTGTTATATTCTAGACCAATTATAATAAGGCAGACAGTTAGAATCACTCTTAACAAAGAATCTCGACTATTGAGATCATGCATGGCAGATTCTAAAGAAAAATAGAAAAATGTAAACGCCAAGTGGATAACTTTGGCATTGGGTATTTTATTCATAAATTTAATTGAACCTTACGATTTAATGTTTATTCAAAGCTATTGCTATAATAATTGGATATAAGTACTTTGGCTCAGAGTGTGTATTTTGTCTATTACACGATTTATCAATTATTCACATCACGGCCCTTGGAAATATAAAATATTCAGAAATTGTAGTCCTTTAATTTAACAATATCTTACATAAGCACACAGAAAGTCAGATGAGTAAACGGTAAATTATGCTAATATACTTTGAAGTTGTCGGTATTCATAGGCGGTCTCGATTACAGTATAAGTCGCCCAATTATTCGGTTAATTAATATTCAGATAAGAAGAATTTCGTTAGAAGAGAAATGCTTTTTGCTACCCTCGCGGGCTTCAACACAGTTTTGATTTAGTTGACAATAGTGGTTGGGGGATTATGGTTACGTAGTTACTGTACTTAGCTTTAAGTTCACCAACACATGTATAATTTTGATGATGTAGATTAGTATATTACATTATCTACAACTCTCTAGTAAAGTCGGATGTAGAATATTTAATCGAAATATGGGGCTCAGCTGCTATAACTAGCATAAATTCATTGCAAAGACTACAAAATAAATAAATTCAAGTTCTATTCCATTATCCCTACCTAACACCAACAAAAGAACTATACGAAATCAAATTGAATTTCGCTAACAAAAATTAATCGACTGTGTCATCCGGTGGGACTCGAACCCACGTCCCTTCGCTATCCGGGCGAGTGCTCTTACCAACTAAGCTACGGAGGACGTTAGTCAGCCGACGAATTTTTGCAAGTGCTTGCTACGCCATAGTTGGTAAGAGCACTCGCCCGGATAGCGAAGGGACGTGGGTTCGAGTCCCACCGGATGACACAGTCGATTAATTTTTGTTAGCGAAATTCAATTTGATTTCGTAAAAACTTGCAAAATAATTTCTCAAGTTATAAAAATAATTATAACTATACGAAAAAACCGAATTATAAAACATAAAACATGTTTACCCATAATTGCACTTGCATTCTAGTAAAAAAATAATCACTAATCTAATTCATAATGTCCTCTCATAGCCGATTTCGACTAAGGCGGCCTATCTCAATAGAGATTAGCCAACTGCGCAGGTCATATTATAGTGCACAAGTGTGTGCGCAATACACAGGTGCACTCTCTGTTCCTTCGCTCTCATAATTCGGTGAGACGGCAGTCCGACATGACCGTAGAGAGATCAGGCGCAGGACCAACGGCTTAACGTGCTCTCCGAGGTTGGGGGTGTTAACACCACCAACATCCTGACTCGGAGCTGTGTCTGAGTAATTACAAGACAGAAAAACCCAAACACTCTCGACCCGACCCGGGATTCGAACCCGGGATAGTAGCGTGCTGACCACTAGACCAACGAGGCAGTCAATTCAATTCGAACAAGCATACAGCTGCAAAAAACCTTTCACACATAATCTTACAAATAAAATCAAACTGGAGTTGATCAATCCGCGTACTGGCTGTGGCCGGAAAACGATATTTTTCGAGGGAGCACAGCTGTACAACAAGTTACCGAATAATATAAAATAATGTGATAGCATACAAATGTACAAGAATAGACTTAAAAAACATGTCCTAATATTGTAAATAGCCCCAGAGGTAAAATAATATAAACCATAAAATGTGATCCTATTTATCTCATTGTTAGTGAACTATTTATAAGTTTTTATGAGAAATACATTTCTTTAAACCTACTATGTTATTTCATCTCAGTTCGGACGTCATTAAGAAAGTTCACTTGCTGTAAACGTCTTCTTATTCTTCACGTCAGATCTGTTTTGCATAAGGCGTGATGATGCTTGGGTGGAATCAATTTTAATTAAAGCCAAATTGATTCAAACTCGGTCGGGCGGAAAACGCAACTCACGCGTACATAGTGTTCATGTATCACTTGAGATTAGGGGCGTGACAAGATAGTTTCTGTGTCGCGGGAATTACTTAGTTCAAAATGACATTTAACAATCTTAATGGTTTTTTAAAATTTTTATGAATAAGCAGACATTTGACCGCAATCTCACCAGATGGTAAGCGACGATGTGGTCAAGGATGGGTCATGGATGATTAGTAACAGCCTTTTTACTCATTTCTTAATTAAGTTATAAGAGTAATTATAAGTGCCTATCCATTCATTCCGCAAGTGTCTATTTATTTCGTTTTAAAATGTATTTTGTTCTACCTATACGGTACGGAATACGGTTAAGATTAAGCCGGAACGAACTTCTGCCGGCAACGAATCCCACTAGCCGTATGCTTGATAATGTTGACGTTCGCCTAGTTTTTAAAATCTGAGAGAATACGTAAAAGCTGATCTTAAAAGTCCTTAGTTCACTTTAATTTTGCAACTTATTATAATTCCGTCATTTAACATCATAATATAAACGCAGTGAAGTTGATTCTGTCGAAACAAACAACGCGTCACTACAGAGAAGATTTGTGGAGGTAGTTGTGAAGGTGGGTGTTGTCAGCACACGAATAATAAATAAATAAGTAAATAAATTGTATCAGCAAACACACCAATTACTTACCTAGCCCCAAACTAAGCGTGAGCTTGTGCTAAGTCGACTAGAATAACGGATATACTTGTATACGTTTATAAACATCCATGACTCAGGTCAAAATGCTCATGTTCATCACACAATCATTTGTTCCTTGCGGGATTTAAACCCGCCACCTTTGGCTTTGTAGTTCGAGCGTGAACCACTACACCAAGACGGTCGTTGCGGTAACGGTAGCGAACCCTGGCTTAGAGCCCGTACGAGGACGATTCGTGATTTTTGACGATTCGTCTTTTTCCACGATTCGTTTTTTTTTGACGGCGGCAATGCTTTTTGAATGCCCATGTTCACACGGATCACGAATGGTCAAAAATCACGAATTGTGATTTTTTGACCAAATTCATTTAGGACATTTTGACGAATCGTGAAAAAAAACGATTCCGTATGCAATGTGAACGTCCATCCGTCATGACGTATCTTGTATTTTGACGAATCGGCAATCGCGTATGAATAAGTCCTTACAAAAAATACCTTCCATAATTACAGTCCTGCAAGTTCTGTTTCCGAAATTGTAGAGCAATGAATGATATAGCTACTTATAATTTGACTAAATGAGGTCATTTATATTCTGACTGAACTAGTCTATGGAATCAATTTGTAGATTTATCAGACAGTCAAATCATGCGATCAGACAATTAAAATCGATTTAGCCTTCGTACCTAACTTGGTAAATAAAATGTTGAATATCGTGATTTTTACTATTTCGTTATTGTCTAGAATCAGAGTAATTAACCTTGTGGCCTAAAAGCAGGTAATAGTTGTATTAAGGCAGTTTAGTTTTAGATATTCAGGGTGCTCGAAATTATTATGAATGGCTTAAATATACACATAAGTTTAAATAAGAAACCAAAAAATTGCACAAAGGTAGGATTTGAACCTACGACCTTTGGCTAACTTTGGCTGCCGTCGCGCAATGACGTAAGACAAAAGAGACCAAGAATTTCACACAGTTGGATGAATTGCACAGTAGCTAGTAGATAGTTGGTAAGAGCGTTGGCCCGGTTAGCCAGAGGTCGTAGGTACAAATCCTACCTGTGTGCAAATTTTTGGTTCCTTATTTAAACTTAAATAAATAAGAAAAACACTGAGAGTGTTAAAAAAATATTAAACACTATCAAATAACACTACGTTCTCTGTAGCCGTTTGTTTACATTAATGAATATAAATAAATATTATTATTTGAATATTTCAAATATTATTAATTATAATATGGTAGAAAAATAAGACAAGTACAGGCAGATCGACTCCCGGTACCACTTTGTACCGTTTGGAGTCGAAACACTAGGTTCGTGGGGTCCCAACGCTATCTCTTTTTTCAAAGAGATTTCCAAGAGGCTAGGTGACATCAGTGGTGACCTAAGAGCTGGCAGCTACCTTGCTCAGCGTATAAGCATCGCTATCCCGCGCGGTAATGCTGCCAGCATCCTAGGAACCTTACCACAAGGACCCTTTTTATAATTTTTGTTTTTGTTTTGTATTAAGTAATTTATCTTAATTTTTATTAATAAGTTGTATATATAGTTAATTACGCTTTAATAAATTATATATATGGTAGAATTTTAGCAACTGATGAAATTTATAGGGCAAGGGCAACAACATCAATTATGTGTTTGTAAAAACTTTAATTTTTATACGTAAGAATTCGAGAAAAACGCTAAGAACCATTTGAGTTTAAAGTAAATCGTATTGTGATTTATCTGATTACTGTCTCATCAAAATAAATTAAAATGAAAACTGACATATCAACGCACAGACCAAACCGCTGGGTCCAAAGATTTAATACCAAATTTGGCACTAAGATTTTACATGGGGTCTAAGGGTGCACTAAGGATTTCTGGAAATTCATCCCATACGGGGGTAAAAACGTGGAGGCAATTTTATTTTTTTTCTACTTGTAACTCCGGCACTTTTTAAGCTAAATCGGTAAAAATTAGGAATAATAAATATTGAATGACGCATTTTAGGATTTTTTAAAATTCAGTCTCTAAGAAGGTTAGAAGTTTTTATGGGAAATTAAAACATTTGCGCTGATGAAGTTGCTGGCAAAAAGTCTTTCTTTCTTTTAGTCTACTCTGAGAGAGTGAACCTGTGTATTGTGTACACACAACGCACAATAACTTGTGCGATACGTTCGCACAAGACGTTATTGTGCATTGTGTATATCTCTATTGAGGTTGCCGTAGCTGAAATTCGGTGGGTAGGGTATTATTATTAAGCACTGTAAATTCAATTCCGGTTATTAAAACATTTCAATGTTTCCGTTGCAGCTTTGCGGTGAGCTGTGACGACACAGTTGTCATAATTACAAGGCGCGTGCTAATTGGTCGTTGGCACCATCCTTAGTCAGATTTCATTGGTCAATTTGTATGTTTGGTAAGTAGCATCCTTAATTTGTACAAACTGATATGTAGCGTTTTTTCTCTATACATTTTGTTTGAGAATTTAGGCAGTGGATTACACGTGGAGGGCGACAATGACAGGTGGAAAATTGTTATAGTCGGCGCTTATAGCTAGGTACTTGCCACATCAGGGGTTCACTTCACACACTTCACAGGCCATAATCACTCGAAATGTCTGTAAGGAGCTTCACAGGATACACACGCGGCGAAAGCGCTCCGGTCGGTCTATTACATGTGTCATAGGTAAGGTCTCGGTGTCGACTATGGGCTCCGGGGTTCTCACGGTACGTTTTAAACAAATAAAAACTAGGTAAGTACGCGTGCGAGTGCGCGCGGCGCAGTATCAATAGGGTACACAAACAAATCAAAATATTGTAGTAAACATATCGCCCGCCCTAAACACGTCAAGTGTTTACGAGAAGGTTAGGAAGCTAAGGAAAGGAAGTTCACTGGACAGGAAGACGAACTAATTTCGTCAAGGATCTCTTTAGGCTACCGGTAGGAGTTTTAACATCTACCACACGAACAACTTGGTCTTGGCCAGGGTATAAATTAATAATGCGTCCACGACGCCACTGCAAAGGGGGAAGGTTGTCATCTTTTATGAGTACTAGCTCACCCACTTTAGGAGGATCACAAGGAGAGGTCCATTTATTTCTAATTTGTAATGTATTTAAGTATTCTAAATGCCAGCGAGACCAAAAGTGCTGGGTAATTTGTTGGATTAGCTGAAACCGTGTAAGGCGATGCAATTTTACGTCTTTATAAGGGTACTCCGGAAGTGCAGTTAAGGGTTGTCCAATTAAGAAGTGGCCGGGAGTTAACACTTCGACATCATTAGGGTCCGGAGAAAGTGGGCACAATGGGCGTGAATTTAAAACTGCTTCAATTTTAGCAAAAACAGTGGTCAGCTCTTCAAATGTAAGGGGGGTATCGCCTACTACTCGTTTTAGGTGCGATTTCGCCGATTTAACCGCAGCTTCAAAAAGACCGCCCCAATGAGGGCAAACAGGAGGATCGAAAACCCAGGATATGTTCCGCTTTGAAAGCTCAGAACCAATAGCCGCCTGGTTTTGAGACAGGAAACACTCTAACTCTTTAAGGTAATTGTTGGCACCGATGTAATTTCGACCGCAATCAGATCGGATTAGGCGGGGTACACCACGACGCGACACGAATCGGGAAAAGGCTGCAATAAAGGCTTCAGTAGTTAGGTCCGATACAACCTCAAGGTGAACGGCTTTAGTAGAAAGGCAGACAAATACACACAGGTAACTTTTCACTAACCTTTTGTTCCTATAGGCCTGGACTTTGGTAAAAAAGGGTCCTGCAAAATCGGTACCTACACCGTCAAACGGTCTAGCAGCCGTGACGCGGTCTTTAGGTAGGTCACCCATGAAGGGTTGAGATACAGCCGCTTTGAGACGATAACAGGGAAGGCATTTAAAAATCACATGCTGAATAGCTCTGCGTGCCGACAAGATCCAAGACTCTCTATTTAACATGGCAAGAATTGCATTAACACCAGCATGAGCATTCTCGCGATGGTAATGTGAAATAAGGATGTTCACGAAATTACCATTCTAAGGCAGAAGAAGGGGATGGCGCGCATCAAAGGATAGATCGGAGTTTCGTAATCGACCTCCAACTCGAATCAGGCCTCTGTCATCTAGAAATAAATTCAACTTTCTAAGGGAGTTAGTGATAGGATCGCCACGCCGTAAGCGATCAAGTTCATCAGAAAAGGAGGTAAATTGAACGATTTTCACTAAAAATAAAAGGGAATCTCTCCGTTCCTCAGGGCTCAGGTAGGACAAGTAAGATTTAGGAAATAAAAACCGCCTTAGGTAACAAGTCACATTAGCTTGTTCAAAGAACTATACCGCTCTAATAAGAATGAGGGATCCGAGGTAGGAACATCGGCAGAGACTACTAAACAACGTAGTCCAGGAAGATCACTACTTGGGTTAGGTTCCGAAATACCGGGCCAGTTGTCAGGAGACTGCGTCAACCACAAAGGTGAAAACCAAAGGGAGTGGTCGATCAGTCGGGTGACTGACATACCTCTCGATGCACAGTCACTAGGGTTCATGTAGCCTGGGACGTGCCTCCATTCACTAGATGTAGGACTATTATTAATCTGGGAGACACGATTAGCCTCAAAAGTCTGAAGGAGGTGAGGAGTGGTTTTTAACCAACACAACACGATTTTACTATCCGTCCAACTATGGATTGAAGTCAACACAGACGACCTTTGCAGACAAAGAGCGACGTGATGAAGTAATTTAGAGAGGAGGGTAGCTCCCAACAATTCCAACTTGGGAATTGTTATACGGGTCCGAACAGGGGCAACTTTAGATTTAGCCATAACAAGATGGACGGAGCAAACACCAGACGGAAGTTCCGCACGTAAATAAACAGCGGCAGCATATCCCAATTCAGAAGTATCACAGAACCCATGTAGGGATAAGGAGGAGGAACCTCTGGGAAGAATATGTCGCGGAATGGCCACTTCACTAACCTTCGCTAGGTCCTGAACAAATGCAGTCCACTCTAAAGACAGGGGTTCATTTAAAGGATCATCCCAGGATAAGCCTGACATCCATAAGCGTTGGATAAATTCCTTAGCCTTAAATACGACGGGAGATATCCAGCCACAAGGGTCATACATACGGGCAATCAAAGATAAAACTTTGCGTTTTGTAATAACTGCATCACGGGTATCACAGGTATAATTGTAGGTAAATGAGTCACTCACAGGATTGTACTGCACACCTAAAATAGCGACAGTCTGAGGATTATCTGGGTCTGAGAATGAATGAGGAAGTTGCAAATGATCCGGGGGCATATCCTCCAGGAGCTCGGGCCTGTTACTAATCCACTTACGAAGTTCATTACCACCAGAGGCCATTATTCCTATAAGCTCAGTTTTCAAAGCCCGGGCAGATGCAATAGTATCAGCACCAGAAAGACAATCGTCAACATAAATATCTCACTCAAGGACTTCAGCAGCTCGAGGGAAGGTAAGTCTCTCTTGTTCAGCGAGCTCAAGAAGGGCACAAATTGCAATGAATGGACTGGAACGAAGACCATAGGTATTGGTATTAAGTTCATAGGCAAGAAGTGGCTGAGAGGGATCCTCACGCCAAAGCACAAGTTGGTACCTTCTATCATCAGGATGTACCCAAGTCATACGAAACATCATACGAATATCTGTTACAAACACTACCTCGTGCCTGCGGAAATTTAGGAGGATGTGAGAAATATCTCGCTGAAGCTTAGGGCCTGTATGTAAACATTGATTCAGGGACACTTTAGAGGACGTAGGACTACTACCATCGAACACAACACGTATTTTGTCACTAACGGACTTAAAAATTTCATGATGAGGGATAAAACAATGTTCCCGGGTCGAGTCATATGATGAAAGGGACATGTGGTTTAGGTCAAGGTACTCGCGCATAAAGGAAATGTATTTCTCTCGAAAATTAGGATTGGCTTGCAAACGCTTCTCAAGATTATGGAATCGCCGTAAGGCATTGGTTTTAGAATCACCGAGAGGTGGACGATCATGAAGAAAAGGGAGTCTAACCATAAATCGACCATCGCTTTCACGAGTGGTAGTTGCTTTAAAAAAGGTTTCACACTCTATATCCAAGGGGTTCGCAACTGAAGATTGGGGGGCCTCTTCGATTTTCCAGAATTTTTCAACTATTTGGGACAGCGAGACTCCAGTCATGGGGGTTCCAAATCAGTAAATCCTTCATAAACAGGACCACACAGGACATAACCAAATATCGTTGAGATAGCAGTAAGGCCATCAGGGGACACAAACAACTCGGACCTTAAAAGGCGACCAATGACGTCAGCTCCAAGAAGTACACTTATAGTACCAGATTTGTAAAATAAAGGGTCAGCAAGAGGGAGGTGCTTAGTACAGGTAATTACACTTTTAGGTAAGTCTACCTCTGGGAGGGTACCAGCAATCACATCAACAACTATTGCACTGGTGGAGATTTCTGGAAAGGCAGAATTAACTGGCTTAAATGAAAAGGATACAATGCCCGGGGAATTAATTGCTTGAACATTACCTATTCCATGAACAGGAACTGGAGAAGGAATGATAGGTAAGTTCATGTGGTCAACAACAAGCTCAGTAGTAAGAAGACAGCCCTGAGCACCAGTGTCACATAAGGCACGCGCTTCCACATAATATCCAGACGAGGTTTTAACATGAATCAAGGCTGTAGGTAAAAGAACGAGAGAATTGCGAGGTAAAGATGTAAAAGCGGGTATGGAAGGGGGGCTGCTATCTAGTCAGAATTGTGGGGCCTCATTGTACTTATGATGAAATGCACGTTCATCCTGGGTTTTTTGACCTAGAGGGGCATTATAAGTACGGTTACCGCTGGGTGCAGGTGGGGATCGCCCGCCCGAACGGGGAGGTGATGCTCTACGGGAATCACGAGGGGGCGGGGTACGAACACGGTGCCATTCAGTACGTGGGGGTGACCCACGGTCCGTTAAGTGACTTTGTGGGGATTGCCGCGGTTGATTGGAAGCTAAGGCCGGGACCTCTCGGTATGAGCGCTCGCGATCGTAATTCACAGGAGAGGAGTCATCATAACACAGTAACGTGTGATGACTGGAACGACGGCACGTGCGACAGCGATAATCTCGCGTGCATTGGGATATGGAGTGTCTATCCAGGCATCGATAGCACAGTCGGGCTTCTTTTACAAAGGTAACACGTTGACGTGTAGGAAGGCGAATAAAATCGGGACACTCGCGTAAGTAATGCAAAGTACTATTACAAAGGTGACATTTAGATGTCGTCGCAAAGGTAACAAAGGCTCTCGCAGGAGGTGGGGAACGCGCGTTAGGTTTAGGCAAACGAGGGGAGCTCACAGTAGGGGGGGTAGTAGTGTCAACGACAGAAGCACTACCTACATTGTCGTGGTGCCTACATTCATCCTCAAGAAAGGTAATAAGATGATCAAAAGTAGGGAGGTGATTAGGATTATCGCCATAACGACGTTCAAATCTCGATTTTAACTCTGAAGGCAGTTTAGCTAGGCATAAGTGAACTAATAGATACGACCAATGTTTAACAGGAAGTTCCAATCTCTCTAAGCATCGATAAGTCGAAAGCAGCGGGTTCAGGAACGACACACGTAACCCGGAAAGTGTAGGTGTTATAGTAGGGAGCATCATTATTTGAGCAATGTGGGTATCCGCTAAAACACGCAGATTATGGTACCTACGTTTTAGGAGGTCACGGGCCACGGTGTAATTGCCCGCCTCAATCTTGAGATGTTGTATCAATCGACGAGGTTCATCCGATAAGGCTCCCACTAAATAGTGTAGCTTCAAAGTCGGGGTAAGGGTAGGCTGGTTGTCCACCACGCTATCAAACTGGTCTATAAAACTGATCCAACTATCGGGACGGCCATCAAACTTAGGTATAGGTAGGTCAGGTAATTTACTTGCCGGGTTATCAATAGCCAGGGATTTATTCTCCTTGAAGGGGGTGCTAGTACGGGACGTCTCAAATTGGTGAGGTCGTATTTCGTCTAACTTAATTTTTAAGTCGTCTACTTTGTCCCTTACTACGCGTATCTCGTTCTTAACTTGCACATATTCTTGTTCATAAATAGCAGGATCGAGATTACCTAACAGCTTGGAACAAGCGGCGGAAAACTTGTCGCACATAAGTGGCAGGTCGGAAAGACGCGCTCGCATACAATTGGAGGAAAAGGTCTCAAGAACTCAGTGGGAATCATCAACCCAGTCACTAATATAACGGAGTTCACCAATAGCTTCACGGTATTCAGCTGTATCCGTGTAAAGTACGGCCCTTACGGTCTCGTTGCCGGTTTCGGTATCCGACATTTTATTTACTTTAAATCGCAAGAAACAAGGTAGGTAAATTAAACTCACAAAAGATTTCAATACGATGCGTAAAGGAACAAATAGTAAGGGACGGTACCGGGTATGGCAAACGTAACTCGTAAACAACTTGCACGCGGTCACGCGGTAATGGCGTGATCAATAGGGAAACAAAGCGCTCGCGCACCTCACTTGCACTCAAAGGGTAGGTAATTAACGCGCTAATCGATTTAATCGACACTTATGTCAAAGGGGTTGTACTCGAATGTTATTAAGGAATTTACTGTAAATAGGTTAGGTATATGACGAGACGTTTTCTTCAAATTACAAAGGAAGGTAGCAAATAAATAACTCTCAATTAAACAAATTACGTTACTAATAAGGGGTCCTAATAAAAAACTACGCTCTGCTACCAAAATGTTTGAGAATTTAGGCAGTGGATTACACGTGGAGGGCGACAATGACAGGTGGAAAATTGTTATAGTCGGCGCTTATAGCTAGGTACTTGCCACATCAGGGGTTCACTTCACACACTTCACAGGCCACAATCACTCGAAATGTCTGTAAGGAGCTTCACAGGATACACACGCGGCGAAAGCGCTCTGGTCGGTCTATTACATGTGTCATAGGTAAGGTCTCGGTGTCGACTATGGGCTCCGGGGTTCTCACGGTACGTTTTAAACAAATAAAAACTAGGTAAGTACGCGTGCGAGTGCGCGCGGCGCAGTATCAATAGGGTACACAAACAAATCAAAATATTGTAGTAAACACATTTTATAAGTAATGGTCTTACTCTTGATCTTCATCTTAGCTCGAGAGAAAAGATAAGGTCTACGTTGGAGCGAGCTTAAAGAGTTTCGGGCTATACTTACAAAAGTAATCTTTAAAATAATCAATAAGTCCGCCATTTGTAGCACTACCTAATTAGTGCAGATAGTATAACTTAATAAATAAATAATGCATGGAACGTAGACTGGGTTAAACGAGATATCTGAGCGTGAGCCTGTCGCTTAAGCTGTAAGCAAATGCTCATAAGTTTTCAAAAATATGCAATCAATCATAACTTGTTTGTGATTTTCGTGTTTTAATTACGCGCGCCCTGTTACTGCAGTGTGATACATGTATGATCACTTTACCTACTTAAATCTTTCTTTTTTCATAGACAATAAATGTCTGGATCAAATAAGTTACTAATCAAATAAGTTTCCTAAATGTCGTGTATGTCAAGTGTGTGCGCCACGACCATTATTTTAAGTATTTCATTAGTATCATAATAATTAGCATTTTTAATTTTCTAAATAACAAATATAATTTGCAACTAATGTTATTGAAGTAATAAATTATTTGCTAAAACTAATGCGATTAGAGCGCGGATCGTGTATATTGAATATTCAAGTGCTTGCGCACGCCGTCATACTTCAGTAACGAGCGAACAATACCAATCAGGGGTAATTGCTCGCAACAGCGGATTAGTTACGAGACGTGTACATAGTCAGGAGGAGATCAGTGACCTCGTTTGTAGCGTTGCCGCACTATCGTATCGTATTTAATGTTTACCCAAACTTACGCAAATAAATGCATTTGTATCGAGTGTTGACCTCGAAAATCATCCACAATATCGATAGACCTTTATCGATACTAGCGATAGCTCCATTAGGGTCAATCAACATACAGAAATACCATCGATGCTATCGATAGTATCGCAGCTCAATGATAAAATCTATCTGATCATCGGCTCTGAGTATTGGTACAACAACTATTAATACTATTGATAGTATCGATATTCGAGTAGTCAGCACGCTGGGTACTATTCACGAGGTCCCGGGTTCGAATCCTCGGGTCGAGAGTGTTTAGGTTTTTCTGTCTTGAAATTACTTAGACACAGCTCCAGAGTCAGGAAGTTGGTGGTGTTAATACCCCCTTGCCTCGGAAAGCACGTTAAGTCGTTGGTCCTGCGCCCTGATCACTCTACGGTCATGTTGGACTGCCGTCTCACCGAATTATGAGAGTGCAGGAATAGAGAGTGCACCTGTGTATTGCGCACACACTTGTGCACTATAATGTGTCCCGCGCAGTTGGCTAATCTCTGTTGAGATAGGCCGCCGCATTCGAAATTCGGCTAGGAGGACATTATTATTATTATACTTAGATAGATAAGCAACACGTAGGTACCTATGAATACTCTTCGTTAGCACTATGACTTCTTTCCACGTTTCTTTTAATTGGCGATAAGAAATTGATTTCTAAATCTTTAGTGCTAGTTTTTTGAAAGTGGTTGTTTCTTTGGTAAATTAAACTTTTTTGAATATTTCTAGTGATAGGTATACTGATTGTCCTATAAAAATCTCAACTATTATTGTAATTGTTCGGTGAATTACCGCTAAACCAATCACTTATATTATATTTAATCAGTTGATTATGCAATTTATTAAACAAAAAAGTGGAGGTAATCATACTAAACTCGTCTCATATTGCTATAGGTGCCTATCTCGCCGAAAATACCCGCCCACTACGGCGTATATCAGCTACATAATGCGATACGCACTTGGCCGTAACATAAATCGACAAATGATATTCTGTCATGGTATGAGATTGACACGTATGACGATTTCAGGTTACTATATAGTTTTGATGTTATTAACTACTGATAAACTATGATTGAACCAGAAAAAATAACTATAAAAAGTCTGACATAAAGATTCGAATAGTGAGATTATTAAGATAAAAAAAGTATTTATCATTGAACTCCTAGAAATAAATAGTATCTAATTTATTTCAGGATTTATACTAATTAAAACTTAAAAGATACTTTACATCATGTGAATATAGTTTGCAAACTATAAAAACCCAAACTCAATAAGGTTTGAAGTGGCTAGGAATTTTAATTTTTAGAGGTTCAGCATAACGTTCATCTGAATTTCATAAGGTTTCATAGACTGATATGAAAAATACAAATACTGGCTAACCAAGTAACCGTTGTTGCAAGCTCAGTTTTATTTAAAACAGTGCCACTTGCTGTGTGAACAGGCGCTGAGCGTGTTTCATCCATAGTCAACATATTTTATCCATAATCACTAGAAAAGCTCATTAGTTGTGCTACACTCACCGCTTCTCAAAGACAAGCTCTTGCCAAAATCTGCAGTGCTTACGTGCCCTATATTACGAGGCGGCGTAATACAATACACGAGCATGCATAATTCATGCCGTAGGCCCTCGCGTTGCGGTCGTCGCATTAGACGCAATGATTTATTGCCGTTTCAGATACTGTCAATTTTTCGCCTGTGTTGTTTATCATGGCATTTTTTAATAATGAATTTCGGACGAATTCTGGCTTCCGCTGCCAATCTGTTCAAAAGTGAATCAAATATGTTTGCAGGAGAAGATTTACAGCACACGTGTACATACTCGTCGGACTGCCATCTCACCGAATTATGAGTGAAGGAACAAAGAGTGCACCTGTGTATTGCGCACACACTTGTGCACTATAATATGTCCCTCGCAGTTGGCTAATCTCTGTTGAGATAGGCCGCCGTAGTCGAAATTCGGCTAGAAGGACATCACATACTCGTACGGCTCCACATCAACGTAGGTCAAATTTATTTTAACCTTATGTTAATCACATAGAGTTCCATATTATTTGAGATATTCGTCAGATTTGGGTAAGTTGATGCAAGGTCTACTGTACGCAATAAACAGTTCTCAGTTTCATCTCTTATGCAGATGAGAAGGTAGTCCACTATGACCTGAGCGAGACGTGGAATTATATTTTTGAATTCACTCGTATGACATACTGTTGGCAAATGCGATAAAACTTCACTAACACGGCTGTTTAAAAATTGATGAACTCTGGTATCAATACATTGATTTTGATGTTTATTCTATTGCTTCCCTTTTGTGACTATTAGGTAGTAGGCACTCGTTGCGGAGGTTTTTATGCTCTAGTTGATAATGCCCGTAGTTTCGACTGTAGCCGTCCCTGTTACTCAGAATGACAACGTGAACGAGCGTGATGGCGAGACTCGAAAATACAGACATCGTCAAACGGAGTAGCGCCTCAGTTCCAAGCGATCGAGTGATCCAAAGATGAGGAATTTAACATGACATACGAAAACCAGTAGAAATCTGCACCCGAGTGATTTAAAAATAGAGCTCCAGTTTGTTTATAAAACAGAACAGGACCAACAGCTACTTATAAGCTACTAAAGCACATGTGAAAACACACTGTAAAAATATTTATGTCATAAAGTGATACTTCCAAAAATTTAACATCACGTTCATTAATCTTTCCACAGTGAACCTCTCACTGTTAAGTCGACGCGACGCGACCGTATGACGAGTGGCGTTCCGCGTTCCCCTGTGTTGTTCGGTTATTTATTACACTTATTTATCACTTACCGTAATGACGGCGCACTTGCATGTAATGGACCGCGAGATCGATGGCCGGGGAGATTTCGCCGCAAATGTGCTGAACTGGGTTAATCCTTTTAACCTTTGCCAGCTTGTAGCAGGCTGATTTAATGACATGCGAGAGCCTGGCGAGGGGTTAAGGAATTACTTAGTGACTTTCGTACGATACCGTTATTTACCAACATTTATTTGGCATCACTCATGATCAGAGATCGGAGTAGGTAGATAGATTTGATGTACTTCGACAGTGCTGGAATAATATGCCTTTTTAGAATTCCGTACCCAAAGGGTAAAAACGGGACCCTATTACTCCCTCCCTAACCCTCCGCTGTCTGTCTGTCTGTCTGTCACCAGGCTGTATCTCATGGACCGTAATAGCTAGACAGATTAAATTTTCACAGATGATGCATTTCTGTTGCCGCTATAACAACAAATACTAAAAACAGAATAAAAATATTATTCCCATACAAAAAAACGTGATTTTTTGGCGGTAATTGCTCTATACTAATAACGGGAACAGGTAGACGCTTAAAATTTTAACAGTATATATGAGATGGAACTAATACCTGCAGTGTACTATAGACCTTAAAGTAGTGCTATAGATAGATAGATACTCATTATTGCAACCAGAAAAACACTTAACAAACATATATTAAAAGAAAAACCATGTTGGTAGGTACAATGTAGGTGGTCTCATCGCTGGGAGTAATCTAAAGTTTATTGTAAATTTAAGCTTTTTCGAAGATTCACGACGCGCCTTATTAGGTGGGTACTACTGTGATTTGGCGCTTCCTCGCTCCACACAGGTGTTGTGGGGTGCAAGGAGGGTCGCGCACGATCTTGTCGGACTACAAAACTTTATTATTAATGTCTGTCAAATCACAGACATGAAAGAGATGTAATTGGTATTGTAATGTTTCGCCAATTATCTCGAACGAATCAGGCATAAAGCCGTTCGCGGTATTCACAGTACTCGTATGTTCGTACACAATGTCTGAAGGGTATCTTGTTGGAAATATTAATTGTTATTTACGGCAGGTGAATATGTTATTATTTTTTGAATACCTGACTTCATTTCTTATAAATATACTCTTAATTCAGTCCGTGATTACAAAAACATAATTATTGATAAAACAAATCACCCGACTGCAAAAAATATAATATTTTTAAAATGGTATTTTTATTGGCTTTCATCTGATACCCATACTGCTATGGTAAGGAAAAAATCAACCCCCCTCCCCCCTATATTTCCATTTGCGGGTGCCATATTTTAAATGTACACAGCCTATGTCACTATCACAATTTTGACAAATTCAACGACACCTCATATGTCAAAAACTGTCCAGCCGTTGGGGCTGTAGGCCGTGCCAAACAATTGTACATACATATACTCTCGAAAAACATAACCCTTGCAGTCGGGTAAAAACACTGCGATGCAAGTCCAATTCAACACGGTTGTGAACTCAATAATAGATTGTCTACAGACAATCTAAAGCCTGCATCTGCATGAGCATGAAGGCCCATGGCGGCCGTCAAAGCCGCTTACGTCACTTACTCGACTGCGCCAAATTGCGTGCTGTGTAAGTCTCGGTCGGCCTTCCGGCGACCATTCCGATCAGATTTATCTGCACTGCAATCTGTAACGGCGATCCAATTGCTAGAGGCATTGTTTCTTGATAGTTTTACGATTCCTAGTTGTTGCGACGAGAGAATGTTCTTGATTGTTTTCAGTAATATCAGTTAGAAAATATAATACTTTATCGTTCCTCACTCAAATGATTAGTATAGCTAGCTATCCAACGTGATAACGCACCCAGCATCCTCGCCTCCTTTGCCTTACGCGCTACGGACTACACTACAAAACCAGCGGTTGCGGGTTCGAATCCTGCCAGGGGCAAATGTTTGTGTTTGTGTGATAAGTCATGGATGTATAAACGTATAAAAGTATGTCTATCCGTTATCCTAGTCGCCATAGCACAAGCTCACGCTTAGTTTGGGGCTAGGTGATTGGTGTGTATGTTGAAACAATAATTTACTATTTACTCCTTGCTTTAATGACACAGGATTTGATTATGTTTCATTATTTAGATTTTATGTATATTTTTGTTTTTTTTCTCTTTATGTTTCAAAACAATTTGATATTTTTACCTAATAAAACTACTATTAAAAAAAATATTTAGTAATATCCCTCTAAAATAAATTTCAAATTTTATTAATAACTAGAAATATTTTTCGAAGCTTTGAGACTTTTTTTAAGTTTCCCAGAGTGTTTTACGAGTAGGTTTTTCTACTCAACACATCTGATTCTGCTATTGAATCTCAACAAAGTCATCTACACATTTCATTCGCCCACAATGTATTCAAACGCGACTTCTTTGAACCCGTCCGATACGTTTATCCATTGTGCCGATGCATGGGGTGTGATTCGGAGTTTCGTATTACTTGGCGCATTAGCTCGAAACACAAAGCTTTGCGATTGGCTCGCGACACAAAGGCGGTAATAACCCACCCTCTGAGGTTATTTACTTGTAAACCCGGTACCGTATTCTGCTTACGAATACCCCGCGGCTACAACGTGTAATACATTATAGTGTTAGTAATTACGTAGTACAAACTGAATGGCCTAAGGCTAGTTGAATCAACAGTAAATGACATCGCAGTCGCTCAAAAATAGATTGTATTTTTTTTGTTAACCAACAATAAAAGAATTCAAATTGAATTTCGCTAACAAAAATTAATCGACTGTGTCATCCGGTGGGACACAGTCGATTGTTAATTTTTTGAGCGAAATTTAATTAGATTTCGAAAAAACTTGCAAAGTAATTGCTTAAGTTTTAAAAATAATTATAACAATAAAAGGAACAATAAACATTTATAATTTTATAACTACTACAAACACAGTTAGCGACAGTTATCTTCATGAGTCATTCTTCGGTTCGACTTCAAGGATAAGAAGTGCACTGAAACTTTCTTGTAAAGGTCACGACATTTGAAAAGACCTGTGCTCTAGTGGTACTTTTGGCATAGTGTGTTGAGAATGACAAATCAGTCATTAGAATTGCAAAGATTATATTATTGTGCGTGATTGTCATTACATTGAAAATATCGTTATCTGTACTAATATTATAAAGAGGAAAGATTTGATTGTATGTTTGTATTGAATACGCTCCGAAACTACTGGACCGATTTAAATGAAATTTAGTACAGAGATCATTTAAGACTCTAGGAAGGACAAAGGCTACTTTTTGTTGGGATATAAAATCATCAGGGGGTGAAATGGGGAATGAAAGTTTGTATGGAAAGCGAAGTCGCGGGGAACTACTAATTTATAATCGTTTTTAATTTCTTAAGACATTCTTAATAGTAATAACGGCCACGCGCTCTTATCATTTAATCGTGAAAAGGGACTTTTTTGTTAAGATTGGACTTTCCATTAATATTGCAAGCTTGTTTTTATGGACATGCTTATAAACTTTGCCAAAGGTAGCAATTTACCTTCGGTAACAAGTCGATAATTTTAGCTTGCGATTTACACCGGAAAAGTTAAAGGTAGCTTAAACGGCCAATGCTACAAGCAATACAAAAGTAGCGCAGGTATAAATAATAAATAAATAAATAAATTGTTTCAACAAACACACCAATTACCTAGCCCCAAATTAAGCGTGAGCTTGTGCTATGGCGGCTAGGATAACGGATAGAAATACTTAAATACAAAAACATCCAAACTAATTTAAAATTAAATGACGTTGAATCAGCAAAACCATATCTACTAGCATTCCTAGTCTTACCTTGAATGAGTTTCGCTGAATTCATCATCCGCACGTGAGACTTGTTAGTTCCTCCAAGATATACCGAGTTCTTAAACGGCAACTTCATGGAACGAAACAGCTTACTGAAGTTCCGCGGAACTTTATGTTTGATTTCTTGTTCAAACTGAAGTAGACGGAATTAACTGCTGTGTTGTATCAGCGTTAAGTTTTTTGTGTAGATAGAATGTATTGTTTACCTTGGTGCCTAGCCTGCGAGTAATCTGATTATTTTCATGTTTTAAAGAATCTACAGTATTATATTTGTATTTAACATTGTAGTCCTTGAGTGCCATGGATGTCAAATTGGATTTTGCTCTCAAAAATTAATCGACTGTGTCATCCGGTGGGACTCGAACCCACGTCCCTTCGCTATCCGGGCGAGTGCTCTTACCAACTAAGCTACGGAGGACGTTAGTCAGCCGACGAATTTTTGCAAGTGCTTGCTACGCCAGTGAGCCGGCGTTCGATTTCATCAATACTTGGGGAATGTACCCGCATGTATCCGATGGAAATATTTTTACAAATATTTAACCATCAGTTAAGATGAAATCAGCTTAACTTATTACTATTTTTATAACTTAAGCAATTATTTATTCATTTGCCATGGATGTATTTGTATATGAAATTGTCGTTCACGGATCAGCCTTTTTAGCTACGAGCGGCGTACCAATCATATTCAGATGGTTGAATCATCATTCAAGAAAAGGCATGGCATGCTTAGTATTTGTTGCTTGAGGCACAACATCTGTACCAAAAATAATACAAGACGGATTATTGATAGTTCTAAAAAGAAGTTCTAAATACTTTCTTAACCTTAATGGTTTAGTTCCAAATACTTTCTCAGCCATTTTGGTTTGCACAGAAAACCAGTGCCAATTTGGTTACACATCGTAATTACATTGTTTTGATTTACCAGTTCACTTCTTTCGACGTCTTTTTATCTTTCTTTTGTTTTTAATTTGATGTGTACCAGATAAAAACTGTTTTCTCTCTACAAATACAGAGCATTCCTATTTATAGTCAAATTAGACAAAGACAGAGTAAAATTTATTTATACAATGCAATATGTTAAAAAGTTATAATATTTTTGAAACGTATTTAAAAGCGAATTCACAACATTTCGTATTATTAGACCTACTTCGAAATCCTTAAAAAAACGCGTTTTCAAACTAAAGTCTTAGAGGTACCGTATAGGTACCGTATATACCGTAGAGGTAAATTAATCGACTGTGTCATCGAGTCCCACCGGATGACACAGTCGATTAATTTTTGTAAGTGAAATTTGATTTAATTTCGTAAAAACTTGCAAAATAATTGCTTAAGTTATAAAAATATAAAAGGTACCGTATACTTTAGTATGAGACGAGTTTATTAGGATTTCCAAGTATTTCTATTTCTATCACGTAGTAAATTCAAAATGTGTTTCTATATACGTTCGTGGAATATTAGTACTCTGTAACATATCACATTGTATATTATCAATATATCACGTTTATTAATATCCGCTGGCTCATTATGTACTCAATGCCTTCAACCTGTAATAAATAAGAAACCAATAACGTTTAATAACATACGCCAGTTCTTGGGGTAATATTAAAATTCGCGAATTCAAAGGGGAAGCCCCGTGATTCGCTGGTGACGTCTTTTACGCGTTCTCGTATCGATAAAGGGCTCTCGACATGTCATCTGTATTTACGCACGTCCGGGAAAATATGTATGGCACAGTCACAAGCAGTGAAATGTATAAAAATAAGTTTTTATGCCGTTGTAATAAGGTCACAAATCGAATGCAGATGTATACATATTGATGGTCGTGACTCTACCATAGTATACTAGGGGAAAATGAGTGTATGTGCGCGCCCAAGTGTGCGATGACACGAGTTGTGAGTGAGGTGTGAATAATATTATTTTATGAGTTGACACATGTTGCACAAAAGAATAGCTGTAACAATAAAAACAGTTACCTTTTTTGTACTTTCTGTACTCTCTGTATCTCAATTAACTAACAAAAGCTATTGTTTTAACTTTATTTTGAGTTATAATGTAAACGTCAATATTCTAAGTGGGATCTTTCTAGTTTTAAATTAATCAAAAAGTAGTCAAATTACTGATTTTTTATAATTAAAATAAAGTTTAAAGTTTACTCAATAATCCACAGATGATTAATCGTTAAAGTGAAAGTTGAAGAAGCTGAGTTGTATCTCCATCTGTCTAAACACAGCCCACAATTTTTCTAAAGTACAAAGAAAACCACGGGCTTTTTTCTTTTACATTTCAAAAGCTAGCAAGAGCAGACTAACGCCTAACGCCCTCGGCTGATGCCCTGTCAACTCCACGAGATGGCCGTGATGTATCGACGCAACACAAACACCGACTGATCGGGGCCCTATTACTAACTGTGATACAGTTGAACCAGTTATAGAGACTTCAGTCATAGTTGCTATTAGTCGATAATGATTGAAATACAAAATGTAAAATGAAAACAGAGTGGCTACTCCTGTTGACGATGTCCGCATTTTCGAGTTCAGCCATCACGCTCGTTCGCGTTGTCATTCTTTCGTAAGTGAAAGGGACGGCTACATTCTTACGGTTCGAATCTTCGCACCCCTTACATGTTCACTATTTTAAATGCTGTATAACTCTAGTGGTAGAAGAATTAATAACATGACACTTCTTAATCATCCGCAGAACGTCCACTACTGAACATGGCGTATGTTCAGTAGTGGACGTTCTGCGGATCTCCTATTAATTGCATAGTTCAAACATGGTTTTTAAAGCGAGTATCCGGCGATCTTTGCCATTATGTACCTTTCTGCAACCACCTAAAAAACACAGCAATGTGAAATTGATATTTTGTTTATTTTTTGTTATAACGCGCAAAAGGAAGCTGCTATTAAAAGCACAAAAGAGCTATGGCTGTCATGGCAGTTTAAGCTTGGATTTTACCAACACATGTTAAATTTTTAATCAGCAGATTTAGCATCATTTGAATTTAGCAATATTTTGTATAGGTATCCTTTCAAACTAACCGTCTGTTTACTTTGTTGAATAATTGGTGAAAACTGGGGTATTTTTATTACGAGACATTTGACCTATCATTATTGTTAGGTTAGTTCACATGAAGAAACGTAATACCCCGCAGACTCTACATACATCCCGCGCCGCTCTATGATGGACGATCCTATATTGCGCGATTTGTTTTCTATAATACCATTTTCGTAAACTATGTTGTGTGTGAATGGTAAAGTATTCGGGAATGTTTGCCTTTTTCGGACATTTTTCAAATTAGTGTTAGTAAGTAAATATTTTGAAGTCCATATTTCGGTGGAACAGAAAAAACCGGCCAAAAACGAGACTCGGACTCGCGCAAGAAGGTTTCCATGCCATTATCTTTACAACATTAGGTTCTATATTTTATCTTTTAGTTTTGAAAATGGTGAAATAAATATCACGTTTGTTGCATGGGAGCCCCACTTGTTTATTTTATTTTGTTTGTTGGTTATTATAGCTGCAACAGAAATACATCATCTGTGAAAATTTCATGAGATACAGCCTTGTGACAGACAGACAGAAAGACGTGCAGCGGAGCCTTAGTGATTATAGGGTCACTGATGTTTTTCTGTTGTTCTCATAGAGTAATTAGCTATATTTAAGATTATAATTATTTTTATAACTTAATCAATCATTTTGCAAGTTTTTACGAAATCAAATAGAATTTCGCTCACAAAAATTAATCGACTGTGTGTCTCACCGGATGACACAGTCGATTAATTTTTGTGAGCGAAATTCTATTTGATTTTATATTTGAGCTCGATGATCGGCCTTTAAGAAGTGATTAATGTTTTTCAATTAACACTTTATATATATTTCCATCGTACTTATGTTAATTACTAACACAATCAATCGTCACCATAACTCTAACTAAACACCATCAAATTACATTAACCAATCTGTATCTGATAACGACAGATATTAATACATTGGAGTGGCTTGTTTGTCGGCAACAATATCTCAGTTGCATTGTGATCGCCGAGCGGAGGTGTGATTACAGGCGATTGCCCGAGGGACGCACTTTGATTAACGCAGACACACGTATACATAATACATCAACTATCAGGGCTGCTAATGCCTAGCAATATCAATGTTATTTGAAAAGTTATTTTGTTTTCTAAAGTGGTTTTGTGTTGTCCGGTGGGAAGATCGATCAATTTTTGTGTGCAAAACAAAATTACTTTTCATAAAAACTTGAAAAGAAATTGATTAAATAATAATGTTGTTTTGGACTCGAAATGTTTATCAATAAAGTATGTATTTATTTATTTCATAAATCCGATAGCTAATGACAAAAGAGTTTTATATAGGGTAAATATTTCAAAAATTGTAAAGCCAATAATGAAATGGGTTTCCTTGCACTTACAAAAGTTTAAAAGGCGCGTAAAAAATGCTCAAAACAAATTGTTCGATAATATTTGGACATTAATAGCTAATCTGAACTATACCTTATTTGTCCTATGCTATGATTTTACTCTATTTCGTGTTTTGCAAAGGCAAAGGAGTTTAAAAGTCTGAACCTGCATATCAAATTAAAAAACAGTTTGAAATTAACCTCTTTACGTACAGATTACTCGTATGTTGGAATTTTAGCTCACACGTTATATTAGAAAGGGTACCAATAAGTATTTACGCATAAGATACGATCAGAATTTCATCATCTATAACTTTCAGGCTCACTTGCGCACGTCCGGACTTAAAAAAAAGTCTGGATTAGCTAATACGGAAGGTCCACTTGTCTAATCCGGACTGGCGCTAGACTTTCAATTCGGATAATAGGCCTTGAACAAATCCAGATTAATAATCCAGACCTGCGCAAGTGGCTTAGTATTTATAGAATTTGATAACAATTTCGTCAATTTTGAGAAGTGACAGCCCTGCATTAGAGCACAAACTAGCCCGTGCACTTGACACCCAGTGTTTCAGCAGCGCAATTACCTGCGTTTACGCTAAATCGAAACTTAAGTGCAGTAATCACACGCTCTCCTATTGTGCTGATTGAGCTGATTCCGCAACTCCATTGATTGGGCACGTTCGTTGTGTCAATAAAACATTGCAATAACTGGAATGGATACACGATACGAAGTCTCAGTCTGAGGGTGCTTTTAGGGAGATACATAATCTGTGATGTCAAGGAACATAACACATGGGTTCTACTCATCACAGGTTATGTATCTCAATCCCGGATGCGTGTCTAAATCCGCACGAGGTCTCTGTTTAGAGGTCCTAAGACTCTGTTCCCAATGCGCCGTGTCCGTCAATTTGGCCAGTTTATGAATAAGAATAAAAAACATTTATTTGATACACCATACAAGATATAATAAAGAAAAAAATATATAAAAATATTAAGTAAAACACATATAACATGAAATTAGTAACAAGTGTGCCAAAAAGGTCCCTAATCAGTATAAGTCGTGACAAAAAGTAGAAGTTATGCTTCTTTGTGCTATGTTATTACAGTTTTTTGTCATTTTCCGTCATTCGGTCTAGTTTTACCATAACTAAGTCTCATTACATGTCAGCTGTATAACTTTTCTAGAGACTTCTGGGCCAAAACCATTAAATGGAAAACGGCCACGCGGTAGACCCAGAAGACGGTGGCCTAACGAGCTGGGTGGCTACAAAAACGACGTGACCTCAGGAGGTCTTAGTAATAATAATATTAATGACTAAGTCTTTAAGTCATGCAGTACATTTTTCATAGTCACTGGCCCTCACAGACGTTTTACCGGGCCAGTTAAATCATTGGATCGGACGTATATACATGGAGCAGGGCCTTAGCTACGGATTCTAGGTAGAAATATTAATAGAAGTTATATAACTCTCCTGTAATTAAAAAATAGAAAATATTTAATTTTCTTTGTTCTTTACAAATAGTACCGATAAAGTTCAATTCAATCACTCATTTAAAACTTGAAAGTAACTTTTGTTTGTTCGGTACCCTTTTATATTTAAACAATTTAACCTTTTGAACGTATTTTAGGTTTAAAACAGATTACAAGAAAGGCCTAACTCTAGATAATTGCTTAATTTCACTGTTAATGATAGTTAAGTATCTGCAATTTTAAAACGACGTACCTATGAGTTTTAAACGAATGATTTGAACTGAAATTAATTTTGATCACAAAAACAAATATCAATTTCGTAAAAACTTGCGAAATAATTGCTTAAGTTATAGAAAAAATTAAATAAATGATGTGAAGTTGCAATTGAATTATAATATTTTATGGTAGAATTTCTATGGATAGGCTCGCTGGCTTGTTCCAATGTTGGCAATACGAGTACTTTTACCTAACGACATTTAATTATGTAACACCTTTTGTCTGAGAAACTCGGTTCCTCGCGACATGATAGCTGATAATTACACCGTTAAGTTGCTTAGATCTCGCTCATTCCGACCATAACTATGTAGGTATCTTAAGTTCCACCGCCTCCCTGTCATCAAATGATTATTATTAATTGCTCGCCGTAAACCAATTCGCGGCGACGTCGATGCTGAATATTCATCGTCTCGAACAGATGAATATTACATCGCGAACGTTTTTGCTGCTACAAAAACATCGATCCCGTCGCCTCACTTCACAAACTAGACAGAACAGCTATGTCTATCTGAGCCTAAATATATAAAAATTAAAACTGGATTAATGACTGACTGACATGAATATCAACGCACAGACAAACTGGGATTAAAAATTTAATATAGTGCAGGTGGATACTAAGAAAATATTTTCCGAAATTGACTTATTAAAGGGGAAAGAGGGGGGGGGGGGGGGCAGTAATGTCTGATCATTTTTTGCCTTTTGCGTGCGAGTGCACAACTGGGATGCTAGGAATATGATGACTTGGCCATTTCCCAAGGAGTCCCACATAGCCTGCTGCCATTCCCAGGGCACCAGGTATGCATAACGCATTTCCTTCGCGATAAAAAGGGGCTTATGTTGTATTGAAAACTGAATTGATTTACCGGCGTATAGTAGCATTTGTAGCAGCTTAACTGTGTATAACTTTTTACTATCTGTATTATTTACTTCGACTAATAGGTCCTCGAGAGCTAAAGCTATTGGGTGAGCGCTAGCTTATATGGCGTGTTGACGTTATAGTAAATTCTGGAATTCTTGTTTATTAATTTTAATTTTATACACGTGGCATAACTATTGTGTACCAAAACCTTAGCAATTGAACACTTAGTTGGTAGTTTGGTGACTTTGAAAACTGTTCGAGCTAGCATCGTACATTGCATCACCCACGGCGTCAGCGACCTACATCCAAGCGGCTGACCGATGAATCCTCAAGCAGCACCGTCGGCACTCTACACCGACGGCACACAACATAATAGCTATACATTGTACACACAATAGCATTATTATAAATACATGTAATCATTTATCAATAAATCAGATATCAACCGCCCGTGTTGGTACTCATTTCCGTTCGCTGCGGCCAAGACACCCTTAGCCGTAACTATGATCATTCTGGTGAGTCTGCCAGACTGGCAGAGGGTCCAGGCCACCTACCTACCGTCCTAACGCTGCTACCCTGGGCGACCTGAGTGCAGTCATCCTATCACAACATCCTTATTATATCTAAGTATCTATTGTTAGGCGGGGCTAGGGCCCTAGGGACTTAGTGTCTTGGGGTAAAGGGACTCTACGCTCACTAGGAAGTTAGTTTCCTTCCTGACCTTATAGTTTGATTGACAGTCGGAACTTCTTCCCGGCCTGTACAAAAACTGAGTACCTTGTTATTTTGAGTGTTTCATTAATAATGGAAGCAAAATAAATAGCTGTTCTACCTGAACTGTGGCGTTACGTCAACAATCAACAATCATGACGGGAAATAGCAATATTGGAAGTCGTTTACGGAGTTGCGACCTTTTCCCATCCATCGATTGTCGGCCTAAAACAATATTTGTCGGAAATGATATGACAATTTGGTTTGTTTGTTGAATAAGGGATTTTTTGACAGCTCAAAATTTTCGTTTTATTTGATGTTGATAGATATAATAATAATAAATAAATAAAATAGCTTTATTCAGGGTAAGTTTTTTACAATGAATGCGGTGGAGTCTTCCCATTAAGTATTAAAGAAAAACTTGTGTAAGGAATGACTCGCTACTTCCCGTCGGTTTTATTTAACGTGAGAAATATAATGTAATATGATAAATGATAAAATATAAACAAGGTAAGCTATATAAAATACTCGTAAGGTAAGTACTTAAGAAAGATTACCAGGTACACATGGCATGGTAGATACAATTTTATGTGTATAGGTGTGTGTGTGTGTGTGTGTGTGTGTGTGTGTGTGTGTGTGTGTGTGTGTGTGTGTGAGTGAGTGTTTGTGTGTGATGATGTGATAGATGGCGCTATTCATTAGTAATCAGTAATATAAATATAGCGCTGAAATCATTTAGCATAAAACAATAACAAATTATTGTAATAGACATGTAGAGGAAGTGCATACATTCAAAATTAGCGAGTTCAAAATGTAGTTAAAAATAAAATGAAATGGAAAAATCGTCTTGATGATCATTACATAATAAAAAAAATACCAGTTAGTACGCGTAAATCTAAAACACACTGAACAAAAACATTTTAACGTAATGAACACTAAAACCTACCTTTTTCTTAAATAAAAAAATACCTGACTTAGGTTGTTCAATGCCATCTAGCGGATTTTTAATGTGTTTCGTGTTATATTTTGAAAACTTGCTAATAATACGCATTAACTTTAGCTATTTTAATTTTACTTAAACATCATTCAATCTTGGATTTATCAAGTTTGATAGATATGTGTTTAACATATACATGTATGCTGAGTTTAGCAAGCTGACATTAGCTCATTTCAAAACCTAGGAATAATTATCATCAAAGCCTAAACAATGCATTCGCTTAAACACAATTAGATTCAGCAATCCGCGCATGTAATGGAATTACACAAATAGAGAGGCTCGAATTATTGGGGCTCGTTCTATTTGCGCTACTAATAAGCAAACCCGTTTGTTTAGGACACGGGTTCTCAAAGTGTCTAAAGTTTGTCTTAAGTGGGCGTTAGGAAATGTGAACAGTATTATTAATACTCGGCCCGGCGAACCTTGATCCCTATGACAGTTCATGTTAGTGATGGGTCGTGTCGATGAAACTTAACTTTTTTAACCGACTTCAAAAAAGGAAGAGGTTATCAATTCGACTGAATGTTTTTTTTATTAACCGACTTCAAAAAAGGAGGCTTTACCTTCTAGTTAGTCCCATTTTGGCCCAGTCGAGATCTGATGATGGGATCTTGGTGTAATCGAGGGAAACCCTCAAATTTTGAAGGCACGTATAGTGTTTTCGCACTAGTATCTTAATGTTGACATGTTGTTACGTCTGATAGTCATTATGTGGAGCTGAGCTAAAAATTAGGAGTTTAGTAATTAAAACACCATATGTTTTGTCAGGTACTGTATAGGATGCTAACAAAACAAAGTCAAAGGCGCAGCTCCCTCCTCTTCCCCAAGATTAAAGTTAACTTTAATATCTCTCTTTCTCTGCCAAACTATCTGTTAATAGCGGCAACAGGTAGACGCTTGAAATATTCACAGAATGTTAAGTTGTATATTGATTTTAAAAATAAATAATTAAATTAAAATAAAAATATTATTTAAGGGAGGCTCCTATACAAACGTGTTTTTTGCCTATACTGTCTAATGTTGTAAGTTAATGATAAGGAACCCTTTGTGACTGGGCCGGTTTTAATATTATTTTTATTTGCATTGCCTAAATCACATGAATGTACTACAATACAATACATAACAATATTTTTTACAATATTTACTTATTTATGTCAACATCAATAAAGCAGGAGTATTTTAATTGTATGCAGATAGCTCGAAGTTGCTGCCTGCTAATATATTTTCTAAAGACTACGACCTGGTTATCTTTAAGGCAAGAGTAAATAGGTGTTTACTAGGCAGATAAAAATCTACTGGAGGTGTACCCGGACCCCACATCAATCAGATGTGATTGGTATAATAATGATCACTACGATTTGGATTCCTTTAAGACAAGAGTGTATACGCTGCTTCTAGACAGACATGTCACATCTTCGACCGCATCGTCGCTTACCATCATTTGAGATTGCGGTCAAATGTCTGCCTATTAAAAAAATAAAAATAAAAAATTGGCAAATATCAGCATAGAAAATGATAAAAAAAATTAAGAGCATTAAATATTATAAATCTTATTCAGCACTTTGGGAACGTACGACGTAGCAGACATCGTTCGGAGCCACAATAGTGGCTGTGTATTTTCTCGGCAGCGTTATTGGAACCATTACCGATCCTCGTGTGATATCTATGTCCATATACGATCTTTTACGATATTCGTTTCCACCTACCTTGCATATACCTACTATGTATCATATTCCTTTATACTATACTGTATGTATGTTCTAGAACTAAAGAACGATAAGAAATAATTGTTTACAAACAATTATTAATCACATAATACAAAGTTTTAAGAATAATATTGTTCCGGAAATCTATTTAACTAATAATTACTACACATAATACAAAGTTTTAAGAATAATATTGTTCCGGAAATCTATTTGTAATTCAAAATTGTAAATTTTAAACCATCGTTACTTTGTTTGACCTTTGCTAAAATCACAATACAGTTGTTATGCTTTGAGGTCTAATTAATATTTTCAATAGAAGAGAGATCATCAAAAGATTTGCTTTTGTGTAAATTATACAGATTATCGAGTAAATAACTTGATGTAGAAATTACATCATCTCCTACTACGAGTATATGCCAAAAAAATATTTTTATTTTTTTGGCATATAAATATTTAACCATCAGTTAAGATGAAATCAGCTTAAATTATAATTATTTTTATAACTTAAGCAATTATTTTGCAAGTTTTTACGAAATCAAATTTAATCTCGCTCACAAAAATTAATCGACTGTGTCATCCGGTGGGACTCGAACCCCAAAAAACCCTATATGCCTAGTGTGAGAAATGGAGAAGGTAAATAGAAACAAACCATTCTAATAAAATTGTGAAAAAAATTGCGGAGTGTATCATTCAACGTAATGACCCTTAGTCATATGGTATACGACTATAAAAGATACTGAGAGACACATAGCTACTGTAACAAGGCATGAAGTCTCACCCTCATGCTAATAATGATTTTGCCACTGCCGTAACACTTATTTAAACATTAGATGGCTAGTTTGAAATTAATGTCATAAGTGACATGGCATAGTGGAGATAAACCTCTCAAATTAGCCGATTTTATATAATCAAGTGATAAAGCAATGTCATAATCATTATAAGTAAGAGGATCAGTGTATAGAGGGCCTAAAATACACTTTCTAAAGTAAGAAGGAAGTCCTTCTAATCTCTTCGCACTTCTAAATGAGACAAATAGAGATACGCGAATTACAAAATAGTAGTTTGAGTAAGTTCAATTCGTATTAAAATTTACGCAATCGTGAAATTCCTACAAACTACATAATCGATTGAATATACTTTAATTCTTACTTTACTTACATTTCAAAACTATACTAGCATGTGGGATAAGTTAAATAATTTTACAAAAGAGAAGGGTATTGAAATATTTATTCATGAATAATATTTTCGCACGGAATATGAAAATGATTGAAGTAATAATGCACAAAACAAAAATACGCAGCATTTATACGCGTAGAAAATAAATAAAGACACGTTCATAAGTAACTACGTTACTTTTTGAAGGAACAGCCTTCAAAAAGTAACGTAGTTACATATGAAGTTACACGTATCCGTATACGTGCCTTAAACAACGATCGACCTGCCTTTTAACATCTCGCGAGCGTATTGAATGCCGGGCGTGCGTGTTGCGAACTATTTCCAAAGTACTTTCTTACATACGCCCTACCAAAGAAAATACATACCTTAAAAACGAACTTCATGTGTAGCGTAGAAATGGAAATTGGCTGGAAAATTTTGTCATTTCATTGCAAGTTTACGTGCTGTTGACGGTACTGACATAAATGGTGCAACAAAAGGTGCAACGATGCTTAAGGAATGCACCATGTATCTAATAAGGATACTGTGCATATAACAGAATAACTTTGTTATACGAAGACCTTAATTTTGTCGCTATTCAAACTACCTTATCGTAGAAAACGATACATATATTTTTTAAAGTAATTAGAATTTCTACCTCCGATAATATCTCTGACGTAAAATTTGTAGGTACCAGTTTGGTGACATGTCAGTTTATTTTAGCTTTTATTTACATCTTTGCAATTTGTGTGATTTTCTAAGTGAAATATTTTTCTTATCGTTGTTTAGAAATGATCTAAGTAATTTTGAAGTTTCACTTGAACGTTACAACCTATATAATATGCATGGAGACATGACGTTGGATCACGCGAAACTACGCATGCTCGCATGATCGCGTCGCTTCTAACCTGCCATAAGTCATCTAGAACAGTCAACCGATTTTCAATGTCCTTGAAAAGCTGTTCCATTACTTGTTACGCTGTAACTTTTAGGTATATGATCTACTTATATTAGCCTTAGATTTTTATTATAATTTTTTGCACGCTAGACATAAATAAACCAATGTTATACAAAATACATAGTGGACCATCTTTTAAAGCAACAAAATCCTTATGTCAGCATATCCCGCTCATTTGTAGCTACTTATATTATTATACTGTTACATTTTTAGGGTTCCGTAGTCCGACAAGGAACCAATATAAGATCGTTCAGTCCGTCCGTCCTAGTCTGTCACAGCAGAATATCTTCTACGTTTATGGACTGATTTGCATGTAACTTGGTTCGAGGATACTTCACATATAGATCTCATTTTTAAAAATACGAAAAATTCAAATTACCCCTTTTTAAGGGTACCTCCCCATACATGTAAAGGGGGGGTGAATTATTTTTTTGAGTGCACCCCCTTGTGTGGGGTATCGTTAAAAAGGACTATGAAAATAAGGTAGGATTTCCATACATTTTTATCAGCTTTACCATTTGCGAGATATAGCCCGCCGTTTACACGGTGTCCCCCCCCCCCCTGTAATTTCTAAAGTCTTGGACCTATAAACAACAAATCACTCACGTAAAGAAACAGGCGCGGAAACTCTTATTTAAAATTATTTCGGGTATCCTGTTATGGATACTTTTGAAATTATAAATAAAATAAAAATATACCCTTCGTGCTCGAGTCCGACTCGCACTTGGCCGGTTTTTTACATCTGATGATCTGAATGAAACTCGACCAATTCGTTATATCTTAACGTATTTTACATTTTGCTAGTTTATAAACACGTGTTTAGGTCATGTCTGATTAGTAACGGCCTGTACATTTTCTTGATAGTATGAATATAATTCTAATATATACAAATTTTAATGGTTATTTTCCCGCAGTAAATTAGTGCAGTTTTTGCTGTATTGCTTAGTGCGTAGAGCTTCTTTTGCTTTAAACATTGATTTCGTGCGGCAAGCAGTACCCAAATACGTCAATTCTCGTAAAAGAAACTATCTTTTCTCACGTTTAGAGTTGATGATTAATTTTTTGATTACTTTGATAACAAAAATATTTTAAGGTAAAAAAAATATCTTGCATGATTCGATAGTACATACTACTAAAGATAAATCTCTCTGCTGCGGGAAAATATTTCAGCGTGTATAAGAGTGGAACTGGAGTCACAAGGACTTAATCCACTCTTCGAATTCTACTCTTTACTCGTACGCAAGACAAACGAAGGATTAGCTAATCCAGACCGGCGCAAGTGAACCTTATACACTAAGCCTGGATTACCTAATGCAGACACTAGTACAAGGCCTATGATCTGAGTTAAAAGCTATTTTCGCAAGTCCGGATTAGCAAATCCGGACTTGTGCTAGTAGACCTAAAAAAATAATGCTATGTCCCAGCTGATTTCCCGCAACTATGACCCAGCCAGGGCTCTGTAACTCCACTTCCGTCCCGACGAGGCCTTTCCGGCCGCCGCGCAGCTGCGCACTAATTGCGCTGTCTACTGTGCACTGTGTCAGCATACTGTGGCCTCGATTGGTGCACTAGATTTGTAACAGTAACTCTTGGTGTGTGAATTGTATTCGCGATATACCAAAAATGGGTCATATTTTATGTTGGACCAAAACAAATGGGTACTTTTAGTATTCAAGGTAAAAAAAAACATTGGTGAATTATAGTTAAACTTAAATAATAAAATTGTAATTACTAAAATAGTAACCAAAAAGTTTACAGTAAAATTAAATAGTACATTTTTCAGAAATTCTTATAAAATTTCAACCGAATAAATGTTTTTGTCAAATACATTTACTTAGAAAAATACTTATTTAATGTTTTTATTTTATCAAGGCAAAACTAAACTCTTTAAACAAAACAGTTTAAAAGTTCTAGTCGAGTTTCTTGCAAAAGAACGCAGTGCAAATTACAGAACAACGGCGGCGTGTGTCGCATTTGAAAAGAAATTTCATTTAGTGCTTCAATTAAAAAGTCAAATTACACGCCGCCAGAATTAGTCTCCCTGAAACGGGAACAAAAACTAAGCACTAACAAGCTCTCCACGCATAGCATCGTAGCAGTCGTAGCTGTAGCTCCGTAGCACTGTGTAGCGTCGTAGCAACTGTAGCGCTATAGTTGTAGCTCCGTAGCACTCTGCGCCGTCGTAGCAGACCACGTAACTACGGGCGGCATAACTTTTTCATGGTTTCTGGTTCAAACGAGTGTAGTTCTACGACCAACTAGTTTATTCGGTTCATTAAGGCGGTCGTTGCAAGCGCTCCGCTTTTCATGCTGGAAGATTTTTTACTTTGCAAAATACGATTCGAATTTCAGTTGTAGCTTTGTTTGTTTTTTGTCCATTTTCTGTTAGAATATTTGTAGTTTATTTTTTGACAACGTGCATAATTGATGAGAATAAGGAGTATGTGAAACTACCAGATCTACATGATATTTTGAAAGATAGTTGAGGATCGCCCGGATAGCGAGGGGTCGTGGGTTTGGGACCCGCTAGAAGAAGTTCATTGAATTATTATGTGCGAAAACTTTCGCAAAACTTGCAAAGATTTTTTTTACACTTTCTCGCTAAAAGTGCAGCAGTTAGTGCATTAGTGTTTGCAGGCGACTCATTAACGTCCATGTTAACTCAGATTCTGTTTGACTTTCATATTTTAACTACTTCCGGTGGAAACTTGCCCTTGGGAGGCGGGGGTGAGGCGCTGAATAGAATCTTGATAAAACGTTTCGCGGATATCAATGACTTCTATTTTTCTCAACTTCCCTTGGGTTAAAGTCTTTTAAACGGCTTTTGATATTGTTCCCGTGTATTTACGACAAACTTTGAATAGATGGAATTCTTCGGATAACGGGATACGAAAAATAAAATGCCAGACCATGAAGTGCTCGATTTAATTTTAACGTAATAAAGGATTTTCTGACAGCTCAAAATTTTAATTTTGTTTTATTTTATTCATTTATTTTTTATTGCACAAACAAAGAAGTACAAATGGCGGACTTAATGCTTTAAGGCATTCTCTATTATGTTGAGATGAGGCCTTTGCCCAGCAGTGGGATCTATGTAGGCTAACTTTACTTTACTTTTACTTATGTCGATAAATGACGCTATTTATCTAAGTATATTGCGTAGAAATCATTGTGCTTAAAACAAAAACAAAATATTGTAATATTACGTGTTCGGACATATTGGAAGTACCTACTTACGTAAAAATTTGCAAGTTCCCAAATGTATTTAAAAATAAAATTAAGTGGAAAAAATAATAGCTGTCTGTACGCCTGAATCTAAAACATGCTAAATATAAACATTATAACATGATCAACGCTATAACTAGCCTTTTTCTTGAATAAACGTCTACTTATGTAACTTATGCTGTTCAACGCCATCTAGCAAATTTTCAAGTACTGATTTTTGACACTGGGAATATATACGCAATTATGTTTTCGTATCTTTCATTAACTCGATAACGTTTTATGCCTTATGCATCCTTGTAATTTTGTTTCAAATGTACACTACTTCAAATAAATTTGCTCTTAGAATATGTTTTCACTTCATTATTAAACCGCCATAAAATTATGTACAGTCAGCAGCCCGTCAGGTTGCCCATTTGAAATAAATTTAGTTTTCAAATGGGCAACCTGACGGGCTGCCGACTGTATATAATTTTATGGCGGTAAATCAAATACAAATGGACTGTATTTTTATAGGCCCTCGGTACATCACAGGTCTAATATCTCTCAAAGCATATCTCTTTCTTTAAATTAACAAGCCCGGGGCTAAGTCCTCTCGTCATGAATTGTGGCTCGTTTGTTCCCGTGGAATTCAATTACAACATATTATAAAGGCGAGTGTTTGTGCGAATCGGGCGGTCCCTTTGGCTTTGTACCTCTGTCAAAATGACAAAATTCCCAGCGGACTTTACCTTCCCGCTCGGGGTCAGCCTCTTCCTCCCCCTTCCCCCATCGCGCGTTGGGCGATCATTATTTTAATGATGAACTTAACATAATGTCGACACTTATGACGTAACGCACTTGCGACTCTGGAGATACGTACGTAGATAATCGTTGAGAAAAAAATAGAAAAACGTAATTTCAAAAACATTCTCTTCCACTTTCTGGCTATAAACCACACATAGTGGTAGAGTTGGCTTTTTTTTATCCTCCACTTCGCTCAGATCTTAACATCGTCAGTGGAAACTCTACACTTTCTCATACCAATCAGCATCATTACTATCTCGCCATCTTGTTTTGGGTCTGTCACTGGATCTTTGAACGGTTATGGGCAGATGCAGCGGCAAATTCTTGATATAGTTTTATAGCCTCCTCTTCACGTACCCATACCATTGCAACTTCAGCATGTTTTTATAAAAAAATATATAAAAAATATACGGGCTGACTATTGTATCAGTATCAAGATTTTCCCAGACATTAAGTATTGTGTTTTCCCATACTTACGTAGAATAAGATGAATGCGGCGCGTAGGCATTGGCGCGGGGTTGCTATTATTATGGTGCCCTTGTGCAAGACACAACGTCCTTGAGGTGTGTACATCGTTTTAGCGATTCTTCGGACAGTTTTCAAGTACTTCTACCAAAAAAAATGTGTTTTTTGCGTCAAAGTTTTGAATAATGATACAAAAGACACCCTGTATAACAATATACGGAAGAAACCCCTTTTTTAATTTACGAAATTCGCTGACAAAAATCGTCGACCATTTCGATGGGACTTGAACTCACAGAATTTTAATTTACTTCATATTAAAAATGCCGAATGGTTTTACTGTAAATAATTGAATCTCTGCAATAAATTGAAATTATCTCATTTTTCTGTAAATATTCCCCAACCTAACTTTAATGGAAAAGAAATAAAATTAATAACTAACATTCTAGGAAAGTACTATTTGAATGAGTGAGACTGCAAATAAACCATTCATCCGCTCATTCATTGGTTCTGGGAAGTGTTTTTCATGCTAAATTTAATTATGGCACGACTGCAATAACTTCAATTTTCATATTCCTCTCGTTACATTTACATAACATTTATCATACTTCACCCGTTCCCAGGGTATTCTCGGGGAGATGCAATTATACCCATATATTTTTGTCCCGAAAAAAAAGCCGGGAAAGTGAGAATACAAATCGTACTGAACAAAAAATATGCCTATTTGCCTTTCTTTTCGAGGTGCCTGTGACGTAGTTGTGGCAACGCTATGAAAGTGATACCAAAGTTAAGCAACCCACTGCGCGGTCCTGATTCGATGGTTGACCATTCTGACCACTTAAGTGACGTCCATCACAAGCATCTCCGTGCTTCGGAAAGCACGTTAAGTACAGTTGATCCCGGCTAATATATGTTGATATTAGTCGTTAAACCTAGTTAGGCCCTCTGCCCTAGAAAGGCTATATACCATCTAACAGTAAGGTTGGTCACTTGCCTTATTGACACCTCTCCACCAATCCGCACTGAGCCATCGAGGTGGAGTATGGTTCATACCTCCCCGAGAGGCATTTGCCTAGCATAATAGTAAAGTTAGATCCCACTTATCTAACTTTACTATTATGCCCGTGTCACGTAGATTATTCCAATTTTAAAACAGCACATAGACAATCAAAGCAATTATAATTATAAATTGTTTCAACAAACACACCAATTACCTAGCCCCAAACTAAGCGTCAGCTTGTGCTATGGTGACTAGGATAACGGATAGAAATACTTAAATACATATAAACATCCATGACTTAGGTACAAATGCTCGTGCTCATCACACAAACATTTGCCCCTTGCGGGATTCGAACCCGCAACCGCCTGGTTTAGAAGTCCGGTGCGCAAACGACTACACCAAGACGGTCGTCGAACAACTAAAACATAATTGAATTAATAAATGAGCCTGAAGATTGAAAATGTCTGTTTTCGTTACATTAATAGGTACGCGTAAATAGTAACGCAACCAAACGCGAAGCAGCCTTACAAAGAACTTGTCAAATGAAAATCAAGCCGAAAGATTCTCGTTTCGTAGGTGTGAATCTAAAAAAAATATTTTCCTTGTCCCAAGTCCACACCCGGGAGTGTCATTTGTTAGCTACAAAGGTCCTGCCGGAACAAAGCAAGAGGGAAGTCTCAAAACTTGTTGAAAGAACACGAAACACAAAGAACGCATAACGAGGAAATTGCACGATGAATCCGATAGGTGTCGTTAGTATGAAAGACGAAATGAAAATTCTGACACGAAAACCTTTGCTATTAGAATTTGCGACGATAAAAAATTATAACAGATCTTAGGTACTACCCGACCAAACCGGCTAGATGAATGTCAAAAGACAAATGACGACGATTACCACCAAAATACCAATAGCAATTTTAAAGCAATTTTGTTGAAATAAGGTTATGCACTTTATTATAATTGTAACAACATTGCTTTTTAATTACCGTCGATATTTTCACCGTAGTCTTCGTTGTTTGTCGTTTAACAGTCGTCTAGTTGACTTGGTGGGGTAGTAAAGCTCAGTTGCAGGGACTTGTTGTAATTACAAATGTAAAAAAATATATTTCAACTCAACCATACAAAAATACTGTAGCTACAAACGTAAAAAATATTTTGCCACTCAACCGTATAAAAAGATACTTACACTTTTCAAATTTTATAATTAAAGCAATTTGTTTGCAAGTTTTTACGAAATTAAATGAAACGCACACATAAATTGATCTACCGTGTCATCGTTTTTTAACTGTAACACAATTATGAGGTACAGTGACATGCAATTTGGGTCATAAAAGGATGCATGCTGTCTTACTTTTAATTACAAAGAAAACTAAAATGAACAGTGAAATTACGTATTTGTATATACCTACTCGTCTAGGTAAACTAAAAAGTATGTATTTTAATGATAGTCGCAAGTACAATTGAAACTTTATCATCTTTTCATTTGACTGTTAAACCTTTTCTGTTGGTGAAAAAGAAATGTTTTTACGGAGTACTAACGATTATGTCGTTGTTTTTCTGCTCAATGTAAATTCAGGGAGAGCAGAGGTCGCTTAAAAATCGATGCTTCACTGCAGTATTCTGAAATAACAAATAGACGGTGAACAGAAGGTTTTCTTTGTTTTACATCAGGCGGCGTGTGTTCGAAGGGTGACCCGATAACATTTCAATATTTAAACTTCGATCCGAATGGAACTTAAAAAATCACGTGATAAATTCTCCCTTCTTCGGGCGCATGAATAGTTCGCGTCGCCGCGGGAAATTCTCATTCGAAGTGGAAAAGAAATATTGTAAAGGGAATCCGTTTTGGAGCGCTCCTGGCCCCGACACACGGCATAAGTTCCAACTCGATTCCCTTCGATCGAAATTGGACCGTATTCCGCCAGTGCAAGGTGCACGTTGCTACGGACTGAAACTCGTGTGCAACTCCAACAATATAGCGGAAATAAATTTACTTCTTTCAGCTTGCAATTCTGTCTTAATGCCACGTTGTACACTTGCTCGGTCGCTACTACATATAATGCCGCAGATACACTGCCCGGGTACACTACAGCGGGTTCCTAATTTATATTTAATTACGAGTCGTTTGCTGATGAATAATTTGCTTTATGGTTGAGTGCTCACTTAACTCTCGTTAACTGACTCGTTTTGTAACTCAATGCGCTATTGTTTTTAGTTTCATCATCTTACTGAATTAAGATGCTTGTGGCGGCAGCGCTTTGGTAGTGATAAAAGTCAACTCGTTCGCGGACACTCCGCCCACAGCCATAACTCTATGTGATTAAAATGTGACACCACGCCTTAGGCCGGTAAACTTCAAGTAGTCAAAACGGACAGACCGCTTGTAGCCGATTTAATTTCATAGCATCAAAGAGGCCCACGTAATTAAGTGTCACAACATGCTATTCGAAATTCTTCTACTGTCACGGGAAAAGGAATCATGAACATTTTTTCTTAGGTGTACTTGTGTGTTTTACACACACATCTACGCTGTACTTTACATGGCACCCCGCCTATAGCCGTGCGGGAGCCGAGCGCTTGCCGAACATTTAGTCGCGCAGTGTCACAGCAGCGGGATAGTCGCGCGCTTCTGTGCAAATACATGAATACCGGCAAAGAAAGGTAAGTGATTTCCAAAAACATATTGTTTGATTTTGCTTACCTATGCAATAGTATTTTGAATACTGCGCAATGCAAGTGTTTATACGATAACATTGTAGGAAACATACAAAATGACGCCGTAGAATCGTGATTGAATAAGTGCCTACCTTGTACGTACCCAACTTTTCTTTACCTCAATTTTTTGCTAAATTGAATTTATTATTATTTACTGATGGCTTTCTTATAATAATTACTTTCTTTACTTACACAGATTTGACAACATACACACAATGGTATTACTAAAATTTGTTGGGTTTAGTCAGTATTCGTATGAGTCTGATGTCTATGCCAGGTATGAAATACGTGTATTACAAGTCATCAGGCTCCCAACACCTCGGACTACTAAGTATATTGAATTGACGCCATGCCTTGAATCCATCAATGATGCGCAGAGCGAATCTTCTGTACCAGACTTTGAGGGCGAATATGGTTGTGCCAGTCAGTGAAGACAACACCGGTAGCTGCCGGTACAGGCACCATGTTCGTCAGCACCGCATAGGCGGCACTTCAGACTCCGAGGGAGGCGGTGGTAGCGTTTATTCATCTCTAATTGATGACGAAGGTCACGGTCAGAATAATGGCGACCACACTCCACAGACAGATAACTGCAGTACTGCCTCTTGAAGTCTACAGGCGACCCCGCCTATGGGCGAACTTGTCATATTGCATCTACAAATGATCCATCTGATACGATAGTTCGTCTAACGACGGTATCGTTCCCAGCCGTAACTGCCATACCAAACATTACTCTAAACTTATCTAACGACATACCGTATTTGAACGTACTAAGCATTTGTATGGTAAAATTAGGTGTCCTAATGAAATATCTAGGATCGGCCAAGTGTCCGTGAACGTGTTAAGCAACCCACGGCGCGGTCGTGATTGGATGGGTGACCATTCCGACCATTTCCGACCAAGTGACGTCTATGACGAGCATCTCATGCTTCGGAAGGAACGTTAAGCAGTTGGTCCCGGCTAATATGTTAATATTAGTCGTTAAGCCTAGTCAGAGGCCCTAAGGCGGCTTGATAACATCTGACAGTAAGGTTGGTCACTTGCCTTACAGACACCCCTCCACCAATCCGCACTGACCGCGTGGTGAAGGAGTATGGCTCCGTACCTCCTCATAGTTGAGGTGAGGCCCTTGCCCAGCAGTGTGATCTATATAGGCTAACTTAACCTTTACCATCTCCATGAAATACGCTAACAAAGCCGATAAAACACGAACTATTCTGTTGCATTATTGTTATTGATGGTACTAGGTCAAGCATGGCTTTGAACGCGTAAAAATATATTTATAAAAATATACTCTCCAAGATTTAGCGTGGGTACCGCATTCAACTCGGTTTGGATGCTTTATTGCGGTAAAGTTCGGTTATAAACTTGAATCTTTAGCAAAATTGCTTGGTAGTTTCGCGTCGTCATGTCTCATTACTCAACCGCCGAGTTTACATCGTACTAAAGTCCACAGAGTAATAAACCACGGAAACGACAGGCGGCTTATAAGGCACATTTTTGGGTGTTGCGTAAGCTGCTGATTTGATTCTAGAGTAAAATCATGAAAATGGCTTTATCCATCCTTTTTCTTCCTTTTCTTAAAAAAAATAAGTCAAGTCAAAAATTGTTTAGTCAATTTAGGACACAATGTCACTTATGATAGGTCTAGCTATGTCTATTATTCAGCAATCTACACTAATATGATAAAGAGGAAAGATTTGATTGTGTGTAGTAAATAGGCCAAAACTACTGGACCGATTCAAATAAAATTCGGTACAGAGTTAAAAGACCCTGGGATCTACATAGGCTACTTTTTGTTGCAATTAAGTAATAATTCTCAACAGGGGAGTGAAATGGGGGATGAAATTTTGTTTGGAAATTCCTACTTTTGGCGCGGGCGAAGTCGCGAGGAACTGCTAGTACATAATAATTATCATTTAAGTGCAACGCATTTTCGAACGCTCAACAAAACAAATGCAAAACGCTGAAATGAAACAAAAGATGCTCGCATTGCGTACAGTCAGCGTCAAAATATATGCACTTTCAACGATCCATCGACCTTAGGTGGTTTTGCACTACATCCGATCCGAACCCGATCCGTCATAATGCTGTCGTAGTCGGAGTACTATTTATACGAAAGCGAATTCTCGGCTCGGTTTTCCGTATTAAAAATATTATCTTGATGGAGAAAGATTGGACTTAGTGCGGAACCGCTCTTACGCAACTTAGAATTAGCTAATCTGGACCTTCGCAAGCGGGCTTTCAACTCAAATGACAGGGCATTACGGCTTATTAAATTACGTCTCAAAAAATATTATTTAAATTACGCTCTATCATGATATATTTTAACTAAAAGAGGAAATGAGGCATTTCCATCTGACTTGTATTTAACAAGTAGCTACATTTCTTTAACCACTTAAATTTATCCCAGTTTTTAACTTCTCATCTAATTTTGCCAAAAGTGTATGGATTTCATTATAATAGATTTCTAGCCCCTTTCAATCATTGGAGAACCAGTTTACCTCATCCCTACATTGTTGACATTCCACCTGCCCGTAGAAAGTATTTCGCCGACACTTTTCTGATGCGAACAGCTGACACCTACCTAATAAATAGCTATTAACTAGTTTATAAGTACTAGAATCGCAAAACCCTGAAGGGTAATTAAGCTGAAAGTTCACTGTTATTATTTAAGACCAATGTTACACTTAATTTGCAATAAATTGATTTGATTTGATGTCTAGAACTCGCTGCCTGCTAATATCTTCCTCCAAAGATTACGACCTGGGCCTTTTTAAGGCAAGTCTGAATAGGTTTTAGGCAGATATGACCCACTCTATACCGTGTCTACACCTCGACCCAATCTTGAGTGATCTATGTGACTACGGTCAAATACCTGCTTAGAAGTTTTAAAAAAGTTTTTACTCTGCCTGTACCTAGCTACACTGGAGTCACTCATTTACCGCGCGACTACCGTTGCGAAATCGGTAATTTCTCAGTGTGACTAAATAAATTGTCGCAGCGGGGTACGCAGCCCTCCGTAACTTTTACCCTCTCCTTCAAAGCATATTCCCCCGTTGCTGTATTTAGTTTTATATATTTATACTAGTCTTGATGTTTGAAGAACCTCTTAAGAATTCAGAACCTTCGTCGTGCTCGTGTATGTTTAAACAAATAACCTTGTGAACTTTGGAAAAACTCGCTCTGAGAAAACTAAAATTATTTATAGAGTTTTCGCACACATAAATTTATCGACACTTAAATTTCGCACACATAATTTGGGACAGTTGGCACAGCTGGGAGAGCAACCGCCCGGATACCGAGAGGTCGTGGCTTCGAGTCCGTAAATATATATTCGTAAAGAAATTGCTTTAATTGCAAAAACAAAAACAACTATCTACCAATGACGCGGTTAAGGAGACACAACATACTGACAGACAGCTGATAGTCATAAGTTTAAAAGAAACCAAAATATCGCACACGAGCAGGTTTTGAACCCACGACCTTTGGCTAACCGGGCCAACGCTCTTTCCAACTGAGCTACCGTACAGTTCATCCACCCGTGCGAAATTTCTGGTTTCCTTTTGAATACGTTGTTGCGTGACGTCAGCGCTATCTACCCGAATTGTTGGTTTCTTATCAAAATTTATAAAAATAAAATAACACTGTGAGTGTCAAAAAATCTTAAAGCTAGCTGATAGTCAGACTAATAAAAACCAAAGGCCTAGTTATAGGGGTCTAGTCTAGAGTGGACCCTTTGCCAAGGTTGTTGAACCCTAAAATAACGTTCGTCGTGCAATAAATGTTTCGCTGTTATTGTATTCCATTTATCGCGGATCCCGACAGCGGCATTTGACATCAAGTCATTATTACTGCACGCGGTAATCATGCTAATCGATTTCCGATCGCATCCACAGCATTGCGACCGCACTTGCATTCAAAACGTGCAGTGGTACGGATTTGACTTAATTAAAATACATCTTTCTTTTAGTCTAGTAACACTGTTGTAAACTAACAAGCTTTTAGTCTTTTTGTGTGTATTGATATTTCGGATACAAAGAAACAGACGGCATTCCAGATCCCTTCGCGCAAGTCTCGTCTCTACTTGCAGTCAATGTCTGATATAGATATCTAGATAGATTGCAAACCTACTTAAGATTAACTCTTTATAATTTAAAACGTTAAGCTTGAAAAAACACGTTTCGGCTTACAATTGAGCATTTAGACGTGGTATTGTGCATTATTGTGTTATGAAAAAAAAATAAAACAAAATATTTTTGCAGCAGCCTGCAAGCGACTCATGTTTTGTTATTTACAGTCTTAGTTTTAGCCAACCACAAACTCACAAAACGTAATTATTTGCAATTATGATTCGTCGTACACAATTACGGCACCTACTTAGCTTTATCGAAAATCGTTCCCCACCCTTTAATGTTCCCATTCACTGCGATTCAAATGCCCTTCATTTGCAGCGTTAAGCGTACGAACAACGAATGCTAGCGATCGTGATTCGTGATTCGCTCGCCCACCTAATTACAGGTAAGGGACAAGTTATCTCCTAATTAATTCAGCGTTTTCATTAACGCGCAGCGAAACACGGCTCTTAATAAAATTTTATTCGCGCTTTAAATAAGCCCTAAGGCCGGAGTTAAATATTCACGCCGAGTGTACCGACCGGCCCACGCCCGGCCCGGGCAACGAACGGTGCGAATTAATAAGCGCGTGTTATCAAAAGTTGGCAAAACTTTTGATAACACGCGCTTATTAATTGAAGCATAATTCCGGGTAAGCAAAAGTGTAACCAAGTACCTACCTACATGTTATACGTTGGAATTCATGAAAGTACTTATGAGTTTGTATATCAACTTGAGGTTATGCATATTGTACTACTCGTAAATGAGCAACTAGCCGATGCCTGCGACTTCGTTCGCTTAAATTTCTATAAATACTTCCACACCCTTATTACCCCCTTTGAGATTGAATTAAAAATATTCAATATGATGTCATTTTTAATTTCTAAACTGGTGGAGTTTCATACAACTGCTTTATTTAGTCCCTTAAAGAACGAATTACCAAATAAATACTTTACACTCAGTATAAAAGGAAGCATGCTGCAAAATTTCAAGTTTTTCATTCTAATAGTTTGGGCTGTTCGTTGATATTTCAGTCACCTTTTATTCCTTTACAATTATCAACATTTGTAACTACAAAGTAAAGAAAGGCTGATGCAACAAAGAATATATATTTTTTTGCCATCCGATTACTTTACTAAGTAAAATCGACAATATCAGTCTGCACTGTTTATTGCTGAAGACATTTTCATTTTTTTCTCGTTTGTCTTGTTACCCGACTCGGCGAAGCAAACAGGAGGTTTATGATTTTGACCGGTATATATGTATATGTGGGTATGTATGTATGTATATATATCTGTTCCCTCATAATTACCAAACAGATAAATAAGGTGTCGTTGGAATCGTCTTGATTATCCACTGGTTATAGGCTACGTGAGGTCACAATAAATTGGATTTGGTGGTTTCTAGATGGCATAGTCTTGAACTAAAAAAAACACTTCAATAATGCCGTGTTGGATACCATATGAAAGGGCCTTATTAGCACAATTCAAATATGTTTATATTATGAGCTGTAATAAATTATGACCCCCCAAAATAATATAATTTAAATTTAAGTTCAAAAACTAAAACCCGACTACTATCCCTTAGAATGTGTTGTTATGTTCAAGTAAGTGGCATACGACCTTCGGCTATCCTTCGAACATCCCGCATTCTTGTTTCATACTTTTAGAACGTGATTTTATAGTAGTCGGGTTTTATGTTGATTATTTTTTGTCTTAACTTAAATAACTCATGCTGTATCACAAACTCACATGTCTGAGAAATATGTAACATAAGGTAATGTATAACACAGAAGAAAACGAAGAAAGTTTAATTAAATATGCCGCAAGCATACTTCATATTAAGGAATCCTTTTATCCCAGCCACACCGACAGAGACCGAGTTTTGAGACACCTGTATATTATTGGAATACGTATAACGACCACCATTTAATTTAACAGACTAGACCTTATAATATAGCACAGAGTTCCGCAGTGTGGCGCTGACGTCTCATTGTTCACGCTAAAATAGGCCCTGTGGCAATGAAATAAAGACAATCGTTATTCAGTTCAGTTAAAACACAACAAAATGTATAACAGTAAGTCTGCCGCCTCGCACTGCGTGCCAAAATAATAGTTTTATTTTAACAATTATTGTAAATATTTTAAATGGTGAAAAGACCTTTAAACGTTTGCTTTATTTGATGATGTGGTACCCAATGATTTTTCCTCAAATATTGTAGGTATTTATATGAGATTTTTACTTTTAATATGCAAAAGCTTCCATTCGAATTGTTTATTGAATAAAATAAGAAAAGGGTTTGCACAAGCCCGCAAAAATATTATTTGTCTATACTCAAGCTAAAATTTTCATATTTCATATCAATAAAACGTACTTAAAAATGTTCAAATTTTGATTTTTTTCTGTCTTAAATCTTGAATTTAGACTAAATTTAGGCCCACTTGCGCATTTGGTTCAAGGCCCATTATCTTAATTGAAAGCCCACTTGCCTGGATTAGCTTATCCAGAAAGTCCACTGGCGCCAGTCGTGATTAGCTCATCCGGAGTGGCGACAGTGTACCTTAATGATTTTCGTGAAATACAAAGCATGTATGTAACGGTCTTCCGGCTCAGTCGCGTAGTTCATAACGCCAGATTCACATTTCTTATCTACGATGAGGTGCCTACTGAATGTATGTTTAGTGTGTTTAAACCCGAGGTTCGTTTGCTCTGCGGCGCGCGGCAAAAAGCGTAATGAGCTGAGCGCGACGTGTGTTTTTGCGCATTATTCATTACTGCTATGAATAATTGGATTTGGGGTTTGATTCATAGTACGATCTATGAATTTTAAGCAGCAGCAACATTTGCTTTTTAGTGAAGGAAAGTTTCCAACTTTGCTTTTTAGAGAAGACATGAGTTTTACTTTAAATAACTGGGTAAAATTTATGGACTTAAGAGTTTACACTGAGTTTTACTGATTTTGTGAAAAAATATTTTAAAGAAATAAAAGATTGTACAATTGTCTATGAATATTTATTAAAATTTCTACAATGTGTGGTGTGCAATATGATTGTCTCATATCAGCCTATTGCAGTCCACTGCTGGACAGTGGCCTCTCCAAGACTGCGCCAACTTTCACGGTCCTCTGCTTCTCGCATCCAGCCACCAACAGCCACCTTCCTCAGGTCATCGAACCATCTAGCAGGGGGGCCAACACTACGTTTCCTGAGAAGTGGTCTCCATTCGAGAACCTTCCTACTCCAACGCCCGTCGGTTCTGCGACAGACATGACCAGCTCACTGCCATTTCAGCTTACTACACCTCTGAACGATATCTATGACTTTCGTCTTTTGGCGGAGGATCTCGTTCTGGATTCTACCCCTTAGCGAGATCCCCAGCATAGACCTTTCCATAGCTCACTGAGCGACATGCAGTCGGTGGGCCAGCTTGACTGTAAAGTTCCACGTCTCGGCCCCGTAGGTCATGAGAGGTAGGACGCACCGGTTATACACCCTGCTCTTTAGGCATTGCGGTAGTGGCGACGAGAAGATGTGACGCAACTTATTTGAGTGTCTATCTATCTATAAAATTATGTTTATGATATGTATGCTTCGTTTTATAAGTAGTAGTTTATTGTCACCAATTATTCAGCCACAGATGTAGGTACATGAGCCTCCCCAATCGATTGAAAACATCCTGACAAGGAAATAATATGCTACAAATTAAAAACTATTTTGTACAAAACTGGTTGTAACCGAGAAAAAAGTAATTATACGTTTAATAGCAGACTAGCCTTTAACTGTAAAAAGTATCGAACTCGACAGAAAAGCACCTTCGACATACCTGTTTGTAGGACTAATTACCGTAAAAATAGTTTTATAATAAGAGCCACAAGCAAATACAATGCATCTTATAGTCATATAGATATTTTCCATGAGCGATTGACAAGTTTTCGTCGCCTTTTAAGATCTGCATAAATACAAACATATTTCGTTATATATAATTAGTGAACCCTCTTTTTTTGTAAAAGTTTTCATGTATGGATGTAAAAAAAAAAAATGTTGCATGTTGCCTTACTTTTCGCATATTATGTCTTCTTATTGGCACTTATTGTAAAAGTTAGCATTGGAAACTTTAAATGCTGGTGTATAAGCTAATTTGTTACCTTTTTAAATGTACTATAAGACAGCTGTTTGTTTCCTTAATAAAGAAATAAATAAATAAATAAATAAATAGCACCCTGAAATTAATCCGCTTGATTAATATTTCAATTGTTTACTGACGTAAGTATCCTTCTAAGCGAGGCAACAATTTAAGCGTTCGATATTAGCCCAAACGACCTCAAGTTCAAGTCGTCAATAAAACGTTTGACCTTAGCTTAAAGTGTCGTGACCTTGTCGTTAAAATTGCTTGAAATGTACACTTCGAGTAGCCAATGACCGGGGTGGCCAAACTTTGAGTTTACGTCACGAGACTTTTTGATGTTGACTTGGTGATTTAGTCAGAACTTTTTAAAATCAGATTCAAAATATTAATATATATATTTGGTATTAGTAGGTATCGCTTCTGTGCAACTTACTCAAATAAACTATACTTTTTGATAGTACACATAGTAGTAGAATTTGAAACGCATTTTTCTAGGAATGATTGAAATTATTAACGCGTATAATATTTTAACAGCGGATAGGAGTAATAAAATGTGAAAAAATATGTTTTAGCATAGATTATTTTAGTTACCTCTTTGCAATGTAACCCTGTATACAATTAAATGTAGAATAACTAATTAATTTACATGGATGTGACTGGATGCGAGAAGCAGAGGACCGTGAAAGTTGGCGCCGTCTTGGAGAGGCCTATGTCCAGCAGTGGACTGCAATAGGCTGATATGATGATGATGAATTGATTCACTTAACTATTAATAATAACTTAATAGTAATAACTTATTACTTAAATAATACCAAAAGGGGCTAAACGAAAAATACGTTTGCGCTGTTAGCAACGGCCGGTGAAGGCTGTCTGCTCCCATCGCTGGTTAGGCGTCAACCGCCGTCGCCGATAACGCTATAACGTTATTACAATAACGGTAATACTCGTTAAATATGCAACGCGACGGCTCCGCGACGCAGCGGGCATTTATCTCGACAAAATCGGGTAAATGCGTTATTAGTGGCGCGTGCTTCGGTGAATGTGCTCAAACAGCATACGTTCTCTGATTTAAATCGGCCACAAATATGGCAAGCCACCGCAGTGAGCTACTACAGCACAAGCTCACAATTTGTCCCGAAGCAGTAGTGGGGCTTAAAACATATATGTTGGGACGTGTATCAGTGCCCCCTGAGGGCCTATATACATAAAGAAATGATTTATGTGACTTTTAAAGGGTAAAAACGGGACCTTTCACTAAGCCTCCACTGTCTCTCTATCTGGCTTTCATAAAAAAATGTTTCTTTTTCGTTCCTATTAAAGATAATGGTACAGAACCCTTCGTGCTTGATACTGACTCGCACTTGGCCGGTTTTATCAATTCATCAGCATTTCACGCTTATAATACTCGAAGTATTAATGTTAGTGCTTAGGCTTTGGTACACCTACTTTTCCTTTTAACACACAGGACATCAAAAATCTGTCGAACTCTTTACAACTTTTTTTTTGTTTTGGTGAGATATCGCAAAGGAGCTAATACGTTTTAAGAGTTGTGAGTACCTAAATGCACGGCACAATTTTTAACCAACTATACTTATAACAAGTATACTTCCCAGGTGGTTCCATTTAAATTTCATTGAAATCGGCAGAGCAATTTTGGAAATATGCAGATTTTTCCAAAAATCCCAAAGTTTTATGAAGTCAATGATATTTTCGTTTACTTTGAAACGCTGTCTTATTAGCTGCTTCATCCATCTATGTATACAATACATACACATTTATAACCAAAATAGACCATCAACAAAAAATTTAAAGTTATAAAAAAATTATAACTAAACTTGAAAGTTGTTAATAACTTTTTAGCTTAGCTAAGTGAAAGAAACGTCAAATAAAGTCATGATAAAAAAAAACAATAGTATCACACGCAACAGTTAAAAATTGCATTGAAACCCGTAATTGTGACGTTAGTTCCCAGATAACACAAATTTTAATTGGTAGCGGTATTCGTATGGCGTTATCTCAATAGTTCAAAGCAGTTTTGGTATCGGATGCAGATATTTAATTATTCAGTTCTAACTAAATAGAGGCAAGTGAAATGTAAGTTTCACAATATTCGCTTTCGGTAAGCCAAAGCGGTGAGTATAATTAGTATCCATTGGGTGCCCTATTAAAGCTCAAACGTTTGCCTAACCTCGATATTTTCATCTTTGATGTCATTATAATTACTCCAAATATTATAATAAAACCACTTAGGTATTGTAATTAACCGCGTTTTTTAACGTAAGCTTCAAATTTGTAGAACTATTTTATTTCACAAAAATGCTTTCACTGTTTAGCGGTTCACCGGTTCACAAAATAGCTAAACAAAAAGTCTGTTCAATTCTTCAATAGATTTTTTGTAGTTCGTGCCCAAAAAAATGTTACAAACGGTAGTTATTTTTTATAGGCGCCCGAAATTCGGCGTATTTCGGCAACGTGGCAAAGCAAGTAATTTGTTCTGCGCCAGAAAACCTGATACCGTCAGACAAAATATAATAGGTTAGGACGCAATTATACCTTAGTCTTGTTAGGGTTCTGTACCCAAAAGGTTAAAACAGAAGCTTATTTCTAAGGCTCCACTATTCGTCTATCTGTCTATTACTAAGATGTAACTCATGAACCATGATAGCTAGACAGTTGAATTTTTTACAAAATGATGTATTTCTGTTGCTGTTAAAAACAGAATAAAATTAAATGTTCAAGTAGGGCTCCTATACTACAAACGTGATTTTTTGCCAAATATTGTATAGAATGGTACGGAACACTTCGTGCTCGAGTCCGTCTCCCACTTGGCCGGTTTTTCAACTTTTGACCGCACAACGCATTGATAGTGTATAAACTTCGCTGAATGTGACGAAGATCAATGACCTTTTAATCAATTTGACTGTCTATAATGACAATACTACACACGGCCGTACGTCAGACTACCTCACTTTAACCTTGACCGCCCCTATTTCCTACGTAATAAAACCTGTTTTCGTGGTTCACAACGTACTGCCAACTGCCCATCAAGCTGCACACTGCGGCATCTAATGCAGTTGTAATAGGAGTGATTTTTCAACCGAAATGAATATACTTTGATGTGCTGGCTGTACCTCCACCCCTCGTTAGTCGAAGCCAGCGGATCGCCATTGTTTAGGTCGGGACTTGACCCACATATCACCAGCATTAGACCTGTATTTTTAGAGCAATAATAACATGCAGATGTTTTTATATGTGAGTTCCTTGACTTAATGGAAGCCTCTCTTTTATCTCTTTTCCTTCTCATTCGCCCATTGTTTTAAGAACAAACGAGGTCGTCTTAAGTAAAGTTATTTTGCTCTCTTGTTCTTTGTCTTAATATCAACGTTATTTTAGAGAGATATGATGTTATGTATGAAAAATACTTAATTCTTTTTTTTTTTTTTTTGAAATGGGTTTGCTCTTGACTCTAGACTAAGCCAGACGTGGCACAGACAGAGTCGATGATGGAGCGAGCTCACCCAGAAGAAGCCTGTTTACTCTGAGTTTGAAGGTCTTTGGGTTGTAATCCGTTGGAAACACTGAAGCGGGTAGTGAGTTCCACTTCGCTGGCGCAACGCCCCAAAGTGGTGGCTGACACCAGAAGACCTCACTCTTTCGATCCCTGACCAATCTCTAACCAATCGGCTATTTGGAGCTCACACAGGTTCTTCAGTACTTCATCTGTCCAGCGATATCTAGGACGTCCAACCGGGCGTTTGTCCAAAAAAATGCATTGAGTTTACTTTTGTCATCACAGGTAGGTACAGGCAAAATAAACTTACACAAAAACTAATTAATAATTTAACTGATAATTAGAATTGAACTCTTGAAACGAGAGGTCTTCAGCCAAAGAAATATTTATCTTTGCTCTAAATAATAGCCAATACCCTTCCTACTACCCTTTGTAAACGTGAGGCTACGAAGTCGTGGAAGTCTACATCAGGATACAAGGTACAACAACAAAGTATCCCAAGAACTGCTAAATCTCAAAAGATACAAACCTATGCAGTGACTAAAATATTGTTTCGATTCCATAATATCCAAAAACCTGGATCATGGTCTAAAGCGGACCCTGGTCCATCGCGTGCGAATGCACAACTGGGATAACGCACGATAGGATGATGATGAATAGTCCAATCATTGGTCAAGATGGTTATGATATGGCCCAATAATACCTCTTAATAAAAAAACCCAATTCCTTTCGTAACTAAGTAAAGCTCCTGTTTGTCTCTGTTTGTTACTTAATCTTTTATAACACCCGAAAAATATAACTATCTACCTATGTGACAATAATCTAACCAATTACAAAGACTAACATTTTCCACGGCTCAAAATGAATGATAAGCTTTTAATATTTCACCTGTCCCAGTGAGCGGAAGGCGGAATCTTTTCGGCAAACTATACGCCCCTTTGTTCCCTCTGTAATTAATTCCATCGTTATGCAAATTTCCGTTTCCACTTCTGTTTCGTTCGACTATTTAGCATTTCAATGCTGTAATTTTCTTCCAATTATGCAAATTAATTACTCCTGATCATCCTTAATTGGAACGAATCGAAGTGGATACCACTTTTCGATAAATATTTGCGTAGATAATTCGTATAATACAGTCTTACCATCATTATCCGCGGCCTAATCGGTTTCTGCTGAAGAATCTATTACCTAACTTCTTCAGGTACACTTATTAAAGGTAGATAGGTTAATAATACTATGGATATTTAAGCACGATCTGTTGGTAACAAAATTTTCATAATTTATAGCTATTAAGTTATCACAATTACATGTATACCTTTAATACGAGTACCTAGCCTAGTACTACATACTATATTTTGTAATTTGCAATGCTCTTACAGAGCCATGTTTACGGGTCTTTCCTATTGTATAATGACTTTGACTATGACTATAATCATTACAGAGATCTTTTTATTCGTTTGTAATAAAAAAAAACAAATGAATGTTGTAATTAAATTTATATTGGACTGTATTATATACATTTATTTTTATAAATTGGAATATTTATTTATTGAAAGTATTTCTGTGTAATTAACTATATATACAACTTATTAATAAAAATTAAGATAAATTACTTAATACAACACAAAAACAAAAATTATAAAAAGGGTCCTTGTGGTAAGGTTCCTAGGATGCTGGCAGCATTACCGCGCTGGATAGCGATGCTTATACGCTGAGCAAGGTAGCTGCCAGCTCTTAGGTCACCACTGATGTCAACTAGCCTCTTGGAAATCTCTTTGAAAAAAGAGATAGCGTTGGGACCCCACGAACCCAGTGTTTCTACTCCAAACGGTACAAAGTGGTACCGGGAGTCGATCTGCCTGTACTTGTTCTTTTTAAAGTTTTCGGCACCCCTCGCAGCCAAACCAGCATCACGGCTTGTCCCGGGCAGATGAGAGGCTGCAAGTGTGTCGACACAGGTAGCGTCCCACACAAGAGCCCGACCCATCCGCCAAGGAACAAGTGACATCCCGTCTGGTCTCTTGCCATCATCACGCGCGATACCGTTCGGCTCGAGTAAAGCCGGCACGTTGATAGAAGCAAGAGATCGACGGATGATGTCGTTGATGCTGGCATGACGCGAAAAGCGTATTATTAATTTTCGCATACTGAGTTTGCCTGTTTGTAAACTGTACATTTGGCACTGTTGTTATATTTAGTTATAGTTGTTGGTAATCTTTTTGAAATAAATTGAATCAATTGCTACTGTTTAAAACTAACGAGCATATTTGAATAGTAGGATACTTGCATGTGACTTATTATTTTTAGCATGTCAAAATTCAGTGCCTATCCTATATTATTCTATATAACGCTATTCATCAATTTAAATGGTCTCCAATCAAAAACCTTTCTACTCCAACTGCCCATCAGTTCTTCGTGCAATGTCATGTCCCTGCCACTTCAGCTAACTAATCCGCTGGGTTTAGTAGATATTGGACCTATTCGCAAAATGACCTGCAGTCGTTTTTGGGCTTATTCGCGAAATCCCTCATTCTAAAAATGCCCTATTCGCAAAACACCTTATTATACTTTGGACTCATTCGCTGAAATACTTATTCTTAAAAGGACATACTCTTGAATGGCCTATATTTATGTAAGTGTTCGCTTATGGTAAGAATATGTATTTAATTAATTTTATGTATTTATTAAATTATTATTATAATAAAATATGAATTTAAAATTTAATTTTATTAAGTATGAGGAATAATAAAAACAATAATAATACGCGCATGTAATGTAATATGTAATGTATTATTAATTTGTATTTTTTTTAAATCTGCATTACAATTTCAATATTTAATTAAATAAGGCAGTTGTGACATCAACAACATCTGTGCTAAAATCATGGAACTAACTTGTGATTCAGTCAATAAACGACCAACCGGCAAAGTCAAATGAATTCGAAAATTAATTTATCGTCATAACATGACCATGATATGAAAAGTCTATGAATTCAAAACTATTCATCAAAGACTAATTATAAGTTTCTTGCCGAAAACATTAAAAAATGCTTATAAATCATTTATTACCTTATAGTTACTAATTATTTTCTGTTAAACTTAAAGCTAATAGGAATTTGAAAAAGTCAGTCCTTTTAAGAATAGGTCATTTCACGAATAAGGTATTGTAGGAATAAGTCTTTTGCAGAATGAGGTATTATGCGAAAATGTCTATTTAAGAATAGGTCATTTCGAGAATAGGTCGTTTTTTTTGGCGTAAGCCATTTTGCGAATAGGTCCAATATCTACTAAACCATCCGCTGGGCTATATTACCTTAGTTCTTCTACGTATCTCCTAATTTCTGATTCGATCCCGAGAAGAACACCAAGCATAGCTCGCTGCGTGACCTTGAGCTTCCTTATAAGGAATTAGTAAATATCACATGATATTTTTGACAGCTAAGTGATATCGACATAGATTTAATATGTCAATGTACGGTCGGCGGCGCGCCGTAATCACGGTGCAATCGAAATCGCAATCTATCCGTGGCAAGCGTCGACGGCCGCACATGATCAAAGAACTAATTGAACACTGAGCGCGTGTTACGGCACGAGCTGTGATTGCTCGGCTCGCTTCGCTCACTCCGCTCAGCTTGGAGTAATGCCGGTGACAGCTGCGCCAGCTGTTTCTAAGTATGGGGATTTAGTTCCACTGATGATACGGAATAACCCCTTGATGGTCAAAGACCATTTGCGGTCGGATAACAATATACTATGTCTGGAAACATGATACCAAAGTGATTAATATTATCAAACAAAGCAGAAGTAAAAGATTAAGTAAGATTGATATTCGTTAATGCTATTGACATTTTTTATCCCCGCACTCTTTAGTTCAGCTTTTGTTTAGGCTCATAAAAGTAAAAAGTAAAAGTCATAAAAGTCATTTATTTATGTATGTAGGCCCACAAGGGGCACTTATACACGTCCCAACATATATTTTTAAACCCTACCACTGCTTCGGGATAAATTGTGGGCTAGTGCTGAGAAGAAAAATGACAACATTCACAATAAGTTAACTCAGTGAAGTCTATACCATTTTTATAGTAGATGCAAAGTTAAAAGAGAAAAATTATGCTAATAAAATATTCCACAATTAGGAGGACTAAAGTTTTGGTTTTAATTAATCAGAGGTATGAGTGCAGTAATGCTCATCAAACATTACTTAAAACTTATTTACGTCTTTCTTCTCATTTTGTTTGAACTCCTATCTATGTCTATTGAATAGAATAAAAATTGTGCTACATTGAAATGCATTGTAAATTCTTTAGAGCTTCCGAGTACAGATTGAATCTTCAGCCGCAAGTAATCTCGTAGTCACTTTGCTTAGCTCATTTAGCTCGCTCCTACATTTCTGCTGTTCAATAAGTGGGGGAAATGCGACCTGGAGAGGAAAATTGAATGAAAGGAAGCGTAATTCCTATTACGGTTTGTATATCAGGGCACGTTTAGTTTCAATAAATCATGGTAATGAACTCTTAAAGGTAGCGGTTATGGAGCTGTTTCACTTTAAATTTGACTTTTAACAGAAAATGTGAAAATCATCTAAAATCACCTCCTATTGGTCCACCCCGGGAAACGACATCACAATTTCCAGTTTGTGATATTTCAGTTTTAAAAAAAATCCATTTCAAATTAAAAAAAAACTTAACGAAACATTTTGTACTTAATGAAATGAGTATATTTTTCCTACCGACTCGCACTCACCGGTCGCGCGGCGTATCTAGAACAATTTCCAGCAGTCAGCTGCTAATCCCAACAACGACGCGGAGGTTATTTATTATCGCCGTAAATCTAATATTCTGTACAAGTGCACTCGGAAATCTACGGTGGATGTAGGTATGAGGATAAAAGAACAGGTAAGAAGCTTTTAGTAATACTTAAATCATCGGAGCTTATATCGATAAAATTTCTTACCAATTTTCACGTTTTTTAATTTTATTTAACCCTTTTTCTACCAAACTCAAGACACAATATAAAATAAATTGTTATCACGCACCAGTACGTGATGTAGCTTGGAACCAATTAAACCCATAAAGTTTACTGTTTAGAATTACAAACAATAATAATAAAAAATACATTTCCATTTGTGAAATAAAAGACGCTTTCATATTCAGCGCCAAACTTATGATCTTGTGTGTAAAAGTTAACTTACAAGGCACTTACAATCCAGGTACATTACCATCGCACTAAATGAGTACCTGAGTAATAGAGTATATTAACGCGTGAGACATGTCAAATAATTCCCTAAGCCGCCATACATCAGACTAGTTTATTCAACCTTAGTGCTAGTCTCACGAAGACGTTTCGTGTTTTTTGACTAAGTATTGTCTTTTTTCACGATTCGTTCTTTTTACCCGACTGCGGAAAGAGGGTTATGTTTTTCGAGAGTATGTATGTATGTATATATAATTGTTTGGCACGCCCCACAGCTCAAATGGTTGGACAGTTTTTGACATATGAGGTGTTGTTGAATTTGTCAAAATTGTGAGAGTGACATAGGCCATTTTAAAAATGGCGCCCGCAAATGGAAATAAAGGGGGGATTGTTTTTTTTCTTACCAAAGCAATATGGGTATCCAATGAAAGCCAGTAAAAAGACTATTTCAAAAATATAATATTTTTTGCAGTCGGGTGTTTTGTGTTTTCTATAATTATGTTTTTTTTGATGGTAGTAATGCTAGTTGAATGCCCCTGTCACACGCATCACAAACCTTTAAAAATGATGGATGCATCGTAAGACGCGTATTATACGTCTGTAAAAGATACATTCGTCATGAAATCGTGAAACATTGGTGACGGATCTACTTGTTTGTGTTTGCATCATGCTCGGAAGTTAATATAAACATCTAAGTATTCGGAGATTTTGACGCAATATCATGATTCCGTATGTGAACATATACGAGTACAATGTGAACGTCCATCCGTGATGAAGTCTTGTATTTTTTAACGAATCGTCAAAGACGGGCCCGGTGTGAATGAGCCCTTACCTCAAAACCAGAGGATCTATTCTGTTCGATGTTATTTGTATTTTGAATAACGCTGTCCCTAAAAAGACAAAAATACGCACACTTTCATAGCAGAACCACCGTATTTATGTTTTACGAAGTGTTTCTATGGCGCATGGTGACTGTGACAACGTGACAAACGACCGCGGAACATGAAGTATGAGGAGCTGTCACATTACTCACCAACAGATAAATTGCTTGACCCTCTGTCCTGGCAATACACGTTGTGGTTACCTCCTCATCTCCTAATAACGTGTCGGGCGCCATGTTGTTTTTGGGTAAATAAAAAATATCTCGGAATAGGTCAATGGTGTATTCCAAATAAGCTTGTAAACACTTGCTCATAATCATTGCACTGTAAAAAATACTGTTTGGCCCACTTGCACAAGTCCGGACTAGCTAATCCAATTTGCTTACCGTATTTGCCCCTAGTTTACTTCGTAATACCCACTGTCATCCTTTTCGGAAAAGGTTGTATTTATTCTATAGACACTGTCAAATATAGGCCTAAGGTCTATTTGCGATAGCCTGGGTTAGCTAATCCGGACCTGTTTCTTGTTTTGATCTGAGTTTAAAGCCCACTTTCAAAGTCTAGATTAGCTAATCCAGAAGGTACATTTGCGCCAGTCTAGATTAGCTAATCCGGACGTGCGCAAATGGGCTTTTAACTCAGATCATAGGCGTTTCGCTAGTCGTGATTAGCTATTCCAGACTTGCGCAAGTTAGCCTTCCGGATTAGCTAATCCAGACTTGCGCAAGTGGGCTTTTAACTCAGATCAAAGGTCTTGAACAAGTCTGGATAAGCCAATCCTGAATAGCGCAATTGGGCCTTAGTACTATTGTCAGTGTCTGTAGAATTAATACAACCTTTTCCAAAGAGTATGACTGGAAGTAGGTATTACGAAGTAAACTTGTAGGCAAAAACGGTAAGCAAGTTGATCTTTTAATAAACTCATAATTTTGGTTGGCAATCAGCTTTAAATCCCGCAAAGGGCAAATGTTTATGTGATAAGCACGAGCATTTGTATCTGGGTCATAGATGTTTATAAACGTATATGTCTTACCGTTATCCTATTAGATATAGTACAAGCTCATACTTAGTTTGGGGCCAGGTAAAAGGTGTGCTTGTTAAAAAAATATTTATTGTTTTTTACACTCGTTAACTTGGGTGATTCTCTTAATTTACAGCACAACTAGAAAACAGACAAATAGAAACTAATTCGTAGCCTAGACTACAAGAAACTACGGCTGCTACAAGTCGTAGCATTCATAGGCGTCGTAGCAACAACACTTCAAATCCACGCTGCAGCAGGCTTGTTGCAAAAACGTACATAGTGCAGCGACCCACCGTGTTGGGTTAATCAATTTGGGACTCGCGAGCTAGCAGGGACACACGAGCGCATTTTATTCACCGGCGTCACGCGGCACTACATTGCTGGCTAGATGAGCATAAACAAAATGCTCGAAAGACGTAGCACGATCATGTATAAAGACTAGACGTCAATGAATGGGTTTAGCGTATTGTGAATCGTTATCTAGAATTATAAGAATGAAATTCGCTTGCAATGAATTTTGGTAGGCGTCTATATGACAAGGTTGTCTCTGAGGCGAGATAAATTACACCATATTTTCGAAGATATGAATAGATATTTCTGTGACACTGAGTAGTCATTTCTGTGTTTAAAGTTATGCTTCTGTACGTAGTACTAGTATTTATTCTGTGGCTACAGTTACGGCTGCAGTATATTAGTTCTCCAATTTAATTTTTAATCAAGTATCTATTTTCGGTTTGATATATTCCGCTTCCCACACAAGTGTGTGTGTGTCGCGACGTAATGCGGTTTGCAGCCGCAATGTTTGCGCCGCCAATCTGCGGGACCGACTCGACTCCAATTTGCTTGAGTGCTTCTGAACGTACACCATACTCGCTGTAGACGTTAAAACAATATTATAATATCAATAGTGCGACCCCATTATGTAATGATTGTGCAAACTAATGGTAATAAATAGGGGTAATTAGAGAATTGCTTGTAAAATTAAATTCATTTGCTTTAAAACCGCTGAATTCAGGAATTGTGTTCAAATATACTGACTTATACTGAGCGAAGGCATTTTTGGTACCAAAATATAAGTTTTGAGCACTGAGTCGGCTTGTCTTGCTTTTATTTTGGTACTAAATATCTTTCTTTCTTTCTTTTCTTTTGGATATCACATGTTTATATAATATAATATGAAAATATTTGATATTATTTTTATTTTTACAAATTTTTATATTACTAACATAAATAATAATTACGTTTCTGCATATGATAATAAATAAATTGTTTCTCCAACCAAACCAAATAACTAGCCCAAAACTAAGCATTAACTTTTGACACATACTTATATACTTTTATAAAAACATTTATGACTAAGGTGTGCTCATCACAAAAACAATTGCCTCTAGCGTGATTAAAACCCGCAACCCTTGGTTTTGTAGTCCGGAGCGCGCATCCCTACATTAAGACGGTCGTCAAGATTATGTTTCTTGAATTTGTTAGACATATTCCAAGTTGAAGAATTCTAATTTGCACACGTTTATCCTCCAAACAAAGCAGCGATACCATTCAAATGCATAACAAACAAACACCAAAGCAATACATCGGCTGCTAATGTAACGCGCAAGTGGCGTATCTCTATGCAGTTACAAGGGATTTACTGCCGGCAAATACGAGTAGTTATCGCGGCCTATTGTGTTCACGGCTAATCTCCGGATGTATTGTCTCGTAACCCCCGCAACTCCTCGCAGCGATTCGCAACGCTTCACAACGCATCGCAACGCCTCGTGTCGCGTTATTTCATGCGTTACAGCCATGGCTAATAGAGCTGTCAGTCCCGGTGGGAGAGGGGATGGGCTGGTTACTGGAAGAATGGTTGATTATAATACATTGGTGTGGAATTCTAAATTAGTTTATAAGTAGTTTTAATCAGTTTTCTTCTGTTTATGACTTTTAAAATCGAGTAGAATAGTAATAACGACTTAAACCACGAATCGAATAAAAAAATATCACAAAAAAAGTGTAGAGACGACAAATATCCCAGCTCAGCTTTTTAATGGAAATGTAATTATCCTTTTTTTATATTTGTTTCAGATAGAGTAACGTAGTGAATAAACCAATTCTCGTACAATTAAAACTGAATTTGTTTATCTATTGATCTGATAAGATACCTCTAAAACTGGTAAGAGTACTAGCTGTTTCTTTGCAAAAACAATCCTACCTGCTAGTAGGATTATTTTAGCAATTTTTTGGTTTTTTCTTTCTTTACTTTTCTACTTTTAAAAGTTAGTTATAAGTCGTTAGTTTTTAGTATGTATCGATAACATGACTTTATTATAACTGCAATCGTGTCATTGACTTTCAAATTTCACGACAAATGTAACAAATCATATTTTACTATATGATATTCAAACTTATGGTAATTTATTTTGTTTCAGGTACATCCAACGTTCCTGAAATGCAAAACACTTAGACCCGTCATTACTCAGAGCCCGTAGCTTTCACAAAACAAACCGTAAGTTGGAAATATGTCCAACTTACGGTTTGGTACCAAAAAAAATCTTCGTCGTGACGCCATTGTGAAGTAAAGAATGAAAGGTCCTACTCTGTAAATTGTCCGTCCGTTTTTAACTATAGCTGTCGCAGTCACTCACACCGTTATGCTGACATGAGTGACAGGAATAAATAGACTCATAAATACAAGACCGACGTCCGCCGAAAATGCACCTTGCAAAGCTCTAGGTGGCCCAGGGGTACTTGGCTGAGAAGAACTAGCAAAAGATTGCAATTTAATGACAGTACCTATCATTTTCTCAGATATTTTTCAACGATTAACCGAAAACTGAAACTACTCGAATCCATATCTTTTGCAATCTGGATGATTGTTTTACTAATTGATAAAGTTCTTTTTAATAAGTTTAGGTTTAGGTTTGATTAATTACAATGTTTTTTTTAATGTTTTGTCAAGTATGTCTCAGCACAATAAAAATCCATTATTAGAATTATACAAAAAACCTATATTGTCCTGCAATGACTTTTGTTATTCACTAGCAGGATATTTTCCTAGCTTTTACATAATTTACACTGTAGCGATAGGTATTATTTTGATTTTTGGGTCGTGATATCATGGGTAAGATAAATAATAATATAATAATAATTCAGGTCACTTCAGCTTTCAACCATTTCAGATCAAGTACAGGAAAAATAAGTACTAAAACTCGTTGCATAATAAACGGGGGGTACATAAGCTCTATTCCGCTTTCCACTCTAAAGCAACGCTTCGCCTGCGGTTGCAAGATGCTCACAAGACGCAATTAAGAAAAGAATTTAACGTAATAAATAGCGCGCAAAGCCGAGAATAAATCTGTGCCCGCGGCGAGGAATAATTTGTAATTTGGTCACCGGCTTACCGGCTTTATCATTGAGACGTTACGCGACAGAGTATCACTTCGCTTTGTGTTTCAGTTTCACATTTCCGCTTTTTGCTTTACCAACTGTAATTTGGCTCGTATTTGATTCTGAAAATTACAATGTTTGATTAAAGTGTATTAAATATTATGGTGGCTTTATAGGAGGATTCGAATTGAAGCCGTGTGGTTAGGATAATAATTTTCAAACAATTTCATACATTACAACATAATTACGTGTTCAAAATATTTGTAATGAGTTTTGGAAATGAATTTGGCTGTATTAATTAATATCCGGAACTGGTTTGTTTGCGGTTTATTAAGTCATATGCTTACGTTTTAATTATCTCTCAATAATTTCAATTCAGAAATAACTTGCTTTGTATCAAGTTTTAATAAATATCTAGTAACGCTTTAGTTTTAGGAGAACATTTGCGAGCATTTGCAGCCTAATAAAATGAAATTCAATAAAATGCATTAGTTCTGCATACCTATAGACCCAACAAGGGGCACTTATACTCGTACACGTCCCAGTCTTAACCCTACCACTGCTTCGGGACAATTGTGGGCTAGTGCTGAGAAGAAGCAGCAAGAAACTCAGTCACTATTGTCATCTAACGCCTGTCTTAATTTTACGTCTGCCATTGCATTTATGAGATGTTCGTTGGCAATTCAATTTTGATCCTTCAACCTCTAACGTGACGGGAACACTCCGGCTAAGCGGCGGAGCTCAAACACTGGCGGATAGATTGTAAAGGCAAACTGGTACATTGAATCGCAGGTGCAGTTTTATCGCTCGCTCAGCTTTGAGCGCTCGCTCGAAAGCTGCTAGAGCAATCAGCGCGCGACAAACTTGCCGCTTTTGAGCGTGAGCTCGCACGCACGCAATTACACTCAGCTGTAGAGAGGCTTGCTCAGCCTGCAAGTACGGTAAATATTTACACTGGTTATTACTCTATAAAACGTTTTCTTAAACTGTACTTATATGAAACCATGCTGTTAAAAATTCAGTTCTTAGATAATGGCTATTGGCATTCAGTGGATGAATTCAATCGACTTTACACGAACGGAGACATGAGCTTGTGGGCAACTTTTAAGTACAATATTATAGATAGTGTGATTCTGCTTCATTCAACGTTTTTTAATTCGACATTAGATAGCAGTCAGTTTTGTTTGGAAAAAAAATATTATTACATATGCTGCAGTAACATTATTTTATATACGTCGTAACATCAGCTTGATATTCCCTTTTTTTGGGTTCATGGAAAAAAACGTAACCGTTATTCATAATGTCTGTCTATCTATCTGTCCGTATGTATCGTCGTAAGTACGTCACATCCACTTAATTCTGAAACGAATAAGATTACACAGTTAAAACATAGTAGGTAGATGTATTCTGTGAACCGGTTCACGATTATTGTACGAAATAAAATAAAAAACAATTTAAGAAAAACCCGGTCCAAAACTAGGTTTTGTTCTTTAGGAGAACTATTTTAGTAGAATATTCAATGTTTATGCAGCCAAAGTTTTATTTACTAGTAAGAATTTGCTAGGGTTGGTTGCCACTTATGCCTCAATTATGATTCATAATTCATCCAATACCCAACAAGTACTGTGATTCCATTCACCACCACACTTCCATTCGCCTGTGCAAGTTCAAACACGACCAATGGGTAGATTGTAAAGGAAATTGCTGTTGCAGGTACACTCTATTGGCAGTTGCAGTTTTATTGCACTCGCTCGTTTCGCTCGAGAGCAAGCGAGCAATCAGAAACGCGTCAAACTTGCCACCGTCCAATTTTTTAGTACAGCATACTCGCACCTGCGGTGGAATTCTTAGAAATAAACGTAATTCTTTTGTCATAAAATCTCAATTTAGTTAGTGCTTTAAAAATGCTAAACTTTTTTTTTGTTTTCTATTGTCTTTGTTCTCTTTGTTACTTAATCCACTCTGTAACCCTTAGGTGTTGTTGCTAACCATGGCATTTAAGTAAAATGTCACTAACTCTACTTATGGGCTGGGTCTGAAATGTCATGTTTTTTTCGAATACGTTGCAATTCGGTATTGCTTCGAACTTCTTTGGGTTTCTCATAAATCTTTAAAACACTGCTGAAGCTGCCAGATGTGTAGTTTTTATGACTAACAATAGTCATACCTTTTTACAAGAAAGTTCTTAGTAAAATATTATCTCGTTATGAAACTTTTACCAAACAGACATGACAGGCTCTTTACAAAGTGATAGCATTAAGAAAAGTGACTCACACCAAGCACTTTCTTGCTGTTGTGCTTACATTTGACATCAAGGTTCAAAAGAGTCCTTATTCTAATACAAATAGATTTTAAAATAAAATGCAAAGCAACGTTTACGACGCAGGAGAGCGCCTCGCAAGTTGTTTACGTAGACGCATAAATATTTACACTTGCCATTTTACTGCCTAACTCAATTTATGTAAACACTACATCAAAGTACTCGCGCCTTTTACATAAACAAAAGAATTCCGTCAAAGGGCTCATTCCGGGTCAGCCGTTTTATGTTCACACTTAAATGTGTCTTATTCGTAGCGTTTTGGTTCGGAGTTTGTTAATCTGTGTAAAAAAAATTCGTTTGGTTACGTCATTGTTAGGGTTCCGTACCCTCAGTGTAACAACGGGACCCTATAAATAAGCTTCCGCTGTCTGTCTGTCACCAGGCTGTATCTCATGAACCGTGATAGATAGACAGTTGAAATTTTCACAGATGATGTATTTCTGTTGCCGCTATAACAACAAATACTAAAAACAGAATACAATAAATATTTAAGGGGGCTCTCAATCAATAAACAAGATTTTTTTTGCCGTTTTTTGCTTGATATTTATAATGGCAACAGGTAGACGCTTGAAATATTCACAGTATATTAAATTGTATTTCACTTTAAAAATAAAAAAATAAATTTATTTAAGGTGGGCTCCCATACAAACGTGTTTTTTTGCCTATGCTGTCTAATGTTATGAGTTAATGGTACGGAACCCTTCGTGCGCGAATCCGACTTGCACTTGGCCGGTTTTTGTTTCAGAGTTCCGTTAAACTGTGTAAAAATATTTCGTTTGGTTACATCATTTTTATTGTTCGCTAGGAAAATGCTTGAGCTACAGGGTAAAAGTTGTGACGTTTTATTCCACATTTAAGAACTTTTTTATAAGTTTGAATCGCAAAATGGACTTTCATTTACACATTGCTTTACTTGCTTGACTAAAGATTAGTGACCAGTTTCTTTTGTCAATCATAATTGTGAACAGCGTGAATAACAATAACATTGATGAAAGTAACGAGCCATTACAGCGTGAAAAGAAGAAGAAGCACTTGAAAATTTCGATAGGCTCTACCAACGCCAAGGTGGCTGAGAGTATAATAGGAACGCGGGCAATCGCCCGGTATAATAGGAACGCGGGTTCGATTCACTTGAAAAAATCAAGTGCAATAATGTTAAATATTCATAATTGTGAAACTGACTATACACAAAGAAAATTAAAGTACTTATCTTTGCATAATGAGAATACCTTAGATGACAATTTTTGCAACTGTCACACCACGTGAGTGTTAATTTGATATTAATGGTTGACAACAGATGTTAATTTAAAACATTAACGGTAAGTGACGACCTCCGTAGACGAGTGGCTTAAACACGGTTTTCAAGGTGTCGCCATCCCTACTTAAGTACTTTAACTACTTTCTTTAGGATCTAAGCAATTTATGTAATGTTGTCCAATACAAAAAAGTTACAATATCTTCAAGTATGTAGTTTAGTTAAAGATACGGATATTAATACATTCAAAGTTTTCTTGAAACCAATTTAAATTCTGTGCTAAAAAGAAAGCGAAGAAACAGCATGAAATAAATTCTTAACAGCATCTTATAACGGCTAGCTTGATGAAGACATCACCTCGCTAATCACGACCGCCCCCCGGGACCGCTCACAGCTCGCTCCGCACAGCTCGCTCTTGCACTGTTTGCTAACACAAACAGCTTTCAGTCGACTGACGGCTTGAAGCCTGTAAGCAGAAGGTTTGTTTGCGTACCCCTCTCTACGGTATCACGCCTGGACGTAGCTTTAAAATTGTGTTTTCTGTACCGTTAGTGGCGAATCTAATAAAAGGTTCTCGTAATATTATAATGAGTAAGTAAAGCCAAAGGCTTCCCCTAGTGTGAGAGGAAGTAGGAGTCATACTCGGTCCCTTTGAGCATGGAATGGTTACCCATCGGAATCGGACCACGACCGCACCGTGGGTTACATAGTGCTTTACTTTAGTACCATTTTGAATCAAGTAAAATAATTGATAAAATACCTCTGAATACCTACTATAGATATCAGCTCCAAGTGCCTAATCGAATCAAAATGCCAAAACATTTCGAGATATTGGCAGTATTTTCCACCTCATCTATTAAAAACTTTTAATTTTTCATAGCAACTTTTATAGATAACTCTTCGACTAAGTTCGTGAATTAAAAAAAGATAAAATTAGTCCTTTCTCTTAACAACATACTACAAGTACCTAGTCTTTGTAGTCATTAAAATTATAGGAAACTTTGGACTATGGAATAAAATCCGTACTCCTCTTAAAATTATTGTGTTTTTGTGATTGATGACGTTTGAAACAATAGGTGAGTAAAAAAAATAACTCTTTTTTTATAAATATCACTGTATAGCTTTACCTATCTGACAAAAAGTGTCAAAGTTTTCTATTTTTACCCGACTGCGATAGAAGGAGAGTTTTTGTCATCATGTGCTAGCACGTGATGAAAATATTGTCCCTTTTGCACGGTACTAATCTACAGCAAAATTAAGCACACAGAGAGCAACGTAATTGGGTATTGGAGTTCCCAAAGTGTGAAACGGGCTTACCTTAATATCTCCCAAAGGTGCGGTAACTATCTCCGCGGGCGATGGATGTGAACCCCTACTCTGTACTACGTTTTACACTGCTGCCATCTCCGTCATGTAGGCTAGTATAGCAGTGTGAGTGGGCGTGATGGCTAGAGCCAAAAATTAAGGGTCTTTATTTATAAAATTTGACATTAATATGACCAAAAATATATGTAATTATTTCCATAGAAACTATTTCTTTTGTTTTTAGAAAATATCCGAACAGATTTTGATGCAATTGAAGCCATAGTTAGGAAAGAGATCTATTGACTAAGTATTTCAACGTCTCTAAAAAAAAGTATATTACAAACATACTCGTATACCTAGTTGTAGTACCTTCATCGACGACACGTCAATATAAATGTTTTCAATGACTTCCCTATAAGTAATGCGTTCTAGTAATATAGTTTTTAAATATAAAGAATAATAATTTGACTATTGATACAGTAAAAATGGAAGTAAGAAAAAATGAAACTAGGAATACGTAAAAGTTACAAACATATTAAAATATGAGATAAAACAACAATTTCATAAGTTAAAACCTATGATAAACTTATAGTAGGACCTCTTACGTGACGTAGGGACGCCACTCAGGGCTGCCGAGACATTTAGTGGAGGGCTGCGTACAAAATGTGTGCTCGAGTGTGAATTAGGCGCAGGTTGCGTTAAGATTACTGACTTAATTTTGGTGATCCTCACAAATATATTTAGGGTTACCATTACAAAGCTAAATAAGATCTACTTTACTATTGTGAAATAATATACAGATTAAGTTTAATTTGAATTAAGTGACTATCGTTATAATAATACGGGAATACATCCAACGTACATATCTAAGCATTTTGCTTTTTATCACAACTTTTCAATTTTAGCAAAATGCTTAAACCTTGTCACAAGTAAGTTTAAATAGTTATATTAAATAAAATGATTTGAGTATAATTCCCTAGATGTTAACCGTAAAATTTAGTTAGGTCGTACGTTAAGTTGGTGCAACGTGTCTAATCATGTACTTATTAAATAAATATTTATATCTTATTTGACATAAAGCATTGGAAATTGTGATTGATTCATTAAAACAAAATAAAAGCCTAATCTCTTATTCTAAAACAATCATTTACAATTTATATTTATACATATAATTTTACCCAAAGAAAACCTTTACACAATTAATTTCATCAGTCTTGTTATACCGATGTTAAAAACTCACACGATGATTTATTGAATATGTGCAAATAATTTATTGCTCGCTCGGGAGCGAAGTGTGACATCGTTAATCAGAGATGATTCATTAACTATTAATTTTAGCGAAAGCGCACACTTCGTGAGCGCTCATGAATGTCTTTGTGGCGAGGCGCCCGCTTTGGTATCGCGGCTCGAGTGCTACCCTTAACTTATAAACCTTTGAACACGCTTCAGTGGCATACGACGTGCTGTTTTAAAATTAGATTTACTTATTGAATCATCATTTTTAGGGTTCCGTACACAAAGGGTAAAAACGGGACCCTATTACTAAGCCTCCGCTGTCTGTCTGTCTGTCACCAGACTGTATTTCATGAACCGTAATAGCTAAACAGATGTTTGATTGTATTGATGTTGTGACAGACAGAAATTTTCATACATGATGTATTTCTGTTGCCGGAATAACATTAAAGGAAGGCTTGCAAAAAACAAACGTGATTTTTTGGCGGTTTTTTCTCAACAATAATAACGGCAACAGGTAGACATTAAAATTAAGCTTTAAAAATAAATAATTAAATTATTATAAAAATATTTAAGGGGGGCTCCCATACAAAAAACATGTTTTTTGCGTTTTTTTTAGTTTTAAACTAAAAAAGTATATAATATAGTGTCTAATGTTGTAATAGGTACGGAACCCTTCGTGCGCGAGTCCGACTCGCACTTGACCGGGTTTTTTGAATCCATCGTCACGAGACAGGAAAAAAAAATAGCAAAAGCTCTATAGTTTCAGCATAACTTTGACAGACATAATATCGTTGACCGTAATGTAAGGTCTAACTTGTTACTTGTGTTCCTTTTAAAGGATAATTTTGATGATTCTAATAGAACTTTTTTTACTATGAAGCAACTTTGAAATCTCATAAAATTCATCATTTTCGCATAGAATCTGTAACAGCCGATCAGTGGTCTAGAATAAGAAGTTACTTGTATTCTTAGTAAACAAAAGTACCTGTAAGTGCTGTTCGATTACACTAAAAAAAAAGAATCAACCAAACTTGTTTTGTTAGTTGAAGGTTTGGTTATAGGAAAGTCAATTTTTGTTAAATATAAACAATCTTATGGTTACCAGAAGTTCGCAAGTCACTAGATTACGGCCTACTAGTAGCCAAATTTTGGTTACTGTTCTAATCATTTCTTTCCAGTGTATTGCCATGCATAAATAAATGTAACAAAATATTAAAGATTTAGACATTAAAAGTCATAAATTATTTATGTATGTTAGCCCACAGGGGGCACTTTTACACGTCCCAACATATATTTATGTATGTTAGCCCACAGGGGGCACTTTTACACGTCCCAACATATATTTATGTATGTTAGCCCACAGGGGGCACTTTTACACGTCCCAACATATATTTATGTATGTTAGCCCACAGGGGGCACTTTTACACGTCCCAACATATATTTTTAAGCCCTCCCACTGCTTCGGGACAAATTGTGGTTAACAAGTCTCGTTTTACAATCTTTATCTATACCTTCACATACAACTTCAAAGACTTTGAAACAACTAGACTGTAGAAAGGTGCCAACTTGCGTGATTCGCAAGTACTAGCTTAAACAGAAACCTTGCATTTAGACTTAAGTGACGCCACAATGTTGTGACAGCTGTGTCGGCATGCAACCACAAACAGAAATGCAAGACTTCAGTCGCTCAGTGTAAATTACACTCGCATGCAACAAAAAGTTATACAGGCAAGTCTAATGGCATAAAGACTTAAATCAAATACATCTGTGATCGTGCATACTATTTAAATTATCATGACTACAACAGTACTATACCTAACTTACATTATACTATACATTAAAAATCAAGTGTGTGCCTGCTCAGCATAAACTGTGACAGCATAAAGCATGTCACGATACTGATTTTCAGCAGGAAACTTTTCGGGCACTGTGTACACACATACCAAGAATTAAAACAAAATAAAATAATAGACGACAAAAAATTAAATTAAATCAAATTTCACTTACAAAAATTAATCGACTGTGTCATCCGGTGGGACTCGAACCCACGTCCCTTCGCTATCCGGGCGAGTGCTCTTACCAACTCTCGATTTATTTTTGTAAGTGAAATTCGATTTAATGTCGTAAAAACTTGCAAAATAATTGCTTAAGTTATAACAATATAATAAGACAAAAAATAAATCAATAATTATTATACATTTCAATAAAAGCATATGTCATCTTCTATCTGCGTGGCTATTCGAAATTAATGCACGGAACACACATTCCTGCTTATACGAGTATGTTTACGTGTTACATGATGTGTAGGTGTACGAAATTCAAATACAAAATTGAGGCAATTGGCTTGAAGCAGTTTCCGCACGCTAGTGATCCTAAAATTGTATCTACTCCTTTTCCAAATAAACTATCATTGGGTTTAAAAGGTAACACACATTCTGCAGCGTCACGCGCGACATCGCGTAAAGCCGCCTGCGTAAATTTCATCTCGCTTTATGAAGCTATTTTTAGAACCCGCTTTACGAGTTAATTTATTGCAAGGCCTCAAGTAACTGCCTGTAATATGATGTGAAACTGAACATTTTTGGCAGCCAGTATCGTGGTTTTAGATAGATACATACTGGGCTTGATTCTGAGGCGCCATGTCTAGATTAACTTTAGGTTAATCCCCTTTCTTTCTCTGGTGAAAAAGAGAGACAAACTAAAATAAATAAAAAAGGAACAAATTAAGTGATGCGATTACTTACGTATTTTTACAAGATTTTGCGTTTTTTTATATAACTTTAGTCGTTATAGAATGACAACTCTTCTAAATTGTCTACGGATTCTGTATTTTCCTTAGCAACTTGCAGCTGTTTATTGTAACGTTACTCAATTAATTTAGTCTGTGTTTTTCCGTTTCGTCTCGAGTCTTAGAGAGGGAATATCGAATTCGAGCCCACTGTCGTAAAGTTGAGTCTCCTAGTTCCGTTGTCTACAACGCTATGTTTGACAAGTATTATTATATGAACTGCTCAAGCATCTCAGAATACAGCTTTGATGAACTAGCAAGTTCAGAACTTTCATGCCTCTCCTGTAATCGAACAGACTCGTACAATCGCAACCCGATATTGCGTAATCGAAAACAGTTTCGACCCGACGGGAAAGTGTGTCTGTAAATTAATTTTGCTTCAACGACGCTGATCCCACTTGAATTTTACGCCGTCCCTTTAAACGAATATTTCGAATATCTTAGTAAAGTGATACTGTGAGCCAGCGTCGGTTTGCGCGGCAAAGGGTCTAGATTCCTCGGCGAGGGGCGAGGGTAGAGTGCGGGGGGAAGTAGGTAATGAATACTAGGCATTTGTTACAGGCTCACAAATCCAGAGAACCCTCCGTAATCTTTGTTTTGCCGAGGGATTGTTCCTTGCCCCACATTTCACTTGGAATTTATGATCTTGTTTAGTTTCGGTCGGACTCGCCTTCACTTTAAGTTCACGCTTATTTATGAACGCTCGTGAAATTTTACGTTTGAAAACTACTGATGAACTACAAGTTTGCTCGGATCGGTATTGTCTGTTTGGAGTTTTGTAGCTAAAATTTATTTCTATATTACTTTTGGAATTACGCAACACATAAACTATAATCTTCGAGATCACCAAAACATTTTTAATCAGCCGGTTAAGCATTAATTAAATTATTTTGTATGAGAATTCTGTCAAATTACCCGTCAATTGAGGTTCATCGGCTGTTAAAAAATTTGTCTATCTGTGTAGGTAAATCATAGGTAAGTTTAAGGTTCCTTATTTAAACAAAACCTTGCATTTGTGTTCACAATGCGACTGATTAACTGGCGATGTTACTAGCAAATCCTATTGAGCCTAAATAGCCTATTGAGCCTAACCAGAAAATACACCACACTTATAAAGTTAGTAGTACCACTAGTGAAATTTGCTTCTGCCACCAACCCCCACAAGCACTTTTTCAGCAATAGAGTAAACGAGGCATGGAACAAATTGCCAGCAGAAGTGTATCAGCGAATACTATACGAACCAATTTAAAAACAGACTTGACAAACATATACAGGAAAGAAAGGCTAAGCTATAATAGCGAGTTGCAAACTGTATCAGTTGTGCCTAAAATATTAATAATAAATTATTTCCATTTGAGCAACATCGGGCCACTTCTTCTTCAAGCATTTGAAGGCTGCTTCAGCAGCAAACTTGCCTCATGCCTCAGAGTGCCTAAGGTCGAGGCAGCCACTTGATCCGCGGCTGCCTGTAGTGGTTACAAGGCAGACTCACTTTTGTTATGACGTAAATCTCCACTTCTTAAGGTAATCTTGATAGAGTCAATACCCCATGTATCTGGTATCTGAGGTAACTATTTTGATGGCGGTTTAACTCTTGATTGCCATACTCTTTCGATAATATAAAACACAATTTGCAGTACCCACTTCTTCAGCAAGCCTGCTGTCTTATTTCAAAGCAATTAGGATTACGATTGTAATTTCAACGCACTGACAAACTCTCGTGCAAAATACGTCTATAACTTCTTCATTGATTATTTAAAGAACATGTTTGATATTTTTCTTTTAGGCTGTGTGACGCGATCGTTTCCGCAAAGTAAACTATTGATGAACAAGTAAAGTTGACTCGAATACAAAACTTGATCTATACCTAATGCTGTAGTGAGCGGGATCAGAGACCCCATTCTGTAAGAAATTTACTGTATTTTCAGCAAGGCATCTTTTTCGCTTACTATACGATGCGGGCTAGAGTGAATAGGACGACAAGAGTCGAAACTATGGTGACTGTCTGACACAGTAGGCCCTACTAACAAGGGCATCAAGCCTCTACGTTGAGGCTTGAATAATTCGCCGCTTTGTCATTTCAGATCCGCGAATAATAAAAATTGACGAAGTTTTCGTTTACTTGCCTCGGGGTTGCGATCTTCTTTTGTTTGCTCTTGATTTGCAAAGCGCTGACTTTGCGAAGCATCGAAGTTGGGCGGGAAAAAGAAGAAAGATTTTTAAAATCCAGCATTACACATATTTTTTTTAAAGATGTTATATTTGTTAAAACCTTATATACTCAAATCACTAGCTGGCTGTAAATATATTATTTATGAATAGTTTAAAGTATGACATTGTTTTATTATTGTGTATAATGTCACTCTCTTTCTGTCTATCTATCCGTATACTACTTTTTACTTCCATTTATTCTCGTTTCTCTTACTAATTCCCTACTAGTTTTTAGAATATTACTTAATTATATCCGGTAAATAGTAATTGCAGTGAAGTCATCTATTAAATTGGTGACAATATTGAGCTTTTAATTAAAGCGTTATTTGGCCTAATTAAAAAGTCTACAGTTGCTCATCAATTTTAATCATTTTTCGATTCATCTTTCACAAAGAAACCAGCCAAATTGAATCGTGTTTGCACATTTAATTGTAAATAGCGGCATTCATCGCAGCCCACCTGTTTACTCGCCTGTGTATGACAAAAGTGCAAATAGGTCGAAAGCGTGTGTAATCAGCTATGTATATGAGTTATTAAGGGTAGGATCTTTGAGCGGTTTTGATCCAACGATGCCCAGCGGGTGACTGTAGCAGAGCGCGCGCATCGTATTGTTTTATAATGATTGCGGTTTCGATATAAAAATAAAAAACTAGCCTCAAAACACACTGACATTTTCCTATTTTTCAGTGTGTTAATAATTGTTAAGAAAACTCATCACAATAATCTGGCTGGCACAATAGAACAGTTCTGGCACATTAGAAAAAAAATATAAAATCTAGCAGGCCGCGTGCGCGTGAAAAGCGATCGGCTTTTGCCTTTTTTAACACGCAATTCGATAGGCCGTGCATAACACATCTTCATTTTGTGTACATTTTTTATTATATCACATTTTAATTAATTATAACCACGTGAATTCGTCAAGCATCTTTTCTTTATAATACGTACCACGAACAAGCATTTCCCGAACCAAAGCTACCTGTGAATAATTAACAAAAGAATCACAACAATAATCTTTCAGTGAAACTTGAAAAATACGAGTAGTCATAAACTGACATTTGGATGTTGTTATGAGAGAGAAAAATAATCAAGGACAGTTCATACATACCAACGTATTATATTTTTTCTGGATTAAAACCACAGCTATTTTATGGTTTAAGACTGAACCAAAAACAGGTCTATTTAAAAGATCCTGGCCTTAACTTCGATTGTCGACGCGCCGCGTGCGGTCTCGATTGATCGAGCGCGCGTGACCTCGCCCGGCCCGCCTGTTATGCACTCTGATTCGACTGACAGTTAATTCACGATTAATATTATTACTATTGAACCCAGATACGTATTATCAGCACCGCAGAATGTTGCTGATCGTTATGGTTTTGCTCACTCGTAATGCAAATAATATGGTGCTGGAAACAAGTTTGGAGATAATTTAGTACTGTTTACTTAATATATAATATAGAAGATGGTTGGAAAGTTCCACCGGCATGGGATCCTATTCTAGCAAAAACCAAAGCAACACCTAGCACTGCAAGATCTCAAGACACGGTTAGCTCTTTCTGCGTAAATAGGAACGTAAATTAATATTATTGAGTGACGGTAGTTTAAATTTTTCAAAACTTTGTAATGACAATTAATACCTTAGTCTCCCTGTGACCACGATCGCTGTAAAGTGTTCGAAACGTCAGGTTTTAAATAAAATGTAAATAAATCGCAAAGTAATCCGTAAAATTGTGTTTTACTGTTTACTTAATTTTAAAGTAAAACACTTGTTTTATCAACTTTTTAACGAGTACCTCAAAAATAGGTAAAGAGACGCAAGATATGTATTTACATCGTAGGTTTTAAACGCAAAAAAACGTTTTATAAAAATTGAATTAATGAAATGTCAACCCAATTTGTGGCTTGACTTCAAAATGAAATTAAAAAGGGTATTTATTTATAAATGTTCTTTATTTAAATAATGCCATTCTAAATGCCTTATTTAAATGTACACAATCATAAACACAAATACACTTTTTTTGGCTATAGGCACCATTTAAAGTTAAAAAAAAATACATTCTAATCATTACTGTGTTTCCACAAAGCAGAATTAAATAAACGGCAATGACATCTTGAAAGGCAACATTATCAGTAACAGATTAAGCTGTCTTGTTCTTTCATACATCTGGGATACATCTCCGCTATGATTAACCGCGCTTCGAGTGTCGAATGTATGAAAACTCCTCTCTGCTTTGGTAGAATCTAAAGCCCTATTTCAAGGTACTTTGTCTAATCAGAAAAGACGCTTTGAAACTTAAAACTGTCGCTTCGTAAATATGATAATGTTGTAATGCAGCTCAGACTTACTTGATAGTTGCGCACATGATTATTACTCAACAATTTGAATATTCATCGTGCGAAGCGTGGGCCGTGGAGTTTCTTAGCCTCTGTAATTGGAATAGTTGTCGACGGCGGTTGCGCGTCGCGCTGTGGCGGGACCATACTTCGGTAACAATGCAAAACTGACGTCGTTATGACCTTGGACTTGAAGTTTACGACTTGATACCGTTTTCGAAGAATCGGACGAGAACACCGTTACGAGAACTCCAGTGGTCTTAGTTGCAAAGCGGTCTACAAACGGTTCGATATTCGTTGTTGGTGATTAGCTTTGGATTTAGTTTACGTAATACGCTTTATAGCCGAATATAAGGTTTTTAGAATTTGGATGTTACCTTTTTAAAACGCACATAAAAAATTTAATATCTGAAGCTAATTAGCAATCTCTACCATACTACATATTCGACTTTATAGTCTGACTGAGCGTCTTGATCTTTAGATATCTGAAAAGAATACACGATATTATTTAAAGCAGCACAACCATTTTAAATGGTTATTTTGTTTGTTATACGTACGTTTGTTCGTGTTTTGAATTTTTGGAACCTTAAATGTTAGGTAAGGGTTTTCCCTGTACTTATCAAAGTATGTAAAGCAGCTCAATGTCCTTAAATTTTTGCATCGTTAGCAATTTCAGGACTCGCGATGTAAATCAGACAATCGTCACCCGCCGCGCTTCCCAACCACTTACGTTCACAGTTTTAATTATATTTATGTTTTAGGTACACCAGTAAAATATTAATTTCAACATGACTTCTCATTTACTACGACTGCAAAGGCACAGGCGAGGGTTACACGTTAACCTTAATATATTATGAAGATCTTGATAAAGCCTATTCTTGCAATAAACGAGGTAATGTGGCCAGCCTTTTGGGCACTTACCCACAGGGCATCGAACTCATAGCCGATGAAATGAAGATAAGTTTTACTTTTTTTGATTATTACTTATCTTTGTTCTGTTTTTTTTTATTCCGCATAATTTTCCTATTTATTTAACAAAAATATATTCTAAGCTAAAATACAGTTATACACACATAATCTTTAAAATAAAAACTTAAAACTAAACTATTTACATGCCAGTAAGTTAGGTATTTTAAAAATAGAAAAAAACCTATAGATAAAATACCTGACTTAGGTCGCTGTCCCGCGGGAAGGTACCCATAAGGCTGGCCACATTACCCCGTTGGATGGCCAGGCTGATCAGCTGGCCGAGGTATAGGCCAGCTTTCGTATCGTGAGATGTCTCAACTAAACGTTTTGAAATCTCACGATAAACTTTATGGGCGCTTGGTCCCCACGGCCCCAAAGTCTCGACTCCAAACGGTTGAAATATGAAAGACTCACCGAGACCTTCATACTTCCGCCGTTTGAGGTCTTCTGCAGAAGCAGCAGCAGAACCCGCCTTGTTGCCAGTGTAAGGAAGATGAGAGGGCGCCAGAGTGTCAACGCAAGTAGCGTCCCACTCTAACGGCCTACCCATCTTCCAAGGAACGAGTGTCATACACATCATACATCGGGGCGCTTGCCATCGCTACGCGATAGCCCATTCGGTTCCAAAACAGCCGGAATACGTGCACTGGCGAGCGCCCGACGAATGACATCGTTTAAGCTGGCATGGCGGGGGATCCTGCCGGCACTTCGGCTGCAAGAGAGGCTATGGTGAGCAAGTTGGTCGACTAACTTCCCACAAGGACAGCGATGGGTTACTCAATTAAAAGCACCCAGGCGAAGACTTACTGCTATGCGGAAGGATATGTTATCAAAAAGTGTGCCTAGAGCAGGAGAGGGAAGTGCTTTAAGCCATAAATTTGATTCCCATTCACCAACAGCTAAAAGACGAGCACGGTCTGTAGAGTTCGTAGTCGACAATAAGAGATTTTCACGAACTACTCTACAAAGAGGCTCGTCCCATAGCCGCTGAGTTGATTGGAAACTGGGGAGGTCTGCGGAGGTCAAGGCCCTCCAAGTGTCAACAGCTTCAACTAAAAAAGGGATGTGAATGTTGTTACACTGATGAGATTTTGATAAAATTTTAAAAATTAAGCCAAAATTGTTATGACAGGAGGACAAAAAGGCTGGAAGGCCGATGCTGGAGATTGATCTTATACCCAGGCCTCCATGCCGAATAGGCAGAGATGCCTGAGTCCAGACCTGATCCTCCAGCCTTATGTTCAAAGTTGATGAAATGGTGTTTTTAATGATATTGTCCAATTTTGAAGTCAGATGGGGATACTTCCAAAGATGACAAGAGCGTAAAGTATACATGAAATTTGGTACAAAGAGACAGAACCGGATTATTGTGTATACAGGCTGACCTTTGTATCCATTTTTTCCAGGTATCGTTAATTATAAATGCTATAATAATAAAATAAAAACGTGATTATCCGTACCTACGCATATAATAGATGAATGCGGCGCGTAGGTATTGGCGCGTGGTTCATATTATTATGATGACTTTGTGCGAGAGACAACGGCCTTGAGCTGTGTCCACAGTTTTATCGATTTTTCTGACGGTTTCTGAGTGATTTATCTCGATATTATTGTAAATGACGAACAAAATAAAAACTACATGTTCTTTTTGCGTCAAATATTATTTTATTCACATTTGGATACTGATACAAAAGTCGCCCTGTATAAATTAAATATTATATAGTTACTGTTGGCGACAAGCAAAGCCAAGCTTTTTCGGCATAAAATTGCTTCTAAATTCTTAGTGTTCTATTTCAAAAAGGCTAAAATAATTATGCTGTAAATTAGTTAGTCTAAAAAAAAACCTTACCACCCACCACAAAAAATAGGTGTATAGTAAAAAAACTTTACATTATTTAACAAGTATAATGTTTACATGCTTACTCCAAATTCCTTATAAGGGCAATGCTCATATTATCATCAAGTTATATATAGCTTCATGCGTCTGAAAGTTTTTTTTTATGACTTAAAAACAAGGAAGGTTATCAATTCAAGATTGTTCTAGAAACATTACTAGCGGGACGCCGCGGGAGCAGAGCCAAACTGCTGCTTGATTGTGCCTCATACAAATACGTTTCCGATGCTACGCATCCCTTCCGCCCCTACCCTCCCCTACCCTTCCCGACCCGCCTCTGTAGAGCTAGTACAAAAGAAATCTAAATAAATATGCCGGCACATACGCAAAACGTTCACGGTCTTAGCAATATTTTTGGAAAATAATATTATACAGAAAAAGTATATTTTTGTGCGTGGATAAGAAAAATGTAAATATCTGCTCTTAGTATAAAGGATTGAATAGTATCTTGAATTTAAAGGAAATACGTTCAAACCAAACGTGTCAAACCAAATTATTCAAGACTTTCATGATATAGGTACGCATAATTACATCATACCCAACTTGTGACATGCAATAAAATCTAAATCTACCTTGAATGGACCCAAGGGACTTCAATACAAACAAGATTCAATACAAATCCATACTTACCTTGAGCTTCAATAAAATGTTCATTTTTTGCGGACCGTACTTCACACGCTGTATTGTGTGAATTGACCATCCAATTGCACAATCAATCGGCACAGTGATGTTGTGTATTTTGGTATATGATGCGAAATTGGATAGAGGATACTAAACTTATTGTAAGTATCAAACTAACTAAGCCCAACTTGTAGTAAGTATTTGAGTGAAACAGATTACAATGTTCCGTATAAGAGTCGTTCGCGTAATTAAATCTAAAAATCGTAGTAAAAATTCTCCTAGGCCATGGCTTATAGTTGCCATAGTAACCAATCGGAAAAAAGATTAGCCTGAACGCTGTAAACCAGGGGGTTTCCAAATAAATTCATAATACTTACAAAAAATATGCACCCTTAGTTTTTTACTTTTTAAATCCTAAACGAAAATTCATCATGACGCGTTATTTTCATTTGTCTATGACCAAACTCGACAGGCAAAATAAAATATTAAAATGTATTATTTATATTATAAAAAGCCAAAACTAAAACTCTTCATAAATACGTAAAATAAATAATTTGTCATTCGTATATTCTAGGAAGCGTTCTTTTCTTTCAAAACAAGTACGTTGCTACTTGTATAGCAATGACCCAGAAATAACTCGACGGGGCGAAAACATTTGCGTTACGTGCTACGGGGCTACGAGCTACGCCGTAGCCGCTCGTAGCAACGTGAGCGTTATGGCTACCGAGATTCGTAGCAAAACCTATTTGCTATTACATACTACTGTATCTCATTAACCGTGGTAGCTAGGCAGTTGAAATTCAACAAATGGTGTATTCATATAGCTGCTATAACAAAAATACTAAAATACCGAAAAAAAAAAATATCTAAATTGGGCTCCCATACAACAAACGAGAATTTTCACCATTTTTGAAACAAACAAAAAGGATAGAATGAAGTGTTAAATATTGTACAGACGACTCGAACTTGGCCGGTTTCTTTAGGTACGTGAATAGTTCCACTTGATAACTTTGACTGCAATTGCTCAAGTGCCAAAAACGAACTAAATTCTTATTTATTCGAATAATAAAATACTTTGATGGTTTAATTAAGAACACAGCATTCATAATATATCACGAAGGCTACATTCTTTTGGTGTCGGTTGGCACGTAGAGCCATTAAAGTTATCTGATAAAAGTGCATGCCTCGTTTGAACCGGACGCGGACTGGACCCGTTATTAATACCCCGAAAACACGCGATGATAGAGAGCAAATTAACGAACAATTGTAAACGAAAAAATATTGGTTTTGTGGAAAAACATGGCTTTGGATGATGAATGTTTAGCTGACGATTTGTATCGTTGAAAAATAATAGTTACCTTTTTATTTCTATACTAGCAGTTCCCCGCGACTTCGCCCGCACCAATAGTCGGATTTTCCATACAAACTTTTATCCCCTGATGTTTTTATATCGCTCTAAAAAGTATATGTCGTTCCCAAGGTTTAAAACTATCTCATAACCAAATTTCATTTTAATTGGTCTAGCCGTTCTTAAATTATAAGTGTTGTAACTAACACAAATTTCTTTACATGCATAGAAGGTTTAATTCTGACAGCAACTGGAGTGTTTTCTTGTCAAAGAATTCGTCAAAACTTAAGTAATAACCACACATAAATGTCGCTTACAGCGGCCTATCTCAACAAAGATTAGCCATCTGCGCGGGAGATATATTATGATATAAGTGCTAATAATATAGTCCATAAGTGTGAGCGTCATACGCAGGAGCACTCACTCTGTTCCTTTTTTCTCATAATTCCGTTAGACGGCAAGCCGACATGACCGTAGAGAGATCAGGCGCACGACCAACGATTTAGCACTTAACACCACCAACTTCCTGACTCTGGAGCTGTGAATGTATCATTTCAAGACAAAAAATCCAACACTCTCGGCCCGACCTGGGATTCGAACCCGGGACCTTTTGAATAGTACCCAGCGTGCTTATCACAAGCCTAACGAGGCCGTCAATTAACTACACATAGCTTAGCTATAGACGGTATAGAATTAAGAAATGTGACAACCTGGTCATCGTCATTTCCTAGCGTTATCCCGGTTGTGCACTCGCAAGTAAGGGCCCAAGGTCGACTGACCATAGTCCAGGATTTGGCAGATCAGGTAATTGCAATGGACCGACTGCCATCTGAATTCCGTTACCCTGTTAAGGGGACCTGACCAGTTTTGGATCATGGTTACATATTTTGTTGCCTGAATGTACAGGCATGTTGTCAACATGTCACGATGTTTTCCCTCACCATAAGAGCATCGGTTAGTAAAACTACTAATGTACATAACTCAGAAAAAGTCATTGGTACATGACGACACGTGGGATCGAACCCGGATCCTTCCGCATGAGAGGTAACCCGCTAGCCACTGCACCACTGAAACTGACTGACAGTGAAATGTGACACCCAGGTATACAAGTAATTTTCAGAAGTAATACTTTTATGACCCAGGCAAATCAACGTTTGAATGACTCCGTAATTACAACGTAAGTTCACCTTTTAAACTAACGCGATTCAAATATTGAGTGACTTAGTTGCGCCCGAGATACTCGGACTTTACAGACTCATAAATAGTTGAAATGAAACGAAGTATTTACGATCGGGTGCACACAATTACACTTGCCCAGACCCTGGGCCTTTCCAGACGCAGCGAGGCGAGCACACTTAAAACGAATCACACGTTTGCAGGTTGAATCGGGCGACCAATTGCCCGAAAGTTAACTCGTGGTCATGAATTCGTTATCAACCCGAATTAAGTTCCCTGGTTTATTTAGTTGGCAACTTTTTTTTAATTTTTTTTTTTTTAATTTATTTATCAGATTAAACAGTAGCATACATATATAGGTATATTTAACATTTAAAAACCACGGAGGTTTGACTTGATGCTAAATAGTTAAGTTCAAGTCAGCATAAGTAAGTTGTTAGGTAAAATATAAGTAGTGATTAGACAGTAAACTAAGCGCTGCTCTTGTGTTTTTAAATGTATAAGGAAAGAAGAATCAAAACCAAGCGCTTTTTATCATCGTTTTAATGCGCACAGCCAAAGAGTGGGGTGCCCTGCCTGCGTCGTGCATATAACTCTAACTCTTTAAGGTGCGTGTAGAAAGGCTTTTCTTGGACAAACTTGCTACTTTTTGTAGAGCTTGTATTTGCTCTAGGGATTGCAAGATTAAGAGTTAGCCCATTACTTATGTAAAAAACAATAATTTAAAAAACTAAAAAACCCGACTGCGTTTTTGTGTAATTGGAAATTAAAAAACCCTAAAACAAGAAAGAGGTCATACCAGGGTTAAATTGGTACCCATATTAAAAATTGTAGCAGTCGGGACCCATTCTAGAAATGGAGGCTTAGTGAATTTAGAGCACATACCTACCCTCTATATTACATTGCAGATTACTCCAATCTACTGACGAGACAGCTGACTTTCTAACATGGGTCCCGACTGCTACAATTTTTAATATGGGTACCAATTTAACCAGGGTATGACCTCTTTCTTGTTTTAGGGTTTTTTGTTTCCAATTACACAAAAACGCAGTCGGGTTTTTTAGTTTTTTAAATTACTGTTTTTTATTTTATTATTTTTTTTAGTATTTTATTATTCAAAATAAAATAACAGACTGTACAAATTATTATATTTTTGAAATGGTCTCTTTACTAGCTTTCATATGATACCCATATTGCTATGCTAAGGAAAAAAACAATCCCCCCTCCCCCCTTTATTTCCATTTGCGGGCGCCATTTTTAAAATTTATATAGCCTATGTCACTCTCACAATTTTGACAAATTCAACGACACCCTTATATGTCATAAACTGTCCAGCCGCTTGGGCTGTAGGGCGTGCCAAACAATTATACATACATACATACATACTTACATACATACATACATACTCTCGAAAAACATAACCCTCCTTCCGCAGTCGGGTAAAAATAGCAGCGAGCTGGACCACTAGACCATACGCCGAAGAAACGTCTGTATCAATTGTGGGTAAATAACATCTGTAGCTATGGTCAAGAATAGTAAGCAATCCCCTGATAAGATAGATTCCATGCAATTGATACAACTACATGTAGTTTAACCAATGATATAGCCCCAAATCGTAAAGAAAGTTATGATTTTAGACGCTTCCCGAAACAATTTAACTTAACTCTGTATTAGAAGCAACTCTGTTCGATGTTTGTATAAATGGTTATTAGGATGTGTATGTGTTATCTAAATCATAGCATCTGTAAAGATTTACAAACTTTAGAAGTTATAGGATCACATACGACTAGTTATAGAAAAAAGTTACAGAAAAACTCATGAATGTATAACTTTATTAACTCAACTTATACCTTGAAAGCATGTCTGTGTTCCTGCACTTGTACAAATTTTACCTAAAATACGAGTATAACTTGCAGTTGCACTAGAGCTTATGTAGAAAAGAACGGAGCGACTGTTTGTGACGCAAACGCATCGAACCGCCGAACTTTACTGAATTTGCCATTTGCATACAGCTTTAACAAGTTAAAATTGACCAATTTAATTACTTTTCGGTTTTGAAATTAGGAATGCAGTCATATTTTTTGTTACCTTTCAAACTAATGTTCGAATGGCTACTCCGAAATTTCGATTTTGTTTTAATATTGAGTTATTTATAAAGCTGGCTCGTTCCTCGCTCAAAGGACTTATCTTTTAAATATAGCTATCTAACGCAGTAATGCCAGCATCCTCGCCTCCTTGCCTCAATGACACGGGTTTATTTTGAGTAATACTGTATGTATGTGATGTTTTAGGTAATACTGGAATATACTTGAGGTATTGTTAGCTTAAACAATATAGTATTTTGGCGGTTGTTAGAATGACATTATTTCTCATTTAACAGACTAGGAAGAGTCCCACACTCTATCCGCAGACACGGCTCTAGGATTCGTACCACACACACACACAGCTACGAAAACTTAAACATGTCCAAATATTGTACACTTACGTTGCTTCTCATTACGGTGGAAACTTTTAAATTTGACATTTGCATAGCTTTTCGCAAACGGGGTGGCCTGAATGAAATGCAAATCTGCTGAGTGCATAGCGGACTGAGCTGTCAGCACAACATACAGGCTACTAGCGTTGCTGATCGATAGTCGACTATCGATAGTACATCGATTAGGCATTGAATAGTATCTGGAGTCTATCGATATCATCGATAGTTCCGTTAGTATAAATACTATTGACACACAGCAATACTATGGATATTGTCAATTGTGTCGAAGTTCAATATTAAAATCACTATCTATACTATCGATAGTATCTGCTCTGACTATTGCAACTACTATCGATAGTATTGATACTACCGATAGTGTTGTCTTATCGATAGTTGCCTTTTATTCAATAGTATCGGTTGTGTACTTACATAATTGTCTAATGAATTATATTAATGTCTTTGTCGAATGAATTCATCTTAATTTTTATTTACTATTCGTGCCGTTTACGTCACATCGGTTACTATATGGATGGTATCGATCGTTGTTGCAATAGTCAGAGCCGCTACTATCGATACAATCGATAGTGATTTTAATATTGAGCTGCAATACTATCGATAGTATTGCTGTGTATCAATAGTATGGACTCTACTGGAACTATCGATATTATCGATAGGCCTGTGGCGAGCACAAATTTCTTGATCGGCCACCGCGATCTCGACTGCGTGCGTAAAGCTGGCCGGCGAGAAAAAAGAAGATTTTGGTCTGTCGTGTCTGACAGCTCTCTCTTGGTTTTTGGTGTGCTGAATGATATTGCGTTTATGACATTTCTGTAAATAACTTAAATTCTAATATACTTTTTATTGTTCATGTTCCAAATAATACTATACATTTCGCGTCTATCCACTCTGACCTTATTTCGCGTTTCTAGTTAACTTCTTTCCTTCTGTTATCTATTCGGCGTGCTAGATCGCCGAATGTCATGTGGGAACATTCGCCTAACGGGTTCCCCACATATTGGTGACCCTTCGGACGCAAGTTTTGGACCGTGGTGCTACTTCGTACGGTGAATATTGTTTTTATTAACTTTTATCAGGATTAGCGAGTCTAGTCAGGATGGTGCTCCGGTTAAGCAGGAAGAGGTCTTCAAAGTAGCAGTGCACATCCCACCCTTTTGGCCCGAGGAGCCGGCGCTGTGGTTTGCTCAATTGGAGGGACAATTTGTTTTGTCACGAATTAGCAGCGATTTGACTAAATTCTATTACCTTGTTTCACGACTGGATCATGAGTATGCAATTGAAGTCAAGGATATTATCACAAACCCTCCAAAGGAAGATAGTTACGAAACACTTAAACAGGAGCTAATCAAACGCCTCTCAGTCTCCAAAGAGAAACAAATTAAGCAATTATTGAGTCATGAAGAGCTTGGTGACCGAAAACCCTCTCAGTTCTTGCGTCATCTGCGCAGTCTGGCAGGTCCTTCTATTCCTGCGGATTTCATTATTACCTTGTGGTCTAGCAGACTTCCTCAAAACATTCAGACGGTCATAGCTTCATAGCATAGTTTTTTTTTTTTTTTTTTCATTTCGTCTGGCAACACTACCGCTAACATCTTGATTGCATTTGTCTCATATTTAAAAATCGAATTAATTAATTTACTAGTCATTAAGTGGCTCAAAATCATCATTAATCATAACTAAGCTGTATATTTAAGTGCTAGTGTAAAAAAAAAGTGCAAAAACTCACGGACTTTAGTGTATATGTGTAACGGTGATAACCGGTCAATGACACTGCGAATTTGAACTTGTGAAATATTGTGAATCATTGTTTTCTCTTTATGCTTTTTCTAATTATCGTGTATATGCGTCGTTCACGTATAACACATATTAAACCACAAAAATAGACTAAATTACACTGTCTTACGAAAAATTTTTTTTTCGCGTTGAGGTTATATTGTTTACGTTAGTAAATATCTAACCTCTAGTTGATCAACCAATTCTTTGGCTTACTTACTTACGTGATTTTATATTGATTGAGTGTAAAGATGCTTACTCGCAAAGCCTATGCTCGCCAGGAGGAATCTAAACTCCTACTGGCTTTGAAGGAACTGCAGGCGGCCAAGGAACGGATTGAGCAACTGAATAGGGAAAGCGAAGACAATGAGAGGATACTGTTGGATGTGCTGGATAGTAACAGTCAATTAAAGAAAGAGATGGCTGAGCTGCACACCAACTACGGCTTATTAATTGACGAACGTGACAAGCTGCAATCCGTCATAAGTGGGTTTGGGGAGTGCTGTGAGGAGTATGAGCAGAACCTCAATCGTATAACTGCCCTTCAACAAGACCTTGATGAAGCCCGAGATCATATTCACCACTTGGAGATGGAGAAGCAAGACTACATTGACAGCCAAACCACCCTTTTATTTGACAAGTTAGTTGGTAGTGCGCCCAGCCAGATCCAAACTGCACCTGGAAGTCCACCTAGTGTAACTATAGATTTAACAAATGATTCCCCTACCACAACATCTACAGGGATTTTAAGGTGCAGTAAAAATAAATTTAAGAAATACGTTAGAATAAATAGGTTTATTAAAAAAACAAATAAATTAGTTAAAAAACAGAATTGTTTGTTTACAAAAGTTAAATATATAAATGAGAGAAGGCAACTTGGTGATGAGCTAGATGCATGTTCTTTAATATTAGAAAATAGTGTGACAAAATATGAAAATGATATATTGAAATTAGAAAATGAATTAGAAAATCTCAAACTCTTATTAAAAATAATGACTGAGACATATAAATGTACTAAAAAAGAGTGTGGGGAACACATCCGGATGTTAATAGACATCATAACTACTTGTGATTGTAATAATTCTTGTAACTCAAATTCCAACCCATTGATGACTGTTGGGTCCGGGTGTGAGTCATCATCACTCCCTCAATCAACCACAAGCCCTCTCAAACTGTCCTGTGTACAATCCAACAGTTTCCTGCTTAACAAAACTCCATATCAGTCAACAAATAGTATAGTTATGTTTAGTGATGAGATGGGTAAAAACATGGGGCCCCTACTTGCACAATATATGGGACAAAGTGTGATAAATCACTGCATGCCTGGAGCATCTTATGATGTAATTATCAATAAAATACTTAGTTTTAAATTCAGTGAAAATTCTACCCTAATAATTTTTATAGGAAATAGAGGTAATGTAAACAAAAAGAAATTCTTTAATATTTTTGAAAGCTTGCAATTGCTAAAAATAGGTAAAATTGTTTTGTTTACCTTACCATATAGCGGCGGTTTGACAGACGAAGAAAATAATCTAAGGTATAAAATAAACCTAGACTTGCATAAATTGACATCTTATAATGTTCATAAATTCCATATAATTGACATAAATAATTATTTTAAAAATAAGATTTACCTGACGAGAGATAAATATTTTGTGAATAATTATCTCAAAAGACAAATAGCTATTTCGCTATCATATTGTATAGATTATTCAGCCAAGAACTTGGCTACCAAGTCTGCTTCTATTGAGCAGACCAATGACATGAATATTCAACCTTTGGAATCCGTTCCAATTAACAATCATTTAAATTAAATATTCAGACAATAGAGGAAAACTCTTGCTTACAACAAAGTCTAGCTAGCTTGGAAAGTTCAAATCATTTAAACATAGTGCATCAAAATATTCAAGGCTTATCCGGGAAAGAATTAGAAGTAGAATTATTCATACAAGAAAGGAATATTCATGTTTTATGTGTCACTGAACACTGGCTCAAAAAGTATGAACTTATGTTGTCTCTTGAAAATTGTAGCCTTATTAGTTCGTTCTCTAGGGAGGCGGCCATCCATGGTGGGTCATTAATATTAATCAATAATAATTTAAAATGTAAAGAGCGCAAAGATATTGTATCTCTCTCTGTTGAACGAACTATTGAGTTATCATGTGCAGAGCTGGACGATTACATAATTGTTTGTGTTTATAGACCCCCAACTGGTAATTTTAAATTATTTGAGTCAATAATGGAAGAATCACTCAGGAAATTATTTACTAATAAAAAGAAAGTAGTTGTATGTGGGGATTTCAATGTCGATATTATAGATGAAGAAAAAACCTATCGAGTGAGGTTTTTAAGCCTTTTCAAATCTTTCAATTTAATGCCTGTTTTTGCTGAACCGACTAGAATTACTGCTACAACAGCTACTTGCTTAGACAATATATTCTGTAACTCTGTTGTGATAAAAAAATCTATAGTAAATTTTGTAAAATCCGATCACTGCGGTCAGTCAGTCACGTTTGAACACCGTTTTGTGCCAACTAAAAATGTAATTCAATTTAGACCAGTCACTGATTCCCGTAAAGAAAAATTTAAGTCTAACTTAAGTGATAAAATTCCGCTTTTGCCTTTTATTAATGACAATGTTAATAACCAATATGAGTATTTTTTTGAATTAGTTAAAAGCGAATTTGATAAGAATTTTCCTAAAAAGAAATTAGTTATAAACAATTTGAAACCGAAGTTCAGTGACTGGGCTACAGTAGGTATTTACATCAGTAGGAAAAAAATGTTTGAATTATATAATCAAAAAGTATATAGAAATAATGACCCAATATTCCTAGAATATGTTAAAAAATACTCAAAGTTATTCAAGAACGTTTGCATGGTAGCTAAATCTAATTATATACGTGAAAAAATTAATAAATCCAGTAATAAAATTAAAGAAACTTGGAATATTATAAACAAAGAAACTTGTAAAACTAAACCACGTGATCACACATTTACATTAAAAATTGATAATAAGAATATTAAATCTGATAATGAAGTTGCAGGTGCCTTCGAGAAGTACTTCTGTAATGTACCTATCGAAACCACAAAACAACTTAATTCGTGCGCTCTGCATGCGAAATCACTGCTGGTGTCTAGTGTTGACAGGTGTAACTCCTCATTTGATTTCACTTATATTAATCCTTTAATGATAGTAAAAACTTTCAAGGAATTAAAACAAAAAAGAACTGAGGATATATGGGGAATATCAACTGACACAATAAAACCCATTATACCTCTCATAGCATCTCACTTAGCACATATATTCAACGAATGTATTGATCAAGGTCAATTTCCCACTTTAATGAAATATAGTAAGATAATACCTTTATTTAAGTCAGGAGAAAAAAGTGACCCAAGCAACTTCAGGCCAATTTCCATTCTACCTGCATTTAGCAAAATTTTTGAAAAAGTTATATTTAATCAATTGCTCTCTCATTTTAAACTTAACAATTTACTGCACGAGAAACAGTTTGGTTTTTCCAAAGGTAGAAATACAACAGATGCTGAGGTGGCACTCGTCAAACACATTTTGGATGCTTTTGAAGATAAACACGATGCGATTGGTGTATTCTGTGACTTGTCGAAGGCATTTGATTGTGTCGATCACCAAACACTCATTATTAAGCTTGAACATTACGGTGTATCTAATAACGCGTCTAAAATGTTGAAATCTTACCTCTCAGGCAGACTACAAACAGTAAACGTTAATGGTACTAACTCCTCAGGTGCCCCGCTTCAAATGGGAGTGCCCCAGGGCTCAATATTGGGACCTTTGTTATTTTTGATCTATATTAATGACCTTCCTTTTTATGCCAAAGACTCCTGTGAGATAGTTCTGTTTGCTGATGATACTTCTTTAGTCTTCAAATCAAGAAGAGGCAAAGAATCATTTGACAATGTAAGCGGAGCTCTCTCTAAGGTATTAAATTGGTTCACTAGCAATAACTTGCTTCTTAATACAAAAAAGACTAAATGTATTAAATTCACCATGCCTAACGTGAAGCAAGCTAACACAGAAATCCTACTCAACGGTGAAAAATTACATCTATCAAACTCCACTGTTTTTCTGGGCATTACATTGGATTCGAAGTTGCAGTGGGGACCACATGTTGACGATCTGGCTGGGAGACTTGCTTCAGCTGCCTTTGCGGTTAGAAAAATTAGACATTTGACTGATGTTGAAACAGCAAGGCTTGTGTATTTTAGTTACTTTCACAGTAAAATGTCTTATGGTCTTCTCTTGTGGGGTTCTGCTGCGGACATAGATACCATCTTTATTTTACAGAAAAGAGCCATTCGTGCCATTTACAAACTTAGTCCCCGCGAATCCCTGAGAGAATTCTTTAAAGAAACTAACATCCTCACTGTCGCTTCTCAATACATATTTGATAATATAATGTACGTACGCAAAAATTTTGATCTTGTTATAAAAAAAAGTGATATTCATTCGTATAACACAAGAAATAAAAACAAACTTGTCATTCCAAACTTCAGATTAGCCAAAACAATTAATTCATTCTTGGGAAATAGTGTCAATTTTTTTAATAAAATACCTCATAATGTTATCGAACTACCTATTAATAAATTTAAGTTACATGTCAAAACTACCCTAATGTCGAAGGGGTATTATAAAATTCAAGACTATCTTAATGACGAGAATGTATGGACAGTCCAGCCTGCACCAAACTGATGTACCTACCTGTTTATTTTGATTTGTTTTATTTTTGTGGCAGCTAGTGGTGACTGAGTTTGTTCCGGCGTTTCTTCTCAGCACTTGCCAGATTGTCTGTGTCTTGTCTCGAAGCGCTAGTAGGGCCCTAAAGATAAAGAGACATGTTCTGCCCCATATGGGCCATAATTTATTGATATTTTGACGTTCATAAGTGGCATTTTGTGTCCTAAATTGAATAAAGAATTTTTGACTTTGACTTTGACTTTGACTTCACATATGGACCTTCCTGCGGACAAGCTTGGCGAGCTAGCGGATAGAATCTACGAGATTGCACCGTCATCTCTTCAGGTTGCATGTACGTCTTCAGCTTCATCTTCACACCCTGACATTGACATGGCTAAACAAATAAATATGCTAACTCAGCAAATCGCTTTATTGACTAGCAGGCTCGACGCGAGAGACCAATCTCCGTCCAGATCTAGACCGGGCCGTTTTGATCGACCTCGCAGTCGATCCAGACCACGTCAGCCTCCTGCTGATTATCCTTATTGCTTATACCACTACAATTACGGGGCCAGTGCGATCAAGTGCAAGAGCCCATGTAGCTTTAAGACGGAAAACTGTCAGGGCGGTCGCAATTAGCGGCTAGTGACTGCCCCACTTCCACAGGCCGTCTTTTTGTAACTGACTGTGCATCGAAAATTCAGTTTTTAGTGGACACAGGTTCAGACTTGTGCGTGTTTTCACGGTCATTAATAAAGACGCCCTGCACAAAGTCCAAATTTGATCTCACAGCAGCTAATAATTCCGTTATTCATACGTACGGCCAGGTACAATTACACCTCAATCTCGGACTTCGTCGTGATTTTATTTGGGGTTTCACCGTCGCCGATGTTTCGAAGCCTACCATCGGAGTGGATTTTCTCGGCTACTACAATCTTCTCGTCGATTGCCGGAATCAGCGTCTAGTTGATGGGTTAACTTCACTCACCGTTGCTGCTGTTTTGTCTAGAGATGAAGACATTGCTTCTGTCAAAGTATCCAGTGGTGAGTCAGAATCCGAATATGGAAAGATTTTACTAGAATACCCGGAGATCACACGTCCTGCTGGTATTATGACTCCTCCGAAACACAACACTCTTCACTTTATCCGGACTACTGCAGGCCCGCCTGTTTCATGCCGACCTCGACGACTCGATCCAGCGCGCTTACTAATTGCTAAGAAAGAGTACGAAGATATGGTTGCCAGTGGCGTTGCTAGGCGATCTGAAAGTCCTTGGTCATCAGCCTTGCACTTGGTAAAGAAAAAGGACGATGATTGGAGACCATGCGGGGACTATAGAGCTCTTAATGCTAGAACCATTCCTGACCGTTACCCGATTCGTCATATACACGATTTCTCTTGTCAGCTTTCTGGTTGTACCATCTTCTCAACGATCGATTTGGTCAAAGCTTACAACCAGTTACCTGTAAACCCTGCTGATATTCCAAAGACCGCTATCACAACGCCTTTCGGTCTATATGAATTTCCGTATATGACTTTTGGTTTGCATAATGCCGCACAAACTTTTCAGCGCTTCATTGACGAAGTTCTTCTTGGTCTAGACTTTTGCTACGGGTACTTGGATGACATCTTGGTATTTTCGCCATCTGCTGAACTGCACAAGATACATTTACGTCAGCTCTTCGAGCGCCTAAAGAAGTATGGTATTTTAGTCAACACCAGAAAGTGCACTTTTGGTCGAAGTGAGATAACCTTTTTGGGCTACAAAGTCTCTGCTGCTGGTACAAGGCCTCTTGATACTAAGGTTGACGCAATTTGCGAAGTTTCACCGCCCAAGACGGTGAAGGAGCTTAGGCGTTTCTTGGGAATGGTGAATTTTTATCGTCGCTTTTTGCCTAACGCAGCACGAATTCAAGCGCCTTTGAATGCTGTACTTGCTGGCCCTAAGATTAAAGAAGCACACCCCGTTGAGTGGACACCTGAACTCCGTCAAGCTTTTGAAAACTGCAAATCATCACTCTCGGAAGCTGCACTCTTGGCTCACCCTGATCCCTCAGCTGAACTTGCCATCGTTACGGACGCTTCAAGTACAGCTATTGGTGCGGTATTACAACAGCGAATTGGTAAAGATTGGCGCCATTAGCGTTCTACTCACATAAACTGAGTCCTTCTCAGGTAAAGTACAGCCCCTATGACAGAGAGCTACTGGCCGTTTATGAAGCAATCAAATATTTTCGGCATATGGTTGAGGCTCGAACTTTTTCAGTGTTCACCGACCATAAGCCTCTGACGTTTGCTTTTGCACAATGCAAAGAACAATGCTCGCCGAGACAGTTTCGATACCTTGATTTCATCTCACAATTCACAACAGATTTACGATACATACCAGGCGCTAAAAATGTGGTCGCTGATGCTCTCTCTCGAGTAGAAGAAATATCAACATCTATTGATTACATGAAGCTTGCACAATCTCAGGAGCGAGATCCTGAACTGCAAGATTTACTATTGAACGGTTCTTCACTCAAACTGCAAAATATTTCTACTTCATACTGTGACTTACCCATTTACTGCGACACTTCTACACCCGAGCCTCGGCCTTTCATCACATCTACCTTCCAAAGACAAGTTTTTGACATGCTTCATAGTCTTCATCATCCAGGAAGTTCAGCTACTGTGCGACTGGTCACTCAACGCTTTATTTGTCCAGGGATTTGTAAAGATTGTAGAGAGTGGGCTAGGCAATGCATGCAATGCCAAAAAAGTAAAATTTCACGTCATACTCATTCGCCACCAGCATCATTTCCATCAACATCTTCAAGATTCACTCACATTCATCTCGACATCATCGGTCCATTGCCATTTTCCTCTGATTACAGGTACTGCGTCACAGTCATTGACAGGTTTACTAGATGGTCTGAGGCGTATCCACTTCGGGACATCACTGCTGAGACCTGCGCTACTGCCCTCGTGTCTGGGTGGTTCGCCAGATTCGGTTGTCCTGAGCGGATAACTACGGACCGGGGACGCCAGTTCGAGTCCCACCTTTTTGAAGCTCTTTCTGCCATGGTTGGTGCGCATCACTTCTGCACGACAGCCTATCATCCTGCGGCAAACGGCATTATCGAGCGTCTTCACCGCCAACTCAAAGCAGCGATAATGCGCCTTCATCTCAGTGGACTGAAGCTCTTCCTTTGGTGCTGCTGGGCATGCGTAGTACCTTTAAAGAAGATCTCCAGTCATCACCTGCTGAGCTAGTTTATGGTGAGCCGCTTCGTTTACCTGGACAGTTCCTAAGCCCAAAAGACGACTACACTTCTGCTGATGTCACCCAGTATGCAACTCGCCTCCGCGCGTACATGGCAAAGCTCTCTCCACGCCCGACAAACTGGCACTCCACTTCGTCGTTCTACATTCCACGCGATCTGCATTCGTGTACGCATGTTTTTGTACGCCAAGATCGTGTAAGAACCTCGCTGGAACCTCCTTACGCTGGCCCTTATAGAGTTATCCGCAGGCAACCAAAATTTTTTACACTGAACGTCAATGCGAAAGACATCAACGTGTCTGTTGACAGACTCAAACCGGCGTATATGTTAAGAGAAGCTGAAGTTTCAGACCGCTGTAAAAATGATGTCAATAGACAGACTTCCAGCGGCAGAAGAGTGCGATTCCCGGATTTCTATCGACCGTAGTTACGGTCTGGGCGGGGAGTACTGTGGCGAGCACAAACTTCTTGATCGGCCGCCGCAATCTCGACTGCGTGCGTAAAGCTGGCCGGCGAGAAAAAAGAAGATTTTGGTCTGTCGTGTCTGACAGCTCTCTCTTGGTTTTTGGTGTGCTGAAGATATTGCGTTTATGAGATTTCTGTAAATAACTTAAATTCTAATATACTTTTTATTGTTCATGTTCTAAATAATACTATTCATTTCGCGTCTATCCACTCTGACCTTATTTCGCGTTTCTAGTTAACTTCTTTCCTTCTGTTATCTATTCGGCGTGCTAGATCGCCGAATGTCATGTGGGAACATTCGCCTAACGGGTTCCCCACAGGCCTATCGATATTGTAGATGATTTTCGAGGTCAACTATTGATAGTTTCACAGTCGATACAACGCTACAGGCTAGCAGGGGTACACGGGCACAGTGGGTTTGCTGCTTATTGGCCAGTAAATAGGGCAATCGGAGCGCATGTGGGCGGCCAATGAGTTCTACATTCGTAGAAGTTTGCCATTGTGCATCGGTTTGTGTTCTCTGCGTATGCAAATTGAAATAAAGTGTGATGAGTTATTAAAACGAAAGTTATTGTGGCACTTGTGTATAACATCAAATCAATGTGAGATGAATGTATGTGAATTTTATTTTCCATTGTACCTAATGTATGTTGACGGTAAAGGGTGCATTTTTGGACACGTAGTTAGGATACCAAGCAATCTTAGTTACGACCAAGTTTATTACGAAGTGCGTACAAAGATGTGATATCTACTTACATTTATATAATCCCATCTATGAAAAGCAATTTCTGAAATAAAGATTAATAATTATAATAATAATATACATGGTTCATTATTTAACTCTGGACATTCACTCTTATAAGGACCAGACCAGTCTAATTTTAGTTTTTGTTACCATACGAGTACGAGTACTCGTATGTATACATCGTACTTTCAGTCGTATCTTTAAAGTACCTACTAACTAGTTTTTGCTTAAAGCTGCATCTTTTATTCACTTTGTTATACGTACGTCAAAGTTTCAATTACCACTTAACCATATTAATGTTTCGTTAATTTTACACAGTATAGGGGGAGCCTTAACAGGTATTACAGACTTAACCCATCCTTCAAATTTCAATTCAAATTGGTAATGTTATGTAGAAATGGGTGCGTGTTTGTAAATTGCCTTATTTATGCTAATAGTGATCGTTACTGATTACTAGATTACCATAGCATATTAATTTCAGTTGTTCAAGTGTCAATGGGTCAATTCTCCCATCTGTGCAAATCTCTCGGACTCCCCTTACTTATTTTTTCCCCATTACCTTCACTCTTCTGGTCATTATCTGACAACACAAGCGCGCTTCCGTGACGCAGCAGGGGGCGCTGGCGGCGCGCCAGTCTCCCTGATTGATTGCACAGCCTAAACAGATCAGTAGGTCACTCGGACTACAAGCGCGGGCGCCTCGCCGGAAGGCATTCTCAAACTTTTGGGAGCAGACAGGTGCCATGGGGCTTTGGTACAAATTCGCGATAACAGTTTACGAGTGATTATGTGAATTGGTGTTTTTTATAGTTTTACAAACGGCAAATAAATAACAATTGTGGTATGGGAGCCCCACTTAAATATTTATTCGTTGTTATAGCATCAAAAGTGATACATCATCTGTAAAAATTTAAACTGATTAGCAATCACGGTTCATGAGGTACAGCCTGGTGACAGACAGGCAATAAAGTTGATCCCGTTTGTGTCTTTAAATGTATATTTAGAAATACAACAACAAAGTTTGGAATCCTAGACAGTAGAGTTTTAGTAAATGGGTTCCATTTTCACTTTTGGGTACGGAACCTTAAAAAAGAAGGAATGTAAGTAGTAATACTTATGAATGAAATCAATAGTATTTTGAACTGTATTTTGTTTGCTTCAATAAAATGGATTAAGTACAACCCAAGACTGATGCATCTAAACGCGACAACTTGATACCAATTAATTTTCTATTGTATCTGGAAACATACGTGAAGGTTTAACTCGGATGGAACGCAATACCTTTGTGACCTCTCGACGGAACCCCAGGGTTTCGTAGACCACCATTAAGGAATCACTGTTTATGCCTCATTTAATTCTGTTTCATTGTCACTGTCTATTTGCATTGAAAACCTTTTACATTTGTGTTAAGATACTTTTTCAGTCAAAGTTATGCAACCAACGGCGTGATCGTGTTTGGGTGGGTGACAATTCCGACCATTTAAGTGACGTCCATGACAAGCATCTCCGTGCTTCGGAAGGCACGTTAAGCAGTTGGTTCTGGCCAATATCAGTTGATCTTAGTCGTTAAGCCTACGAGACCCTAGGGCGGCTTGATAACATCTGACTGGTTGGTCTCTTGCCTTTCAGACACTCCTCCACCAATTCGCACTGAGCCTGCGTGGTGGAGTATGGCTCGTACCTCCTCATAGTTAAGATAAGGCCTTTGCCCAGCAGTGGGATTTATATAGGCAAACTTTTTTTTTTACATAACTTATTCATTTGTTTGGGCCACTTTAAACCTTTCCCACCATTTTATTCAAGGCGACCATTGGAAATATTTGGGAAACTTCCAATAGCGTAGTTCTGAATTTGAATTGCGCGCTGAAAATGGCCGGCTTACGTCTACCAATCACGGCGTACGTTTCTTCCGTTGGGCGATCAAATCCTCGTGCGCGTGCGCTCATTTAAATATATTCAAAAACTGTTGAATTACACCATATTCGCTGTGTTTCTTATGATATACTCGCTTCTTAAGACTTTAGCTGCTTGTGACAGTGAAGGTGAGGTGGATCCACCAGAGAAAAACTGTTTTTTCTCAAGTGTTCGTCCTGCAACGCGACGCCTTGGATACCTGAAGTGCCATCCTACGTAAGTTCTCCCTAATTTCTTGTGTGAGCTAAGATTGAATGGTGTTGAAGGTGAGAAGTGACCTGGTTCATCTCCTCTTCTATTGTCTTTTCATCAAATTCTACCTTTGTACCCCTGCACCCTTACTGCAATACTTAAAACTGCAATCGCTAATGTTCCTGTGGGTAATATTGCATTTAGCGCCCACAGAGCTGGTCCTTATCGAGCCAAATTGAGCTATTTCTTATTAAGCCATATGAGCTCCATTACATAAAAATAAAATCGCATATCGTTCCCACTTGTTACTTACAAGTTATAAAATTGGAGGTATTCGCAAATTTTTATTTATTATTTTACCGCACTGCACTTAGTACGTAATTCTTTGGTACTAAGATATTCATTACCTACCAATTAACGATTCTTTGAATCCAATAATAACTTATCGCTACTACTGAATGATTTGAATGTACCAGTTGCTAAGCGCTTTTAATTATTTCTACGCGTTTTTTAATGAACTGACACGAAACAAGTTTGTTGTATTGAAAAATCTGAATTTTATTTTACTTAAATTACACTTAACCATAAAATTAATTCAGATTCCGCAAGCATCAGTGTTTTCTATTCGTAACAATATTGTGGTACCTACCTAACTACGTACCTGTTTCTTCATTGATAAACGCATACCTACGCAACGCAAAAGCGCATTCGTTCGCACGACTAATAATCATTTTATCGCTTAACTTTTATAATTGTACTGCCAAGATCCCACGGAATAGCATTTATACTTTATACTGCACTGTTTATTAAGTTTTAACATACAACTTATTCGCCAACATAAATACTGTCTGTTTGATTAAGTAAAACGTTCCATTATATAATACAAAATGAGCACATCAGGTAAACATTCTGCAGATGATTTGTCTACAATCCCACCTTATGTAAAAATAGCCGAAGCTCGCGTACAAGCCTTTTTTACTTGTTTACAAAACATCTATGACGCATCTCGAAACATTTCATCTTCTGAATTAAAAACTCGTTTCATTAATTGTGCATCTAATATCGAACAGCTGAGATCGGACTATTTGAGATCAGTTGATGACTTTAATTTAGCCAGAATTAAAGAGGATTCCGAATTTGTACCGGATTACCAATGTTTTATCGCCTTTGAGAATATGTACTCATCAATTAAAGAAACTTTAAGTAAACTTAAAGTTAATAAACCAACTAATATTACAGAAAGGTCTAGACTGCAATTGCCACCAATTAACTTACCGACCTTTAATGGTGACTTAAAGAATTGGCCTACATTTTTTGAATGTTATAACAATGCTGTACACTGCAACATAAACTTAAATAACGCAGACAAGGTATTTTATTTAAAAGGCGTTTTGTCCCATTCCGCTCTTACTTGTATTTCTGACATACCCCCCACTGGTGATAATTATGATTTAATTTATTCTACTTTGGTTGAAAAATATCAAGATGTCCGCACACTTGCCACTACATACTTACAACAATTAATAAATATGAAACCTCTTATCTCAGCGTCTGCTGATGGTTTGAATCAATTCTTAGATAAATTTGCTGCTTCAGTTTGTGCCTTTGACAGGTTAAATATTACAGGTAAAAAAGATTTTATATTTCTTTTCTTGGCTTTGCAAAAGATTGACAAAGAAACTGTTCAATTGTTTGAAAATTCAGTACGGTCAGTTAAGCTGCCTACCTATGAAAATTTTGTTAAATTTATTAAGGAACAAGTTAAAATTAACGAAAGGTCAGGAACATTTACAACTTCTACTCTTTATAAAAATAATAATAATAAAAATTCTTTGCCAAAGGTTAATAATATAAAGTGTACTAAGTCTTTTGTCACTCAGAATAATAACAATAAAGTCTGTCCTTTATGTTCCAAATCAGAACACGAACAGTTTTATCGCTGTCCTGAGTTTTTAAAATAACTCCCAAAGAACGCTTTAATATAGTCAAACAAAATAATTGCTGCTGTAATTGTTTGAGTTTTAATCATAAAACTTCCGCATGTAACTCAATTAAAACTTGTAGTACCTGTCATAAGAAAGGGCATCACTCTTTATTGCATTTTAATAATAGTAATGAAAGTCAACCAGGAATCGAACCCAGTACGTACCGCAATAACGTTCCGTCCACTGCGCCATACGTACCTACGGCGCAGCTCTCGACCGCTCCCGATCGCACACATCTTACCGTGACGAGTGACGTCAGCGCACCCGTTCAATGCAGTGCTATCAGCGAGATACCTACCGCGCGGCCAGCTGATTCACCTCTAGGCCCATCGCTATGCACCCATACTACGTTGCTGTGTCATAACAATAATGCACGCACAGTGTTGTTAGCTACTGCTCGCGTCATAATAAAAACGTCGGACGGTTCGGAACACTTAATTCGCGCTTTGATAGATAACGGATCTATGAATGATTTTATTACAAAACGATTGTGTGACCGCTTATCTTTAAAAATAAATACACTCCCCGAACAAATAACCGTAAGTGGTTTCGGTGGATCCGCTAATTCAGTAAAGGGCAACACAGATGTGATAATACATTCCCGCTTTGACCGTAAGGTTTCGTTTCAATTGCACCCGCTTGTTGTTGATAATATTACTGACAGTTTACCAACATTGCCTGTAGATAGGTCAATGTTAAATTATCTCGCACGCACTCCTCTCGCTGATGATACATTTTCCGATCCTGGTGAGGTAGAAATGTTAATTGGCGCCAGACTATTTCCTCGATTATTGCTGCGTGGTCGTGTCAGTGGACCACCAGGTACTCCTGTCGCTATTCAAACACCGCTTGGCTTTGTTCTCATGGGAGACGCTCCTGTGGCGTGTACCCAAACTCATACTGCTTGTTCTAATACTTGCCCCGCTCGCTTACATATTCACACCGCTCACCCGCATACTTTCACCACCCGCTCCCAGAGTATTCTTTGTACCTTTACGGCTCAGCCGCTTGATACGATTATGAAAAGCTTTTGGGAAGTTGAGGAAGATTCCGCTCCGCGCTCTGATCTGCTTAATCAGGAAGAGCAAGCTTGTGAGGATATTTACAAGTCTTCTACTACCCGGGACTCCTCTGGTACTTATACTGTCGCACTTCCGTTTAAAACTAACCCTTCAGTGTTAGGTGACTCAATTAAGGGTTCTAAAAATAGATTGTTTTCATTAGAAAAACGTTTTCGCAAAACGCCACACTTGCATTCCGCATATAATAATATTATCATGGATTATTTGGAAAGGGACTATATCACCCACTTACCTGTAACGGCCGACGAGTCCAATTCGCCTGGATACGTCATTCCGCATCACGGTGTCATCCGTGACGATAAGTTGACAACAAAGATCCGCTTAGTACTTGATGCAAGTGCAAGCACCGATACGGGTGTATCCCTTAATGACATATTATATTCGGGGCCAAATTTACAATCTGATTTATTTTTAACACTTTTAAACTTTCGACTTTTTCCCGTCGCACTCTGCGCTGACGTGGAACAAATGTACCTACGCATTAAGGTGCATCCAAACTTTCATAAATACCAACGCATTTTATATCGTTTTGACACCACGGACCCTATACAAATATTTCAATTTAAACGCGTGTGTTTTGGGTTAACATCAAGCCCGTATTTAGCTTTGCGAACACTGCATCGGCTCGCCGAAGATGAGAAAAATAATTACCCTCTCGCTGCCGAGGTCATTGACCGAGGATTTTATTATATGGATGATATCTGCTTTTCAGTGACAATGACAAAATTAATTCGCGTCGTTCTCAAAACTTATGAAACCCGCTTCACATTTAATAATATTTTTGCTTTTTGCGATTCCACTATTGCACTTAATTGGATATACTCAAGTCCGCATCGCTTAAAAACATTTGTTGCTAATAGAGTTGCAAAAATTCAAGAAATTCTCTCTCCGCACAATTATTATCACATCCCGGGAATGGAGAACCCGAGTGATTGTTTATCGCGTGGTATGACACCCGCTCAATTTATTGAACATTATCTGTGGATTACTGCTCCAGTTTGGATTAAAGCAAATATTTCCGACTGGCCAATACAGCCCTTTATGGCTACAGATAAAGATTTACCGGAATTAAAATCAGTGACTCTGACGAGTATCCTTCCACATGCTAACATGGAATCACCTTTGCTAGCGTTGACTGATCGAGTTTCTCGTTGGTTAAAATTGCTTCGTATCGTAGTATACGTATTACGATTCTCAAAACGTTTGAATTCACTTGGAAAAATATCTGCTGAGGATCTGAACGCGGCCGAATTGACGGTTATTAAAGCTGTTCAGAAGTCACATTTTTCTGATTTGATAAGGGCGATTCAATCAGGCAAACAATGCCCTACCTCGTTTCGAAGGTTAAGACCTATTCTTGTGGACGGAGTTATTCGAGTCGGTGGTCGTTTGGGAAATAGTGACCTAAACTTTGACCATAAACATCCTATTCTTTTGCCCAATAAGTAAAAGGTAACTAATTTAATAATAGATTACTTACATCGCATCTCTTGTCACGCTGGACCGCAACTTACACTGTCTTTGCTACGGCAGAAATTTTGGATACTTTCTGCGCGTCGTAAAGTTCGTGCACGAATTTATTCTTGCGTACCTTGCTTTCGAGCGCGACCTAAGCCAGCTCAATCTCCTGTTATGTCAAATTTGCCCTCGTGTAGGTTGCAAATATCGAAACCTTTTGCCCATTGTGGTGTCGATTATGGAGGACCGCTTTATATTACACTTTCTAGAAAGCGTGGACAAAGAAGCCAGAAGGCTTATATATGTGTTTTCATCTGCTTAACCACTCGAGCTGTCCATGTGGAGATAGCTCCAGATTTGACAACTGAGTCATTCTTAAATGCATTTAAGCGATTCATATCGCGCAGAGGTCCGATAGAACGACTTTACTCGGATCATGGGACTAATTTTATTGGTGCCAAAGCTTATTTACACGAAGTTCAACAATTTTTAACTTCTGACGCTTTTACGTCTGATTTTTCAGCCGAACTGGCTAATAACCGTATCTCTTGGGAAAATATTTGCCCTAATGCGCCACATTTCGGTGGTGGATGGGAGGCTACTATTAAGTGATTTAAAACGCACCTTTTTCGTGTCATAGGGTCACAAATCTTAACCTACGAAGAATTGTTGACCGTTTTATGTCAGATCGAAGCGATCTTAAATTCAAGGCCGTTAGGTATTCTCAGTGAGGATCCTTCGGAACCACTGCCCTTAACGCCTGCACATTTTTTAAATACAACTCCTTTGGCTTTTCTACCTTCTGTTAATGACCCAGAGATGAGCCAAAATTTACTTTCGCGTTATATGCTACTGGATAGACTAGTACACTCCTATTGGCGAAGGTGGAGTGAAGAATATTTACACACACTACAACTTCGCGAAAAATGGAATATTGATGCTTGCCCAGTGAAAGAAGGAATGATAGTACTTATTCGTAATGAAAATACGCAGCCTCTACACTGGCCTATAGGTATAATACAACAAACTTTTCCTGGTAGTGACGGTTTGATTAGAGTCGTTTTAGTTAAGACAAAAACTGGTACATTCAAGCGTCCGGTAGTTCGCTTATGTCCGCTACCTATTAATTAGTGCTTTAATTTCTTTGTATTTACATAGTACACATATTATTGTTACCATAGATATTGCTTAGTATTTAAATAGCTCTCCTATAACTTAAATATTTAATATTATTCCTAGATATTACCTTATTTTCCGCAATAATATATTGAGATATAATATTTTTTTGAAAGATTAGGATCTTTCAAGGCGGGGGAAGATGTTTGGGCCACTTTAAACCTTTCCCACCATTTTATTCAAGGCGACCATTGGAAATATTTGGGAAACTTCCAATAGCGTAGTTCTGAATTTGAATTGCGCGCTGAAAATGGCCGGCTTACGTCTACCAATCACGGCGTACGTTCCTTCCGTTGGGCGATCAAATCCTCGTGCGCGTGCGCTCATTTAAATATATTCAAAAACTGTTGAATTACACCATATTCGCTGTGTTTCTTATGATATACTCGCTTCTTAAGACTTTAGTTGCTTGTGACAGTGAAGGTGAGGTGGATCCACCAGAGAAAAACTGTTTTTTCTCAAGTGTTCGTCCTGCAACGCGACGCCTTGGATACCTGAAGTGCCATCCTACGTAAGTTCTCCCTAATTTCTTGTGTGAGCTAAGATTGAATGGTGTTGAAGGTGAGAAGTGACCTGGTTCATCTCCTCTTCTATTGTCTTTTCATCAAATTCTACCTTTGTACCCCTGCACCCTTACTGCAATACTTAAAACTGCAATCGCTAATGTTCCTGTGGGTAATATTGCATTTAGCGCCCACACATTTATTTACCGGAACGCAGTATTCACTGATATAATACATATGTAAACTACTCGTAGTAAAGATACTCCTTTCATAAACTGCCGGTACTGCAGCTACCATAAAGTGCACGTTTTATATCGTACAGCAAGTTTTTATGTACAACACACAACTTTGTGAGTTACAGTATGCGACAGGAACGTACGCGAACGCGCTGTCCATAAGGAAACTTAGAATTATGTATCTACGAAGTATCAGGGTGTAGGACTTGTCATATACGTGGAGAGGAAGACTCCTAATTATTTTATTGCACCAAGAAAGCACATTATAGACATACAGAAATTTTAGAACATGTTAACACAATGAAGCTGGCAGCAATATCTTCCAGACAACCTTTGGGATTAGGAGAACACTGGTTTTATAATGAGGGGGTAATGAAATGATACAAGATTAGGGTACAAATAAAAAGTTTACTGCGACAATCAAAGAAAAAAAAAACAAAGTTATCAGTTTTGCACTACAAATAATACATTGCATACTTAATGATACCGCAAGATATAAAATTAAGATAGGCAATATTATAATATTGTACAAGCATAGGTACCTAATAAAGCACGTGAATGGAATTCTAAAACATAATCGAGCACTCGAACAATCCTGTTGTGGCTTTGTTTCTCGAATGTTAACATTAGCAAAACGGTGTTAACAGTAACAGTTTACTCTTCGACGCAAGTTGCATATTTTTCTGCGATTTGAATAAAACTGTCATTTGCATGCGGCCGTCGCAAAGTGCAGCGGAGACACTCCCTAATGACAACATGCACTCAACAGGATTTATTTGTTGCCGTAGCAATATACAGGGTGAATGCGCAGTCCTATTAAACCTTTATTATTATTTTTATGTTGCTCTGTTTCCTATCTTGAGACCATGGGGTCCTGAACCTTTGGAAAACGTACATGGGGCCGAAGCCAACACGCTGAGGCCCATTTGACAACATTTATCTAAACGCATTGTGACATCAGCCGGCGATTATTCCTGTATGCACTATAAAAGTACATCTAAGGACCGTCCCCGGCTCGTGTAGGGCTATTGCAGGATATTGCTAGAAACAACTCTGGGTTATGGGTTTGGGTGCTAGGTGGACCGGGTAATTGGGACTATGGAGGGTGATACTACGGGTCACCTGCCTAGATCAAAGCCTCTGATGCAGAATAAATTGGCAGGCGGTGATTCACCAACTACTTGGGCCACTAAATGAGCTCCTCTCGTCAGGGATCGTATAGACCGCTGAAGGGCAATTAACAGGTAGAATGTAAATATTACTAAAAACATAGGTTTGCGATATCTTTCACGCCCGATAACATATTGCTTTTAGGGTTCCGTACCCAAATGTTAAAAACGGGACCCTATTACTATGCCTCCGCTGTCTGTTTGTCTGTCTGTCCATCTGTTCGTCTGTCTGTTTATCTGTTTGTCATCAGGCTGTAACCGTGATAGCTAGATAGTTGTTATTTTGACAGATGATGTATTTTTGTTGCCGCTAGAACAACAAATACTAAAAACCGAATAAAAATAATATTTAAGGGAGGCGCCCTTACAACAAACGTGTTTTTTTCGTCGTTTTTTGCTCGATATTAATAAAATATTTAAGGGGGACTCTCATACAAACGTGATGTTTTACCGTTTAAAACTAAAAAGATCATAATATAGTGTCTAATGTTGTAAAGGTACGGAACCCTTCGTTCGCGAGTCCGACTCACACTTGGCCGGTTTTTCAAGTTACTTCCATAACTTTGTCGAAGTTTACATTGTCGATCCCAAATAAATGGCATCCCTTAGCATTAAGTACTTTGTGTGTTTTGCGCTGTTTAGTTGCAAAGATAACAAGCAAAGCGCAGCAAATAAACTATTTACATTGTTCAGCTGAAATTTACGCAGTTACGTATTTGTACAGCTCTATTAACGGCCGTAGGCACGGAAACTCGCAAAACCACCATTCGGAGTTAGCTGCCAGTTCGATTGTCAGTTGTTTAACGTTGCCATTAGAAGTTAGCGGCCGGTAAAGTTGCATAGTCATATTTATCACCGGCGCGTGCGGGGTGTGGCCTAGGCGCTTTGAGGCCTGACAACACTGGCGCTTTTTGCATCCGCGATCGACAGTTTTGTGGCAGTCCGCGATACTTGCGACAGTCACTTAACAGCATTTAACAAATATATGCATCCACGTCCGGTATTTTAACATTATTATCTACGTATGGTAGAGCTATGCTGCGTTGGAATGTGTTTTAATCTTCTATTTAACGTTTTCCAAAAACTAACTAAAAGTTAGTGGTAAACGCAATAACTACGCTCATAACCGCTGAAAAAGCATCTTTGATGTTTAAATTCAGCTTACATTTAGTTTGGATAAGTTAGTGGTAAACGCAATATCTAAGCCTGCAGTTCACCAACACATGTTTAATTTTTAATCAGCCGTTTTCGCATTATTTGACATATTTTGTATGGGAATTCTGTCAAATTAACCGTCAATCTAGGTTTACCGGCAGTTTTAAAGTTGGTTAACTCGGGTCTTAATATTTTTGATCTCGACGCTTTTGTAATGATTTGCTGCACTTGACTTATTAACAAGCGTGACTATTTGTTGGCAAAATAACCGAAAGTCGATCGTAGATGTAAAATTCGCTAGTGTGACCAGACTAAGAATGAGCGTCCGACCATTAGCGAGGTTGATTCACGAACCGCCGCGGACGCGCGATCGTTTCCTTACATTATTCATGGTTACACTACATTTCGTAGTGCACGTAGGTTAAAATACAGAGGTACTTCCTACAGTACGGACTCTACATTAACTGAGATATTTAAAAACGCTACCCCTAATTCTAAGCACGGTGTACGTTAGACAATATTTCGCTACAGGTACAATCGAGCCATTTGAAGTTTTTTTTGCCAAACCATCTAAATGCAAGTACGTTGAAATTCGCCTGAAAATTTTCTGGGTAACGAACTCATTAACGTTTTATTAAATACTGACATTTACCTACCGAACACACACGGCCCAACTTAAACCTACCCTAATCTGACAAATTTCTGCAACCATATTTCAACCTTATGTTGATCACATAGAGATCCATATCATCCAGATATTTTGACAGATTTGGGTAAATTGATGCAGGGCTCACTGTGTACACTGCTATAAAGATCGGTCACTGCTATAAAGATCGGTCAATTTTTTTTCTTACATAATCAAAACACTTTTAGATTAAAATCATAATTAAAAAAAAATGCTGCTCAATCAAGCTGTTTTCAAAATAAACGCTTTTATTTATTTTGAAAACAGCTTTACCTTCGTATACCAATTCGAAATGAGGTTTTAATTGTAATATAGTACTTTAATGAGGTTAAGGATGATGCGGCTGAGAATGGACCATGTCTGACTAGAATTGTTTAGTTAAAGTAGCATTGCTTAAAACAGTTGATTCCAAAGCTGCTATATGGAGTATTATTAGTATTATTATGAGCCCGTGGTGTCCCACTGCAGGGTAAAGGCCTCCCTACCCTTTTGCCTTAGATCGTGGAGACTGGAAAAAGGGGTATATGGAGTACTTCCAGATAATTTTGTTTTCTAATTTTGTATCGTCTATATAGTTCATTCGGAGAGGCGTCGACAGACCCCGTGCCGCCATCGCGCCGGAGATGGCCGGTGTGTAATTACGACTTGCGACTGGACGCCTCCGAACAAAGAAAACTTTTTACTTTATTTAGTATCCAGTCCAGATTTCCAAGCTTCGATACGGAGTTAAATAGCAGCTAACTAAAAACTCCTAGCTTTAAGGATTATGTATGTCAGTAGCTGGTATAGCGTTGGTCGATTATTACTAAATTAATCGAATTATTCGAATGGTCTCTGTAATCGAATGTTTCGATAAGCAACCGCAGTCATTCGATTGTCCTTCGATTATGCAGCGAGCAGTACTGGAGCCTGCGGTGCGCAGGCCGTACTACTAACGAATGAATCTTCATTCGTCGCGTCGATTAATCATTCTTTCGCTGCCTGCCCTGTGCGCACAGTCGCGGCAATTCAATCGAATGCATCGAAGGGCCGAGTAAGATTATCATTCGATTGTCGATTAATTTTCGATTATTATACCTAGCATTTACCAAATCCTAATGGGAAAAGCCCCAAAAATGTATTTTCGAATTTTACAGTAACACAATTAATGCAAATTGTGCTAATAACAATAAGCAACTAATTGTTTCTGTGCATGCCGTAACTGATAGCCGCGTTCTCATTTACGAATCGCTAATTAATATCGTGTGGGATGTCGTAGTGCGCCACCTGTGCACTGCCAGTGCGTCGTGACTCATAACTCGATATGTGCACTTACCGTGCCTGCATATTTGATGCACCGTTATCGTATCTGTCATGGAAATGGATTGAAAGTGGTTTTTTGATAGTTTATTACCAAGGAGCTAAGCTTGGCCTACAACAAGATACTTTACCAACAATTACTATCTAAATATTAAATAAACAAAAAGCCCAACTGAAAAAATATTAAATTTTCACTAGCTTCCTACCCATAAAGTTATGGTGAGATAAAAATAACCCTCCCTACCCTTTTTTTCATCTGCGGGCGCCATTTTTTAAAGTTAATATAGACTTGTGAATTTAGAATAAATGAATAATAAATAAAGAAATTAGAATTGTGATTATAATGGTACTGATATGTCAGTACCATTATAATCACAATTCTAAGGAGTTAAACGACACCTCATATGTCTGAAATCGTCCAGCCGTTTGGGCTGTAGGGCGTGCCAAAGAAATGGACATTCATACATACATATGCTCTAAAAACACAGTCGGGTAAAAATAACGTGGTCAAGCTAACCGCTCACTTTGGTAATGCAAACGAAGTAACAATAAACAGTCGGCAGTTATAACAAACTTTCATGTTTCATTATAAATTGAAAGGGAGAAATCACTAAAACCACATAGTTTAAACTCTTTCGCCTATATTCATGGAGTTTTTCTTTTTTTTATTATTAATTGGCAGACATTTGACCGCAATCTCACCTGATAGTAAGTGACGATGCGGCCGAAGATGGGTCATGTCTGACTAGTAACAGCCTATTTACTCTTCTCTTAAAGGAATCCAGATCGTAGTCTTTAAGAAACACCTCAGCCGGCACCGAATTCCACTCCATAGCAAAAGGAACGTAAAAGTTTAAAATGTCTCTGACCTCCCAACTGCTATAGATTAGATCAAATGCCGTGTCGACCGTTGCGTGATTCCAGCCAATACTGTCACTCGTAGGTCGCGCAAATATTGCACCGCGCAATCAGAAGCCCAATGTCAATACTTGCTTTTCATATTGCCGCCATTTCATGTTGCTAATGTTTATCCACGTCCACAAGTAATATTTGTAGCGCAAAAATAACTCATATCGTATTCATCATACGCCATAAAATCAAATAAGCGTTGAGTTTACAAATGTGTCCGAGCTTTTGAGAGCTTTAAGTGGAACAGAAACGATTACATTTTGAATGATATAAGTTTAAATAAGAAACAAAAAACCGGCCAAGTGCGAGTCGGATTCGCGCGCGAAGGGTTCCGTACCATTAACTTAAATATTAGACAGTATAGGCAAAAAAGGTACATATTTTTATTTATAATTTCAAAAGTATTCATCACAGGATACGAAACAATTTTAAATAAGAGTATCCGCGGCTGTTTCTTTACGTAAGTGATTTAAAGTTTATAGGTCCAAGACTTTAGAAATTACAGGGGGAGGGGGGACACCGTGTAAACGACTTTGGCGGGCTATATCTCGCAAATGGTAAAGCTGATAAAAAAGCGTTTTATGGAAACCCTACCTTATTTTCATAGTCATTTTCAACGATACCCCACACAAGGGGGTGCACTCAAAAAAATAATTCACCCCCCCTTTACATGTTGGGGAGGTACCCTAAAAAAGGGGTAATTTTAATTTTTCGTATTTAAAAAAATGAGATATCTATATGTGAAGTATCCTCGAACCAAGTTACATGCGTGTCGGCAGCGACATCTATTCTATTTGGTTTCTTATTTATTTATTTTCCAAACTTATATCTATCATAACAGGATAATCCTAACACCTAATGCAATAGTATAAGTAAATGAGAATACAATCTACAATTCTACTATAATACAAATTTATGTGTAGCAAATAATAAATATTGCAATTTAAACTTATATAAAGAAGAAATTACACTGTGAGTGTTAAAAATATTAAAAACTATTTTAAATGATGACAGTCACATAAATAAACTGTAATAAATAATATTTCCAGAACTAGTTGAATTTGTAAGTATATTTCTATTCAGGTTTTCTCTTCCCGCAACCTGCAGCTTATAAAGCCATTATCGTTTCGTATGTTACCTGAAATATCAACCTCGCCCACAACAACAAACCACCAATTCACTTTAGCCCGTTAATGGTCGTGACTACGCGAAAACAATAACACGGTAACGTTACACCGCTCCGTTTCTACACAAAGTCAACATTCTCATGCGAAGGAAATTAATAATACAGGACTTACTGCTCCATGTGACCGCTCGTAGCGTACAAAAACCGGCTAGGTGCGAGTCGAACACGCGTTCGAAGGGTTCCGTATCTACTTCATCTTAGTCACTGTAGAGACTTTATTCTAAGGATTTTTTATTTGGTACAAAATTATCCAACACCCAAGTTCAACGAAATTTGCTGCTAAACTAATAAAGGTATCTTTACTGCTATAGGGTTCCTTGTCAGAACTACGGAACCCTAAAAAGCAAGTCAACGTGGATTGAACCCGTGTTAACGGGGTTTAATCAAACGTATATCGCGCCTGTTAAGTTATGTAAATGCTCGAAATAACCCACAAACCCATTTAGCTGGGAATCGATCGCGGATCGGTCGTGACTGCAGTTTGAGTTCGAGAGGCTGGTGGCCGGTCGCCAAAACTCTTCAAAGTTACAAGGTGAAGATGCACTATACCCGACTACGAGTTTTGAAACGTTTCGTCTTATTCCAAGCTCATATTGTAATAAATATTTAAATGTTTCTACTGCAGGCTGATTCATGGATTACAGTTAAATATTGGTATGCTTTGATTATTGAAATGTTAATGTTGAATTACTTACCATACGTTTGGTGCATGGATTTAAAAAAAAACTATAACTAATGTGTCTCCGCACATCTTTTGTTTCTATTTAGGGAAGTCGTTTTGGACAACAGTTTCATCAGATGAGATAACTTCTACAAAAGTTGACAAAGTCATTCGGTGCACTGTCTTCTTTTGCTTTGTTACCTATATGTATTATTTTAATTATTATAATTTTTATGGTCTTCAACCTGGAAACTGTAAGTGGAAATTCTTAGTAGCTGCTTTTAAGGTCGAGTTCACCAACACATGTTTAGTTTTAAACAGGCGTTATTATATTATTTGACATATTTGAACGGCAACCGCCGTGTCAAATAAACCGTCAATCTATGTTTACCTGCTGTTTATAAATTAGTGAACTTGGATCTTAAACTTATAGTAATACCGTCTTGACTAGAATGTCCAGTTTATTTATGTTAAACAATCCACTTAGCAACGTCAGTTATGTTTAAAAAAATTATGCGCAATATACAAACGCACGCATTTTATTTATTAGTTCACTTCTGGTGTTGTGTTCTGTTTTATGTCATCAGCTATAAGCTGTATTATTAAAGATATATGATCCATTACTCAGGATAAACTACCTCTTAGCCACAATCCACACAAATACGGCGAGCATTAACGCGGCTCAAACCTCTGTTTGTTACTCGGCCCCAAAACAAACGCGAGCAAGACAAATGTCCTCACTCAATCTCGGCGTGTGCACCATACAATTAGTGTTATTCGCAAGATAATCCTATGGGCGCATCAATTTATTATTCATGTGGCCTGCGACGCCTAGCCGGTGTGTCTGTGAAACGTATGTGGTTATCGACACGCCGACATTAGCAGATTACAAACATAATCTGTACGCTTGCGAGTACCTTGTGTAATGTCGTGAAGTAACACGTAAGCTTATGATTGCTGACCTTATGCATACGTATGATTAGCGACCATCTTGGTGGTAGTGGTTTGCGCTCTGGACAACAAAACCAGTGGTTGCGGGTTGAAATCCCGCAAGGGGAAATGTTTGTGTGATGAGCACGAGCATTTGTACCTAAGTCATCATCCTCCTAACAATATCCCAGTTGTGTACTCGCACGCAAGGGCCCGGGATGTAGCAAAACCCATGATCCAGGATGTAGCAGATCAGGTAATTACAGTAAACCGACTGCCATCTCATCTCCGTGACCCTGTTAACAGGGTTACCTGGCCAGTTTGGATCATGGTTCGCATGCAGTCGCCTGAATGTGCAGATTTCCTCACGATGTTTTCCCTCACCGTAAGAGCATCGGTTAGTGAAACAACTAATGTACATAACTCATGTTAACATTTGTACCTAAGTCATAGATGTTTATATAGTCGCCATAGCACAAGCTAACACTTAGTTTGTAACTACATAATTGGTATGATTGTTAAAAACAAATTATCAACTTAATTTGTACAAGTTGATTAACCCAACTTTCTAAGCGATCTTCTAGGGTTCCGTAGTGTGACAACAAGGATTCCTTGTAGTTTTGCAATTCAACTGTTCGACATTGAATAAATATAACGTACTGCTTTATATCGAAAATTGTTGTGACCTAATCCCTGAGTGGCACGAAGTTTCAGACTGCAGAGTTGTGCAAAAAGTCCAGGCTAAAAATATTTCCCAAAGTTACTCGTAAGCTGACTAAACTAAAAGTGAAAGAACGCTCATCGCGCGCCCCTAGTTTGTAGGAAGTATTAGGTCGCTGCGACTCGACAATATTATTTTTAACTTCTCCAAGTTGTTCTGTTGCTACTACTTTAATCCACTCGTTATAAGGTTTGCTGGTAGAGTTTAGATTTAGTATCTAGCATTGGTTACTTATTTATCTATACGAATACGAATGTATCTTACAGTGTACTTAAATGGATGCTAAACTATTGCTTATTATATTAGTAAAAGATGTTCGTTAAAGCATAGTAAAAGAGGTATGAGTTACTTTCGTATAAAGTTGTGGATCCCATTGGAATGGTTTACAATTACTAAAGTACTTTTGACAAAGGTATTTTATACACAATGTTGTATGTTACGAACTTCTAATTATCAAGGCATGTATTGAAAAGCAAATAATAAAAACAATAAATGACCGTCTTGGTAAAGATGGCCGCGCTACAGACTTCAGTGCCAGCGGTTGCGGGTTTCAATCCCGCAAGAGGCAAATGTCTGTAAGGCCCACTTGTGCGCGTCCGGATTAGCTAGTCCGGAAGGTTCACTTGCGCTGGTCCGGATTACGTAATCCGGACAGGTGCAAGTTGGCCTAAAATGAGCACGAGCAATTGTCCTCAGTCATGAGCCATAAATGAGTTCAAGCTACCTCTTAATTTGGGACTAGGTGATTGGAAGTTAAAGAATAAATTTTGTTCTGTAAAAATGATAATGTGTAAGTATTAATCACAAATTGCAAAAATTGTGTTATTTGTAAATACATTTTGGCAAATAAACTACAATACTGGATTCCAATATCAGTTTGTATTACGTTCTCGTGTACGCGATGTATATTTTCGCCAAAATCGATTGGCGGCGAGTTATTACTCGCTGACACAACATAAAGTAATGCAGTAAATCACGTAAATTGATTGTATATAGTCAAACTCAAAGTCAAAAATCATTTATTCAATTTAAGACACAAAATACCACTTATGAACATCAATAATTAATATGAACGTCAATAATTATAGTGAGTGAAGGAATATAAAATTCTTTACTTTTTGACGTAATGCTCTCTGTTCTTTCGCAACGAGCGTAAATAATTTCGTTCTATTTATTTTAAGAATAAGTTTGGGTTGAATGCTGAAAGTAAGCTCACTTCTGCACTTCAAAATACTAACATCACTGACTTTACTATATCAGTAATAGACATCAAATAGAAAGAATGATAGAAAAAAGATTTATATGAAACATTAAACAAAATTACAAGCGCATAAATAAATTTAAAATAATGTAGCGGCTCGCACGAGCGCAACCCATGGCGCGCGGCGGGCTTTACTACAGCCTGCACCAGCATTCGCAATAAAGAACTACCTAGCATATGTCGTTAAACTTAATAAAATGTAGAGTCATTTGCAATGCTACTAAATTGATTCCCACTTATCTTTAAATAGTTTGACAAGGCTTATTTCCGTATGACAAATTGTTAGCTCTGTATCACTTCTAAGTGATGACTCTGAGTCTGCATGCACTGTGTGTGGTCGTGGTGGCAAATCGAATAATAATTAGCGCGCACAATAGCGACGAATTATTGGTAACGAAGTTCCGCGTGTGAGGCAGGTGATTTACATAGTTTTAAATCGACGCGCGCGCAGTACTTATTGTTAGCGATGAATTCTCAATTTTATGACTTGCCGACTAGAGCAGCGCAAATTGGCACACAGGGTATTGGTACCGCACGTCAGACTACTCCATTGAGACTGCCACTATTTTCTATGTAATATAAACTGTTTTTGTAGTTCAAATAGGTAACTAGACATGCTACTGAATGTACGTACTTAGCCGAGACTGTAGGGTAGGCAAATAGGTGTTTACATTATTATTGCTTCCCAGTGAGGCAGTTAAAATCTACGGCAAATCTATCCTTGATATCTAAATATTTTTAAAGGAAAACTCATTCAAACTTATCGACTGACTGACTGACATATCAACGCACAGCCCAAACTACTAGGATTAGAAACTTCAAATGCATGGTGCATTTGAAGTTTCTAAGCTTTCTTTTATAGTGTAGATTAGCAAAGATTTTGGGAAATTCGTCCTACAAAGGGGTAAACTGAAAAAATATATTGGTTAACAGCAACCAAAATATGGCTACTAAGTAGTAGGCCGTAATCTAGTTACATGCAAACTTCTGATTATCAGTAACAAACTAGTTTTGTTTGTTACACATATAAACAATAATAATAATTTTTTTCAACAAACTCACCAATCACCTAGTCCCAAACTAAGCGTAAGCTTGTGCTATGGTGACTAGGATAACGGATAGACATACTTATATACATTTTAAAACAGCCATGACTTAGGTACAAATGCTCGTGCTCATCACACAAACATTTGCCCCTTGCGGGATTCGAACCCGCAACCGCCTGGTTTAGAAGTCCGGGGTGCGCACCACTACACCAAGACGGTCGTCAGACATAACCCGAAGATTGTTTATATTTAACAAAAATTGACTTCCCTACAACGAAACCTTCAACTAACAAAACTAGTTTGGTTTATCCTTTTATTCAGTGTAAAAAGAGGGATAAGTTTGTATGAAAATCCGTCAGTTATGAAACGCAATCGATTTTAGTATTAAGCTAGTAATTGGTTAGAAATTAAGAATGACTCATTTCAGGATTTTGCCTTTAGTGATTATGTATGAAACTCTTTCAGGTTTGAAGCTAAATTGATAATGGTTTTTAGCTATTAAGTTAGAAATTAAGGATTTTGGAAAATTCTACCTCATGGGGTGACTAGGAAATTTGTTTTGAAACTCTGACATTTAATCAGACGATGTCGCTGGAATCGACTAGTAGGTACTATGACGCCATAAATGTGTGTGTTTACCTTAGGCAATATTAAACATCTATGGTTCGTTGAACCTGCTATTAGCAGGATAATCGCAGCTAAGCACGCGTGTGCGAAACAAAATCACTTTCCCGGCGCGAGGCGTATACAAACGGCACGGAAAACGCGTCTGGCGGCCGGCCAGCACAAACTCCTGAGATAACAATACATCAGTTAGTAAAGGAAAACAGCTTACTCGAAATCTCATTTTTGTTTTGTGAGGACTTTATAAATGACAAGCCGATTCCTCAGACTTTGTCCGCGCATTTTATGTCGAATTTCAAATTCATACTTCCACCCATTTTTACTCCAATTTTTAAAAATCCTGAAATACATCATTCGTAATAGCTAACCCTAGTAGTCGATTGAAATTCAAAACTGACGTAGTTTTATACAAATTACCGTCTTTTTACAAGAATCCATTATTAGTGTTCACCTACACTTCAAAAGGAAGCATAATGCATAATTTCAAGTTCCTTGACTAAGTAGCTTTACGTGTGGGTTGAAATATCAGTCAGTCATTAAGTCCGTTTTTCTTTAAGAATATATTTTTCGAGTTTCATTAACTGTCATTTTTTTGCGGTGTTAATGACAATAGTCATGTTAGGTTTCAGATTCCGTCCTCAAACCGTTCTACCACTGCTTCTTATGTACAAAGTGTCATTACCAGTCTTCTCAACTGGAGTGAAAGCTACCGAATAAAGGAAAATTCTAAGCAAACGTATATCCGTGTTAGCTTAAGCAACTGTTTCTACATCTGGCTGATCTCAGCGGGTCACACGAAGCAATGTGTAAAACGGAGATGCCCGCCGCGGTGGGTGCGGGGCGATATATCACCCGAATATACTGTCGCACTCGCTACACCGCTTGGTGTAGCGAGTGGCTGGCTTACAAGATGATAATCTTTTTAGCTCACATTATCCACTTGTTATAATGTAGTTGCAAAAAAGATTATCACCTATGTATTGACTGCCTCGTTGGTGTAGTGGTTAGCACGCTGGGTACTACCCACGCGGTCCCGAGTTCGAATCCAGAGTCGGTCCAAAAAGTGTTGGGTTTTTCTGTCTTGAAATAACTCGGACACAGCTCCGGAGTCAGGAAGTTGGTGGTGTTAACACCCCCGTGCCTCGGTAAACACGTTAAGCCGTTGGTCCTGCGCCTGATCTCTCAACGGTCATGTCGGACTGCCGTCTCACCCAATTATAAGAGTGAAGGAACAGAGAGTGCACCTGTCCACACTTGTGCACTCTAATATCTCCCGAGCAGTCGGCTAATCTCTGTTTATATTGGCCATTGTAGTCGAAAATTGGCTAGGAGAACATTATCCACTTGTTATACCTACTTCTAAAGAGGTGCTCGTGTGGTGACGCAATCTCGCAAACTGGGGTCGTTATTAAACTTAATTTGGCACACAAAAGTGATTGACTGTGTCATCCGGTGGAATCGTTATTCTAAATTACGTTCATTTATGTGACTGTAACAATTAATTGTTGTGCAATCAGTTTTACTACCAACCAATTATGCAAACACGGCTGTCCAGTAACATAAACTGATGAAATAGTCTATGTTTGTATGGTTATCCATATTCTCACATAGTATAGCGCAAATTAACAGCTCGACATCTAATACACAAGATATCGGCGCCTTGTGTCTACTCCTTCTGTGTCGCAACGCAATAACAATAACTCCTCCGAATTTCGGAGCTACAGATTTATGTGTCATTCCGTGTTATATAACTTCGATTGTGTTCACAATTCCGGCTTACGAATTGTCAAAACTGATAAATAGAGCCGGCCAACAGGCAAAGCTCGAGGGGGTGGGTGGTCTCGTGTGCCCGCGCCGTAAATCTCGTTTTTATTGAGCCTCGCCGGAAATCGAGAATGGAAATGAAGGTGGCCGCCGCCGCCGGCCGCCGGTCGCCGGCGAAGCCTCGGTCCCATTTCATCGATGCCGAAACATTTCCTCTTGTTAAAAGGGAAAATAACTAACAAAAGTACCTACAATAAGAGGTACGCTCTCCTTTTTCCGATACAATATTAATAGCAGAGTTGGCCGGGCTCCACATATTTCTTCTACGTTACGAGTGCTGCGATATAAATCAAACTAAGGGAAATAACAATAGTAAGAGTAAGTTATTTACATTATGAATATGCGAGTTGTTCACAGATAATTACAGCATATTTCGTATCATTGTCGGTAACTTATACAAAAATATTGCGTTTATATAAGTCTTAGTTAGTACCTATTTAGTAGAATGGTGTGTATTTAAAAAAAAATCATTAACGATTTTTTTTTTTGCCAATTTAACTTGCCAGGTACGTGGACGTATAACAATGCTCGAATTCCATACATCTTGTAAAGCACGCCGTAAATCAGTGTACAAACTACACATGCACTGCATTGTTATAGCGAGCACGTGTTATCGGCTGCAAAGAATATCTATCCACTCGATTGTACTTTGTGATATACCGTCGCCTGCCGCGACTCGATTCGATATATCGCCTCGAGCAACATTGAAATCAACACGCAGCCTTTTCTATCTAGATCTCGGAGGGTTTTCATTACGGTCCCCCGGGCCCCGCTCATCTCACGCCGGCTTATCACTGGGATACTTTGCGCAAACTGTGATATTAAAAAGTGGAGACGTAGTGACAACGTCTTCGTGGAAAAGCGCTAAATCTACTAACGGAGATAGTGGCTAAAAGTGTGTGGTATGCAGCTTGTATTTAGACGACCGTCTTGGTGTAGTCGTTCGCGCACCGGACTTCTAAACCAGGCGGTTGCGGGTTCGAATCCCGCAAGGGGCAAATGTTTGTGTGATGAGCACGAGCATTTGTACCTAAGTCATGGATGTTTATATGTATTTAAGTATTTCTATCCGTTATCCTAGTCATCATAGCACAAGCTCACGCTTAGTTTGGGGCTAGGTAATTGGTGTGTTTGTTGAAACAATTTATTTATTTATGCCTTACAACACAAAAAACGTACCGTAAAGTCTTGAAAGTTTAACCATAACTATATAGAGCGATAGAAACTCTTAAAAACATGGAAGATTAGATTAAAAAACAAAATTTAGAAAATAAATGTTTTGGTCTTTGAAATTTTGAAGTGGAAGTAGCTTTTAATAGATATTAATTAATTTATTTATTTAATGTAAATATTGTATATTATATGTATGTATGTATGTATGTGTATGTATATATGTATGTGTACATGTGTATATGGTAAGTAGGTGTATGTAAAAATCAGGCAAAAATGGTTCAAATAGTATTATAAAGGGAAACCTGTTATTAGCTTTACTCATAGACGTAAGTATTAGTTAAGAAAAAATAATGTAACGCAGTTGGTTTTCTTAATAAAAAAAAAATAAAAAAAATAACTATTAATTATTTTTATAATTTAAGCAAATTGTTTGCAAGTTTTTACGAAATTCAATTAAATTTCCAACCTGTAAATTAGACTTTTTTGACAAATAATAAGCAATAAGACTTAACTTGTGTTTTTATAAAGGTACCTATGGCATTAAATAAAGTATACTCCCGTTTAAGAAGGTCAATGGCGTAGTGGCTGTAGGAGTTGTCTCTTATGCGAGAGGTACCGGGTCGATCTTACGAGTACGTGCCGTGCATATACCAATAACTTTTTCTAAGTTATGTACATTAGCTGTTTTACAAACCGATGCTCTTACGGTGAGGGAAAACATCGTGAGAAAACCTGCACTTCAGTGGCGTCTGAATGTGTAACCGTGGTCCAAGCTGGTCAGGTTCCCCTGGTAACAGGTTGAGGAGCTCAGATGGCAGTCGCTCCACTATAATTACCTGATCTGCCATATCCTGGACCACGGTCCAAAGCGGAGCAAGTGTTCAACCGGGATAATGCTAAAAAGAAGAAGAAGTCGTCTGTAATTTCTACGTATACCATTCGCATCGCCATCTTAAATTAGTACCTAGCCGTTTCTCATTCTTAATCAGAACAACAGATTTATGATAAGGAATCAAATAATTTGGACGTTAGCCCAATGCTGTGCAGTCCACCTCAAACCCATCTGTAGTTTTTTTTATTGAATAAGTTATAATGTTATTTTTATACTTTGTGATCTTTCTTGTATTCAAATGTGTTGTTTAATTTCAGTGCTGTCGTGCGGCGAGGCGGGCGGCGGCGCGCGGCTCGCGAAGCGCTACGTGGGCCTGTACACGGGGCCATACTTCGACCCCTCCGCACCCAACAACATCACCACACAGCTTGGCACGCACGCATACCTGCCCTGCAAGGTAAGACACTACCAGAGGGCCTAAAGCGAGCTTATATTTCACAGCTTTACGCGTTCACGATCGACCGAATGACGGAATTTTTAAACAGGTTTCGTTAACGCCCCACTAGAAGCGCTCACTAACGAAAGTGAGCCCGTGAAAAAATTCGCACTTAGCCCTCACATACTACAGACGCTTAAAGACATTCAGACTTCTAGGAATACTCAAAATATGTCATTGTGATGAGCTCCATGTAATGGCCTTACGTAATAACAAAAGAATGTGATCATCATCACATTTAAGAGTTAGTCCTCTTGTCGGTGCAGTTTCTTCTATTTTTCCTTATCTTCCGCCATTCTCTTGACCTCCCGATACGACATGCTCAACTTGTCCTTCAGTTGGTCCGCAAATTACTTTAACTGCCTTTTCCCTTCAATCAATTCAACATAAGATTTTAAGACTCTCAATTTCGAATTAACGACCACCATGCTCAAGAGGCTCTCACACTGGTTTAATATCAAGGTGTCACCATCTCTTGAGGTCTCGGGTTCGAGCCCCGGTCGGGTCTGATACCACCGTTGTTTCTGTCTTTTATAACACAAATGCTTTAGCTACTGACTTTGGAATCGAAGCAATGTATGTTATGTTGTCCAATATTTATTTTTTTAATTCAGTGTTAACATACAACAGCGCACATTCTGTCATTATAGTCACTTCAGGGTCACAGTGACTATCTGGACCCTTGACAATTTTAAGGATTTTCGTTGCCCTTCCCATTTCACACAATAGCTAACAACTAATCACCATTCAACCAGTCACCTCTACCGTGGAGTTCACTGACTTTTTAAGCATAAAGTGAGATTGCTGCATCGGTCAGATGCCCTCAGTTAATGATAAATAATAATAGATGCGGTCCATCATATTTCATAATGCTGTTTTAGAAGTAACTAAAATGCAAATCGCATGTCTTATAATACGTCCTTCGCAGAAACTTGAATATATTTGGAATCGTACCTTTCTGTTTCTCTTACACCCTCATAAGATATTAACGGGCACATTCATCTTTCTGTAATGTACTAAATTGAGGGTAGGAGTAAAACCGCTCCTGAAGCAATTTTCGTTCCGCGGGTCATTTGAATAATTTTGAGCTCTAAATTCATCATAGTCGCCGTCCGTGAATTATTGCCCGCTCCGATATTGATTGTAATCTGCGCCATAGCATGCTGTCAGAAACACAGCCAGCCCTCACAATTTACATTTATTTTAAGCTCCAATATCGGTTTATCACATTATTTATAGGGTCATTGGAATACTGGTATTAAAGAGTATTGATAGATCACGCTGTGATACTGTACATTTTGTTGCGCGATGCTTTTGTATTTTCTGATTAGACAAAACAAAATTTGAAGGACTTGAAATCCAATCATGCGTATATTGTCGCTTAAACTTTAATGTCATTAATTAATAATTATCGTCTGTTGTTGATCTTTAATGGATGGATAACTGTCACTTGAATCGTTTTGATTTGGTAAGGCACAGTATATTTTAGTGTATAGTCCGACGAGTTCATATACGACACTACGCACCCGCAAGTCGAGGAAGCGCCATTCGAATGCGACTGTCATAGAAAATGCCCTTCTCCACAACACCATCCATCCCCGCTGACATGGCATGCCTCGCCACCCGCACCTTTGGCAAACAATAAATACTACTAATTTATCTAATTTTGGGGTGGGGAAGGATCTACCTTCTAGTGGTTCACCCCGGGGAACGACATCACAAACTACAGTTTGTGGTGGCGACTGAATGAGCATATTATCAGCGGTGGTAGGCTCCGTTAGGCGCCAGCTGGTAGCTACCACCTTCCCACCGGAGCCCGGCGCCAAGCAGCTTGCTGTGTTCCGTCGGTATGAAAGAGTACCAGAACCTTCTGGGTGAGCCCGCTCCACCGTCGCCTCTGTCTACGACATTATTCTTAGTCTAGAGTCGAGAGCAAATTCATCTACACTAATAATATTATAAAGAGGAAAGATTTGATTGATTTTTTATTTGTTTGTTTTGAATAGGCTTTAAGACTACTGGACCGACTCAATTCAAAATTTGGTACAAAGATAGTTTGAGACCCTGGAAAGGACATAGGCTACTTTTTGTCGCAATATAAAATCATCAGAAGGGTGATATGGGGGATGAAATATTTGTATGGAAAATCTGACTTTTGAACTCGCGGGGAACTGCTAATTTCAAATAAAAACAATGTAAGCGTAACTGATTTTATACAGAAAGTTTTTTTTAAGGAACACTGAAGAGTAAAGGGTCACAGAAAAGTCACGAAAGATCCTAGTGGATCGAAGTGCTCCGTGGGTCAATGCCCATGGCCCCTATGAAGATAAGATTAGCATAACTGATGTAATATTTGTACATTTCAGGTCCGCCAGCTGAGTAATAAGTCGGTGTCGTGGATCCGGCGGCGCGACGCACATATTCTCACTGTCGACCGGTTCACCTTTATCGCCGACGAGCGCTTCCAGGCCTTCCTTGTTGAAGCCACCGACACCTGGACGCTACAGGTCTGAATATTGCTGTATTTTTTTATTTATTGCTTGAGTTTCCTGCATAGGGCTGCCTTGCATACCAAGGCCTTTCTGCTCTGTTTCGTTCGTACTCTCGATTGTAGTTCTAGCTGTTAGGGGGATGCGGCTTTTATTTAATAGGCAGACATTTGACAGCAATCTCACCTGACTGTGAGCGGTCGAGGATGGGACATGTCTGTCTAGAAAGACCCTTTTCTTCTAGGAATTAAAATCTTAGTTCTTAGGAAAGCCGGCAACGAATTCGAAGTTTTGAATAAATAAATATTGAATGACAGTGCTAGCAAACTTACAGAATAGAGCCTCTATTTAAGTTCCATGGACAATATTTTTTTTTAAATTCACCCTTAAGTATTGTTTTTTTTTTCTATTTGTTAGCAGTCATAAGCATTGGCATTAAAAGTGTCGGAACTAACTAATGTTACAAAATAAAACATTACGCTTTAAAAACCTTTTTTATTCTAAAAGGCAGCAAGTGACCTCTTATATGCGATTTTTTTATGTCGGGTATAGTTTTTTACCCTGTATTTAAATTAATGTTGTCAAAAAGTCAAAAAGTCAAAATTTATTCAATTTAGGACAGAAAATGCCACTTATGAACGTCAAAAATTTTAAAATCAGTATAATATTGGCCCTTAGGGGGCCCGAACATGTCTCCTTATCTTTTGGGCCCTACTAGTGCTTCGAGACAAAACACAGACAATCAGGCAAGTGCTGAGAAGAAGCACCGGAACAAACTCAGTCACCACTAGCTGCCATAAAAAAGTAAAAAAAATACAATAAAAAGGTAGGTACATCAGTTTGGTGCAGGCTGGACTGTCCGTACATTGTCGTCATCAAGATAGTCTTGAATTTTATAATACCCTTTAGACATGAGGGTAGTTTTGACATACGACTTAAACCTATTAATAGGTAGTTCGACAATATTGTGTGGTATATTGTTAAAAAAATTAATACAATTTCCCAAAAATGAATTAATTGTTTTGGCCAATCTAAAGTCTGGAACGACAAGTTTGTTTTTGTTTCTTGTATTATAAGAATGAATATCACTTTTTTTCGTGAAAAGATCTAAATTTTTGCGTACGTACATGATATTATCAAAAATGTATTGAGAGGCCACAGTAAGTATATTAATTTCCTTAAAGAGTTCTCTCAGGGATTCGCGCGGACTCAGTTTGTAAATGGCACGAATGGCTCTTTTCTGTAAGATAAAGATGGTATTGATGTCCGCAGCAGAACCCCACAAGAAAGGACCATAAGACATAATACTGTGAAAGTAACTAAAATAAACCACGGCGCGGTCGTGATTGGATGGGTGACCATTCCGACCATTTAAGTGACGTCCATGACAAGCATCTCCGTGCTTCGGAAGGCACGTTAAGCAGTTGGTCCCGGCTAATATCTGTGGTATTAGTCGTTAAGCCTAGTCAGAGGCCCTAGGGCGGCTTGATAACTTCTGACAGTAAGGTTTGTCACTTGCCTTACATACACCCCTCCACCAATCCGCACTGAGCCCGCGTGGTGAAGTATGGCTCGTTCCTCCTCATAGTTGAGGTAAGGCCTTTTCCCAGCAGTGGAATCTAATAGGCTGACTTATTATAACTAAAATAAACAAGCCTTGCCGTTTCAACGTCAGTAAGATGTCTTATTTTTCTAACCTCAAAGGCAACTGAAGCAAGTCTCCCAGCCAGAGTGTCAACATGTGGTTCCCATTGCAACCTCGAATCCAATGTAATGCCCAGAAACACAGTGGACTTAGATAGATCTAGTTTCTCACCATTTAGTAAAATTTCTGTGTTACCTTGCTTCACGTTGGGCATGGTGAATTTAACACATTTGGTTTTTCTTGTATTGAGAAGCAAGTTGTTGCTTGTAAACCAATATAACACCCTAGAGAGAGCCCTGTTTACATCGTCAAATATTTCTTCGCCTCTTTTTGATTTGAAGATTAAAGAAGTATCATCAGCAAACAGAACAATCTCACAGGAGTCTTTGGAATAGAAAGGAAGGTCATTAATATAGATAAGAAATAGCAACGGTCCCAAAATTGAGCCCTGGGGCACTCTCATTTGAAGAGCGGCACCAGAGGAGTTAGTACCATTCACATTAACTGTTTGTAATCTGCCTTAGAGGTATAATTTTAACAATTTTAATACTTTATTTGACACACCGTAATGCTCTAGCTTAATAATTAGTGTTTTGTGATCAACACAATCAAACGCCTTCGATAAATCACAGAATACACCTATCGCATCATGTTTATCTTCATAAGCATCTAAAATGTCTTTGACAAGTGCCACCCCAGCATCAGCTGTATTTCTACCTTTAGAGAAACCAAACTGTTTCTTGTGCAGTAAATTGTTAAGTTTAAAATGGGAGAGCAGTTGGTTAAATATGAGTTTTTCAAAAATTTTGCTAAATGCAGGTAGTATGGAAATCGGCCTAAAGTTACTCGGGTCACTTTTCTCTCCTGACTTAAATAAAGGTATAATCTTACTATATTTCATTAAAGTGGGAAATTTACCTTGATCAATACATTCATTAAATATATGTGCTAAGAGATATGCTACGAGAGGTATAATGGGTTTTATTGTATCAGTTGATATGCCCCATATATCCTCAGTTTTTTTCTGTTTTAGTTCTTTAAAAGTTTTAACTACCATTATAGGATCAATATGAATAAAATCAAATAAGCAGTTACACCTGTCACCACTAGATTCCAGTAGTGATTTTGCATGTAGAGGACATGAATTAAGTTGTTTAGTTGTTTCAATAGGTATATTACAGAAGTAATCTTCAAAGGCGCCTGCCACTTCATTATCTGATTTAATATTCTTATCATTAATTTTAAGTGTAAATGTGTGATCACGTGGTTTAGTTTTACAAGTTTCTTTGTTTATAATATTCCAGGTCTCTTAAATTTTATTACTCGATCTGTTTATTTTATCTCGTATGAAGTTAGATTTAGCTACCAGACAGACCTTTTTAAATAATTTTGAGTATTTTTTAACATATTTAACAAACGGTGGATCATTATTCCTGTTGACTTTTTGATTATATAATTCAAACATTTTTCTCCTACTGATATATATACCTGATGTAGCCCAGTCACTGAATTTCGGTTTGTTATTATTTATCACTAATTCCTTTTATCAGTTGTTGACTGATTTGTTCCAGGTGAAGTACGTGCAGGCGCGCGACGCCGGCGTGTACGAGTGCCAGGTCGGCACCGAGCCCAAGATGAGCCACTTCGTGCAACTAAACGTTGTTGGTGAGTTATATCTGTCATTTGTTTTGGCCAACTACCTACTACCGTGCCTCCGAGACGATCAATGGTGATTGACAATTTTTACGTTATTGGCGGGATAATAACCTTTGAATTGAAGGTGCAAATGGTCGGTACAATCGACGCGTCATTTACTTGCCGCCATTTTGCTTTCCGTCAACCATAATAATATCGAATTGTGGTCGAGCGATTGTCAATGACACGGTGTCAATTTCACCAATAGTTATGAGGAAAAAAGAGTGTTAAGTGATTGTTGTTCGCGAAAAAAGGCTTGTATTTAAAAAAAGGTTCTAAAATTTCACGGCATTACTCGTAATAAATATGACACATTTTTAAAACTTTTACATGACTTTCTTATTTCGGTTTCTATAATGTACCTTTTGTCATCAATTCGCGTCTGCAATTTCTGAAAGCTTATAATCGGTGTAATATAATAATGTCGGTGTTCCAGTGCCAAAGCGCGAGAAAATAACTTTATAGAGGTAATGTTTGCCTGTGTTTCAGTGCCAAAGATCGAGATCGTGGGCGAGTCAGACATCTACGTGAAAGCGGGCACGACGGTGTCGCTCAAGTGCGTCATCACGCAGGCGCTGGAGGAGCCCGCGTACATCTTCTGGTACCACAACGACGAGCGCGTACTCAACTATGATAAGAGCCTCGTCGAGATTCGGATGGAGAGGGTCGCGCCGGACACCACTGTGAGTGCATACACACTATAACGTCCTACATATCTAGTACCTACTAAACATTTATAAGGTATCTAAAAGATGTGGGTTTAATTCCCATCACAGAAACTTTTAACCGTTTTGGTTGTTTCTATGAAAACGAAAGGTAAATGTTATTTACCTTTTGTTTTCATTTCCATCAGATCTGTTTATATTAATATGACAGGAGACTGTAATTGTCGACAAACAACTAATTAGTTTGGCAATGCTAAGAAAACTACTTATCCTGTGGAAATAAATAAATAAAAAACGGTAATTTAAAAAACTAATAAACCCGACTGCTTTTCTGTGTAATTGGAAATTAAAAAACTCTAAAAAAAAAAAGAGGTCATACCCGGGTTAAATTGGTACCCATATTAAAAATTGTAGCAGTCGGGACCCGTTCTAGAAATGGAGGCTTAGTGAATTTAGAGCACATACCTACCCTCTATATAACATTGCAGATTACTCCAATCTACTGACGAGACGGCTGACTTTCTAACATGAGTCCCGACTGCTACAATTTTTAATATGGGTACCAATTTAACCCGGGTATGACCTCTTTCTTGTTTTAGAGTTTTTTAATTTCCAATTACACAGAAAAGAAGTCGGGTTTATTAGTTTTTTAAATTACCGTTTTTATTTTATTATTTTTAGTTTTATTATTAGACTGGAAATATTATTATATTTTTGAAATGTTCTCTTTACTGGCTTTCATTTGATACCTATATTGCTATGCTAAGAAAAAAAACTATCCCCCTCCCCCCTTTATTTCCGTTTGCGGGCGCACTTTTTTAAAATTTATATAGCCTATGTCACTCTAACAATTTTGACAAACTCAACGACACCTCTTATGTCAAAAACTGTCGAGTCGTTCGGGCTGTAGGGCGTGCCAAACAATTATACATACATACATACATACTCTCGAAAAAAAAATAACCCTCCTTCCGCAGTCGGGTAAATATTCTCACCATTATCATCCAATTTAAGAGCTTAGCTCTAAACGGTGGAGATTGTCCATAACGTCATATAACGTCTCATCAGGACGATTTGGCATTGCATCTCTACAGATGGCTCAAGTACACCTAGCATGTGTAACTGTGCTCATAGACAGTATGGGCATAATCATAAATACCAACGCTTCACCCAAGACCTCTGGCGCATAGATGTGCAGCAGGTATATTATAGCATGACTTTTAAGAGGGATTTCCAAACAATTTCTTGCACTCTTGGTGATTTTGCCCTCGGATAGCATTTGTCAGCATAGGCTTTATGACTGATCTGACTGGGTGGTAGCGAGTTTTGCGCAGCCAGCTACAGAAACGTTGAATAAACAATAAATCATACTAAACTAATTGTCGCAATATAAGAGTCGTCACATAATGTAAGACTCCTCTTGAAAACTAGAAACTTGCAAGGAACTGCAATACCTATGTGGACCAGGAGACGACAAGTAAAAGATGTTTTTTGGAATTTGCGTATAATTAGCGTCTCAGGTTCTTAAGTATACTAACTGATAAGTGAGTACCACACACATGTGTGTGGGAGTATGTATACATACTACGAAATAATAAAAATCTCCTAAAAATTGATCATGTTTCTGACTACATCGTTATTTGTGTTTCCAGGTGGGTAACCTGATAATCTACAGCCCCCGGCGCGAAGACTCCGGCAACTACTCGTGTTCGCCCTCCAACCTCGACTCCGCCTCAGTCGTCCTGCACGTGCTAAGTGGTTAGTACTGCTGTATATGGTCCATTGGTATAAAGTCTAGAGCAGTGTCTGCCGACCCTTGGGGGTCAAATGTGTTTTCAAACATAGCAGAAGCAAAGTCCTTACCAACCACCTAAGTATATTTAAGCCAGAAATTGCAAACTGTTTTGATTGATCTCGACTTATCTAAACCACAGAATAAATAGTAGTACAAATACAGAAAGACACCTCCGCAAAGTTATTTAAGTAAATAGGGACTCTTGCCACGATACAATAAAGTGCATATTGTGATCGCGGCATTTGTAGCTTTAAATCACTTATTACTTAGGAAATAGGAATTAAGGTATTGTTACACAAAGGTATTGTTTGGTTTATCCCTACACAGCGTTGATGTGTGTACTTACTAGGTAGCCACAATCATAACCATTGTTATAGTATTAAGCTTAAAACGAAATAAAAATATTTTATCTTATCTTTAAGTGTAGAGACCTGCCTATCCATTCTATCTTCCTAGATATAATCCTAAGTAGGATGCGACCTTTCCAGTTAGGATCCTAACCAGGATAGTACCTTCCTAGCTAGGATCCTAGTAAGGAAGCTACAAAAAGGATGGTGTAATAAGTGCTCGAGCTACATTGCGAACCAGGGGCCCAATTCTCGCGCCTTCAATATTACATCACATACGATATTTATCAAAAAAACATGGCGGATATCACAAAATGTGATAAATTTTGTTATAATTTACATACTTCGAGAATACATAACTAAATTTTGTGATATCCGCCATTTCTTTTGATAAATATCATATGTGACATAAAAGTCATTTATTTATGTATGTAGGCCCACAGAGGGCACTTATACACTTCCCAACATATATTTTTTAAGCCCTACCACTGTTTCGGGACAAATTGTGGGCTAATATAATATCGAAGGCGTAAGAATTGGACCCCTGGCCTGCCTAAGATCTTTAACTCACCGAACCGTGTTGTTCAGGCGAGCAGCCAGCGGCGATGCAGCACGGCAACAGCGGGTCGCGCGCGGCGCCGGCGCGGGCGCGGCTGCTGGCGGCGTGCGCGTGCGTCCTCGCGCCACACGCCACCTCGCCGCGCGCGCTGCTCAGGCTACTGGTGCTCGTGGCGCTCGCTTTTGTATTCCCGTGAGTCTTTTCATTATTAATTTCTGCTTGCCGTTGTCGTTTGAATTCTTCATTTTATTTTAAGGCATTTTTTATTAACTTGCGTTTATACTTTTAATTGCTCGTGGCGCTCGCTTTTGTTTATTCCCGTGAGTCACTGTTTTGTTAGCTTGCGCTTATACTTTTTATTGTTTTCGTTTTGCATTTTTATTTTGAGGCGTTCGTTCTTCTTTATCAGTGGTTTGTTTTATTAACTCATTAACAGCCAATGCCAAACTACATAATATTAACGATGAACTAAGACTGAAACTTGATTGAAGAGCCACAATTTTAATAAATTTCTGTCAATTTATAGGATCGAAAACAGTAATTGCCCTTTATTTAGCTCTTTATCTTTACATTTTTAGCAAGTTACACGATAATCAAGCTACGTTTATAAATAATTAACAATAAAATGTGATTATGAACAATGTGATCGTTTGAATACAGCGGCTGATAAAGGGTTAACGACTTGTGTAGTCGTTAACCCTTTATCAGCCGCTGTGGCTGACTTTAGCTGACACACTTGCATAAAAGGTTCTTGCACTTACCGTCTACTTTCATGGACATGCTAGCGAGTAGATCGCACATTTGATTTTTTTGAATGACTGGCATGCAATATGAAGTTAGCGATGGCAATCGCCCATCGCTAGCTGCATTAAAAAAATTCGAAAAAAAAACGAATGAATCGACAATCGCCCATTCGAACTATCAATTGTCGAATAAGTAATTCGAAAAAAAAACGAATAATAATCGACATTCGAATGATAATCTATATAATTCAATTCAGAATGCACTAACATAGTTTATAAGTCATTTATGTATTACTAACAAATTATGGATGTAAAGTCTGAAATAAATAATTTTTATTTTTATTTATTTTATTATTTATAACAACTATTACTTACGCTTTAAACTCGGCCCTTCGGTGCATTATATCGAATTGTCGCGAATGAGCGCACGACAAGCAGCGAATGAATGATTAATCGACGCGTCGAATGACGATTCATTCGTTAGTAGTTAGTAGTACGGCCTGCGCACCTCGCGCTCCGGTATTGCTCACCGCATAGTCAAAGGATAATCGAATGACTGCGGTTGCTTATCGAATACATTCGATTACAGAGTCACTCACAGTCGAAATGAAAAATAGTATGTTTAACACGGGTGAAAGCACCCATTCCACTGTCGAGCTATTGGCGCTCTCACTTCGTTCGAGCGCCTGAAACTTCTCGAGTGGAATGGTCACTTTCGTCCCTTGTATAACAATCTACTATTCGTCTTGCTCGACGCATCGGGTGTCGTTGTATAGGTATTTTAAAAATATTGTAAGTTTTGTAAAGACAACTTTTCGATTAAGCAATCAATTTGCGACATATATAATAAATATTTAAAACGCAAACCGCACCTGACAACCTGCTACTTTTTGGTGCATAAAAAAACAGAAGTAGCACATATTATGATTATTTTAAAGGATGAATCACGCCTTTGAAGCCTATACTGATAAATGAGTAATAGTAAACCAACTTATCAGTTGTAACTAGAGAAGGGAAAATTTGGTAATAGAAAAACTAACTGCATCAATAACTTTGTAATTTTATCTATAGGTAATACTATAGATAGAATAAATGACAAGAAAGACGGGCACAACGGAACTTATATATGGGCTTCCCCTTTTGACTGGACAATACTCTTGGCCAATTTTATGTTTTTTCTATTTACTTGTTTGCCAAAATATTTTTTTTGTCTACTTGTTTGCCAATATTTTATCGAAACAAGCATTTGTTCTGTTTTTAGTTTATATAAGGTCAAATCCAAAAGACACACGAGATTTAAGGGAAAAATACAACATCTTAAATTAATTCGTTTTAGATAATACAACCATGTTTTTAGAATGCTAGTTTTTGAGATAATCGCCAAAAACGACTTTGATTAAAAAGTAAAATAAAACACCCCGTGAATAAAGAATTACCGCTCGCGTAAATGCAATACAAACGTTCGATATATCAATGAATCCAATAAGGACGCCAATATGAGAGACTAAGTTCTCTCTCTTTCACTGCTAGGGTCCAATTTTTCTAATATAATTAGATGCCCTATTAAAATTTCGTCTGTCTTTTGCAGGTGACCTTATATACTGCTATGAATTGTTTTGTGATTTTTTCAATTTAAGAAACTGCTTTTTATTGTTTACTCGCACTTTTTTGTTTAAAAATGTTATTTTTCCTTTTTTAGAACGAAGTATGTTACTAACACATTTGTTTCTAATTTTTTAGCTTATTCATTGCTTTTGCTTGTTCATGTGCTACCTCAGTCCAAAGCTAATTTAGAAGACATCGCTTTAGGGAACAAGATTGCCTGTGTCATACTTTATTTATTTCTTGTCATAATACATTTGATTGACTTAGTTCTTTTTATCTTAAATTGAATAATGGATACATCATTTTATTATCTATCTCAAATTGCATAATGGATATATTATTTTTCAGCGTACTGTGTCACGACGAAGATGTGTTTGTGGAACGCAAATAGCGGAGCGCCTGGTCGGGGTCGCCCCCCGCGCGCTGAGCCCCCGCATTCCCCGCGGCCCCCGCGCACGTCCAGCACTACGCATTCAATGCTTGGTGACTTAAATTTAAAACGTATTGTAAAAATTTCAAATACTTTATCGATTAGGTAAGCCGGACGATGTCGTATGTGATATGAACGATGTGAGGATAGTTTCAAAATTATTTGTATCGGTACTAACGTTTATATTATGGGAAGCAAACTACCTATGTACATAGAGGGCGCGGTCGTCCGCCCGTATCGCTCGCGTTTGTAAAGTTGTATATATTACTGATATTAAATTAATTACTGATAATTAATTAATAATTAAATACCGCCCGCGGGCGTGGCGGTTTTTACCGCCGCGACTGTGGGTCTCGACTACTCTATAGAGACATCGAAATGACTCGACCGGTCGCGTCCGTGGAGCTTTGCTCTTTCTGGATACTACGACGTCATGAGGAATTGTGTAGCGGCGTAATTTATACATTATTTTGTATCGCGACATTTTGAGTGTCGGTCGCGCCGCGCACTCGCCACCCCTCTTAAGAACCTATTGTTGTTTTATATTCTATGACTCTGTTGTAAATAACTCTTTTAGTTTACTCTGCGAGGGGGGCGAGCGCGCGAATACTTATTTACCTTATAAACGTCGTTTACGTCCCATCGTTGTTTTATTAATCATGCAGAAAATTCACAGATTTTACGATTTATCTAGGCTAAAGAAATGGCGTTTATAGGTTAAAAATTATAGATTTATTGTGTCCGTCACTCAAGCTACAATTTGTATTTTATGAACTTGAATTTCATTATTCAAATACTATTTTTTAAAACATCTGTACGATTCGCATAGTAAAAGAAAACTTTTCTTTTAAGTTTAAACAAAAATGACCTTGGCACATCAGAATTATTTCAAGAGTGACGAGACACTCCGGTTCTCTGCGCTTACGTTTACAAGAGTATTAGTTACCTACAGGTTACCTACGATAAAATATTTTATGGGACTTTCAACAACAACATTAATTTAAAACCTTATTCCTATTGACATAAACTCATATTTTCTGAGTTATGTACATTTGTTGTTTCACTAACCGATGCTCTTACGGTGAGGGAAAAAATCGTGAGGAAACCTGCACATTCAGACGACTGAATGTGTAACCATGATCCAAAACTGGTCAGGTTCCCCTGGTAACAGGGTCACGGAGGTCAGATGGCAGTCGCTACATTATAATTATCTGATCTGCCACAACCTGGATCATGGTCAGTGGACCCTGGGCCCTCGCATAAGGGAGCACAGCCGGGATAACGTTAGGAGGATGGTGATTCCTATTGACATAAAGTCAATAATTTTTAGTAAGTTGTTGTTGCCGGTCATCTCTTGTGCGCAAACCGCAGGGACCCGGCGTTTGTTATTTTAGTCTAAATCAATTAATTGTCAAACAGTGATTTCGAGTTGAGTGAGTTTGGTTCGTTGACACTGTTACTGCCTCACTTGTAAATAATAAATGTAAGTAATACGAATAAAGATGAAATCGTTGAAACATTACTTCTGGTTTCATTTCATAGCTTGTTGTACAAAATTATCGAATATTTTTTGACTTTTTGGCTTATTTAGTGTCACAGTTTTCGGTTTTAAAGTTATCTTTGTAAAATGAGTAACAAATCGAAAAAATTTGAGAATTTAATGTCAAACACAAGTCAAACTCTCACACAAAACATTTTAACATTCTTAAAATGCCGTCGATCAAATACATAGGTAATAATTTACACAAACACTTCACATCACGAAAGCAGTTTTTAGATTTAAATTTCAGTACTTACCGTGATAGTTTGAAACAAGAGGATGAATGAGAGGAAACCAGGAAATCTTTCTGGCGCCACATTTAAGCTTAGCAGAAGCAGACAAGATTTCCTTTTAAATTAATGACACTTTTTATTGATATTTTGACATTTGACTATGGGCTGTCAGGCAGACCTGTTGAAATATTCGTTCTTTTATGACACGTGTTAATCATATTTGAACTGGCAATGATGCATAAATAAAGAAAAAAAGCTAAGGACATTTAAAAAAGAAAATGTCTAGGCCCCTAAAAAAATGTGTCAGTCGTCGAATCCTACAACTTACGTCAGGCTGCTAGGGGCACTGACCAAATCCCGTCGTCGGACGGGCAGGGGTGATCGCGTGAAGCTCGCACTTAGACTGTTTTAGTTTTAGTTCTTTTTTTTATGTGCTCACACCATGCTTATTATTATTACATTATATTTCAAAACATTGATAAAGATAAAGTACAAAAAACTTACTTATTTAATATAAACTTGATGTTTTGATTAGCACACGATTTAAGTGACGCCGACGATTATTTCATAAGCTCTCGAAAATGTATAAACAGTAACTTTTATAAGGAAACCAACGTTGTATATTTTTTATATTTTAGTCGTATGCAACGAAATAATTGCAATTTGCATGAAATAAAAAAGAAACACTTAAAACCAACTTAATCAAAAACCAACTCGTGTCCTTAAGGCAATGACCAATGCTGGCTGCGTTTCCGCGTCAAAGAGCTATACTTATCCTTTAAGCGAGGAACGAGCCAGTTTTAATTTGGCAAAACTGAATTTAATTTTGGTACAATATTTCCAAAAAAGTAATTTTAGCAGATGATCTTGGGTCAATCTCCAAAACGGACGCACTCGTGTGATCGCTCTGGCGCTTCTTAGACACCAATACCTTACTTGAATTATGTTATCTCATTTTAAATAATGATGGTCAAATAGTGTACATCACTCCTTTAAATAAAATACACAATTAGGTACAACCAAACACCAATATCCGAAAAGCGCCAGAGTGAACACACGAACACGCCCGTTTAGGAGATTGACAACGGTCAGTTTTTTTACGGTCAAAAGTTTCAATATCGGCACAAAAACATAATCACTTGCAAGTGAGGCGCACTTGCGACGTTTGGCGTTTTTAGCCAACTCCGCCGCTGCTCCAGCTATTACTCGTAGCGCTGATTTCCTAAGATAAGGTGGGGTCAAAGTACCTTTATATAATATAAAGTAATGTATATTCGCACGGGTGGATAGACTGCACGATAGCTCAGTTGGCAAGAGCATTTTTCCCGGTTAGCCAAAGGTCGTGATTTTGTACCCACGACTTGCCCGTGTGCGAATTTTCGGTTTCTTATTTAAACTTATATAAATAAGAAAAAACACTGTTAGTGTTAAAAAATATTAAAAAAACTTATATATATATAACACTGATAAAACTAGCTGTTATGTTCCCTCAAAAAGTCTTGCAATGTATCCCTAAGCGCATAGTTTGGGTGTAACTTAGAGTTGCGCAGGCGCCGGCCGGAGAGCGGCGAGACCGCGGCGCCGGCGTCGCCTGACACGAGCCACTCGCGGAACGCGCGACGCTCGTACGTAAACCCGTCAGACGCACGCGCAGGCTCCACCAGCAAACGGTGGGAGAGAGGGCAGAGGAGCCCGTGGGGTGCCTCTTTTGCCTGAAAAAAAAAGTGTTCAAACTCATTTTCAACCTACATTGAACTTGGAAATGAAAGGTCAACCGTTCTTATTGTGTCGTTTCGTAGTCTTTATGAGACTTCTTACTGCAACGCACACTAATCGGAATCGTAACGTACAGTCTGGCTAACGAAAGCAGAAAAACGGTTTCGGTTCATTTATACGCATGAAGGAACTTCTTGCATTAAAGAATATTAGAAATTCCCCGCGACTAGATTGATTTGAACTTTCATCCCCCATTTCACCCTCTTAATGTTTTTATATCGCGACGAAGTAAAGCCTGTGTACTTTCCAGGGTATGGATTCTTTTTATGACACATCTCAAAAAAATAGTGCCCGACGTAAAGTTTTTTGACAAAATACTACACACCAGTGACGGTGGCGCAGGCTCGCGGCGCAGCCACTCGAGCTCGGTCGCAAGCCGCGTGCGTATCGCCTCGCGCCCCAGATCCTCTGATGACTTCTTCTCTGGCGGGATCTCCTCATCAAGTTCTGCTAAGAAAAGAATCATTTTACTTCTTTAAATCTTCTTTATCTGAATAATCGAAACCAACACCAAAGTTCAATCACAAATTAACCCTCTAGTGATTCACAGAAAATATTTATCAAGATGTTATAAGACGAAAGCTTTATTTTTTTATTATCATGCTAATATCGAAAATTGGTTTATAATATTTGATCTTAGTAGTTAAGCCTAGCCATAGGTCCTAACAGCTAACTTGCTATTCTTATAACATCTAATAGTAAGGTTGTTCACTTGCCTTGCAGACACCCTGTCACTTATCTGCACTGAGCCTTGGTAGCTGGAATATACTCCGACTACGCTCATACCTCCTAATTTTCCAAGCAGTGAGATGCATAAAGGATAACTTTACTTTTTCGTTATGTATTCTAGACTCAACTTAAACGCACCCTAAACACTTGTACTATTTTTTTTGTCTTTTACGAATTAAGGTGAAATCACCTCAGGTTTACACTTTAATGACGTGTGACCCACCGTATCCGAAGACGGCGAGCAGCAAGTCCGGCACAGGCTCGTCGAGCAGCCTCGCGCCGGTCAGCTGCGCCGCGCGAGCTGCTTCCTCTACCTCCACCTCGAGCTCCGCTGATATCATCTTGCTCATGCCTAACGTTGGGAAATACACTTTAAGTCAAAAATATTTTAATTAGACTTCAAGTTTCACATCTATTTGGTGACTGTCCTGCGCTGTGTTTTTTATGAAAGGATCTCAATGAGACAATATATCTGCCCTAACGGTCATCCTCATAAATAAATCAAAACCTTTTTCCTATACCTCCTTGTATTCTGTCAAGATTTGTTTGAAGACATTTGACAGCAAACCGACAATATTTTTTGAGGATTCTGTCAATATCCAGATCTATTTGTTCGGTTAGACCACTTGAACGTACCGGGGGCCCTAGTGACGTACTCGCGCAGCCAGCGCACGACCCCGGCCTCGTCCCAGAACCGTGGTGGATCGGCATCGTCATCCAGGGCATGCTCGCCCTCGATCGGCAACCGCCACAGCGCCAGCTCGCCGCTCAGGGTCCCCACTGCAATCACGGAACCCCCACCTGCAGAGGAGGTGCAGTCAAATGAATTAGCATTCTTATAACCGCTGAAAATAAATTAGTTTATGACTTTACCATAGATGTGTGATGATGCGTAGCTACGAATGCAAGACGTAACCAACAGAATCGATTCATTTACTAAGCCTTGCTTAGCACAGCATGGATCTCCGGTGTAAACTGTTTAGCGGCGTAAGGTTTTTGTACATACAAATAAACAAGTCATTGTGAAAAAAAAGCATTGGGAAAAAGCCTGGAATACATCTTTGCACGTCGCTACGTATCTTCGCAACGCTTAGCGGCCTAGCACATCTCTGTTAATCATGCTCACATCGTTTCACAGCTTCGTTACGCATCCTCACACCACTTAAGTAGCTATCTCGCTAATATCTGGTGGAAACACCAGATATAAGCGAGTAAGAACAATAAATTACCAGAAGTAAGAACAATAAATTACCAGCGTCGTCTAGCAAGGCGACTGCAGGTGCTCCCCCCGCTCCTCCCGCAGGCACCGCTGCTGCCGCGTGCAGTTCCTTGCCCCCCTCTCTCGTGCGCCACACGCGCGCCCAGCGGTCCCCGCCGGCTGAGGCCAAGAGACCAGAGGAGCCCCATCGCACGCAGGCCACGCCCCCTCCATGGGCGCGCACCTCGCGAATTACACACACTTGCGCTGTTGTAGTCTCCTGTGCATTTAAATCATAACTGTCAGCAAAAAACATTGATTGATGATATAGGATGCTTAACCTTTGATGGTTAATCAACTTAGAGTTTAGGGCAAACAGGGCAAATAAAGAGTGTTTTATAAATCTCTTCTCATCTTCTCCTACTGAAGTTCAATGAAAACAGTATTCGTTAATACAATATTAGTTGAACATGCAGTGTATCCAATGGCTTAATTAATAACAAGAAACCGAGGAGGAGAAAAAAAACTAATAGCACCTCCATTCAAACCCTTACTTCATCAATTTTGATCAGCCACAACCTCACGAGTGAGTCGGCTCCAGCAGTGGCCAGCAAATATGAGCCCTCTCCTTCTGGCATCCCGGGCACGCTGCCATTTGGCGCGAAGTCGCAGCTCTGGACGCCTGCTGAAGGTACCAGCCCATTAAAAAAGTAAACCTCATGAATTAATATATCCTTATTTGATTATTTGATTCGTCTAAGGTTACCACTATCAAAAAACTGCATGGGCGTGAAACAAATAAGGTAGGCATGTAACTTCGAAATCCAATGGTATTCATAATTCTTTAGAAGTTCTCGCTTAAGTATGGTTAAGGTTATTCCTTGCCGAGATCATGCGCCTGTGGCTCTTGGTGCAGTGTCAAAGGTGTAGGTGGCGACGCGTGGATGACCAGCTCCCCACTGGCGGCACCGGTGGCTAGCACACGACCGTCGCTTGCCCACGTGCAGCACGTTGCCGCTTCCGCATGCCCGCCGTATATGCTGGGGATAAATTCAGTCAATAGTGGTTGATCTTAAAATATTATATTCTTCGGACACCCAAGTCATATAAGTCATTTATGCATACATATCCGCAGGGGGCACATACACACGTCCCAATTTTTTTTTAAGCCGAACCACTGCTTTGGAACAATATTGGAAGTGCTGTTACTCATGTAATGCACTTTAATTATGTGTCTGATTCTCCATGTACTTGTTCGCTATACTCATGAGTCTTTATTTCTCTGTATTTCTCTACCTTGTGTTGTTTATTTTTACCACTTTTTTATTTAACCTGTCAAACCTCATATATCTCGCGGGCGAGTTGATAACAATTATTATTTTATTGTGTCTGGAAACGTGGTACGTGAAGGTTAAAGCAAGAAAAATCTTACTGATCTTACTGTATTGGGTTAGGGTCTGGGTCAGTGAGGTTCCACAGGGGCGCGATTCCGTCGTCAGTGGCTAGAAGCAGCAGCGGTGGCCGATGAGGTGACAAGCGGGCGCCACGCACCCCACCGCCGCCGGAATCACCGCCGGCGCCGTTACCACTCGGCACTATTAGCGAACGCAGCACTACACCCATCTGGGAATTTTTAAATCTTAGCAAAATCTGGAACTATAACTTGACATAACGTATGCAATGAGAATGCAACCTAGGTATGCAGTAAATTTTCCAGACCCTTTGATTATTTTGTCTATTTTAAATTGTGGATCGCCAAAATACTTGAAAAAGAATCTAAGAAGTGGGATAAAAACTTGAATTTAACAATGGCGGTAAAGCCAGCTTCTCCCTAAAAAGCTCCACAGTTCAGAACCATAATGAAATATTAAAACCTTTTTCAACTGCCAACTCTTCATGTATCTCAATGGATTAGTTAAGGTTACGAAAACTTGTTCCATATTGATGTCATAGTTTATATGCTTTAAGAGTTCTCGAAGTGCACAAGTACCTCTACATCCCAAAGGTAAGCGCAGCCGTCGAGGCCAGCAGTGAGGAGCAGCGCACCTCCCGCACCCAGGTCGCACGCCAGCGCTGGGTACTCGTGTGCCTCCAGCGTATGCAGTGCCTCTGCGTGGCCCTCCTCAAGGCACCAGCGAAAAAGACGCACCTGCCCGTCACTGAGAAGAAATGATCCAAGCAATCAGCAATTTTTAAGAAGCTACTGAACTATTGCGACAAACAAAATACCTATAACAAAGAATAACTGAAGGCGTGATAATGACGAAGTTAGAGTACCTAGAAGCTGTGGAAATCAAGTCTCCGTGCACAGAGATGCAGTTTATTGGCCCAGCATGAGCGTGCCGTTCGTGCCACACGCGCCGGGAGCCATTCTCATCCACTTCCTCCTCGTTACTTGCTACACTGTCTTCCGACAGCTCATCTGCGTCAACTGGACCTATACCCTGCACATGACATTAACGAAAATAGTATACTGCATGAAAAATATCAAAAAATCCTAAAGAGAATCAGAACCACCTCCAAGTCACCGAGTCCAAAATGTGCAAGAGCAGCACAAGCTGGTTCCAGTTCGTCATCAAGAGTTAGAGATCCGAGTGACCACATCCGAATCGTCTTGTCGTTTGACCCTGGAAGAAATAATTCATACTTACAAATGCAGGACTACGTAGCTACTAAAAGAATTTTACTTACCAGTGATCATATACCGCAAGTCATCGGCGAGAGCTACACAAGTGAGATAGCGAGGGTGTGCCTGGACGATATGTACGCATGCGCCTGTGGCCGCCTGCCAAAGGCGCGCGGTGCGGTCCAGAGACGCCGAGGCTAGCACGGCATCTGCATCCAAGCCTCCTGCCCATCGCAGCGCCGTCACTGTGGCCGTGTGCCCTTCTAAGGTTCCCGACGCCTGGAGACCCCAGCGGCCTTCCTCGTCGTCTCGCGAGGCACGCCATAGCTTAATTCGAGCGTCGTGGCCTCCGGTGGCTGCAGCGCGCCCGCTGTTGTTAGCGTCAGCGCACATTGCACCCAGGTCGTGAGCCCCGTCAACCCAAGTCAACGGCGTTGGACTCGTTCCATCGGCACCACTTCTGCATACCTCTGGGAATGAATAACAGCTTAATTTTCAACGTGTTGATAGGAAAGATTTCAATACCTATCAATGTATCAGAGAACATTTACACACGAACGGTAGTTTGCCAATGACGAAAATAATTTGAGCCGACGTTAGAAGGCACGACTAGCCGGCTGATATCGACGCTTGTTGTTGTGGCGTGTCACGTCCGCAGCAAATAAACCATCAACACGTCGACTGCTTGTCACAGACATGTTAACGACGATAAATGACGGTGACTGAAATCACCTCTTCCATCAACGTGCTACTTGTGTGTTAGAGCTCATAAACGATTTAAATTAAAAGTACTCACCTACCAAATCGAAGACTTTGAGGACGCCTTCCGTGCAGGCTGTGAGTAGCAGCGCTCCACCAGCAGGAGCGGTGACTGCATGCAGGGCGCCCTCATGCGCCGTGAGTCTCGCTATTAGAATGGCATGGGGCGCGTGCCACACGCACAGCGCGCCGTCGTCGTGGCCAGCAAGGAGGCGTGCACCAGCCCAGCATAGGGCACGAACAGCTGCGGCGCTGGGGGCTGCTAGTGTGCGTCGCGCGCCTAGAGTACGCCCGCACCACACGCGTACTGCGCCATCCACTCCACCCGATGCTAGCAACGCGCCGCACGGCGACCAGCGCGCTGCGGTCACGCCATACCTTTATATTGAAATGCTGTGATAAGTTTTAGTTTCATTAGGTATAAACGACACGCGCGCTCGGGCCGCGGTGCCAGAACGAGCGGCGCCTCGACGGGAGGGTCTCGGGCAGACGGTGTGGGGACACCTCTGCCCAATCACCAGGGACCCTTCTGAGAGACGGTGCACTGTACGCCTAGTGCGCCGTCTGGAGTGGGGATACTGGATACCATATCCGCTCCCCCCTCTGTGGAGATCCGACCTCTGATTTAGAGGGCAGACGTTGCCGCTGGCAAGGTCGCGGGACTGACGAGATACCGCGGCCCCTACTGTCTCACAGCCAACACATGCGGCGGGCGTCGTCAAATTTTAGTGGGTATACCCGGGTCCGGGAGAGTCTCACACACGCCTCTCCGTTCCCCGACGAAGAGGTACGGTGCGTAAGGCATTTCCTGACGTAAAAAAAAGGTATAAACAATAATCATAATGCTCCTAAACTAGTATTCTTAGAAATAAAAGATAAATAAAGTTTTCTGTCTTCACTAAAGTAAAACAATAGGCAGACTGAATATTGCGAACGGCCGTTTGTCGATGTAGCAAAGGATTTATCGTGTTGGATGGAGGATATAAATATTTAGATTTTTGTAAGCTCCGTAAAAGGCATTCATTACCCTACTATGAAAAAGTTGCTTAACTACCATGGTCTTGCTCGTTCACTGGCTGTAAATGAATGTCAAAGTATCTCTGAATAATAAAAAACTACGTGTTGCGTAAAATACAGTTAAATAAAAGTTTAACTTTCAAGTAAAAAAAAACGGTAATTTAAAAAACTAAAAAACCCGACTGCGTTTCTGTGTAGTTGGAAATTAAAAAACCCTAAAACAAGAAAGAGGTCATACCCGGGTTAAATTGGAACCCATATTAAAAATTGTAGCAGTCGGGCCCAATTCTAGAAATGGAGGCTTAGTGAATTTAGAGCACATACCTACCCTCTATATTACATTGGATATTACTCCAACCTACTGACGAGACGGCTGACTTTCTAACATGGGTCCCGACTGCTACAATTTTTAATATGGGTACCAATTTAACCCGGGTATGACCTCTTTTTTGTTTTAGGGTTTTTTAATTTCCAACTACACAGAAACGCAGTCGGGTTTTTTAGTTTTTTAAATTACCGTTTTTTATTTTTTTATTTTTAGTTTTATTATTAGTTTGCAAAAATTATTATACTTTTGAAATGGTCTCTTTACTGGCTTTCATTTGATACCCATAGTGCTATGCTAAGAAAAAAATCAATCCCCCCTCCCCCCTTTATTTCCATTTGCGGGCGCCATTTTTGAAATTTATATAGCCTATGTCACTCTCACAATTTTGACAAATTCAACGACACCTCATATGTCAAAAACTGTCGAGCCGTTTGGGCTGTAGGGCGTGCCAAACAATTATACATACATACATACTCTCGAAAAACATAACCCTCCTTCCGCAGTCGGGTAAAAATAGTTTAACATCGTCAACTTTTATTCATTAAAAAAATAATAATGTACTACGTTTGTGATGTATAGAGCTGTAAGGAAAAAATGTTTTTGTCTGCCAACAAAATCCTTGAACCTTACTACTAGCAGCTTGGTCAAATAAACAGTATTTAATTACTTCATATCACGCAAACAAACAGAATGTTGACAGGATAGTCCAACAACGCTAATTACAGTATAACATTTTTCATGCAACAGTTGTTTTTTTGGTTTCATCCATCATATTATGAACCATTAAACAGCGGAATTCGACTACATTTTTCATTATATCAACTTGTTTCATCCCAAGTGTTTTCTAAACTCTTCCACTTCGGAGTTCAACTCCTGAACCCTAGTTTAACAAATCATCTTAACACCTTTTTCCTCCATCGCGCTTATTTTAAACATGCATTAAATATAAAAGTGCAAACACATACGGCTACCGTATTACCGTAATTGTGGTGTTGGTGACCCACCCCAGAGGCATAACAAAATATAATAATTATTTTTATAACTTAAGCAATTATTTTGCAAGTTTTTACGAAATTCAATTAAATTTCGCTCACAAAAATTAATCGACTGTGTCATCTGGTGGGACTCGAACCCACGTCGCTTCGCTATCCGGGCGAGTGCTCTTACCAACAGAGCTACGCCGTCTCACTGGCGTAGCAAGCACTTACAAAAACTCGTCGGCTGACTAACGTCCTCCGTAGCTTAGTTGGTAAGAGCACTCGCCCGGATAGCGAAGGGACGTGGGTTCGAGTCCCACCGGATGACACAGTCGATTAATTTTTGTGAGCAAAATTTAACAAAATATAATCTATCATAGTTCCACTATAATTTTAAAGAAAATAAAGCTATTACGGCAATGAAACAGTAATTGATCACGAAAGTAGTACCGGTGTGCATTGCGCACGGCGGCCTCTTCAGCCCAGCCACCACCGCCGCCGGCCCAGCGCCACAGCCGAAGCGTGCGGTCACCGCTGCCAGCTGCCAGCCGTGTGCCGAATGCGTCAGCGCACGTCACCTCGCCGCGCGCCGTGCGAAGCGTCTGCAAGAGGCTTGGCTCGCCCACTTCCATCCTCTAAACTGTCTCCCACTTTTGGAAAGTACTTGAGCCACCAGATCAGGACGGATCCTTGCTTTCACCGTACACCGGAATTGGACGCTTGTTACCGGTTTTGAGGCACATCTTTCGTCACTATCACGGGAGGAAATTGCTAGATTCCCAGGGCATTTTTATAGCAATTATAAGAAGCACCAATTGAATCTAGCATCATCGAGCAACTGAGCTACGAGTTCAACCTTCACAAACCGTGCGACAGGCGGGTAGGACGCGTTAGCGTTGAGTGGGAACCCGCTGGTGGTGTCATTGACGTGCGGCCTCTGACGTGGCGAAGAGACAGACTTTATATCGATTACCGGCACGCGAGGCCTCAATCATTAATTCATTTACTACCTGTTGGTCAATAGACGAACGAGTGTTGATTATAAAATCTATACTTTAATGAGTATTTTCATGAGGTACGCGGCAATGTTTGCCACAAGCTTTTAGTAAATTAAATAAATTTTTAAATTGTTTTTCAACAAACACACCAATTACCTAGTCCTAAACTAAGCGTGAGCTTGTGATATGGTGACTAGGATAACGGATAAATATACTTATATACATTTATAAACATCCATGACTTAGGTAAAAACGCTCGTGGTCATCACACAAACATTTGTCCCTTGCGGGATTCGAACCCGCAACCGCCTGGTTAAAAAGTCCGAGGCGCGAACCACTACCGCACAACCAACCAGACGGTTGTCAGTGGAGACAGTTTTAGTGGCCACAAACACGATTTACAAGTAACCTTTGTACTCTTATTACAAAGTTAAGCAACCCACGACGCGGTCGTGATTGGATGGATGTCAAAGTCAAAGTCAAAAATTCTTTATTCAATTTAGGACACAAAATGCCACTTATGAACGTCAAAATATCAATCAATTATGGCCCATATGGGGCAGAACATGTCTTCTTGACCATTAAGTCATCAGTCAGACAATAAAATTTAGACCAAGCACTGGGATCTATAAAGGCTAACTTTACTTTTACTTTAGGTACACTTATTTATACATCCTATTGCGACATTAATCGACGAAGCACGACAAGCTTCTTGTTGGTCAACAGACGAACGAGTTTTTATTATAAAATCTATACAGTCGTGCCTATTTTCATGAGGTATGTGGCAATTGTTTTTGAGAGAGCTTTTAGAAGACGACTTGGTGTAGTGGTTAGCGACGACCTGGTGTAGTACTTCCCGCTCCGGACTGAAAAACCAGAGGTTGCGGGTTCGAATCTCGCAAGGGGCAAATGTTTGTGTGATGAGCACGAGCATTTGTATATAAGTCATGGATGTATAAACGTATATAAGTATAATAATCCGTTATCCTAGTCGCCATAGCACAAGCTCACGGTTAGCTTGGGGCTGAGTAATTGGTGTGTTTCTTATTTATTTTATTTTTTTATATTAAAACAAATAATGCAAATGTTCCGCCACTGATTCAACTTTCTGCATCTCCAAGCGGTTGACTGGTAGAGAATGCCCTAAGGCATTAAGTCCGCCAATTGTACAACTTACAGTGCAATAAAGTTTAAATAATAAAAAATAAAATATATTATATTATTTAATATAATAGATTTACATATATTATATTATTTAATATAATAGATTTACTTGTAGATCAGACTTTTGGAAATATTCTCAATTAGTGATCTATTAATTTATATTAATTTAAACAAATATTATAATAGACTAGCTGTTGCCCGCGACTTCGCACGCGTGGACTCTATGATACAAAATATTTTATACTTCCGTCGTCATCCAGCTATCATGATCTCTCTACTTAATGGAAAATCTAGGTCAATAGGCACCCTTTTTTAGATAGGTTACTATCACCTCGCATCCTCTTCTGGTAAGAAAATTTCGCATGGCAGTGACACCGACTCCGAAACTAAATTTTGTCCTATATTTTTCTTAGTAAAAGTATAAAGGTTTTTTTTACTTTTTAGTTTACTTTATTGAAGGCAGTTTTATTCGTTTGTAAAAAAATATAGGTAACTTAAATTTTAGTGTTCAGAAAAAAGTCAGGTTTAAACCTCCCTACCGTAATAGATGAATGCAATTTATTGATTGTGTCCCTAGCCTACTCAAGGGTCGGTTTGTGAGTTAGTACTATCGTATAGTTATTATTATTATTATTAGGAGCCTGTCGTGTCCCAATGCAGGGCAAAGGCCTCCCTAACCTTTCTCCTATAACGTAAAGTAAGTAAGACTATTCTTATACTCGTAGTCCAATTTCCGTTAGTTGGTGATAAGTATCCACGAACTACTTAGCGTTAAGGTCAGCAGCATCAAATGTTGACTTCTGAATGTAAACGCTTTAATACCTAAATTAATGCTGTAGCATATATAATAATAATAATAAATAGTAATAATAAAAATCTTTATTTTCTCTCCACAATCTAAATGACAAAAGTTTTTGGTTAATTATAATAATATGTATAAATAACGTAAGATTGGGAAAGACTGGCGTCTGAACTAGGCGGTTAACCTGTATTACAGAGCACCAGCACTCTCCTCTCTCGGTGCTACTCAGAGTACAGATAGTTCCAAAATATTAAAACTAGTCACGTGGTACGTGATACAAAAAAGCAAAAGAGAGATAGACTAATAATATAAACAAAAATCTAAAATGTATCTGTATGTGTGTTGTGTGTGTGTGTGTTTTGTGTGCGTGTGTGTGTGTGTGTGTGTGTGTGTGGGTGTGTAATTACCTAAGGGGAATAACAAGATTTTCTGTATCGGAGTAGGTCAGATTTTGTAAATAGGTTGTTACATTCGACTTAAATAAGTTGGTATTTGGTCAACGGGTAAAAGTTTAGAGTGCGATTTAAGTGGTTGTAAAGATAGAGGCCCAAGAAGCAAAAGAAGCGGTTTGAGAACCTGGTATTGAAAGTGGACGCCTTTATTACCAGACGGTTTCGACTGCGTCTTTACAAGTTGGCATCAAAAGTCGCCAGATTGTGTTGCATGATGACAGTTTGCAAGATAAATAGTTGACGGACGGTTAAAACTTAGCAGTATTGGAACAAGTCGTAGGTTGGAAAAATAAGAGGTTTAAAGACCTTAAGAACTGCTCTCTGTGCTCTTTCTAATTTTATTCTATTAGGGTAGTTTTGTTGGCCCCGCCCCAGGAAGACAGGCAGTAGGTTAAAAGAGTTTGACAAAGAGCCTTATAGACTCTTTTTAACAAGTCTGGATCAGCCACATGCCTAAGCTTTCTAAAAACAAACATGAGCTTGCGAAGTCTGCCAGCGATGAGATCGATATGATAATTGAAGGAGAGTTTAGAGTCGATCATGACTCCCAGATATTTAATGGCGTCAGTTGGGACTAAAGCAGGACACGAACAGTTTGAGCTGAGACAGTCATAAGAATGGGCAATAATGCGAAGACCATCTAACTGATTTTGTGGAATTTTGGAAATAGAGAAAGTAATGTAATAAGTCTTTTGAGAGTTGAGGGTAAGTAAATTACTTCGAAGCCATTTTGAAACTAGGTCAAAGCCGGACTGGGCACAGCGGAATACCTCCTCCCACGTATCAGCCGTAAAGATAAGTGCCGTATCATCTGCAAAAGCTCATATTTTGCAGTTTGGGATGTTTAGAGAACAGAGCTGGTTGATATAAACCAAGAAAAGGGTAGGGCCTAAAATACTGCCTTGAGGAACTCCATAAGATATCGGGAGCTCAGTGCTGACAATGCCATCAATCACAACGGATTGTGTACGATGGGCAAAGTAGCTTCGAAATAGGGCAAGCTGGGGGCCTCTGACACCGCAGGACTTAAGTTCAGACAGAAGTAGAGGGACTGAAACCGTGTCAAATGCCTTTGATAGGTCAAGGAATATAGTTTAGCTTTTTCTACCCTTGTCGAGGCTCTTAGCGACATGATCGGTGAGAGTGTGAACCGCGTCGCCCGTGGATCTACCAGCTCTGAAACCAAATTGTGCTGGTGACAGTAATTTCTGTTTCTCTAAGAAATCGACAAGTCTGTTGTTGATCAGTCTCTCCAAGATTTTAGAAAGAGAAGGAAGAACAGATATGGGACGGTAGTTGTTTAGAAGAGACCGATCGCCTGACTTATGGATGGGGTGGATTAACGCCTTTTGAAAAGCAGCAGGGTAACAAGCAGAATCAAGGCAGCGGTATAGGATGTGAGTGATAGGATGAAGTAACTTGTCCTTACAGCGCCTTAATAGAGTTGAGTTGAGGGATATTATCCCAGCCAATCGCTCAATCCTCTCTTAGAGAAGTAATGAGAGTATCGACTTCCTCGGTTGTAGGGCTTAAAAGAACAAAAGAATGACTGATGCTGCAAACCGCGGGAATATTCGGGACACAGGAAGACACAGAAGGTTGGCGCTTGGTGATAGATTTGGCAAGGGACTTACTGACCCCAGCGTAGAAAAAAATTACCAGATCTTTGGAAGTGGATGAAGAGGACTTGCACGATAGAAGATCACTGGCTTTGCAGTGGGTCTTACTTAAATTTGAGACATTGCGTACTGCCTTCCACAACTTCTTATTGTTTGCACCGGTACTTTTTATCAAGTCTCTTTCGTAGGCAAGTTTGAGTCTTCTAAGAAGCGAGTTGCAATAATTGCGATAGCGGAGCGATTCAGCTAATTGACACAATGGCATTTGACACATTTGTTTTCTTTATAAAAGGTTCTGACATCATAGACACCACAGGCAACAGGCAGTCTCAGTACACTACAATGTATAAAAAAGCACAAGTGGAGCAAGCGTGAACATTTATTTTCTCTGGGTTTCAGCATCAGATCCTGACTTGGTGACAAAGGGACAACCTCTAAAGTATGCTCTTTCAATAAAAAATCAATCTACAACAAACGAAGAACTCTGTGAACGTAGATAAAAAAAAACGAAAAAATAAAAAGGCATACGGTGGAACATAGAACTTCCTTCCTTTTTAAAATCGGTTAAAAACTTAAATGACAGGTATCGCACCTGTCGCACTTGGTAAAGTAGATCCCAGGCCTAATTAGTTATTACATTTCGAGTAAATATCCGATAAAAATGGATAAAAACGAGTATTTATCAATTTTATCATGCATGCATTTTGTTATGCTTTACGAGGCTGTTTTACCATTATTATTTTTAATAATATTTGTAGAAAAATGCTTAGGTTTAATGTGTGTTTACTACCTACATCATCTCTGAGACCCATTATAAATAAGATTAATAAATAAATATCAGAACACAGGTATTTTATGTTTTCTTTTATATTTAAACTAGCTGGCCCGGCGAACTTCGTACCGCCTAACAGTCAATGAATGTCGTGTTACTTTTTAGCTGTACTAATTTAGGCTTTGATGAACGTAATACAATGATACAAAATAATATATTAATATAGATAGAAACAAAAAAGTATTTTATTATAATGAATGATGATGAAAACATACATACAGAATGAGAATAATAATAAAAAAATATAATTACTCATGTCAGAAAAAAATGATTGATAACTATGTTGTGCAGATTGGGATAAAAAAAAAACTCGGATTAATTCATTAATAGGATTTTCATTCAAGCACTTTGTGGTAAACGACATTCTTTGTTTTTTAGTCAGGCGCAAGAACAAATAAAGCGGATGGTTTGCCGACACGTGAGCATGCCACGTACAATTGACCATGAGAAAAACATGCATTTTCTAGATTGAGGCCACAAATAGTCAAGGATTGGCCCTGTGATTTGTTGATCGTCATGGCGAAGGCAAGACGAATCGGGAATTGAATTCGTTTAAACTCAAAGGGCATATCCGTTGGGATCATCGGAATCCTTGAAATAAGAACTTCCTCATCTTTAAATTTTCCTTTAAGTATCGACGCGTGAATCACATTGCTCATCAGTTTTCTTATCACCAAACGCGTTCCATTACACAGTTTTGGTTGGTTTAAATTTCTAAGCATGATGACTACCGAGCCAACTTTAAGTTTTAAATTGTGCGGTGGTAAACCAGGCACATCCAAGGAGTTTAAAAATTCAGTTGGATAATTAGTGGCTTCTTCTTCGTTTGTTACACAGTCGATAGATTTGAATGAATACAGAGTACCTACGATTTGATTTTGAATTATAAAATTGAAGTCATCTACATCTTTATTTTTAGCAGCCAAAATTGCTCGCTCACTTAACCATTTTGTATTTTTGTGGTTAGCAATGATATCCGGGAATACTTTGTTGATAAGCTCGTCTTTTGATGATACGAAATTGCAAAAATTTGGAGGAAATGAAATCAAACCGCTCGTTTTGTCAACAGGAACACGGCCATTACCGATAGTCAGCAATTGCTTCGAGAAATCATCAGCAGATAGATCGTTCAACAATGCAACTCTCATATTTACAGACAGTTGAAGTTTCTTTACATATCGCCACAGATTTGATGCTTTGAGGCAAGCGTTTATTTCGTCGGCAGCAGTAGATCTTGGAATGACTGGTAGTGTTTTTCGGAAATCGCCAGATAATAAAATCATTGCACCACCAAAATATCTCGAGTCATTGCGCAGATCTTTTAATGTTCGGTGTAGTGCTTCCAATGCGCGTTTGTGCGCCATTGTGCATTCGTCCCATATGATGATTTTTGATGCTACTTAAACTTTGGCCATTGCGGAGTGTTTCGAAATGTTACATGTCGGTTGTTCAGTAGTTTGAAGGTTTAATGGCATCCGTCTAACAATGTGGCCGCTATTCCAGAAGAAGCAATTGCTACCGCAATTTCGGATCTCGCACGTACAGTGGCCAAAATCAATGACATGAGGAATGTCTTCCCAGTTCCACCGGGGGCATCCAAAAAAAATAAGCCGCCATTTCCATCATCAATTGCATTAATCACTGTATCATAGACTTCCCTCTGCTTAGGATTCAACAGAGGTACATTCGTTTGAACTGATTGGATTAGTTCATGTGGATCATATTCACGTTCACGTTCCAATTCTCTATTAAATGCGTCATTCATTCCGCGATCTGGCGTTGGCATTCCTAACCTAACTAACAAACTGCCGCACATGAGGTAACACATATCTTCGATCAAGAGCAAAGTCTGGTTATGGATCTCCTCATTCACCTCAAGAGCGGAATTTCTTGAGCTGACGCGAATTCGATGTAAAATATCTTCTGACATGTGATCTTTGTATTTGTTCCACAGGTCACGTGGGTTCGATGGGAAGCATGTTGAAATAATGGTAGCAAATAATGTGCGTATCTGACTTGGAGATGCAGAAATAATTGCTTCAGCGATTGTCGTGTCCCAATGAGTATCGTTTTCAAGCAAATTTAGCTCTTGACATGCTGCACGAAATGTGGGGCACACGATACCATTAACAGTTCGTAGTGATTCAAATGATGTTGGCCCTCGACTCGAACATGTACCAGCAACAACCGCAAATAGAAACATTCATCATGCTTCGGATGAACTGTGTAAATACGACCAAGAGCATCAGTAGAACGCATATCTGGATGACCAGGAACTGCATCGCCTTGCTTCCGACGTTGAAATTTCTTCGATGTAGCGTTCCAAGTGTAATAACGTGGCATTTCTGAGTAAAGCAAAGTTCGTGCGAACGGATTGCTTTGACAAATTGCAAAGAAACTGGTCAGTGTTGTCGCTGGAGGTGTTTCGGCACGTTGAGCAGCATTCGACGCTGTGAAATATACTCTCTGACCGTTCTCTAGATGCACCCCCAAATGTAAAACAGTGGGATGACGTTCGTGAATAGGGAATGAAAATATACACCAAATTGCTTCATTGCAGTTCACATATCTACCAACTTGATAGCGCGTGATTTCATCGTTGGTATTGGATGTTCATTGATAGGGCGGCTTCATAACTTCTGACAGTAAGGTTTGTCACTTGCCTTACATACACCCCTCCACCAATCCGCACTGAGCCCGCGTGGTGAAATATGGCTCGTTCCTCCTCATAGTTGAGGTGAGGCCTTTTCCCAGCAGTGGGATCTAATAGGCTGACTTATATTATATATTATATTGGATGTTTGGATACCAAAAACCGCCATGTCGCTCCCTTTCGTGACATATTTGCAAATGTATTTAATTGACTTGACCGAATTGCAATACTCAACATTACAATGTGCCTCTAACGTTTTGGAAAGAAGTGGCGAATATGGAACAATCCAACTGTTGTCAACTACGAAATCGTTTCCTTTCACTTTAGTTGTAATAGTTCTATCATTATCATCGGGCGATCGACGCCGATAAAATGGATAACCATCGTTGCCTGTAATGGTCTCTGCCGTCAATTTTCGTGGATACCGTTTGGAACACTTGCCGTCGACCATGCACGGTGATTGTCGGTTGATAGTGCCACACGGTCCATGAATCATATTCGTGACTACAACATCATGTAGATCTGGATCGGTTTCAGGAGCAGGAATCTCCGCACATATGATGTCATCTATTTGATCTGGCCGAATTCTTTCGACTAACCAAATCAGAATGTGAGCATGCGGTAGGCCTCGTTTTTGCCATTCGATTGAATACATCCAGCATCGAGTATTCCCAAAGACGTGTTGCTTAACAATGTAATTCATTAGTGACCGAATTTTTTGCCTGAAAACACGTGCGGTGATGTCGTGTCGATCACTTGATGTTTGTCCGGGAAGCAGCAATTGAATAATTTCTATCCATTTCGGATTACATGTAAATGTAATGAATAGATCTAGCCGACTATAATGACGAACATATGTCATTGCATCTTGCGCATATTCATGCAAATGACGCGGGCTACCTATGTATGTCGCCGGTAAAATAGTCAATCGACCAACATTTTCTGAATCTCCTTCTGTGCTAATTGCATCGCGTAAATAGATATATTTTTCCGAACGCAATTTAGCTTGATTCAACCGAATGAAAGTCAGGCGCTCCGTTTCGATTTTAACGTACATGTCAACGCAATATTGTTGAAGCAGTCGACGAAATCGCAACAAATAATTGTCAGAATTTTCGCGAATCATCAAACGATATGCGTAATAATTCATCGAACTAACCTTCTTGGTAGTTTCCTCACCTGAAACAAATGCAGTAAAATTTTTATTTTAGAACCCGTAATAGGTTAACGACTCTTACAGCTACTCTCTACTAAATTAGAAATTACAACTTTTTTTGAGTACTAAAAGCCAACAGAATAAAATGTATATCAACTTAAAATGAAAACAACAATATTGATCTTACCATTCAATGGATTAATCATTTTGATATTAAAGTGATATCCAGCGTCTCCTTGCCAAAACATCAGCGGGTATTGTAACGCGTCATATGAACGGTGTGTTTCATATATTCTTTGTAGTTGCCCAGTATTGCGTCGTGTTTCCAAGTTTTCACCAACAATCAGGATTGCCACTTCATCGATTGTTGGAGCTTAAATGTGCGTTCATGTGTTCCAGCTGGTCTTTTATCTGCTCTGATCACAACTTTATAGTCATCACTTGGCATGCGCTCTAAAGCAGTCTTGAACAGCCTGACCAATGCATGATGTTCATGAAGCATTTGCTGCAGATCTTGAAGAATTGCTCTTTTCGTAGCTGTGTTGATTCCTTGACGCCGGTCAAGTTGTTCTTCCATATTGCCCATGAAGTATATTTGCAAGAATTAATTAATTAATAATTTTCACAAATTAATGTCTAAAACAAACAAATATAACAGTACCTGAACTTTGGAGACAACAAACACGACTTTCTTTTATATATATATATATATATAATTGCATTACGGCTTCGCTGGGAAAGATTAGATCTTCTAGGACGCGGCATTGTTATTAAAATGTGCACTCGCATAAAACCACCAAATATAATGACAGTGACTGAACTTTCGAGACAGACAATAGCTCAAAGAGTATATAACCACTACGTATGAATAGCTTATCAAGAAAAATCAAAGACAACCTATAAAAAGACATTTACTCTTTTGTAAACCTGTATATTTTTTTCCTTAATCTTATAACCTTTACCAACTGATTTTTTATTCCCTATTTTATGTTTTTACCTGTTTCCTCGTTTTTAACTTAGGCTACAGTGCACAAACCGTGCGAGATAAAAAAGACCTGTAGAATAAATCTTAGGTATTATTTTCGGAAATTAAAAATTAATTAATTAATTAATAATTTTCACAAATAAATGTCTAAAACAAACAAATATAACAGTGCCCGAACTTTGGAGACATTTTACAAAAAATAAATTTCTAAACGCACACATGATGTCTTCAGAAAAAAATAAAGTTGTGGCTTAAAGGTCTCAGCAACCAGGCCATAAGACCAAAAAAAAAAAGTTGTTACACTATTTGACAGGATTGGACAACAAATGTTTGACATGTAATAAACAAATCAGTATTTATTGAAATGATTAAGTATTCATTACACATATCGAGTTTTCATTGTTTTTAAGATGTATTCTGCTATTTGGGACGGAAACAAATCCAACAAATCAAAAACCATGGCAATCGGTCCAGCCGTTCTCGAGTTATAAGTGTTGTAACAAACACGACTTTCTTTTATATATATAGATTACGTACGGAGTAATTACTTTTTGTTGTGTAATAGCTATTTTTGTTCAGCCATAATTAATGTTTTTTAATTTTGAAAGAAAAAAAATAAAAATATGATTTTTACACAGTTATTTTATTCATTATGGTATAAAGAGAAAATCAGTCGATTGATCGTAGTTACTACAATAATTTCTTAAACTTTTGTTGAAAGCAGTCAATTAAACTTTAACTTCTTAGATTTAAGTGTCATTTTCCTTTAAACACTTCGAATAGCGTAACTCTAATACCAAATTTAGTGTTTCTTACATTAACATAAGTAATTTTTTTAAGGACTTACATTAAATCACATTTTTTCATTTTCAAAAAAAATTGTGTAAGTGACATTAAAAAAAATAAAAATAACGTCAGGGACAGTCTATTTTTAAAACTATAAAGATTAGAACATTTTTAGTTAACTTATGTAATAGAGCTTTAAATGTAAAGAAACTTTGCTGTAGTTGTCATTTCAATAGCAATACAAACTCAAAAAATATAACACATTTAAAAAAAAGAGATCGTTTTTTGGCTCTTCTGGAAAATTGTGGTTTGTCCTTTACAGCAATTCATATTTCCGGTGACGATTTTTAGGGAACGAGTTGACGAGTTTTGACGCAAAACATTGGGGACGTCAAAGACATCACAGCTAAGAGCAAGACAAGGTGATATACTATCTATTTCATCGCTGAGTTCCAGATTACTATTTAATTTTATAATGAATTATGAAAGGTGCAGCAAACAAGGATAAGATGGAGGTCATATGCGACCCCGTAAGGCGCGCAGGTAGGTAGGTGGCATTTTGGTATATTATATGTAAAGAAAATAGTTGGAGCTGTTAAAAATTTAAGGTCACTGTAGGAGGAAGTATGTCATATAAGGCCTTTAACAAACTGAATTGGTAATTAGTAAGTTGAAGAGGTATAATATGTGTTGTAATAAGTGAGGTGTTGACAGTGTGAAGTGCATGAAAGGTAGGTGTGTGGATGTGTTTGTATGTGTAGTAGGTCTGTTGTATACATAAAGTTAGTGTACGATAAACAAAACAAAATATGGTGTTGCAAAAAATAATAAGTACATGCACGGAAAAAATTCTAGTTTTTTGACTTCAGGCTAACAAGTTGGGATTCACAGGAGATAACAATAGCCTTCTCGTTGTCCTGTTTACGTAGGAGAACCCTTCCGTTTGCAGTCCAGCAATGCTTGAAATTTTCAGATTTCGAGAATTCTCTTGCCAGATAAAAAAGTCTGCGCGTTCGAGCGGTGAGGTTTTTAGATATAAATATAATTTGATGCGGATACTCAGTTCCCAAAATTGTGGAACTCAGCCTACCGTTTGCATTTGTTCGATTGTAATCTCTCAAAGCTTTGAGGATTTTGTTTTTCAGCAATACAGAGTTAAGTGTGACAAGGACGGTTTTGTTGACCAACTTGGATGGGAGACATCGGATATCGTAGATTTCTAATACGTGAGCCTCAACTGCCAGCTCACTGATACTGTGTTACAGATACGAGTTGGTCTTGCGTCAGGGGTTGTTTCAGTGGCAGGTTTCGTATCTCCAGAGCGCTTGAGCGAGAAAAACGCTCAACCTCCTCAGTAGCGGCCTCGGCTCTGGACAGTCGCTCGTCAAAGGAGCTCGTTTGGGTTTGGAAGTCAACCAATTTGGCACAGACGTCATCATCATATATGGTATACATGCCTATAAAATCTGAAGGGTTCTCTCGATTTCTCCAGGTTTGCGTTACCAGATTGTAACTTGGAGACCTTGGGAGTTTGAAAATCAGTCTTAAGTAATTAGGCATATCAGTTGCTCCAGACCTTCTATTTGTATGCGTCAATAGAAAATGCTCATCACGCTGAACAATGTTCCCTACGGCGCTTTAATATATCTCTTATAGTTTAGCCGAGCTGCTAGGGTTCTATATCAGTTACTCCAGACCTTCAGTTTGTGTACGTCAATAGAAAGTGCTCATTACGCTGAACATTGTTCCCTAAGGCGCTCTATTCATATCTTTTATAGTTGAGCTGAGCTGCTAGGGTTCCATATTAGTTTGCTCCACATCTTCAATTTGTGTACGTCAATAGAAAGTGCTCATTACGCTGAGCAATGTTCCCTAAGGCACTGTATTCATATCTCTTATAGTTTAGCTAAGCTGCTAGAGTTCCATATCAGTTGCTCCAGACCTTCAATTTGTGTACGTCAATAGAAAATGCTCATTACGCTGAATAACTTTTCTTAAGGCGCTGCTTTCATATCTCTCTTAGTTTCAGTGTACTGCTGAGGTTCCACGTCAGGTACTCCGATTTCAAAATAAATTATAGCCAAGTATTTGCCCAGACTCAATAGCTACACAATAAAAAAAGTTTTATTCAAATCCGATTAGTAGTTCTGGAGATTAGCGTGATATTATATTAGTGATAGTGATATAAAACGACAGTGTAGAAAAAAATTTAACTACTCTAACAAAAATACCTTAATTAAATAAAATACAAATCCCTACAGCGAATTGATACGATAAATCTGGTTTAAGTTTTAGGACCTGGCATAAATCCAGCCAAGAATTATATCAAATTGACCCTAAAGCACTTATTACTCTTTCCAGTTTGTAGGAAATCTAATTAGGACATCGGGAGATGTAATCGATGTAAGGAAAAAATTTTTTTCTGCCTAAACTGTCTCCGATTTAGGTTTCCTACAAATCGAACAGTGTAATAAGTTTAAGTAAACCCTCTTTCAACAGAAATAAGGATAATACAGAACAGAGATATGTGCGATAACCTGAAAATGTTCGGATGGTCGCATATAGTTCGAAGCAGATTGTATAGATGGTGCTGATTGCACACTGCATACATGATGCACTCACTTGAAGGCCTCCTAAAATTTAGTGTCTCTCATATTTAAATGGTATACACAAACGCTATTCAGGCCATTGGAAACCATGATTAGCTGAGCAGTCGTCAAATGTTTACATCATGGCAACATTCATTTTTAAAAGTATTCTCGTTTACTTTTTTCATATTTTTAAGGAGCGTATTCGTTTTACGCAGCATCGTTTGTATAGATTCTATGTTTTTTTTGATAGAAACTTTTACGACGTGAAATGAAACGATGAATGACAACGAAAAAAAAAATTGCCAATCCTTTTGACATTTGTCACAGCGCGGTTCTAATCAAATTAATTTCAATTCACATTATAAAAATAAATTTTAACCAGGTTAAAGTGTAGTGCAGGATTTAATAACTATTCAATAAACAAAAATAAAATGGAAATGAACAAGTATAAAATAGACATACATTTTTTTAAATAAAGACTGAACAAATTGGTGTGCCCTATAGAACACATTGGTGGATCATACCCACCAGCTAGATTGTCCGATGACCTAAAAGACCCTGCCGGGACAACTTGGTCTAGACTAGAATTACCGGCGACAGAGCGTTGTGGAAATGTTTGGAGAGGCTAGTATGCCCTGCAGTGAGCAGATACATGCTGAAGAAGAATAAGAACACATCAAAATTACTACTCGCTTATTTTTATGATGTGATTGTGATTATATGATGACTATTGAAAAAATGTGTACATATTTATTAATATCGTGCTGACAACAAAGTTTTAATTAGTTTTGAGAGCGCAATTATAGTTGTGCAACGTTGTACAAAACTATGCATATTACAATAACTGGAAGGATATTTGTAATTTAAATTGTAATTTCCGATTTCTAGGCAAAGAAAACACCTTTATAAGACAACAAAAAACCTCTCTATGGGATTTCTAGTGCATTCTGAGTCCTGATTGTGTTCTAGTATATAAAAGTAGGGTTAAAAAAGGGCGACATGGGTACCCACAGAGAAAAAAAGGCTTTTATAGACATTATTTTTATACCATGATATCACTATTAACTGATTTAGGAGACCTCAAGACCACTCTCAGATTTAACGGCTACTCAAATCGATATGACAGTCATTTAACAGCTAAATAGCGTTGAGTTGCGTTTCAGGTATACCATTTTTCATCTGAGTGGCGTTCGAGTCCGACTTATTTTAAGATGGTGTTAAGTTTAACAGATGCTTACATTTTGGCTTTGAGTATGCGAATTCTGAGTTTGGGAGCTGCTTAATTGTTTAAGAAGCTGTCAAATATTTGAGTAGCGTTTCAGTATTTGGCCGTTAGTCTTGTCGGACTACGGAACCCTAAAAAGGAGGTTGTGATCGCTTTAGCTTATATCTTGATTCTCGATCAATAGACATTAACTTGAGTGCGCATGTCATGACGTCATTGTATCCACCTGAATAGCTGACATAAGTCCAATTAGTGATGTTATTGGATCGGCTTGTGCAAGACTAAAGAAGTTAGTTAAAAAGGTATATGGTTTTGTTTGAATCTTTTTTAGACTTCGTATATTTTTCTAACTACGTTGAATTAGGAAGCGTTGACGGTCATGATTCCTACATTAATATATCCAACTAGGGGGAGATATTATAGTGCACAAGTGTGTGCGTAATACGTAGGTGCACTCTATGTTCCGTCACTCTATAGTTCGGTAAGACGGCAATCGACATGACAGTGAATACCTACGATAAGTAAAGGCTCTTACGAAATTGATGCCAAAATATAGGATAAGTTAACATAGTGACGTCTTTTTGTGTCATGTCAAAATACATGACTTCGTGTTATACAAGTATGTAGGTAGATAGGTCAAGAGCACATATAATTATGTACTTACAACGATGACGGCATGATTAGGTCAAGTAAACTCTAAAACAGGCAATAGTTATAGAAGTTTATCTTTATTGAAATCACTAAGATTAATAGTATTATAATTCCCCTTACATTTTACGACCCTCCCTCTTGTATAAACCTGTTTACCGTCTCTTTAATCGAAGCTAAGAAACGTGACGTTGCACGCAGACTACCAATCAGAACGCTCACCCTACATCTCGCTATGTAAGTTTTTGGTCTGGGTAGAATAAATACAAGCTCTGTGGTATAGACTGTGGGGAGTCGATTGCTACGAGGGCCACTGGTCGTGGCGAGGAGCCAGTCTAAGTCCTCGCTATCTGAATATGAGGTCTTATGGCGTCATCTAGGGTTAATATAAAATGAGTAATAAAACAACCATCATTCTGTAAAACGAAGACAAGAGATATTCTTCTCACAAACAACCTAAGTAGCTACTTTGACTTCCTTTTTGGTAAATGCGAGGAAGTATGCGTTTATGAACGAGTTATTTGTTCTACTGCCGAACTTTGATAAATGTAGTTGCATAAACGTATAAATGTAACGCATCAACGTAAAATACCAGAGCAAGCTCACCCTTAGTTTGGCGCTAGATAATTGGTGTGTTTGTTGAAACAAATTATTTATTTACTTAAGGCGGTCCTGCACGAAATTTAGAAAATTAACGTATTTCTAAATCACTTGTACGATGAGCTGAATTAGTTAAATACATTAAAAAAACTTATTTACGTTAGCGTAATTATTGCACAAGGCCCGGGTCTTGTTGAAATTTAAAATAAATTCTTTATGATATAATAAACATGACTTGTAGGTAATGATATTAAAGAGCATTTTTTTCGAAAACTTGGTGATTTTCACGTATAAAACAAATAATTTGTACATGAAAATAATTGTATTGATATTCCGCAGGTCCCCATCTTTTTAGTATACACGAATAAAATATAAATAAGAAAATATGAACACTTTTCAGACTTTAACACAAATTTCTGATGGTTTTGCGCATTGCGCAGAATAAAACTATTGTTCTAATTAAATCGTCAAGTCTAAAACTTTAAAGCAAATGGATCTAATAACTTATATTCATAAGTTCGATTCTGTTTGAAGATCGTTTAGACCAACTCGACTTGCTTCGCACAGCACCCCCTTAATAAGAAGCCATAACGTAAGAGTGGACGATTACCCAACTGACGAACTTATTACAAATAAAAAAATATAAGGAAAAAAGATTAATTTCTTATGAAGAATTGTAAATTAAGCAGGTATTCGTTATTTTATATAATATTACCTACCCAAGTATGTAAGCTTACAAAGTACTTAATTTAAACTTCCATTTATCTACTTATTGAATTCTTTAAGATTTGAAGTACTTATTAATATAATTATTTTTATAACTTAAGCAATTATTTTGCAAGTTTTATTATACTTGTAAAAATAATATTATTTCTACTTTTGTAAAAATATTTCCATTGGATATATGCGGGTACCTTCCCCAAGTTTTGATGAAATCAAACGCCGGCTCACTGGCGTAGCGGGCACTTGCAAGAATTCGTCGACTAACTAGCGTCCTCCGTAGCTCAGTTGGTGGGAGCACTCGCCCGGATAGCGAACGTACGTGGTTTCGAGTCCCACCGGATGACACAGTCGATTAATTTTTGTGAGCGAAATTTGATTTAAGTTATTAATATTCTAAATTAAAATATAGTTATATACACACATAAACTACTGATATGGTTTAAAATGAGTATTTTGTAATTGATCTATCTCTGAGCTAAACCGCAGACGGAAGGAAGGACATGGCGAATAAGGCTTCCTTGTTGGACTACGGAACCCTAAAACTTAGGTCTTTTAAAAAACTATTACATTTACAGATTTCAGCTTTTTTCAGCAAAAGGAAAGGTCAAATCAGCTACTACCGTGCGGCTGAGACTAGAGAGTCTCTATCATTTTCGTGTTTGACGTATTTTATCATATTATATGATTATTCAGCGCTTCAACATATCTGATGGCAAGGAACTAGACCGGATCCCTGCCAGACCGGCTTACGTTGTAGCTACGGACCTCCCAAAGACTCTACCAAATCTTTTACTTATATACTTTACTTGCTCAAAAACTTTAACACCGCGGTTCAGGACTGAAACTTTAAACTTTTTTATCTTCCCTATAATCGATAATTCAGCATTTTTCTGTAAAGCTACAGGTGAGGTAGAGTTAACTTGAATTGTATCTTGTTCAAGATTTATCTTTACATTATTCACACAGATTTTATTTAACAAAAACGTAATTATGTTGTCACTTATGATAGAGTCGCAAGTGTAAAAGAGACAACAGTATTTACCGTAGTTTTCTTGCGCAAGCATAAGTACAATGTGTCGTAGACAGACATTCACCCAAACCATTTTACTATTTTGCTCATTGACGGTACAATATTATTCCAAAATTGATTAGAGCAAGACTCGGCTGCGCTAACTATGACAAGGATAAGTACAATTGTGGAGTGGTAAATAAATATCCGAGAATGCCATTTATAAAGGAGACTCAACCCACTGTTGAGGGCTAAGTATAATAAAACAAAGCATTACCTGTTTAATCTATACTTAGTAATATGATAAAAACCAGACAAGCTCGTGTCGGACGCGCACTGTCGGGTTCTGTAGTAGCGCGTTATCACAGTATAAATAACGATTCTGTTGTTTGTTGTATGTCTTTGCTCCAAAGAAAGAATCAACTACTTCATTTTAATCACTATAAAGATTTTGTATTTGGAACTTAAATCCAACGCCCTTTAACGACTATAACGCCTTTTAACGACTATTACTGCTATATTAATAAAGCCACCTTAACCGCTCTATTTTTCCTTAAAAGTTCATAATATGCACTATGAACATGTTTTTTTTTTAGACTTACAAGCCCGCAGTTAAGCTTCTACAGGTGGGGAGGGACTTGAACAAGAAATGCACTCTAAATTTTAAATAAATTATTTTTTATTGTGCGGTCGTCGAACTTAACAAACACTGCTTGTGGTAATTCTCCGACTTCCATTTGGTCCCTGCGAAGAGCGGGCCACTCAAACTTTCGAATAACGCCCATAGCGCCATTTACTAGACCATGGTTAATATTTATATTCCGGCGTAACATAACTCGCGATCCAACCCAAATACGCAATGTACTAAGAATGCCCCCCGTCTTGTTTGGATCGCCAGATATAAATTCTTTGCGTTGGCACTGTCCATAAATGTTTTCGCTTCTAGAGATATATCCACAGCATTTACTTCATAAAGTTTTAATGATTTACCCAACTCAGCAGTCATTGCCGAGTTATATGAATCAACCTGTTTCGTAGTAGGAAAAATTCTCACGGCTTCTCCATCAGCAAATAACCCAGTAAGTGGAATCCTACGACCGTCTAGGATTTCAAGTTGGTCCATCGTCAGTTCTCCTACTCGTATATTGTTTAGTATGTACACAAAAGTAGTATCATCTGCTTGTCTCATATTTTGGGGCAATTCACAAAAATCGAATAATTGCCACAGATTGATTTCCCCAGACAGATTAGACGGTTGTCGAAAGCAATAAGCACCGCCTGTAATCTTGGATACTGGCGGTAACTGCATAAGATCCCCAAATAAAATTACATTTATCCCACCAAAGTATCGCCCATCTTGTTTTAGTTGCTGCAAGCGAATGTGTATATTTCTTAGGATCAAATAGGGTTGTGATGTACCTAGGCGCTCTTATTATTTAAGGCAGTATATCAATGTATTTAGAGGCAGTAATAAATCGTATTTACTCGGACTCAGTTGTTTCCATATAACTCCCGATTCGCACCTTACATGGCGACCCTGCCACAGGAGTCTGCCTCGTGCGCGATCCGTGCGTTGTTTTACATATTTGGACACTAGAGATCAATTACAATGGCATTACCACATACCGTTCGTGAACTTTGCGCTGTGAACTCGCAAGATACAATAAAATATATTCAAGATGTGCCAATCTAACCAAAATAAGGAAGAAGTTTTTCTGAACCAAAATGCAGCTGGTTCAAATGGAGCCCAAGTTACGGACGTCGGTTGGCATCTAAGTGCTAATAACATCATCACCAGTGTCATCGCGCTTATGTTGGCTCTCATTTTAATATACTTTATATACAATTATAGTCGTCGGTAAATAAAACAAAGTACTTCGAACCGCCCAGCGATTTCTGTTCTATTGGACCGCAGGTATCTCCATGTATTTTCACACGTGTCTAAGAGCTTTTGTTTTCACTTTTGTTAAATGGTAAACGATGTATCTTCCCTTCTAAACAGCCTTCACACTGAGGGACTGAAGTTTGTTTCACCTCAATGTTATTTTTCTTTAATACTTTTCGCACGTAATCAAAGTTTTGGTGTGCTAATCTTTCATGCCACTCATTTAAATCGTTTTTTACGGCTTTTCCAATACTTGCAGCTTCGCAATGGAGTCGTAAATTCATATAATAAGAGTTCCCGGCTCGGTTTGCAATCGCACAAACAACGCCATTTTTGTAAAATTTACACGATCTGTCATCGGTCATAATGACGTATCCTTGGTCTGTAGCTCGATTCACGGAGAAAAGATTCAACTTGAGATCCGGAACGAACAACACGTTGTTTGTGATCGTATCGATCCATTCACTTCCGTTATTGACTTGTACTACCAACTGTCCAAAACAAACTACTTTCAACACAGAGCCGTTTCCTAATATGACCGAAGTTTGCGATGCACTTTCTTGGAAAGATGAAAACAGACTACGAACGCAACACATATGCTCGCTCGCGCCCGAGTCCACGAGCCACTTTGATTCTTCAAATTGTTTATGCACTGAGTTCGACACAACAAACGCGTTACTTGTCGTCTTATTTTCTTTTGACTTTCTGAATCGACACTGAGCCTTGTAATGTCCGACTTTTCCACAATAGAAGCACTTGTTATCGTTCGTTTTGCCTTCACTTTTATTGTTTTTACACTCAGCTTGGAAATGTCCAGTTTTACCACACTTATAGCACCTTACATTCCTTTGGACTACGAACGCAAATGACGACGGTTCCTGAGACTCCCCACCACACTTTTCTTTTACTCTTTCTTCCTCCACCAGCAACCTGGCTACTAGGTTTTCAAAGGTTTGTTTCTCGTCGGGTGCCGACTCCCATGCTGACACAAAGTGTTTGTATTCATCCGGCAAACTCATATACACCTTTGTGATAACAAACTTATCAGAAATTTGTTCACCCGTTTGCTTTAGAGTATTTTTCATTTCTTGTATACGTGATAGGAACATGGACATCTCCGCTTCTTTTTCATATTTGTACTGGAAAAATCGTTGTTGTATAACATGTATGTTTGTCTCCGACTTCTGCTCATATACACTTAGAAGTTCGAGAACTCGAATCACCATCTTCACACAACTTGAGACTGGAACGCATGAGACAACATGCAACGCTGTCTCGTAGTAATGAATCACCTCTCACACGAGAGCAAAGAATATCCAATTTGAGAGCAAACTCCCGTATCCGACGACAGTTATTTGGAAATGATGCTGCAACATTCGATGATGTCATTTCTCAGGTAGCAGATGTGGAATGTTATTCATGTAAAAAACTTCTGTACAAAAAACAATCGCGTAGCGTGATTTCTTCTTCAATTACAGCCGTACCCCCAGACGCTCTTGACCGATTCGTTTGTTGCAATAGATGTGCTTCCAAATTGTTAAATAAAAAACGGTAATTTAAAAAACTAAAAAACCCGACTGCGTTTCTGTGTAATTGGAAATTAAAAACCCTAAAACAAGAAAAAGGTCATACCCCGGTTAAATTGGTACCCGTTGGTACCCATATTAAAAATTGTAGCAGTCGTGACCCATTCTTGAAATGGAGGCTTTGTGAATTTAGAGCACATACCTTCTATATTACATTGCAGATTACTCCAATCTACTGACGAGACGGCTGACTTTCTAACATGGGTCCCGACGACTACAATTTTTAATATGGGTACCAACGGGTACCAATTTAACCCAGGTATGACCTTTTTCTTGTTTCAGGGTTTTTAATTTTCAATTACACTGAAACGCAGTCGGGTTTTTTAGTTTTTAAATTACCGTTTTTTATTCTAAACGTTTCTCGCGCTTAATTGGAGATTCTTTTCTTAAGGTTGCAATCTTAGTTCTATTATTTTTGGTTTTACGGGATATAGCCATTTTTAATCAATCAAATGCAAGATGGTCCAACTCAACAAATAATATCTACCTAATTGAGGTAAGTAAGTCTCGTCTATTTCAGTACGATTATGTAATAGGTAGGTACTGAACGTATAAATTATTTGTCAATACAAGTAGATATGCTATATGGCTGCTCTCCTGCGTTACCGGGTAGGCTACCGTGCTAAATAGGAGGTGGATATTAAAAGATAACAATACACAATGACAACAACATAAGCCCGAAGGCATTGATATTTACTTATGGGAGTTTTAGCCAGTTAAAACTGTCACCGCCTTCACCGCGTGGAGGTACTCCCAGCTTATATTGTGTTCTGATCCAAAAATTGTACTCAGTGTCATTTTCACAATTATTACGAATCTAATGAGCCCTTTAAAGTCAAAATCCATCGAGTCGTTCAGGCTGCAGAGCGTGCCAAATATTTGAATTAGGCACCAAAATCCGCCATTTTTTTTATTTTAATATACTCAGTGTTATTTTGACAGTAAATACAAATCTGACGACACCTCTCAAGCTTAAATCCATCGAGCCTTTCAGGCTGCAGAGCGTTCCAAACATTTAAATTTGACGCCAAAAGGCCGCCATTTTGTTTTTTTTTATTTTGATATACCCAGTGTCACTCTCACAGTTAACACGAATCTAACGACACCCCAAGCTAAAATCCATCAAGCCGTTCAGGCTGCAGAGCGTGCCAAACAATTATACATACAAACATACATACAAACGTACTCTCGAAAAACATAACCCTCCTTCTGGCGCAGTCGGGTGAAATCAGTGCCCATCGAATTCCTTCTGGCATAACATGACAGTTTTTCCTGTGCCACCAGAACTGAACTGTCTCTCTGAGATGGAGGTGCGCCTCATTTCTCGGATAAAGCCTTTCATAAAAATTGTCCGGTTGAGCGGCCGTTACGGGCAACAAGGTTATAAGGGAAAGGCAATTCTCTTTGCTCAACAAGTAGAAGAAGTGATAGAGCAGCTTCCGATAAATGCTGCAAGTGCTGGAATGAGCATTGTTACAGAAAATCTTGAAAATGTAACCCACAATAAAAGGTTCTCAGTAGATATTGAAAAAATTAAAAAGGCTTTACATTGGCTTATGCATAACAATCATTTGTATTCCAATGTGCAAATTAATACAGATATAACAAATGCAGAACTGCAGTCAAATATTATGGATGCTATAGTTACTTTACAAAATGAAGCTCATGACGTAAAAACGTATGGGAAATGACAAATACATCTTGCGTGGGTCTTTTCATCAAGGCAGCGAACAATTTGAGTGGCTTGGGGGTGCCCGTCGACAGACGTCCGCGGCGAAGAGCTCCAGGAGTGGGCCTTACGGATGGGGCTTGTGCTCCTGAACCGCGGATCGGTGCCGACTTGCGTGCGCCAGCAGGGCGAGTCGATAATCGACGTATCGTTCGCTGGCCCGGCGTTGTCGCACCGAATTCGCGGTTGGAGGGTAGAGGAGGGGGTGGAGACAATGTCGGATCACCGATACATTCGGTTCGATGTGTTTCCCCCCTCCGCAACGAGGCCCCGGGTTCTGCCCCAAGGCCCCCGATGGTCGCTCAAACAGCTGGATAGGGACTTCCTCCTGGCGGCGGCCCTGGCTGAGGAATGGGCTTCTGTGCCCGACGATGGTCCGGCAGCGGACGTGGACAGCGAGGCGGAGCGGCTCCGAGACGCAATGACGTCCATCTGCGACGCAGCGATGCCCCGAGTCGGCCCTCGGAAGCCGGCGAACCAGGTGTACTGGTGATCACAAGAGCTCTCCCAACTCCGGGAGGAGTGCGTGATTAGGCGACGCCAGTACACCAGACACCGCAGACGGCGGTGCAGACGGGTAGAGGACGATGCGCCACAGTACGAAGAGTACCGCCGGGCGAAAAAGGCCTTACAGGCCGCCATCGCACAGGCCAAAGACCGGGCGAGGGAAGAGCAGCTTGCGTCTTTAAACCGCGATTCGTGGGGGCGCCCCTACTTAGCGGTGCGCAAGAAATTGCGCCCCTGGGAGCCCCCGGTAACGGAGAGTCTGGAGCCCCAGCTGCTCCAGGATACGGTGGCGCGGTTATTCCCCCACCGGGAGGGTTTTACACCACCGCCTATGGGGCGGAACGCGGCTGACAGCCCAACCGCTGCAGGTTCTGTCCCTGCAGCGGAAGTCACACAGGGCGAGTTGGGAGCGGCCATGCTTCGGCTCCAAGCCAAAAAGTGCGCCCCTGGGCCTGACGGAGTTCCAGGGCGTGCTTGGGTTCTCACCCAGGACGTCCTCGGGCCCAGGTTGCGGCGCCTTTTCACGGCGTGTCTGGAGAGGGGGCAGTACCCCGCTCCATGGAAAGAGGGCCGGCTGGTGCTGCTGCGTAAGGCTGGTCGCAGCGCTGGATCGCCGTCGGCATACCGGCCTATAGTCTTGCTCGATGAGGTGGGCAAGCTCTTCGAGCGTATTCTTGCCGCCCGCCTCATCAACCATCTTGTGCGAGAGGGGCCTGACCTGGCCGAGTCCCAGTTCGGCTTCCGAGCGGGGAGGTCAACTGTGGATGCCATCCTAAGGCTGAAGACTTTGGCGGAGGATGCGGTCTCCGAGGGCGGGGTAGTTCTGGCGGTGTCTCTTGACATCGCCAACGCATTTAACACCTTGCCCTGGACGTGCATCATGGAAGCGCTCCGGTATCACGGGGTACCCCCATACCTCCGCCAGATGATCGGGGCCTACCTGGAGGGCCGTCGCGTCTGCTACCCGGGGCGCGAACAGTGGCATTGCCACGCCATGTCCTGCGGTGTTCCGCAGGGGTCGGTCCTAGGGCCGCTCCTGTGGAACATCGGGTACGACTGGGTGCTGCGGGGGGCCTTCATCAGAGGTGTCGAGGTGATCTGCTACGCCGACGACACCCTGGTGGCGGCCCGCGGTAGGGACTACAGGGAGGCCACTGTTCGCGCGACGGCTGGTGTGGCGCAGGTGGTAGGCCGCATCAGGCGACTGGGCCTAAAGGTGGCCTTGGAAAAGTCCGAGGCCATCGCTTTCCACGGGCCTCGGCGGGCGCCGCCGGCGGGTAGCGGGATTATTGTGGCTGGGGTACGCATTGCCGTCGAGAGTACGCTCAAGTACCTTGGGCTCACCCTCGACGGCAGGTGGCAGTTCACGGCCCACTTCAAACAGCTGGTCCCGAAGCTGGTGGGGTCAGCGGGTGCGATGGGGGCCCTCATGCCCAACCTGGGCGGTCCGGGGAGTGCCTGTCGGAGGCTCTATATGGGAGTCGTGCGGTCCATGGCCCTTTACGGTGCCCCGGTCTGGGCCGACGCCCTTACCAGCAACAGCGTCAGGCTGCTGCATGGCGCGCAGCGAACGTTGGCGGTCAGGGCCATACGGGGGTACCGCACGATCTCATATGGAGCGGCGTGCGTGTTGGCTGGCTTCCCACCCTGGGAGCTGGAGGCCGAGGCTCTCGCGTCCCTATATTTCTGGCGCGAGAGGGAGACGGCGAGGTTGGGACAGCGGCCAACACTGCAAGAGACTGAGCGACAGCGGTCCGGACTCCGCTGGGCCGTTGTCGAAGAGTGGGTGGAGATGCTCGCGAACCCAAGTGCGGGCCTCCGCACCATCGGGGCAGTTCGCCCTATTTTGGAGGGATGGCTGGACAGGCGTCACGGCTCCCTATCATTCCGCCTGGTGCAGGTTCTCTCGGGACATGGCTGTTTCGGGAGGTATCTGCACCGAGTCGCGGGGAGGGAGCCGACTGCCGTGTGCCACCACTGCGAGGGCTGCCCCGAGGATACGGCGGACCACACGCTGGTGGAGTGCCCCGCCTGGGACTCCCAGCGTGCAGTGTTAACTGGCGTCATAGGTAACGACCTCTCGCTCCCGACCGTGGTGCGAGCTATGGTCGAGAGTGACAGGTCGTGGAGCGCGGTGCAGGACTTCTGCGAGGAGGTCCTGCTGCAGAAGGAGGCGGCGGAGCGGGAACGGGAGATTTCCACCTCCAACCCGATCCGCCGCAGACGGGTGAGACGCCGGCCGAGGGCCGATCCAGGCGCTAGACGTCCACCATGAGGCCTGCGGATGGCGGACTTAGGGGGTCCGCCATCCGCCACTTAGTGGCCTGAGTAGTGTGTAAGTGTTCCTGCACACTACTTACAAAGAGCGAGGAGGGGCTCGACAAGGAGCCATCGCCGCCAGGGTCGCGTAGTGAATGCGCGGAGCGATCCCGTGGCCCTGGCACAGAGGCGAGCTGAGGGAACACCGTGGTGGTTTTAGTGGGTAGGACGCCCTTTTTAGGGCGGGAGTCCCACACAGGCCCTTCCCTTCCCCAGGGGGGGGTATCGCGCGTAAATGCGTTTCCACCACGCCAAAAAAAAAAAAAAAAAAAAAAGGTTGCCCCAGCCTGCCGCGGTTGGATGGCCCGCGTTGGGCACTGAGGGGTCTGGACAAGGAGTTACTGCAGGAGGCGGTCATTGTCCAGACGTGGCCTCAGATGCCACCATCGGCCAACGTTGACGGTGGGGCGCAAACGGTGTGCGAGGTCATGTCGCGGATATGCGATGCGGCCATGCCTCGCATACGAGGGTCAAACTGAAAGTTCTTAGAAAATCAAAAACTGATTACATTAGCCAGTTATTAGTTTTATTATATCTTTTCAAAATATTGTCCATTGACGTCAATACACCGCTGCATGCGATGGAACCACTGGGAAAAGCACTTTGCCCACTCGTCTCTTCAATGGCATCGCGATACGCAGCCACCGCTTCTTCAGCATTCATAAACCGCTTTCCTTTAAGTTTTTCTTTAATTTTTGGAAATAAATAAAAATCACAAGGCGCGAGGTCGGGGCTATACGGCGGGTGACCCAGTAATTCAACGTTTGATGTCGCCAAATAGTCGATCGTTCGCTTGGCGGTGTGCGACGAGGCGTTGTCGTGGTGAAGGAGGATCCTACTGCGAGGTCGTTTCTCTCGAACTTTTTCCAAGACAAGTGGCAAACAATTGGTAGTGTACCATTCTGCAGAAACTGTTTTTTGATCCTCTAACACAATTGTTGCGAAATGACCTATCCTTCCAAAGAACGAGGCCACCATTTTTTTTCCCGCACTTCGATCTCTCTTCACTTTAGTTGGCAACTCCTCGAAAGGAAACACCCACTGAGCAGATTGTCTTTTGGTTTCGAGATCATAACAGTAAATCCAGCTTTCGTCACCTGTTAGTATGTCGAACACAGCATTTGAGTCACCTCCGTTAAATCTTTCAATCATTTTACGGCACCAATCCACACGATGGAGTTTTTGAGCCTTAGTCAAATTATGAGGTATCCACCGGGCGCAAAGCTTCCTGACCGCTAAATGTTCGTGGAGGATTTTGTGCACTTGACTCATACCGATGCCTAAGCTTGTCCGAATCTGCTGATAGGTCACTCTTTTGTCAGTCTCTATCATACGCCGCACAACACAGATGTTATTTTCAGTCGTCGCCGTAGAAGGCCGTCCCTCACGTACATCATCAGTGAGATTAGTGCGACCACGTTTAAACTCATTAAACCAGTTGTAAACAGTCGCACGAGATGGGGCTTCATCGTGAAAGGCCAATCGTAGTCTATCATAACTTTCTTGTTGACTTAAATGACATCGAAAGTCATAAAAAATCATTGCACGAAAATTTTCTCGTGTTAAATTCATTTTGACGTGACACAGACAATTTTCAATTTGCCGCCAAGTCGTAAAACAAATGACAAATGAATGAAATATATACTCAGTAATATTGGCAAAGAGTTCTATTTTCAAATTTTAGAATATTTTTTTTATTATATTGTTTATAAGTGGCCAGTTCTAAGAACTTTCAGTTTGACCCTCGTAAGATCCGTACCGTCCCCCCGTAACGTATACTGGTGGTCGGAAGAGATCGCGCAGCTCCGCCGCGTGTGCGTCGAGCGTCGCCGCGTTTATCAGCGGTGCCGCCGTCGCGCAGGCCGCGACGTTGAGGAGGAGGACCGGCTGTACGCAACCTATCGCAAATCTGCGATAGAACTGCGCGTTGCAATCAGCCGGTCCAAAGCAGCGGCTTGGGAAGAGCTGCTGGGGACGCTTGAGAGGGATCCGTGGGGCAAGCCGTACAAATTGGTACGGCAAAAGCTCCGTCCTTGGACCCCACCGGTGACTAGCACCCTCGAACCGGGGGTGCTGAGCACCGTGGTGGAAACACTGTTTCCTACGAGGGGGGACGATTTTGTCCCCCCGACCATGGCGTCCCCACCGGTGGTGACCTCGGCCACTGAGGATGTGCCTGAGGTCACGGAAGGGGAACTGGGAGCGGCCGTCTTACGCCTACGTGGCAAAAAGACGGCCCCAGGTCTCGACGGCATTCATGCCCGAGCCTGGGTCCTGGCTCTCTCAGAAGAGTCCGGGTCGCTCGAGCTCCAGCTGCGGGGCCTCTTTAATGAGTGCCTCCAGCTGGTGCTGTTCCCCCGGCGGTGGAAGGAGGGGCGTCTAGTGCTCCTCCGAAAAGAGGGGAGGCCGGCGGAAGACCCCTCTGGCTACCGCCCAATAGTGCTGCTAGACGAGGCGGGTAAACTTTTAGAGCGCGTAATCGCTGCCCGTCTCGTCAAGCACTTGGAGGAAGTCGGTCCTGATTTAGCCGACTCCCAGTTTGGGTTCCGCAGGGGCCGTTCGACAGTTGATGCGATCGGCCGGCTGCGGGACCTGTCTGAGGAGGCGGTATCGGGGGGAGGGATGTTGGTGGCAGTGTCGTTGGACATTAAAAATGCCTTCAACTCCCTCCCTTGGCAGACAATTATGGAGGCACTTCGGTTCCATGGAGTGCCTCCGTACCTTTTGCGGTTGGTGGGGAACTACCTGTCCGATCGGGCGGTAGTATTCCCCACCAGAGACGGTGTTGGTGGTCGTCGGCGGATGACAGCCGGTGTTCCGCAGGGGTCCGTCCTTGGCCCTTTGCTCTGGAACATCGGCTATGATTACGTTCTGCGCCGCGCGAATCTGCGCGGCGTGAACTTAATTTGCTACGCCGACAACACACTTGTGACGGCCCGGGGTTCTGATTTCCGGGCCGCACAGGTGTTGGCCACCGCTGGAGTGGTGGCGGTGGTGAGCCGCATCCGCCGGTTGGGCCTGGAGGTGGCCCTCCATAAGTCGGAGGCCATTTGTTTTTGCGGCCGTCGACGAGGGCCGCTCTCTGGGTCCACAGTAGTGGTGGGCGGAACCCCCATCCCAGTCCAGCCGACACTGAAATATCTCGGTGTTGTGCTGGACAGCAAATGGGGGTTTCAGGCCCACTTCGAGAAGTTGGCGCCTCGATTGTTGGGGGCGGCGGGCGCTCTTGGGCGTCTGCTGCCCAACCTAGGAGGAGGTGACGGAGTCTGCCGTCGCCTATACCTCGGAGTGGTGCGGTCGATGGCCCTCTATGGGGCCCCGATCTGGGCGGGGTCCCTGAAGAATCGCCACCGGGCCCTCTTGCGTCAGGTGCAGAGGGTCCTGGCGATCAGGGCCATCAGGGGATACCGCACTATCTCCTACGAGGTGGCGTGCGCTCTTGCCGGGTCCCTTCCGTGGGACCTGGAGGCCGAGGTTCAATCCTCGGTCTACTGGCGAGTAGCAGCGCACGCCCAGAGCCAGGGCTGCCGGCCCCCACCCGACACTGTAGTGCGATGGCGCCAGGCGGCCCACGAGGTGGCTCTGGAAGAGTGGCGGCGGCGACTCGTGCAGGGACTCGGTGACCATCCTACCGAGTCCCGTCGCCGGGCAGTGGAGGCCGTCCATCCCGTCCTGTCTAGATGGGTTGGACGGAAACACGGGTCGGTTACTTTCCGGCTGACGCAGATCCTCTCGGGGCATGGATGCTTCGGGAGGTATCTGTGTGTAGTCGCCGGAAAAGAGCCGACCTCGAGATGCCACCATTGTGACTGTGTCGAAGACACGGCACAGCACACAATGGTGGACTGCCCGGCGTGGGCGGAGCCGCGGGCGGAGTTGGCCGCGGCTCTCGGAGGCGGAGACCTCAGCTTGCCGACCGTCATGTCTAAGATGGTCGGAAGCGAGGGGTCTTGGGAGGCGGTGGCCCATTTCTGCGACGTGGTGATGTCGCAGAAAGAGGCCGCCGAACGGGACCGGGAAAGAGACCCGGCCTCCCTCTGCCTTCGGCGCCCGCGGGGCGCGCGCTCGGGCCGCGGTGCCAGAACGAGCGGCGCCCCGACGGGAGGGTCTCGGGCAGACGGTGTGGGGACACCTCTGCCCAATCACCAGGGACCCTCCTGAGAGACGGTGCACTGTACGCCCAGTGCGCCGTCTGGAGGGGGGGTGCTCCCCCCTCCGTGGAGATCCGCCCTCTGAACTAGAGGGCGGAAATTGCCGCTGGCAGGGTCGCGGGACTGTCGAGATACCGCGGCCCCTGCTGTCACAGCCAACACATGCGGCGGGCGTCGTCAGGTTTTAGTGGGTATACCCGAGTCAGGGGAGTCCCACACACGCCTCTTCGTTCCCCGACGGAGAGGTACGGTGCGTAAGGCATTTCCTGATGTAAAAAAAAAAAAAAAAGGTTAGGTTAGGTTAGGTTAGGTTGGCCGCGTGCGTGGTGGCATAGCGTTGGCTGAAACCCATGCACTCGCACCGACAACAGCACCGGAGGACACCGTCAGGTTTTTAGTGGGTTGGAGCCCCACATAACCCCCTCCACCATCCCCGCTGGCGGGGGGGGGTATGCACCGCATTTTCCTGACGCAAAAAAAAAAAAAAAAAGGTTAGGTTGGCCGCACCGAAGCCGAAGAAGACGCGAAAGTTGGTAGTCCCGAAAACATCGGTGGTAGTTCTCACCCTCTCCACGGAGGCCGTGAAGAAGGGTGTCACCTACGGGTCTCTCATAGAGAAGGCCCGTGGGGTTATCAACTCCGCCGAGCTCGGCATCGCGTCGGTGCGGTCACGACAGACGGCTGCGGGGGCCCGCATGTTCGAATTCGAGGGCCCCCAAAACAGTGAAAAGGCCGACCTCTTTGCGGCCAAACTGAAGGAGGTGGTGGCGGAAGCGGCGGTAGTCGTCCGCCCTGTTAAAAAATCCGAACTCCGGATAACAGGGCTGGACGACTCCATCACGTCGCAGGAAGTCGCCGCTGCCGTCGCCACGAAGGGAGGGTGCAGCGCCGAGCAGGTCCACGCCGGTGCCATTCGCCCCGGCCCTGGTGGTGCGGGATGCACCGTAGTGCACTGCCCCGTCGCCGCAGCCAGGGCACTGGCGGATGCCGGGCGCATCATTGTCGGGTGGAGCTCTTGCCACGTTCGCGTGATTGAGCCCCGCCCGATGAGATGCTTCCGGTGCCTGGGAATCGGCCACACCAAGCCGCTTTGCCCCTCCCGGGTGATTCTTCCCCTGTGCTTCCGCTGTGGCAGGAAAGGCCATGATCGGGCCTCCTGCACAGCGGAACCAAGATGTGCCGTCTGCACGTCGGCCGGCAGACCCGCTGGCCATGTGATGGGGGGGAAGAAATGCAATCCCTCCCCCAACGAAGGGTAAGGTGGCACCGAGGCCTACGCCTGGAACGCCCAGCACCGGCCAAAGAACTGGTGCGCCGGAGGAGGTTATGTCGGAGTGATGGATTTGGGTCCCAAATCATTGCTCCAGGCGAACCTTATGAGATCTGCCAGAGCTTAGGACCTTTTCTCCCAGGCTCTGGCGGAGTATCATATCGACGTCGCCGTCGTCTCGGAGCCGTACCTGATTCCAGACCGACCAAACTGGTTGGAAAGTCGGGACGGCCTCGCGGCGATAACCTCCTCCGGTGGCCTACCCCTCTCACTTCTCGAGAGGGGTGCCGAGTTCGTGGCGGCCTCTAGGGGTGGATTAGCGATTTTCGGAGCGTATTTCTCCCCTAATCGCCCACTCCACGAGTTCGAGGCCTTTCTACAGGCGCTGTCGGCCGCGTTACGGCGTGTTGCTCCCCGTCAGATTATTCTGATGGGGGACTTTAACGCCAAGTCCGTAGCATGGGGTGGCCGTGTTACGGACTGCCGCGGCCAAGCCATAGAGGCCATGGCGATGGCGACAGGCCTGTCCCTGCTGAACAGGGGCAGGACCCACACGTGCGTTCGACGGCGGGGCGGGTCAGTGGTGGACCTCACGTTCGCCTCTCCCGCCGTCACAGCTCGCGTGAGCAACTGGCGCGTCCTGTCGGAGGAGACTGGATCCGACCACCGGTATATCCGGTTCGAGTTAGATTCAGTCTCCACCCATCGCCCCACGTTGGCCGCCGTGTCTCGGTCGAGGCCACGCTGGGCGCTGGCCCGGCTTGACCGAGACATGGCGCATGAATCCGCGCTGGTCCAGGACTGGTTTTGTCCCTCCTTGACCGGCGCGGACGTAGACGGCTCCGCCTCCCAGCTCCGCCAAGTTTTGACGGAGGTGTGCGACGCGTCGATGCCGAGATCTCTTCCCCCTCCTCGTCGCAAATCCGTCTTCTGGTGGTCGGCAGAAATTGCCGACCTGCGCTCTGCCTGCACTGCTGCACGGCAGACGTATACCAGGAGCCGAAGACGCAGAATCCGCGACGAGGAAAGGGAAGACATCCTGTACGCCGGGTACCTGGGGGCGAAGAAGCGCCTCCAGGTAGCGATCGCCGTCGCGAAGGATGAAGCCCGGGCGGCGATGCTGGAGAGTCTGGACAGGGACCCGTGGGGGAGACCGTATCGGGCTGCGCGCAACAAGCTGAGCGCCCATGGTCCCCCACTTACCCAGACCCTCCAGCCAGCAATGGTGGAAGCGGTGGTCGGTGCGTTGTTCCCCGGTTCTGACCCGGGCTTCGCGCCGCCGCCGATGACTCGGCCGGTTCCTGCTGAGGACATTGCCGATTACCTCCGGGACAGGATGGTTACGTACGTGGACCAGGGCGGCTTGCTAAGAAGTCCGGGACAGGATGGTTACGTACGTGGACCAGGGCGGCTTGCTAAGGAGTCACCGCGTGGAGTCCGGTGTTCCACAGGGATCAGTCCTCGGACCATGCCTGTGGAATATCGGATTCGACTGGCTGTTGAGGGGCACACTCCCCCCGGGCGTGAGGGTCGTCTGCTACGCGGACGACACTCTCGTGCTGGCCCGGGCTTGGGATGTAGCGCGGGTCCTCCAGCTGGCCACCGCGGCATGCGACCTTGTGGTCCAACGGATTCGTCTGTTGGGCCTCAGGGTCGCTCTGGAGAAGTCGGAGGCCGTCTTATTTGACGGCCCGAGACAACGCCACCCGCCGAACATCAGCTTGATGGTCGACGGCGTGGCCATCGACGTTAAGCCCCAGATGAAATATCTGGGGCTCGAGCTCTGACACCCCGTCTGTTAAGCAATTAAAGAAGGGGACGTCAGGTAAGGGCGGACGCAATACATCAACTTGCCACTATGCAGGTCTGGTAGAGGCTCAGCGTCAGCTCCACGCCCTTAGAAGGGAAGAGCTCCAGTCGGAGCTCGAAGAAAGGGTGGCCGCCAAGGAGCGGCAAACCCGCACCGCCCGGGTGAAGTTCGGGTACGGCTCTGCCCTCTTTGACTATGAGGGCAAAACGTTACCCGAGCTAGAAAAGCTGATATTGGAGGACGTCGCGGAGATAACTGAAATCGCTGCAAAGTCCTCCAACCTGAAGGGCACTTTACAGAAGGCCCTGAAAAGTCGTGCGGCCAGCGTGCGCGGCATAATGGAGGAAGTCCTGAAGAGGACTGCCTCCAAGGAGCTGCAGCGCATGCAGGCCACTATTGACCGCCTGTCGGCCGAGGTTGCCCGTCTCCGGGAACAAGCCGGGCGAGGCACGCCTGTACCTGCGGTGCCTACCACGGACCCGGCCATACCCTCGGCTATGGAGGTCGTTCCGCCCTCCCTCTCCAGTGACCTCGAGGATGCCATCCGAAGGGTCGTGCGGGAGGAGAGGGCCTTCGTAAGATCCTGCATCGCTGGCATTGAGGATCGTCTCTTGCCAGCCAAGACAGTACGTCCGCCCCTTGCGGCGGACCGCAAGAAAGCAGGAACGGCTGCAGCTGTTGCTGAGTTGCCCCCGTCTGTGGCCCCAAAGCCCTCTAAAGGGAAGGGCAAGGGCAAGCGGACGAAGCAGGTGGCTGAGGTGGCAGCTCCAACTGCCCCAGTAGCCATGGAGGCTGCACCACGTCCTGTACCCTCCGTCTCCCCGAAACCCGGCCCGTCCTCGGCCCCGGTACTACCGATGTCTGAGGACGGATATCTTCTTCGTCCCTCCACCACTCCCGCTAACGAGTGGAAAAAGGTGGAGAAGAAGAAAAAGAAGAAGTCCAAGGCAAAGAAGGCGGCGCCTTCTACTTCTGCTTCCACTGCAAAGCCGGAAGCGTCGAAGTCATCCGGCAGAGGGGGGAAGAAAAAGAGGTCGGGAAATTTGAGTTCCCGGGCGTAGGGCGTGAAGGAAACGCAGACTTGTTCGCTGCGAAGCTGCGAGAGGCCGTGGCCGACGCAGCAAAGGTGGCGCGCCCGCAGAAGTTGGCGCCCCTTATGGTCCTGGAAATGGACGACTCCGTCTCCAGGGCCGAAGTGATCGCCATGGCCGCCAAGATCGGTGGCTGCGATGAGGCCGCCATCAAAGGCGGTGAAATCCGCAGTGGTCGCGGGGGTTACAGGGCCATCTACCTGCAGGTCCCGGTGGCCGCCGCCAAGATCCTCTTGGCCCGAAAGCGGATCCCCTTGGGCCTTAGCTCAGCCCTGGTCCGTGCCCTGGAGCAGTTGCCAATGCGCTGCTTCAGGTGCTATGGGACGGGTCATGCAAGGGCCTGCTGTCCGTCTGTAGACCGGACACAGCTGTGCCTACGCTGTGGGTCAGCCGATCACAAGATCGGCTCTTGCAAGGCGCAGCCCAAATGCGCGGTCTGTACGGCCAGCAAAGTGTCTGCCGGTCACGTGATGGGGGCCCTAAATGCAACCCCCCACCAAAGAAGGGCAAGCCGCAAGCGTCAATCCCGCCTGCGGCCGTGACGGCTGAGGTCAGTCCTGAGCCGGCAGATGGCAATGGTGCGATGTCCAAGTGATGCAAGAAGCAAGACATCGCACCATCCTCCAGGGCAATCTAAATCATTGCCGGGCAGCTCAGGACCTGATGACTCAGGCCATGGCCGATTGGACGGCGGGATTGGCGGTGGTCGCCGAACCATACTCCGTGCCTCCCAATTGGGTAGCGGATAGGGATGGTTTGGTGGCGATCGCATCGCGGCCCTCAACGGATTCCCCTCCCCTCTCTCTCATAGAGAGGGGGTCCGGATACGTGGCCGCCGCGTTGGGGGAAATCACCGTCATTGGTGTTTACTTCTCCCCCAACCATCCCCTAGCTGAGTTGGACCAGCTGCTCACCAACCTGGAGGCAGCGGTCGCTCGAATGTCGCCGAGGCAGATTGCTGTGCTCAGCGACTTAAACGCCATATCGGTGTCTTGGGGGAACCCAGCCACTAATCCTCGTGGGAGGTTGGTAGAGTTGTGGGCAACGTCGGTCGGCCTGTCCCTTTTGAATAGAGGGACAACCCATACATGCGTGCGGCAGCAGGGAGGGTCGGTGGTGGACATATCGTTCGCCACCCCTGCACTAGCCGCACGCGTGCAAAGGTGGGAAGTCGATTTGATGGAGACTCTATCCGATCATCGGCATATTCGGATAGAGTTCTCAGTCCACAACTCCCGAGGAGGGCCGAGTCACGGTCCGGTGAAGTTCCCTAGATGGGCACTCACCAAACTGGACCGTGACATGGCAAAGGAGGCGGCTTTCGTTCAGGATTGGTTCGGGGCACCGACCGATCCTGACGTGGACGTAGCCGCCGGGTGCCTGCAGAGCGCGCTGACCGAGGTGTGCAATGCAAGCATGCCTCGGTCTAGCCGGCCCCCACCAAGGCGGGCGGTGTATTGGTGGTCGTCGGAACTCGCCGACCTGCGGGCTGCCTGTGTCGCGGCCCGAAGGGCTTACGCCCGGAGCCGCCGCCGCAGCCAACGGGATGAAGCAGAGGAGAGCCGCCTGTACTCTCTTTACAAAGAGGCGAGGCGTTCTTTCAAGGCTGCCATAGGCGCCGCGAAAGACCTCGCGCGGGAGGAGATGCTGGAGAGTCTTAATGACGATCCGTGGGGGAGACCGTATAAGGCGGTGCGCAATAAGCTGCGCCCCATAGGTCCCCCACTGACTGAGACTCTCCAGCCAGATCTTTTGGAGGGGGTCGTCCGGGTTCTGTTCCCGGACAATACGACGTTCACCCCTCCAAAGATGGATCCTCCCTTTGGGACCAGCCCCCCGGCCGCGGGTTTTGACCCCATCACTGCGGAGGAGTTTGACACAGCGTCAGACTACCTTCGCAGCAAGAAGACGGCGCCGGGTCCAGACGGGGTCCCGGCCAGGGTCGTTGCCATCGCCGTGACCGAGATGGCTGGACGCTTTCGGGACCTCTTCAACCGATGTTTTGAAGTTGGGAGGTTCCCGAAAGCGTGGAAAGAGGGCCTTCTGGTCTTCCTTAGGAAGGAGGGGCGGCCAGCGGACTCCCCGTCTGGTTACCGTCCCATAGTCCTCCTGGACGAGGCGGGCAAGCTGTTTGAGAAGCTGATAGCTGCCCGCCTCAACCAGCACCTGGCAGGGACCGGCCCAAACCTATCCGACGCCCAGTATGGGTTTCGGGCGGGCAGAGAACGGCTGATCCTGGCCAATCTCCGTTCCCTCGGTGGGCCTTAGTCCACCTGGACAGGGAGGCAGCGAGGGAGGCGGCGTTCGTCCAAGACTGGCTTTCGCCTGACGTGAATGTCGTGGACGTAGACGCCGCCGCGGCACAGCTGAGGGAGTCGTTGACCGAGGTATGCAATTCAAGCATGCCTCGGTCTCGTCGTCCACCTCACCGACGCGCCGTCTATTGGTGGTCGGAGGAGTTGGCGGGGCTTCGAACTGCCTGCGTGGCGGCTCGGAGGGAGTACGCTCGAAGCCGGCGGCGGCGAGTACACGACCAGGCGAATGAGGACCTCCTTCACGACCTGTACGTGGAGGCAAAGCGGGTCCTCAGAAATGAGATGCTCGCCGCTCAGGACTCGGCACAGGCTGAACTGCTGGAGGGCCTTGACAGAGACCCTTTTGGGAGGCCATATAAGGCGGCGCGGAACAAACTGCGTCCCTTCGCCCCCCCCGTATCGGAGATCCTCGAGCCGGCAGTGCTGGATGGGGTCGTACGGTCCCTGTTTCCAGACAGGGCCAACGCTTTCACCCCACCAGCAATGGACCCTCCGCAGGGCGCGGTTCAGGAGGAAGAGGAGGACCACGAGGCCCCTTGCCTCACTGGGGCCGAAGTTCGCATGGCGGCGCTTCGCTTTCGAGCTAAAAAGACGGCCCCAGGGCCAGACGGCGTCCCAGCAAGGGTGGTGGCAATAGCCGCCACCGAAAAACCGCCTTCCTCAGCCCAGGTAATACCGACGGTCGAAGAGGACGGAAATCTTCTTCTTCCCTCGACCACTCCCGCTAACGAGTGGAAAAAGGTGGAGAAGAAGAAAAAGAAAAAGTCGAAGGCGAAGAAGGCGGCGCCTTTTACCGCTGCAAAGCCGGAAACGTCGAAGTCCTCCGGCAAAGGGGGAATGAAAAAGAGGTCGGGAAAGTTGACTCCCCCCAAGACTGCGGCCGTGGTGATCACCATCACGCCGGAGGCAGAAAAACGGGGGGAGACATACGGCTCCATACTGGAGAAGGCACGCGAATCGGTGAACCCGCTTATCCAGGGGTTCGCCGACGCAGTGAAATGCCGAAAAACGCAGACCGGGGCTCGAATATTTAAGTTCCCGGGAGTAGGGCGTGAGGGAAACGCAGACTTGTTCGCTGCGAAGCTGCGAGAGGCTGTGGCCGACGCAGCAAAGGTGGCGCGCCCGCAGAAATTGGCGACCCTCATGGTCCTGGAAATGGATGACTCCGTCTCCAGGGCTGAAGTGCTCGCCATGGCCGCCAAGATCGGTGGCTGCGATGAGGCCGCCATCAAAGGCGGTGAAATCCGCAATGGTCGCGGGGGATACAGGGCCATCTACCTGCAGGTCCCGGTGGCCGCCGCCAAGATCCTCTTGGCCCGAAAGCGGATCCCCTTAGGCCTTAGCTCAGCCCTAGTCCGTGCCCTGGAGCAGTTGCCAATGCGCTGCTTCAGGTGCTATGGGACGGGTCATGCAAGGGCCTGCTGTCCGTCTGTAGACCGGACACAGCTGTGCCTACGCTGTGGGTCAGCCGATCACAAGATCGGCTTCTACAAGGCGCAGCCCAAATGTGCGGTCTGCACGGCCAGTAAAGTGTCCGCAGGTCACGTGATGGGGGGTCCTAAATGCAACCCCCCACCAAAGAAAGGCAAGCCGCAGGCGTCGATCCCGACTGTGGCCGCGGCGGCTGAGGTCAGTCCTGAGCCGGCAGAAGGGAATGGTGCGATGTCTGAGTGATGCTAGAAGCCAGACGTCGCACCATCCTCCAGGGCAATCTTAACCATTGCCGGGCGGCTCAGGACCTGATGACTCAGGTCATTGCCGATTGGACGGTGGGGTTGGCGGTGGTCGCCGAACCATACTCCGTGCCTCCCAACTAGGTGGCGGACGGGGATGGCTTGGTGGCCATCGCCTCGCGGCCCTCCGCGGGTTCTACTCCGCTCTCACTTATAGAGAGGGGGTCTGGATACGTGGCCGCCGCGTGGGGGGAAATCTCCGTTATTGGCGCTTATTTCTCCCCCAACCGCCCTCTAGCTGAATTGGACCAGCTGCTTACTAACCTGGCAGCAGCGGTCGCTCGATTGTCGCCGAGGCAGATTCTTGTGCTCGGCGACTTGTACGCCAAATCGGAGGCCTGGGGTAGCCCAGCTACTGATCCTGAAATATCAGGGCCTGGTATTGGATGGTCGTTGGCATTTCGGCCATCATTTTAAAGGGTTGTCCGAGCGCCTTGTGAGGGTTGCCAACGCCTTCAACTGGCTCCTCCCTAATCTGGGGGGGCCGAGGACAAGATGCCGGCGTTTGTATGCCGGCGTCCTGAAAAGTATGGCTCTATACGGCGCCCCCGTGTGGGTTGACTCCCTCAACGAGAGGGAGAACGCCGCCCTCCTCCGCAGGCCCCAGCGGGCCATTGCACAGCGGGTGGGGAGGGCATACCGCACAGTTGGGGGCGCTGCGGCCTGTGCTCTTGCGGGCACGCCACCGTGGGAGCTGGAAGCTCGGGTCCTCGCCACCGTCTACAAATGGACGGCGGAGCAGAGGGCCCGCGAAATGCGACCGGCTCCCGAAGAGCGAGGAGCGGTGCGGCGCGAGGCGCACGAAGCCATGGTCCGTCTGTGGAAGGAGGACCTGGCGAGCGCGCCGTTCGGGCGCCGCACGTTGGATGCCATCGGTCCGAATTTAAACCGGTGGCTGGAGAGGCCCCACGGGTTCCTCACTTACCGTCTGGTGCAGGTGCTTACCGGGCATGGATGCTTCGGTGACTACCTGCATCGGATCGGGAGAAAGGAATCCCCGTCGTGCCATAAGTGTGGTGCGACGGAGGACTCGGCGCAGCATACCCTCGCAGTCTGTCGAGGAGTCGAGGGCTGCTCCGAGGATACGGCGGACCACACGCTGGTGGAGTGCCCCGCCTGGGACTCCCAGCGTGCAGTGTTAACTGGCGTCATAGGTAACGACCTCTCGCTCCCGACCGTGGTGCGAGCTATGGTCGAGAGTGACAGGTCGTGGAGCGCGGTGCAGGACTTCTGCGAGGAGGTCCTGCTGCAGAAGGAGGCGGCGGAGCGGGGACGGGAGATTTCCACCTCCAACCCGATCCGCCGCAGACGGGTGAGACGCCGGCCATTGCACAGCGGGTGGGGAGGGCATACCGCACGGTTGGGGGCGCTGCGGCCTGTGTCCTGGCGGGTACGCCACCGTGGGAGCTGGAAGCTCGGGTCCTCGCCACCGTCTACAAGTGGACGGCGGAACAGAGGGCCCGCGAAGTGCGACCGGCTCCCGAAGAGCGAGGAGCGGTGCGGCGCGAGGCGCACGAAGCCATGATCCGTCTGTGGAAGGAGGACCTGGCGAGGGCGCCGTTCGGGCGCCGCACGTTGGATGCCATCGGTCCGAATCTGGACCGGTGGCTGGAGAGGCCCCACGGGTTCCTCACTTACCGTCTGGTGCAGGTGCTGACCGGGCATGGATGCTTCGGTGATTACTTGCATCGGATCGGGAGAGAGGAATCCCCGTCGTGCCATGAGTGTGGTGCGACGGAGGACTCGGCGCAGCATACCCTCGCAGTCTGTCCAGGCTGGGAGGAGCAGCGCCGGGTTCTAGTGGCGGCAGTCGGCCAGGACCTGTCATTGCCTAGTATGGTGAAGGCTATGTTAGACGATGAGAGGTCCTGGAAGGCGGTAGCCACCTTCTGCGAGACTGTGATTTCGCAGAAGGAGGCCGCGGAGTGGGAGAGGGAGGAAGATCCCTCAGCGCCCCCGCTCCGCAGACGGAGGGTGGGCAGGAGAAGGCGGTTGTACGATCGCTCTCTTGTCCCCCAAGGTGGCATGCAGGCTGGAGGCCGGGGGTGCCTCCTCCTGCATTGCACGCGCCACCACCGTCGAGAGGGAATAGTGCCGCGTCCCCGGCTATTCCCTCTATCCCCCCGCAAGGGGGGCGCGCTGGGCCCGCCGTGTAGGCGGGCAGCTGTCCGGGGTGTTCATGGATGTCAAGGCTTTTGCTAGACTCCCATGTCGCCCCGTAGACAGGGAAGGGAAGCCGCAGGTTTTTGGTGGGTAGTCGCCGCTCTTCGTTGGGCGGTGGGAGTCCCACACACGGCTGAGGCCCCCCGGTCTCGGCTACGGCTCATAAATGGGTTTTCCTGCGTTAAAAAAAAAAAAAAAAAAGGTTCTCGTGTCGGGTTTCTGGTCCCGCATCGGGCGCGTCCCCAGGTGGTGGATAGGGGAACGCCCCCCAGATATGGGGGGTACCGGCTTCTTGAGCCGGCGCGAACCAAAACCAGAGCGCGGCAGGTTTCATCAACTCGGCGGGCCTGTCGGGCGGGTGACCGTGAGGTTGCGTCCCAGGGTCTGTCATCGCTCAGCCTTACTCCTTCGTTGAGGAGCGGCCCTGAGAGATTTCGGACCCAGGGTGGTGTAGGGAAGCCTGGACCGTCAGGGCACGTGCCCGGGTCGCGTGGCTGTTTGGGACCGTCGGGGCAGTTGCCCGGGTCCTTGGGTTTTCCCGGGTTGTACCGTACCATCATCACAATCCGGGCAGCGTGTTTGTGCCGTGCGCTGGAACCCGTAATCCTGGGAGAAGGGGATCCTGGACGCTGAGCCTGTGGCAAACCACCCAGGCGACACTCGTCTTCGGACCTGGATTCCGGGCACTCGGGCGGCTCCCGGAGTAGCCGGTCCGGGGGTCAATCGGCTGCGTTTTTAGGTTAGGATTAGGTTTTTTTTTTTTTTTTTTTTTTCTTTTTTTTTTCGGCTCTGTCCCCCGAATATGTGTTCAGGATTGTGAACTTCTAAGGGCTCTTTTTTCTTTTTTTTTCTTTTGGGTTATCTTTATTTAAATTAAGTGCCAACACTCTTTTATTGTTTTACAATTTGAATTTGCTTATTCTAGTTATATTTATGTTTACTTATTCTATTATATTTTATTTATTCTTTTATATCTATTTTACAATTTTGCAAGAAGAAGACAGTTATTATCACTAACATCTTAATTTTATATAACTTAGTTATTTTCTATTACATGTTTTTGTTGTTTTTACTTTTTTATACACAGGGAAATCTTTTCGTATCTCTACTACAATGTTCTTATTTTAACTTATTTCTAACACACATTTTTAGTACATATTTAAACAGTCTAATAAATTGTCCAAGTTACACATTCTATTGCTAGTACATCTTATTCATCTATTTACTATTTAGCTAAAGGTGCATTATTTTACAAAATAATTCTTATAGCTAATTTGCTTATTCTATGTTTTATTTTTATTTTACAAATTGTTTCGCAATAGACTATAAAGGCTTCGCGAGTCGCTTTACCGCCTATAAGCTCGTGGAACTTGGTCGTGACTACCTTTTCCCCGGTTTTTTGTTTAAAATTATAACGGACTCTATCGTGAGCTGGGCATTCCGAGAGAAGATGAGGCACCGTCTGCTCCCTAACTGGATCACAGTCGCATGATGGACTCTCCGCGCACTTGAAACGATGCAAGTACTGGGAGAATCCACCATGCCCCGTGAGGACCTGCGTGAGCAACCCTGCTGGCTTGATCTTACGTACCAAGCGGTACGCATCTCCAGCATTTGGAAAGAAGGTTTCGCCTATCCTATAACGATCGTTCCATTTAACAATGGAACGGTTGCGTATGGTTTTTTTCGCGAATGATGTTGGGCATCGATCATAGTCGGGCTTTCTTTTTAAGGCCAGTGCAGCTTCCTTGGCCAGATCGTCGGCGCGTTCGTTTCCCTGGAGCCCTGCATGTGCCTTTATCCAGAACAAAGAGACATCTTTGCCCTGGATAAAAGCCTTCCGCAGGTTCTCCCTCGACTCAACTGCAAGGGGGTGAAGGGAGCTATGGTTGGCGATCGTTTCCAGAGCGGCCATCGAATCGCTATACACACCGTAACTTCTCTCCCTCCCCTTAAGGACTCCGCCCGTTGCCTTGCATATGGCCAACAATTCCGCCTGATAGACAGTGCAGTACGCGGACAGACAAAACTTTTGGTTCCGGATCTCGGTTTCACCTTTCCATACGGAAAGAGCGGCTCCGACCTTCCCCTCAATTTTGCTGCCGTCGGTGAAAATTCGCACCTCCTGCACGTTGTGTCTATCGACTAGGCTTTGGTCCTCCAGGCGTTCGAATCTTATGTCCATATGCGTAGCTGGATGAGGAGTTTCTGCAAACCCTACCCTACTCTCGGTCTCTCTGTCTCCTAACTCTGGAAGGGGCGACCCTCTCTTCGTCTCGTACAGAGCGGCTGCCTCCTGTATTCTGAGGTCGAGAGGTAGTATCCCCGCCAGAGTCAGTGCCGAGTGTAGAGAGACTGTACGGTATGATTTGCAAAGCTTCTGGGCAAATCCTCTCTGCACTGAGTTCAATACCTTTTGCACCCCTATCTTAGTAGCCGCGGGCGCCCACGCTGAAGCCGCGTACATTATAATGGGCTCAATTATTGCTACATAAATGAGTCTCACTATTTCGGCGTCCAGACCCCAATTGATTTTTGCAGCTCTAGCAACCTGCTTGTAAATGTCTAGGGCTTTCCTACATTGGATGGCTATATGCCGGTTAAAAGTAAGCTTATGATCAATCAATAATCCCAATATTTTTACTTCCTCCGACATAGCAATGTCTATCCCTCCCATCGTGAGTCGTGGTGCATCATACTTGATCTTACGCGTTAAGATCATAGCGCAAGTTTTATGTGGCGCAAAACGCAACTTATTCTTGGTACCCCACTCCTGTACGTATGAAAGGGCCGCGTTAGCCTCTCTTTCAACTTCCAATGCTGTGTTCCCGTCGAAAAGCATGATCACATCATCTGCGAATGCCTGGACGTAGTGTCCTCTCCTCTCAAGTTCCCGCAGTAAAGGATCCAACAGCAGATTCCACAGGATGGGACTGCCAATAGACCCCTGTACGCACCCCTTGTTTGTGTTCCGTGCGACTTCTTCTCCGGCGTACCTGACTTTTACGCTTCTGTGCTCCAAATAGCTGTCCAGCAGCCTCCTAAGATTTACCGGGCACCTTTCCTCAGCTAGACGGACTCTGATGGCTGGCCACCGTGCGCTGTCGAAGGCCCCCTCTATATCCAGTGACACTAGGGTTACCAGCTTCTTCAGCTCCATCTTACCCTTGATGCGGTGAACTAGTGTATAGAGGGCGTCCTCGGTGCTTTTCTGGGGCATGAATCCGTACTGGCGAGTACTAAACCTCGGTATTAAGTGCCATTTCATCCTTGCTACTAGAATCTTCTCCAGGATCTTACCCAAGACCGGCAGCAGGCCTATTGGTCTATAAGCCTTGGGGTTCGTGTAGTCCTCCTTGCCCGGTTTCCTCAGTACCACGACTGTGGCTCGCTTCCAGATGGCAGGGAAGTATCCAATGAGGAGACACTTGTTGAGAAGGGCAAGGAAGGCGTCCAGATCCTGGAGTATAGCCTTGGAGCATATATCAGCCGTGAAGCCATCCGCCCCAGGGGCCTTCTTCGGGTTGAAGTTCCCCATCGCGGTCTTTAGCTCGGTCTGTGTGAACGGCGAGTCATGTTTTTCAGCATGTTTTTGCTCGTTCACTCTGTCCGCTTCTGCTCTAATGTGGCGATGGTACTCGTTCTCCGCTTCTTCCTGATCCCATGGGAAGAACGTCTCCGCAAGTAGGTTGGCTGATTCCGCGGGGTTTAGTGAATCTCCGTCTTTAGTCAGGTTTAAGTCCTCTTCTCTATTGGCGGTCCTTTTGATCACCCTGTAGATACCCTCCCAGAGGCCCTCACGATCCTGTTTAGTGCAAAATTCTTTCCAGCTGGAAACCTGGGCTAGCCTGGCTTGGTGATCATAGTCCTCCTTTTTCCTAAGGTACTCGGCAACTGCTTTGTCTCTATGATGTAGAGCCGCGTTTCGGATCTTTCGCCGGTATGTGACCATGGTCTTTTTGAGTTTGGTGAGCTCCTCATTCCACCAAGGGATTTTAAGAACCTCTGTCCTCTTTTTAGTGGCATGCTCGCTTTACACGCATCGGTTATCATCATCTCTTCCAATTGGTGTTCATCCTCGATGCGGTTAATGCCTTCTATGCTTATATCCCTTGATGCCTTCGCATCAGCCAAAGTAGTGTCAAAGATGCCCCAGTCTGCCTTCTTCGTATTGTACTGTCGGGTGGTTCTCATTACCTTCAATCCCTTCCCACTGCGAAGGTTTACATTAAAAGTGATGGCATTATGATCCGAGCTAATCATGCCCTGATCCACCTTCCAGCTATCGATGAGTTCCAGCAGATCCTCGGAACATGCGGTTATGTCGACGTGGCTTGTGTAAGTTCTGTTGCCTCTCACTGTGTCAAAGGTGGGTACATGGCCTCTGTTCAGCACTTGCAGGCCGGACTCTTCCAGGGTTCCGGACATGTCAGCCACCCTGTGATCCTCCGTTGTGCTGCCCCACCAGGTGCTCTTGGCATTGCTGTCGCCTCCCATCAGCAAAGATCCAGGGCCCAGCTCCTCAACGACCTCCCTTAGTCGCTCCAGGTATGGCCCTATGGGTTGATCCGGCTCGAAGTAGAAGGACACCGCCACGATTTCCCAGGCGCTGGTTCGGATCCTCACTACGACAATGTTGTCGTTGGTGAGTTTCGGGCACTGTATAACGTCGAGTTCACCGTCAAAGACGACTATCGCCGCTTTTACAGTCCCATCTCCTACTGCAGCGTTCTGGTAGACTCTCGCTCCTCGGTAGTCCTTCATCCTCCTTCTGCCTCCCACATAGGGCTCCTGGACCAACGCAAACGCTAATTTGCGTCTACTGGCCTCCACCATAAGTTCGGTCGTTGCGAGCTCCCTGCGCTGTAGGTTCGTCTGGGCTGCTGCATAGCATCTGGTGGGGATGCCTGCCCCAGTGTTCTCCGGTACCACCTTAGCAATACTGCACTTTTGCTCTGGCTAGAGCCTCCCACCTGCGTCGAACTGGGCACTCCAAGCTATATGCGTTGTGCTCGATGTTGTCTAGCTTTCCGGCTACGCAATTACAACATTTTGGTGGCTCGGCTGCCAGCCATTCTGCGCACTCTTTCCTCGTATGTGGACCTCCGCAGTGCGTGCACTTAGGTGTCGATTCTTTGCAGAATCTTCTTCCATGACCGTAGGCCAAGCACACGGAACATTGCACCAGCGGGGACTGGTCAGCAACCTTTACCCTCTGCATGTCCACGTGTACTGTGCCCTTCTCCAGCATGCAGTTGTAGATCTGCGGAGAAACACGAAGAACTATATGGCACATCAAGGAGTTCCGTGCCTTGCGTCGGAACTTAACTTCCATGCGGTCGTCCTTATTTTCGAAGCCACGAAAAACCATCCCGTTCTGGTTCCTTAATGCCGTAGTGATGTCTTGATCCGTGTGATTGGATATGACATCGCGGAGGATCACCATAGGGTCCTGGTTCTTCATGTCCTCGAACTTAAGTCGACTCGCTGCGTTTTGAAGTCGCTCTTTTACTCGCTCCCGTTCTTCAGTAGTCCTACACCCGAGTATCACTTTCCGGTCCTTCACTTTTCTTACTCTTTCCACTGTGACCCACCCGTCTTTGGCGTTCACAGCCTCTCTTACCTGTTGCATGACCTCGTCTCCGGTCACTGTCTCATCCTTTGCCTCTATGACTATCGAGTGGAGGGCACTCCTCCTCTCCACTGCTGGTTTTCGGGGGGAGGTTGTTACCACGGAGGCGTAGGTTATCTGCTTCTGCGCGGTCTCCTGGTATGAACTAATAGAGTCGCTCAACTTATTTAGTTCCTCATTTGTTTGGTCTATCTTCTTGCTTTGTCCCTTTACCAAATTTATCAGTTCCTTTCCTTCTATCCCGAAGAATTCCTGTTCACTCCTTTGTCTCCCCTTATCTTCCCTCATCTCTGCTTTCTTACTAATTTCTTTTTCTGTTACAGGTGCTGCTGTCTCCAGTGTGGCCTCCTTGACCAGCTGGTACAACTTTTCCACTGCCAAGGTGATCCCGTCCTTCAGATCTGCCCGCAAATTGCGAGAAGCATTAATATGCGTCTTCGCCTTTTGCAGCCAGTTCCTGGCCTGGATCACCCTGTCAGTGGTCTTAGCTGTCTCCAGCTTTGGTCCAGGTGACACCACTGCCAACTCCACCGAATTTCTGCGTGCTGTCTTCGGCTCTACCAGAAGTGCCGCCTTCGGTTTCGTCCTCTGCGATGCTCCTGAGACAGGGGCTGTCTTCTTTGGTGAGTGAAGATGCGCCGTAGAGGTGCAAGGCCTCGGTTCCGTACTCGCGCTCTCCCACTCTCCTATGCTGCGCCTCACTTTGGAGGTCTGCGTCGGAGAAATCTGTGGAGGTCCTGCCTCCTCTTTGTCCGAAGTTCTTGGGGGGGTTTTATCCGTCGCAGTCTTTTTGGCGGGGGTGCGCGCGCAAATCATGTTGGACAGAGCTATGTCGGAGGTAAAATCGAGATTCAAAAGAATCCTATAAGGTCTACTATCCTAAGAATACTGGTCAATAGACACAGTAGTCAAAAAAAAAAAAAAAAAAAAAACAATACACCGTAAAAATTAAAGTAAAATAGAAACAAGGGAACACTGGGAAAGAAGATTAAGTAAAATGTAGTAAAAAGAAATAGAAGATTTTATTTGGCCTGTTTCAGGTGCAACGCGCGACTCTACAGCCAGCAGAGTGCCTCAATTCGCAGTTGCAGTGCAGGTTAATCGTTTCCCGTCCTTGTTAAATACTCTATGTAGAGTGTTAGTCTCTATGACTAGTTGTCTTCCCTCGCGAAAAACCTAACGTAACAAATTTATATTTAAAAGTTCAAAAAATTTAAGTTTTCTACTATCTCTAAGAACTCTACGTAGAGTAATGGTCTCGGTAATGAGTTGCTCTAGTAGCGCTCACTGAGTCAAGGCCCCCAGAGAAAGTCCCGGCCTCCTGGGACCTCTGGTCGCAGAGTTATGCGAAGTCTAATATTTTCAAAATGGCGGACAAGATGGCCGCCAATTTTTTCAAAAGCCGATATCTCCGGTTCCAATGGACCTGTAGCGACATCTTACCACTGTCGCTAACACTAGCAAGCAACTTCAAGACGCGACGCCCTGACTCGGCTCCTACAGGCTAGATGGCGCTGATAGCCCGCTCCATACAACACAAACCGCGATATGTAAGATTTAGCACGAGCTTGACTACATATAGATAAACCAAGACGGTGACCATTGGACCATGGTCCCCGACCATAACAACCGGTCGGTAGGAAGCGCTTCCCTTTGCCTTCCTAACCCAGTTGCGCCAAATTGGTGACCCCGACGTGATCTACACTGGAGCATGGAGCCTCACCGTCGTCATCATTATCGTCGCCTTCTTCCTTGCCAACAGGCACCCAGCAGCATCCAGCCAGCAGTCTCCTGCAAGCCAGCTCACCAGCCCTAAGGACACCACCGCAGACCGCACCGGTTCTACCTGGTTCCTCGGCAGCCTCATCCAGCTCATCATCCCGACTCACTGTGGACTTCGAGCTCTCCCGCACGCATCGTGGACATCACACATGCTCATCCCGACTCACTGTGGATATCACGCATGTACATCCCGACTCATCGTGTGGACATCGCGCACTCATCCCGACTCACCGTGGACATCGCGCATCCCGACTCGCCGTGGACATTACGCATGCCCATCCCAACTCACCGTGGACATCGCGCATGCTCATCCCGGCACATTGTGGACTCAACAAGCACTGGCACTTGCAAGCTCACTACGCACAGACTGCTGAGCTCTCAACCACCCTGGCTCAATCAACCTCCGGTTCTTCGGGGGGAGTGGTGTAGCGACATCTTACCACTGTCGCTAACACTAGCAAGCAACTTCAAGACGCGACGCCCTGACTCGGCTCCTACAGGCTAGATGGCGCTGATAGCCCGCTCCATACAACACAAACCGCGATATGTAAGATTTAGCACGAGCTTGACTACATATAGATAAACCAAGACGGTGACCATTGGACCATGGTCCCCGACCATAACAACCGGTCGGTAGGAAGCGCTTCCCTTTGCCTTCCTAACCCAGTTGCGCCAAAGACCTATAAATTCAGGGAAAAAAGTTTCCTGAGTAGTTCTTGTGTCCCTATTTTTTGGCTGGAGCGACTCTACAATTTTTTTACAAAAAAGAAACTCTACCAAACCTAAACTCTACCTAAGTAGGTCTCTGCGGAAGCCTATTCCGGAGGTTTCAGTCCAAGCCGCGTCGCTCTAGGCCCAGCGGGAGCGGAGTTATGGGTCCAAATGCAAAACCAAGATGGCGGACCAAGATGGCCGACGGAACTTTAAAGCCCTGTATCTCCGCAACCACTGGTCGTAGAGAGTCGTCCCTGGTGTTGCTGTAATCGTCTCCGCGGCAAGTATCTGGATCTGGGTATCCTTCGAAAATGTAGAACTCAAAATTGGAATTCAAAAATACCTCTACGTAGAGTCCGTTATTGTCAGTTATATACAAATTGCACACTATTCTATCACCTTAATTCTAATAATAAAAAATTCAAAACCATTAAAAACACACTTAACAATGTAATTCTGGAAGGGCTCTATGTAGAGTCTCAGGCTCTACGGGGCGAGAATGCACTTTGACGAGACCTATCCAACGACGTGCCGTTTTCCCGAATCGGCGAAATAGCACCGGAGTTATTGCCAAAAGAAATTTTGCCCCAATTTCCGATTTACGTAATTTCAAACTCAAAATAACCCCCCCGAATTTTGAGTTTTCCTCCAAAATTTTTTCACAGATTCGTTGGTTTTAGTGAAAAAACGTCCGTCACGTCGTTAAAAAGCTTATTTTTCAACCCCAAAATTTTTTACAGCCCTTCCAAATTTTAAGCCTTGCAAAAAACCCTTATCTTGTATTTGCTATAATAATACTAATTTATGAAAATAAAATTCTAAAGATAAAATACACTAATAACCTATTTGCCAATCTAACTTTCAATATTTTAAAATTTTAAAAAATGTTGTATTTACTATTTTAAAATGTATTTTAAAGTTAAGGGTTGAAATTACTTAAATTTTTTGGTTTTATTGAAAATTAATTAGAAATTTTAGAATAAAAAACAATATAAAATCCGTATTATTTTTCTTACAAGTAATACACATAAAACTACGAAAAAATTTTTTGGAAAAGGGGTAAATTAAAAAAGAAAAAGACAAAACAAGATAAGGGTAGTTTTTGACTGCTCACACAAATAATTTATTTAGTCAGCCCCTATGACACTTAAGGTGCTCGAGTTTTCTGTGAATTGAACTCAGATAAATGAGCTATTTAATGCGTAAGTAGCCCCCCTCGCGAAAGCTACCGCTGTAATACAGGGTGTGTATAAATTTAAAATTTTTGATTTTTGTACACAAATGCACCTAAAATAAATGCTTAAAATTAAAATTATATTATTGTACTTAATAAAACGTATTTAATAGCCCTCTAAAAGTATAATCTATTGCCCTATGTGGTTTAAAAATGTTGTAAAAAAGTCGATTTTTCGAAAACTCTATGTAGAGCTTCCGGCTCTACAGCGTTAGGTAGCCCTGAGTATTTCAGGTCCTTAACTGAAAACCCCGTCTGAATTGGAGCACGGGTTCCAGAGTTATTGATTTTAGTGAATTTCTTAAGTTTTAATTTTCATCGACTTAGAATATTTTCAATTGGGTCCTTTTTTACCAAAACAAGGTTAACTTTGCCGTTTCGGCTATATATTATGTTACGTTGACCCTTAATAAAAACTAAAGTTCTGAATGCGCGTGGGTTTTGGTAACACCATAAGATAGGGTGTAAAAAGTTCTATCTTATGATGTGTCAAACTGAATTTTAGCTCAACCCCTAAGGGGTGAAATTACTTATTTAAATACCTAATTAATTGTTTCGCAACAGAAAAAAGCTAATATCTATTAAACCACAAGTTTAAAAATTAAAATTTAAATTCTTACTATAAGACCCTATTTTATAACACCTAAAAAATATTTTTGGAAGTTTCTAGGGGTAGCGGTTTTCAACCCCCGAATTTTTGAAACTTTTAAAATTAAATAACAAAAAATGTTTCCTATTAAATCTAACACAAAATTTTTTATAATGTACGCTATTGTCTAAACTATTTTTAAAGCCTATAAAAAACTAGGATTGTCGGTCTTAATGTTCCGCTAGGGCTGTCCTAAAATGTCCCAATTTTCAAAGTTGAAAAAGTGTCACTTATCTTGGTCCGATTTTGATGTGGTTTTCGGCACCCGGCTCCTCGTCTGCGTCGACGTCGATTGGCGCTTTCAAATTCAGCCGCACTCCTCTGGTTCGCGTTTTGGTGGCTCGATCAAACTTGTTTTTCTGGGCTTCACGGCCACCCCAGTGGCCGGAAAAATCTCGAAGTGATGTCACCTTAAAGGCCTTCCAAAGGCGCTCCCAGCTGCACTTTAAAAGGGGTACGTCACCGCTCTAGATCGAGCAGCGTTTTGCTCTAAAGTTTTAAAACTTGGTTTTTCCGCAATAACTTTCACACTTTGCACTTTATCCAAAAAAATTTAGCACTTTTGGTTGCGTCTCACTTGCGCGCGTTTTTTTGATGTATAACACGTCACTAAAATCGCGAAAAAACCCACTTTTCCGATTCTTTTCAGCGCGATACGGGTACTCTGCGTGACGCTCCGTGCGTTGGGCGCGGGTGCTCGGTCCAGGGCGCGAGCGGGGACTGGGTTAGGATTAGGTTAGGTTAGGTTAGGTTAGGTTAGGTTCCCGTGTGGGGTTCTGGACCCATATCGGGCCAGCCACCGACGCACGCGGGCGGGCGCTCGAGCTGTGGGCGGCCTCCTCCGGGCTCTCCCTCCTAAATAGAGGGGAGGTCCATACGTGCGTGCGGCGGTGGGGTGGGTCAATTGTGGACGTCACTTTTGCCACACCCACACTAGCCGTGCGTGTGAAAAACTGGCGGGTGGACATGATGGAGACTTTCTCGGACCACCGGTACGTACGGTTCGAGATCGCCACCCAAGGTCCCCAGAGAACGGCTGATCCTGGCCAATCTCCGTTCCCTCGGTGGGCCTTAGTCCACCTGGACAGGGAGGCGGCGTTCGTCCAAGACTGGCTTTCGCCTGACGTGAATGTCGTGGACGTAGACGCCGCCGCGGCACAGCTGAGGGAGTCGTTGACCGAGGTATGCAATTCAAGCATGCCTCGGTCTCGTCGTCCACCTCCCCGACGCGCCGTCTATTGGTGGTCGGAGGAGTTGGCGGGGCTTCGAACTGCCTGCGTGGCGGCTCGGAGGGAGTACGCTCGAAGCCGGCGGCGGCGAGTACACGACCAGGCGAATGAGGACCGCCTTCACGACCTGTACGTGGAGGCAAAGCGGGTCCTCAGAAATGAGATGCTCGCCGCTCAGGACTCGGCACAGGCTGAACTGCTGGAGGGCCTTGACAGAGACCCTTTTGGGAGGCCATATAAGGCGGCGCGGAACAAACTGCGTCCCTTCGCCCCCCCCGTATCGGAGATCCTCGAGCCGGCAGTGCTGGATGGGGTCGTACGGTCCCTGTTTCCAGACAGGGCCGACGCTTTCACCCCACCAGCAATGGACCCTCCGCAGGTCGCGGTTCAGGAGGAAGAGGAGGACCACGAGGCCCCTTGCCTCACTGGGGCCGAAGTTCGCATGGCGGCGCTTCGCCTTCGAGCTAAAAAGACGGCCCCAGGGCCAGACGGCGTCCCAGCAAGGGTGGTGGCAATAGCCGCCACCGAAATGGAAGAAAGGTTTCGGGACCTCTTTGACGCGTGTTTCGCGTCGAGAAGGTTTCCGAAACCGTGGAAGGAGGGGCGTTTATGCCTCCTCCGAAAAGAAGGACGCCCGGCGGACTCCCCCTCGGCATACCGACCTATCGTTCTACTCGATGAGGTCGGTAAGATGTTCGAGGGGATCATCGCCGACCGCCTGAAAGTCCACCTGCGGGTGGTTGGGCCGGATCTGTCGGACGCTCAGTTTGGTTTTCGACCTGAGCGTTCGACAATAGACGCCCTCGCCCTATTAAAGGGTGTGGTGAAGGAGGCGACGGATGCCGGGGACGGAGTGTTGGCTGTGTCATTCGACATAGCCAACGCCTTCAACACCCTTCCCCATGCGACTGTCCTTAAGGCACTACGGTTTCACGGAGTGCCTCAATATATGAGGGACCTCCTGGCTAGTTACTTGGAGGACAGAGCGGTCCTCGTAGTAGATAAAGCTGGCCAGGTCCGGAGATATCCAGTGGAGTCCGGTGTTCCGCAGGGGTCAGTCCTAGGACCACTCCTGTGGGACATCGGGTTCGACTGGCTTTTGCGCGGGACCCTCCTCCGGGGCACGAGTGTCATCTGTTACGCGGATGACACTCTCCTAACTGCCCGAGGAGGGAATTTTGGTGAGGCGGCCAGTCTGGCCTCGGCGGGCGGATCGTTAGTCGCTGATAGGATCCGCCGCCTTGGATTGAGGGTGGCGTTGCATAAGACCGAGGCCGTTTTCTTTCACGGGTCTCGGCAGCGCCGTCCGTCTGACGCCCACATCTTTGTGGAGGGCGTCGGAATTGAGGTAAAGACCCAGATGAAATATCTGGGTCTTACGCTCGATGCCAGGTGGCGCTTCAGCCCGCATTTCAGCGGACTGTTGTCGCGGCTGCTGAAGGCAGCGGGAGCCCTCTCATGGCTGATGCCTAACTTGGGAGGGCCAGGCGGGCGATGCCGGCGGCTGTATGCCGGCATCCTGAAGAGCATGGCCCTGTACGGGGCGCCTATCTGGGCAGACTCCCTTCAAAGAAGGGAGAATGCCACAGCCTTGCGGGTGCCCCAGAGGGCCATTGCGCAAAGGGTGGCGCGGGCTTACCGCTCGGTAAGCTTCGCGGCAGCGTGCGCTCTGGCTGGCACCCCTCCTTGGGAGCTCGAGGCGTGGGTGTTAGCCAGAGTCTACGATTGGACGGCGGGGCGAAGAGCGATCGGTGAGCGCCCAGCTCCCGAAGAACGAGAGGCTGTTCGGCAGGAGGCGAGGGATGCCGTCGTCCGTCATTGGATGGCAGACCTTGCCTCCGCAGTTTTCGGCCGCCGAACCCTTGACGCGCTTGGGCCAGTCCTGCAGGATTGGCTCGAGAGACCGCACGGTTTCCTCACCTTCCGGTTGGTGCAGGTGCTGTCCGGACACGGTTGTTTCCGTTCGTACCTTCACCGGATCGGGAGGGAGGAGAGCCCGTCGTGCCTTGACTGTGGCGCGGCGGAGGACACGGCACAGCACACCCTCGAGGTGTGCCCGTCGTGGGCCGGGCAGCGCCGCAGTCTTGTTGCGGCGATCGGGCCGGACCTCTCGCTTCCCACCGTGATAAATGCCATGTTGGGAAGCGAGGAGGCGTGGGTGGCGGTCGCCTCCTTCTGTGAAGACGTAATGTCACAGAAGGAGGAGGCGGAGCGCACGCGGGAGGACGATCCTCTCGCGCCGCTTCTCCGCCGGAGGAGAGGCAGGAGGAGGCGGGTGGTCGACCACCCTCTCTCCCCCCGGTGATGAGCAGCGGATGACAGGCGCGGGGGCGCCCTCGCCCGCATTGCACCGCTTATCACCCAGCCGAACGAGGATGACCGAGCACTGACAGTCATCCTCGAGCCCCTTCCCGTATGCGGGAGGGGCGTGAAGGGCCCGCCGATGCAAGGCAGGCAAGCGCTGGTGGGGTACTGGAAGCAAAGGCTATGCCGATTCCCAGAACCCCTCCACCAAAGGCGATGCGGGAGTGCCGCTGGGTCGTTTAGTGGGTATACCGGGAGTTACCTTCCCGGGGAGTCCCACATACCCCTTCCGTCCCCCGACGGGAGGGAATGCGTAATGCAAAAAAAAAAAAAAAAAAAAAAAAAAAAAAAAAAAAAAAAAAAGGTTAGGTTCCCGTGTGGGGTTCTGGACCCATATCGGGCGCGTCCCCCGGGTGGTGGATAGGGGAATGCTCCCCAGTCATGGGGGGTACCGGCTGCGGCCGGCGCCCCCCAACGGAGGGGGGCCGGGGGTCCTGGCTACTGAAGTCGGGGCCAAGACAAGGAAAAGTCTATAACACCAAACCCGGAACGTCAAGGCATATTGCCCGGGTCTGGGCGGCGTTGGTGCTCCGCAAGGAGTGAGTGGCGCAGGGAAACTGGCGCCCGTGGTGGAAAGACCTGGCGGCGAGTGTCGTGGATCACGTCTCGCGGCTCGCTGCTGGGCCGGTCTTGCCTTAATTGGCCGGGCCGAGAGGGAGGAAACCTCTATAAAAAGTTACCCCAATCCCAAGCTTGGTGCCGTGGCGAGGGGATGCGTGGCTGACGGGTGGTCAGTCGCGAACGGCACACCTCTAGGGAACCGGCGGACTCCCTAGAGTATGTACGCTTACCCGGGTACAGGGGGCACTGCCCGGGTGGACCTTTATTTCCCCCATACTCGTGGGAACTATTATGAGTTCAATTACTAAAAAATCTGGGGATATGGGGGGTGAAGACGTGATGGTTGAGCCCGAGAAGGGTGAAGTTTTGGAGACAGGCGAGTCGCAGCGCGTTCTGCGTAGTCGTGAGGGGAGCATGTCAGGCTCTTCCGAGCTTCAGGCCGCGGCAGGTGATGTCGCAGGAAAAACGGACGATGGCAACGTCTTTTTCAAGACGCCTGTCATTCGGTTGGAGAGGTGTGCTACGCTGTCGCAGCCAACGTCTAGTGGGAGCCTTTTCTTCCGTCCCGGGGACTTCTCTGGGTCAGACGACGAGGCTACCCTAACGGACACTTCGGCCGTATCAGCAGACGGGTCGTCGCGGACACAGCGGGAGCGCAAGCGCCACCGTAAATCGATTGGAAAGGCGGACGGGGGGTCGAGCTCCGACACCCCATCCGCTAAATTCAAGAAAACCCCAAAAGGTTCGCAGGGTAAGAGTGGGCGAAAACTGACAACCGGCCACTACGTCGGATTGTCGGAAGCGCAGCGCCAGCTGCATGTCCTGCAAAAAGAAGAGCTGCAACTGGAGCTGGAAGAAAGAGTTGCTGCCAAGGAGCGGCAAACGCGCGCAGCTCGCGCGAAGGTCGGGTATGGCTCTGCTCTAGTTGAACTGGAGGATAAAACCATACCCGAACTACAAAGCATTGTAATGGAGGACATCGCCGAAATAACGGAGATTGCCGCGAAGTCTTCCAACTTGAAAGGGACCTTTCAAAAGGCCCTGAAGTGTCGGGCGGCCAGCGTGCGCAGCGTTGTGGAGGAAGTCCTGAAAAGGACAGCCTCTGAAGAGATACAGTGCATGCAGGCCACAATTGACCGCCTCTCGGCTGAGGTTGCCCAGCTTAGGGAACAGGCTGGGCGAGTCAGGCCGACGGTGACTGCCACGGAGACCGTCTCTTGTGCGACTCCGGTTGCTATGGAGGTGGTTCCGCCTCAGCCTTCCCTCTCAAACAACCTTGAGGATGTCATCCGAAAGGTTGTGATGGAAGAGAGGGCCTTCACAAGGGCTTGCTTCGCCGGAATCGAGGATCGGCTCTTACCGGCAAAGACAGTGCGCCCGCCTCTAGCGGCGGACACCAAGAAGGCGGTGGAGGCTGCAGCCAGAGTTGCGGCTCAGACCAAGGCCCCTAAGCCCGACAAAGGAAAGGGCAAGGGGAAAAAAAGTAAGGACACTACAGCGGCTGGTCCGGCTTTCACTAAAGCCCCTGGCCCCACAAACCCTGGTCCATCCAGAGTGGCGGAAACTCACCAAGAGGATCTTCTTCTCCCGTCTACCACTCCCGCGAACGAGTGGAAGACAGTGGAAAAGAAGAGGAAGAAGAAAAAGAAGAAGACAGGAGCAGCCCCTTCATCCTACTCGACTAATCTCAAACCAACGACTTCAAAGTCCGCCGGTGGGGGACAGTTGGTTAAGATGACGGCGCCCGCTTTGGCAAAAAAAGCCAAAAAGTTGACTCCCCCGAAAACCGCGGCGGTGGTGATAACACTCTCACCAGAGGCCGAAAAACGGGGGGAAACCTACGGGTCTATTCTAGAAAAGGCGCGCCAGTCAGTAAACCCAGCAGAGCTGGGTATCACTGATGTCAAGTGTCGCCAGACTCAGACTGGGGCTCGGCTGTTCGAGTTCCCGGGAGCCGAACGAGACGGTCATGCGGAGCTTTTCGCCGCCAAGCTGCGGGAGGCCGTTGCAGATGCGGCCAAAGTTACACGTCCGCAGAAGCTTTCGCCCCTGATGATCTCGGAGATGGATGACTCCGTCACCAGGGGCGACGTGATCTCAGCTGCGGCTAAGATTGGTGGCTGTGCGGCAGAAGCCATCAAAGGTGGTGAAATTCGGCGTGGTCGTGGGGGCCTGAGTGCAATTTATGTACAGGTCCCCGTCGCGGCAGCGAATGCTCTTCTGAGCAAGGGGCGGATCCCCTTAGGGCTTAGCTCGGGAGTGGTTCGGGCTCTGGACCAGTTGCCGATGCGCTGCTTCAGATGCTTTGGTATCGGACACACCCGGGCTTTCTGTCCTTCGATGGACAGATCGCAACTTTGCCGGCGCTGCGGCCAGGCTGACCACAAAGTCGCTGACTGCAAGGGCCAGGTAAAGTGTGCAGTATGCACGGCCAGTGGGCTGTCGGCCGGCCATGTGATGGGGGGGTTAAAATGCAACCCTCCCGCAAAGAAGCCTGAGCCGGGTGAGGAAAATGGTGCGATGTCCGAATAATGCCAGCAGTAGGATATCGTACCATTCTTCAGGGAAACCTGAACCACTGTAGGGCGGCTCAAGACCTCATGGCTCAGGTCATGGCCGAATGGACGGCAGGCGTGGCCGTTGTCGCCGAGCCATATTCGGTGCCACCAAATTGGCTGGCCGACCAGGATGGCCTAGTGACAATTGTCTCTCGCCCCTCCACAGATTCCTCTCCCCTCTCGCTTATCGAAAGGGGAGCTGGGTATGTAGCCGCCGCATGGGGGGAAATTGCCATTATTGGGGTATATTTCTCCCCCAACCGCCCAATGTCAGAGTTCGAGGCATACCTTGATGCCCTGGCAGCGGCGGTGGCCCGAATGGCGCCGCGACAGGTTGCCCTTTTGGGTGATCTGAATGCCAAATCGGTGACTTGGGGCAACCCAGCGAGCGATGCGCGGGGTCAAACCCTGGAGCTGTGGGCGGCAACGGTTGGTCTGTCCCTCTTAAATAGAGGGACAACTCACACTTGTGTGCGACAACAGGGTGGGTCTGTGGTTGACCTGTCGTTCGCCACGCCTGCTTTGGCTACACGGGTCCAGAAATGGGAGGACTTGGGAGAGACTCTGTCCGATCATCGTCACATACGGATAGAGTTTTCAACCCAACGCCCCCAAGATGGACCCAGTCGTGGACAATCGCCATTTCCCCGGTGGGCTCTCACTCGCCTCGACCGGGAGATGGCGAAAGAAGCGGCTTTCGTCCAGGACTGGTTTGGGCCACCACCCAGTCCTGACGTGGATGTAGCCGCCGAGCGTCTACGAATCACTTTGACCGAGGTGTGCAACACTTGCCTGCCTCGGTCTCGCCGATCTCCACCCAGACGCGCGGTCTATTGGTGGTCGGTGGAAATTGCTGACCTTCGGGCTGCTTGCGTCACAGCCCGAAGGGCATATATGTGAAGCCGTCGCCGTCGCAACCGAGACGAGGCAAACGAGGGCCGCTTATACGCCACGTATCGAGAGGCGAAGCGTGTCCTCAAAACTTTATTTATTATGTTTGTGTTTTTTTTTTAGTATGTTTGGGAAAGGTTAGGTTAGAATGGGAGGGGATTTGATGCATGGGTTGGGGATCCAAGGATAGACCGAGATGTGGTCTGTCCTTAAATCACTGTAGGCCCCCGAGGCGTCAATTTGAGGACTTCCATGGGGGGCCAGGGTGGAGGTTAGGTTAGGTTAGGTTAGGTTAGGTTAGGTTAGGTTAGGTTCCCGTGTGGGGTTCTGGACCCATATCGGGCGCGTCCCCCGGGTGGTGGATAGGGGAATGCCCCCCAGTCATGGGGGGTACCGGCTGCGGCCGGCGCGAGCCAAACTAGAGCGCGGCAGGTTTTGTCAACTCGGCAGGCCTGTCGGGCAACCCGTAACCCCCCAACGGAGGGGGGCCGGGGGTCCTGGCTACTGAAGTCGGGGCCAAGACAAGGAAAAGTCTATAACACCAAACCTGGACCGTCGGGGCATATTGCCCGGGTTTGGGCGGCGTTGGTGCTCCGCAAGGAGCGAGTGGCGCCGGGAAACTGGCGCCCGGGGTGAAAAGACCTGGCGGTGAGTGTCGTGGATCACGTCTCGCGGCTCGCTGCTAGGCCGGTCCTGCCTTAATTGGCCGGGCCGAGAGGGAGGAAACCTCTATAAAAAGTTACCCCAATCCCAAGCTTGGTGCCGTGGCGAGGGGATGCGTGGCTGACGGGTGGTCAGTCGCGAACGGCACACCTCTAGGGAACCAGCGGACTCCCTAGAGTATGTACGCTTACCCGGGTACAGGGGGCACTGCCCGGGTGGACCTTTATTTCCCCCATACTCGTGGGAACTATTATGAGTTCAATTACTAAAAAATCTGGGGATATGGGGGGTGAAGACGTGATGGTTGAGCCCGAGAAGGGCGAAGTTTTGGAGACAGGCGAGTCGCAGCGCGTTCTGCGTAGTCGTGAGGGGAGCATGTCAGGCTCTTCCGAGCTTCAGGCCGCGGCAGGTGATGTCGCAGGAAAAACGGACGATGGCAACGTCTTTTTCAAGACGCCTGTCATTCGGTTGGAGAGGTGTGCTACGCTGTCGCAGCCAACGTCTAGTGGGAGCCTTTTCTTCCGTCCCGGGGACTTCTCTGGGTCAGACGACGAGGCTACCCTAACGGACACTTCGGCCGTATCTGCAGACGGGTCGTCGCGGACACAGCGGGAGCGCAAGCGCCACCGTAAATCGATTGGAAAGGCGGACGGGGGGTCGAGCTCCGACACCCCATCCGCTAAATTCAAGAAAACCCCAAAAGGTTTGCAGGGTAAGAGTGGGCGAAAACTGACAACCGGCCACTACGTCGGATTGTCGGAAGCGCAGCGCCAGCTGCATGTCCTGCAAAAAGAAGAGCTGCAACTGGAGCTGGAAGAAAGAGTTGCTGCCAAGGAGCGGCAAACGCGCGCAGCTCGCGCGAAGGTCGGGTATGGCTCTGCTCTAGTTGAACTGGAGGATAAAACCATACCCGAACTACAAAACATTGTAATGGAGGACGTCGCCGAAATAACGGAGATTGCCGCGAAGTCTTCCAACTTGAAAGGGACCTTTCAAAAGGCCCTGAAGTGTCGGGCGGCCAGCGTGCGCAGCGTTATGGAGGAAGTCCTGAAAAGGACAGCCTCTGAAGAGATGCAGTGCATGCAGGCCACAATTGACCGCCTCTCGGCTGAGGTTGCCCAGCTTAGGGAACAGGCTGGGCGAGTCAGGCCGAAGGTGATTGCCACGGAGACCGTCTCTTGTGCGACTCCGGTTGCTATGGAGGTGGTTCCGCCTCAGCCTTCCCTCTCAAACAACCTTGAGGATGTCATCCGAAAGGTTGTGATGGAAGAGAGGGCCTTCACAAGGGCTTGCTTTGCCGGAATCGAGGATCGGCTCTTACCGGCAAAGACAGTGCGCCCGCCTCTTGCGGCGGACACCAAGAAGGCGGTGGAGGCTGCAGCCAGAGTTGCGGCTCAGACCAAGGCCCCTAAGCCCGACAAAGGAAAGGGCAAGGGGAAAAAAAGTAAGGACACTACAGCGGCGGGTCCGGCTTTCACTAAAGCCCCTGGCCCCACAAATCCTGGTCCATCCAGAGTGGCGGAAACTCACCAGGAGGATCTTCTTCTCCCGTCTACCACTCCCGCGAACGAGTGGAAGACAGTGGAAAAGAAGAGGAAGAAGAAAAAGAAGAAGACAGGAGCAGCCCCTTCATCCTACTCGACTAATCCCAAACCAACGACTTCAAAGTCCGCCGGTGGGGGACAGTTGGTTAAGATGACGGCGCCCGCTTTGGCAAAAAAAGCCAAAAAGTTGACTCCCCCGAAAACCGCGGCGGTGGTGATAACACTCTCATCAGAGGCCGAAAAACGGGGGGAGACCTACGGGTCTATTCTAGAAAAGGCGCGCCAGTCAGTAAACCCAGCAGAGCTGGGTATCACTGATGTCAAGTGTCGCCAGACTCAGACTGGGGCTCGGCTGTTCGAGTTCCCGGGAGCCGAACGAGACGGTCATGCGGAGCTTTTCGCCGCCAAGCTGCGGGAGGCCGTTGCAGATGCGGCCAAAGTTACACGTCCGCAGAAGCTTTCGCCCCTGATGATCTCGGAGATGGATGACTCCGTCACCAGGGGCGACGTGATCTCAGCTGCGGCTAAGATTGGTGGCTGTGCGGCAGAAGCCATCAAAGGTGGTGAAATTCGGCGTGGTCGTGGGGGCCTGAGTGCAATATATGTACAGGTCCCTGTCGCGGCAGCGAATGCTCTTCTGAGCAAGGGGCGGATCCCCTTAGGGCTTAGCTCGGGAGTGGTTCGGGCTCTGGAGCAGTTGCCGATGCGCTGCTTCAGATGCTTTGGTATCGGACACACCCGGGCACTCTGTCCTTCTATAGACAGATCGCAACTTTGCCGGCGCTGCGGCCAGGCTGACCACAAAGTCGTTGACTGCAAGGGCCAGGTAAAGTGTGCAGTATGCACGGCCAGTGGGCTGTCGGCCGGCCATGTGATGGGGGGGTTAAAATGCAACCCTCCCGCAAAGAAGGGTAAAACACAAGCCCCGACACGGTCTGTTGCGGCTACGGCTGACGTCCGTCCTGAGCCGGGTGAGGAAAATGGTGCGATGTCCGAATAATGCCAGCAGTAGGATATCGTACCATTCTTCAGGGAAACCTGAACCACTGTAGGGCGGCTCAAGACCTCATGGCTCAGGTCATGGCCGAATGGACGGCAGGCGTGGCCGTTGTCGCCGAGCCATATTCGGTGCCACCAAATTGGCTGGCCGACCAGGATGGCCTAGTGACGATTGTCTCCCGCCCCTCCACAGATTCCCCTCCCCTCTCGCTTATCGAAAGGGGAGCTGGGTATGTGGCCGCAGCATGGGGGGAAATTGCCATTATTGGGGTATATTTCTCCCCCAACCGCCCAATGTCGGAATTCGAGGCATACCTTGATGCCCTGGCAGCGGCGGTGGCCCGAATGGCGCCGCGACAGGTCGCCCTTTTGGGTGATCTGAATGCCAAATCGGTGACTTGGGGCAACCCAGCGAGCGATGCGCGGGGTCAAACCCTGGAGCTGTGGGCGGCAACGGTTGGTCTGTCCCTCTTAAATAGAGGGACAACTCACACTTGTGTGCGACAACAGGGTGGGTCTGTGGTTGACCTGTCGTTCGCCACGCCTGCTTTGGCTGCACGGGTCCAGAAATGGGAGGTTGGCTTGGGAGAGACTCTGTCCGATCATCGTCACATACGGATAGAGTTTTCAACCCAACGCCCCCAAGATGGACCCAGTCGTGGACAATCGCCATTTCCCCGGTGGGCTCTCACTCGCCTCGACCGGGAGATGGCGAAAGAGGCGGCTTTCGTTCAGGACTGGTTTGGGCCACCACCCAGTCCTGACGTGGATGTAGCCGCCGAGCGTCTACGAATCACTTTGACCGAGGTGTGCAACACTTGCATGCCTCGGTCTCGCCGATCTCCACCCAGACGCGCGGTCTATTGGTGGTCGGTGGAAATTGCTGACCTTCGGGCTGTTTGCGTCACAGCCCGAAGGGCATATACGAGAAGCCGTCGCCGTCGCAACCGAGACGAGGCAAACGAGGGCCGCTTATACGCCACTTATCGAGAGGCGAAGCGTGTCCTCAAGGCGGCAATCGCGGCTGCAAAAGATCTGGCCAGGGAGGAAATGTTGGAGGGTCTCAACAACGACCCGTGGGGGAGACCGTACAAGATGGTGCGCAATAAGTTGCGCCCCATAGGTCCTCCACTGACTGAGTCTCTCCAGCCGGATCTTTTGGAGGAGGTCGTCCGGGTTCTGTTCCCGGACAATACTTCGTTCACCCCTCCACGGATGGATCCCCCCTTTGGTAGCGGCCCCCCGGCCGTGGGTTTTGACCCCATCACTGCGGAGGAGTTCGACACAGCGTCAGAATACCTCCGCAGCAAGAAGACGGCGCCGGGCCCGGACGGAGTCCCGGCCAGGGTCGTGGCCATTGCCGTGACCGAGATGGCTGGTCGCTTTCGGGACCTCTTCAACCGATGCTTTGAGGTGGGGAGGTTCCCGAAAGCGTGGAAGGAGGGCCTTCTGGTTCTCCTTAGGAAGGAGGGGCGGCCGGTGGATTCCCCGTCTGGTTACCGCCCTATAGTCCTTTTGGATGAGGTGGGCAAGTTATTTGAGAAACTGATAGCTGGCCGTCTCAACGTGCACTTGGCAGAGACCGGCCCAAATCTATCGGACGCCCAGTTTGGGTTTAGGACGGGCCGGTCAACGATTGATGCCCTACAGAGGCTAAAAGCTCTCACGGTGGAAGCTTCGGAGAAGGGGGAGGGGGTTTTGGCTATATCATTTGATATAGCCAATGCCTTCAACTCCATCCCTCACTCCACGATTCTAGAGGCACTCCGCTACCACGGGGTGCCAACATATCTGCAAGCCCTGTTGACAGACTACCTCTCTAACAGAGAGGTACTCTTCGTCAACAGGGACGGCCGCCTTCAGCGGTGGGGGGTGGAAACTGGGGTTCCACAGGGGTCGGTTCTCGGACCCTTGCTGTGGAACCTCGGTTATAATTGGCTGCTCCGGGGTGTGCTCCTGCATGGCATGAGTGTCATCTGTTACGCGGATGACACTCTTGTCATAACTCGGGGGCGCACCTACGGGGCAGCCGCGCGTTTGGCCTCGGCCGGCGGATCCCTCGTCGCGGAGAGGATCCGGCGGCTGGGGCTCAGGGTGGCGCTGGAGAAGACTGAGGCTCTCTTCTTTCCGGGTCCTCGCCAGCGCCCTCCTCCTAACGCCCACATCGTTTTGGGTGATGTTAGAGTCGAGGTTAAGACCCAAATGAAATATTTGGGTCTTATTCTCGACTCTAGATGGTATTTTGGCCCGCATTTCGAAATTCTTTCGGCGCGCCTCTTAAAGGCCGCCAATGCCTTCAGTAGGCTCCTCCCGAATTTGGGTGGGCCAAGAGCGTCATGCCGGCGACTTTACGCCGGTGTATTGCGCAGCATGGCCCTCTATGGCTCCCCCATCTGGGTGGACTCCCTCAACAAGGGGCAAAACGTGGCTCTCCTCCGCAGGCCCCAAAGGGCCATTGCACAGCGGATTGCGAGGGCCTATCGCACAGTGGGTGGCGCTGCGGCATGTGCCCTGGCGGCAACCCCGCCATGGGAGCTTGACGCCCGGGTCCTTGCCGCCGTGTACCACTGGGTGGCGGGTCAGAGGGCCCTGGATGTTCGGCCGGCTCCGGAGGAGCGCGGCGCGGTGCGGCGGGAGGCGCACGAGGTCATGGTCTGCCGATGGCAAGAGGACTTGTCTCGTGCGTGCTTTGGACGCCGTACCCTGGATGCGATCGGTCCATTAATGGACCGGTGGATGCAGAGGCCCCACGGGTTTCTCACTTACCGTCTTACGCAGGTGCTTACCGGGCATGGATGCTTTGGTAAGTACCTGCATAAGATCGGAAGAGAGGAACTTCCGCTGTGCCACCATTGCGGTGCGGCGGAGGACACGGCGCAGCATACCCTGGCGGTGTGTCCAGGCTGGGGGGGGCAGCGCCGTGTCCTGGTTGGGGTGGTCGGCCAGGATCTTTCACTGTCTAGTTTGGTGAACGCCATGCTAGATAGTGAAAGGGCCTGGAAGGCGGCGGCCTCCTTTTGCGAAGATGTAATGTCGCAGAAGGAGGCTGCGGAGCGGGATAGAGAGGCTGCTGAGGACCCGCTCCGGCGACGGAGGATGAGGGGCAGGAGACATCGTTCTCACGCTCCTCAAGGTGGCCCGCAGGCTGGAGGCACGGGGGTGCTCCTGCCTGCATTGCACAGGCCACCGCCGTCGGGAGGGAATAGTGCCGCTTCCTCGGCTATTTCCTCCGTCCCCCCGCAAGGGGGGAGAATTGGGCCCACCATTTAAGGGCATGCTGCCGGGGGTGGTCATGGATGTTAAGGCTACTGCTGGACCCCCATGTCACCCCTAAGGCAGGGAAGGGAAGCCGCAGGTTTTTGGTGGGTAGTCCCCGCCCTTCTGAGGGCGGAGCCGCGTCCTTTTCAGGACGCTGGGAGTCCCACACACGGCCGGGGTCCCCCGACTCCGGTTATGGCTCTTAAACGGGTTTTCCTGCGACAAAAAAAAAAAAAAAAAAAAAAAGGTTAGGTTAGGTTGGATGTCAAGGCTTCTGCTAGACTCCCATGTCACCCCGTAGACAGGGAAGGGAAGCCGCAGGTTTTTGGTGGGTAGTCGCCGCTCGGTTTTTCCAGAGCGGTGGGAGTCCCACACACGGCTGAGGCCCCCCGGTCTCGGCTACGGCTCATAAATGGGTTTTCCTGCGTTAAAAAAAAAAAAAAAAAAAAAAAAAAAAAAAAAAAAGGTTAGGTTAGGTTAAACTCGCTGAAATCTACCCGCCAGGCTGGATTAAAATCTCAAGGCCTGTAAAGTCTGTGGACATCAGGCTGACAGGCCTTGATACGACTATAACAAGCCAAGAAGTTGCAGCGGCAGTTGCAAGGTCCGGCGAGTGTGATGTTGCTAAAGTCAATGTTAGCAACATCGGTAAAAGTGGCTCGGCTGTCGTCCGCTGCCCTGTGATGGCAGCTAAAAAGTTGGCGAACGGCCGTATCGTAATAGGCTGGTCGTCGGCTCGAGTAACGCTACTCAAGCCCAGACCATTCCGCTGTTCGCGGTGTTTTGGTGTAGGGCACGGCCGAACGCGATGTGTTGCGGAAATAGACCGCAGCCTAACATGCATTCGTTGCGGTGAAGAAGGCCACAAATCAGCCGGTTGCACCAAGGAAGTCCGCTGCATCCTTTGTGCCAACATAGGCAGGAAAGACGCACCGGTGTGCGTCTTTCCTGCCTGGCTGGGATCGAGCAACTGCCCCCAGCCGAAGAAGCGTCCCACAGTGACAGGGCGCCCCCCGGTCGAAGACCCGGAGCAAAATTCCGCGGGCTCCCAGAGGGAAGAGGAGATGCTTGAGGACACGACCGCGCGGGAAAGCATCCCGGGCGATCGTGCCCCCGAGTTACCCCTAGCCAATAGACCAAGAGGAACGGACGCGGGGGCGTCCGGCTCCTCTAGCTGACTGGTCTGAGTGGTGCGTGCGGTGTACCCGCGCGCTACTCTAAAGTTTATGATGGAGAACCATCTAGAGTGGGCCGGATTCGGCAGCGCCGATGCCGCAACGTGGAAGAATGCAAACGCGATCCCAGGTTGTGGACGAGTAAGGTGCAAGAGGTACACGGAGGTTAGGTTTAGTGGGTAGTGGCCGCTAAATAGGCTGAGTCCCACACACCCCTGCGACGCCCCCTGTCGCAGGAAGTGCGTAAATGCATTCCCCCTCCTTAAAAAAAAAAAAAAAAAAAAAGGTTAGGTTAGGTTAGGTTAGGTTCCCGTGTGGGGTTCTGGACCCATATCGGGCGCGTCCCCCGGGTGGTGGATAGGGGAATGCCCCCCAGTCATGGGGGGTACCGGCTGCGGCCGGCGCGAGCCAAACCAGAGCGCGGCAGGTTTTGTCAACTCGGCAGGCCTGTCGGGCAACCCGTAACCCCCCAACGGAGGGGGGCCGGGGGTCCTGGCTATTGAAGTCAGGGCCAAGACAAGGAAAAGTCTATAACACCAAACCCGGACCGTCGGGGCATATTGCTCGGGTCTGGGTGGCGTTGGTGCTCCGCAAGGAGCGAGTGGCGCCGGGAAACTGGCGCCCAGGGTGGAAAGACCTGGCGGCGAGTGTCGTGGATCACGTCTCGCGGCTCGCTGCTAGGCCGGTCCTGCCTTAATTGGCCGGGCCGAGAGGGAGGAAACCTCTATAAAAAGTTACCCCAATCCCAAGCTTGGTGCCGTGGCGAGGGGATGCGTGGCTGACGGGTGGTCAGTCGCGAACGGCACACCTCTAGGGAACCAGCGGACTCCCTAGAGTACGTACGCTTACCCGGGTACAGGGGGCACTGCCCGGGCGGACCTTTATTTCCCCCACACTCGTGGGAACAATTATGTGTGACCTTTTTAAAAATAAATCTGGGGATATGGGGGGAGTCGAAGATGGGGAAGACGTAGGGAGCGGTGCGCGGCGCGACGATCTTGAGTCGCTGCGCGTTGAGATTGTGGATGGCGCTAGAGCGCTCATCGATTCTGGAATTGAGACGGTCCAGACTGGTCTGGAGACGTTGCCCGAGAAGGGCGTTGATACAGAGGTGGGTGGCAAGGCTGCCGAAAAGTTGGGAGACGGGAACGTCTGTTTTAAGACGCCCGTGATAGTGCTGAAGCGGTGCGACACGCCAGCGTCCGGTCGGTCGGGGAGCCTTTTCTTTAGGCCTGGGGACTTCTCCGGGTCTGAGGATGAGTCCACCCTGACAGACGCTTCGGTAATGTCGGTAGACCGTCCCGCACAGGCCACGCGGGAGCGCAAGCGACTGCGTAAGTCGGCCAACAAAGCAGACGGGGGGTCGAGCTCTGACACCCCGTCTGTTAAGCAATTCAAGAAGGGGACGTCGGGCAAGGGCGGGCGCAATCCATCGACTAGCCACTATGCCGGTTTGGCAGAGGCTCAGCGCCAGCTCCACGCCCTAAAAAGGGAAGAGCTCCAGTCGGAGCTTGAAGAAAGGGTGGCCGCCAAGGAGCGGCAAACCCGCACTGCCCGGGCGAAGTTCGGGTACGGCTCTGCCCTCTTTGACTATGAGGGCAAGACGTTACCCGAGCTGGAAAAGCTGATATTGGAGGACGTCGCGGAGATAACTGAAATCGCTGCGAAGTCCTCCAACCTGAAGGGCACTCTTCAAAAGGCCCTGAAATGTCGAGCGGCCAGCGTGCGTGGCATAATGGAGGAGGTCCTGAAGAGGACTGCCTCCGAAGAACTGCAGCGCATGCAGGCCACTATCGACCGCCTGTCGGCCGAGGTTGCCCGGCTCCGGGAACAGGCCGGGCGAACCACGCCTGTGCCTGCCGTGCCTGTCATGGCGCCGGCTATACCCACGGCTATGGAGGTCGTTGCGCCCTCCCACTCCAACGACCTCGAGGATGCCATCAGAAGGGTCGTAAGGGAGGAGAGGGCTTTTGTGAGGTCGTGCCTGGCTGGCATTGAGGATCGCCTCTTGCCGGCCAAGACCGTACGTCCGCCCCTTGCTGCGGACCGCAAGATGGCGTCAACGGCTGCGGCTGGCGTTGAGCCGCCTACACCTGTGGCCCCGAAGTCCTCCAAAGGGAAGGGCAAGGGGAAACGGTCCAAGCAGTTTGCTGAAGTGGCAGCTGTACCTGCTCCAGTGGCCAAGGAGGCTGCACCACTTGCACCGTTGGCCTCTCCAAAACCGGGCCCGTCCTCGGCCCCGGTAATACAGACGGTCGAAGAGGATGGAAATCTTCTTCTCCCCTCCACCACTCCCACTAACGAGTGGAAAAAGGTGGAGAAGAAGAAAAAGAACAAGTCAAAAACGAAGACGGTGGCGCCCTCCTATTCTGCTTCCGCCCCAAAGCCGGGAACGTCAAAGTCTTCCGGCAAAGGGGGGAAGAAGAAGAGGTCGAAGAAGTTGACTCCCCCCAAGACTGCGGCCGTGGTGATTACCATCACGCCGGAGGCAGCAAAACGGGGGGAGACATACGGCTCCATACTGGAGAAGGCGCGTGAATCAGTGAACCCGCTCATCCAGGGGTTTGCCGACGCCGTCAAATGCCGGAAGACGCTGACCGGGGCTCGAATATTCGAGTTCCCGGGGGTAGGGCGGGAAGGGAACGCCGACCTTTTCGCCGCCAAGCTGCGAGAGGCTGTGGCCGACGCAGCAAAGGTGGCGCGCCCCCAAAAGTTGACGCCTCTCATGGTCCTGGAGATGGACGACTCCGTTTCCAGGGCCGAGGTGATCGCTGTGGCCGCCAAGATCGGTGGTTGCGAGGAGGCCGCCATCAAAGGCGGTGAAATCCGCGAGGGTCGCGGAGGATACAGGGCCATCTACTTGCAGGTCCCGGTAGCCGCCGCTAAAATCCTCTTGGACCGAAAACGGATCCCGTTGGGCCTAAGCTCAGCAATGGTCCGGGCCCTAGAGCAGTTGCCAATGCGCTGCTTTAGGTGCTACGGGACGGGCCACGTAAAGGCCGCCTGTCCGTCTGCAGACCGCTCACAACTGTGCCTTCGCTGCGGGTCAGCCGATCATAAGATCGGCTCCTGCAAGGCACAGCCAAAATGCGCGGTCTGCACGGCCAGTAAAGTGTCCGCTGGTCACGTGATGGGGGGTCCTAAATGCAACCCCCCACCAAAGAAGGGCAAGCTGCAGGCGTCGATCCCGCCTGCGGCCGCGGTGGCTGAGGTCAGTCCTGAGCCGGCAGAAGGGAATGGTGCGATGTCCGAGTGATGCAAGACGCAAGACATCGCACCATCCTCCAGGGCAATCTCAATCATTGCCGGGCGGCTCAGGACCTGATGACTCAGGTCATGGCCGATTGGACGGCGGGGTTGGCGGTGGTCGCCGAGCCATACTCCGTACCTCCCAACTGGTTGGCAGACAGGGACGGCTTGGTGGCGATCGCCTCGCAACCCTCCACGGATTCCCCTCCCCTCTCGCTTATAGAGAGAGGGTCCGGATACGTGGCCGCCGCGTGGGGGGAAATCACCGTAATCGGCATTTATTTCTCCCCCAATCGCTCCCTGGCTGAATTGGACCAGCTGCTTACCCACCTGGCAGCAGCGGTGGCCAGATTGTCGCCGAGGCTGTTTCTTATGCTCGGCGACTTGAACGCCAAATCTGTGGCCTGGGGCAACCCAGCTACTGATCCGCGCGGGAGGCTGGTAGAGTTGTGGGCAACGTCGGTCGGCCTGTCCCTTTTGAATAGAGGGACAACCCATACATGCGTGCGGCAGCAGGGAGGGTCGGTGGTGGACATATCGTTCGCCACCCCTGCATTAGCCGCGCGTGTGCAAAAGTGGGAAGTCGACCTGACGGAGTCTCTATCCGATCATCGCCATATTCGGATAGAGTTCTCAGTCCACAACTCCCGAGCGGGGTCGAGTCGCGGTCCGGTGAAGTTCCCTAGATGGGCGCTCACCAAGCTGGACCGTGACATGGCAAAGGAGGCGGCCTTCGTCCAGGATTGGTTCGGGGCACCGACCAATCCGGACGTAGATGTAGCCGCTGGGCACCTGCGGAGCGCGCTGACCGAGGTGTGCAATGCAAGCATGCCTCGGTCTTGCCGGCCTCCTCCAAGGCGGGCGGTTTACTGGTGGTCGGCGGAACTCGCCGACCTGCGGGCTGCCTGTGTTGCGGCCCGAAGGGCTTACACCCGGAGCCGCCGCCGCAGCCACCGGGATGAGGAAGAGGAGAGCCGCCTGTACTCTCTTTACAAAGAGGCGAGGCGTTCTTTCAAGGCTGCCATAGGCGCCGCGAAAGACCTCGCGCGGAAGGAGATGCTGGAGAGTCTTAATGATGATCCGTGGGGGAGACCGTATAAGGCGGTGCGCAATAAGCTGCGCCCCATAGATCCCCCACTGACTGAGACTCTCCAGCCAGATCTTTTGGAGGGGGTCGTCCGGGTTCTGTTCCCGGACAATACGACGTTCACCCCTCCAAAGATGGATCCTCCCTTTGGGACCAGCCCCCCGGCCGCGGGTTTTGACCCCATCACTGCGGAGGAGTTTGACACAGCGTCAGACTACCTTCGCAGCAAGAAGACGGCGCCGGGTCCAGACGGGGTCCCGGCCAGGGTCGTTGCCATCGCCGTGACCGAGATGGCTGGACGCTTTCGGGACCTCTTCAACCGATGTTTTGAAGTTGGGCGGTTCCCGAAAGCGTGGAAGGAGGGCCTTCTGGTCCTCCTTAGGAAGGAGGGGCGGCCAGCGGACTCCCCGTCTGGTTACCGTCCCATAGTCCTCCTGGACGAGGCGGGCAAGCTATTCGAGAAATTGATAGCTTCTCGCCTCAACGAGCACCTGGCAGGGACCGGCCCAAATCTATCAGACGCCCAGTATGGGTTTCGGGCGGGCCGGTTCACAATCGACGCCCTGACTAAGCTCAGGGCGGTGACAAGTGAGGCTGCAGAGAGGGGGGAGGGCGTGCTGGCTATATCATTTGATATAGCCAACGCGTTTAACACCATCCCCCATTCAACGATTTTGGAGGCGCTCCGGTATCACGGAGTGCCTCTATATTTGCAGGCCCTGTTGGCGAACTACCTCTCGGACAGAGAGGTCTTGTACGTCAACAGGGACGGCAGCCTCCAAAGGAGAAAGGTGGAAGCCGGGGTTCCGCAGGGGTCGGTGCTCGGCCCCTTACTTTGGAACCTCGGATATAATTGGCTGCTCCGAGGTGCCCTGCTCCGTGGCATGAGTGTCATATGCTATGCGGATGACACTCTTGTCACGGCTCGGGGGCGCACTTACGGAGCAGCCGCGTGTCTGGCCTCGGCTGGCGGCACCCTTGTCGCTGAGAGGATCCGCCGGCTGGGGCTCGAGGTGGCGCTGCACAAGACAGAGGCCCTCTTCTTTCCGGGGCCTCGGCAGCAAGCCCCTCACGACGCCCACATCATTGTGGGCGGCGTGAGGGTTAAAGTGAAGGCCCAGATGAAATATCTGGGCCTGGTATTGGATGGCCGTTGGCACTTCGGCCCTCACTTCAAAGGTTTGTCTGAACGCCTTTTGGGGGCCGCCAATGCCTTCAGCTGGCTCCTCCCTAATCTGGGGGGACCGAGGACGAGATGCCGGCGTTTGTATGCCGGCGTCCTTAGGAGTATGGCGCTCTACGGCGCCCCCGTGTGGGTTGACTCCCTCAATGAGAGGGAGAACGCCGCTCTCCTCCGCAGGCCTCAACGGGCCATTGCACAGCGGGTGGGGAGGGCATACCGCACGGTTGGGGGCGCTGCGGCCTGTGCTCTAGCGGGCACGCCACCGTGGGAGCTGGAAGCTCGGGTCCTCACCACCGTCTACAAATGGACGGCGGAACAGAGGGCCCGTGAAGTGCGACCGGCTCCCGAAGAGCGAGGAGCGGTGCGGCGCGAGGCACACGAAGCCATGGTCCGTCTGTGGAAGGAGGACCTGGCGAGTGCGCCGTTCGGGCGCCGCACGTTGGATGCCATCGGTCCGAATCTGGACCGGTGGCTGGAGAGGCCCCACGGGTTCCTCACTTACCGTCTGGTGCAGGTGCTTACCGGGCATGGATGCTTCGGTGACTACCTGCATCGGATCGGGAGAGAGGAATCCCCGTCGTGCCATGAGTGTGGTGCGACGGAGGACTCGGCGCAGCATACCCTCGCAGTCTGTCCAGGCTGGGAGGAGCAGCGCCGGGTCCTAGTGGCGGTGGTCGGCCAGGACCTGTCATTGCCTAGTATGGTGAACGCCATGCTAGACGATGAGAGGTCTTGGAAGGCGGTAGCCACCTTCTGCGAGACTGTGATTTCGCAGAAGGAGGCGGCGGAGCGGGAGAGGGAGGATGATCCTTCAGCGCCCCCGCTCCGCAGACGGAGGGTGGGCAGGAGAAGGCGGTTGTACGATCGCTCTCTTGTCCCCCAGGGTGGCCCGCAGGCTGGAGGCACGGGGGTGCCTCCTCCTGCATTGCACGCGCCACCACCGTCGAGAGGGAATAGTGCCGCGTCCCCGGCTATTCCCTCTATCCCCCCGCAAGGGGGGCGCGCTGGGCCCGCCGTGTAGGCGGGCAGCTGTCCGGGGTGTTCATGGATGTCAAGGCTTTTGCTAGACTCCCATGTCGCCCCGTAGACAGGGAAGGGAAGCCGCAGGTTTTTGGTGGGTAGTCCCCGCTCGCTTTTTCCAGAGCGGTGGGAGTCCCACACACGGCTGAGGCCCCCCGGTCTCGGCTACGGCTCATAAATGGGTTTTCCTGCGTTAAAAAAAAAAAAAAAAGGTTAGGTTAGGTTAGGTTAGGTTTGGCGGGGAGACCAGAGGTCCCAGGGGCAAAGGCCTGCACCACGTGAGGTCGAGGCGGAGCGGGCTCGGTTGGAGCAGTCCGCCGTGGAGCGGTGGCAGGATCGCCTGGCCGTCAGCCAAGCCGGTCGACGCACCTGTCAGGCCCTCCAGCCTGTGCTGGAGGAGTGGATGCGTCGTGGGCACGGTCGCCTGTCCTACAGGCTGACCCAAATGCTGACTGGCCACGGCTGTTTTGGGGCGTACCTCGCCCAGATTGGTCGCGAGTTGACCGGGCGGTGTCACCATTGTGACGGCCGCGAGGAGGATACCGCGCAACACACCCTCGAGTCGTGCCCGGCCTGGGCGAGGGAGCGCGAGGACCTCATCGCGGTAGTCGGAGGTGATTTGTCACTCGCTGCCATCGTGGCGAGGATAGCCGGATCCAGGGAGGCGTTTGCGGCCGTGCAAACCTTCTGCGAGAGCGTGCTCCTGCAGAAGGAGGAGGCGGAGAGGGTGCGAGAGGCTTCGGCTGACGCCCCGATGATCCGCCGCCGACGCACAGGCCGCTGGAGGGGACGCTTTGCTCTCCTCCTGCCGCCTCCCTGAAGGACCCCGGGTGTACTCGGTGCGGGGTACCGATACGCCCACACGGGGTCGCAGCGGCGCGTGTGTGTTCCCGCGCGTCGTTGCTTGTACCGAGGAGGGGGCTGCTCTCCCCTCCTCGAAACCGGGCGGGGCCCTGTCAACTTCGTGGGCCGCAGCTGGGAGCGAGTGCGTGGTGGCATAGCGTTGGCTGAAACCCATGCACTCGCACCGACAACAGCACCGGAGGACACCGTCAGGTTTTTAGTGGGTTGGAGCCCCACATAACCCCCTCCACCATCCCCGCTGGCGGGGGGGGTATGCACCGCATTTTCCTGACGCAAAAAAAAAAAAAAAAAACAAAAAAACAAAAAAAAAAAAAAAGGTTAGGTTAGGTTTTTTTTTTTTTTATATAACTTTATTTATTATGTTTGTGTTTTTAATATGTTTTGGGAAAGGTAAGGTTAGAATGGGAGGGGATTTAATGCATGGGTTGGGGATCCAAGGATAGACCGAGATGTGGTCTGTCCTTAAATCACTGTAGGCCCCCGAGGCGTCAATTTGAGGACTTCCATGGGGGGCCAGGGTGGATAGTATTTTAAAAAAAGGGGCAAGGGAAAGAGAGGAAGGAAGGTATTATGAAGAAAGTTTAGGAAAGGAAAGGAGAAGAGGATATAATATACAATAATTATTATCTTTAAGTTACAACGTTAAATATATATGTGTTAGTACAATTATTCTTAGTTATGATTGTTATTAGACAAGTATCTTGGGGTGAGTACAATTATTCATAATTATGATTATTATTAGGAAAGGTAGCGAGTCCAGTTGGGTGAGCTCCAACCAAGTGCAGCCAGTCTTCTTATTGCGGATTCGGCCATCCGGTCCTCCAGTCCCAGTCCCAGGCCTAAGGTCATCGGGTCCAGTCTTCGTATCAAGTCACCGTGCTCTGGCCCAATAGGTTCGGGTTTCGGCTTGGGGTGTCCAGGCTGCAGTTCAAGGTGCAAGGTTTTCGGGCACTAACCCGAGGTCCACGACATCTGGTCCAATGTGTAAGGGCCGCGGTCCGGCTTCCAAGGCCTGGTCTTCGGGTTCCGGCCCAATTTTCCAGCCTCCGGCCCAAAGTTTCCGGTCTCCGGCCTAAGGTCAACTGCCTTTGACCCGCTGCGTCCCTGCCAATCTTCGGACCACCACCTCCAGCCTAAGTGCCCGGTCCCCAGACCGATCAGCCCGATGTCCGCGGGTTCTGGCCCAATGGCCCAACATGTCCGGCCGCTGTCTTTGAGCCTCCTTCACTATCTCAAGTGTCTCGAGTGTCCAGTCTGTGACCCGATGCCTTCAGCCCGGGTCCAGTCCAGGATGTCCGTGCTCCGGCCTGCTCGAAGTCTTCGTGGTTTCCTTTTGCTGTTCTTGCTATCTTATTTACAAAAGAAGTTACCTGCTTACTTTCCAAAGTAGTTCTGTTTGTTTTTTTTTTTTTTTTTTTTTTTTTTATTTTTTTTTTATTATGTATAGATATATATATAATTTTTTTTTTAATTATTTTTTTTTTTTATTAATTTTTTTTTTATTATTATTATTTTTTATTTTATTATTATTATTATATATTTTTTTTTATTTTTTTATTTTTTTTTTATTTATACAATGGGATAATGGGATGTTACGTTAAAGTAGAGTATAACTATTATGCAAATCTATGGACTTATGAGAAGTCATCATTGCTATTTATAACAATATACTATTTATCAAATTATTATTAAAACTTATTACTTATAACTTATTATTTTAACAGTTGCTAAAAACTAAGTATGTACAGCTTAGGTATACAGAAATATAGTAAATACTTATGAGGTAATGCGTGTTTTTTTTTTTTTTTTTTTTTTTTTTTTTTTGTTTTAAAATTTATACAATGGGATAATGGGATGTTACGTTAAAGTACAGTATAACTATTATGCAAATCTATGGACTTATGAGAAGTCATCATTGCTATTTATAACAATATACTATTTATCAAATTATTATTAAAACTTATTACTTATAACTTATTATTTTAACAGTTGCTAAAAACTAAGTATGTACAGCTTAGGTATACAGAAACATAGTAAATACTTATGAGGTAATGTGTTTTTTTTTTTTTTTTTTTTTCCCCCTTACTAACTAAATAATGTAGTAGTAAGTATAGCTAAATAGTAATAAGTATAGCTAAAATATAAATATATAAATATTTACTTATTATTTTACCCTTGTTAGACCTACAACTGAGTATGTACAGCTAAAGTATAACTATTTTTTTAGGCATTGGGTATCTATTATACAACTATTGCATGAATGGCCACTATTATACAAGCAAACATGGTGAACCGTCGGTCCCCGGCACCCGGCCTCACAAGAGTACTACGGGCCGGGGACCTAGGACCGCCGGTCCGCGTTCATATATTAAGACTACAATCTGATAACGTTATTAACGATTTACCCATTTAAAATGGAGGAGAGGATGTTCAGGATGTGGTCAGGGTCGGTGGCTGGCTGTAGATAGACGGAGACTAAAACGATAGATCTGTTAGCTAGGTTAATTTTGACAGTTGCGACATCGGGGGTGGAGTATTGTGCCATAAGTATGGCGCCGTGCCTGATTGAAAATTGAAAATTCTTTCTTGAGAAGAATGGCGGCTCGAACTGGTTTGTCCAGTGAAACCGACTGAAACACGTTGAGTCCGGCAGGGCTTCTAACAAAAAGCCCAGAGCCAACGTAAGGCTCCGAGATAAAGGCCGCCTGATGCTGACTCTGGGCGAAATAGTTACAAAATTCGACGTTGCTAGCATACGACTTATCAAGATTGCATTGTAGAAATTTGGTAACAGAGTTTCGTGTGCTTCGGTTGTTAGTAGCCATAGTCAATTTTATAGCTAACTCTTAGTTTCATGTATTTAACTCTGGGACATTGATTTGAGGTAGCGGAGTGCTTTATTGCGTCAGTGCTAGTGTAGGTGCTAGATTTGGATTTGGTGCCGTGGGTGGCACAGTTAAAACAGGTCGGGGTAGCGGCGGACTTACTGCAGGTGTCGGCACTGTGGCCCGACTCACTGCAGTGGGAACAGATTGGTTGGTTTTGGCAGCGGCCCTGTGTGTGCCCGAATTGTAAGCACCCACGGCACTGCCGGAAGGGGGAGAATTCTTGAGTGTGGACCCTGTGGTGACCGACGCGCAGGTGGGTGAGGCCGGCGACAAATTTCCAGCAGGCTGGGTTGACCTCAATTACGGCGTTATAAACTCTATCGCTGCGGTTCTTTCGCACGAATCTTAGTCGCATGTCCCCACTTCTGCAATGGATGAGCTCAGCATTGTGCTTTAGGATGACGTCAGTGAGGGTATCCTGGGTGGTATCCTTAGGGACGCCCTTTAGAATAATCATGGGGCTCATCCTCTTTTCCTTTTCGGCTTCCACATCCGCTTCCGAACCCCCAGCGCTGGCCTTGCGAAATCGCTCTAGCGCATCCGCGGCATCCTTCTCCGACTCGAACTCAACTCGCACTTTACCTCGAGACAGGTTGGCGACCCTTGCCGCGGTGTATCCGGTTTCATTGAAGTTGATTACTTTGTTGAGAGCTTTGTACGCTTTCTCCACCGGGTGCCCGTCAGTTTTGAGGGACAAGACGATTGCTGGGCGACGCGGGGTTGGGCGTATTCCGTTAGAAGGGGGGGGTGGCATAGCGGCGGCCTGTGCGTATGTGTTGTTTGCCCCTATCTGAGTTTCAAGAGCGGCTGTGGCCTTGGCTCGTCCAAGCTCGCTGCGCATAGCTTGTGTCACCGCCTCTTTAACAATAGCAGGCAGCTGATCTGCGCAACAAGGCTTTGTAGTGACGTCGTTTGGTGGCGCCTTCGGACTGCTGTCGGTGGGGTCTCGCTTTGGCCGTTGCTGTGGCACCATTAGTGTGGTGAGTTTCTGGCACAAGAGTGCCGCCTTAGTAGAGTTGTCTATGACCGCCTTCTTTTGTTCTCTCTTGACGCTTTTCCCGTCGGATAGCAAGGGCGGTATTGCAGCCACGCAGGTAGAGTAGATCGACGCGGGTTGCTCACTGGATCCCTTTGCCGAAAGCGCCGAGTCGATACGACCAGTGGGAACGGAGTTATAAGCCTGTAAAGAAAAACAAAATGGCCGCCGAGCTGTCAAAGTCCGGCGCTAAACCTTGATAACTCCGGTTCTCGACGTCGCACAGACCTGCGGTTTTTACTGGGGGCCTCAGAATTGCTCTCCGCACCTAACCAATAGCTCAAAATACGCAAAAAGTTGCGACTCTACGTAGAGACTCGCCACCCTATGGAACCTGTAGAGCACCTAAAATGGCCCCTTAAAGCCGAAACCACGTCCGTGTACGCCCAATAGGTCCCGAGTTATGCCGGGGGGGTGACCCCCCCGGCATAACTTCGGGTGGCCGAAGTGATTCGGCCCCAAAAACAAAATGGCCGCAAAAAAGGGGGGTTTCGCTCAACTTCCTTGTTCCTGGGCCTAGGAGAGCCCGGTTTTGGGTGCGGGGGGGTAGAACCGGCCCTCAAGAACTGAAACTAATGAGTTTGGGGGCCTCGTACCCACCACTTGGGTCCCGCGAACCAAAAACACTAAAACCGTTATAACTCCGGCGCTTTCTGCCCGATCCGCTCCGTTTAAACGCTGAACGGCTTGAAATGGAGTCCTTTAACTATACCTAAAATACAGTATTTGTTGCGCCCCTCCTAGTGGGACCTCGTGTTACCTAGAGCTAAGAAAAAATTTTGTAGAGCCTAAGAAAAAATTTTCGCGCGGGTTTTTCTAGAGCAGCCAAAAAGGGGGACAAATAAGGCACAAAACAATACAAGAAAAAATATATGTCGTCGATCTGGTTTAAAAGTTATGACTAAAACAAAATTCCTAACTTATAAAAAACACACAAAAAACTTAATAACTAAAAACTGTGCAGGCCGATTTACACCCAAAAAACAGCAAATGATAGGGCTTGAGTGCCCCAATGATCTTGCACCGTTCAAAAAAATTTTCCGCCTTCGGATAAGAAGCCACGTTTTTGGGGTTAGGTGCTATTTTATTGAATAACTCCGCGGAAAAAAATAGTAGAGTCCAAAGTGGGGTGTCGAAATGTGCGCACCAGTGAGGCCGACAAGATGGTAGCAAAAAATACGGTGCTTACCGCTTTCGTTTTGGCAGCGTTTGCAGAAAACTACCTCAAAACGTGTTCGTTTTGAGGTTATAATCCAGTTTTCCGCTTCTGGAGCCTCAGCCCGTAGAGTCCCGCACCAAAACGATACGTCACTGCACAGCACTCACAAATACGCACACAACGACACTTGTTTCGACGAAATCGGACACGAAAAACCCACTTTTTCCGATTTTTTTCCACGGAGCGGCACGGATTCCTAGCCGATCTCGACGGCGGCGGGCGCGCAACTGGGTTAGGTTAGGTTAGGTTAGGTTAGGTTAGGTTAGGTTAGGTTAGGTTAGGTTAGGTTAGGTTAGGTTAGGTTAGGCCCCACGGGTTCCTCACTTACCGTCTGGTGCAGTTGCTGACCGGGCATGGATGCTTCGGTGATTACCTGCATCGGATCGGGAGAGAGGAATCCCCGTCGTGCCATGAGTGTGGTGCGACGGAGGACTCGGCGCAGCATACCCTCGCAGTCTGTCCAGGCTGGGAGGAGCAGCGCCGGGTTCTAGTGGCGGCAGTCGGCCAGGACCTGTCATTGCCTAGTATGGTGAAGGCCATGTTAGACGATGAGAGGTCCTGGAAGGCGGTAGCCACCTTCTGCGAGACTGTGATTTCGCAGAAGGAGGCCGCGGAGCGGGAGAGGGAGGATGATCCCTCAGCGCCCCCGCTCCGCAGACGGAGGGTGGGCAGGAGAAGGCGGTTGTACGATCGCTCTCTTGTCCCCCAAGGTGGCCCGCAGGCTGGAGGCACGGGGGTGCTTCCTCCTGCATTGCACGCGCCACCACCGTCGAGAGGGAATAGTGCCGCGTCCCCGGCTATTCCCTCTGTCCCCCCGCAAGGGGGGCGCGCTGGGCCCGCCGTGTAGGCGGGCAGCTGTCCGGGGTGTTCATGGATGTCAAGGCTTTTGCTAGACTCCCATGTCGCCCCGTAGACAGGGAAGGGAAGCCGCAGGTTTTTGGTGGGTAGTCGCCGCTCTTCGTTGGGCGGTGGGAGTCCCACACACGGCTGAGGCCCCCCGGTCTCGGCTACGGCTCATAAATGGGTTTTCCTGCGTTAAAAAAAAAAAAAAAAAAAAAAAAAAAAAAAAAAAAAAAAAAAAAAAAAAAAAATAAAAGGTTAGGTTAGGTTAGGTTAGGTTAGGTTAGGTTAGGTTAGGTTAGGTTAGGTTAGGTTAGGTTAGGTTAGGTTAGGTTCGGCCACGGCTGCTTCGGTCGATACCTGCACCGAGTCGCTGGGAGGGAGCCTACCATGCAATGTCATCATTGCGGTGCCCAAGAGGATACGGCGGACCACACTCTCGCCGAATGCCCAGCTTGGGCGGACGAGCGCGCGCAGTTGACCGCGGTAGTTGGCGCGGACTTATCGCTGCCGGCAGTTGTGGTGGCGATGCTCGGACTTGAGAGCAAATGGAAAGCGGTGGCAGCCTTCTGCGAAGCGGTGATGGAGCTTAAAGAATCGGCGGAGAGGGCGCGCGAGGAAGACGCCCAGGCTGACCCTATGCGCCGCAGAAGATTGGGGCGAAGGCGTAGGGACAACGCCCGTTACCTTCCCCCGTAAGATGCATCTCTGGGCGGTGGACAGTGGGGACTGTCTGCTGCTCGTTCAAGAGGTTCCCGAGGTTGTAGTGGCATGTCACGTGTTCTGGCATGCCGCTAATAAGGCGGAAGCGGGGCAAGGCCCCGCGCATTGAGGAGTCCAGTTGCGGACGTGCACAATGCGACGTTGCGGAAGACGCGTGTCAGCGTTCCCGTGGCGTCGCGACTCGGTGACGAGGCGGAACACCGTGGTTGGTTTTAGTGGGTAGGACGCCCTTATTAGGGCGGGAGTCCCACACAGGCCCTCCCTTCCCCAGGGGGGGGTATCGTGCGTAAATGCATTTCCACCACGTTAAAAAAAAAAAAAAAAAAAAAAAAAAAAAAAAAAAAAAAAAAAAAAAAAAAAAAAAGGTTAGGTTAGGTTAGGTTCCCCCCTGATGGACACCTACCTTGTCGTGGTAGGGGGGCTCAGTAGCCTGTCGCAATCCAGCGGCAGGTGAAGCCAAGAGGTGTCTCCGAGGTGTTCCCGCTGCGTCTGTCCCGCATCGGGCGGCAGTGGGAGTCGGGCGGCCAGGTCGTAGTGCGCATTTAGTGCACAACAGGGGTTTGCGCGCCGCCTGCTCTGCTTACGGAGTGGCTCGGTGTGCGCAAGGCGTCGGGAAACTGGCGCCCGGGGGGGAAAGACCTGGCGGCGAGTGTCGTGGATCACGTCTCGCGGCTCGCTGCTGGGCCGGTCTTGCCTTGATTGGCCGGGCCGAGAGGGAGGAAACCTCTATAAAAAGTTACCCCAATCCCAAGTTTGGTGCCGTGGCGAGGGGATGCATGGCTGACGGGTGGTCAGTCGTGAACGGCACACCTCTAGGGAACCGGCGGACTCCCTAGAGTATGTACGCTTACCCGGGTACAGGGGGCACTGCCCGGGTGGACCTTTATTTCCCCCACACTCGTGGGAACAATTATGAGTTACCTTTTAAATACAAACGAATCTGGGGATATGGGGGGTGAACCTCTGCGCGAGCAGATGGTGGAGGAACGGAGAAGTGTGAGGAGTAGTGCGCATAGCGACGAACGGGAGTCGCTGCGCGATAGCATTGTGGATAGTGCCAGAGCGCTGATCGGGTCCGGATCCCGCGAATTGCGGGTATCTTTAACCCGCCTGGACGCGGACGCGGACATAGAGGAGATGTCCGATTCTTCGGTGGCCACAATGGTGTCGGCCGAAGCAAACGAGAGGTTTTGGGCGGCTCGTAAGCGACAATACAGCCAGCGGGGCTGTGGGTCAGATTCTGACTCGGACCGCTCGAGAACGTCCAAAGTTTTAGCGACGCCCAAAACTCAAAGAGGTCGTGGCCGGCCGCCTACAACCGGGCAATACGTCGGCCTTGCGGAAAAGAAAAGAGAGTATTTGAAGCTCCAGCAACAGGAGCTGGAGCTACAGGCAGAGAGGGAGATGCTGGACATCACCGTGGAGGCCCGAAAGTCGAGGGATAGGACACGTAGTGTGCTGTCCAGCGTCGGGTCTCCGGACAATGAGGCGACCACACAGTGCCTGAAACAGCAAATTGCCAAAGGGCTTACGATGATACAGGATGTAAAGTCCAAGTCTGGGAAGTTGAAAGGCACTATGCAGGCGGCTCTAAACACCGCGACGGATATGATCCGGGAGGCGTCAAATGCTCTCGCCACTAGAACCGTCAGTGAGGAGGTACGCAGCCTGCAGGTACAAAACCAGCGGCTGCAGTCAGAAATGGAGCAGCTGAAAAAAGAACTGGCGGACTTAAGAGTCAAGATTCGCTCTGGAGAGACTCTGGCCTCCACCGGTGGGAAAACGCCCTCCGATAACATGGAGGAGTGGGCGGCCAAGATACTGAGCATGACAACGGCTCGTATCAATGCCACGGTGGAGGGCCTGGAATCGCGGCTCAACCCCGAGCCACGGCTGCGTCCAGCGCTCGCCTTCGAAAGGCGGAGGAGTGCCAATCCACCTACCCAAGAGGAACAGGTGCCTGCTGTAGTCACACCCATAGAGGCAAACCCAAAAAAGCAGGCGGGTGCCATTGCCTCTAGGGTAATAAAGGCGACCAACGCTCAAGGGCCCATCGTGGTTCCTGCGGGCGCCTCGAAACAACCCAAAAAGAAAAGGGCGAAGAAGGCGAAGGGAGCTAAGGCACCTGCATCTGCGGTGGCACAACCCCCGCGGCCGTTACCCCCGGCGCCAGTCTCCACGGACGAAGGCTGGACGACTGTGGTAAAACGGGGAAAGACTAATGGAGGAGGCAACAAAACGGCCAAGCAGCAGCCGAAACAGGCTGCTAAGATAAAAGCGCGCCCACCCAAGTCTACTGCGGTGGTCCTCACCATTCAGGAGGGCGCGGCTGATCGCGGGGTGACGTATGCCACGGCGGTGGCAGAGGCCAAGCAACGCATTAATATCACGGAGCTTGGCATTGACGGCGTGCGCTTTAAAAAGGCACTGACGGGGGCCACTATTATTGAAGTGCCTGGTGCCACCAGCGGCGAAAAAGCTGACTCCCTAGCCGCAAGGCTTAGGGAGATTTATAAGGAAGAAGACATACGGGTGTCCAGACCCACGAGATGCGCAGAGTTAAGGATCTCGGGCCTAGACGATTCCGTCACCACGGCAGAAATTCAGCAGGGGGTGTCCCGGCTTGGTGATTGTCCTGCCGATCAGATTAAAGTGGGCTCCCCTCGTCGCGACCACACAGGCCTATATGCCGTCTGGGTACGCTGCCCCATTGCGGCGGCAAAGAAGGTCGTACAGGGTCGCCTGCTCATTGGCTGGGTGGTCGCCAAAGTGAAGGCCCTGCCCCATAGAAGCCTCCGATGCTTCCGCTGTCTGGAGGCTGGCCACGTGCGGGCTCAGTGTCGAGCTGAAGTCGACAGGAGTAGCCAGTGCTACAGGTGTGGCCAGCTGGGGCATATCTCCAGCGTATGTGCCAATGACCCGCACTGCACACTGTGTTCAGTGGCGGGTAAGGCAGCGGGGCACCGACTGGGCAGCAGCGCCTGCAAGGCCCCCGCCACCAAGAAAGGCCGAAAGGTCACTGCAAGCGCGCAAAGCCAGCAGAGGCCTTCACAGTCCCAGGAAGGGCAAGAGGCGGAGATGGCCGGGGCAGAATAAATATGGCTCAATCATTTATGTTGGCGAATGTCAACCACTGTGCCAGAGCTCAGGATCTTTTACACCAGAGCATGGCACAGTGGTCGACACATGTTGTTATAGTAACGGAGCCTTACTACATTGCGGACCACGAAAACTGGGCGGGAGACGCTGAAGGGAAGGTGGCTCTCATTACAAATACAGGGGCAAACTCGCCCCCCTTTACAGGCGTTCGTAGGGGAAAGGGCTGTGTGGCGGCACTGGTCGGTAACCTATTCATCATTGGGGTATATTTCTCCCCTAACCGATCAGTGGCCGAGTTCGAAGTCTTCCTCGCAGAGGTTGGCGCTCTTTTGTCGGGACAGGGAAACCACGTCATTGTGACTGGAGACTTGAATGCCAAGTCACAAACCTGGGGCTCTGGCGTTACAGACACCAGAGGGGAATTGGTCGAGGACTGGCTGATGTCTCACGGCTTAGTCGTAGTAAACCGTGGCACGGTCGACACGTGCGTGCGGATGCAGGGCGGATCAGTCGTGGACATCACGTTTGCGAGCCCCGCCCTGGCGCGTCGTGTCCAGAACTGGGAGGTGCTGGTGGAGGTTGAGACTTTGTCAGATCACAGATATGTGCGTTTCGACATCTCCCTTCCCCAGCTTTCCCCGAACAGTTCAAGCCGTGCTTCGGCGGACCTTGGCCCCAGGTGGGCGTTAAAGCGCATGGACCGGGACACCCTTATCGTGGCGTCTCTGGTCGAGAGCTGGTCACCCTGTCCAGACCAAGTGGATCCCTGTCGGGAGGTAGAGTGGTTCCGTGAGGCCATGTCACACGTGTGCGACGCGGCGATGCCTCGAGTGAGAGCGTTGCCGCCACGCACGGCCGTGTACTGGTGGTCTCCAGAACTCGCTCGGCTCAGGGACGAGTGCGTAGCGGCCAGGAGACGCTATTCTCGACACCGGCGGAGGCGAGTTAGGGATGAGGCCCTTGATGCGCCACTCTACGGCGAGTACCAGGAGGCCAAGAAGGTACTTCGGGGTGCGATAGGGGCGGCTAAAAACGCCGCCTGGGAGGAGCTTCTCTCCACCCTGAACCAAGATCCGTGGGGAAGACCATATCGGCTCGTGATGAGCAAGTTGCGGCCATATGCTCCCCCACTCACCACCACCATGGATCTTGGCCTGCTGCGCAGCGTAGTGGAGGCATTGTTCCCCGAGTCCTCAGACTTCACCCCGCCAGTGAGGTTCGGCGCGGAGGACATTAATGATGAAGCGGCGCCGGATGTCTCCGAGGGTGAGCTGGGAGCTGCTATCCAGCGCCTCCAGGGCAAAAACACCGCGCCTGGGCCAGACGGCGTGCCGGGCAAGGCCTGGGTCTTGGCCCTCAAAAACGGGTTGGAGCCCAGATTTCGTGCCCTTCTCTCAACTTGCCTGCGGGAAGGTCGTTTCCCGCAGGCCTGGAAGTCGGGTAAACTGTTGCTCCTGAGAAAGGCGGGTCGGCCGGCGGACTCCCCTTCAGCGTACAGGCCTATCGTCCTGTTGGACGAAGCGGCTAAGCTGTTGGAGAGGGTAGTTGCCACCCGGCTCGTGCGACACCTAGAGGTGGCAGGACCGGATCTGGCCGAAAACCAATACGGGTTCAGACGAGGAAGGTCCACAGTTGACGCCATCACCCGGGTCAAGAACATCGCTCGTGGGGAGATACAAAAAGGTGGAGTGGTCGTGGCGGTGTCCTTAGACATCGCCAACGCCTTTAACTCGTTGCCACACGGGTGTATTAAAGAGGGACTAAGGTACCACAAAGTGCCAGGGTACCTACAGCGTATGGTAGAAGACTACCTGTCTGATAGAAGGATCACCTTCCTCACCAAAGAAGGATGGGCCGACAGGAGGGTCTCGTGCGGTGTTCCACAGGGTTCGGTCTTAGGGCCGCTCCTGTGGAACATCGGTTACGACTGGGCCATCCGAGGGGCCACTCTGAGAGGAGCCGAAATCATTTGTTACGCGGACGACACCTTGGTCCTAGCGAGGGGTGAAACATTCAGACAGGCTGCCATTCTGGCGACAGCCAGCGTAGCCCAGGTGGTTGACCGAATAAGGCGGCTCGGGTTGAAGGTGGCTCTCAACAAATCCGAGGCTGTGTGTTTTCACGGGCCTCGGAATAAACCGCCGGCAGGAGCAGAGATCGTGGTGGGTGGCGTCTCCATTCGCGTCGAGGGTACCATGAAGTACCTGGGATTGGTCCTCGACAGCCGATGGAACTTTAAGGCCCACTTCACGTCTCTGGCTCCAAAATTGGTGAAAACAGCAGGGGCGCTGAGCCGCCTTATGCCGAATCTGGGTGGCCCGTATTCGGGATGTCGGCGTCTATTTGCCAATGTTCTGAAGTCGATGGCCCTCTACGGTGCTCCGATCTGGGTGGATGCACTCAGCCGCCAAAATGTCGCGGTACTTCGGAGACCTCAGAGAGCAGTCGCAAACCGCATCGTGCGGGCTTACTGCACAGTGTCGGGCGAAGCCGCCTGTGTGCTTGCCGGCACCCTACCTTGGGAGCTGGAGGCAGTAGTGCTTGCTGAGGTCTACCAAAAGACTGCGGCTGCGAAAGCCGAGGGATCACCGCCCATGATGGAAGAGAAAGAGCGCTGGCGCGATCAGGCGCGGAGTGCGGCCATCGACGAGTGGAGTGCTCGTCTGGAGGAGCCCGAGGCAGGAACGTGGACGATTGCCGCTGTTCGTCCAGTACTAAAAGAATGGCTGGAGAGGCGCAAAGGCTCCCTCTCCTACAGAATGGTGCAGGTGCTGACCGGGCATGGGTGTTTCGGAAAGTACTTGCACCGCATTGGTAGGGAGAGAGCCTCTGTCTGCCATCAATGCGGGCACGCCGAAGACACAGCTCGGCATACTCTCGAAGAGTGTCCGGAATGGATAAACCAAAGAGCAGTGTTGACCGCGGCAATTGGTCCGGATCTATCACTACCTGTAGTGATAGTAGCAATATTGTCGGACGAAAGGAAATGGGAGGCCTTCAGCGACTTCTGCGAAGAAGTCGTTGAAAAGAAAGAGGAGGCGGAAAGGGGGCGGGAGGAGGATCCTCTAGCTGTCCCTGAACGCCGAAAGAGAGTCGGTCGGAGGCGGGCTTTTGCCCGTCAACTCCGAATCTAGTCATTTCTAGTCCTTGGTTAGGAAGGACGTCAGGTGATGGGCCTTTTACACCCACCTTGGCATTCTTGTGTATATATAATTTTACTATTCACTTATACACCGTGAACTTATTTCGTTTACACCCGTGCATCTCTTGTGTACGGGCTTTTGTGTATTTATATTTTATATTTATACAATATTGTAAATGGAATCATTCCCAAGTAGCGGATGTGTCCCTATTGACAGTCCGCTACCTTGAGCCGTAGTGGTTAAATTGGAGGGTCTGCGTACGTGGACATTGCGCGCGCCGGGAAAGACGGGTAAGGCCTCGCTACACCGTCAACTTTCCCGGTTCGTGCCGAGGTGGCTCAATGGTGGATTTTTTAGTGGGTAGGCCCCGCCCTTCAGGCAGGGAGAGCCCCACATAACCCGTCGCTCTACCACGGCGGCGGGTATGCAATTTAATGCATTTTTTACCACCGGGAAAAAAAAAAAAAAAAAAAAAAAGGTTAGGTTAGGTTAGGTTAGGTTCCCCCCTGATGGACACCTACCTTGTCGTGGTAGGGGGGCTCAGTAGTCTGTCGCAATCCAGCGGCAGGTGAAGCCAAGAGGTGTCTCCGAGGTGTCCCCGCTGCGTCTGTCCCGCATCGGGCGGCAGTGGGAGGCTGGCGTCTGTCCCGTATCGGGCGGCCAGGTTGTCGTGCACAATAAGTGCGCAATAGGGGTGTGCGTACCGCCCGCTCTGCTTACAGAGTGGCCCGGTGTGCGCAAGGCGCCGGGAAACTGGCGCCCGGGGAGAAAGACCTGGCGGCGAGTGTCGTGGATCACGTCTCGCGGCTCGCTGCTGGGCCGGTCTTGCCTTAATTGGCCGGGCCGAGAGGGAGGAAACCTCTATAAAAAGTTACCCCAATCCCAAGTTTGGTGCCGTGGCGAGGGGATGCATGGCTGACGGGTGGTCAGTCGTGAACGGCACACCTCTAGGGAACCGGCGGACTCCCTAGAGTATGTACGCTTACCCGGGTACAGGGGGCACTGCCCGGGTGGACCTGTTATTTCCCCCATACTCGTGGGAACTTCATGGATAGTTCGAATTCAAAAACCAATTCTGGGGAAATGGGGGGTGTTCCTCTGCGCGAGCAGAGTGACGAAGGAAGGAGGAATATTGACGGAGCGGCGCGTGAACCATCTTCCGTTAGGAAGCGTCCACGTGACCCTGCTCTGGTGGGAGGTGGGTCGGTGGATCCGTCCTCAGAAGAGGAAGGCCTGCCAGCCCCCAAGTTGCCAACTTCAAGGAGGGGTCGAAAGGCATCGAGAGGAACGAGAGCTTCGCAGCCGCGGAGGGATAAACACGGGCGGTTCGTGTGCTCCAACACTCCGGCGGCTAGCGAAGCAGAGAGTGACATGGGGGTCACTACAGAGGACCCTGGCGATGGCGGTGAAAGCTGTGCCACGCTGGGGAGCTCAAGGGCGGTGCTCAACGCCAACAGAAGAGAGCAGCGCAAAGCCTTTGCGGCTGACGAAGTGTCGGAAATGGCCCGACGCGCACGTGAGCGACGCGCTGCTCTAGCGGCGGAAGGAGGGGAACCATCTGCGGTGGCCCTAAGTCAACTTGCCTTGGACGGTGTGGACTTAGTTCTGAAGGTTGCCACCAAGTCCGGCAGCCTGAAGGGAACGTTCACCCGTGGCTTGAAGGAGGCTGCCGCGGATATAAGAGAGGCGGTTGGCATTCTCCTCAACAGGACGGCCTCTGACGAGGTCGCAAAGTTACAGGAGGAAAACAGCCGACTCCGAAATGACCTGGAGGACCTCCGGCGGCAAGTCGCTACACTAAGCGAGCAACAGCAGCGACGCTTGTCCACCGATGCCGCACCTGTAGTGGCCCCGACTCCCGCACCGCGACCGGCAAGCCCTCGTACCGACGAAGAGGTCGAGCGCATTGTCCGGCTCTGCATGCTCCAGTGCGGGAGCATGGTTAACGCTCGGCTGGAGGCGATTTCTCGGCGTCTCCCGGCGGAAATCATCCGTCCACCCCTAGTGGCCGATTCACGGCGGAGGGCTGAGGAGGCTAAGAAGGCCCCATCCGCAGGGCCTTCGTCCACCCAGGCAAGCGCTGCTCCGGCGGCGAGTGCCGCGGCCCCAGATAGCGCCAAGAAGAAAAGGAAGAAGAAGAAGAAGGGGAAGGCGGCACCTACACCTCTGCCGACAACACTACGCCCGCTCCCGCCGGTAACCCAGTCCACGGAGGAGGGGTGGTCGACGGTTGTACGGCGCGGAAAGAAGAAGGGAGTGGCTGCGGCGTCAGCCATGCCTTCGGCGGCCAGGCCGCAACCACAGAAAAGCCAGCTACCGAAGCTGCGGGCCCCCCGCTCAACAGCGGTGGTGCTCACATTGCAGCCGGGCGCTGCAGAAAAAGGAGCTTCATATGCGTCAGTGGTGGCGCATATGAAAGAAAAGATCGGCGGGTTGACTGCCTTCGGCATCCCCGCCGTACGTATTAAGAAGACGGCCACTGGGGCCTGCATGCTGGAGGTCCCGGGAACAACCAGCGGCGAGAAGGCTGACGCCCTCGCCGCTAAGATTAGAGAGGTGCTCCCGGAGGACGTCGCAAGGGTGACCAGGCCCACGAAGTGCGCTGAGCTGCGCATCTCGGGCCTGGACGAGTCGGTTACCAAGGAGGAGGTGGTTGCCGCCGTGGCGGCAAAAGGCAAGTGCTCGCCCGATCAAATAAGGGCAAGCGAGGTGAAGATACTGCCATCGTCAGGCCTGGGCACAATCTGGGTCAGCTGCCCGGTAGCGGCTGCCCAAGCAGTGATGCTGGGGGGACGCCTACTAGTCGGGTGGGTGTCCGCACAGGTTAAACTGCTTGAGCCCAGGCCCTCGAGATGCTACAGGTGCCTGGAAACCGGACATATGCGCGCCCAGTGCACCTCCGAGGTGGACCGCAGCAACCTTTGCTACCGCTGCGGTCGGCTCGGCCACAAGGCCGCAACCTGTGTCGCCCCTCCGCACTGCGTGTTATGTGCGGAGGCCAAGAAGAAGGCGGACCACGTGGCGGGTGGCAAAGCCTGCACCGCGTCGGCTGCCAGGCGTCGGAGTCGCCCAAGGGGGAAGGCGGGGGCTAGTGATGCCCCCAGCCAGCCAACTCAGCTGCCGGGTAGTGCCGGCGAGCTAATGGAGGCGGAGACGGTACCACCATCCCAGGACGCGGGTTAAATGGCGCTTCGGGTCCTGCAGGGCAACCTGAACCACTGCGTCGCAGCCCAGGACCTCCTGGTCCAATCCGTGGCGCAGTGGTCTATTGACGTTGCAGTGGTCGCCGAGCCCTACCGCGTCCCTCCTAGGGATAATTGGGTAGGAGACGCCGGAGGCACAGTGGCCGTTCTCACCCGCGGCGGCGCGCACTCCCGGTCCCTGGTCTCATTAGCCAGCCGACCGGGTTGTGTGTTGGCGTTGGTGGGTCACACTGCCGTAGTCGGGGCATATTGCCCACCCAGCAGGTCCCGCGCCGAGTTCGAGGAGTTCCTCGACGACGTCGGGGCCCTGGTGAGACAGGGCCACCCCCACCCAGTCCTAGTGTTGGGGGACTTTAACGCCCACAGCGTGGCTTGGGGGTGCCCGTCGACAGACGTCCGCGGCGAAGAGCTCCAGGAGTGGGCCTTACGGATGGGGCTTGTGCTCCTGAACCGCGGATCGGTGCCGACTTGCGTGCGCCAGCAGGGCGAGTCGATAATCGACGTATCGTTCGCTGGCCCGGCATTGTCGCACCGAATTCACGGTTGGAGGGTAGAGGAGGGGGTGGAGACAATGTCGGATCACCGATACATTCGGTTCGATGTGTTTCCCCCCTCCGCAACGAGGCCCCGGGTTCTGCCCCAAGGCCCCCGATGGTCGCTCAAACAGCTGGATAGGGACTTCCTCCTGGCGGCGGCCCTGGCCGAGGAATGGGCTTCTGTGCCCGACGACGGTCCGGCAGCGGACGTGGACAGCGAAGCGGAGCGGCTCCGAGACGCAATGACGTCCATCTGCGACGCGGCGATGCCCCGAGTCGGCCCTCGGAAGCCGGCGAACCAGGTGTACTGGTGGTCACAAGAGCTCTCCCAACTCCGGGAGGAGTGCGTGACCAGGCGACGCCAGTACACCAGACACCGCAGACGGCGGTGCAGACGGGTAGAGGACGATGCGCCACAGTACGAAGAGTACCGCCGGGCGAAAAAGGCCTTACAGGCCGCCATCGCACAGGCCAAAGACCGGGCGAGGGAGGAGCAGCTTGCGTCTTTAAACCGCGATCCGTGGGGGCGCCCCTACTTAGCGGTGCGCAAGAAATTGCGCCCCTGGGAGCCCCCGGTAACGGAGAGTCTGGAGCCCCAGCTGCTCCAGGATACGGTGGCGCGGTTATTCCCCCGCCGGGAGGGTTTTACACCACCGCCTATGGGGCGGAACGCGGCTGACAGCCCATTCGCTGCAGGTTCTGTCCCTGCAGCGGAAGTCACACAGGGCGAGTTGGGAGCGGCCATGCTTCGGCTCCAAGCCAAAAAGTGCGCCCCTGGGCCTGACGGAGTTCCAGGGCGTGCTTGGGTTCTCACCCAGGACGTCCTCGGGCCCAGGTTGCGGCGCCTTTTCACGGCGTGTCTGGAGAGGGGGCAGTACCCCGCTCTATGGAAAGAGGGCCGGCTGGTGCTGCTGCGCAAGGCTGGTCGCAGCGCTGGATCGCCGTCGGCATACCGGCCTATAGTCTTGCTCGATGAGGTGGGCAAGCTCTTCGAGCGTATTCTTGCCGCCCGCCTCATCAACCATCTTGTGCGAGAGGGGCCTGATCTGGCCGAGTCCCAGTTCGGCTTCCGAGCGGGGAGGTCAACTGTGGATGCCATCTTAAGGCTGAAGACTTTGGCGGAGGATGCGGTCTCCGAGGGCGGGGTAGTTCTGGCGGTGTCTCTTGACATCGCCAACGCATTTAACACCTTGCCCTGGACGTGCATCATGGAGGCGCTCCGGTATCACGGAGTACCTCCATACCTCCGCCAGATGATCGGGGCCTACCTGGAGGGCCGTCGCGTCTGCTACCCGGGGCGCGAACAGTGGCATTGCCACGCCATGTCCTGCGGTGTTCCGCAGGGGTCGGTCCTAGGGCCGCTCCTGTGGAACATCGGGTACGACTGGGTGCTGCGGGGGGCCTTCATCAGAGGTGTCGAGGTGATCTGCTACGCCGACGACACCCTGGTGGCGGCCCGCGGTAGGGACTACAGGGAGGCCACTGTTCGCGCGACGGCTGGTGTGGCGCAGGTGGTAGGCCGCATCAGGCGACTGGGCCTAAAGGTGGCCTTGGAAAAGTCCGAGGCCATCGCTTTCCACGGGCCTCGGCGGGCGCCGCCGACGGGTAGCGGGATTATTGTGGCTGGGGTGCGCATTGCCGTCGAGAGTACGCTCAAGTACCTTGGGCTCACCCTCGACGGCAGGTGGCAGTTCACGGCCCACTTCAAACAGCTGGTCCCGAAGCTGGTGGGGACAGCGGGTGCGATGGGGGCCCTCATGCCCAACCTGGGCGGTCCGGGGAGTGCCTGTCGGAGGCTCTATATGGGAGTCGTGCGGTCCATGGCCCTTTACGGTGCCCCGGTCTGGGCCGACGCCCTTACCAGCCACAGCGTCAGGCTGCTGCATGGCGCGCAGCGAACGTTGGCGGTCAGGGCCATACGGGGGTACCGCACGATCTCATATGGAGCGGCGTGCGTGTTGGCTGGCTTCCCACCCTGGGAGCTGGAGGCCGAGGCTCTCGCGTCCCTATATTTCTGGCGCGAGAGGGAGACGGCGAGGTTGGGACAGCGGCCAACACTGCAAGAGACTGAGCGACAGCGGTCCGGACTCCGCCGGGCCGTTGTCGAAGAGTGGGTGGAGATGCTCGCGAACCCAAGTGCGGGCCTCCGCACCATCGGGGCAATTCGCCCTATTTTGGAGGGATGGCTGGACAGGCGTCACGGCTCCCTATCATTCCGCCTGGTGCAGGTTCTCTCGGGACATGGCTGTTTCGGGAGGTATCTGCACCGAGTCGCGGGGAGGGAGCCGACTGCCGTGTGCCACCACTGCGAGGGCTGCCCCGAGGATACGGCGGACCATACGCTGGTGGAGTGCCCCGCCTGGGACTCCCAGCGTGCAGTGTTAACTGGCGTCATAGGTAACGACCTCTCGCTCCCGACCGTGGTGCGAGCTATGGTCGAGAGTGACAGGTCGTGGAGCGCGGTGCAGGACTTCTGCGAAGAGGTCATGCTGCAGAAGGAGGCGGCGGAGCGGGAACGGGAGATTTCCACCTCCAACCCGATCCGCCGCAGACGGGTGAGACGCCGGCCGAGGGCCGATCCAGGCGCTAGACGTCCACCATGAGGCCTGCGGATGGCGGACTTAGGGGGTCCGCCATCCGCCACTTAGTGGCCTGAGTAGTGTGTAAGTGTTCCTGCACACTACTCACAAAGAGCGAGGAGGGGCTCGACAAGGAGCCATCGCCGCCAGGGTCGCGTAGTGAATGCGCGGAGCGATCCCGTGGCCCTGGCACAGAGGCGAGCTGAGGGAACACCGTGGTGGTTTTAGTGGGTAGGACGCCCTTTTTAGGGCGGGAGTCCCACACAGGCCCTTCCCTTCCCCAGGGGGGGTATCGCGCGTAAATGCGTTTCCACCACGCCAAAAAAAAAAAAAAAAAAAAAAAAAAAAAAAAAAAAGGTTAGGTTAGGTTAGGTTAGGTTAGGTTAGGTCAGCTCGCCTCGTCAAGCACCTAGAGACGGTAGGGCCTGATCTGGCCGATTGTCAGTATGGTTTCCGGAGGGGCAGATCCACGATTGACGCGATCTCGCGAGTGAGGGCCCTTTCGGAGGAGGCCACGTCCCGGGGTGAGGTCGTCTTGGCAGTGTCCTTGGACATCGCCAACGCCTTCAACTCCCTCCCCTGGGACTGTATCAAGAAGGCCTTAAAGTACCATGGCGTACCCGACTACTTGTGTCGAATAATCGATGCCTATCTGTCGGAGCGGGCGGTGCAGTTCCCGACTAAAGATGGTTGGAGCGACAGGCCGGTGACGCGTGGCGTTCCGCAGGGGTCGGTACTCGGGCCACTCCTGTGGAACATAGGCTACGATTGGGTGCTGCGGGGCGCAAACTTGAGAGGGGTTGGCGTTGTTTGCTACGCCGACGATACCCTCGTCACGTCCCGCGGCAAAACCTATCGGGAGGCTTCCATCTTGGCCACTGCAGGCGTTGCGCACATAGTTGCGCGCATCCGCCGTTTGGGGCTGGACGTGGCGCTCAACAAATCCGAGGCGCTGTGTTTTCACGGCCCTCGGAACGCGCTACCAGCCGGAAACCAAATCGTGGTTGGCGGAGTCCCCATCGGCATCAACTCGACGATGCGGTACCTAGGCATCGTCCTTGATGGCCGATGGACCTTCAAGGCGCACTTCAGCCGCTTGGCGCCGAAATTGGTGCGGACTGCCGGGGCTCTTAGCTGGCTTCTCCCGAATGTGGGCGGGCCGAAAGCAAGCTGCCGTCGTCTTTTCACCGGGGTGGTACGGTCGATGGCTCTCTACGGGGCCCCGATCTGGGCGGACATCCTAACTGCCCACAACAAGGCCCTCCTGCGCAAAGCGCAACGGGTCATGGCAATTAGGGTGGTGAGGGGATATCGTACCATCTCGTACGAGGCGGCTTGCGTCATGGCTGGAACCCCACCATGGGATTTGGAGGCCAAAGTCCTGGCGTCAGTGCACCGGAGAGTTGCAGAGGCGCGGGCCTCAGACGCACACCCGGAGGTAGAAGATGTCCGCAGATGGAGGACGGATGCGCAAGACATCCTTATGCGCGAGTGGGCAGAAAGGTTGGTTGACCCGAGTGCGGGCCATCGCACCATCGGTGCCATACGGCCAGTTCTCCAGTTCTGGGCAGACCGCAAGCATGGTATGCTCACCTTTCGGCTTGTGCAGGTGCTAAGCGGCCACGGCTGCTTCGGTCGATACCTGCACCGAGTCGCTGGGAGGGAGCCTACCATGCAATGTCATCATTGCGGTGCCCAAGAGGATACGGCGGACCACACTCTCGCCGAATGCCCAGCTTGGGCGGACGAGCGCGCGCAGTTGACCGCGGTAGTTGGCGCGGACTTATCGCTGCCGGCAGTTGTGGTGGCGATGCTCGGACTTGAGAGCAAATGGAAAGCGGTGGCAGCCTTCTGCGAAGCGGTGATGGAGCTTAAAGAATCGGCGGAGAGGGCGCGCGAGGAAGACGCCCAGGCTGACCCTATGCGCCGCAGAAGATTGGGGCGAAGGCGTAGGGACAACGCCCGTTACCTTCCCCCGTAAGATGCATCTCTGGGCGGTGGACAGTGGGGACTGTCTGCTGCTCGTTCAAGAGGTTCCCGAGGTCGTAGTGGCATGTCACGTGTTCTGGCATGCCGCTAATAAGGCGGAAGCGGGGCAAGGCCCCGCGCATTGAGGAGTCCAGTTGCGGACGTGCACAATGCGACGTTGCGGAAGACGCGTGTCAGCGTTCCCGTGGCGTCGCGAATCGGTGACGAGGCGGAACACCGTGGTTGGTTTTAGTGGGTAGGACGCCCTTATTAGGGCGGGAGTCCCACACAGGCCCTCCCTTCCCCAGGGGGGGGTATCGTGCGTAAATGCATTTCCACCACGTAAAAAAAAAAAAAAAAAAAAAAAAAAAAAAAAAAAAAAAAAAAAAAAAAAAAAAAAAAAGGTTAGGTTAGGTTAGGTTAGGTTAGGTTAGGTTAGGTTAGGTTAGGTTAGGTTAGGTTAGGTTAGGTTAGGTTAGGTTAGGTTAGGTTAGGTTAGGTTAGGTTAGGTTAGGTTATGCTAGCCGGACGCCTCAATATCCCCGTTGGAGGGTGAAGGCCATGGACCGCGATATGGTCAAAGAGGCCGCCTTGGTTAAGGCCTGGCTGCCAATCCCTAGCGGACCTGTCCGGGTTGACGAGGAGGCAGAATGGTTCCGGGGGGCGATGACGCAGGTTTGTGATGCGTCAATGCCTCGGGCCAAACCGCTGCCTCCTAGGCAACAAACTTATTGGTGGTCAGGGGACATCAAGGCACTGCGCGAGGTATGTATAGCTGCGCGCAGAGCCTCCTCCCGCCACCTCCGGCGTCGAAATCGCAACCCGGATATGGACGGCCCGCTACTAGAGGCATACAAGGCGGCCAAGAAGACCCTCCGTGTGGCCATTGCGGAGGCGAAGTCAAAAGCCCGGGAGGAGCTGCTGGCAACGCTCAGCCAGGATCCGTGGGGGCGCCCCTACAAGACGGTCAGAGGAAAGCTCCGGCCGTGGGCGCCTCCGATTACGGAAACCCTGGAGCCAGGGCTGCTGGACAACGTAGTGGCCACCCTTTTCCCGGCCCAAGAAGACCACAGCCCGCCGGAAATGAGGCCCCACCCCGTGGCCTCAGAAAATCCTCCCGATCATGTTTCGGAAGGGGAGCTAGGAGCGGCCATGCTTCGCTTAAAAGCGAAAAATGTGGCCCCTGGCCCGGACGGCATCCCGGGCAAGGCATGGGTGCTAGCGGAGAAGGCCCTTGGCGAGAGGTTGAGAGCCCTCTACACTGCCTGCTTGGAGCAGGGCCGGTTCCCCGCTGCGTGGAAGCGCGGTCGCCTTGTCCTACTTAAGAAGGACGGACGTCCAGCGGACTCGCCGTCGGCGTATAGGCCTATTGTTTTGCTGGACGAAGTGGGCAAGCTCCTAGAGCGCATAATCTCCGTCCGCCTCGTCCAGCACTTAGTGCATGTGGGGCCCGATTTGTCGCCGGCACAATTTGGGTTCCGGGCCGAAAAGTCCACCGTCGATGCCATTCTGCGCGTACGTGAATTAGCAGAACAGGCGGTGGACAGTGGTGGGGTGTTGTTGGCGGTGTCTCTCGACATCGCCAATGCCTTCAACACCCTGCCCTGGGCGTGCATCAGGCAGGCACTCGTACACCACGGTGTGCCTGTCTACCTGCAAGAAATCGTCGCCGACTACCTGGCTGCGAGGTCAGTTGAGTGTGCCACGCCCTGTGGCTTGTTACGGCGAGAGGTGTCATGCGGTGTTCCACAGGGGTCGGTTCTAGGCCCTCTCCTGTGGAACATCGGCTATGACTGGGTCCTCCGCGGGCGCCTTATCGGGGGTGTCAGCGTCACATGCTACGCTGATGACACCCTCGTCACGGCCCGCGGCGTGGATTTCCGGGAGGCGGCGCAGCGTGTGACGGCGGGAGTCGCCATTGTCGTGCGCCGCATCCGTGAACTAGGGCTCAGGGTGGCGCTTGAGAAATCGGAGGCCCTCTGTTTTCATGGGCCCCGACGAGCGCCGCCCCCAGGGTCCCACCTTGTGGTGGGAGGCACCCGGATTGAGGTCGGGGATACACTCAGGTACCTCGGCCTCACTCTAGATGGGCGGTGGAGCTTCGGTACACATTTCCAGAGGTTGGCACCGAAGCTCCTAAAGACGGCCGGAGCACTTAGTCGGCTCATGCCGAACCTCGGCGGACCTTCGTCGTCCAGCCGAAGGTTATATTTGGGTGTCGTACGTTCCATGGCCCTATATGGGGCCCCGGTCTGGTACGACGCCCTATCTAGAGGCAGCGCACTCGTGCTGAGGAGGGTGCAGCGTCACCTCGCCGTCCGAGTCATCCGAGGATACCGGACGGTGTCAGCTGAGGCTGCTCTCGCGCTGGCCGGGAGCATGCCCTGGGACCTCGACGCCCTGGTCCTCGCCGCTGTTTACAAGTGGCGGGGAGATCAAAGATCCCAGGGGCAAAGGCCCGCGCCTCACGAAGTCGAGGCTGAGCGACTGCGCCTGGAGGATGACGCAGTCGCACGCTGGAGGGAGCGCCTGGCCGACAGCACAGCTGGCCGTCGCACCACCGGGGCGATCGCCCCGATACTCACTGAGTGGGTGCAACGGCAGCACGGTCGCCTGACATTCAGGGCGAATCAAATGCTGTCGGGTCATGGCTGTTTCGGGGCCTACCTCGCCAGGATCGGGCGTGAGCCAACAGCGGAGTGTCACCACTGCCACTGCTGTGACGAGGACACTGCGCAACACACCCTCGCCTCATGCTCTGCATGGGCGGAGGAGCGCGGTGTCCTGGTCTCAGTTGTGGGTGGTGACCTCTCGCTGCAAGCGATCATGGCGAGGATGGCCTCGGACGAGGAAGCGTGGCAGGCGGTGCTCACCTTCTGCGAGGATGTCATCTCGCAGAAGGAAGCGGCGGAGAGGGAGCGTGAAGCCGAGGCCTCTGCCCCAATAATCCGCCGCAAACGCACCGGGCGCCGGAGGAGGGAATACCTCCTCCACCTGCCCCTTCCGGATGGGTCCCGGACCACGGACACGGGGGTGTCCCCGGGACCCGCGACGGCCCCGCGTGTGACCCCGCGCGCCGTCCGCCGTAGAGTGGGGGGGATAGCTCAATCTCCCCCCCAGAGACCGGGCGGCCTGCCACAATAGGCGGGCCGCAGCCTGAAGCGGAACCAAGGTGCAAACCAATGGTGTAACCCTTGCTCCGCTTCACTCAAAGGCACCGGAGGGCACCGTGAGGTTTTAGTGGGTAGTCGGGCTCATTCGGAGTCCGGAGTCCCACACACCCCTCCAGCCGTCCCCCCGCGGCTGGAGGATAGTGCGTAAAAGCATTTCCTCACGAAAAAAAAAAAAAAAAAAAAAAAAAAAAAAGGTTAGGTTAGGTTAGGTTAGGTTAGGTTAGGTTAGGTTAGGTTAGGTTAGGTTAGGTTAGGTTAGGTTAGGTTAGGTTAGGTTAGGTTAGGGTAGGTTAGGTTAGGTTAGGTTAGGTTAGGTTAGGTTAGGTTCCCGTGTGGGGTTCTGGACCCATATCGGGCGCGTCCCCCGGGTGGTGGATAGGGGAATGCTCCCCAGTCATGGGGGGTACCGGCTGCGGCCGGCGCGAGCCAAACCAGAGCGCGGCAGGTCTTGTCAATTCGGCAGGCCTGTCGGGCAACCCGTAACCCCCCAACGGAGGGGGGCCGGGGGTCCTGGCTACTGAAGTCGGGGCCAAGACAAGGAAAAGTCTATAACACCAAACCCGGACCGTCGTGGCATATTGCCCGGGTCTGGGCGGCGTTGGTGCTCCGCAAGGAGTGAGTGGCGCCGGGAAACTGGCGCCCGTGGTGAAAAGACCTGGCGGCGAGTGTCGTGGATCACGTCTCGCGGCTCGCTGCTAGGCCGGTCTTGCCTTAATTGGCCGGGCCGAGAGGGAGGAAACCTCTATAAAAAGTTACCCCAATCCCAAGCTTGGTGCCGTGGCGAGGGGATGCGTGGCTGACGGGTGGTCAGTCGCGAACGGCACACCTCTAGGGAACCAGCGGACTCCCTAGAGTACGTACGCTTACCCGGGTACAGGGGGCACTGCCCGGGCGGACCTTTATTTCCCCCACACTCGTGGGAACAATTATGTGTGACCTTTTAAAAAATAAATCTGGGGATATGGGGGGAGTCGAAGATGGGGAAGACGTAGGGAGTGGTGCGCGGCGCGACGAACGTGAGTTGCTGCGCGATGAAATTGTGGATGGCGCTAGGGCGCTCATCGGGTCTGGATTTGAGACGGTCCGGACTGGTCTGGAGACGATGCCCGAGAAGGGCGTTGATACAGAGGCGGGAGGCCCGCAATGCTCTACGCAGAGCTGCAAGACGGCCGAAACATTGGAAGACGGGATCGTCCGTTTTAAGACGCCCGTAATAATGCTGGAGCGATGCGACACACCAGCGTCCGGTCGGTCAGGGAACCTGTTCTTTAGGCCCGGGGACTTCTCCGGGTCTGAGGACGAGTCCACTCTGACAGACGCTTCGCTAATGTCGGTAGACCGTCCCGCACAGGCCACGCGGGAGCGCAAGCGACTGCGTAAGTCGGCAAACAAAGCAGACGGGGGATCGAGCTCTGACACCCCGTCTGTTAAACAATTCAAGAAGGGGACGTCGGGCAAGGGCGGGCGCAATCCATCGACTAGCCACTATGCCGGTTTGGCAGAAGCTCAGCGCCAGCTCCACGCCCTAAGAAGGGAAGAGCTCCAGTCGGAGCTTGAAGAAAAGGTGGCCGCCAAGGAGCGGCAAACCCGCACTGCCCGGGCGAAGTTCGGGTACGGCTCTGCCCTCTTTGACTATGAGGGCAAGACGTTACCCGAGCTTGAAAAGCTGATATTAGAGGACGTCGCGGAGATCACCGAAATCGCCGCAAAGTCCTCCAACCTGAAGGGCACTCTACAGAAGGCCCTAAAATGTCGGGCGGCCAGCGTGCGCGGCATAATGGAGGAGGTCCTGAAGAGGACTGCCTCCGAAGAGCTGCAGCGCATGCAGGCCACTATCGATCGCCTGTCGGCCGAGGTTGCCCGTCTCCGGGAACAGGCTGGGCGAGCCACGCCTGTGTTGCCTGCGGTGCCTGCCACGGAGCCGGCCCCTCCCTCAGCTATGGAGGTCGTTCCGCCCTCCCTCTCCAGTGACCTCGAGGATGCCATCCGAAGGGTCGTGAGGGAGGAGAGGGCCTTCGTAAGGTCCTGCCTGGCCGGTATTGAGGATCGCCTCTTGCCGGCCAAGACCGTACGTCCACCCCTGGCGGTGGACCGCAAGAAGGCGGCAATGGCTGCGGCTGGTGCTGAGTCGGCCCCGTCTGTGGTCCCAAAGCCCTCCAAAGGGAAGGGCAAGGGGAAACGGACCAAGCAGGTGACTGAGGTGGCAGCTCCGACTGCCCCAGTGGCCAAGGAGGCTGCACCACCTGCACCCTCCGCCTCCCCGAAACCCGGCCCGTCCTCGGCCCCGGTAGTACCGACGACTGAGGACGGGAATCTTCTTCTTCCCTCCACCACTCCCGCTAACGAGTGGAAAAAGGTGGAGAAGAAGATAAAGAAAAAGAAGACGAAGGCTAAAACGGCGACGCCTTCCACTTCTGCTTCCGCCCCAAAGCCGGAAACTGCAAAGTCCTCCGGCAAAGGCGGAAAGAAGAAGAAAAGGTCCAAGAACTTGACTCCCCCCAAGACTGCGGCTGTGGTGATCACCATCACGCCGGAGGCAGCAAAACGGGGGGAGACATACGGCTCTATTCTGGAGAAGGCACGCGAAGCGGTGAACCCGCTCATTCAGGGGTTCGCCGACGCCGTCAAATGCCGAAAGACGCAGACCGGGGCTCGAATATTTGAGTTCCCGGGCGCAGGACGAGAAGGGAACGCAAACCTGTTCGCCGCCAAGCTGCGTGAGGCTGTGGCCGATGCAGCAAAGGTGGCGCGCCCTCAGAAGTTGGCACCTCTCATGGTCCTGGAGATGGACGACTCTGTTTCCAGGGCCGAAGTGTTCGCCGTGGCCGCCAAGATCGGTGGTTGCGAGGAAGCCGCCATCAAAGGCGGGGAAATCCGTGATGGTCGCGGGGGATATAGGGCCATCTACTTGCAGGTCCCAGTGGCCGCCGCCAAAATCCTCTTGGACCGGAAACGGATCCCGTTGGGGCTGAGCTCAGCGCTGGTCCGGGCCCTGGAGCAGTTGCCAATGCGCTGCTTTAGGTGCTACGGGACGGGCCACGTAAAGGCCGCCTGTCCGTCTGCAGATCGCACACAACTGTGCCTACGCTGCGGGTCAGCCGATCATAAGATCAGCTCCTGCAAGGCACAGCCAAAATGCGCGGTCTGCACGGCCAGTAAAGTGTCCGCTGGTCACGTGATGGGGGGTCCTAAATGCAACCCCCCACCAAAGAAGGGCAAGCTGCAGGCGTCGATCCCGCCTGCGGCCGCAGCGGCTGTGGTCAGTCCTGAGCCGGCAGAAGGCAATGGTGCGATGTCCGAGTGATGCAAGAAGCAAGACATCGCACCATCCTCCAGGGCAATTTAAATCATTGCCGGGCGGCTCAGGACTTGATGACTCAGGCCATGGCCGATTGGACAGCGGGATTGGCAGTTGTTGCAGAACCTTACTCCGTGCCTCCCAATTGGGTAGCGGATAGGGATGGTTTGGTGGCGATCGCACCGCGGCCCTCAACGGATTCCCCTCCCCTCTCGCTCATAGAGAGCGGGTCCGGATACGTGGCCGCCGCGTGGGGAGAAATCACCGTCATCGGTGTCTATTTCTCCCCCAACCGCCCCCTAGCTGAGTTGGACCAGCTGCTCACCAACCTGGCGGCAGCGGTTGCTCGAATGTCGCCGAGGCAAATTGCTGTGCTCGGCGACCTGAACGCCAAATCGGTGTCTTGGGGAAACCCAGCCACTGATCCGCGTGGGAGACTGTTAGAGTTGTGGGCAACGTCGGTCGGCCTGTCCCTCTTGAATAGAGGGACAACCCATACATGCGTGCGGCAGCAGGGAGGGTCGGTGGTGGACATATCGTTTGCCACCCCTGCACTAGCCGCACGCGTGCAAAGGTGGGAAGTCGATCTGGCGGAGACTCTATCCGATCATCGCCATATTCGGATAGAGCTCTCAGTCCACAACTCCCGAGGAGGGCCGAGTCACGGTCCGGTGAAGTTCCCTAGATGGGCACTCACCAAACTGGACCGTGACATGGCGAAAGAGGCGGCTTTCGTCCAGGATTGGTTCGGGGCTCCGACCGATCCGGACGTGGACGTTGCCGCCGGGCGCCTCCGGAGCGCGCTGACCGAGGTATGCAATGCAAGCATGCCTCGGTCTTGCCGGCCCCCACCAAAGCGGGCGGTGTATTGGTGGTCGGCGGAACTCGCAGACCTGCGGGCTGCTTGTGTCGCGGCCCGAAGGGCTTACACCCGGAGCCGCCGCCGCAGCCACCGAGATGAAGGAGAGGAGGGCCGCCTTTACGCTCTCTACAGAGAGGCGAGGTGCACTCTTAAGGCGGCCATAGGCGCCGCGAAAGACCTCGCGCGGGAGGAGATGCTGGAGAGTCTTAATGATGATCCGTGGGGGAGACCGTATAAGGCGGTGCGCAATAAGCTGCGCCCCATAGGTCCCCCACTGACTGAGACTCTCCAGCCAGATCTTTTGGAGGGGGTCGTCCGGGTTCTGTTCCCGGACAATACGACGTTCACCCCTCCAAAGATGGATCCTCCCTTTGGGATCAGCCCCCCGGCCGCGGGTTTTGACCCCATCACTGCGGAGGAGTTTGACACAGCGTCAGACTACCTTCGCAGCAAGAAGACGGCGCCGGGTCCAGACGGGGTCCCGGCCAGGGTCGTTGCCATCGCCGTGACCGAGATGGCTGGACGCTTTCGGGACCTCTTCAACCGATGTTTTGAAGTTGGGCGGTTCCCGAAAGCGTGGAAGGAGGGCTTTCTGGTCCTCCTTAGGAAGGAGGGGCGGCCAGCGGACTCCCCGTCTGGTTACCGTCCCATAGTCCTCCTGGACGAGGCGGGCAAGCTGTTTGAGAAGCTGATAGCTGCCCGCCTCAACCAGCACCTGGCAGGGACCGGCCCAAACCTATCCGACGCCCAGTATGGGTTTCGGGCGGGCCGGTCCACAATCGACGCATTGACTAAGCTCAGGGCGACGACGAGCGAGGCCGCAGAGAGGGGGGAGGGCGTGCTGGCTATATCATTTGATATAGCCAACGCGTTCAACACCATCCCCCACTCAACGATTCTGGAGGCGCTCCGGTATCACGGAGTGCCTCTATATTTGCGGGCCCTGTTGGCAGACTACCTCTCGGACAGAGAGGTCTCGTACGTCAACAGGGATGGCCGCCTCCAGCGGCGAAAGGTAGAAGCCGGGGTTCCTCAGGGGTCGGTGCTCGGCCCCTTACTTTGGAACCTCGGTTATAATTGGCTGCTCCGAGGTGCCCTGCTCCGTGGCATGAGTGTCATCTGCTACGCGGACGACACTCTTGTCACGGCCCGGGGGAGGACTTACGGAGCAGCCGCGTGTCTGGCCTCAGCTGGCGGCACCCTCATCGCTCAGAGGATCCGCCGGCTGGGGCTCGAGGTTGCGCTGCACAAGACCGAGGCCCTCTTCTTTCCGGGGCCTCGGCAGCAAGCACCTCACGACGCCCACATCATCGTAGGCGGCGTGAGGGTTGAAGTGAAGGCCCAGATGAAATATCTGGGCCTTATATTGGATGGCCGTTGGCACTTCGGTCCTCATTTTAAAGGCTTGTCCGAACGCCTTGTGAGGGCCGCCGACGCCTTCAGTTGGCTCCTCCCTAATCTGGGGGGGCCGAGAACAAGATGCCGGCGATTGTATGCCGGCGTCTTGAGAAGTATGGCGCTCTATGGCGCCCCCGTGTGGGTAGACTCCCTCAACAAGAGGGAGAACGCCGTCCTCCTCCGCAGGCCCCAACGGGCCATTGCACAGCGGGTGGGGAGGGCATACCGCACGGTTGGGGGCGCTGCGGCCTGTGTCCTAGCGGGTACGCCACCGTGGGAGCTGGAAGCTCGAGTCCTCGCCACCGTCTACAAGTGGACGGCGGAACAGAGGGCCCGCGAAGTGCGACCGGCTCCCGAAGAGCGAGGAGCGGTGCGGCGCGAGGCGCACGAAGCCATGGTCCGTCTGTGGAAGGAGGACCTGGCGAGGGCGCCGTTCGGGCGCCGCACGTTGGATGCCATCGGTCCGAATCTGGACCGGTGGCTGGTGAGGCCCCACGGGTTCCTCACTTACCGTCTGGTGCAGGTGCTGACCGGGCATGGATGTTTCGGTGATTACCTGCATCGGATCGGGAGAGAGGAATCCCCGTCGTGCCATGAGTGTGGTGCGACGGAGGACTCGGCGCAGCATACCCTCGCAGTCTGTCCAGGCTGGGAGGAGCAGCGCCGGGTTCTAGTGGCGGCGGTCGGCCAGGACCTGTCATTGCCTAGTATGGTGAACGCCATGCTAGACGATGAGAGGTCTTGGAAGGCGGTAGCCACCTTCTGCGAGACTGTGATTTCGCAGAAGGAGGTGGCGGAGCGGGAGAGGGAGGATGATCCCTCAGCGCCCCCGCTCCGCAGACGGAGGGTGGGCAGGAGAAGGCGGTTGTACGATCGCTCCTGCATTGCACGCGCCACCACCGTCGAGAGGAAATAGTGCCGCGTCCCCGGCTATTCCCTCTGTCCCCCCGCAAGGGGGGCGCGCTGGGCCCGCCGTGTAGGCGGGCAGCTGTCCGGGGTGTTCATGGATGTCAAGGCTTTTGCTAGACTCCCATGTCGCCCTGTAGACAGGGAAGGGAAGCCGCAGGTTTTTGGTGGGTAGTCGCTGCTCTTCGTTGGGCGGTGGGAGTCCCACACACGGCTGAGGCCCCCCGGTCTCGGCTACGGCTCATAAATGGGTTTTCCTGCGTTAAAAAAAAAAAAAAAAAAAAAAAAAAAAAAAAAAAAAAAAAAAAAAAAAAAAAAAAAAGGTTAGGTTAGGTTAGGTTAGGTTAGGTTAGGTTAGGTTAGGTTAGGTTAGGTTAGGTTAGGTTAGGTTAGGTTAGGTTAGGTTAGGTTAGGTTAGGTTAGGTTAGGTTAGGTTAGGTTAGGTTAGGTTAGGTTTTTTTTTTTTTTTTTTTTTTTTTTTAAACTTTATTTATTATGTTTGTGTTTTTTAGTATGTTTGGGAAAGGTTAGGTTAGAATGGGAGGGGATTTGATGCATGGGTTGGGGATCCAAGGATAGACCGAGATGTGGTCTGTCCTTAAATCACTGTAGGCCCCCGAGGCGTCAATTTGAGGACTTCCATGGGGGGCCAGGGTGGATAGTATTTTTAAAAAGGGGCAAGGGAAAGAGAGGAAGGAAGGTATTATGAAGAAAGTTAAGGAAAGGAAAGGAGAAGAAAGGTTAGGTTAGGTTAGGTTAGGTTAGGTTAGGTTAGGTTAGGTTAGGTTAGGTTAGGTTAGGTTACCCGTGTGGGGTTCTGGACCCATATCGGGCGCGTCCCCCCGGTGGTGGATAGGGGAATGCCCCCCAGTCATGGGGGGTACCGGCTGCGGCCGGCGCGAGCCAAACCAGAGCGCGGCAGGTCTTGTCAACTCGGCAGGCCTGTCGGGCAACCCGTAACCCCCCAACGGAGGGGGGCCGGGGGTCCTGGCTACTGAAGTCGGGGCCAAGACAAGGAAAAGTCTATAAAACCAAATTGGTGGACAATGCCGCTGCGTCTGTTCCCGTATCGGGCGGCGGTAGGCAATAGGAGTGTGCGCACCGTCCGCTCTGCTTACAGAGTGGCCCGGTGTGCGCAAGGCGCTGGGAAACTGGCGCCCGGGGGGAAAGACTTGGCGGTGAGTGTCGTGGATCACGTCTCGCGGCTCACTGCTGGGCCGGTCTTGCCTTAATTGGCTGGGCCGAGAGGGAGGAAACCTCTATAAAAAGTTACCCCAATCCCAAGCTTGGTGCCGTGGCGAGGGGATGCGTGGCTGACGGGTGGTCAGTCGCGAACGGCACACCTCTAGGGAACCGGTGGACTCCCTAGAGTATGTACACTTACCCGGGTACAGGGGGCACTGCCCGGGTGGACTTTTATTTCCCCCATACTCGTGGGAACAATATGAGTGACAGTATCCCAAATAAAAGTATGACCGATAAAGTGGAGGAGAAGGGTGACGGTAACGTCTTTTTCAAGACGCCTGTCATCCGACTGGAAAGATGCAGCACACCACTGCAAGCGTCGTCGGGGAGCCGCTTCTTCAGGCCCGGGGTTTTCTCCGAGTCTGAGGACGAGCGCACCCTGACGGATGACAACCGTGCAATGAGCGACACCAGCTTAGAAGTCGCGGACTCCTATGAGTCTGCGTCTTCGGCTGTGAGGTCCAGGTCGCCGTCTGGAACACGGACCAGCGGCCAATCAAGGAGAGGAAGTAAACGGCAGGCGGACGAGACTTCTGCAGCCCCCTCCCCAGCTAAAATCCTTGCAGACGCGAGCTCCGCTTCACGCAGAGGCCGAGGACGTCCTACTCATGGCGAGTCCGTGGGTAGGTCCAAGGCGCGGGAGCAGCTAAGCGATGAGACGCGCCGTGCTGCTATCTTGGAGGCCGAGGAGGAGGCTTCCCGCCTTGCAGACCGGCTTGCGCATGGGCGAAACCGTAGCGAGTTCTCCGTAAGGGATCCCACTGCGGAGGAGCTAAACGGCCAGATCCGGGCTGCCACTGACACAGTTTTATTCTGTGTGGCGCGGTCCGGCAACCTAAAGGGTAGCTTTCAGCGTGCCCTGAAGGAGGCAGCTACCTCCATTATGCGGGCGGGTGAGCTCCTTAGCTCGAGGACACGGGACGAGGAGACGCGGCGCTTACAGGCCGCGAATGAGCGATTGGCGCAGGAGGTCGCGGACCTGAAGCGCGTAGTTCAAGAGCTCCGAGCTGAAAGGCTTGCGGATGCTATTACAACCGGATCGAACACAAACTCCGCCTCCTCGGAGGAGTTTGAACAGCGCCTCATGCGCCAGTTGGGAGGCATGATGGACGCCAAGTTGGCGTCTATCTCTGAACGATTGCTCCCAGAGCCTCGCTTGCGCCCGCCACTTGCTGCGGACGCGCGCAGGGCTCAGGTTGAGCGACCCTCCCCCGCCGTGGAGAAGGCAGTCAAAGTGGCGCCGTCCGAGGTGTCCGCCCCAGTGGCTACGACCTCGACTGCCAGCGCAGCCCCCGTCGTAAAGAGGAAAAGGAGGAAGCGCGGGAAGAAAGCCGGGAAACAGGGGCAGGAGCCAGCGCCCGCTTCCCAGCCTGCAGATTCCCGACCGTCCAACCGGTCCACATCCGGCCCTGGAGCCGAACTGTGGACCGAGGTGGTTAGGCGCGGGAAGAAGAAGCCGGCCTCAACTACGGCTCCTACGCAGCAGCCTCCGGTCCAGCCCGCCAAGAGGCCAACCGCCCCCGCAAAGCAGGCTCCGAAACTCCGCCCGCCGAGGACCGCCGCCATTGTGGTGGCGATGCAACCGGGAGTGCAGGAGACACAGGAGCACACCTACGAGTCGGTGCTTGCCCAAGCTAAACGGGCAATCGATATCGGCGCGTTAGGGATCTCCGGGATCCGCTTCAGGGTCGCCAGGACTGGCGGAAAGATTCTGGAGATCGCCGGCGCGGATAACGAAGGAAAAGCCGACGCGCTGGCGGCAAAAATGCGAGAGGTCATCCCCGAGGAGATTGCCAAAGTGTCCAGGCCGGTGAGGACCGTTGACGTCCGTATATCGGGACTTGACGACTCCGTCACCAAAGCTGAAGTCGCTGAGGCCGTCGCCAAGGCGGGTGGCTGTGACGCAGGGCTCCTGCGGGTAGGGTCTATTGGCCGCACCTTCCAGGGTACAGGGGCCTGCGTTGTCAAGGTGCCTATAGCTGCAGCCCAAAAGGTGGTCAGTGGGAGGGTTCTTGTGGGTTGGGTCTCCGCCCAGACCAGGCTTATGGACCGGATGCCACTTAAGTGTTTCCGGTGCCTGGAGGTGGGACACGCCCGCGAGAGCTGTTCCTCAACAGCCGACCGCAGTGGTCTGTGCTACCGCTGCGGTGCGCCAGGGCATACAGCCAGGGGATGCACTGCCTCGCCACACTGTCCTCTGTGCGCTGACGCAGGATTGCCAGCGAGTCACAGGGTGGGCAGCAAGAGCTGCAAACCGCCCAAGCGTGGCAATCGTGTGGGAAGGACAGTGGCCAGGACTCCGGCTGCACCGTCTAGGGCCGTAGGGCCCACCAACATGGAGGCAGAGTCTCTCACGGCGTAGGATGGCTTTCAAGCTGCTACAGGCGAACGTGAACCACTGTGCTGCTGCGCAAGATATCCTCTTACAGCATGCGGCGGAGTGGTCCATAGACGCGGTCCTCGTCTCCGAACCCTATTTCATACCGGTCGACCGGGAGAACTGGGTCGGAGACGTGAGCGGCCTGTCGGCCATCATGGTGTCGGGGGCGCACCCTATCGACGTCGTTGCCAGGCAGAGCGGTGTTGTTGCCGCCAAGTGCAGGGAGTTTCTGCTGGTGGGGGTCTATTGCCCTCCCAGTAGAACCAGGAGCGAGTTCGAGGCCGATCTAGACCACCTCGGGTCGGTTCTCCGTCTGTCCACCCTGCCGGTGATCGTTGGCGGCGACTTCAACGCCAAGAATATAGCCTGGGGGTCGCGTTTTACTGACCCCCGAGGGGAAAGTCTGTTGGACTGGGCGGTGTCCAACGGACTCGTAGTTGTCAACGTGGGGACCGAAGCTACATGCGTGCGACCGCAGGGGGAGTCCGTCGTGGACATTACGTTCGCGACCCCCGCAGTTGCAGCTCGGATCAGTGGCTGGAGAGTGGTCACAGAGGCGGAGAGTTTGTCGGACCACCGGTACATCCGGTATGACATCTCCGTCTCCGGTTCCGTGATCCCTCCAATCGGCACACCCCACCAGACATACCCCCGATGGAGGCTAAATTGCCTGGACAGAGAGACAGCGCGGGAAGCTGCGATCGTGAAGGCTTGGCTGCCTGTAGGTTCTGAGCCCGTCCAAGTGGATGCGGAGGCGAAATGGTTCCGGGAGGCCGTCACGGACGTGTGTGACGCGTCCATGCCTCGGTCCGGACCTTCCCATCCCCGGCGGAACGTCTATTGGTGGACGGAGGAGGTTGCGGAGTTGCGCCGTGCGTGTATCACGGCGCGTCGCGCCTCCGCCAGACATCGTAGACGCAGACGCCGCGATCCGGCGCTGGACGAGCCGCTTTACCAGGCCTACAGAGAAGCCAAACAGGCACTCAAGATCGCCATCCTGGAGGCTAAAATCAAGGCGAGGGAGGAACTCCTGTCTTCGCTCGATACCGATCCGTGGGGACGCCCGTACCGCACGGTGCGGGGGAAACTCCGCCCATGGGCACCCCCGATCACGGAAAGGCTCGAGCCCGGGTTCCTCCAAAGTGTTGTGTCCACCTTGTTCCCAGCCCAGGTGGAGCACACCCCGCCTTTGATGTTGCCACACCCTGTGGCCTCCAGAGAGCCCCCTGAGCCCGTGTCTGAGGGCGAGTTCGGCGCGGCAATACAGCGGTTGAAGGCCAAGAACGTGGCCCCGGGTCCTGACGGGATCCCAGGTAAAATCTGGGTCCTCGTATCGGATATACTGGGTGACCGCCTTCGCAGGCTCCTAACCGCTTGCCTGCAGCAGGGGCGCTTCCCGGCGCTATGGAAGGAAGGGAGGCTCGTGCTTCTGAAGAAAGACGGACGTCCGACCGACTCCCCTTCGGCATACCGTCCGATCGTGTTGCTGGACGAGGTGGGCAAGCTCTTTGAAAGAGTCCTTGCAAACCGCCTTGTCCGGCACCTGGATACGGATGGGCCGAATCTGTCGGATGTACAGTATGGCTTCAGGAGAGAGCGCTCCACGATCGATGCTATCCTGCGGGTAAAATCGCTCGCCAGAGACGCGGTGGAGAGCGGCGGTGTGCTGTTGGCCGTGTCTATTGATATTGCCAACGCATTCAACACGCTGCCGTGGACCACGATCAAGCAGGCGCTCCGTTTCCACGGGGTACCTGTTTACCTGCAGGACACCATCGCATCGTACCTGGAGGGACGAGAGGTTGCGTGTGATTCGGTGGGCGGTCGATTGCGGCATTCGGCCGGATGCGGCGTTCCACAGGGGTCTGTCCTAGGACCGCTCCTGTGGAATGTCGGGTTTGACTGGGCCCTCCGTGGCCAGTTCGTCGCGGGGGTTGGCGTAACTTGTTACGCTGACGATACCCTGCTGACAGCTCACGGGGTCTCTTTTGCCGAGGCTGCACATCGTGCGACTGCTGGGGTCGCCATGATTGTACACCGAATCGGCCGTTTGGGGCTACGGGTTGCGCTCGAGAAGTCTGAGGCCCTGTGTTTTCACGGGCCTCGACGAGCGCCGCCTGCGGGCGCTGGGTTGATGGTGGGTGGGGTTCAGATCCCCGTTTCGCCCACCATCCGGTACCTTGGGCTTGTGCTTGACGGAAGGTGGTGCTTCCAGGCCCATTTCCGTCAGCTCGCTTCCAAGCTCAACGCCGCCGCGGGTGCTTTGAGCCGGTTACTGCCAAACCTGGGTGGTCCGTCGACGGCTCCTCGACGACTGTACCTAGGAGTGGTCCGCTCAATGGCACTTTATGGTGCCCCGGTCTGGCATGACGCCCTCTCGTCCAAGAACGTGGCTGTTTTGCGGAGAGCTCAAAGGGTCTTAGCCTTGCGTATAGCGCGAGCCTACCGCACCACCTCCACCGATGCTGCGCTGGTTTTGGCCAGCAGCCTTCCCTGGGATCTCGACTCCCTGGTCCTCGCCGCGTTGTTCCAGTGGCGGGGAGACCAAAGATCACAGGGTAATAGGCCTGCACCGACGGAGGTGGAAGCTGAAAGGAGACAGCTCTTAGAGCTAGCCCACGAGCAGTGGCGCCGTAGATTGGCCAGTAGCCACTTGGGCGTCCGGGTCACTGAAGCCGTGCTCCCCGTTCTCACAGAATGGGTTGAGCGGCCACACGGCCAAGTGACATACCGGATGTCTCAGGTGTTTACGGGTCACGGGTGCTTTGGGTCATACCTCTGCCGCATTGGCAGGGAACCCTCCACCCGATGCTGGCACTGCGATGCTCCGGAGGACACGGCACAGCACACCCTTGAGGTGTGCCCGGCGTGGGTCGCTGACCGCCGTGCCCTTCGAGCACACGTGGGGGACGACCTAAGGCTGGGCTCCATAGTCCGGCGTATGGTCGACGACAGGGAGGCGTGGCGAGCCATGGCCGCATTTTGCGAGCATGTGCTTGCCCAAAAGGAGAGCGCGGAGCGAGAGCGAGAGGCTGAGGCTGACGCACTCCTCATGCGCCGTAGGCGCACTGGGCGCAGGAGGAACCGCCACCTCCTGCACATGCCCCTCCCTGTGCCTCGGGCGGCGGACGCGGGGGCGTCCGCTTCCCACTAGGAGGTGCGATGGTGTGTCTTGCGTTCCACGCATCATCGGGACAACAAGCCGGAGGA